>JAQPPZ010008116.1:0-1401875 GCA_028583015.1 Wollemia nobilis
ACTACTTGAGCCCAACCATTTCTGATCTTGGCTTCCTTGTGAAGCTAGGATGGAGGATTGGGTGTCTATTTAAGACCCCAAATTTAATAGCAAAATCCTGACTATATTCCCTTACAAAGTGCTACCAAATTAACTATTCAATTCATGTAATAATCACATAGTGAATCTCTACCAAATTGAGGAGTGAATCAACATCATTTTGAGGTGCAGTGGAGTCCTATCCAACTGAAGAATGACATAGAATTTCTTGCTAATGGAGGAAGCCCTAGATTGAGATCAACCTCACCTTTTCAAGAGCTAAAACACATCGAATTGAAGCCAATATCATCACAAAACCTTATTCTAAAATAAAGGTGGCCATTGAACATCAATTTTGTAGTGAAATTGGGTAATACTAGGATAATATTTAGAGAGCAAAGCTCTCATATCCTGATTACTATTTTTGATAGTGACCCACAGGTACAATCACTAAATTTGATAGTGGGTAGTAGAGTCGACTGCTTTGTGCTGTAGTGACTAGGGTCTAGTTTAACTTTTTTTGGACTTAACTTCTAGATTTTTGATTTTTTACATTCTATTTACTTTGTCTAACCTATATTATTTATTTCCAAGATATTTCCACGGTTCCTTTTCAGTTTATTATGTATCTATATACTTTATTTCCATTATTTCATGTCTTTCATCTTATATTTACACATTTTTTTTCTTTCTTGCATTCATTTTGAAACTAGCCTCATCTTGAGAGGCATCATGTGTTATTGATGTGTCTTGTAGTTTCTTTGTGTGTAGGTGACAAATTCATTCAAGGACAAAGCATCATCAAGATCACACTTATTTATATCAAAGAAGGAGGTAGCTAATAAGTCCTCTTATAAGAAAAGTGTTGGAGGAGTAAAAATTATTAGAGTGAATCTCTCCCCTTTGAGGGACCACAAAATTTGTAATAATTATATCAAATTCAAGGATTTACTAAGAGGAAAAGGTTGTAATCAAGAATCATTGTGATTACTAAAGAGTACCCCATTTATGATCATATTTTATCTTTTAATGGTGACATGATTTATTTTTTTAAAAGTTTATATGTTTACAAATAAATTAGATGCATGATTTTTGCTACTTACAAGTGGTGATCATAGTGAAAACACCCTAATTTTGTACTATTAACTGATTTTTCTATAATTTTTATTCATGGAGGTACAATTGCTCTAAGCTATAATAGCTAGTAGTCTCAACCACCATCAACTTCAGTAGTTAATAGTTCTAGCCACCATTGGCTCCAACAGATAGCATCACCACCACCCTGATCATCAACGACCATGGAAAACATAGAGATGTAGAATCTTCATAATATGTGGATTTAGTTGTAAGTGGTCCTATAATTTTTATTTGGTTTTTATACTTTTGTTATTTTTCTTCTATGTTTTTGCTAGATGCTATTGTGAATAGTGTCTATTTCTACTAGCTATCCCAGAAGCCAGTAGCTAGGATTCTAGCTACTATTGAGTATAGTAGCTAAGACTATGCACCACTATTTAGAGTAGCAGCTATTGTTTAGACTTGGATGTAGGTTTGTTTGCTTTGGGCCTGTTCAAAGGTTGATTCATCTTAATTTGTATTACATGTTTTTTTAATCTGAAACATATTTTTATACTGCATTTTTTGAATATAAAATGTATTTTTATATACATGTGGGTGAAATTAACCAATCACACACCATGATCTAAGTGTAAACATTAATGGCATTGGGCTTTCACATCTAATTCATTGATCAAGACCAATGGTGGATGTCACTACCACTCGGTTGGTTTGCTATTGGGAATATAGCATTGTTACTTGCTCGTGGTCAAATATGAACCCAAAAACCATCATATATTGTAAAATTGCATGCATTCCTCTTTTAAGGGTGTATCACTACTCAAGTGAGACTAGGTGAGAGAATGGTAGGACCTATGTCCCCCTATCGATTATGGGTTTCATATCTATAGTCATATGCGATTCACAATCTGGAAGTCATTATCAAATATATGTGTGTGGGAATATAGGTGAAAACCCTTTAACAATTGAGAATTACATCAACTATTTCAAAACAATGATAAGAGTTAAAACTATATTCACAACAAATAAAAACACACTAAATGAGTTTTAGGAACACAAATAAAAACATAAAATATATAATCATTTTATCTAATTTGTATGTTTCTTTTCTTGTTCATGTAAACAACATAAGGTCCTACCACCCGATCTAGGACCAAACCCTAAAAAAAATAAAAAAAGGTCTTCCATTACCAAATCATTGTATAGTCAAGCACAAACCATTTATTACATTACCAATATCTTGTATGAAATCTAAAATGCCACCAAATACATTCCACTATCCCTTGCTTGTCTAATTGTTAAAACAAACCATATGGTAACAACTTCTAATCACTCATCTAACACTAAATACAAGTATTTTCTAGAGGTATTACATTATTTGGTACCTTTAAAACCATTGCATACTATTGTAAATATTAGGGTGTTTTAATATTTGTCTAAAGTAGGTGTCAAGTATACAAGTGTGCAAGTGTGAGTGTGCAAGGTGTTAAGTAAGTGAAGAGTCATAAAGATATCTCAATATATAAAGTGAGAGGTTATGTAACTATGAGAGTTTTATTTGAATAGTACGAAAAATTGCTCTTCTAGCAATAGGAATTGAAATGCATCTAACATTCTATTCTAGCATGCAAAAGAGACGATAAAGTAATCAAATAAGTGACAAAAAAATTATGAAAAAGGGGGGTCATCTTTGTATTAATTAATTTATCAAATAGGAGGTTACAATACATCCCATTGAGGGCTTTCAATTTGATATATTTCAAGTTACAAAGTTTGAAGGATCCAATTCCTCCATGAACCTATGGTGCACTTTCAATGTTCCTCTCGCACTCACAATTGCAGAGCGGGATTGCGCTATCACTGCTTTGAGATATATTTCTTCTAATATTTAGCTCCTCCCTCATGCACTAGAATATTAGTACCTACACATAAGTAATTAAAATATGTTAATAGCACATGCGTGTGATGATAAAATCTATGAAATACATGCAATATTGAATGTAAAAAGTGTAATCGACATATCTAACCTACTCCAAATGATATGAAAACTTAGTATGATGTATATAATATAATTTTGTAAAGATATGAGCAAAAATTAAATTGATATTATGATAAGAACCTATGGCCATCCCTGAGAGGGCCAACTAGGACTGTAATCACAAAAACCATAATTACCAAATCAAAACCACTCCAAACTTCACCAAATTTAAATATGATGCTAATATAATATTATAGAATTGATCTATACTGAAATTGAATCAAAATTATGGGCCAATTCATGGCCATCCCTAAGAATTCCAACTAGGACTATTAACCATTACTAGTGGGTACGACCACAAAAGAGGGTGGTTTTTGTTAGAATTTTCCAAGAGTAGAACTACAAAGCATTACAAGATTTGAAGGAAAAAAATAGAACTGATTTATTTATTACATGGATCAAATTTGTATAAATATCAAAGTTTATCATTAAGAGCTGTTGGATTACAATAACTCATCAAATATGCTCTAGACTATACTGAGAGTTCACCTGACTCATGAAGGAGTGAAAACTCAAGTATGTCTATCCTAGTAGAACTTAAGAGAATAATTACTTATTCTAACACCCCCCTTAAGTTATACTAGGGGTGTATGATACAAATGAGTCCCAACAATAGGGCCTGATGAGGTACTCATTTACAATATGTAGATGGTGAAAAAACCTCTTGGGAAAAACCATCTATTAGTAAAATAAATATAGAGGCATGTCTTCGGATGGCGAATATTGTCCTCATGAAAAAAAAATTCTAACACCCTCCTTAAGTGATACTAGGGGTGTATGATACAAATGAGTCCCGAAAACAGGGCCTGATGAGGTACTCATTTACAATATATATATATATATATATATATATATATATATATATATTATATATATATATATATATATATATATATATATAAATATATATATAGAAGAGGTTTTTCATCTATATATATATATATATATATATATGATGATAATGAAAAAACATCTTCTATATATATATATGATGAAAAACCTCTTGGGAAAAACCATCTATTAGTAAAATAAAGATAAAGGTATGTCTTTGGATGGTGAAGATTGTCATCATGGAAAAAATTAATGAGTCCCGACAACTTGGTCTGATGAGGTACTCATGAACAATTAATACTTTAGGAGAGATGATAAAAAACCACATGGGAAAAAACCATCCTCCAAAGAATACAACAATAAGAAGAAAGGAGAGGTGAAAGACTTATGTTGTTTTAATGCAACTGTTTTACTCCAAGTTTCTCTCGTAACTAAATGTAACATGGAGAAGGAAATGACTTGGTGAAGATTTTTGCTATTTGATTTTTAGTGGGAATATAGGCCAAGTATATTTCCCTTCTCTAAATATGTTGTCGAATTAAGTGCATGTGAATCTCAATGTGCTTGGTGCATTGATGCTCAACTCGATTACACGTAATATGAATTGTGCTCTGATTGTCACACCAAAGAGTAATAGGTTTATCATGTGAAAAACTAAATTCTCTTAGTATATGATGAAGCCAAAGAGCTTCCTAACTTGCCAAAACTATTACCTTATATTCTACCTCTATAGATGATAAGGCCACTGCCTATTGTTTTTTGCATAACCAAGCAATTAATGAACCAAGACAAAAGACATAGCCAAAAGTTGAACATTTACCTTCTACTGAACCTACCCAATAATAATATGTATAACCAATGATATCTATGGATTTTACCTCATATAAGAGTTCAAAGTGAGGAGTTCCTTCCTCATAATAACCAACAAAGATGAGATTTTTGCTTTTCTTATCTAGAGCCTTCCTTTTATTCTTTGGGATATGCACCCAAGAAGTACATCCAAAAATATTGAATAAATAGAAATCAATTTTTAAGCCAGTCCATGCCTCCTCGAGAGTCAAATGGTTGAGAGCTTTATGAGGTGTGCGGTTTTGAATATAGTTTGCACAGTTAATTGCTTCTGCCCAAAAAAATTTTGTAAGATCTACCATTTCCTTTAGAGTTCTGTTTTTCCTCTCTGTAGTGCCATTTTGCTGTGGATTATGGGAGACACAATGTTGATGAATTATGCCATGAATTTATAGAAAAATTGAGAACTCATTACTGAAGTATTCCCTCCATTACCTGTACAAATTTGCTTTATTTTGTAAGAGGTCTAATTTTCAACTAAGGATTTGAAGATTTTGAAGTGGGATAGAATATAAATTTTGTATTTTAGGAAGTAGACCCAAGTTCTTCTAGAAAAATCATCAATGAATATTAGATCATATTTTGCTCCTTTGAAAGAAGGCTCTAGGAAGACCATCAAGTCACTATGGATTAAATCTAGAGGGGATGAGGCTTTTAGAGAACCACTTGGGTGGAAAGTATCTTGATGTTGCTTTCCAAGAGCACATCTAGGACATACTCCATCAATATAAGAGACTTTAAGTAATTATGTTACCATTTTATGGGTGTTCAATTCCTTTAGGTAGTTATAATTGAGATGACCAAAACTTTCATGCCAAATTTTGCTTTCAAGATCTCCATGTGCAAAAACATAGGAGGCCCCTTCTAGATTTTTGAATCATTTGAAGTGAAATAGGTGAGTGTTGTGATAAGTATATCATTTAGCTATGATAGAGTTGGGATCTTGAAAATCTCTTATATCAACTCCTATTTGTGAGAAGAGAACTGATTTCCCATTTCCAGAAGTACAAATCTGATAGATGAAGAGGAGATTTGTTGCAATTTTTGGAACATAGAGAAAAATATTGATAGAACCACCATAAATGGATATGTCACCCTTTACTTCGACTGGGACAAAGGATGAGTCACCAAATTCTATGCTATATGTTGAACTTGAGGAGATTGAAGTCAATGACTCATCTGAGGTAGTCATGTGATGAGTTGATCCAGAATCAAGAACCTAGTATTTTGATGAAGTCTTTGTGGTATTTCCTCGAACATTTAGAGCTTTTACTATCTACTTCTTAGTGTATATATTTTGATACTTCATTGCTGCCTCTAGTTGTTGAAATATCTTCCAGCATTTATTTACAGAATGACCATTATTTTTGCAGTGAGCACAAGTTATGGGATTCCTTTCTTTCTTTTTGAATTTTTCTTTAGTGGATGCTACTAAGGCTTTTGAGGAAGAGGAAGAGATATCATACTTTGCAAGTTTGGTTTCTTCTCTAGTTAGCCTATCACAAATTCCTCTAATGAGGGCATTTGAAAACTTGCACCAAGAGAATATTTTGTAGATAAAAAAGTGGTTGCAAAAATTTGAAATACACCATTTAATTTTAGAAATAATTAGATATATGCATTATTATTCTATTTTTTTCTTGCCACTACCTTTGTATTGAGTGAGGACTTATTTAAATTTGATTAGAAAGTCAACAATATTGCTGAAGTCTTCAGGAGATAATGAAGTTAATTCTGCCTCTAGCTGCATTGACCTTATTTGATCTACTTTTCCAAATAGGTTCTTTAGTTTTTGCCAAATTTTATATGGAGTTTTATAATCTGTAATGTGAATCCATAAGCTTTCATTTATATTGATGCTAATAATACCCATTGTTTCATACATCTTCCCTTTATGAACAAAAATTTCATATTCTTTTTCAAATTCAAGTTGTTCTAGCAGGTATGTGAGCCCTTTTTGAGAAATGAGATTTAATATTTTAGGTTCCATGTATGATAGTTGTGAGGGGTGAGTGGATTAATTGTATTCATTTTACCAAAGAAAATTGAAGTGAACCAATAATTCCCTCCTTTAACTTCAATTATATTATTTAGAGAATGCAATGGATTTTATAAAGAAGGAAATAAAAGCCTTTAAGAAATACCAAACTCCTCAAATTACCCACCCTAACGAGAGGTAAACTTTAAGTAAATGAGGGGTTTTGATAAAGCTAAATAGGCTAATTTTATAATGCTAGGCTTATATATGTTTTCTTCTCAATTACGCACACTTACGTGAGGAAAACTACAAGTAAAGAGGAGAATTGATACTTGGAACATAGATTTTTAATCATCTAGATCTTAATATCAGATTCATAATAACCCACCCTTACGTAAGGGAAACTGTAAGTTATTAGAAGTCCAATACTAGGAAGATAGGTGAATATAAATTTTTAATGATATTATTAAGGTTATTAAAATTTTTATTAAGTAACAATATTGAAGGATTAAATATTTTTTATTAAAAATTTAACTTAAAAGAAATATCCTATTAATTAAATAAGGAATATTTTCTTAATAAAAGGATCCTTTGAAGTTGCTCCTCAATCATTAACTTAACTATTAATTATATCAAAACAAAAGTAATTAGATTTTAATATTAATTCTATTAAATAACATAGTAATAGGAATAAGATCAAAATAAAAATTATAGAGGAAATGGCTAAAAAAACAAAAAAACCCCTCGTATGAAGCTTTTAGAATAGGTGCTAAATATTGCACCTAAACCCCCCCCCAAAAAATATTTTTTATTGAGATTACAATTTTATCCTTTTGATTTATTATAGTGGCCAAGGAAAGGCACTAAAAGAAAAGGATATAAGAATTTTTAGAGGGTTACACATTTATACAATGAGTAGAAGTATTATTCTCACTCGAGAAAAAAATTTGAAACCCTAAGATTTGAAACTTAAAGTAAATATAACATTATTTACCAAGTATTTTAGAAAAGAGATATCATGAGAGAAGAGGCAGTGAGGTAATATTTTAAAGCCTTCAAAGGCTACGAACTTCGTTGTACCAAGGAATGATTACCTCAAGACTAGAAAAAATATTAAAATTTATACCTGATTTAATGAGAGACTTCAAAAGAGATGTCAAGGGACATTAAGGAAGATTTGAATGCCTTCAAAGGCTTTGAACTCATAGGGGTTTGGCACACATGAAAGAAGTTAGAGAGGTGCACCACAATCCTAGATGTTGTTGAAGACGATAGGGAGACACATCGAAATACTAGTTGCTACTAAAGACTTCAGGTTTTGGTGCACACGAAAGATGTTAGGGATGGTGCTATATAGAGAGGCTCCTAGAAAGACGTCAATGAATGCATCACTTACTACAAAAGGCATACAGGTTTGGTGCACATGGAAGATGTCAGGGATGACACTATGTAGAGAGGCTCCCAGAAAGATATTAGTGAACGTACCACTAACTTTGAAATCACAGTGAAGGCTGCAGAAGACCTTAGTGAAGGCACCACACCATATACTATCAATCTTAATGCTCTATATTGAAGAACCAATATGTAAACATAGATAAAAAAAAAGTATTTCGAGTATTTACATAGGAGAATAATATTTTAAGCATTGACTTGATGAATATATATAAAAACAATCGAAACTCTTCTATGAAGCACCAAGGGATGAAAAAGAGGAGAAGCTTCGAGATAACTTGAGATCAAAAATCTAATATTTTTTTTGTTGAGATTTAACTAGGAAAAGCCTATTAAGAAGACGGAAGTCTCATACATTGTGCACCATATAAAATCATTGGCAAAGATGCCACGTCTTATAAATAATTAATGGAATTTGGTATTTTTTAAAAAATAACCAAATATCCACTTAATTTGGATGCAAGAAATGTTGCATTTATTTGTTAAATATTTCATGAAGTTAAAATATTTTCCAACATTAAAAAACAAATGTTTTAATTGATCACCAAATATGATATGCCTTTCAAACTTTGTCTCCACTATAGAACAAAATGCAACGATGGCTAAAAAGGAGCCAAAGCAAGCATGCATTCATGGATTAACATTGCTAGTGATGGCCATAAGGAGCAAAGAAAGCAATAATTAATTAGGAGAGAGTAGAACAAATAGTCATAAGAGGAGAAAAATAAAATATGGAAGGCAATTATAAATTTCAAAATCTATATATTTTGTAGTGTAAGAGTAGCAATTTTAATATTTTTTGAAAAAATATTGAGGAAAATATTTTTATAATATGGTAAAATAAATCTAGATAAACTATTTAGATATTACCATAAACAAATCTCTCTAAAAAAATTGCAAATATAAAATGAACAATCTACAATAGATATAAAAAACTCTTTCCCTTTAAAAAAAAAATGAGATAATGAACCAGTTCGTGAAACTACCTTCAAGAGAGAATGCCTAGAAGAATATATCATGATCTGGTACCATGTTAGAATTTCCCAAGAGTAGAACTACAAATAATTACAAGATTTGAAGGAATAAAATAGAACTGATTGATTTATTCCGTGGTTCAACTTTGAATAAATAGCAAAGTTGATCATTGAGAGCCATTGGATTACAACTCATCAAATCTGATCTAGACTATACTGAGAGTTCACTCGACTCAAGGAGGAGTGGAAACTCAAGTATTTCTATCCTAGTATAACTTAAGATAATAATTACTTATTCTAATAGTTTTTTCCACCAATTCCACTTGGATCTAGTCTAGAATCCTCCTATAGGTGTTATCATCAAATTTGGTAAATTAACTCATAGAAATTGATAGATTTTGAAAAGGATGAGCGTATTTGGGGATGCCTTGAAAATACCTTAAATTTATGAGGTTTCCAAGGAAAAATAAAAGGGCAAAAAGTGGGTAAATATCAAAAGCACTTCATGGTCAATAATTATAAAAGTATCTTTTTGAAATTGAGTGCAAACACTTAAATTTATAGCCCAAGAGGGCAAAGGGGGAAAAGGGGTAAGGTTGTGCATGTAAGGTAGGTGTTACCACTTATAATTACCTTTGCCATGTATGGGGTGGAAGAGACTTCCCATTTGGGCCTATAATTTGTAGTCCCTAATGGCCATGATAGTCTCCCAATCTATCCTGAGTGATTGGACAAGATAAATGGTAGAAATTGATTACCATTTGTCCCACATTTGAATTTTTGAGGGGTCTGGACCATGGCCATACCACTTGGGTACATTGGGTGGGATAAATGGTAGAAATTGATTTCCATTTATCCTACATTTGAATTTTTGAGGGGTATGGACCATGGTTGTCCCACTTAGTGATGATTGCTTATGGTTGTCCCTGGGTGGGACAACCATGAACTATGGTCGTCTTGGGGTGGGATGAACATGGCTACATGGCCCAAAACCTCCAAAAAGTGGGGTAAAACTTCCCAAAAGTGGTTGGGACCCCTAAATAACCCCTAAGGGTTACCCAATGGGGTGATATGGTGTCGATAAGAGTGGCACCTTGCTAGTATTATTTGATTTACATGATTTTAGTGTCTACATTATCATATACGAGGCATGTGAAAAGATGCATCTGTTTGAAGAGAGCAAGAGTCATGAAAATTTATATATTGGATAAAAACTATATATTATGTAATCTGATTAAGTTTCTATGTAATGTTTTATGAATGTAATTGTGACTGATATTTTATCCTAGAAAATTAACTTTGAGATAGTATTACAAAATTTTCAATAGTGGTATTAGAGCATATTTGTTCAAAGAGCCACATTTATTGGGAGAAGAATTTGTTAGATGATTTAGAAGAAGATTGAAGATATTGAAGAGAAAAGTGAATTTATTGAATTATTGGTAGAGGATATTGTGAACGAGGAGTGAAGACATTGTTGAAAAAATTGTTGAGAAGAAATATTGAAGTGAAGACAGGAGAAAATTATTGTTGTAGGAGAAGATTAATTGAGAGAGATTTGTGTTAAAGGAATAATATTGTTGTATTGTAAATATTTTTTAGTTGAGGATATTATTATGTTGAATAATGAGAGAAGATATTAGTATTGAGGTGATTAATACATTGAGGACGACTTACATTGAGGAGCATTGAAGAGACTAAGAATGTTGATAAACATATTTTGTTGAGGATGTAAGGAATGTAAGGAGAAAAGTAAAGGTGTTACAGTAAAATTGATGTGAAGGTAAGAACATTGAACGATGCATTAGAAGACACATTAAATGGTTGATGAATTTTGTAAAGGAGAACATAACATGGTAGAAAGTTCCTATGTTGTGTTGGAAGAAAAATGAGTGGTTGTGTTGTAGAGAGGAACATCTAGGCCTGAGAGGAATACCTAAGAGGAATAAAAGTTCTTGCATCAAAATTTATCTATTCCAAAGAGAAGAAAGTGAGAATTACATTCTAATAGAGTAACGTTTGTTGGAAAATTCCTAAGGAGGAGAAAATTTTGGGTATAACACCAAACAAAATTGTATGCAAAGTGAAACATTACCCTGCCACATATATGAAGAAGGCAAAAGATGAGCACATAAGGTAGAACTAAATATTTCAAAATTGAGAGCATTTTAGGCAAGTTTAATTTATATCTAGAATTTATGAATATTTGAAAAACAAATTAGAGGTATAAGGCACTTACCATTTAAAGATTTATTTTTTGAGTTAAAAGGAATTAATTGTATGAAATGAATTAATACATGGGATGCATATGGAAACAAAATTTTTTAAATTTACATTGAATGTTAAATTGAATATCAAACTAATTGGAGTGTTGATCAAATTGAGTTTTTAGAGTGAATTTGTGAAATTTTAAAAGTGAACAAAATTTGGAAGATAAAAGGAGATTAAAATGATTGAATTTGAAAATCCACTGATGAAATTTGAAAAATTGATGTGATTTTGAAAAGTTTGAGGAAATAATTTAAAATTTAGGAATTATAAAAATTGGGGAATATTGAATAATTCATGACAAAGTTCAAATAAAAATATGGTACAAATTCAAATCTTTGGTATATTGGCTTAGGGTCAAGTAGACACATGAATGGAAATAAATAATGGTTTAATACCTTTCAAGAAAAATATGAGAAACCAATTGCTACAATATATAATAGGACATATAAGGTCAAAGGAGTAGGATATATATTAATAAATTTATTTAATGCAAATGGTATAGTAAATAATGTATTATATGTGTTAGGATTCATTTCTAATCTACTCTATGTATCTCAAATGATAGATCAAAGTTTAGTGGTTGAGTAAAAAACTATTGAATATGAAAAGAAATGTATTATTTTAAAAAAAGGATTACTCATAACCTATGGTTACTACACAAACGATCTATTTTCTTTTGATACATTAGAAAATATTGTTCTATTAGTAAGAACATTAGAAGCAAAAGTTTTTTGGCATAAAAGGCTAGTAAATATAAGTTCATCCTATTTTAATGAAATAGGTAGATAGAAAATAATGGAAATATTACCTAAATTAACATGGGAATCTATATTTTTCCATAATGTCTCATAGGAAAACAACATAGAATACCTTTTGAGTTTTGTGTATACAAAGCTCCTAAGTAACTAGAACTAGCATACATAGATTTATGTGGACCAGTGAACACTACTAGTCTTAGAGGAAAAATATTTTTAGTTATTTGTTAATGACTATTCCATAAAAATATGGGTGTACTTCTAAAAAATTAAATCTAAGGCTTTTAGTTGCTTTAAAAAATGTAAGCAACTAGTGGAAATGGAAACAAAATCTTCACTTCGATAGAGGTGATGAATTGATATCAAAATAAGTTAAATCTTTATTAAGACTAAGTGGTATAAAAAGATAACTCTCTGTAGCCTATTCACCCCAAAATAATGGTATAGCATAAAGAGGGAATCACTCCATTATGGAAATGATGTATTGTATGCTAAAAGAAGTACATATCAATTAACAATATTGGGTAAAATTTGTTAAAGCTACAATATATACAAAATAGATCATCCTCATGAATACTTAAAAATATTACTCCTAAAGAAACCTAGTTAGGATGAAAACCTTTGGTAGAACATCTAAAATAATTTAGACGAGAGGCATATTTACACATCCCAAAGCAAAAAAGAATAAAATTGGATGAAAAAAAACATATATTTGGAATATTTCTTAGCTATTATGATGATTCAACATGATATATAATAATCAATCCAATTACAAATAAAATTCATGAGAGCAGAGATGTGGTTTTTGATGAAGGAAATACAACTCTTTTTGAAAATCAAATTCTAATACAAGTCCTATTCTAAACATATTATGATATGAATAAAATTCTTCAAGTGGAGAATCAAAATAAAAAATATTTAATAAACTAATTGAAAGCATAGAATTTATTATATCACAATAAAGAAAACAGCCAAAATGGTATATAAATAAACTTAAGGACTCAAAGCTAGAACAAATGCTATATATTAAAACTACAAGATCTTAAATTTACAACATGACAATAATGAATATGGTATTAATGAGTTTAGTAGAACCTAAAACTACATAAGTCACCATAAAATAACATGAATGGAAAATAACCATGGAATCAGAATATGCAACATTGATGAAGAACAAAACATGGGATCTAGTTGATCTACCACAAGGAAAGAAAGCAGTGGGGTGCAAATGGATCTATAAGACAAAATATAAAGAGGATGGTTCTCTTGATATATACAAGGAACTACTATTTGAAAAGGTTTATACTAAAAAAAAAGGATTTGTCTATGAAGAAATATTTGCACCTATAGAAAGAATGACTACTACTTGAACAATTTGGGCCTTAGAAACAAAATGTAGATGAAAAATAGATTAGATGGTTGTTAAGAGTGCATTTATTAATGGTGATGTTGAATAGGAGGTATATATACTCATCTAGAAGGTTTTTTTATCAAAGGATATGTCATTATAGGGATTAAAACAAGTACTGAGAGCATGGTGCATTAAGATTAATGATCATATACTATAACACAATTTAAAAATAAGTGCATACAATTTAAATGCTTATACAAAAAGGGTTAGGTTAGAGAGAATAATTCTTCTGGTATATGTAAATGACATAGTAATCATAGGAAGTTCAAATACTCTGATAGATGAGGGTAAAATTGATCTTGAAAAGAATTTTAAAATGATAGATTTATGACTTGTACACTATTATCTTGTTCTAGAAATTTTTTAAGATAGATAATATCACAATAACCTATATAAAGTATTCAAAATAATTACTTGAAAAATATAGAATGAAAACAATGTAAACCTAAAAATATTTCTATGAAGCAAGGGCTATAACTATCAACATATGATAAATCACCACTACTTTCTACTATTGTGTATTGACAACTTATTATAATTCTTCTATAGCTAATAAATATTAGCATTGACATTGTTTTTGTTGAAA
The DNA here is from genome assembly GCA_028583015.1 of Wollemia nobilis. Classification (NCBI taxonomy): domain Eukaryota; kingdom Viridiplantae; phylum Streptophyta; class Pinopsida; order Araucariales; family Araucariaceae; genus Wollemia; species Wollemia nobilis. The sequence continues at coordinate 14,241 of JAQPPZ010008116.1, forward strand.
ATTATATCTCTAGGTTTATGCAAGATCCTAGGGAAATTCATTGGAAATCTACAAAGAGAATATTGCAATAAATAAGAAAAACAATAGAATATTGCTTAATATACAAAAGAAATGATAAATTTTACTCACATGGATGTTTATATTTTGACTATGTTGGCTCTATAGATGACAAAAAACCAACATCAGGATATATTTCATCTTGGGTCGAGATATATTTCATGCCACGATAAGAAACAACATGCAATATTCATTTTATCAATAGAAGTAGAATATCATGTAGAAAAATATGCAGTATGTTAAACACTTTGGTTATAATACATTTTATCAAATTTTGGAATCATAAAGACTCCTACAGTACTAAATTATGATAGTCAAGGAGTTATAAAATTAATAAAAAAACCATGTAATTTATTAATGAGAAAAGCATATTGAAGCTCAATTTATCTCTTAGAGATCACATTTTGGACAATTATATTAAAAAAAAAATGGCCATTGAAAATTATCTTGTATATATTTTTACAAAAGCACTTGGATGAAACAAGTATAAGATATTTTAGAGCCATCTATTGTTATAATTTCCCAAGAATAGACATGCAAAGCATTACAAGAACTATGAAGAGAAGAGTAGAACTGATTGATTATTCCATGGGATCAACTTTGTATAAATAGCAAAGTTGATCAATGTGAGCCATTGGATTACAACAACTCAACAAATCTGAACTAGTCTAAACTGAGAGTTCACCTGACTCATGGAAGAGTGGTAACTCAAGTAAGACTATCCTAGTAGAACTTAAGAGAACAAATATTTATTCTAACACCCCCCTTAAGTGATACTAGGGGTGAATGTAATAATAGTCGATGAGTCCCGACAACAAGGCCTGATGAGGTACTCATGTACAATGAACTCTTTTAGAATAGATGGTAAAAAAACACATGGAAAAAACCATCTTTCAAGAAGAAGAAGAAGAAGAGGCATGTCTTCGGATGGCGAAGATTGTCCTCTATTGAAAAATAAAAAATGAGTCCCGGTAATATGGCCTTATTAGGTACTCATGTACAATGTACTTTCATATAGGAGAGATGGTGAAAAAACCACATGGGAAAAAACCATCTTCCAAGAAGAAAAAGAACAATAAGAAGAAGAGAGAGGTGAAAACCTCTGTGCACTCTTCTAATGCAACTGCTTAACCCCAAGTTTCTCTCGCAACTGAATGTAGCGTGGAGAAGGAAAGGATTTGGTGAAGATATCTGCAATTTGATTTTTTGTGGGAATGTACTCCAAGTTTAGATCCCCTTGCTGAATATGTTGCCGAATGAAGTGCATGTGAATCTCAATGTGCTTGGTGCGTTGATGCTCAACTGGATTGCGGGAAATATGAATTGTGCTCTGATTGTCACACCAAAGGGTAATGGGTTGGTCATGGAAAAAACCAAATTATTTTAGTATCTGATGAAGCCAAAGAGCTTCCTGACTGGCCAAAACTGCTGCCCTGTATTCTGCTTCTGTAGATGATAATGCTACTACTTGTTGTTTTTTGCATGACCAAGCAATAGGTGAAGAACCAAGACAAAAAACATAGCCATAAGTGGAACATCTATCTTCAACTGAACCTGCCCAATCAGAATCTATGTAACCAATGATATCCATGGATCCTCCCTCATATAAGAGCCCAAAGTGAGTAGTTCCTTGCAAGTAGCGGAGGATTATTTTTGTTGCTTGCCAATGGCTGAAATGAGGTTGATGTGAGAATCTAGATATTAAGCCAACAACATATGAAATATCTGGGTGAGTATGAGTGAGGTATAATAGACTTCCTACAAGTTATCTGTAGAGCGTGGCATCACATAGAGGGGATTTGTAGGAAGTACTTAGAGTGACTCCAGACTAAAAAGGTGTGGAAGATGGCTTACAATCAGTCATCTTAAACCGTTGAAGAAGGTCTAGAGTATATTTCTGTTGACACAATGAAATTCCTGCATCTGTTTGAGTTATCTAAATCCCAAGGAAGTAATGAGCTAAACCTAGATCAACCATCTCAAATTTCTCAAAAAGGGAGTCTTTGATAGTCTGGATGTGAGAAATGTCACTACCAGTGAGTAGTAGATCATCAACATAGAGAACAAGTATGGTGATTTTTTCTTCATCTCTCCAAATGTAGACTGTGGCATCAGACTCACAATGAGAAAATCCTGAGGAAAGAAGGAAGGAGTCCATTTTTTCATACCAAGCTCTAGGAGCTTGTTTGAGACCATAGAGAGATTTTCTTAGTCTACAAACAAGGGAGGAGTCTTGAGTGAATCCAACAGGTTGTTCCATGAATATTTCCTCTTTTAAGTCACCATGTAAGAAAGCACTTTTAACATCCATCTGAAAAATAGGCCACTTTTGGGAAGCAGCAAGTGCAAGTACCAGCCTAACGGAATCCATTTTTGCAACTGGTGCAAAGGTTTCAGAATAATCAATGCCTTCAATTTGTGAGAAACCTTTAGCTACCAAGCGAGCTTTGTGTTTTTCAATTTTTCCATCAGGTCCATACTTAGTTCTGTAAATCCATTTACAACGAACCAATTTTCTTCCTTTGGGTAGAGGGACTAGATCCCAAGTTTTGTTTTTTGATTAAGGAAGAAAATTCATTCTCCATGGCATCATCCCATTCTTTTATACCAGTTGCTTCTTTGAAGGATTGAGGATCTATGGAAATGGACTGACAGACAAGACCAGAACCCATGGAGTTGCTTAATCTGGATGATGGAAGATTTTGGATGTAAGGAGTGGCCTCTTGAACTATGGTGCGGGCCCATTTTGGCATTGTGGAAGGAGTAATGGGTGTGGCAGGACTTTGAGTTGGAGTTTGGAGTATAGGATCCTCATTTTGGTCATTTATCTCAAGGATGGGATCTTCATTATATTGAGGCTCAAATATTGGAGATGGCTCAAGAGAAATAATGTTGGAAGAGGATGGTTGAGGATCTTTATGAGGGAATGTTTCATCAAATTGAACATTTCTATGAAAAAATACCTCATGAGTTGTGGGATCAAGGAGCCTGTAGGCTTTCATTTCCTCACAATAACCAACAAAGATGAGTTGCTTGCTTTTCTTGTCTAGAGCCTTCCTCTTCTTCTTTGGGATATGTGCCCAAGTAGTACACCCAAAAAATTTGAAGAAAGAGACATCAGGTTTTGAGCCAGTCCATGCTTCCTCGGGAGTCAAATGGCCAAGAGCTTTATGAGGTGTGTGGTTTTGGATATAATTTGCACAGTTAATTGCCTCAACCCAAAAAACTATTGGAAGATCCCTTGAGTGGAGCATACAGTTTGCCATTTCCTTTAAAGTTATGTTTTTCCTTTCTGCAATGCCATTTTGTTGTGGATTATGGGAGACTGAATGTTGATGAATTATGCCATGAGTTGAGAGAAAAGTGGAGAATTCATTACTGAAGTATTCCCCCCATTATCTGTATGAATTTGCTTGATTTTGCAAGTGGCTTGATTTTCAACTAAGGCTTTGAATATTTTGAAGTGGGATAGAACATCACTTTTGTATTTTAGAAAGTAGACCCAAGTTCTTCTTGAGAAATCATCAATGAAGGTTAAGGCATATTTTGCTCCTTTGAAAGAAGGCTCTGGGAAGACCATCAAGTCACTATGGATTAACTCTAGAGGGGATGAGGCTCTTTGAGAACCACTTGGGTGAAAAGGATCTTGATGTTGCTTTCCAAGAGCACATCCAGGACATACTCCATCAATAGAAGAGACTTTTGGCAACCCTGTTACCATTTCATGAGTGTTCAACTCCTTTAGATAGCTATAACTGAGATGTCCAAACCTTTCATGCCAAATTTTGCTTTCAAGATCTCCATGTGCAACAAAACAGGAGGTCCCATTTGAATTTTTGAATCCCTTGAAGTGAAATAGGTGAGTGTTATGATCAATATCTCCTTTTTCTATGAGAGAGTTTGGTTCTTGAAAGTCTCTTATCTCAACTCCTGTTGGTGAAAATAGAACTGTTTTACCCTTTGCAGAAGTACAAATATGATAGATGGAGAGGAGATTTGTGGCTATATTTGGGACATAGAGAACATTATTGATATAACCACCATCAATGGATATGTCACCTTTTCCTTTGACTGGGATAAAGGATGAGTCACCAACTTCTATGCTGCAAGTTGAGCTTGAGGAGATTGAAGTGAATGACTCATGTGAGGAAGTCATATGATGAGTTGCTCCTGAATCTAGAACCCAATATTTTGATGAAGTTTTTATAGCTTTGCCTTGAACATTTAAGGCTTTTCCTATCTACTTCTTAATATCTATCTTGTGATCCTTCATTGTTGCCTCTAGTTGTTGAAGTCTTTTCCAACATTTGTTCACATAATGACCATCCTTTTTGCAATGTGTACAAGTTATAGGGCTTCTTTATTTCTTTTTGAATTTTTCTTTAGTGGAGGTGGATGCTACTAAAGCTTTTGAAGAAGAGGGAGAGATCTCATATTTTGCAAGTTTTGTTTCCTCTCTAGTTAGCCTATCACAAAACTCCTCTAAAGAGGGCATTTTAAAACTTGTACCAAGAGCATATTTTGTAGACAAAAAAGTGGTTGCAAAAATTTGAAATACTCCATTTAACTTAGAAAGAATTAGATAGATGCATTCTTCTTCTATTTTATTCTTGCCACTACCTTTTAATTGTGTGAGGACTTCTTTAAATTTGGTGAGAAAGTCAACAATATTGCTGAAGTCTTCAGGAGATAATGTTGTCAACTCTGCCTCTAGCTGCATTGACCTTATTTGATCCACTTTACCAAACAAGTTCTTTAGTTTCTTCCAACTCTCAAATGGAGTTTTACATTCTAAAATGTGAAACCATAAGCTCTCATTTACATTGGTGCTTATAATACCCATTGTTTCATACATCTTCCCTTTATGAACAAATATTTCATATTCCTTTTCAAATTTAGGCTGCTTCTCTTCTAGCAAGTGTGTGAGCCCTTTTTGAGAAATGAGATTTAATATTTTTGGTTTCCATGTGTGATAGTTATGAGGGGTGAGTGGGTCAATTGTATTCATTTTTCCAAAGAAAACTGTAGAGAACCAATATTCCCCCCTTTAACTGCAAGAATTTCTAGGGATTTCAATGATGCACCCCTCTTTTATCAATTGGAACAATGTATTTTTATAGTAGTTGAAACATTTGTTGATTGAATGCAGTGGAAGCCAGACCTTTATACCAATCTCTTCAATTTACCCACCCTTACGTGAGGGAAACTATAAGTAAATGAGGAGAGTGATACGTGGAACATAGGCTATTTGAAGCAAGAATAATCTACCAGACCTTTATACCGAATCTTCTCAATGACCCGCCCTTACGTGAGGGAAACTATAAGTTAATGAGAAGAATGATACATGGAACATAGGCGATTATTAAGATATTTGGGCCAAATTTTTATTTTCTTTGAATGTTTGTCTGCTTGAAATGTTCAAATGTTCAAGTGTGTTTAGAAAAAAACCACATATTTGTAAGTAGAACAAGCAACAACTTCATGTGGCCAAAAATAATGCCACAGAAAGACTCCACCACCAAAGTGTCCTCCAATATCTGCCTTCTCATGGAATGCAGTAGTAGCAAAAAAGTGAACCTTTTGAACAAAGCCAAAGACCATAAAGAGATGTGCAAGGAGCAGTACTAACAACCCCCCTGAAGTCTTCAAAAATAGGTGCAAGAATTAGCACCACCAAAAAAACCCCCCCAAAAAAATATATTTATGAGTTTACAAGGAGACCCATCACTGTAATGGCCTTTACACAGTAGGCAGATTAGTGAGAGGGGCTCAAAAATGGGAGTTTTTTTTTACAAAGCTCTTTTGAAAAAAATTACAAATGATATCTAAGTAACATCAAAAGAGTGTTCTTGTTAAAAAACAAGGCAACTTCCTTCGATTGAGACACAGGCAACTTCCTTTGGGTGTCAATATTTTGAAACCTGCACATTCAATACTAAAGAAAAGTTGGAAAAAATATTTTTAGAGTACTCCCTTATTCAAATGTTGAAAGCAACACATGTTTGTTGTATTGATTGCACCATGAGCTTGGAATGCGTATTCTGGCTACGTTGAAAGGAAATGCAGACGTCTTTGATGCATCGATGCTTCAGTAAGTTCTCATATTTGATGATGAAAGGCACCTTCAACAAACTCCAAAACTCTATAGCTCCAAACACCAATACCAAAAGTGATGCAGTCATCGAGGCGCTTTTAAAAAAAACCAAGCTTTCATCCAATCGTAGTAGTTCTGGAACGTCTCAAGTGCAGGAAATCATAGTGATTGCGATGTTAGAGTGCAAGCTTCGCAATGGAAAGAATGCAGTCTTCAAGGCATATTTTAAGAAACACTAAAAAATGTTGTCTCATTGTCCAAGCTCTCATCCAATCGCAATAGTTCTGGAATATCGTCAAGGTGCAGGAAGTAATGGCGTACGCGACATCAGAGTGCAAGCTTTGCAATGGAAAGACAAATGAATGTTATGGTCTTTCTTATAGAAAAAAAGGATTCTCCAGCTTTAAAAATCGCCAAGTGAGGCGATCTCCACACAACTTTCAAAATTCAAAATGAAGCTGGCAGATGCCAAATATCGGAGCTCGTGAAGCCAAAGTGAAGTAAACTTCATGAAGGAGTAGCGATTAAAATCACTTTCTGCTTGCAAACTTGACTTCACCCTATTTTCTCTCGAAGTGGAGCACGTCGGATGTCGAGAAGGGAACAACGATCACTAAAAATCTGGAACAATGACTATTAGATGTGACGTGCTTCCACTAAACATGTACGAACTCCAATAGGGAGTTAAAGAAACGAATATAGGATAGCGTAGAGGTCGACACATGGTCGATGGCCAGTTATAATGCCAACAAAGGCTTCGTACGTCTCAGCAATGAAGACATAAAGCCTCTGGGAAAATATCCATGCCCACCTTAAGTGGAGAGTCCTTTGATTGCTAAAGGTGTCGAGCCGCACGAGGGGAGACTTTGAGAGGTGCAGTCTCTCTCGGAGAGAGGAGACGAAGCAATGGTGGGTGTCGATTCTACAAAATATGGCCTGAGAGGGTTCTGAAATGTCATAGAAAAAATATTAAAAAATATTTGAGGCCAAGATTGTGTTAGCAATTTTGGCCAAAAAAAATATCTAAGCATCACATACAGTAGTGAAATTTCTTCTTTATCATCTGTAGATAATAACATTCAGTAGAAACCCTTTTACATAATATTTAAAAAATTTATAATTCTATTTAGAAAGAACTATATATAAAATAAAATCTTGTAGACTTGTAACAAATGCAGTGAGAAGTCTACAAGAGATACAATGAACCAACTCCTAGAAACTCCAAGAGAGAATGCTAGAAAAATCTATCCTGCTCTGGTACCATGTTAGAATTTCCCAAGAATAGACATGCAAAGCATTACAAGAACTATGAAGAGAAGAGTAGAACTGATTGATTATTCCATGGGATCAACTTTGTATAAATAGCAAAGTTGATCAATGTGAGTCGTTGGATTACAACAACTCAACAAATCTGAACTAGTCTAAACTGAGAGTTCACCTGACTCATGGAAGAGTGGTAACTCAAGTAAGACTATCCTAGTAGAACTTAAGAGAACAAATATTTATTCTAACATCTATGTACATCAAAAGATATTCATACCAAATAATGTAATACCATGGGATGTTAGAGGTATAATATTATTTGGCACAATGAGTAACATTGAGTACTACAATACATATTAGTGTGTTTAATATTTGTATAAAATAGGTGTCAAGTATGCAAGCATGCAAAGCGTTAGGTAAGTGAAGAGTCATAGGTGTTAGGTGTCAAGTATAAAAGTGAAGAGTCATAAAGATGTGTCAAGATGTAAAGTGAGAGGTTATGTAATTATGAAATTTTTTGAAAGCACGAGGATACAGAAGCAATGGTGTACCGGGTGTGATGCAAGCAAAAGCAAATGTAACGCTAGCTCCTACGAATGAAGAAAGGACTAAAGTGCATGAAAATGGAAAAAAAACAAATTGAAACATGATATAAAGAAAATGTAAAGTGCAGCTCATTTTTTTATTAATTTTTCTTTGAGATTAGGTTACAATATGTCTCCTTCCTTTTTAGGGGCCAGGAGTGTTAGATATAGTTTTGTTACACCACGGATGGTACGCTTCCCTTCGAGATCTTTCGCGTGCCCACATTTGAAGTGGGCAGGCCAAACGTTGCCACCGCTTGCATGAATGCATTTTTAGTTCCTTGCTACCCCTCCGGTGTCAAGAACATACATTCAGAGAAACAACAAACAATTAATAACACCTACAAATGGAGGGAAACATGCAATCTCCAAGGCCTCTAGTTAATGCATGCATGAAATAATTAAAACGGTAATAAAAAATGTCAGAATAAGATGAAATTTGGATAGAAGCATGAAAATGCCATCATGAACACACTGCAAAAGGAATAGTCGATAAACCTACCGTAGATTTCTAATCACTCTGGGGTGGGACGATTAGGAATGTCATAAAATGTCAAAAAGCAACCTCCTAAATTTCCCATATAAGGGCCTCCAAAACACCTGTAAATTTGGGGTTAGGCAAAACAGGGCATTTTGAGAAGATCCAGAAGGTCAGATTTTGCAGATTCGGCCTTGATCATCCTGTATCTAAAGATGATCCCTGTATGTTAGTGAAAGAAAAACAATGAAAACACAGTCAAAACTCATTAGAATGACATGAAATTTGAATGATAGAATATATGAATGACATAAAATAAAATGCAAAAGAAACAGTGAATAAATCTACTACATATTTCTAATTGCTCTAGGGTGGGGCGATTAGGACTACAGCAGTGCAGGGGGCGCCTGGGGGCAGGATGTCCACCGTTTGGGGCTTGGTTTTGACATCAATCCACTTGGGATGGGTCCAAAACCTCCTAGGGAGTTATGTTGGAAAATTGGGTGGGGTATTGTGGCCAAATATTTGGATTTTTGGGTCCGAATTGTGCTTCCAATGTTCACCCAATAACATCCCTTCCAAAAGAGAGATCAAGGATGTAAGAAGCACAAGTGAGGGGTGAGGATGTAATTCGATAGAACTCCATTGCTCCAAATTCTCCTGCTCTATTCTATTTTTTGGGTGAGAAGACTCACCATTAGATAGACCTGAAGGTCTACTTTGAATGTGCATGCAAGGGCACCACTTGGCCATCATGCCTTCCTAGGGGAGAGAAGATTCCTCCCTGATTAAGGGCTCCATGACTGCCTCTATGGCTGCCTATTTGAGCTCAAAAGTGCTCACTCGCACTCCCATGCATTTAAGGTGGAGTTGAGTGGTGGATATAGGTTGCCATTTGTCAAGGTTTGAATTTTTACCTATCAAAATTACTATTCACCCCACCCTAGAGCGATTGATGCTAATCATCCAGGGGTGGGGCAAATAGCATTCTAATCACCCCAGGGTGGAATGAGTAAGGAGAAGGATGCTTGAAAGGTGCCAAATTGACCTCTGACCTTCCAAAAATACTTTGGGAGTGGTTAGGACCACTTTTTAACCTATAGGGGCTGCCCTAGGGGCTATGTATGCCAATTTTGTTAGTGCTTGTAGCCACATGATCAGATTGGTGCTATTTTGGTGTCTACAAATGCCCCTTTTTGGGATGCGCTATGCGTGGCATAGTGCTGAGCAAAAATAGATAACCAAAGTACTTAATGATTAGGGTTTCTCAGTAACCTAACCAAATTTTGATGTCCCAAGTATGGAAAGGGCATGTATTCTTAAATCCTTGCTTCTGACGAGCTAAGGAGCTTAGTTCAAGTGTTAACCTTTTTCGGTGAGGTGTTACTTGACCTTGGATATTTTTTAGTCATGAATAGGAAAATGGTGCAACCTTTTGTCTGTGGGAACCTTGAGTTCATGATTCTAGAATGCCAAATGTTTGATCAGCTTGTGATTATTGCTTGTTTGCTGCCCCAAGTAGGAGCGTGATTGTCTTTGTCAATGATTCTTTGAATGCATGCCATTTCCTTGATTGGGTGTGTATTTGTTGATTGGTGACTAAGTGTGACTACCCCATCAAGCGATGAATCAATGAGGGAATAACCTAAATGAGAAAATAAATGAGTCTCTTGACCCAAGATGACTTTTGTAATGGTGCCATCAGTTGTTTTCCGTTGAATGCTTATGCAGTTTCCCAATAATATGACCTGTTTTTGGTGGGTTTCAACCCTTTTTGGGATGCCTTTTGGGGGATGAAATTCTTGAAAATCCATCCTCTCGTGGAGTGGTACGGCTATGGTAGCCTTCTTAGGGAGTAGGATATTAATAATTTATGGCCCTGACATTGGTTTTGTATGCCAAGAATGTCAAGCACAAAGGCGCCTTTGTTCGAAAATTTTATTGTTATTTTTGGGTGGGTTTGGACCCTTTTTGTGACGCCTTTTGGGGATGAAATTCTTGAAAATCCTTCCTCCCATGGAGTGGTCCGGATATGGTAGCCTTCTTAGGGAGTAGGATAGTGAGGATTTGTGATCCCAATGTTGGTTTTGGATGCCTTGAATCGTAGGCACAAAGGTGCCTTTGTTTGGTATTTTTATTGCTATTTTTGGGTGGGTTTTGACCCTTTTTGTGATGCCTTTTGGGGATGAAATTGTCGAAAATCTGTCCTCCCGTGGAGTGGTCCAGATATGGTAGCCTTCTTAGGGAGTAGGATATTGATAATTTGTGGGCCGCAAAGGCGCATTAGTTCAGAAATTTTATTGCTATTTTTGGGTGGGTTTGGACCCTTTTTGTGACGCCTTTTGGGGGATGCAATTCTCAAAAATCCTTCCTCCCGTGGAGCGGTCCAGCTATGGTAGCCATATTAGGGAGTAGGATAGTGAGGATTTGTGACCCCAAAATCAATTTTTGATACCTTGAATCGCAGACACAAAGGTGCCTTTGTTTGATAGTTTTATTGTTGTTTTTGGGTGGGTTTTGACCCTTTTTGTGATGCCTTTTGGGGATGAAATTGTCGAAAATCCATCCTCCCGTGGAGTGGTCCAGATATGGTAGCCTTATTAGGGAGTAGGATAGTGAAAATTTGTGACCCCAATGTTAGTTTTGGATGCCAAGAATCACAGGCGCAAAGGTGCCTTTGTTTGGTAGTTTTATTGCTATTTTTGGTGCATTTTGGATGTAGTTTTGGTTGTTTTTATTTTCTTGCTTTGTAATAATTCCAGGGTGGGATGAATACCAATTTTGTAATTGTCCTAGGGTGGGAAGAGTGCTAACTAGAGCACTCATCCCAGGGTGGAATGATTATAGGCCTAAGAGCCTATATAAGGGCCAAAACTAGGTTTTGGGCTCATTTGCAATTATTATTTTTTGACGATTTGGAGTTGTGAGGAGTTAGAGTCTGCGTAGCAGAGCACTATCGAGATTTTATGGATACCATGAGTGCACAGACCGGATATTCGAGTGGCAGAGCTGAGGAAATACTGGTAGGTGCTCCTCTTTAGTTAGTTTGTTTTTATTTTACAGTTCAAAATCGTAATTAATTTATTTTGTATTTCATTTTTTCATTTAAACTAAGATCAAAACCCTAATTTAATTGTTTTGTATTTGTATCTTGTGTGGCATTGTTTAAACTAAGATCAAAACCCTAGTTTTGTTTTTAAAAAAAATTGTTTTTATTTTGTTTTTTGTATTAATTTTAAACTCGAGTTAAAAACCCTACGTTAAAATTTTTGTTTTTATTTGTTTTTTGTTTTTAAGTTTAAACTAAGGTTAAAAACCCTAGGTTAAAATTTTTGTTGTTATTTTGTTTTTTTGTTGTTTAGTTTAAACTAAGGTTAAAAACCCTAGGTTAAAATTTTTGTTTTTATTTATTTTTTTGTTTTTTAGTTTAAACTAAGGTTAAAAACCCTAGGTTAAAAATTTTGTTTTTATTTTGTTTTTTGTTTTTTTAGTTTAAACTAAGGTTAAAAAAACCCTAGGTTAAAAATTTTGTTTTTATTTTGTTTTTTGTTTTTTAGTTTAAACTAAGGTTAAAAAAACCCTAGGTTAAAAATTTTGTTGTTATTTTGTTATTTTGTTATTTAGTTTAAACTAAGGTTAAAAACCCTAGGTTAAAAATTTTGTTGTTATTTTGTTTTTTTTGTTTTTGTTTTTTTTTGTTAGTTTAAACTAAGGTTAAAAACCCTAGGTTAAAAATTTTGTTTTTTGTTTTTTGATTTTTTTGAATGTTTGTACTATACATTTTGTTAATGTTGTTGTACAATTTATTAAATGTTTTTGTTGTAAAGTTTGTATACATTGCTGTATATTTGTTTTAGTGTTGTATAGTTTTTTTTTTTTGTCATGTTTTAATGTTTTTGTGTTGTTTTGTTTTGCAGGTGGTGAAGATTTGGTACCATCAACCGACGGTATTTTTTGACGCACGGGATGCGCTAACTATGGCGGACTAGGATTGGCTTGATGCCCTTGCACTCAAGCAGGTGAATAAGTTAGAGCCTGTGGTGGGGGATCAGGCATATCTGACTGCCTTGATCAATTTTTGGGATCCCCGCACCAACACCTTTCATCTCCCCATAGGGGAGATGACAGTGACTCTGGAGGACGTTTATCAAGTTCTATGGATTCTGATAGATGGGCTGTCCATTCGGATGACTCATCAAGATCAACGAATGGTGGTGCTGACACGATGCTTTGGGCATGCGACGAAGATGGGGGTGTATGGGGTGTTGGAGAGGGCAAAGGGGGACTATCTGATTGGCAGGATTATGGTGCGATGGTGGTTTGATAAGGACATGTTGGGGGTGAGGCATACATTGCTTATGATCGTCATCTCCAATATGCTGCTTCCTGATTCCTTAGGTGTGAGGTTCTCTTGTAACCTGCTTGAGGTAGTATTCAGACTGGTGGAGTGTCTGATGGCAGCACCACTGATTATGAGATGGGGTTAGACACTACTAACACAGTTATATGATGAGTTGTATGAGGTCCGCTACCGAAGGTGGAAGGGGATTGGGTGCAGCAACCTATTGTAATGTTGGGGATGGTAGCACATAGCTGTGGAGCAACCGCAGGGGTTGCCTTGGACCACTCAGGGAGAGATGGTGGATAAGGAGATTGGCTATGCTGCCCTATGGTGGAGGTCCGAGGAGCAGGGACAGAGTCAACAGTGGGCAGGTATCATGGGGTACTATGCTGATGCCTTCTCATGTCTTACTCTAGGAGAGGTGTTCTAGCAGCCATATCAATACTATCCAACCTAGCCTAAGGTTGGGGAGTGGCTTCAACGGGTCCGCAAGGGGAGGTGGTAGATCGAGTGGCACAAGATCGAGCAGGAGTACTTTTCATACATCCAGGTGATGCAATTGTTTGGGGTGCACCAAGGATTTCCTGGTAAGCCCTTGATCTATCAACGTCAGTGTGACGAGAGGAATCTATCCTAGCTGATCATTGAGCCACTGGGTGAGGAGTCGGATGCAGTGATTAATGTCCCTGACGTGGATAATGTCAGGGTGACTGTAGAGTATGACCAGTGGTGGACGATATGATGATGGTAGGGTGAGGGGCCTCTAGGAGGTGCGGATGTGGCAGCAATAGGTTGTGAGGATGCAAAGGCATCAAGGGAGGGTTGGGGAGCTTCACTCGATGATGTAGATATGGTGGAGGTTTATGATTTGATTAGGGATGACCTAGGGGTTTCAGAGCAGTCAGATACATAGGACGTTCTAGAGCAGTGGGTGCTGGAGCAACATGCCATCCCAGAGATGCCCATGCCTCAGGAGGTCCTGGGGGATATGGATGCTAGGTATCGTGTTGAGATAACGCGATTGGAGGAGCTACTGCATAGATAGGACGAGGAGCATAGCATCGAGAGGGATCACTTGCGGGCTCAGTTGACACAGTGGGATGAAGTATTGGTTGCATACCATCAACGAGATGTGGAGTGGGGTCAGTTCTGGGTGGAGTTGGAGGTCAAGATTATTCGCCTTGGTGGACAGCTACCTGAGCTTACTGGAGGTGGATCTTCATGCTGAACACGAGTGGGTGAGGGTAGCACTAGTGGGCATGATGCGGGTGTTGGTAGCAGTCGCCATGAGAGGTCCCATAGGACCCACACCACTGGGGGTAGTTCCAATCACACCGATCCTGCGTGATCATGGTGGCCGAATCCCTAGGCTTGGGGTTTTTGATTTTTTTTATTTTTTTGTGAGGTCAAAGGACCGACTTATTGTAGCCTATGGGTATTTTTGGCGATATATATATGACTTTTTTTTTTATTATATACTTGTCATGATTTATTGTTACTTTTATACACATTTATTTATGTTGATGTATGTATGGGTTATTATGAATGCGATGCTTCTAATTATATGATGTATGCATATGGAATGGATGAAATGATTTGTTGATAACTTGGCAGTGGCACCATAGACTGTACATGATTTACTGGCTTTCTGTACTATGTGATTATTTTGTGGAATGACTTTGCATGTGTAATAATTTTTTTTTTGTGTTTGTATTTTTTTATTGGGATGTAAGAATGGAATGTACCACAGGTGTTCTAGAATGTAGTTGAGGTTTTTTTCAGACTCAGATATTTTAACTAACTAGCCAAGACTGTACATTTATCTCACAAGACTTTTGAACAAGGTACGAATCATACTTGAGTTTGACCAAGTTATTTCACATCCCTATGTGTGCGATTGAGTCCATTTATTTGGTATTTGTCAGGATACCGCCAGTGCCAGGTAGGTTGTCCACCAAACCTGTACTGAGGATCACCTAATTAGCTCCACTAACTCCTTTGTGGTATTTAGTAAGATTAATCCACAGGACAATCTAAGGTACCATAAGCTAGCTCATACACATGCAAACATTGGTCTACTCACATGCAAAGCTAATGTGATAGACATATCATCATGTGTTTTAGGATATCGCCATTTCCAGGTAGGCTATCCACAAAACCTGTAATGAGGATCACCTAGATGGTTTTTTGAATGCTGAGAATTCCAGGGATTCAAGCTCAGGCATATTTCGGTTGCTCAACTTGTTGGGATACTTGCTCTCATAGATAGTGATGAAAATCACTATTTATTTTTCTCTTTTATTTTTCTTTTTGAGCAAGGGGTTTGAGTAGTGGTGATAACCACTGTTATTTTATTTTGCATTTTGGGTTTCAAAGTTGAGCTCGTAGGTTTTTGGCTTGTGAATGGTATTGATCCCTTTTGGATTTGGGGATGACTACCCATCCTGTTTAGGGATGTGTAGTATGAATCATTATGACTTTGGGGACCAAAGGTGATTGGGGATCTTATTATGTAATGGCATTGATTTTTTAGGCCTTGGGGATGACTACCCATCCTTGTCAGGGGTGTGTAGTATGAATCCTTACAACTTTGGGGATCAAAGGTGTTTGGTGATCTTATTATGTAATGGCATTGATCTTTTAGGCCTTGGGATGACTACCCATCCTTGTCAGGGGCATGTAGTACAAATCCTTACGACTTTGGGGACCAAAGGTGTTTGGGTTTTGTGATAGTGGTGATAACCACTATTTATTGTGGGGAATTGGATGGGGAAGAGCTTGTCATTTTGTCAATTATTAGCATTCTCGAACCATTCACACAGGGGGATGAGCAGGCTAACCTTTCACCTATGGTACCCTAGACTACTTTGTAGGTTTCTCTTGCATTCACACTTGGGAATTTTTTATGTTTTAACTTGTGTTGGGGTGCGATGTAACAAGATGTGGTCCAAGTAAAACTCTACCTTGTAAAAATCAGTCTGACTTCGTACAATTTTTGGATAGAAATCTAAAGACAACTAAATGATGAAAAACCTTAAAGACATTAGCAGACAACTGACTATGATAAAAAAAATGGATGATGTTATTCTGGATGGACGTGTTTAGAAAATGGACTAAATGTGGAAAATTATGGAATTGCCTAGCAATTACAGTCTATGGTGCTTATGATGTGTATGACTAGCAAATATGCCATGTATGGATGTGATGCCTAATGCAGTTTATTATTTTTTTGTGTTTTGATTTTTAAGAGTATGCATGGAAGTGAGATGCAATTTTTTTTGTTATTTTTGATTATCTTTTGTTTTTGTTTGTTTTTGAAAAATTGTTTTTGACCAAGCGATTTGTGGGAACCCTTGGAGCTTTTGGTTTGACCAAAGGGTTTACGGATACATTTGGGGCATTTTAGGTTGACCCAGTGATTGTGAGAATCCTTGGAACTCTTGGTTTGACCAAAGGGATTATAGGTACCTTTTGGGGAATTTTTGGGTTGACCAAGAGATTGCGGGAATCCTTGGGGTTTTTAGTTTGACCAAAGGGATTATAGGTACCTTTTGGGGCATTTTTGGGGTTGACCAAGTGATAGCTGGAATCCTTGGAGCTTTTGGTTTGACCAACGGGATTATAGGTACCTTTTGGGGTATTTTTGGGGTTGACCAAGTGATAGCTGGAATCCTTGGAGCTTTTATGGTGACCAAGCGGTGGTGAGAACCCTTGGAGATTTTGGTTTGACCAAAGGGGTTATAGATACCTTTGGGGCATTTTTGGGGTTCACCAAGCGATAGCTACCATCCTTGGAGATTTTTAGGTTGACCAAGCGATTGCGAGAATCCTTGAAGCTTTTTTGGTGGGCCCTGGATCTTTTAAATGTGGAATGGCCTCAAATGATTGATCTTCAAGGGTTCTAGTTCATTGATTCCTTCAAGAGAGACGATTTGGTATGTTCCAGGTCCTATTTTACTATCAATTACATAAGGACCTAACCATTTTGCTGCGAACTTGTCCCTTAGATGGGGTGGCAAGTTAGAATTTTTTTGGTTCTCTTTTAAGACCAAGTCACCAACCTAAAAGTCCCTTAGGTGAACTTTCATGTTATATGCTTTCTTAAGTTGCTCTTGATAGATACATAAATGCTCGAGAGCATTGATGCATCATTCATCAAGCAACGTAAGTTGGTCTAACTGGGCCTAACGTGCAGTGTCATCATCGATGAACTCTTGCATTGATATGCGTACGGAGGGTATTTCCAACTCGAGAGGCATGACTGCCTTAGAGCCATACACCAGCAAAAATGGAATTACCCTCGTGGGTGTTCGAATGCTAGTGTGATAAGCCCAAAGAAAAAGTGAGATTTGAATGTGCCAATCCTTATGATTATCTATGACCGTATTTTTAAGGATGGCAACTAGCATTTTGTTTGACACCTTTGCTTGCCCATTTGCTTACGGATAATAAGGTGTCAAAAAATAGTGCTGAATTTTGTACTTTGTTGTTAAAGCACACACGTATTTGTTCTTAAACAATGTCCCATTATCCGAGATGATCTTGGATGGAATACCAAAATGACATATGATGTTATGTAAAATAAATTCTACAATGCGGGTCCTAGTCGTAGAGGTAAGCGAGATTTCTTACACCCACTTGGTGAAGTACTCTGTGGCTGTTATGATAAACGTGTGACAACATGATGATGCAGGGGAGATATTTACAATTAGATCTAAGACCCACTATGAAAATTACCAAGTTTATTGGATCGGTTGTAAGGCCTGAGAAGGTACGTGTGTCAAATTAGCATGGTGTTGACATTTCATGCACTTCCTTACATATGCGCAATAATCTCGCTCTAAAGATGGCCAATAATAGCCCATGAAAAGGATGCACTTTGCGATGGCCATACCATTGAAGTGGCCATCGTATGTACCATCATGCGCTTGGGTGATCGCCCAAGTGGACTCTTGCTAGTCCAAGCAATGGAGGAGGATCCCTTCATAGCTTCGATGGTACAAAATGTCTCCTAGCAAGACATGTTTTGCCACTTTTTGTTTGAATGATCTTTTTGTGATGTGCATCAATCCAAGTGGGAGGTTACCTAGCTTGAGGTAGTCTCTTATAGGTGTGTACCAATCCTGCTAATCAAAAACCTCGATGGTATGAACTACCAATCCCTCTTGAAGTTTATCCCTAGAAAAAGCTGAGCGGGAATGAACTTGTAAAAATAGCATTGTGTTGCTATCAAGGGGAATAGGGGAGAACAAGGACCCCCAGTTGGTGTGATTTAGGCTATCGTGGATTCGAGTGAACCTATCCTGAGATGGTTCAATCTGGATCAAGTGGATTCCTGGCGTTAGGTCAAAGCTTGCACACTTCATCGTAGATTGTGATAATGTTTTGACTTGAATGGTTGTCATATCACCAGAAGGGTCTTGTAGGATTAGTGACCCCAAGGAGGCCATAGTGTCTATAAAATGATTCGATGATCGAGGGAGTGCCTCGATGTTGTACCATTCAAGATTTTCTAGGAATTTATCCACAAGGGCTTTGTAGGCCTACAAAACTAGGTATTTGCATTGGAATACCCCTTTCACTTGGTTGACAATTAATAGTGAATCACCAAAGATGTTCAAGCATTTTATGTTCATGGTGATTATTGTATCAAGACCTATGAGCAAGGCTTTGTATTCAACATTTTTGTTGGTGCATGAGAAATCAAGTTTAAATGATAGAGGAATTGGAGCCCCTTGTGATGTGAAGAATATGATTCCTGTGCCACCCTCTTGCTCACATTTAGAACCATCAAAAAATAAGGTTATGTTAGCTTGTGACTTAGGCTCATCAGGATCTAGAAATTATGAGACATGGAAGACCCCATCATTGGGAAGTTCTATGATTAGAGGTTGATCGTCTTCGAGAGGAGACTCTGCTAGTTGATCGGTGATGACTTGACCTTTGATGGAATTCTATACAATGAATTCAATGTCAAACTCTGTCAACAACATGATCCTAATTCATCATGTGACTAATATGATAAGTATGAATCATCATGTACCGCAATGGATTCTCCTTAGACACAACATACGTTGTATTGCTCAGCATGTAGTGGCATAGCTTTTTGGTGGTAAATACCACTACTAAGAATAGCTTCTCGACGTATGCATAGTTAAGTTCATAACTGACTAGGGTGCGGCTAAGATAGTAAGTAGCAATGTTATTTATGTAGTTCATTTTTCTAGGCTAGCATGGTGCCTAGTGCCACCTCAGTAGCTGAGATGTATAAATAGAATGGCACTCTTGGTCTAGGTGGTGCCAATACTGGTGGCGAAACCAAGTATTGTTTAATGTCATCAAAGGCTGACTAGAACTTGTCATCCTAGTCAAATGCTACCCCCTTGTGTAATAATTTATTCATGGGTTGGCACTTGTCATATAATTGCGCTATGAAGTGCTTGATTGACGTGGCCTTTCCTTGCAAGCTTCTGAGTTGCTTGATGGTGGTTGGGGGAAGAATTTCAAGGATCACCTTAACTTTATTTGGATCTACCTCGTGCCTCATTTTGAGACTATGAAACCCAAGATTTTTCTAGATATGACGCCAAATACACAGTTCTTAGGGTTTAGTATGACTTTGTGTTCGATGAGGCGATCAAGGATTTTTCTTAAGTCATCCAGATGATCTGGGCACAAAAAAGATTTGGCCAATGAATCATCCATATAGTCTTCCAAAGGTTTATGCATGTGATCATGGAATATGTATGTCATAGCACATTGGTAGGTGGCACTAGCATTTTTAAGGCCAAAGGGCATGACCTTATAAGAAAATGTCCCCCAAGGGATTGTGAATGCCATTTTGAGTTGATTTTTGGGATTGATATGAATCTGGTTGTATTCCAAGAAACCATCCATGAGGTAAAGCATTTTGTGGCCTGTTGTAGCATCTACCAATGCATCAATGCTAGGCAAGGGGAAATATTGCTTGGGACTCACTTTGTTTAGATCTCAAAAATTGATGCATATGCGAATCCTCCCATCAGGATTCTTGATGGGTACCATGTTGGATAGCCATGGTGGGTAATCCATGCAGATGACAAACTATACATCCAATAGCTTTTGTAACTCGTATTTGACCATTAAGGCTACTGTTGGGTGCATCTTACATAGTTTTTGCTTGACTGGCTTGACTGTCGGATCAAGCATTAGATTATGCATGACTAGCTATGGTTCTAGCCCCGACATGTCTTTGTAGGACCATTTAAAAACCTCCTTCTTCCCTTTGATAAGGGCAATGTAATTGGATTTCTCTTCATGGGATAGGCTTACCCCCAGCTTGATGGTTTGTGGATTCATTGGATTAGAGCCGATGTCTATGTCAGTCGTCTCTTCGACTAACATGTGGGACCCATCCTCCAACTGGTGTGGAGTTGGGATTAGGTGGATATCATTTGCTAAATTTAGATCTACGTTTGGAATGTCGGGTTCCTCTTCAGCATGGAAGATATCTTGAGTTGGTTCAAGGGTGAAATTAAGCATCTCACTGTAAGGCCAGTACTTTGATGGGGATGGTGGTAAGTTAGCACGATCCCAGTCTATGGAATATAGGTTTAGATACAATGGTCTTGCTGGATCGACTAGATTGTGGATGAGGGTGGTTAAGTCAATGGAGATCATGTTGATGAAGTGAATTTTGTCTCCATTACCACATGGGTGGTGACTCAGACATCCTTTGTGATATTTGTGCTTTGGATCTGGCTTTGTGGGTATTGGCACAAATGGATCAGCCCTATGTGCAAATAAAAGCATAGGGTATGCCCTTGGCATTGATGGCTCCATAGGGTCTCTGGGCAAGGGTGCTCTATATATGCCTGAAGTGGCAGATGCAACACTTGGTCCAACTATACCTGGTTCAAATGCCACCTATGCCTTGGCCCTATGTTTAGTTTTTCAAACATGTCATCAATGTCCATGGGGTAGTGCTGCTATCACATATGGTTGAGATATGCCATCTCAGTCTCATATTCATAATCACTATCAGATATCCATAGGCCTTCATTGGCTCCGATAGCTATTTGCGGCATGTGAGGCTCATTCTTCTCGAGCAAGTTAATTTGGTCCCATCGGGGTTGTTTCACTCTTTGTGGGAGGACCTGATTCTCTTGAGGTGACATTTGCTCGATTGGAGCATTGAAGGGGAACATTGTCATGAAGTTATCTTGATAGTCATCTATGGGCGTCACTTACGAGTGATTGCTATCGAACTCAAAAGGGTCCCAAGGTGCTACCTCATACTCTGACTCATCTTCTAAAGATCCTTCTTGGCCTTGTCTATATCCCTTTTGGAGGCAATTTCTTGAAATTTCCCATTTCTCGATCAAAGGGGAGGAATTGTTTAGGCCCACAAGGTTGGTTGTTAACAATGGGAGATAATCCTCCAATGTGTATGTTGTGTTAGTATTGGCATATGGATCTTGTGCCAACCCATCCTTGTTACCTAGCCCTAGGCCTTGCATGTTCTCTACCAAGATGTCAAGGGGCAGAGGGTGGTTGAAAACTAATCCTAATTTTTCATATGAAATTTGATATCTTGGTTGACAAAGAATGTGCACCCCTTGTTCATATCTACCTAACCCATATCCATGCCAATTACATTGGCCAAGGTATTTCAAAGCGAATTCTAGGTTGGAAAGATAGTTTATGTTCTTAGCAAAGGGCTCTTCGTCCTCTTCCTCTTGTAGGTAAGGTTCAATGCCATTGTCGAGGCCCCCATATACAAAATTTGTCTAATTTGGTGGGTAGCCCAAAGGAACAATAGTGCCGATGGGGAGGCAAGATCTCCCCATGTCTTGTATGGACTCAAGCATGGGTGTTGCTATAATTTTTTGCACTAGATACTCCCGTAGGCCTGTATTGTCCATATCAACAATGATCATTGGTGATTGAGGGGGAGGGAATGGGAGTTCTTCCTAAGTCCACTCCATGTCGGGTGAACTAGGTGTCTCGAATTCCATTCAGCTGGACACCTCTTCGATAGATATGGTTGAGACCAATGGTGGTATCTCTTCCAGGGTCTTCTTCCTATTGTCCTTCGGTGTGGCCACCATAGGTGGTGTCATTGGTGAAGGACCAGATGATGAAGATGGACCCGGATAGGGATTTAAGGGACTTAATAATGGGGATGTATCCAAAATCAGACCCTATTTGGATGGATTCAACTGAAAGTCCAAATGTGTCCATGGAAGGGTCGATTGTGGCATCAACTACACCACATTGCAATAGTTGAAGGGCTCTAAGTCTACCAAGACTACATGCACTTGCTCTTCATATGTGTACTTTAGGCATTGATGGTCTATCAAAGGGATACACTTCATGTCCCTAATCTAAGGCTAGCCCAACAAGATATTATAGGCCATATTACCTTCCAAGATGTGGCACAACGTAGGAATAGTCTGTTGTCCCACTTGGATGGGTAGGACAATTATGCCAATCATCAAGAATATCACGTCATTGAATGCTCAAAGAGTATAGTTGGAGGCCACAATGTGAGATGCTGGCAACTTAAGGTGTTTCAATTCTGCTGTTGTGATTATATTACTAGACGAGCCAGTGTCCACTAAAACCCTCTTAAATGGAGTCCTATTGACCCATGCAATGACGTTCAGGGATGGATCCACCATATCACCAATCACAAATTTCATCTCATCTTCTCTAAAGGTAATGACTGGTTTCGTGCATCATTTTACATGTCCCACAAAGTTGTTGAAACAATTTGCTTCATGGGGCTGTAGCTCGATGTCCTTGAGTATCTCCATTAGAGCCTTTCGATGGGGTGGTGATTGTTGTATGAGCTCATAGATGAACCTAGCCGACGTGGTCCTTAAACTTTGGGTAAGTTTAGTCCAAATCATGGCCACTATTCTAGGCAAGGGAGGTTGTGTAGGGTGTTGTTGAGGTTGTGACATTGATGGAACCTCTCTTGTAGCTATCATAGGGGTAGCTGTGCTTGGGTACCTCTTGTTCCAAGTCACTATGCTTATCATCCCTACATACCCCTACATGGGACAGTTCTATGTCACCTCATTGACTTGTAGAGTCTTTGCCTATGCATCATGGGCAGGCAGGGGGTCTTTGAATACCTCCATCTGTTGGTTGCTTGGTGCCACAAGATTATCTACCACTAGCATCTTGTTGTCTATTAGATATTGCACTAAGATTTTGAACTTCCAACATGCGTAAATGTCATGTCCTTTCTATTGATGAAATCTACATACAAGTCTTCCCTATAGCCCTTGGGTTTTGGCATGTTGGGGTCTACGGGTCGACTTTCTGGCAGGTTTATCAAGTTGGTCGTGGACAAGCGGTCAAAAAAGGAATATTTAGACTCTGTGAAGGGTGTGAATTATCACCTAGGGTGATGCTGATGATTTTACTCTTGCCTATGATTTTCCTTTTCATAGGTTTCAAGAGGAACTGCCTGATAATTAGACTTTGGGGGCTATGTTGCTTGTGTAGGCTTAGGTATGTTTATAGCAATCTAATTGACCACGACAGGTTTTGGTTGCGTTGACCCAGTTTTGGCATTTTTGGGCCACTATTTCTTGCATGGCTTGGCAATATCAACATCATGTATCTTGATCTCCTCTATGATTCTGGCTTGCACCAGGGCTTCCTTGAGAGTGGCATATTGCTGCAGCTATAATAGCACAGAGATTGACATCAAATAAATCTTTAAGAACATTTGGGTTAGGTCAGCCATGGGAGGGAGGTAAGGTAGCTTTGAAAGCAATGTCCTTCACCAATTTCCATAAGCCGCCATGGTCTCTTCGTCATACTACATGAGGTTAGCTAGGTCATTTAATGATGCCTTCTTCTTGGTATTGAAGGTGAAACATTCGAGGAACGCGTCCACTACCTAGTCCAGGTTACTAATGCTATGCTTTGGCAACTGGATAAACCAATCTAAGGTAGGGCCTATGAACGTGGTTATAAAGGTTCTTAGAAACAAAGCATCGTTGTCCTGAATGCCAAAGCATTGGCTCAAGAATCTTGTCATGTGCTCTTGGGCATCCTCATCCCCTCTAAAGATTGCCAATTGAGGCATTTTGAAGTGTTCAAGGTATGGGGGTGTAGGTACTGAAGGATGCACAGCGTGATTGCAGAGTTGGCATAAAGTGGGATTTTGGGGACCAGTAGTCTTGGTCTCCACAGACTCTAAGTGCTCTAGCAGCACTTGGAGACTAGAAGTCTTGGTCTCCTTGGTTTGTTCTCATTGTGAATTATGAGGAACTTGAGGCCTATGGAGGGGTAGCTGGATAGCACTCCCATTGCCTTGGTAGGGAGTTTTAGCCCACTCTTCTTCTTTCTCAAACTCCTCATAGGATTCTTGATGAGTTCCTAGGCATGACCTATAAACATGGGTGGGTGCCCACAGAGGGTGCCCATCATTAGCTCTAGGGGTGGTCTCCCGCTCAGGTCTAGGAGGTCTTGGAGGCAACACTTGATAAGGTCATGGAGACCTGTCTCACACTAAGGGGTTGTGCCTCTCATACACCTTTATCCTATGCATGCGAGGGGTTGGGATCCTCTCAAGAATAATGTTCTGGAGCAACTCATCTATCTGACATCGAATGCGCTCTTTGCTAAGGTGATACAAGTGCTCTAACTATTGTTGGTCTTGCTCAAGTTGCATGATTTGTGCTTGGAAGGTGGCACGTTTGGAAAATGCCAAGTTGATTTGTTCTACCGTCTTGAGGCTAGGAGGCCTAGATGCCTCCCCTACACATCTTTATTGATTGTGGTGATCCGAGATTTCTATAGGTCACTTCCCTCTGTTGAGGTTAGCAAAATTTACCTGAGGCTCTAGCCTCAGTAGGTGATCCTGATAAATAGTAGGTGCGGAAGCGCATTGTTCCCATGATGTGTATTGCTCTTGGAGAATGTAGTGGTTTTCCTTGTGCTCCCTTTCATATATGTGAGAGGGGCGAGCAGAGTTGGCTCGCCCTATCTGAAGATCCTTGTGCTCTAGATTTAGCCATTGTTTTTGATAGTAATAAGGGGTAGAAGAGGGATGATGTAATCATGTGGCCCCTCCTTATGGACCCTATGTTGTTCTAGATCTTCATCACATGGTGGCCACTCATAATGAGTGTCTAAGGGAGCCCTACCATCTATGTTGAGTGGCACGTGTATGGAATCCTCCTAAAAGGGTCTATGTTGAATGGGGGTACCCCTCGAAGGGGTGCCTCTATAGTCCCATTCCGTCATGATATGATGTGGACTATTTTATGGGTCAAGCCACCAAGGTGGTATGACCAAGTCCTTGGGGCTATAGCGGAGGTGACTTGTACCCCCTTGTAAACTTTCTACAGCTTTTTCCCATGATTGGGCTTGGCTACGGGTGTTCACCATGGTGGTATTTCTCTAAAATATGTGTATTTTTTTATCTTCTTTACAATTTTTTATGCTACACTAAACAAAAAGGGGCCACATAATGCAAGTAATGATTATATTATTTATAGATTAAAGGTGTGCCCTAGATCTGGTTTAGTGTGTTTTGATTTTGTGGTGAAAACCTTGTAAAGAAAATTTTGTTGTATATGCAATATGAGGGCTCTTATATCTCCCAAAATGGTTACCCCTTCAATATACCACTGCCCGGACGTTATACCAAACCTCTCAATATACCCGCCCTTATATGAGGGAAACTATTGGTACGTGAGAGCAAAAAAGTACATGGAACATAGGCGATACGAAAGGGAAATCACCCTATTTTTGAAACCTACCATAGAAGACTTATCCTCATGCACTGGGAATCATCCCAGCTACACTTGGTCAGATTTCATCAGGATTTATGTCTAGCAATAGTAGTGATTAGGGTTATGTATGCAAAAATTCAAGCCAAGGTGGTGATGAAATCCACTATTGGTCTTGATCAAGTGTTGGGGTTTTAAGACCAACTCCTTGATGTTTAGATTATCACGTGGTGTGTGGGGTTATTTTTACTTGTGCAAAGAAAGAAAACATGCAGTAAAACTTTTCTATGCAAGCAAAGAAATAGAAAAATCATAGAAATAGAGATAACAAATTATAGAGGATGTTCAGAAAACCTACCTCTTCTCTGCCCAAACCGGATGCCTCTGAGTTTTTGCTCAAAAAATGCACAGAGAGCTAATCATCCCAAGGTGGAATGAATAGCAGATCTGTATTCGTCACATGGTGGGACGAATGCCTTATTCATCCCAGGATGGCACAAATTCCAGTCTGTATTCGTCCTAGGGTGGCACAAGCAAAAATCCAACGCTTGAAGGATTAACACCTGCAAGAAAAAAATCAAAATTTTTATCATAAATTTGATTCAAAAATTAGGGGACAGGGTCCCACCATGATCGCCATTGAAAGCATGAGGATACGGAAGCAATGGCATACCGGGTGCAATGCAAGCAAAAGCAAATGTAACGTTAGCTCCTATGAATGAAGAAAGGACAAAAGTACATGAAAAGGGAAAACAAACAAACTAAAACAAGATATAAAGAAAATGTAAAGTGTAGCCCATTTTTTTATTAATTTTTCTTTGAGATCAGGTTACAATACGTCTCCTTCCTTTTTAGGGGCTAGGAGCATTAGATATAGTTTTTTTACACCACTGATGGTATGCTTCCCTTCAAGATATTTCGTGTGCCCACATTTGAAGTGGGCGGGCAAAAAATTGTCGTAGCTTGCATTAATGTGTCTGTAGTTCCTTGCTATCCCTCCAGTGTTGAGAACCTACATTCAGAGAAAAAAAACGATTAATAGCACCTGTAGATGGAGGGAAACATGCAATATCTAAGGCCTCCGGTTAATGCATGCATGAAATAATTAAAATGATAATAAAAACATGTTAGAATAAGATGAAATTTGGAAAAAAGCATGCAAACACCATTATGAACACACTATAAAAGGAACAATCGAGAAACCTGTTGTAGATTTATAATCACTTATGGGTGGGACGATTAGGATTGTCATAAAATGTCAGAAAGAAACCTCCTAAATGTCCCATCTATAGGACTCCAAAACACCTACAAAGTTGTGTTTAGAAAAAATAGGGCATTTTGAGATGACCCAGAAGGTCAGATTTTGTAGATTCAACCCCGATCACCCTGTATCTGAAGATGTTCCTTGTATGTTAATGAAAGTGAAAAATAATGAAAACACAGTCAAAACTCATCAGAATGGAATGAAATTTGAATGGCAGCATATATGAATGACATAAAATAATATGGAAAATAAATAGTGAATAAATCTACTACATATTTCTAATTGCTCCGGGGTGGGGCGATTAAGACTACAGTAGTGCAGGGGGCGCCCGGGGGCAGGACGCCCACCATTTGGGGCTTGGTTTTGACACAAATCCACTTGGGATGGGTCCAAAACCTCCTATAGGGTTGTGTAAAAAAATTGGGTGGGGTATTATGGCCTAATTTTTAGTTTTTGGGTCTGGATTGTGCTTCCAATGTTCACCCAATAACCTCCATTCCAAAAGAGAGATCAAGGATGTAAGAAGCACAAGTGAGGGGTGAGGATGTAATTTGGCAGCACTCCATTGCTCCAAATTCTCCTACTCTATTCTATTTTTGGGGTGAGAAGAATCACCATTTTATAGACTTGAAGGTTTGCTTTGAATGTGCATGCAGGGGCGCCACTTGGCCATCATGCCTTCCCAGGGGAGAGAAGATTCCTCCCTGATTAATGGCTCCATAACTGCCTCTATGACTGCATATTTGAGCTCAAAAATTCTCACTCACACTCCCATGCATTTAAGCTAGAGTTGAGTGGTGGATCTGGGCTGCCATTTGTCAAGGTTTGACTTTTTGCCCGTCAAACCTGCTATTCGTCCCACCTTGGAGTGATTGTTGCTAATCATCCCGAGGTGGGGCGAATAGAATTCTAATGGCCCTAGGGTGGAATGAGTAAGGATCGAGGTGCTTGAAAGGTTACAAATTTATATTTGACCTTCAAAAAATGCTTTGGGAGTGGTTAGGACCACTGTTTAACCTCTGGGGGCTGCCCTAGGGGCTATGTATGCCAATTCGGTCAGTGCTTGTAGCCACATGATCAGATTGGTGCTTTTTTGGTGTATACATTTTTATAATGTGAGGATTATGAAATTATGCATCTCTCAGGTGTTTGAGGAGAGAAAAAGCCATGAAAAATTATATATTGGATATAAGGCTCCATGCTATGTAATATGAGCAGCTTTCTATGTAATGTTTTATGATTCATGAATGTAATTGTGAAATTTCATATTGAGCAATATTTGAGCTATTATGTGAATGTGATTGATATTTGATCATGGGAAATTGACCTATGAGATAATAAAGTAGAATTACCAATGGTATTATTCCACAACCTTTACCTAGTCATAGTCCTTCGAATTCCTATTATATGAGTAACTTCTAGGTTAGGAACCCAAACTCATAATTGATTGTTGTGTCAACATGGATGTCCACTTTTGTGGCTTGAATTTAATGAATTACTTCTTCGAATATTTGATAGAGGATATCCTACATCATATGTGGTCCATTTTATGCAAATAAAGTAAATAGGAATAGTTGAGGAGTATTTCTTTGAATTCACAAGTCTTCTCACTTATATCCACCAATTGAATCTAGTGGTGGTGGTATCCATATTTATCTATGGTATTAATAATAAAAATTAGAGGGAATTCAACATTATCAATCCCTATACTCTTGGTGATTCTCAATGCACAACTATGGTAGTAGAATAAAAGCTCCAATATTCTAGTCCTACACATAAACTTGAATTTAACTCTTGTCATCCTTACCACAATAATGAGAATTCCAAGTGGTTTACCTATCTCAAATTTTATTCTCACCATCCCCATGATCAAGCTTATGAAGATCATCATAAATTTGAATTGGAATGTGAAGATACAACATTATATAAAGATGAAGACTTATGCAATAGGATCATCAAACAAAAGTAGACAAGGTGGAACATGAACATGATGCCATGGATTTATTCTAATGATCTTATTATGATCAAATATCACCATACCAAAGATACACAAATTTATTAAATGATAATGCATCAATGTGTTGGTTGAATTAGGTAGCATACATAACTTTATCGATAGTAAGACAACTAGGTCCTTGGGATTGTATATCAATACTACAAATCAAAGTAAAATTCAATATTTAATTGCTAATGGTGATACCACTTATTGTGTGGATCAAATGACTAAGGTCAACATTCAAATGAAAAATTATACTTTTCTAGGTAATCTCTTTGCTATGAACCTAGGTAGTTTATATGTCAACTTGGAAGAACAATTGTTATCTTAGCTTAGGGATTTTATTATTTTTTGATAAGTAGCTATTGTATTTACAATGGGTTTTAACTAGGATACCAAAACCTGATTACATAAGAGTTGGAAATAACATGCCGAGAATAAGCCATTACAACAAAATTCTAGGTCCAAGGCACCAATACCTTGAAAAATGAAAAACAAACAAAAATCCCGCCCAGCAGGAATAGGTAAATTTGAACAATCCCGCCCAGCGAGAAACCACCAATTTTTAAGGAAGGTAAGTTTGAAGATCCCGCCCAGTGGGGAGCAGCTGAAAATCGCCATCGTGTAAATCCCGCCCAGCAGGAAGTAACAAAAAACCATTATAATATAAATCCCGCCTAGCGGGAAGTAGTCAAAAAACCACCAAAGAGTGAATCCCCCACAGCGGGAAGCAACTGAAATCCATCCCAATGTAGATCCCGCCCAGCAAGAAGCAGTAAAAACCTTTACCGAGTGAATCTCGCCTCTCGATAAAACCAGTAGGAAATGAGAAAAACCCGCCCAACGGGAAACCCAACGGTTCTGGAGAATCCTGCCCCGCGGGAAACCATCCCGCCCAGCGGGAAACCATCCTGCCCAGAAAAAAGGAGGAATCCCATCCAGTATGAAGTAGCTGAAAACTAGCAAAGAGGAGATCCCACCCATTGGGAAGCAGCAAAAAAGCACCACCAAGAGAATCCTGCCCCTAGGACAACCAAAAGGAAAAGACAACATGTTAAGGGACTAGGGATACAGGGACTGGGGATCCCTGGCAGAAAGAGGTAACAACCACAAAGATGGGATCCATGGGAGCCTAGCCTGGGGATCCAGGGTTTGCATGCATAAATCAGATCCCCCCATGATTTGAAAAATGCAGCAGAACCCAGAGAACCCCAACAACAGGGGACAAGAATCCCATCCTTGCATAGGAGAAACTTCAGGGAACTAGGACTGGGGCTGGGAACAGCCCAGGCAGAGAAAAAGCCCCCCCCAAGGCCAAACAAATGCCTAGGGTGTCCACCAAGGAGCAGAACCAGCATGAAGAAGCCTCCAAGCGATAAATCGAAGAGGGTCCTCCCCACAGGGATGGGACCAACAACAGCCACAGGATCCCAGAGAGGATTCACTAGAAAAAGAGGGAAAGAGGCCCTCCCAGACCACCCCCAAAGCAGTAAGGACCTCAAAGGAAACCCCAGGAAGCCATCAAAAGCCCAACCAATCACCCCCGCCACCCAAAGAACCGCAAGAACCAGATCCATGCCAAAAACCTACAAAAAACTCCAGGGGGAAGCCTGAGGGAAAAAAAAAAGGGAAGGGATCCCGAAAATAGCAAGGAACCCTAGGAAGCACCAGGCCAAAAACTCAAACAAGGGAACCTTGACCGACTGGGAGAGGTGCAGAAAGAGGAGAAGGATCTCCCTCAAGGAGATCATCTGCAACAAACAATCCCAGGGAGGGATGACCTGGGATGAGCCAGGGACTGGGCAGGAACCAGGGGAGGGGGAGCAGGGAAGGGATTGGGAACCTCCCCTCTCTACTTTTTTCCCTCATCCTATTCAATAGCTTAGGGATTTTATTATTAATCTACAACAATTATATGCCAATTGGAAAAAGGATAGAAAAGTTATTTTTCTCTAATAAATCCAACCCCATGCTTACAAGGTGATTATTTCACATAGCATGGAGAACACATTAAAGAAAGGTTGTTGTGGATTCTTCACTCAATTCAATTGCATTAAGGTTTAGTCTTTAGATCCACTTCTTATATCTATTCCTTTATATTTATAGAATATGATGGATCAAAATGATGAGGTCTTTAATGATCCCATGAGTCTTCCTCCTAAGCAAATATATAATCATGTCATACAACTTGTTCTAGGAAGTCAACCTCCTAATGTATGTACTTATCACTATTCCCATACCTGAAAGTTAAAGTTTGAGAAGATATTTCAAGAAATGCTAGAGCAAGAAATCATTCTTCCAAGTATCAGTATATATTCCTCTTCAATGATGATGGTATGATGTAAGGATAATTTATGGTGCATGTGTCCTAATTTTTATCCTCTCAACAAGATCATCATCAAAAATAAGTTTTACATTCCTATTGTAAATGATTTTTTGGATGAATTCCATGGTGCTAGATACTTTACTATACTATAATTGCATTATGGATTTCATCAAATTAGGATTAGAGTAGAGGATATCCCAAAGACTAATTTTCAAGCACATGAGGGTCATTATAACTTCCTAGTCATATATTTTGGTCTCACTAGTGCTCCTTCCACTTTTGGTATCCTTTGATGATATCATAATTTATAGCAAGTCCTAGTTAGATCATTTAGTTCATGTTGACAAAGTTCTTCACCTATTATAAAGGAAAACAAAATTTTATCAAAAGGTCCAAATGTCCCTTTAGGATCTAGGACATGGAATACTTGGGATATATAGTAGCTTAGGAAGGAGTAAAAGTGGATCCTAATAAGATCAAAGATATGCAAGATTGACTCTTGCTTGAATCCCTTAAACAATTTTGTGGGATTTTGGGACTCATAGACTACTAGAAAAACTTTGTACACAAATATGACAAAATTATTTCTCCTCTCACTAGTCTCACTATAAATGATTGATTTATTTAGTTTGAAGTCACATCTCAATAATTTCAATCCCTAAAAGAAGCTATGTACACCACTTCTATTTTAACCATCCCTGATTTTAGGAAACTTATTATCATTAAGTGTGATGCTTCTAATATAGGTATTGGAGTTGTGCTAATGCAAGATGGACACCGATTAGCCTTTAAAAGTAAGCAATATTTATGCAATAATATAGGAAAATCCACTTATAAAAAGGAAATATTGGATGTTCTACAAGTCATACCTAAATAGAGGTCTTATTTGTTGAGTCATCACTTCATCATCAAGATTGATCATAATAGCCTTTAGCATTTCTTAGAGTAGCATATTTCATGTATTTAATAGAATAAAATGATACCAAGGTCTTGGGGTATGATTTTGTTATTAAATATAATAAAGAAAAGGATAATGTGGTGGTTGATGCCTTGTCTTAGAAATATGAGGATGTTGATGCTATTAATACCATCTCAAGTCCTCTTCCACAATGTCTTTCATAGCTTTATAAGGATTGAATTTTTGACTTGGAGATTGCATGGATCATTTAGTACATGGAGGTGGGCTAATCATTGCATTTTTGTTTCTCATATATTAATGGAGATCTTAACAAAAGAGGTTATATTTATCTTCCTTAGTCTTTGGATATTAAGTCAAATATTCTCCAAGAAATTCATACTTCTCCTTTGGCTAGATATTTGGAATTCTTGAAAGAATACCAGTAGATGAAGCAATATTTTTTATGAAAATGATTAAAGCAAATATCTAGATATTTATGGTCACATGTGAGGTGTGTAAGCATAACAAGAGGAGAAAATTTGTATATCCCTTTACCACCAATGAGAGGACATATACATGGAATTTATTGAGGGCCTTTCTAAATCTAAGGAAAAAATGGAGATCTTGTAGTAGTAGATTAACTTTCCAAATATGATCATTTTTGTGCATTACAATATCCCTATTTAGAATGTAAGGTGGTAATGGCATTTATTGATTCTATTTATAAATTACATGGTATGAAAAAAATATTTTGAGTGACTATGACCCTATTTTCACTATTAAATTTTGGAAATAATTGTTTTACTTTAGTGGTACTAAGTTTAGTATGTTCTCTTCTTATCACCCTCAATTAGATTGTTACATAAATATTTATAATTAATATTTGGGTACTTATCTTTATTATTTTTCTCAAGATCAGTAGTAACACTCAGTTCATTGGCTCTCATTGGCTAAATGGTGGTATAATATTTCATACCATATATCCTTGAATATATCCTCATTTGAAGCATTGTATGGTAAAAAAAATCCACTAGTGGAAAACTATACTCCAAGATCCTCCATGGTTTCCTAGGTAGATGATTTGCTATAACTTTAATGGCTCATGCTTCAACTTCTTAAAGATAATCTAACTCAGGTAAAAACACCATGAAGCAATAGTAGGATTCAAACTAATATAAACATCTTGCCATTGAAGATATGGTATTTTTGCACTTGCAAACCTATAAGAAATCATCCTTGAATATCAAGATCAATTTGAAGTTGGCTCCTCAATTTTATGGTCCCTACAAGGTCATTCATTGAAGTGGTGAATTGGCATAGTAGTTGGAGCTTTCTCCCTCATCCTGCATCCATTCTATATTTCATGTATCTTATATCAAACAAGTTATTGTCTATAAAGTGTAGTTCTAGATGGATATTCCAATAATCAATGAAGAAGGTTGAATTCCTCTTTAGCCTGAAGTAGTTTTATGGTCCAAAATTTATCATATTT
This sequence comes from Wollemia nobilis, assembly GCA_028583015.1. NCBI lineage: Eukaryota > Viridiplantae > Streptophyta > Pinopsida > Araucariales > Araucariaceae > Wollemia > Wollemia nobilis. The sequence goes on from JAQPPZ010008116.1 coordinate 47,772, forward strand.
AGTCTTGACAAATTCAAGAGTTCCTCATCAAGTAGTAGGAACTTTTAGAAAAAGATGCTACATGGGATCTTGAGAGTATTCTTCGACCTTTTTCTAGCTTTGAGGATAAAGCTCTCTATGTGGGAGCCATGTAATAACTCCAATATAACCATATTGGCTATCTTTATTTTATTTAGCTTTGGGATCTATGTTTAAATAGTTGATCTATAAGCTTAAGGATTTGAATAGTAATTGATTTAATATATAAATAAAAAGAGTCAGGTGGAAGCTAAGATCATATTTCATATTTGATTCTTAATTCGTTGTGTATATGAGACTTCACGTTCGCTAATTGGCTAAGGCATTCGTAGTTATTTGAATATACATTCGATGTTTTTATATTGGATTTGTTAGAAATTAGATTTAATTTATTAATATCATTGGCTACTTTCTAGTTTGAATTATTGGATTGCTACTTCTATTGTTGTAATTGCTCAAGTTATTTTATAATAACAACCCTCTTACACTAAATCTTAGAGTTTGAATTACTCAAAAGGAAATCTCAACAACACTTATAAACATAGCCTCAAAAAGTTATGTTAAAGGAATCCTACCATAATTTGTTAGTAGTTTAGCTTTTACTTACCATTTTTTAAATTTTCTAGGAGTTTTAACTTCCTTAAACCCAAGCAATGTGATGAACAATTCACACAGGAGAAGCCAGAACCACTCAAGAAAAACAATGGTAAAGGAGGACATCATGACTAAGATAGATATAATGGACAAAATGATTAAGATTTTAAGGGTTAAGGTAAAATCCAAGAGATTGAATTACCTCACAATTTTCTTTCTTATATAATAGAGTATCAAAACCACTTGGTAATTATATTCTCTTTTAGGGGTTCTCCTCTTGAGCATGACTTCTATAAATAAATGAAAGTAGTTGGGAAACCATGAGATGAGAAGTGGAGCAAATGAGGGGTTATAAAAAGGATTCATTTCATGTCAATTTAAGTTATAGGAAGCAATGAGAGTTGTTTTACAATATGTTGCTTAGGTGATTTGTAGGTAGACATATTAGTTGTCGACTTAAACCTTTGAATTTCACTTAGATGAACCCTTGAGGGCTAAACTTCTACTTGAGTTTGGGTTCTCTTTGTTGAATTTAATGTTTAGAAGTTTTCTTTAGGACATAGGTAATAGATTAAGTAGATTCATTTGATGTAAGGATAAGTAAAAAAAATGTACAATCTAAGTGACCTAATGGTGAAAAATTCAGAATTCCAAAAAAGGGTCCAAGATTTGAATTCCATGAAGTAGGGTTATACACCATACTTTGATACCAAAGTGCGGTTAAATAACTACAAAACTATCCTCTATAAAAATTATCTCAAATGACCTATGATCTATAAAGAATACTTTACTTTTTACAAAGTTTAATGTTATCATTCTGTATTTGTATACTCTCTTAGGTTTGAATGTGCACAACAAAAAGTTTCTTTTTATCTACATAATGTATTTTTTTGCTATAAAAAAATAAGCCACTTGATTAGAGATGTAAAATAAAAATAAAAAGTTTTTTTTTACCCAGGTGTTGCAGGTGAGTTGGAGAGAAGAGGGCAATCCTCCAATGGAGGTCCCTTGCACTCAAGGAGGCCCATGGGGAACGGGCCTTAGAAATGGTTGCTATGGACCGACAACACCGTTAGATTTTCGATGCGGCATATTGTAGAAGAAAGGTTTCCGGAGATTGATTTGCCTCTGAGATTGAATCCCGTGACAGAATTGCTACCATTGCACAGTATTCCAGTCCAGCCGCAGGGATATTCGTCGGCGGGGTCCCAGTTGGCGAGAGCGTTGTGTTTGTCTATCAAACCTTTCTTTACCTCGAGAAGGATTGATCCCTCTTCAGAAAGTGCGAGAGCAATAGGTATGGAGAGAGTTTGCATAAGACAGAGAAAAGTCCAAATGCATTGCTTAGTGGATTGGCCCATTTTGAACTTCGGTGGAACACATTAGATTAGATTAAATCAATAATTAAAAAAAAAAAAAATTATAAGTTATTTATCAATTATAATAAAAATCAATGTCATAAATTCATTTATGAAAATTATGTATATTAACACAAAATCATATATACAGGCTCCTTGTCCACACCCAGATCAAAAACCTTCAATCCGAAAAGACTGTCCCACTCAGTGAAACTAACAAGAAGACAGAACATCGCTCACCTAGCCCAGGAACAACAAACTAACAGGAAAGGATCAAGGAAAGCTTGAGGATACAATCGCTTCTCTGTTGGATTGCTGACCTTGTCTTTGGGCAAGCTGAATGACTAGGACCATCAACGGTGCCTTCTCCAGATGCTCTTTGATTCTTGTAATCATGCGAGAAATATTTTTGCTCGTTCTATAACGAGAAACCAGACCAAATCTTGGAATTGTGCACTCTCGAACCATTTCAGCTGCTTCCTGAAGAAGCATGTCCAGTTTTGTAAGCCAATCATCTACTGACGCAGGTCTAAGATTTTCAGAAGGCCTTATCCGACCTAAGTATAGAGTCGTTCCTTTTGGTCAGCCATTTTGTTAAGAACAATGGTAATCTATGCAAAGATTCTCTCTGGTTTCCTTTTGGTTGCTTGGAACACATTAGATTAGAATAGAGGCACAGCTTTAATGCTTTTTATTTATAATTTATCATGGAGTTGTAATTATTTTTTTATTTAATGATAATCATTTTCTATCCTTTCGTTCCACTTTAATTTCCACAACTGTTAAAAATAAGCCATCAACATGATTCAATTTTTTAGGTACATGTCTATGTTTGGACGCAGAAAGCTTCTGGATTGTTGACTGGAAATCTATTGCTTTGTAAACAACCTGTTACGTATATATGGAGGATGTAATTGTTGACTGGAAATCTATTGCTTTGTATGGGGAATGTAATTGAAAAGATTTAATTTCAAATTTTAAAGGTTTGATTGTTTAATAACAGCTAAAATTAATCAACAAAACAACCTGTTAAGTATATGGAGGTCGATGTTCATTAATTAAAAAGATTTAAGTTAAAATTTTAAAGCCTCACGAATCCGATAACAGCTAAATGAATATTTCCAAGCCCGCTGACTGCTAAAATTATTCTATAGACCATAGCGAATTCGAACTAATCGCAGAAGATAAGTCTTCTTTTCTTTTGCCTGATCGTATCAATTGAAATGTGTGATGTGTTTAATATTGTAGATGCGGTAACCATTTCCACGATCATCTAGTGTTGGTGACTAAAGAACCTTGAATTAGTAAAGTATTTCTAGATACATATTATACCGTTGCTCTTTCTTCGCTAGTTAAAAGAGAAACGCATAAATATATGTATGCGGTATTTTTAATATTTATTTATTTTTATTTTTTTGACGAGAAATCTTTTATATACAACATATCCGCAACATATGAGGGGAGAGATTTGAACCTGGGCCTCTCGATAACTGGAGAGTTTTAACTACCCACTTGCTCTCCAACTCCTCTACATGAGCAGATGGTATTTTAAACTCCTCTACATGAGCAGATGGTATTTTAAATATTTTATTAAATGATTTGGGTTTTTGTTTTTTTAGAGGTTTAAGGTTTTAAATTATAATATGTGTGGGTGTGTTAATTTTTTTATTGAATTCGGGTGTCCTACATGAAAATTTAAAGACTTTCAAAGACATATCACTACGGTATTCTTTAAGACTCTTGAAAAAGTTTTGTTTAGAGATAAAAACTTACTTAATGAGTAGTCTTCTAAAATTTAAAATTTACTATGATATATGTATAAGTATTGTCATATTTATATTAAAATTTACTTAATAGTTTTTATTTTTTTATTTAATATAAACATAAAAATAATGAAATAAAATTAGCTTCACTAGTTAGATTCATTAACTTTTAAAGAGACTAAGGTTTGAATCTTGCCAAACAATACATGCATTATTGTCAATTTTGATATACTAGATTATGTTTTCACGATATAATATAGGTGGGACAAGCTTCAATCCCATATAATCAATTTAAAAAATTACATTAATATAAATAAAATCAATATTTAATGTTGATTAATTATTCATTGTTCATTATTATTTTATTATATCAACTTTTAATGGTAATTATTAAAGTACTTATTAATATGTATGATATTATAAGCCATATGGTCTAATAAAATACTATATTTTCTAGTAGTAAAGAAATTTCATAGCAATTCACAACCAAAAATTTGTGTAAAAAAATTAATATCGTTAAAATATTTTGTTGCAAGTTAACTAGAACAATGCAACCATATATTTTATTTATGCTTTTGCATTAGTAGAAATGAAGGTGAAAATTAGAAGGTCAAAAGTTATGTCCTTTCATCTTTAAATTGTTAGGATTTATTACATCATAGATGATGTGAGAAGTCATGTGGTACAACCACCTCTCACAAGGTACATGCATATAATTTAGAACAAAATATTTTTAATTTTGTTTGAGGGTATTTTATACCTAAAATAGGCATCCTATGTGTAGACACCTAAAACATGCCATGTTTAGGAGACTACTCATATGAGCACCTTTGTAGACCATATGAATGAATTTGGACCTTTCTAAGACCCAATAGTGGTTTTAACCACTCATTTAGGGTAGTATAGTCCTATGCAACTCTAGCCGTTGAAGTCATTAGAAACTAGGATCCCAACCGTTAACGATCAGAGTGGCTAGGAGCTAGCCACACCTATCAATAGTGGCTAAGGGAAACTTACCCTTGGTCATACCTGTCGATAATTATTAGCTCTATAACTGGCTTGGGCTCCTAAGATCAAGTGAAATCTATTACTCCTAACAGATTTTTGAATGGTTAGAAGGATGAAACTTTTGGAACCTTCTCTGCAACTGCTTGAGCCCAACCGTTTCTTTATCTTGGCTTACTTTTGAAGCTAGGATGGAGGATTGGATGTTTATTTAAGATCCCAATTTTAATAGCAAAATATTGGATGTCTTCCCTAATGAAGTGCTACCAAATTGACTGTTCAATTCATGTGTTGATCACATAGCGAAGCTCTACAGGACCGAGGAGTGAATCACCTTTGAGGTACAGTGGAGCCCTATAAAACTAAAGAATAACATATACTTTCTTGCCAATGGAGGAATCCCTAGCTTGAGATCAACCTCACCTATTCAAGAGCCAAATAACATTGGAATGAACCCAATCTCATTGTAAAACCTTGTCCTAAGACAAAGGCAACCATTGAAAATCAATTTTATAGTAAAATGAAGCAACACCCAACTAGAATTTAGAGAGCAGAGCCCTCATCTCGTGATCACTATTTTTATAGTGACTTGCAAGTACAACCACCAAATTTAATAGTGAATAGCAGATCTGGTTGCACTGTGTTACAATGGCTAGGGTTTGGTTTAACGTTTCCTGCACTTAGATTCTAGATTTCTAATTTTTTACATTCTATTTGCTTTATCTAACCTAGATTAGTTTTCAAGATATTTCCATGGTTCATTTATAGTTTATTATGCATATTTATGCTTTATTTCCATTATTTCAATCCTTTCATCTTTTCTTTTTGTATTTTCTTCCTTTCTTGCATTCATTTCAAAACTAGCCTCATCTTGAGAGGCATCATGTGCTATTGATGTGTCTTGTAGTTTCTTTGTGTGCAGGTGATAGATTCATTCAAGGACAAAGCATCATCAAGATCATACTTCTTGATATCAAAGAAGGAGACAACTAATAAGCCCTCTTATAAGCAAAGTGTTGGAGGAATGAAAGTCACTAGAGTGCATTTCTCCCCTTTGAGGGAACACAACATTTGTAATAATTGTATCAATTTGAGGGATTTCCTAAGAGGGAAAAATTGTAATCAAGACTCATTGTGATTAATGAAGAGCACCCCATTTTTTATCATATTTTATCTTGCAATAGTTACATGATTTATTTATTTCATTTTGTTATATATTTGCAAATAAATTAGATGTATGATTTTTGCTACTTACCTAATAACTCTATATTTTTCCTTCATGTAGGTATAATCACTATGAGATATAGTAGCTAGCAATCTAAACCACCATCGACTCTAGCGACTAGCACCAACACCACCCTGATCATCAATGACCATGAGAAACACAAATTTGTAGCATCCTCATTAGATGTGAATTCACTTGTAAGTGGTCCTATCATTTTTTTTTTTTTTCATGCTTCTGTTGTGTTTCTAAAAGGTATTAGGATCTAAGTAAATCACATAGAGAAATATTTAAGCAACGTAAATCTATTTTTATTCTATATTTCTACTAGTTGCTACTAGGAATAGTGGATGCTTTTGCTAGCCACCCTAGAAGCCAACAACTAGGATTCTAGCTACTATTATGTATAGTAGCTAAGACTATGCATCGCTATTTAGAGTAACAACTACTATTTAGACTTGGCTATAGGTCTATTTTATTTGTGTCTGTTCAAAGGTTGATTCATATTAATTTGTATTGCATATTTCTTAATCTAAAATATATTTTCATACTATATTTCTAAATATAAAACACATATAGGTGAAAGATAATTGGGTGTTTTTTGATGCATTTTTTAATGTAAATTTAAAATTAACCAATCACACACCATGATATAAGTGTAAACATTAATGGTGTTGGGCTCTCATATCCAATCCATTGATAAAAACAAATAGTGGATGTCACTACCACTTAGTTGGCTTGCTATTAAGAATGTAGCATTGTTACCTGTTCATGGTCAAAGCCGATTCCAACAACCATTGTAGCTTGGAAAATTGCATGTATTATTCTTTGGTGGGTGTATCGCTACCCAAGTGAGACTGGGTGAGATACTGGTAGGACTTGTGTCCCCTATCGATTATGGGTTTCATATCCATAGGCTGATGGGATTCACAATCTGGAAGTCATTACCGAATATGTGTGTGTGGGCATATAGGTGAAAGCCCTTTAACAATTGATAATTACATCAACTATTTCAAAATAACGATAAGAGTTCAAACTATATTCACAATAAATCAAAACACACTAAACGAGTTTTAGGAATACAAATAAAATTTAAAAGAGATAATAATTTTTTAACTATGTATGTTTCTTTTCTTGTTCATGTAAACAACATAAGGTCCTACCACCTGATCTGGGACCAAATCCTAAAAAAATAAAAAAGGCCTTCCATTACCAAGTCATTGGATAGTCAAGCACAAACCATTTATTACCAAGACCTTGTATGAAATCTAAAAAGGCCACCAAATACACTCCACTATCCCTCCCTTGTCTAATTGTTAAAATAAACCACATGGTAATAAATTCTAATCACTCATCTAACACTGAATACAAGTATTTGCTAGAGGTATTATATTATTTGGTATCTTAAGTACCATTGCATACTATTGTAAATATTAGAGTGTTTTAATATTTTTCTAAAGTAGGTGTCAAGTATACAAGTGTGCAAGTGTGAGTATGCAAGGTGTTAAGTGAGTAAGTCAAGAGTCATAAAAATATATCAATATATAAAATGAGAGGTTATGTAATTATTAGAGTTTTATCATATATGAGGCATGTGAAAAGATGCATCTCCTATTTAAAGAGAGCATGAGTCATGAAAATTTATATATTGGATAAAAACTCCATGTTATGTAATATGAGTAAGTTTCTATGTAATATTTTATGATTCATGAATGTAATTGTGATAGATATTTTATCCTAGGAAATTAACCTTTGATATAATCTTGCATAATTGTCAATAGTGGTATTAGAGCATATTGGTTCAAAGAACCACATTGATTGGGAGAAGAAGGTGTTAGATGAATTGGAAGAATATTGAAGAGATTGAAGATAAAAGTGGATTTATTGGATGATTGCTAGAGGATATTGTGAAGGAGTGAAGACATTGTTGGAAAAATTGTTGAGAAGAAATATTGAAGTGTAGATTGGAGAAAGATTTTGTCGAAGGAGAAGATTAATATATTGAGATATATTTGTGTTAAAGTAAGAATATTGTTGTATTGTAGATATTTTTGAGTTGAGGATATTATTGTGTTGAAGAATGAGAGAAGATATTAGTATTTAGGTGATTAATACATTGAGGAATATTTACATTGAGGAGCATTGAAGAGAATAAGATTGTTGAGAAAACTATTGCGTTGAGGATGTAAGGAATGTAAAGAGAAAAAGTAACTGTGTTAGAGTCAAATTTATGTGAAGGTGAGAATATTGAACGATGCATTAGAAGACACATTAAAGGGTTGATGAATTCTATAAAGGAGAACATAACATAATAGAAAGTTCCTATGTTGTGTTGGAAGAACAATGAGTTGCTGTGTTGTAGAGAGGAAAATATAGGTCTAAGAGGAATTCCTAAGAGGAATAAAAGTGCTTGCATCAAAATATATCTATGCCAAAGAGAATAAATTGAGAATTACATTCTAATAGAGTAACATTTGTTGGAAAATTTTGAAGGAGAAGAAAATTTTGGGTATAATGCCAAAAAAATTGTATGCAAAGTGAAACATTGCCCTACCACATATGTGAAGAAGATAAAAGTGAGCACATAAAGTAGAACTAAATATTTCAAAATTGAATGTATTTTAGGCAAGTTTAATTTATATCTAGACATTATGAATCTTTGAAAATAATTTTAGAGGTATAAGGCACTAACCATTGAAATATTTATTTTTTAAGTTAGAAGGAATTAATTGGAAGAAATGAATCAATGCACGAGATGCATATGGAAACAAAACATTTTAAATTTTGTATTGAAGTTTAAATTGTAGATTGAACTAAGTGGAGTGTTAATCAAATTGAGTTTTAAGAGTGAATTTGTGAAATTTTGAAAGTGAATAAAATTTTAGAGATAAAAGGAGATTAAAGAATTGAATTTGAAAATCCATTGACGAAATTTGAAAAATTGATGTGATTTTCAAAAATATGAGTGAATAATTTAAAATTTAGAAATTATAAAAATTGGGGAATATTGAATAATTAATGACAAAGTTAAAAGAAAAATATGGTAGAAATACAAATCATTGGTATATTGGCTTAGGAGCAAGTAGACATATGACTAGAAACAAGCAATGGTTTAATACATTTCAGTAAAATATGAGATACTAATTGCTATAGTATATGATAGGACAGATAAGGTAAAAGGAATAGGATATATATTCATCAATTTATTTGATGCAAATGGTATAGTAAAGAATGTATTATATGTGTTAGGATTCACTACTAATCTACTCTAGGTATCTCAAATGATATATCAAAGTTTAGTGGTTGAGTTAAAAATGATTGAAAATGAAAAGAAATGTATTATTTGTAAACAAGGAAAACTCATAGCCTATGGTTACTACACAAATGGTCTATTTGTTCTTGATACATTATCAAATATTTTTTTATCAATAAGAACATTAGAAGCAAAAGTTCTTTGGCATAAAAGGCTAGAAAATATAAGTTCATCCTCTTTGAATGAAATGGGTAGATAGAAAATAATGGAAATATTACCTAAATTAACATGGAAATCTATATTTTTTTGATAATGTTTTGTAGGAAAACAACATAGAATACCTTTTGAGTTTAGTGTATACAAAGCTCCTAAGTCACTAGAATTAGCATACATAGATTTATGTGGACAAATGAACATTACTAGTCTTGGAGGACAAATATTTTTAGTTATTTGTTGATAACTATTCCATAAAAATATGGGTGTACTTCTCAAAAATTAAATCTAAGGCTTTTAGTTGCTTTAAACAATTTAAGAAACTAGTAGAAATGGAAACAAAATATTCACTTGGATAGAGGTGATGAATTGATATAAAAATAATATAAATCATTTCTAAGACTAAGTGGTATAAAACTCACTATAGCCTATTCACCCCCAAAAAATGGTATAACATAAAGAGGGAATCTCTCCATTATGGAAATGATGTATTGTATGCTAGAAGAAGCACATATCGATTAGAAATATTAGGTAAAATTTTTTAAAACTACAATATATATACAAAATAGATCACCATGAAGAATACTTCAAATATTATTCCTAAATAAACCTGGTTAGCATAAAAACCTTTTGTAGAACATCTACGAATTTTTAGATGAGAGGCATATTTACACATCCCAAAGCAAAAAAAACAAAATTGGATGAAAAAAATATATTTGGAATATTTCTTAGCTATTATGATGATTCAACATGATATATAATAATCAATACAATCACAAAGAAAATTCATGAGAGTAGAGATGTGGCTTTTGAAGAAGGAAATACAACTCTTGTTGAAAATCAAATTATAATACAAGTCCTACTCTAAACATATTATCAGACGAAGAAAATTCTTCAAGTGGAGAATCAAAATAAAAAATATTTAATAAACCAATTGAAAGCATAGAATTTATAATATCACAATAAAGAAAATAGGCAAAATGGTATATAAATACACTTAAGGACTCAAAGCTAGAACAAATACCATATATTACCACTACAAGATCTCAAAATTACAGTATGAAAAGAATGAATATGGGATTAATGAGTTTAGTAGAAGAACCTAAAACTACATAAGTCACCATAAGATAACAAGAATGGAAAACAACCATGGAATCAAAATATGCAACATTGATGAAGAATAAAATATGGGATCTAGTTGATCTACCAAAAGTAAAGAAAGCAATGGGGTGCAAATGGATCTATAAGACAAAATATAAAGAGGATGGTTTTCTTGATAAATACAAGGAACTCTATTTGAAAAGGTTTATACTCAAACAAAAGAAATTGTCTATGAATAAATATTTGCACCTATATAAAGAATAACTACTACTTGAAAAATTTGTGCCTTGGCAACATAACTTAGATTAAAAGTAGATCAGATGGATGTTAAGAGTGCATTTATTAATGGTGATGTTGAATAGGAGGTATATATACTCAACTAGAAGTTTTTTTTATCAAAGTATATGAATAAAGGACCTAAAAATTAAATAAGTCATTATAGGGATTAAAACAAGAACCGATAGCATGGTGCTTTAAGATTAATAATCATATACTATGATACAATTTCAAAAATAAGTGTATAAAATTTAAATAATTATACAAAAAAGGTTAGGTTAGAGAATAATTCAGCTGGTACATGTAGATGACATAGTAATATTAATAAGTTCAAATACTTTGATGGATGAGGGTAAAATTGATCTTGAAAAGTATTTTAAAATGATAGATTTATGACTTGTACACTATTATATTGGTCTAGAAATTTGTTATATATATAATAACATCACAATAACCTAGATAAAGTATTTAAAATCATTACTTAAAACATATAGAATGAAAAATGTAAACCTAAAGATATTCATATGAAGCAAGGGCTATAACTATCAACATATGATAAATCACCACTAATTTCTACTATTGTGTATTGAAAATTGATTAGAAGTCTTCTGTATTTAATAAATATTAGCGCTGACATTATTTTTGTTGTAAATTACATCTCTAGGTTTATACAAGAGCCTAGGGAAATTCATTCGAAAGATACAAAGAGAATATTGCAATAAATCAGCAAGACCATAGAATATTGCTTAATATACAAAATAAATAATATTTTTTACTCAGAATGATATTTAGATTTTAAGTATGTTGGCTCTATAGATTACAAAAAACCAACATCGGTATATGTATTTCATATTGGATCAGGATATATTTCATGCCATAGTAAGAAACAACATGCAACATTACTTTCATCAATAAAAATGGAATATCATGTAGCAAAATATACAGTATGTTAAACACTTTGGTTATAATACATTTTATGAAATATGGGAATCAGAAAGACTCCTATAGTACTAAATTATGATAGTCAAGGAGTTATCAAATTAATAAAAAATCATGTAATTTATGAATGATAAAAGCATATTGAAGCTCAATTTATCTATTAGAGATAACATTTTGAACAATCCTATTCAGATAAAACATGTGCCCATTGAAAATCGTATTGTATCTATTTTTGCAAAAGCACTTGGACAAAACAAGCATAAGATATTTTAGAGCCATCTATGTACATCGAAATATCTTCATACCAAATATTGTAATACCATAGGATGTTAGACATATAATATTATTTGGTACAATGAGTAACATTGAGTACTACAATAAATATTAGTGTGTTTAGTATTTGTATAAAGTAGGTGTCAAGTATGCAAGTGTGCAAGGTGTGAGGTGAGTAAGTGAAAAGTCATAGGTTTTAGGTGTCAAGTATAAATGTGAAAAGTCATAAAGATGTGTCAAGATGCAAAGTGAGAGGTTATGTAATTATGAGATTTATTTTCTAATGTGAGGCTTGTGAAAGGATGCATATCTTGGGTGTTTAAGGAGATAAAGAGTCATGAAAATTTATATATTGGATATAAGACTCCATGTTTTATAATATGAGTAACTTTCTATGTAATTTTTTATGATTCATGAATGTAATTGTGAAGTTTCTTATTGTGCAATATTTGAGTTATTATGTGAATGTGATTTATGTGATTGATATTTGATCATGGGAAATTAACTTATGAGATAATCTAGTAGAATTACCAATGGTATTCTTCCACAACCTTTACCTAGTCATAGTCCTTTTAATTTCTGTAGAAGTGCCTATGACCTAAGCTTCACTTATAATATGGATTTATTGAGAGGATGTTCTTCTAATTTCCTTGAATGACCTCATAAAATTATTTCTCCTTGTATTGACATGCCCATCTTTAAAAAGGTTTTAATACTCAAGGATGACTGGCTAAAAAAAAAAACCTAGGTTAGGAACCCAAGCTCATAAATAATTTTTGTGTCAATATGGGAGTCCACTTTTGTGGCTTGAATTTAAAGAATGATTTCTTCAAAGATTTGACAGGGGATCTCCTAGATCGTATATGGTCCATCTTATGTAAACAAAGTAAATAGGAATAGTTGAGGAGTATTACTTTAAATTCACAGGTCTTCTCACTTATATCCATAAATTGAATCTAGTGGTGGTGGTCTCTATATTTTTCTATGGTATTAATAATAAAAATTAGAAGGAATTCAACATGCTCAATCCCTATACTCTTGGTGATGCTCAATGTGTAGCTATTGTAGTAGAATAAAAGCTCCAATATTATAGTCCTACATAAAAAATTGACTTCAAATCTTGTCATCCTTACCATAATAATGAGAATTCCTAGTGGTTCATATATTTCAAATGTTATTATCACCATCCCCATGATCAAGCTTATGAAGATCATCATAAATTTATATTTGAAGGTGAAGATACAACATTATATAAATATGAAGATTTAAGCATTAGGATCATCAAACATAAGTAGATAAGGTGGAACATGAAGATGATGCTATGGATTTCTTCTCATGCTCTTATTACAATCAAAGCTCACCATACCATCAAGGTACACAAATTTATTAAATAATAATGCATCAATATGTTGGTTCAATTAGGTAGCATACATAACTTTATAGATAGTAAGACAACTAAGTCCTTGGTCTTGTATATCAATACTACAAATCAAAGTAAATTTCAAGATTTTATTGGTAATGGTGATACCACTTAGTATGTGGATAAAATGACTAAGGTTAACATTAAAATGGAAAATTATACTTGGTTGGATAATCTCTTTGCTATGAAACTAGGTAATTTAGATGTCAACTTGGGAGCACAATTGTTATCTTAGCTTAGGTATGTTACTATTAATCTACAACAATTATATTCCAATTGGATAGAGGATAGAAAATCTATTTATCTCTAATGAATTCAGCCCCGTGCTTTCAATGTGGTTAGTTTACATAGCATTGAAAATATATTAAAGAAAGGTTGTTGTGGATTCTTCACTCAATTCAATTGCATGAAGGTTTAGTATTTAGATCCACTTATTATATCTATTCCTTTAGATTTATAGAACATGATGGATCAAAATTATTAGGTCTTTAATGATCCCATGAGTCTTCCTCCTAAGAACATATATGATCATGTCATCCAACTTGTTCAAGGAAGTCAACCTCCTAATGTATGTACTTATAACTATTACCATCCCTAAAAGTTAAAATTTGAGAAGCTATTTCAAGAAATGTTAGAGAAAGAAATATTTGTTCCAAGTATCAGTATATATTCCTCTTCAATTATGATGGTATGATGCAAGGATAAGTTATGGTGCATGTGTCCTAATTTTTATCCTCTCAACAAGGTCATCATCAAAAATAAGTTTTACATTCCTATTATAAATGATTTTTTGTATGAATTCCATGGTGCTAGATACTTTACTAAACTATAATTGTGTTATGGGTTTCATAAAATTAGGATTAGATAAGAGGATATCCCTAAGACTACTTTTCAATCACATGAGGGTCATTATAAATGTCTAGACATATTTTTTTGTCTCACTAGTGCTACTTCCGCTTTTGGTATCCTTTGATGATATCTTAATTTATAGCAAGTCCTAGGTGGATCATTTAGTTCATGTTGACAAAGTTCTTCACCTATTAGAAAGGAAAAATATTTTTGTCAAAATATCCAAATGTTCTTTTAGGATCTACGAAATGGAATACTTGGGATATATAGTAGCTTAGGAAGGCGTCAAGATGGATCCTAATAAGATCAAAGATATGCAAGATCGACCCTTGATTGAATCTCTTAAACAACTTTTTGGGATTTTAGGACTCATTGGCCACTTTAATCCCTTAAAAATTATTTCTCCTCTCACTAATCTCACTATAAATGATTTATTTATTTAGTTTGAAGTAGCATCTCAATCCTTCCAATACCTAAAAGAAGCTATATACACCACTTCTATTTTGACCATCCCTGATTTTAGAAAACTTTTTATCATTGAGTGTGATGCTTCTAATATAGGTATTGGAGTTGTGTTGATGCAATATGGACACCAATTAGCATTTGAAAGTAAGCAACTTTTATGCAAGAATATATGACAATCCACTTATAAGAAGGAAATGTTAGATATTATATAGGTCGTAGATAAATGGATGTCTTATTTATTGATTCATCACTTCATCATCAAGATTGATCATAATAGCCTTTAGCATTTCTTAGAGTAGCATTTTTCATGGCTTTAAAATAATAAATTGACGATCAAGGTCTTGGGGTATGATTTTGTTATTAAATATAAGAAATAAAAGTATAATGTGGTGGTTGATACCTTGTCTTAGAAATATGAGGATGTTGATGCTATTAATACCATATCAAGTCCTCTTCCACAATATCTTTCACAACTTTAGAAGGATGGAATTTTTTACTTGGATATTGCATGGATAATTTAGGACATGGAGGTGGGTTAATCATTGCATTCTTGTTTCAAATATATTAATGAATTTCTTAACAAAAAGGGTTGTATTTATCTTCCTCAGTATTTGGATATTAAGCCAAATGTTCTCCAAGAAGTGCGTACTTCTTCTTTGGCTAGATAATTGGAATTCTTGAAAGCATGCTAGTAGGTGAAGCAATATATTGTATGAAAAGTATTAAAACAAATATTTAGACATTTATGGTCACATATGAGGTGTGTAAGCATAACAAGAGGAGAACATTTGAATATCTTGGATCATTAGAACCCTTGGCTATCCTTGAAAACCAATGATAGGACATGTCCATGGAATTCATTAAGGGCCTTTCCAAATATGAGGAAAAAATGATGATCTTTGTAGTACTAGATTGACTTTCCAAATATGATCATTTTTGTGCATTACAACATCCCTATTTAGCATGTAAGATGGTAATGGTATTTATTGATTCTATTTATAAATTACATGGTATGCACAAAAATATTGTGAGTGACTATGACCCTATTTTCACTATTAAATTTTGGAAATAATTATTTTATTTTAGTGGTACTAAGTTGAGTATGTTCTCTTATTATCACCCTCAATTATATGTTTAGATAAACATTGTTAATAAATATTTTGGTACTTATCTTTATCATTTTTCTAAATATGAGTAATACCATTGGATTTATTGGTTCACGTTGGCTAAATGGTGGTATAATATTTCATACCATATATCCTTGAAGATGTCCTCATTTGAAGCACTGTATGGTAAAAAACCTCCACTAGTGGAAAACTATACTCCAAGATCCTCCATGGTTTCCTAGGTAGATGATTTGCTACAACTTAAATGGATTGTGCTTCGACTTCTTAAAGATAATATAACTTAGGAAAAAAAACACCATGAAGCAATAGTAGGATTCACACTAATCTGAACAACATCTTGCCATAGAAGATATGTTTTTTTTGTACTTGCAACCCTATAAGAAATCATCCTTGAAGATCAAGATCAATTAGAAGTTGGCTCCTCAATTTTATGGTCCCTACAAGGTCATTCATTGAATTGGTGAAGTGGCATATTAGTTGGAGCTTCCTCCCTCATCCTGCATCCATCCTATCTTTCATGTATCTTATCTCAAAAAAATTATTGGCTAGAAAGTGTAGTCCTAGATGGAGATTCTAATAATCAATGAAGAAGGTTGAATCCCTCTTTAGTCTGAAGTAGTTTTATGGTCCAAAATTTATCATATTTAGTCTTGAAAAATTCAAGAGTTCATCATCAAGTAGTAGGACATTCTAGAAAAATATGCTACATGGGATCTTGAGAGTATTCTACAACCTTTTTCTAGCTTTGAAGATAAATCTCTCTAAGTGGGAGCCATGTAATAACTCCAATATAGCCATATCGACTATCTTTATTTTATTTAGGTTTGGGTTGTATATTTAAATAGTTGACCTATAAGCTTTAGGATTTGGATAGTAATTGATTTAATCTATAAATAAGAAGAGTTAGGTGGAAGCTATGATAATATTTCATATTTTATTCTTAATCACATATGTTGTGTATATGAGACTTCACGCTCTCTAATTGACTAAAGGATTTGTAGTTACTTGAATATATATTTGATATTTTTATATTGGATTTGCTAGAAATTAGATTTAATTGATTGATATTATTGGGTATTTGTTAGTTTTTACATTATTGGATTGCTACTTCTATTGTTTTAATTATTGAAGTTATTTCATAACAACAACCCTCTTACACTAAATATTAGAGTTTGAATTACTCAAAAGAAAATCTCAACTACACTTGAGCTATAAACATAGCCTCAAAATTTTATGTTGAAGGAATCCTACCATAATTTGTTAGTTGTTTAGATTTTGCTTAACATTTCTTTAAATTTTCTAGGATTTTTAACTTCCTTAAACCCAAGCAATGTCATGAAAAATTCTACACAAGAGAAGCAAGAACCACTCAAGAAAAATAATGGTAAAGGAGGACATTATAACTAAGATAGATATATTGGATAAAATAATCAATATTTTAAGGGTTAAGGTAAAATCCAAGAGATTGAATCACCTCATAATGTTTTTTTTTATATAATGGAGTGTCAAAACCACTTGGTAATTATATTCTCTTTTAGGGTTTCTCCTCTTGAGAATGACTTCTATAAATGAATGAAAGTAGTTGGGAAACCATGGGATGAGAAGTGGAACATATGAGGGGTTTATAAAGAGGATTCATTTCATATCAATTTGAGTCATAGGAAGCAATGAGAGTTGTTTTACAATATAGTGCTTGGGTGATTTGTAGGTAGACATATTGTTAGTAGACTTAAAGCATTGAATTTCACTTAGATGAGCCTTTGAGGGTCAAATTTGTACTTGAGGTTGAGTTCTCTTTGTTGAATTTAACATTTAGAACTTTTCTTTTGGACATATGTAATATATTAGATAGAGTCATTTGGTGCAAGGATAATTAAAAAAAATTATAATCTAAGTGGCCTAATTGTGAAGACTTCATAACTCCAAAAAAGGGATCCAAGGTTTGAATTCCATGATGTAGGGTTATACACCATACTTCGATTATCAAAGTGTGGTTAATAACTACATATTAAGTAAAAACTATCCTCTATAAAAAATATCTCAAATGACCTATGATCTATAAAGAATACTTTACTTTTTATAAAATTTAATGATATCATATTGAATTTGTATATTCAATCTTAGGTTTAAATGTGCACAACAAGAAGTTTCTTTTTGCCTACATAATGTAATTTTTTGCTAAAAAAAATAAGCCACTTGATTAGAGATATAAAATAAAAATTAGAAATATCTATTTTTCCTTTGAGAAAGTCATGGATTCTTGTGATATTTCTAAGGATTGACTTAATAGCTTTATATTTAAAATTTCTTAATATTTAAAAAAAATACAATGAAAACCTTACATTTTAATTGTGGTACTAAAGGCTTTGATCCCTTTTTAAGAAGTCTAAGGTTCAAACCCTACTACCACCAACGGATCACATTCTACTCCACCCAAGGATCACACCCTACTCAATAGAAGAAGACCACCCAAACTCTTGATAAAAAATTATATAAATTCATTAAAAACAACTAATACGTATTTGTTTTATTAAAAACATTAAAAAACAATCTTGCACTTTACCCTGTTCAATCAGGTCCTATGCAAAAAGGGTAAATCCACTATTTTAAAGAATTGAATTGCAGAGAGTAGAAGGCAAAGAACCCTCAAATTTGTTGCCCACTATATCGACAAGAGCAAGCGGGGAGTTGGCTCCCAGATTCTGGGGCAACATCCCCGTAAAACTGTTATTGAACAGCTTGAACCTCGTCAAGAACCGAAGCTACTCGAACTCCGAAGGTACGGGGCCCGTAAAATTATTATTAAACAGATTGAGAGTGTCCAAATTCGCCAGATTCGTCATCCCCGTCGGAATCTCGCCGGAAAGCTGGTTGTCCGAGACGTCCAAGATGGATAAGCTCTTCATGTCTCCGTTTGCGCGCGGAATATGGCCGGAAAGGTTGTTATCCCAGAGCAGCAATACTTTTAACTTCGATAAAGCTGTCAAGCTCTCCGGAATAACGCCCGTGAGATTGTTCAGCGACAGGTCTAGCCACTCCAGATCCGTCAGGGTTCCGAAAACCGGCGGGATCTGTCCGGTTAGAGAACTGTTATAAAGCCACAGCAGCTGCAGCCGTTTCAGATTCCTGAGCTCGACCGGCACCGGAGAAGGGGCCAGAATATTGTCGCCGATCGTGAAGTTCGTCAGGGTCGTCAATCCCTCCAGAAAAGCAGGAATCGTCCCCGTCAAAGTGTTTTCATGGAAGAAGAGCGCTTGGATCTTTGTTAAATTTCCGAAACCGGGAGGAATATTGCCGGAAAAGCATTGTGCGACAGGTCAAGCACTCGAAGATCGTTCAGTTCGTATATGCGATCGGGGAGGTTTCCGGCGAACATGTTGTCGGATAGATCGAGCGTCTGCAAGTGCTTGCACTCGAGGAGGCCCATGGGGAACGGGCCTTGGAAATTGTTGCTATCGACCGATAAAAACGTTAGATTATGGAGGCGGCATATTGTAGAAGAAAGGTTTCCGGAGATTGATCTGCCTGTCAGACTAAGTGCCGTGACAGAATTGTTGCCATCGCACAGAATTCCAGTCTAGCTGCAGGGATAGTTGTCGGAGGGTTTTCAGTTGGCGAGAGCGTTGTATTTGTCTATCAAACCCTTCTTTACCTCCAGAAGGATTGATCCCTCTTGAGAAAGTGCGAGAGCAAGAGGTATAGAAAGAGTTTGCATAAGACAGAGAAAAGTCCAAATGCATTGCTTAGTGGATTGGCCCATGTTGGAAAATAATCCCAACTGCCCCCATTAAATGCAGATGTATATAGTAGATAGGCCATTTTAAAATAGCCATATTTTTTTCCTCTATGAAAATGAATTTGAGAAGCTTCTCCACCATAGAATTCTCCTATCATCTCAAAGTTTCCTATGTATGTATATATGCTTCAGGAATGTAATAGACACTTCTTTTTTGAGATAATAGAATGAAATTTCTTCGAGTAGCAGCAGCTAGTTTGTGATCCCTTTTTACTTCCTCTGTTCTGCTTTGTTCTTTATAAAACTGCTCTGTTCCTTTGTGCCTTTGCTTGGTTTGTGTATCTTTGTTTGTGCAGGGTTTGTAATTCTATGGGAGTCAACAACAGATTATAAATAGCAGCTACGAGCTTGTTTTGAAAGTGCAGCAGCCTACAAAGTGGTATCAGAGCCAAAAATTCCTCTCTCACCATGTGAAGGAAACGAGCTGAGAAGAGGTCGTGGAAGTCTTTAAGTGCATCCATATGTGCCAAAAGAGATGTGTGCATGTGAAGGAGAATGATACGATGCGTGAGACTGCACGTGAGGAGATATAAGATGAAGTCTATATTTAGTAAGAAAGCACACAATGAAGAGTGCTACCTGCATACTCATATTAGTGAAAGGAGAAACTGCATGGTCAGCAGTTTTTATAGTCCATACCAAAGTTGGAGGTCCAAGGGAGGTCATAAGTGAAATCTGCCATAACAAAAGCACTTGAAAATTTTAGTCCATGAAGAGAAGATTTCGAAGGAGTTAAAGGGCTTCAAAGCTAAATACTTTTGAGAGCACAAGAATTTCAGAGTAAATATTTCAAAGGCCAAAATGGTAGCTCCAAGCACAAGCTTGAAAAATCCCCAAATTCCCCAATTCAATGGTAAGAATTATGAATATTGGTCAATCACAATGAAAGCATTATTTTATTCTCAAGATATATGGGATCTTGTGGAGAATGGCTTCCCTAAATCGGTAGATGCAACAACATACAATGCTTTGACACAAGAACAAAAAGATACATTGAAGGAAAATAGAAAGAAGGACTCCAAAGCCCTCTTCTACATATTTCAAGGAGTGGATCAAAGTATTTTTCCAAGGATTCAATCAGCAACAAAGTCCAAACAAGCTTGGGATATTCTGCAGACTGCATACCAAGGTATGGAGAAGGTAAAAACAACTAAACTACAAATGCTAAGAAGGGGTTTTGAAACATTGTACATGAAGGAGTCTAAGTCACTAGAATCATTTTTCACTCAAGTCATAGGGCTGGTAAATCAGATTAAATCTCATGGAGATATTCTTGAGGATAGAAGAGTAGTGGAGAAAATTTTAAGGAGTTTGCCTACAAAATTTGATTCTCTTGTGGTGGCCATAGACGAAATGAAGAACCTTGCACAATATTTGGTTGATGAGCTTCATGCATCTTTAGTTTCACATGAACATAGGTTGAGTAGGTCTGGAAATTCCTCATTGGAGAATGCTTTCAAGACACAAGTCACTATTGGTTCTGGCAGAGGTAGAGGCAGAGGAAGATCAAATTTTAGAGGTAGAGGAAGAAATTCGTATAGAGGAGGAAGAGGTAGTCCATCAAGCTCAAGTGGAAGAGGTTACAATCAAAACCCAAACCAGAACTCAAGCCAAAATTTGAGGCAGAATCAAGCTCAAGGTGAAAGGTATGAAAAATCTCAAGTTCAATGTCATTATTGTAAAAAGTATGGGCATTATGCAAATGAGTGTAGAAAGAAACAATATGATCTTAGCAAACCAAATGCAAATTTCACAAGTGAAAACCAAAACCAAGATAGTATGCTTCTAGTATGTAATGTAGTGGAAGAAAATCAAAAGGATGTATGGTTTTTAGACTCAGGTTGCAGCAATCATATGTCAGGAAACAAAGAATTATTTTCAAATCTAGATGAGAATGTAAAATCAGATGTCACATTAGGAAATGACAACAAAGTTTTAGTCATGGAAAAAGGAAACATCAATATTCTAACCAATAAGGAGGAGAATAAGCATATATCAGATGTGTATTTTGTTCTAGGCTTGAAACACAATTTTATGAGTATTAGATAACTTGTTCAAAAGGGTTATAGAGTTTATTTTAAAAACAAGGAATGTATAATCTTAGATAAATTTCCTAGTAATCAACTTATAACAAAAGTTCAAATGACAAGCAATAGAATGTTTCCCCTAAAGATAACACATGATTTGATGAACCCACAAGTGGAATAAAAAATTGCAGCACTCACTCAAACTATTCTTCAAGCTGAAATAAAGGATGAAAATTGGTTGTGGCATCTAATATTTTGACATCTTAACTTTGGAGTTTTAAACTTACTACATAGGAAAGGAATGGTAAAGGGTTTTCCACCCATAGAAAAATCAATAAGAGTATGTGAAGGATGCATCTTGGGAAAACAACATAGGAAATCATTTCCAACAGGAAATTCAATTAGAGAAAAAGCACCTTTGGAGATCATTCACTCAGATTTGTGTGGGAAAATGCAAACACCCTCATTTAGTGGAATGAATTACTTCTTGAAATTCATAGATGACTACACAAGAAAAACACGGGTCTAATTTGTAAGACATAAGGATGAAGTATTTGAGTATTTCCATCAATTCAAGGCTCTTGTTGAGAAGCAAAGTGGGCATTATATCAAAGCATTGAGAATGGATAGAGGTGGTGAATACATTTCAAATGAATTTCTAAGTTTTTGCAAGCATAATGGAATCCACAAACAATTTACAGCAAGGTACACTCCTCAAAAAAATGGTGTAGCTGAAAGGAAAAATAGAACAATCATGGAAATGGCTAGGAGTATGTTGAAAGCAAAGCATTTGCCAAATGAATATTGGGCAACAATAGTATAATGTGAAATCTATATTATGAATAGATGCCCAACAAAGAGTGTAAGAAATATGATTTAAGAAGAAGCATGGAGTGGAAGAAAGCATAGTGTTTCTCACATGAGAGTATTTGGATGTGTGGCTTATGCACATGTCCTGGATGAGTTGAGAAAGAAGTTAGACAACAAAGGAGAAAGATGCATATTTGTGGGATATAGTAAAGAATCAAAAGTATACAAATTATTCAATCTAATAACCAATAAAATCATAATCAATATGGATGTGTAATTTATAGAAGAGGAAGCATGGGATGGAAGTTTGAAAAAAATAGTAAAAGTTATTGCAAATTCACCATAAGAAGATGAAGAATATTTAATACCAATAAATAATCCTTCAATTGTGACTCCTCCCACACCCATTCAAGCTCAACAAAGTGGTCCTCAAGTGACACCTTCAACAAGCACAAGGATAGCCTCACAAATTCAAGCAAGTACTCCTCCAAGTGCACATCAAACACCAACAGGTCCATCTACAAGTCCAATTTCAAGTGATTCTTCAAAACAAACTTTGGCAAGCTTAAGGAGGCAAAAATTTAGAAGTCTAAATGATATTTATCAGTAAGAAGAAGGTGAAAATAATGCAGGTCAGAATTCTCTATTTGCTTTATATGCACCATTAGATGATCCAATTCATTTTGAAGATGCAATTAAGGAAGAAAAATGGATAGCAACCATGGATGAAGAAATAGAAGCTATAGAAAAGAATGATACATGGGAATTAGTGAGTCTTCCACAAGGAAAATATGTCATAGGTGTAAAGTGGGTCTATGAGACCAAATACAATGCTGAAGGAAAAATTGAAAGACATAAAGCAAGACTAGTATTTAAGGGATACAAATAGCAGCAAGGAAATGATTATGATGAAATATTTACTCCAGTTGCAAGAATGGAAACTGTGAGGATAGTTTTAGCAATAGCAGCTCAATATGGATGGAAAGTATATCAAATGGATGTAAATTCAGTATTTTTAAATGGAGTATTGAAAGACGAAATGTATGTGGAACAACCACCTTGTTATGAAGTTCCTAGATAAGAAGACAAAGTATATAGGTTGAAAAATGCACCCTATGGACTCAAGCAAGCTCCAAGAGCTTGGTACAAAAGAATAGACTCTTATATTTTGAGCAATAATTTTTGTAAAAGCGATGGTGAGCCCACTCTTTACATTAAAGCAAGTAATGGTAAGATTTTGATTGTTTTTTTGTATGTAGATGATCTAATATTTATAGGAAATGATAATTATCTCATAAATAATTTCAAAGAGGCTATGAAAAATGAGTTTGACATGATAGACTTAGGGTTGTTAAGGTATTTTCTAGGCATAGAAGTGTCGTAAATGGAACATGGTATTTTTATTTTACAATCAAAGTATGCAATGGATATCTTGAAGATATTAAAAATGGAAAGTTACAAGCCTACTCTATCTCCAATAGCTATGGAAATAAAACTGAAAAAGGAATATTGGAGCAAAAATGTAAGTCCAACTTTATACAAGAGCATCATAGGAAGTTTGATGTACTTGATAGCCACAAGGCCTGATATAATGTATGTTGTGAGTCTAATTTCAAGGTTTATGGAGACTCCAAAGGCAACACACTTGCAAGCAGCCAAAAGGATCTTAAGATACGTTAATAGAACAAAGGAATATGGTATTTTGTATAGTAAGACTAATAAGTTCAAGCTGATTGGATATACAGACAATGACTGGGCAGGTAGTGTAGATGATAGGAAGAGTACATCAGGCTATGTATTTCATCTTGGATCAAAGGTTGTTTCATGGGCTTCAAAAAACAACCAATTGTTTCTCTTTCTATAGCTACAATTGAGTATGTGGTAGCTACAGGTATAGCTTATCAAGAAATATGGATGAGAAGGATGTTAAAGGATTTGGGACACAAGCAAGAAGAACTAACAAGAATTTTTTGTGACAAGAAGTCTACAATAGCTCTATCCAAAAATTCAGTTTTTCACAAGAGAACTAAGCATATAGATACAAGGTATCATTTCATTAGGGAGGTGATCAATGCTGGAGAAATTCTTTTGGAACATTGTAAAATGAAAGAAAAATATTTATGGAGAGCCAAACTTTCTCAATACCACAGGAGCCAAACTTCCAACCAATCCATAAAAACGAAAGCCCTCAAAACCAAACAACCAAAAAACCAAACAAACGAACGGAGGCCCAAAATGGGCACCCCTACAGAAAAGCCAAAAAAAGTTTCCAAACAAAACATTAGATATCAGATGCGCACTGGAGAAGCCAATTTTGTGGATGCTCCTGCATCAAATATGCAAATATTTTCACTAAGCCATTGGGAAAGAAGAACTTTTTTTATCAACGAGATAACTTGGGCATCATGGATGGTAGTAGCAGTTGTGATTAAGGGGGAGTGTTGGAAAATAATCCCAACTGCCCCCATTAAATGTGGATGTATATAGTAGATAGGCCATTTTAAAATAGCCATTTTTTGCTCTATGAAAATGAATTCGAGAAGCTTCTCCGTCATAGACTTCTCTTGTCTTCTCAAAGTTTCCTATGTATGTATATATGCTTTAGGAATGTAATAGACAGGTCTTTTTTTGAGATAATAGAATAAAATTTCTTTGAGTAGCAGCTAGTTTATGATCCCTTTTTACTTTCTCTATTCTGCTTTGTTCTTTATAAAATTGCTTTGTTCCTTTGTGCCTTTCTCTGGTCTATGTATCTTTGTTTGTGCAAGGTTTGTAATTCTATGGGAGTCAACAGCAGATCAAAAACAACAACTACGAGCTTATTTTGAAAGTGCAACATCCTACAGCCCATTAGATTAGAGGTACAATTACAAAGATTTAATGCTTTTTAAAATTTATCATAGAGAGTTATTTATTTAATGATATTCTATTCTTGTTATTTCGTTCCACTTTAATTTCCACAACGGATAAAAATCTAGAATGGAACCATCAACATGCTTCAATTTTATAAGTACACGTCTATATTAATCTTCTAAATCTGTTGACTGGAAATATATTGCTTTCTAAAAAAACCTGCTACGTATGTCCATATATTAATTGTGTACCTTTTTTTTTTGCCTTACAAAAATGATATGCTCATAATTTTATATGGGATACTTAACTTCCCTCAATACTTCCTAGTACCATGACAACTAAGCTCACTAATGTTAAAATTGTTCTATAGATCATCACTGAACTCAAACTAATCACAGAAGATAAGTTTTTTTATGGAAACAATTGAAATGTGTGATGTGTTTAATATTGTAGATGCGGTGACCATTTCCACAATCATCCACGGTTGGTGACTAAATAAACCTTGAATTAGTAACGTATTTCTAATATTAGATATATACCGTTGCTCTTTCTTCACTAGTTAAAAGAGAAACGACCAGTATTTTAAATATTTTATTAAATCAATTGGTTTTGGTTTTTTAAAGGTTTAAGGTTTAAAACTATAACAGGGTGTTAAATTTTTCATTGAATTTGAGTGTCTAGATGAAAATTTAAGAATATATCACTATAGAAAATTTAAGAATATATCACTGTAGGAATACTTTGACTATTTAGAGATATATAGTTGGATACCTTGAAAATTTATTTTATTTATTGATTTATATTTATTATATTAGAGAAAAATGGTAACTCATTACATTTTTTTACAATTCTTCCTAGGTTTGAATCTTGCGCCTTGTCGCCACTATAACCTCCAATTACATCTAGTAATTTTTTACAGTTCTTCATGGTTTTGAATCTAGTGTCTTGTTTCCACTATTACCTCCTCAAATAAACCTTTTTACGTAGTTGGATACGTAGTTGGCTACATTGACCAATACTTTTGAACCCTAGATCTTAGAGATAAAAACTTACTTAATAATTTGCATTTTAAAATTTAAAATTTACCATGACATATGTATAAGTATTGTCATATTTATATTAAAATTTAATTAATTTTTGTTGTTGTTTTATTTAATATAAACATAAAAATAATGAAATAAAATTAGCTTAACTAGTTAGATTCATTAACTCTTGAGGAGATTAAGGTTTGAATCTTGCAAAATAATACATGCATAATTATCAGTTTTGATATACTTCATTATGTTATCATCATATAATATAGGTGTGACTAGCTTCAATCCTATATAAATAATTTTAAACATTTTATAAATATAAATTTCATTAATATTTAATATTAATTAATTATTTATTGTTCATTATTATTTTAATATATCAAATTTTAATGGTAATTATTAAAGTACTTCTTAATATGCATGATACTATAAACCATATGATCTAATAAAATACTATCTTTTCTAGTAGTAAGGAAATTTCATAGAAATTCACAATTAAAAATTTGTGTAAAAAATAAAATATCGTTAAAATATTTTGTTGCAAGTTAACTAGAACAATGCAACCATATATTCTATTTACGCTTTTGCATTAGTAGAAATGAAGGTGAAATTTAGAAGGCCCAAAGTTATGTCCTTTTGTCTTCAAATTATTAGGAGTTATTACATCATAGATAATGTGAGAAGTTAGCTGGTACAACCACCTCTCACAAGGTACATGCATATAGTATAGAACAAGATATTTTTTATTTTTTTTTAGAGTATGTTATGCCTAAAATAGGCATCCTATGTACTTAAATATCTTTCATTTTCATAATACAAGATATTTGAAACATTAATATCTAACATGTGGTATTAGAGCATGGAGAAGGAAGAAATAAATTTTCTTTTGATCTTACTCTAGGTTCAACACAAAGAAATCCAAAGAGAACTTTTTTTAGAAATAAAAATTCAAGTTTCAGAGAAGAAGTTTTAAGGGTAAAATTAAAATTTAGTAAAACATCACTATGAAGAAAAATTCCATGTTAGAATTAAAATGTTTAGATTAGAAAACCCTTGTAAAAAAGGCAAAGCCTAAAAGCAAACAACTAGGTCAATTTAGGCAAGAAAAGAACCCATAAAAAACTCCTAAAATTTAAAGAAAATATAAAATAAATTTAAGAAAAATTGTAGAAAAAATAAATTGCCCTTCAAAAAGGTGCATAAGCATATCTCATAGAGGAAGAATCTATATGTTCCAAAGATGAAAGAAATAAATTCATTTAAAGGTAGTTATGTTTTACAAAATTTTATATTATATAAATATTACAAGATCACTTAGATTAAGATAAGAAAAATCATATAAGTTGCTAAAGAAATTGGTTGCAAAAACAACAAAATGCAACAAAATATCCAAATAGAGAATTGAAAGCTCACAAAAATCAAAAGAAATTTTTTTAAAGGAAAAAGAATCA
Source organism: Wollemia nobilis (assembly GCA_028583015.1). Lineage (NCBI taxonomy): Eukaryota > Viridiplantae > Streptophyta > Pinopsida > Araucariales > Araucariaceae > Wollemia > Wollemia nobilis. The sequence continues at coordinate 75,619 of JAQPPZ010008116.1, forward strand.
TTTGATGTTGAAGTTATTATTAAAAAAAACATATATAAATTATAGAACACTTGAAGAATCATAGAAAGCAAACTAGCAAGAAACTAGTTTGATGTGGTGACTATTCCAACTAGAAAAAACATTGGAGAAGAGTTATAAAATATGTTTCATGCAACCAGAAGAGGCATCCATCCTTTAATAAAATTTAATGGAATGTGTACAATAGTAAAGTGCATGAAAAAATAAAGGATCATGGTCAACAAGAGGTAAAATTCACATGAAGTGGATCAAGCATCCAATTTGAAGCCATATTTTGAAAATTTATGAAAAAACTAAAGAACGATACACCAAAGTTTTAGAGAAACACAAGGATCTCATTGATTGATAGTTAAAAGCATAAAATCAATTAGAAAATATCAACATACATTAAGGTAGACTATATTTGAAGAAGAAATAAAGGTTCCTTATATCAATATTTTTGCCAAAGATTCACATCCAAAAAGAAGAAGCACATGAGACTATTTTATTAAAGCAAAAAGAAATGAAAACTTAGTTTAAAATAATACATAGAAATTTATTCAAAGTACTTGGTAAAATAACACTTTGAACCTTTGCACATAAGACATTGAAATATGCACTTCAAAAATTTAAATGCTTCAGAATGGTGCTAAAGAAAAGTTCAAATGCTCAAGAAATATGCATGATAAAAATTTAGTCACTCAATAAAGGCACTCATAAAAAATTTAATTGCATGGGAAAATTACATGCACTCAAGAAAGGTACATGAAAAAAAGTAAGGCACTCAAGGAATGTATACAATAGAACATTTTAGGGTTCTTAAAGAAATAGTATACCCACATTTGAAGATATTCTTTGGGAACTAATTAAAGAAACTAAGTTACACTCTCATGAGCATGATTTCAAGATATGTGCAAAGCATTCACCATGGTAGTGAAGATAAAAGTGAAGAAAATATAATAAAACATCAATATGGATATTTTCTTCACCTAAAATATTAAGACAAAGAAACATTTGCATTAGAAAAGAGGACCAACACATTTTGGTGACAAACACCTCTTTAAAATTAAAGAAAAATTGTAGCCATATTCTACATTCAACATCCAATATTCAAAAGAAGACATGGTAACTAGAGCTATTTAATTTAAAAAAAAATCAAAGGATTAAGAAATCCATTTTCAAAGTAACACATGGATAATGGAGTATTTCCCACATGGAAAAGTTAAAAAACAAAGAAAAAAGGAAAATATAAAATTCCAAGCAAAGGAGTTTTCTATAAAGAAGAAGCATTCCTTCTACCTTCAATCAATGAGACATAATTATTTCTCATAATTTTTGAGGTATTAATTATAATTTGAGTATAGGCATATATATGCTCATCATAGATATTTTTTTGAGGTAGGTTCAATAAAATAAGAATAATTAAAGTTTGTAAAGGTTTACTATGGCTAGTGGAGCACTAAAGTTTTTGTTGTTTACTTTCCAATTGCTAAGGGAAAATAATTAGGCTTCCTAGAAGACCAAAATCATGACACAATTTGAGTTTGAAATCATATGGTAAGTAGTAGATGATTTTCCATCCTACTATAGAAGGAAAACATCAAACAATGTTAGAGAAGGAAGACATAAAAATAAGAATAATCATCATGTTTAGAGTGCTAAATGAGGTCCAAGCATACATTAGGGATATGACCATATCCAAATATGCATGGGAGAATTTGAAAACAACATTTGAATCCAAGAATAAAAATCAGATTTTATTCCTCCAAAGCTATATTTGTTGCCTAAAGATAACAAGTGGAGAAAATCTAGAATAATTCATGTAGATAATAATAGAGTTGTAAGCATAATTATAGGCACAAGGAACTCAAGTAATTTATGGAATTCTATTTCATATTATTTTGAGATAACTCCCATTAAATTATAATATTTTTTGACTACACTAAAAATTAGTGATAAAATACCAAGCTTTGAGAAGCTAGTGAACCTACTTCAAAAAGTAGACGCCTCATAAAGAAAAAAAGAATAATTACTACCTACAATTCAAAGATGTAATAAACCATTCAAAAGAAGTATGACACCTCCACAATTCTTCCAACAGATAAATATTTTTTAAAGATATCATAATCATACAAATCATTCTCAAAGGTATATTTTTCATACATAGAAGACGTGTCAAGATTGAGGAAAAGGACATACCATGAGGGAATATTTTCATATTCTATTAAAAATGGATCTCCTTCATGAGATATGATCCAACAACATGACAAGTCATGTTTAGAAAAGTAAAATCAGAATTGGAAAAAGGTACATCAAAGTAATATAGCAAAAGAAAACCAAGTTGAAGAAGAATAAAAAGGAAAATATGTGTTTGTTATAGAAGAAGAGCTAAGGAAACATAATAATGTTTGGTATGAATTCAATCATATGACGGGTTAAGAAAATTGTATGCATTAAAATCATATAAATTATTAATGGTACAATAGAACTAGGATTATCTAGATCCAAGGATGTAAGAATGAAGATGTACACTAGAAATATGATTCTTCACCATAAATAGAAGTTTTAAAAAATATCAAATAGGATGAGGAATCAACACAACAAGCATTGAAAATTCAACCATCAATAGCATACCAAATAAAGGATGAATGCATTGCGTACCATAAATAATGTCTTCTTGAGATAAACAATGGCAAGAAGAAGCAAAATATGGTTGATATCACTCCATCAAGACACAATAGAAACTTGAAATAGAAATTATAGATCAAATAAAAGATATTACAACACATAAAAATATTGAAAACCAGTCAATTATATGATCATTACCAGTGTTTTAAAATTCACAGATTACCCATGAGTATCTATGAAACTCATGGGTTAGCAGAATCTACAAGATTTTTCTTAAACTTAGGCTGAGTAACTGACTAACTCATGGGAAGTTACTCAGATATCACTCATTGAGTACTCAATGATTACTTGTTGAGACTCACACAAGTAAAGACCAAATAAAATATTAAAGAGGATTAACTAAAAATAAAGCATATGACACCAGGTTTTGAATTTAAAGGAATAAAAAAATAGTTCTTAAATGTTTTCAATTGTGTTTTGGTTGAGATTAAAATTTTCTAGTGATGCATCACTTTGAAATCAAAATTTTAGAAATTTTAAATTGAATAATTGCATACCTAGATCCTACTATGGTAGAGGTAATTTGCTAGAAGAATACAAGGATAGTTTACTTTATTACATATTAAATATTGAAAGTAAGATCTTAGTCTAACATAACATTAGAAATCATAATCCTTTACCCAATTTTAGATATTATACTATAAAAGCATAATGTGAAAAAAAAATTGTATTCAAAGAAAGAGACATGAATGAAAAATATTGAGAAGTTATAGAAATGAAAGCTTAAAAATTTCTTAGTTGTAACTAACCTAATGGTTTTGAATAATATTGTGAAAGCAACATGCGAAAAATGCATTGTAAATATAAATTAAGAGACATGAAAGATAAGTGTTAAAAATATTGTTAGTTATAATCAACTTCTTATACAAATATGGTTGTTAAAGAGGGATAGGTATATAGAGAAACTTATTACTAAGTACTGAAGGTTATAGATAGTGTTATGGGTTGTGTAGTAGCCCACTCCTACCATTGCACTCAAGAATATTTAATAATTTTATATCAAACTTGTGACCATGTAATGCATTTAAAATTTTAAAGTTAATTTGTTTTTGTTAATATTATTTTAGTATAGTGTTGTAAATTAATATTTTAAATTTTTATTTTGTATATTTAAGGTAGGAAAACTATGGATCCAAAAAACATACCTTCCAAAATATTATTGTTCACATATTGAGTTAGCCTTGTAGTGCTTTTGGGTGTGAGCTAAACTGATCTCTATTTGAGGCCATACACACCAAGAAGTGTAACAATTTGAGCCAAGACCACCTCAATGACCTTGTATTTGTTAAATATAATCATAATATTCACACAAGATAAGTGGAGGGTAGTTAATCCTATGAGGTAATTCAATTGGATGAGCTATATTCACTTTTTTAGTAGATTATTGATAGGTAGAAGGATCTCAAGTTTACTATAGAAGACCTTGAGGCACTTAATGAGGAAGCAACATTTAAGAGGATTGGAGGATATATAACATGATTATAATATACTTGAAAAACCTATAATTTACCCACCAATTCAAATCCAAGGTTAACTATAAGCATTAATTGCAAGGGGAATAAGGGAAAAATAAAAAGTAGTTTAAAATTTACTTTACATTTCAAAATGTATTTTTTTGTTTTATTTTCCATTTGGAATGAATTGTTGTTTTATAAACTCTAATTATACTCATTGTAATGAATATATGATACATAATTGGCTCTCCAATTTTTTATTAATCTCTTTTTTTCTATTTATATAAAAAAAATTATTTTTTTACCGAGTTATTTCTAGGTTTTCCCAAGTTGTTAAGTAACTCTCCAAAATTAGACTACCAAGTTTTTCATGAGTTACAAGTTCTAAAAGTATGATCAATACAATATTCATGATAACACATCACACCAAAGACCTATGAAAGTAGGAATAAATCATGCATTATGAAGAAACACTTAATCAAACAAGTGAAGCCATTGCAAAGAAGGAAATAAAATGAGTAATTGATCTTACCCTAGCAAAAGATATTAATCACAACAAGAATTGAGAATGAGTTTACACAATAGGATATACTTGATATCATCAATATTTGACATATATAATGTAGATCCTCCAAACTAATAAAACACATGCTTCACTTGAATAAATTTGATAAACACAATTTATGCAAATTTATAAGCATTAAACAAGTATTTTTGTAATAAATATATTTGGAGTGCATAATTGGTAGAACTTAACACTCATAAGTATTAAATCAAGAAATATACATTAAGGGGTAATATCTATCTCAAATTTCAATGTCACCTTAGACTTTATTGTTTGGTCATAAATAATATAAAATTTTTGACTATGAAGCAATAAGGGGGGGGGGTTTAGGAGTTACTACATCATAGACCATGTGAGAATTCAAGTGGTAAAACCATCCTCATAAGGTACACACATGTAGTAAGGGTTTGTTATGTCTAAAGTAGGCATCTTATATACTTAAATACCCTTCACTTTCATACTACAAGGTATTCAAAGCATTAAGATCTAACACAAATCCTCCAAATTTTTACTTTTTTCTCACAACTACGATGCTTTTGTATGGTGGTCTCACTTGTATGAAATGCTTATAAGTTAGATGGTATATTTTAGATGGTAACACCATGATAATATATGAAAAAATACAAATACCCAATTGTAGATAATAGATAATAGATGGCATATGGTAAGGACAATGTTAGATGATATTAGCAAGATGATAGATGATAGATGGCAAAGGATATCAATAGGAAAATAAATAGAAAATGATAGATGGTAGCAGTAAGATATTAGTAGAATGATGGTAGTAGTAGGATGATAGTAGCATGATTACAATAACATGATGGTAGTTACAAGATGACAATAATAGTAGTAGTAATAATGCATTTGTATGACAATAACATTTACATAGCAACAATTATTATTGCTATTATTAATTATTTTTTTAACTAGTTGATGTGGAAGTACTTATCTACATAGATGATCTTGTATCATATATGCTTTGTAAGAGGAAATGTTTCATGAGAAAAAGCTCATGAAAACTTATGAAGTCCTCAATTAAGATTTTGTACATAGAAACGTTAGAGGCATGCATCCACATTACTTCTTTACCTATCCAATTTTTCCACTTGACCAAATACTCATAATATCCCTTGCCATTTCCCCTCTTGACCACTCTAGAATCTATCACTGCTTCAATATCATCCTAATTTTTCTTTGGTAACTACTACACTCATTATTCCATTCTATAAAATGAAGTTATATATTCATTACTATAAATAAATCTATCATAATATAGATGTTAGAATATATTACATTATTTGGTACATGCTAATGTACCACCTTGGGTACATCTTTAGATTAGGAATGTGTTAAATTAGGGTTTGAGTATTTACTTTATGAAATGTAATAAATGCACAAGTATTATTAGAACGTGCAAACTATCAATAATGTAAATGTGCATGCTAGTCCATGTGCACATGAGTCCATAGAATAGGTAGATGAAGAGTAATATGAATATGAAATACCAATATTCACATTCTACTATATATAGGCCTTTGTTTGAGCATATGAATAGAGACTTTGGAGAGACTTAAAAATGAATTTTGAGAGTAACATTGTAGATATGTAGAGTACAAGCTAGATACAATGTAGAGCTTATATGAAGCATCGAGTATTTGAGATCTCCATATTTTGTATGAAAATATTATTTTCATGAGATTTCATTAGTTGGTAGTTTTATTCAATAAACTTAAATAATACTTGGATAAAATTTTAATAACACTAATTTTAAAAACTTATTTTGGCCTCCTTTTTAGAAATTTGTCTTGGTGATTTGGTTCACCAATTTGTTGCCCCGTATTTGTATAATTTGAAGCTCTCATTTCTTCTCAAATGATACCTCGAACTTGCCAATTTTATAGCTCTAATTTCTGCCCAAATTTTCTATATTTTATCCTTTAATTTTTTGTCTAAAAATATGATTTTTGTGGTTCCAATTCCCCTCCAACTTTGTTCTCTCAGAATCTGAAATTTACCACTATTAGTGCTGCCCACTTGTGGTCCTAAAATCTATAATTTTTAGCTTCTAATGCAACCAATTCATCCATTTTTTAATCTTTAAATCTCTTGAATCTACTATAAAAATCCTCTAATTTTCAACTCTATGTCACCTTCAATTTTTTGTCGTATGACTCTATAACTTTTGCTATGAAAAACAACGATCTTTTTCTTCACAAATCAACTTTTAAGCCTTTAATGAAAGTCTTCAAATTTACAAAATTAACGACCTCTTCTACCATATTTATCCTCCTTATATAATGTAGAATTCAAACTTCAAATGTGTCCTATTTAGTGGCATCCTTATCAAGAATATGAATGTATTGAGATCTTCGAAAAACCTTTCCAAATTTGGCAAAATTCTTATCAAATCCTGTTTTCTTTTGGGCTTGTTGTCATATAGTGATAATTGTCCCAAATTCTTCTTTATCTAGAGCTTCTCCTTGCTTTATTATTCTTGCTTAATCTTTCTTCAAATCTTCTCCAATGGCCACTTCTTCAACTTTTTAGTAGGGCTTTTCCTAGCCTTCTTCTTCTTCTTTCTCCTTTCGAGTTTGCTTGAGACCTCTTCTATTGGGTATTCATATTTTATAGCTTCTCAAATATTTAATAGGACTTTTCTTAATAATCTTCTATATTCAATCTTCAATCTTATATCTTCCAAATATATAAATTCTTTAATGGGACGTCTTTCTTGGGTCTCCTCCTTATAGAGTTGCTTTCTACTTTCTTCAATCTACAATTTACAGTCTTCAATATTCTATGGGAACCTCCTTCTTGGGTCTCCTTAATCTCCAATATCTAATATTCTATGGTATTAATTTTCCTTGAGTCTCCTCTTCCTTCAATCTTAAATAGGGATCCTTTGGCATTTTTCTCTCTTATCAATATTCAATGGACTCTTCAATAGTCAATGAGAACTTCTTCTCTTGAGTCTCTTCTTTATTTAATATGGAGTCTTAAATATTCTACCTCCAATACAGAATGGGTATTTCTTTCTTGGACCTCCTTAATCTTCAAAATCTATGTTTTTTGCAACAAATAGCTAATTATTTCATGAGGAAAGCACATAGAATTTTAGGTAATCGAAGATGAAATTCATCTTTATACATTGTAGGAAGCTTCTAAAATTTTGAAAACTATTTTTTTGCAACAAAATATTAGATAGTAGTAAGTAAATCCATGCAAATATCTATATCTCTATAAGTCAACAAACATCACTAGTTATCCTTCAATCTAGTGAAAAGAGATCTATGTTGAGTCCTAGTCTTCATGAGTTAACCTAAAACCCTATGGAAAGACTCTAGCCAAATAACAATTCCAAAATTTGTAAAAATGAAATATCCCTATCTTCTCTCAATCTCTATTGTGGCTCTCTCTATCTCCTATCAATCTACCTTGTCCTCTGATACCACCGTTAGCTTTTGATACTATATATTTACGTAAATGCAACCAAAAAAATTAAAATGAGCATGTAAAATTAACCATGTGATAATTACAATATAATAAGCAATGAAAACTTATAAGAAAATTTTACAATAACTCATAAAACTACCATTAATAAAATCTCACAAAAATAGTACAATGTTGTATAATGGAGGTCTCAAATACTCCATAATTCATACATGCTCTACATTGTTCTCTATCCTTCTCTCTACACTCACTCTATCAAATCCCTATATATACTGAGATATGTCTCTTGGTATTTCACCTACCTATGACTCTTCATCTTCCTATTCTATGAATCATGTACACATGGACTACATGGACATTTACATCATCAAGTACTTTGCACAATCTTACAACACCTATACATTTGTTACATTGCATAAAGTAAATCTCAAACCTTAATCTAAGATAAAATCCTAATCTTACAACACCCCCTTGTATTACATTATTTGAGTATTGAAGACTTAAGTCTTCAATATGGTATTCATCTTGGTTCTAGAATTTGAACTCTTCTTTTTTGCTTTCTTCATTTTCCCCCCTGTCTATATCCTAATCAATTAAATAGTTAGTATCATTTAAAGCCTCATTTATCTCATTTAACATGGAGCTTATATTATTGCCTCTTCTCTTTTCACTAATAATATCCACAAATATTCTATGAACCTCTTCTTCTAGAGGTCTCAATCTTCTGGTTCCTTGAGTTCAAATCATCACTATAAAATTCTTTCTTTGAAGAGTCTTTATCCTTTAATATTGACCTCTTATTTTGGACCAATGTTAAGGTCAAAATGATCTAGATCTTTAAAATATTTATCAAGGGCTTTTTCTTCAAGACCTAAATCCAAAATATCAATATCAAGGTATATCGTAAAGACCTAAAACTTTCTCTAACATAGTCTATCTTCAATACCTGAATTATCTCATAGAACACCTTCTATTCCAAATATAATCTTATAATAGGTAACCTAAATCTATCTCTCTATCAAGTTATCTTCTTCAAGACCCGAAACTATAATATTCTCTAACAGGATTATGCATAGCGGCTATTTATCACCAAACTGACTAAAATTAGGATTTTTGAAATTTGGAATTGGCTAATAGTTGGAACCCTTGACCAGGACCCATTAGCCAAAAAAAAGTGGGTGCAATTTTTTGGATCGATTCACCCCAATTTTATAATAATTTAACCATTTTAAGTTTAAATTTTCAACATTACCCCTAATAATAGTGAACCTTCTACATGCGTTTGGATACTATTCGCTTGGATTTTGAGATTGATTCACCAATTTTTTATAAATATATTTTGGGTTCGAACCCTTATGCATAACCATATTCTGTAACTTAAATCAATTTTGGATTGATGAAAGCTTTATGCCTTCTCTTGCACTTGAAGATGCAAGTCTTATCTATCTACTACGTGAAGCTTCTCAATTCTCTAAATATCAATCTCTACTATAGCAATGTCTTAGGTTGATTTTAAAAACTCCAATAATTATTATCCTCCTTACTAGAGAACTCAATTATGTCAAGGTGGCTATACTCTTAGTTAATGCTCCAAAAAATATAGATTGATTATACCAACTTCTCCAAATTTATTTTAAGTAATGATAGAAATCAGTTGTCAGGAATTTTTTTATCTCTAATGGCTCTTTCTTGAATGACTAATTTTCTTCTAAGTTGGTTATGCCTCTATCAATCAATACTTACTCTCTTGCTTTTAGAGAATATAAATGTCAAGGGAAGTATGTCCTTGAATATTTCCTATCAATTTCAAGGTTGGCTATTTTCTTGAATAATCAACTATCTTCAACTTGATTCACCTAAATATGGGTCCTGTCTTCACTGGTTATCCTTCAATATAGTAGAAAGGTCCTGGTTAAGTCCTAGTATTCACTAGTTGTTATTGCAACTATGGAAATACCCTAGCTTTTTGCTTTCTTCAACTTTTCAATAGATTCTAGGTCTAACTCCCTTTAAAGTAGATAGACTCTAACCAATTTTGTCACATTGGATAAGAATTGATTTTGTAGCTAAACAAATCATGTACAAGAAACTTCTTGTTGTAGCTTTGATACCACTTATGATTTTTGAAGCCTTAATATTAATGTAAACTCATAGGATAATTATTCATAGGATCAAATATATGATAGCCATAATATAATATGATCAAGATAATAATGTAACCAAAATAATATGAGCCAACTAATATGTAAATCAAGGCTAATAATATATCAACTAACATTTATTAATAAGTAGCAATATGAATGCATAAATATCTTGAATCATACATGTACAAAGCATGTAGCACAACTTACAATATTAGTTTTTCAAATGTATGTAAACTTTATTACTCCTCCTCTCTTACAAATGTATCATCAAATCTTCCAATAACAATGCTCACAATGTAGACTATGTAGGTGGTGATGTAGGTGATGTACACTATGGAGTAATATATAGCCATTGTAGGATGACTCTTTGGTTACTTGACTCTTCCTTTTCCTTATTCCAAGTCTTATGATTCTTGGCTTCTCCACTTAACACTTACATACACATGACTCTATCTTGTATGCACACTTGGATATGACTCTTCACTTAATACTTCCTAATCTAAGAACACATGTGTACACTTACATATGAGATATTTGTGCATATTTACACCCATTACACTTGAACTCTTATTTACATGACACTTGTGCATTTCATACACATTATTACATTATATAAATTATATACTCACACTATAATATAGGACACAACCCTAATCTAATATCTACAAGGTTGTACCAAGAAGTTATATTAGAATGTACTAAATAATGTAATATTCTCTAACAACTGGTAGCACAACTTCCACTACTAGTGCCTTTAAGACACCAAACACCTTGTTGGTATGTCATGTCAAAGTTAAAATATTATATCAAGAGGTTCCTTGTCATAAAATATGGCCTTGCCACAATTCAATTTTCACCCTTTTGTGCATGGTCTTTTCATCATTTCTCATAATTCCAATCAACATTGTTTTTATGTATTACCTTTTTAAACTTTTGTCAAAGTTCTAGTTATTTAACTTTACATACTTCAAAGATATTCTTTGTACTCTTTTGCACTCTAGGATTTTGGTCCATGCTCTTTTGCACTTGTCTCTACCTCAACTTTCCTTTAAATTTTTGTATAGCTTGTTTTCATCAGAGCTACCTTAAAATTTTGATTAGCATATCCACCTTATAACTGAATAGGAAAAAACACTTGCTCAAGTGTAGTAAAAATCATTAAACCAAGGATTCTTATATTTCAAATATCATAATTACCATCTCCATGATTAGGTCTATGAAGAATGATGTAACTTTCAAGTGGAAGGTGAATATACAACATTATATGAAGATGAAGATTCCTTGTAATAGGAGCATTAGATAGAATTAGGTGAGGTAGAGAATGAATATGATACCATGGATCTATTTGCTCATGCTCTTATGGGACTCTAATTTCATCATACCATCGAGGTATAAGGATTTATCAAATGACAACATGTCAATATTTTCATTGATTTAGCTAGAATACATAAAATTATAGATAGTAAAACAACTAAGTCCTTGGGATTGTATATTAATACTACAAATCAAGATAAATTTTAAGTGGTAATTTCTAATGGTAGTATCACCCAATATATATATTGAATGGCTAAAGTTAACATCCAAATGGTGAATTATACTTGGTTAGGAAATCTCTTTGCTATCAATTTCGGTAGTTCATATGTCATCTTGGGAGCACAATGATTATCTAAGTTTAGGAGCATAAAATTATCCATAAAGGTTTTATATAGAGAATGCAAAGGTCATGTGTCTCCAAGGAATACAAATCTCTCCTTCCAAGGTGGTTAGTTCATATAGCATGGAAAATATATGGAAAAAATATGGTTTTTGATCCTTTGATCAAGTCAATTGCATGGAGTTTTAGTCTTCATAGCCACTTATTTCAATTTATAAAACATCATGGGTTGATATGAGGTCTTTATTGAGTCCATGGGTCTTCCTCCTAAGAAAATACATTATCATACCATATACCTTGTTCAAGTAAGTCAACCCCCTAATGTGTGTCCTTAATGATATCCCCAAACCTAGAAGTAAAAAAATAAGCTAGTTCAAGAAATGTTGGATTAAGGAATCAATATTCCAAGGATCAATTCATACTTCTCTCTAGTGGTTATGGTGCTGCTCAAGAATAATTTATGGTGAACATATCCTTATTTTTGTCCTCTTAACAAGATCACTCTCAAAGATAAGTTTTTCATATTTTTTATAAATGATTTGTTGGATGAATTACATGGTGCTAGATACTTTACTAAACTAGACTTGCATTTTGGTTTCATAAAATTAGGTTTAGATAAGAGAATATCCATAAGATTACTTTACTAAACTAGACTTGCATTTTGAATTTCTAGTTATTCCTTTTGGTCTCACTAATGCTTTTTCTCTTTTCAAAGTTTCATGAACTTTATATTTCATACTTTTATTTGTAAGTTTGTCTTGGTTTTCTTTGATGATATCTTCATTTATAGAAATTGGATTATTAAGTAAATATCAATAGTACAACTCTTATTTTGGCCATCCATGATTTTAGCAAACCTTTTATCATTGAGTGTGATGCTTTTAATATAGGTATTATGACTATGTTGATAAAATATGGAAATCCATTACCATTTTAAAGTAAGCAACTTTTAGGAAAGAATATAGGATGATATACATATGAGAAGAAATGGTAGTTGTTCTAGATATTGTAGATACATTGAGTCCTTATTTATTGGGCCATCACTTCATCATCAAAACCAATCATATAAACCTTAAGTATTTCATAGAGTAGCATATCTCATGGTATGAATATAATAAATGGATGACCAACCTCTTAAGTTATGATTTTGTCATTAAATATAAAAAATAAAAGGAAAACATGGCGGTTGATTCCTTATCTCCAAAATATGAGAATGTTGTTTTTGTCAATACCATATGAAGTACTCTTCCACGATGGATTTCACAATTTTAGAAGGATTAAATTCTTAACTCAAATAATGCATAAATTATTCAAGACATGGTGGTGAGTTCATCATTGAATTCTTGTTTATCATATACTAATGGAATGCTTCACAAAAAGGATTGTATTCATATTCCTTAGTCTTTAGCTATTAAGTTAAATGTTATCCAAGAAATGCATGCATATCCTTTGGTTGGACATTAGGAATTCTTGAAAATATATCATCAGGTGATGTAATCGTTTCTCGAAAGGATTAGAAGTGAATGTTGAGAGTATTATGGATGAGAATTATATGTATCAACATAGCAAGGGGGAAAAAATTAAATATTTTGGATTTTTGTGATCCTTACCTATTCATAACCACTAGTGGGAGCACATATAAATGGATTTCATTATCATTTTCAAGTCTAAGGAAAAATGGTGATCTTTGTGGTAATAGATCAACTTTTCAAATATGCTCATTTTTATGCATTACAACATCTTGATTTGGTAAGTAAGGTGGTCAAGGTAGTTCTTGATTCTTATTTTAAATTACATGGTATGCCCAAAACTATTATGAGTGACGATGACTATTTTTACTAGCAACTTTTGGAAATAATTGTTTCATCTAAGTGGTACTAGTTGAGTGTATTCCTCTTATAACCCTAAATTCGATGGTCAAACAAATATTATAAATAAATGTTTGGGTACTTAAATTTATTGCTTTGTTCAAGATAAGTAGTATCAATGATAAACTATGTTTCAAGATCCTCCTTGATTTCCTAGGTAGATGATTTGATACAACAAAAATAGCTTGTGCTTTATATTTTTAAGGAAAATATTACCTAGGTATAGAACCACATAAAGAAATGATAAGATTAAAACTAATGTAAATGATAATTTACCATAGGAGATATGGTCTTCTTGCACTTACAATCCTATAAGCAATTGTCCTTGAAGACCAAGAGAAGTCAAAAGTTGAATTCTCAATTTTATGGTACCTACAAGGTGGTTCATTAAATAAGTGAAGTGACATATCAATTGGAGTTTCCTTCCTCATCTTGCATCTATCCTATCTTTCATGTATCTTGTTCCAAATATATTATTGGTCAAAATATGGTGTCCTATATGGAGCTGCTAATACATGATGAATAAGGTCAAATCACTCTCTATTCTGAAGCAATATTGTCGTTTAGAGTTCATCATCTTCAATCTCAACAAATTCAAGAGTTCCTCATCAAGTGCAAGGATATTCTATAAGAAAATACTACATAAAAACCCAAAAGTATTCTCTAGTATTTTCTATATTTGAGGACAAATATTTTAGATGGGGGGAGCCATGTAATGTCTCCAATATAACCACATTGGTTATCTTTAATTTTATTTACCTTGGGCCTTAGGTTTAGATAGTCAACCATTAAGCATTAAGGATAGGATAATAATTGAATTAGTTTATAAATAGGAAGAGTTAGGTGGAGATTGAGATAATATTTCATATTCAATTCTTAATTATTTTTACTATGTGTATGAGAATTTTCCCTCTATATAGCTAAGGGATTTACATTGATTTGAATCTATATTCGACATTTGCATATTGGATTTACTAGCAATTAGATTTGATTTATTGATGTCATTAGATATTTGCTAGTTTATCATTATTGGATAGCTACTATTATTTCTATAATTATTAAATTTATTTCATAACAACAATCCTCTTGTACTAGATCTTGGGGTTTAAATTACTCAAAAGTAAAGATCAACAACACCCAAGCTACAAACACAATCTGCAAACTCTATGTTGAAGTAATCCTATAGTAATTTATTAGTAGTTTAGCTTTTTCTTAACATTTCTTTAAATATTTAGGAGGTTTAACTTCCTTAAATCCAAGAAATGGTGTTAGAAATAATTCTCCATAGTAGGAACAAGAATTAATAAAAAAAACAATGGTAAACGAGGACTACATGAACAAGAAGGATATAATGGAAAAAATAATCAAAATTTTAAGGATCAAGGTAAAATCCAAGAGATTGAATTGTCTGGTAATATTCCTTTTTATATAATGGATTTTCAAAACCACTTGATAATTATTTTCCCTTTTAAGATTTCTCTTCTTGAGCATGAGTTCTGTAGATTAAAGATACAATGCCAAACAGAAATAAAGAAATCATAATAAAGGAATGTAGAACAGTTGTACAAAATGAATGATTTTTATTAATCAATGGAGTTTAGAAACTCCTTTTAAGTACAACAGGGCCTGTAACCCTTTTTGTGATACAAAGTTACAATTTGTGCTAGGGTTCTCCGAAACCCTAGCTGGCACAATGTGGTGGCATATCCGAAGAATGTATCCTTAACCTCAACAGAATGAGTGGGCTTCGTTGTATCCTTTGGCTCGGACCACTCCAACTTAAGCAGCTGCTATCAACAAATCAGATCTACCACTAGAATCCTGCACACATTTAAAATTATCAAAGAGTTAGAAACTAATAAGAGGGCTCCACTGTGTGAGCCCTCAGAAACAGTCTAAAACCCTAGATTTATGAAATAAAAATAAACGAAATGCAGAATTCAATAGCAGATTAATACATAAAGAAATATTACTTGCTTTAGACGAATCTATACCTTTTTTTGTTAACGCGGCGAGACCAGGCGACGGCGATGGATGCGGTGAAAGGGCTTAGTTTAGACTTAGGGCCGTAGAAGACTCAAAAGACTCAGGATTAACAACAATAGCCAACTCCAGACTTAGATTGGAAAGATAGGTAGGTTTAGCCGAAGAGATAGATAGGGTTTGAGCCATCAAGGTGACTCAATTTATAATCTACTCTTAGGGCACACTTTAGGGTTTTAACGACACTTTGAACGTGTGGCTAAGATTAAAGTGGATCCAAGGGTAGAGAATAAATCTAGGTTGTGAAATGGATTAAGATGGATGGACGGATGAGATTAAATGAAGGATGGACGGCTCAGATTAAATCACTTAAACTTTATTTATATATATATATATTAAAATATTAATATATATATATATATATATATATATATTAATTTAAATAAATTTGGGGATGAAAAATGGCGGGAAAAGTGAAATTGGGCCAAATAATGGTGGGAAAGTGTGGATTTGGGCCAAATAATGGCGGGAAGGATGGATTTACTGACACGTGGCTGGCAGGAAGGTATAGATGACTTACAAGTGGCTGGATTTTGGTGTCTACAAGTTCTATAAATAGATAAAAGTAGTTGGAAAATAATAGAAGGGGAAATGGAATATATAAGGGGTTTGTATTCATTTCATGTCAATTTCCGTATGAGAGTTGTTTTGCAATATGTTTCTTAGGTTATTTGTTAGTAAAACCATTGTTTGTAGGCTTAAACTTTAAACTAAAGGACCAAATTTTTACTCAAGGTTAAGTTTCCTTTAATAAAATTATATGTTACAAGGATGAGTTGGATAAATTTACAATCTAAATATACTTAATAATAAAAATTTTAAAACTTAAAAAAATCTAAAATTTAAATCCCATAAAATAAAAATTTACAATAATTAAATAATTAAATATTATGTACAAAATATCCTCCATAAAATTTACCTTATATAACTTATACGAAAAAACTTTTACTTTTTACAAACTTAAATATCTCCTCGTAGACATTCCGCACTGTATTTGTTTACTTGGTCTTAGCTTCGAATGTGCACAACTTGTTTCTTTTCGCTACTCAATGCATATTTCATGCATATTTCGTTGTTAGAAAATAAGCCACTTGATTAGAGATGTAAAAAGATAAAATAAAAATCAAGGAAGTCTTGGAGTCATATGGGATTCGATAATAATAAATGAGTGTAGGGTTTAAATTATAGGGACTGTCCCCAATAAGTTTATAGGACCACCACCGCTTAAGATTCATATCATTGTATTTAAGTCTATACCACCTCGTTATTTTATATCTCAGTATGACCTCGGGATTCATATCATCATTATCAATTTAACGCTTATTCAAAGGATTTGGATTAGACTACTACCTTTGCAAACAGAAATGCCTTGAAAGTTTGAACTTAGATCTCCTCTGAATAAGTGACAGACAATTACCAATCCACCTATCCATTGGACGCCAAACTTTGGTTTTAGAGTGGACATCAAAGAAACCCAACCAATAAAGAATGGGTTTTTTTTAATGCATATCCATAGGATGCAATGTGAATTGTACCCAAGTCAGCCACAACCAACACCCTTATTAAGTTCCCTACAATAATTAACTAATTCACCCACTCAAACAAATTAAAATAATGAAAATTTTATTCTTTACCTTTTTCAATCAAATATTATTTTTAATTTTTTTAAAAATTTGATTAATGTAAAAAATGTTGAATATTTTAAATTCTACATTTAACATAGAGTTCTCCGTCGACCTGGGAAAATCATATTTATTTTCTACGAGCAACAAGGAGGGAAACGCAACACGCCACCCCCGCACAATTTAGGATTGCCCAGAAAACTAGAATTGAAGGCCAGTTTATTCAGAGCTTCCGGAACTCGACCAGACAAGTCATTGAACGATACGTTGAAGAAGGACAAATTGAGATTCCCTAATTCCTGAGGAATGCTTCCGTTAAACAGGTTATTACTTATGTCGAAGCTGGTCAGATTCTTGGCTTGGCCAACAGAAGCACTAATATGGCCTTCCAAATCATTGTCGTTTAGGAGCAACTTTAACATATTGCGAGATCCCCAGAGGCCATGTGGAACCTTGCCGCTCAGCCAGTTCTGGCCGAGCATCACGTATTCAAGACTCTCGCATTCCCCAAGAAAAGAAGGCAAGCTAGCATTGAAATTGTCTGAAAAAGCAACAAAACCATACAAAGTTCCATTTCCGCAGAGAGTAGAAGGCAATGGACCTTCAAATTGGTTGTTCGGTACGTCGACAATAAAAAGCGGGGAGTTAGTTCCAAACTGCGGCAACATCCCCGTAAAATTCGGCACGTCGACATATTGTAGAAGAAAGATTTTCGGAGATTGATGTGCCTGTGAGATTGAATGCCGTGACAGAATTGCTGCCATCGCACAGAATTCCAGTCCAGCCACAGGGATAGTTGTCGGCGGGCTTCCAGTTGCGAAGAGCGTTGTATTTGTCTATCAAACCCTTCTTTACCTTCAGAAGGATTGATCCCTCTTGAGAAAGTGCGAGAGCAAGAGGTATGGAGAGAGTTTGCGTAAGACAGATAAAGTCCAAATGCATTGCTTAGTGGATTGGCCCATTTTTAACTTCGGTGGTTGCACAGCTTTAATGCTTTTTATTTATGATTTATCATGGAGTTGTAATTGTTTATTTATTTAATGATAATCTATTCCTATTCTTTCGTTCCTCTTTAATTTCCAGATAAACATTTAGAAAAGAGTCATATTGAAATGGGATTATATCTTGAATGGAGTCACCAAAATGCGTGCGTGAGTGGCTCGTCCAATTGAAGCTGATTATAATGGAAATTCAATGTTATAAGTACACGTCTATGTTTTCTATGTTTGGACGTGGAAAGCTTTTGGATCTGTTGACTAGAAATCTATCGCTCTGTAAACAACCGGCTACGTATATGGAGGAGGATTTCAATTTATTAATTGTGTATTTTTTTCTTTGCCTTATAAAAATGATATGCTCGTTAATGTTACATTTTTATTTTTTTAATATATTTAGATCAATAATTTGTATATTTTGATTGTTTTCGCATTTTATTTTATTTTTAATTTATTATATATAATTATATATTTATTTGTGTATATTGGAGGAATCAATAACTTTTACATTTTTTATCGATTTTTTTATGGGTTTGAATTGTGTTCTTTATTGCTATTATAACCACCAATTACATCCGGTAAACTTTTTAATTGGTATGACACACCTTCTAGTTCTTAGAGGCCTAGATAATGAGGTGTTTTACTGGTCAAACCCTTATATTTGAATTATTATTACTATTCTGGGACTTGAGAGAGGTTGACTTAAAATCCAACACAAGCTAATTGTAATACCACCATGTAGTTATAACTTAATATTGATGAGACCCATCTCAATTCCATATAAATGATTAATAAATAAATATAAAATATAAAATATAAATTTAATTTACACTCCCGTGAACATGTTTTTAGGTAATGTGCAAAGTGTTCAACATAGCAATGAAGAAGAAGGTGAAGCAAATCTAATCAAACATCAAGAAGGGTATTGTCTTCACTCGAAATATTAAGGCAAAGGAAAATTTGCATACCAATATATTGTGGTGACAAGCATCTCTTTGAAATTAAATAGAAATAACAACCACATTCTACATTCAACATCCAATACTTAGAAGAAGGCATGATAATTAGTGCCATTCAAATTTTTAGATAAAATTTAAAAGTTAAAAAAAATGTATTGCAGAGTAATATTTGAATAATGGAGTAGTGCACACATGGAAAAGTTACAAAATAATGAATAAAGAAAAAAAATAGAATTTTAAGGAAAAGAATATTCCATAGAGGAAGAAGTATTCTCTCTATCTCCACTTATTAAGATACATTTATTTTTTGTAATTTTTGAGGTATTAACTGTAATTTAAGTCTAAAAATATATATACTCCTTGAAAAGATTTTTTCAAAGGTAGATTTAATAAAAGAATAATATTCAAATTTTGTAAAGGTTTATTATGGCTAGTTGAGCACCAAATTTTATGTTACCTAATTTGCAATTGTTTTTTTTGAAAAAATTGAAAAAACTTGTATTAAAACAAAGATCAGTTACAAATGGGAGTAGACACATCCCAGCCGAAAACAAAGAGGGCACATGATTACAAGGCGTGAAAACGTGACACTTAACACCTCAGACCACAAAAAGTCAACATGCCGCAAAATCGTGACATGTCGCGATATCGCTACAACAATCCATCCTTGGCCATGCCAGAGCAACAAGTCACGAAATCGTGACATGTCGTGAAATCGCGACATGTCGCAAAATCACGACAACTAACCATCCATGGTCGCGATGGAGCAACATGTCACGAAATCGCGACATGTCACGATATTGCTACAACAATCCATCCTTGGCCGTGCCAGAGCAACATGTCGCGAAATCGTGACAACTAACCATCCTTGGCCGCGACGAAGCAACATGTCGCGATATCGCGACAACAACAAACCTAATTTGCAATTGTTAAGGGGAAACAATTATGCTACCTAGAAGACTAAAATCATGACACAACTTGAATTTGAAGAAGTATGACAAGTAGTAGGTGGAAGTATTTTTCATCCTACTATAAAAGGTGAATGTAACAAAAATTAACAAGACATACAAAAAAACAAGACTAATATTCACATTTAGAGTAGCAAATGAGAATGAATGCATCCCACATGTTACAAAAGATTAAAGATCAAGTTTGCTAAAACTATATTCCATGGAGGAGCAGATCTAGTAAACACCTTTTTGCATCTATACTTCTAAATGTGCTTAAGAAGGATGAGTCTACAAACATCCTAGAGTTTGGGACACTAATGTAGTTGAGAAAAAACAAGCATAGAAAGCTTTCAAGATCTAGTGAAAGAGGGAAAAATAAAAGAGTAGAAGACATCCCAAAATTGTTTAGCCATATCACAAAACCAAAACAAGTGAATAAGAGTTTCTAAAGAATTACAAAATTTGCATTGAGAGGGAATGTGTAAAATCATAGCTAAACTATCAGTAGTTGGAAGTTTTAGATGCAAAATCCACCATCCAAGAAATTAAGTTTTGGATTCAACAAGAAATTTCCAAATTTGAGTAGAAAGAAACTGCTAATAGGCACTGGTAAAATTCACTTACCACTTGACATTGAGCTTAGAGTCTAAAGAAGGGGGACAATTTTTTTTTTTTCTATAACCAACTAGAAGTAAAAGAAGATATTCTATGACCATTAAGCGATCTCCAATCATTCCAAATATTATGGGTAGTTTTTTCCAACTTCATAAGGACTTCACAAGGGATGGAAGCCACAACTAAGCCATAAGACTCTTTGAACCTAGAGCGAAGGGAGAAATAATTACAGATCTAGTTCCAAGTAAGAAATTAACAGCTACCCAAATTCCAAATATCTCTAATTCTATTAATTCCTTTCTTCAAAAAAGCTAGACCATGAATAGCATTGCATAAAGCTAAAGGTTTATCATTATGAAGGATAAGTTTATTCCACCAAAGACTGTTTAGACCGATGCTTTGACCATGTCTCAAGGAGTCAAACTTCCAAGCCAATAAATGAGAAAATGATTTCCAAGCTTTTCAATTTTGGGTAATTGGAATAGATCCTTTAACTATAAAATAAGGTGTGTTAAGGACCTTATCCTCTTAAGGGGTTTCTTTCCATTTACCTTTGTGAGTAGCTAGAGAGATTCTATAATGAAATAGGTGTTTCCAATTTTCATCACCAATAATGGCTCTAGCAACCCATTTTGCAACCAAACTTTTACTCTAGGTAAGAGGATCAATGATGCCTATACCTCATAAAGCCTTAGGTTGAGTATAAAGTTTCCAATAGATGGGTGTCATTCACACCTCCCCATCCCATTTAGTCCATAAAAATTTATTAATGACCTGAGTTAATTTATTGTAGGCTACCTTGGGGGACATCCAATAAGAGGAGTAATAAACATGAGAGGCTGCTATAATTTTATTCGTAACTTGAATTCTTCTTGCAAAGGAAAGAAACCGATCTGGCCAAGCATTAAATATTTTTGAAGTCTTTCTATAACCCAATTCTACATATCCTTAGGAGAGATGTTAATCCCAAAGGGAATTCCCAAATAATACATAATCATACCATGAGGGATGATCTTCCACTCAATTAAGGAGTTGCATCCACGAGGAGAGGAAGAGGTATAGAAGACTTCAATTTTATAGTCATTAATACAAGAATTAGAGACATAAAAAAAAAATTGAACAATCTCTTTAGCCATTTCCACCTCTTGTTGGGTATTTTGAAGAAAAATAAGGGAATCATCAACAAAATGAGAGTTAAGAGTATGCTTATCACTAGGAAGCTCAACACCCTGAATGAGGCCATCAAAATGAGCCTTATGAAGAAGATAACTAAGAGCATCAACAACTAAAACATACAAAAAAGGAGCAAGGGGGCAACCTTGTATGATATACCATTGTAGAGGGAAGGAGGAGGAAAGAGATCCATTAATTTGAACACAATCTAAAGCATCACCAAAGAGTATACCAATTTGATTATAGAATTTTGGACTAAAACCAATTCAAGAAAGCATACTAAGAAAAATCTCATTTGATTCTATCATAAGCTTTGTCAAAATCTAACTTAAACAAGAGGGCTCTTGATTAGAGTCGATAGCCCATTGTAAAGTTTCCCAGACCATCATAAGATTATCTGAAATATAACGACCTTTAACAAAAGTAGATTATTCAGGGTAAACAATTACTTGAGCAATAATTTTGATTTTTAAAGCTATAGCTTTAGCTATGATCTTGTATGAAACATTGAGGAGGGTAATAGGTCTTCAATTGGAGATCTGGTTATGAATCTTATCTTTAAGAATCAGCTTGATAAGCCCTGCATTGATATAAGCTCCAAGGAAACTGTTATGGAGAGATTCCAGGTAAACGTGATGAAGATCAAAGGAAATAATATGCCAATTATTTTTTATAAAACTCCACCGGAAGACCATCCAAGCCAGGAGCTTTGTCATTATTCATAGAAAAAAGAGCAATTTGTAGATCACTCATAGAAAGAGGATATTTAAGTTGATCCTGAATAAGATGTCTATTAGGGTGGGAATATGTTCATGCACATATTCCATTAAGATACATTGGATTTCATCCCTTGGATCCAATGTAAAAATTTAGAGAAATGAGCTACAAAAAGATTCATGACCTCTTTAGAGTCAGAAAGAGAATGACCTAAAATGTCCTCCAACTCAGTGATCCTTTTCAAAATATTCTTATGTATAATATAGTTAAAAAAAATTTAGTTCCCTTGTCTTTTGGGAGATCCAATTGAGGTGATATCTAACATGTGCCCCTCTAGCACAATAAGACTCATAAAATGTAACCTAATTTTCAATATTACCTAAATTGCACTAAATAACAATGTTAGTAGGATCTTTCATAAGCATAGAACGAAGATGAGAGATCTCCTTATGAAAGCGACTCTTGAATCTTCTTCCTCCTGGCAATAGAGCACCCATACTATCTAAAAAATGAAACCGTATTAAAAATCACTATTTCAAACCATTTGATCCAGCGAGTGAAAACCCATTAATGTTCCTTAAAAAATAACAAAAATCTTGCCCTTTACCTTGTTCAATCAGGTGCTATTGCTTAGTATAATTTGTTTTATCAAGTGTTTCTATTTTTTTATTTACAATCTCTGACATAGGGAACCATTATTTTTCCATCAACGGATATTTGTCACCTATTAAAATTTAAAGGTTTTGTTCTATAGTACTTGCATAAGATCCAAATTCAATGAGGACATGTATGTGAATATGTATAAAAGTATTAATAAAAAAAATATGGGTTTGCACTGTCTACTATTGTTTACCTGAGAGCAAAAGATTGTTCAAACGATCACACTTATTTCGAAATTATATTCATATATAATTAATTATTACACGAAGTTGTTAGAAAAATAAACCCAGATTTCATGCCTGTGCCCAACTGCGCTGCGAACCTTGGGCAAAATTGGATTGCGCTCCAGACATGGGTGAAGTCGGACTGCGCTACCGCAGTCCGAGATCCCGGCAAAAGTGTGACATGACATCACACCTACCTTCTGACAGATTTGATGCTTGACAGATCCGATCTTTGCAGGAGCTAATGCCAAGTCGACGTTTGTCAGAAACCCTAGATGAAGGTCGGTCCAAGTATAACCCTTATCCGAAGCTGTCAGAGGATACCCCTTATCCTCCTCTCCCTGTGGCTATAAAAGGCGGTTCAGGTCTATAGACAAATCAGTGCGTAGAAAAGAGAAGCAGAGCGGGTGTGAGAGAAGTTCATGAAAGTGAGCAGAGAAAGAAAGCAGAGCATTTCAGTGAGCAGTGTGGCTCAACTGAGAAATGTTTGAGCTGCAGACTCGACATTTCCCCTGTATTTTTTATCCTGCAGCGTAGCCTACAGATGATGTTAATTCCTCGGTTGAGGAATTTTCTGTAACCCTAGTTGTTCATATGAATAAAGTTTGCTATTTTAGGCATCTTTAGGGTTTGCAGTTTGTTGTTCTCTGTTTTGACGTTTCTCTCCTCTCTTTCGGGTCTTGCCAAGCCAGGCAAACCCAGCGACAGCCACGGAAGACGAAGAAGTTGAAGGCCAGAGTTGGCCAAGTCTGAAGCTTATCAGTCATCACCGTACGAAGTTGGTTGTCGAGCAAAGTTCGTCACCTTGTTGTGATAGCCATGCTTTGGCAGCTGAAGGTGCGAAGTCCACACCTCGCTGCGATAGCCGCGCTTTAATAGCTGAAGGTGTGAAGTCCGCACCTCGTTGCGACTGTCGCACTTTGATAGTTGAAGCTATGAAGTTCGCACTTCGTGTGAAGTGCGCACTTCGGTAGCTTGCCTAGTGAAGTTCGCACTTTGCATGAAGTGCACACTTTGATAGCTTACCAAGCATAGTCCGCACTATGCGTGAGTGCCATACTTCGACAGCTTGGCCAGCGCAATTTGCACTGCGTGCGAGTGCCAGACTTCGGTAGCTTGGCTAGTGTAGTCTGCACTGCTCGCAAGTGACAAACTTTGCATGTGGGTAGGCGTCATCTGCACTGCGCTCCGAAGTAGGTAGCTGGCCGAGAGCTCTGCGTAGTCCGAGATAGAACTGGCCGTGCACCCTGCGCAGTCGAACCGTGCAGACTTCGATTACTGTTAGAAAAAGAAAATAAAATTCCTTCAAATTGGTATTAGAGTTGATAGTGCCATGACATGGAGATAGAAGCATGGCTTCCAAGAGAAACTCACTATAGTTGTAGATCCTACGATTTAACAATAAGAACTATGATTACTAGAGCATCCAAATGAAGATCCTATTCGGATCTCAGGAGCTATGGGAGTTAGTCAAGAATGGCTACGCAGAACCAGCAGATGCAGCAGCACTGGTCGCCCTCTCTCAAGAATATAAGGATCTGTTGAAAGAGCACAAGAAGAATGACCAGAAGGCCCTCTTCTACATCATGCAAGCGGTTGAGGAGACCATATTCCCACGGATTGCATCAGCCACCAAGGCCAAGCAGGCCTGGGAAACCCTAAAAAGTTCGTATAAGGGCATCGACAAAGTGAAGTTGGTGAAACTACAGAGGCTCAGGAGAGAGTTCGAGAACCTGCAGATGAGCGAGTCCGAGTCGATGAGCGACTTCTTCACCCGGACGACGGACATTATCAACCAGATGCGGTTGAACGGAGAAAATGTCCAGAGCCAGAGAATTGTGGAGAAGATTCTCAGAAGTCTGCCTACGAAGTTTGACTCGGTTGTGATAGCAATCGAAGAGTCGAGGGATTTGACAACCCTCTCGATAGACAAACTCATGGGTTCCCTGTAGACCCATGAATAGAGGCTGAGCCGTTCAACTCAGTCTTCTTTGGAGCAAGCCTTCAAAGCACAAGTCTTAGTCCGAGACAACGATAGACAAGACTCCCACCACAATGCTTCTAGTTCTCAAGGAGGAAGAGGTAGAAGCAGGCGTGGGAGAAGGAACAAGGAAGGAGGGAGTTCAAACCCTCAGGACGCTGAGCCAAGTTGCAACTTTCATCAGCAAGGAGGAAGAGGCACTGGCAAAAATTAGCAAGGTAGCTCTCAACAGAAGAAGGACATGTCAAAGGTCCAATGCTACTATTGCAGCAAGTTTGGCCATTATGCCACTCAGTGCAGAAATAAGATGGCAAACGAGAATCAGTAGCAAGCCCATTATTCGGAGGAACCTGAAAATGCGATAGGAAGAAATGTGCTGTTGACTTGCAGTATTGAAGAGGAGAGCAAGAAAAACATCTGGTATCTTGACAGTGGTTGCAGCAACCATATGACTGGGAATAGGGAGATGTTCTCACAACTGGATGAAACAGTCCAGTTCGAAGTCAAGATGGGGAACAACATCAAAGTTCCTATGATGGGGAAAGGAAAGATCCTCATCCGCACCCGACACGGTGATAGAAAAACAATTCAAGATGTTTTTTATGTGCCTAGGTTGAAGCACAATCTGCTAAGTGTTGGACAACTTGTGCAGAAGGGGCACACTGTACTATTCAAATATGGTGTCTGTTCCATCAAAGACAAAGTCCATGGACAAATCGCAATTGTGTCCATGATGAAAAACAAAATGTTTTCGCTACAGATTCAGAATGAATCTTTGATGTCTCTGAGTGCAGTTGAGAAGGATGCTACCTGGTTGTGGCATCTAAGATTCGATCACCTAAGTTTTAGTGGCCTGAATCTGCTGCACAAGAAGCATATGGTGAAGGGTTTACCCCTCACAGTGCAACCGAACCAAGTTTGTGAAGGTTGCCTAGTCAGCAAGCAGCACAGGGATGCATTCCCTATAGGGCAGTCTTGGAGAGCATCACAGCCTTTGAAGCTGGTGCACTCAGACATCTGTGGTCCCATGCGGACCACCTCATATGTTGGCAATAAGTATTTCCTGACCTTCATTGATGACTTCAGCCGAAAGACTTGGATTTATCCAATCAAGTTGAAGTCAGAGGCGTTTGCAAGGTTTAGGGAGTTCAAGGCTTTGGTTGAGAAATAGAGCGGTTATTATGTGAAGACTCTCAGAACTTATGGAGGTGGAGAGTACATCTCCAACGAATTCCACAACTTCTACAAACAGCATGGAATTCGAAGGCATTTCACTGCCAGATACATGCCACAATAGAATGGCATAGCTGAGAGAAAGAACAGAACTATCATGGAGATGGCACAAAGCATGCTGAAGGCAAAAAGTTTACCACATGAGTTCTAGGCAGAAGCTGTGTCATGTGTAGTTTATCTGTTGAACCGATGTCCCACCAAGAGTGTGAGGGACAAAATTCTAGAGGAATCCTGGAGCAAGTTGAAGCCAAGTGTGGCTCATTTGCGAGTTTTCGGGTGCATAGCATATGCACATGTTCCAGATGAGAAAAGGCAGAAGTTGGATGACAAAGCTGAAAGATGCATCTTCACAGGATATAGCGAACCGGCAAAGGCATACAGGCTGTACAATCCTGTGACAGAAACTTGTCATCAATCGAGATGTGAAGTTCTTGGAGGATGAAGCCTGGAACGGGAAGTCAAAGACTGGTTAGTCTGAACCAACAACTGTTGAATTTGTAGACTTAGAGGAAGACAGAGTCCAACCACCTATGCCTTCAAGTAGCAATAGTGGTGCCAGCAGCAGCACACCCTCATCATCCCGGTCACGTCCACTTGCAAGCAGAATTCAAAACCTGAGGACTCCTACAAAGACTCGGAGCTTGCAAGACATCTATGAGGTAACCCATAATCAATTAGATGAAGATTATTCTGATTTTGCTCTCTTTACTGAATGTGATCCAGTGGATTTTGAAGAGGCAAGTCAGAATCATAGATGGGTGAATGCGATGGATGAGGAGATAGCAGCCATTGAGAAGAATCAGACATGGTAGCTAACAGATCTTCCAAAGACGAAAGAAGACCATTGGGGTCAAGTGGGTATATAAAACAAAGTTTAATGCCCAAGGAGAAGTTGACAGGCATAAGGCCAGATTAGTGGCGAAAGGCTACAAGCAGAAGTCAGGAGTTGACTATCATGAGGTGTATGCACCTGTAGCCCGACTTGACACAGTTAGAATGATTCTGGCACTCGCAGCTCAGAAAGGATGGAGCGTGTACCAGATGGATGTCAAGTCTACCTTCCTCAACGAAGTGTTGGAAGAAGAGGTCTACATAGACTAGCCACTTGGTTATGAAATACAAGGGCAAGAAGGCAAAGTCCTAAAACTAAAGAAGGCCTTGTATGGGTTGAAGCAAGCACCCAGGGCATGGTACAACCGTATTGACGGCTATTTTTAGGAGAATGGGTTTCAAAAATTCCCATATGAGCACTCCCTGTACATGAAGACAAATGCAACAGGTGAGCTCATCATCGTTTGCCTATACGTGGACGATTTGATATTTACTAGCAATAACAGCAGCCTATTTGCACAGTTTAGAAAAGCCATGAAGTTTGAGTTTGAAATGACTGACATGGGGCTGATGAAATATTTTCTCGGCATTGAAGTTGACCAATCAGCAGATGGCATCTTCATTTCTTAGGGCAAGTATGTGAAGGATGTCCTAAAGCGCTTCAAGATGGAGGACAGCAAACCTGCCATCACACCTGTAGCCATAGGTTTGAAGCTGAGCAAGTTGGATACAGGGAGGTCTATAGATCCAACCTTGTTCAAGAGGCTAGTTGGCAGTCTGATGTACTTGACTACAACTCGGCCAGATCTGATGTTTGGAGTCAGTCTGATCAGCCGTTTCATGGAGACTCCGAAGGACACGCTTTGGCAAGCAGGCAAGAGGATCTTGCGCTATGTCAGCGGGACGCAAAACCATGGCCTATTTTATGCTAGACAGGACCAGTTGGAGCTAGTGGGCTTCACAGATAGTGAATGGGCTGGCAGTACTGACGATCGGAAGAGCACCTCCGGGTATGCTTTCCATCTCGAATCAGGGGCAGTCTCATGGGCGTCCAAGAAGCAACCCATTGTTGCGTTGTCCACAGCCAAAGCAGAATATGTCGCTACCACGACATTCGCATGCTAGGTAGTATGGCTACGAAGAGTTCTGAGTGAACTGTACAATCCTCCGGAAGGCGCGATAACAATTTTTTGTGATAACAATTCGGCCATTGCACTGTCAAAGGATCCTGTGTTCCATGGTCGGATGAAGCACATTGATATTCGTTATCACTTCATCAGAGAGTTGGTGAAGTCTGAAGAAATTCATTTGTAGTTTTGCAGATCCAAGGAGCAGTTGGCAGATATTTTCATGAAGCCTTTGAAGGAGGAAGACTTCACAGATTGCGAGAGCAGCTTGGAGTCAAAGTGCTTGTGAAATTAGGTTTAAAGGAGGGTGTTAAAAAAATAAACCCAGATTTCATGCCTGTGCCCAACTGCACTGTAAACCTTGGGTGAAACCAGATTGCACTCTAGACATGGGTGAAGTCAGACTGCGTTGCCGCAGTCCAAGATCTCTGCAAAAGTGTGACATAACGTCACACCTACCTTCTGACAGATTTGACACCTAACAGATCTGATCTCCGCAGGAGTTAATGCCAAGTCAGCGTTTGTCAGAAACCCTAGATGAGGGTCGATTCGAGGATAACCCTTATCCGAAGCTGTCAGAGGATACCCCTTATCCTTCTCTCCTCGCGGCTATAAAAGGTGGTTCGGGTCTACAGACAAATCAGTGCATAGAAAAGAGAAGCAGAGCGGGTGTGAGAGAAGTTCGTGAAAGTGAGCAGAGAAAGAAAGCAAAGATTTTCAGTGAGCAGTGTGGCTCAGCTGAGAAATGTCCGAGCTGCAGACTCGACATTTCCCCTGTCTTGTTTATCCTGCAGCGTAGCCTGCAGATGATGTTACTTCCTCGGTTGAGGAATTTTCTGTAACCCTAGTTGTTCATATGAATAAAGTTTGCTGTTTTAGGCATCTTTAGGGTTTGCAGTTTGTTGTTCTCTATTCAGGCATTTCTCTCCTCTCTTTCGGGTCTTGCCAAGCCAGGCAAACCCAGCGACAGCCGCAGAAGACGAAGAAGTTGAAGGCCATAGTTGGCCAAGTCTGAAGCTTATCAGTTGTCGCCGTACGAAGTTGGTCGCTGAACAAAGTTCATCACCTCGCTGCGACAACCGCGCTTCGGCAGCTGAAGGTGCAAAGTCCGCACTTCGCTGCGACAGCCGCGCTTCGGCAGCTGAAGGTGCGAAGTCCGCACCTCGCTACGACTGTCGCACTTCGGCAGCTGAATGCGGACTGCGCTGGGCAAGCTGCCGAAGTGCGCACTTCGCACGAAGTGCGAACTTCGCTGGGCAAGCTGTCGAAGTGCGCACTTCGCACGGAGTGCGCACTTCGCAGCTGCGAAGTGCGCACTCCGCGCGGCGCGCACTCGGCAGCTTGCCCAGCGAAGTTCGCACTTCGCGCGAAGTGCGCACTTCGGCAGCTTGCCCAGCGCAGTCCGCACTGCGCGCGAGTGCCGGACTTCGGCAGCTTGGCCAGCGCAGTCCGCACTGCGCGTGAGTGCCGGACTTCGGCAGCTTGGCTAGCGCAGTCCGCACTGCTCGCAAGTGACGGACTTCGCCTGTGGGTAGGCGTCGTCCGCACTTCGCTCCGAAGCAGGCAGCTGGCCGAGAGCCCTGCGCAGTCCGAGACAGAGCTGGCCGTGCGCCCTGCGTAGTCGAACCGTGCAGACTTCGGCGACTGTTGGAAAAAGAAAATAAAATTCCTTTAGAAGTTAGAGGTGCCTGTCGCCTTTGAACAATTTGCGTGCTTCACATTCATTTATTTCAACTTCTACATTTAACACAGAGTTCTCCGTCGACCCCGGAAACTCATATTTATTTTCTACGAGGGGGAGGAGAGGGACAAGGAGGAAAATTCGATGCGCCACCCCCGCACAATTTAGGATTTCCCAGAAAACTAGACTTGAAGGCCAGTTTATTCAGACCATCCGGAACTCGACCAGACAAGTCATTGAACGATACGTTGAAGGTGGTCAAATTGAGATTCCCTAATTCCTGAGGAATGCTTCCGCTAAACCGGTTATTACTTATGTCGAAGCTGGTCAGATTCGTCGCATTGCCAACAGAAGCAGGAATATGGCCTTCCAAATAATTGTCGTTTAGGAGCAACTCTACCATATTGGGAGATCCCCAGAGGCCATCTGGAACCTTGCCTCTCAGCTTGTTCATGCCGAGCATCACGTATTCAAGACTGTTGCAATGCCCTAAAGATGAAGGCAATCTGCCATTGAAATTGTTTGAAAAAGCAACCAAAGCATACAAAGTTCCATTTCTGCAGAGAGTAGAAGGCAATGGACCCTCAAATTGGTTGTTCGGTACCTCGACAATAAAAAGCGGGGAGTTGGTTCCAATCCGCGGCAACATCCCCGTTAAACTGTTGTTGAACACCTTGAACCTGGTCAAGAATCGTAGCTTCTCGAACCCCGGAGGTACGGTGCCCGTGAATTTATTATCAAACAGGTTGAACGTATTCAGATTCGGCAGAGTCGCCATCCCCGCCGGAATCTCGCCGAAAAGCTGGTTGTCCGAGACGTCCACGATGGATAAGCTCTTCATGTCTCCGATAGCGGACGGAATTCGGCCGGAAAGGTTGTTCTCCCAGAGCAGGAATACTGTTAACTTCGATAAAGCCGTCAGGCTGTCCGGAATAACACCCGTGAGCCTATTCTGCGACAGGTCCAGCCAGTCCAGATCCGTCAGGGTTCCCAAAACCGGTGGGATCTGTCCGGTTAGATTACAGTTATAAAGCCACAGCATTTGCAGCCGCTTCAGATTCCCGAGCTCGACCGGCACCGCAGAAGGGGTCAGAGGATTGTCGCCGATCGTGAAGTTTGTCAGGGTCGTCAAGCCCCCCAGAAAGGCAGGAATTGTTCCCGTCAAATAGTTTGCGTGGAGGAAGAGCTCTTTGATCTTTGTTAAATTTCCGAAACCGGGAGGGAGACTGCCGGAAAAAGCATTGTGCTCCAGGTCAAGCAATAGAAGATCGTTCAGTTCGTATATGCGATCGGGCAGGTTTCCGGAGAACATGTTGTGGGATAGATCGAGCATCTTCAAGCGCTTGCACTCGAGGAGGCCCATGGGGAACGGGCCTTGGAAATTGTTGCTATCGACCGACAACACCGTTAGATTTTCGATGCGGCATATTGTAGAAGAAAGGTTTCCGGAGATTGATGTGCCTGTCAGACTAAGTGCCGTGACAGAATTGTTGCCATCGCAACATCCCCGTAAAGCGGGGAGTTAGTTCCAAACTGCGGCAACATCCCCGTAAAATTCGGCACGTCGACATATTGTAGAAGAAAGGTTTTCGGAGATTGATGTGCCCGTGAGATTGAATGCCGTGACAGAATTGCTGCCATCGCACAGAATTCCAGTCCAGCCGCAGGGATAGTTGTCGGCGGGCTTCCAGTTGCGGAGAGCTTTGTATTTGTCTATCAAACCCTTCTTTACCTTCAGAAGGATTGATCCCTCTTGAGAAAGTGCGAGAGGAAGAGGTATGGAGAGAGTTTGCGTAAGACAGATAAAAGTCCAAATGCATTGCTTAGTGGATTGGCCCATTTTTAACTTCGGTGGTAGCACAGCTTTAATGCTTTTTATTTATGATTTATCATGGAGTTGTAATTGTTTATTTATTTAATGATAATCTATTCCTTTTCTTTCGTTCCTCTTTAATTTCCACAACTGATAAACATCTAGAATAGAGTCATATTGAAATGGGATTATATCTTGAATGGAGTCATCAAAATGCCTGAGTGGCTCGTCCAATTGAAGCTGGTTATAATGGAAATTCAATGTTATAAGTACACGTCTATGTTTGGACGTGGAAAGCTTTTGGATCTGTTGACTAGAAATCTATCGCTCTGTAAACAACCGGCTACGTATATGGAGGAGGATTTCAATCTATTAATTGTGTATTTTTTTCTTTGCCTTATAAAAATGATATGCTTGTTAATATTACATTTTTTTTTTAATATATTTAGATCAATAATTTGTATATTTTGATTGTTTTCACATTTTATTTTATTTTTAATTTATTATATATAATTATATATTTATTTGTGTTTATTGGAGGAATCAATAACTTGTTATTTTTTTATCGATTTTTTATGGGTTTGAATTGTGCTCTTTATTGTTACTATAACCACCAATTGCATCCGGTAAACTTTTTAATTGGTATGACACACCCTCTAGTTCTTAGAGGCCCAAATAATGAGGTGCTTTACTGATCAAACCCTCATATTTGAATTATTATTACTATTCTGGGACTTGAGAGAGTTTGACTTAAAATCCAACACAAGCTAATTGTAATATCACCATGTAATTATAACTTAATATTGGTGAGACCCATCTTAATTCCATATAAATGATTAATAAATAAATATAAAATATACAATATAAAATATAAATTTAATTTACACTCTCGTGAGCATGTTTTTAGGTAATGTGCTAAGTGTTCAACATAACAATGAAGACGAGGGTGAAGTAAATCTAATCAAACATCAAGAAGGGTATTGTCTTCACTCGAAATATTAAGGCAAAGGAACATTTGCATACCAATATATCCTAGTGACAAACACCTCTTTGAAATTAAATAGAAATTACAACCACATTCTACATTCAACATCCAATACTTAGAAGAAAGGAAGAAGGCATGATAACTAGTGCCATTCAAAATTTTAGATAAAATTTAAAAGATTAAAAAAAATTATTGCAAAGTAATATCTGGATAATGGAGTAGTGCACACATGGAAAATTTACAAAATAATGAAAAAAAAAAATAGAATTTTAAGGAAAGGAATATTCCATAGAAGAAGAAGTATTCTCTCTATCTTCACTTATTAAGATAAATTTATTTTTTGTAATTTTTGAGGTATTAACTGTAATTTAAGTCTAAAAATATATATACTCGTTGAAAATAATTTAATAAAAGAATAATATTCAAATTTTGTAAAGGTTTATTATGGCTAGTTGATCACCAAATTTTATGTTACCTAATTTGCAATTGTTAAGGAGAAACAATTATGCTACCTAGAAGACTAAAATCATGACACAACTTGAATTTGAAGAAGTATGACAAGTTTTCATCCTACTATAAAAGGATAATGTAACAAAAATTAACAAGACATACAACAAAACAAGACTAATCTTCACATTTAGAGTAGCAAATGAGAATGAATGCATCCCACATGTTACAAAAGATCAAATATCAAGTCTGTTAAAACTATATTCCATGGAGGAGCAGATCTAGTAAAAACCTTTTTGCATCTATACTTCTAAATGTGCTTAAGAAGGATGAGTCTAAAAAAATCCTAGAGTTTGGGACTCTAATGTAGTTGAGAAAAACCAAGCATAGAAAGCTTTCAAGATCTAGTGAAAGAGGGAAAAAGAAATGAGTAGAAGCAATCACAAAAATGTTTAGCCATATCACAAAACCAAAACAAGTGAATAAGAGTTTCTAAAGCATTACAAAATTTGCATTGAGAGGGAATGTGTAAAATCATAGCTAAACTATCAGTAGATGGAAGTTTTAGATGCAAAATCCACCATCCAAGAAGTTAAGTTTTGGATTCAAAAAGAACTTTCCAAATTTGAGTAGAAAGAAATTGCTAATAGGCACTGGTAAAATTCACTTACCACTTGACATTGAGCTTAGAGTCTAAAGAAGGGGGACAATTTTTTTTTTTGTATAACCAACTAGAAGTAAAAGAAGATATTCTATGACCATTAAGTGATCTCCAATCATTCCAAATATTATGGGCAGTTTTTCCCAACTTCCTAAGGACTTCACAAGGGATGGAAGCCACAACTAAGCCATAATACTCTTTGAACCTAGAGGGAAGGGAGAAATAATTGCAGATCTAGTTCCAAGTAAGAAATTAACAGCTACCCAAATTCCAAATATCTCTAATTCTATTAACTCCTTTCTTCAATAAATCTAGAACGTGAATATCATTGCATAAAGCTAAAGTTTTATCATTATGGAGGATAAGTTTATTCCACCAAATACTTTTTAGACCGATGCTTTGACCATGTCTCAAGGAGTCAGACTTCCAAGCCAATAAATGAGAAAAATATTTCCAAGATTTTCAATTTTGGGTAAATGGAATAGATCCTTTAACTATAAAATAAGGTATTTTAAGGACCTTATACTCTTAATGGCTCTAGCAACCCATTTTGCAACCAAACTTTTACTCTAGGTAAGAAGATCAATTATGCCTATACCTCATAAAGCCTTAGGTTGAGTATAAAGTTTCCAAGAGATGGGTGTCATTCACACCTCCCCATCCCATTTAGTCCATAAAAATTTATGAATGACCTGAGTTAATTTATTGTAGGCTACCTTGGGGGACATCCAATAAGAGGAGTAATAAACATGAGAGACTGCTATAATTTTATTTGTAACTTGAATTCTTCTTGCGAAGGAAAGAAATCAAACTGGCCAAGTATTAATTTTTTTTTAAGTCTTTATATAACCCAATTCCACATATCCTTAGGAGAGATGTTAATCCCAAAGGGAATTCCCACATAACGCATAATCATACCATGAGGGATGATATTCCAATCAATTAAGGAGTTTCATCTGTGAGGAGAGGAAGAGGTATAGAAGACTTCAATTTTATAGTCATTAATACAAGAATTAGAGACATAACAAAAAAATTGAACAATCTCTTTAGCCATTTCCACCTCTTGTTGGGTATTTTGAAGAAATATAAGGGAATCATCAACAAAATGAGAGTTAAGAGTATGCTTATCGCCAGGAAGCTCAACATCCTAAATGAGGCCATCAGAATGAGCCTTATGAAGAAGATAACTAAGAGCATCAACAACCAAAACATACAAAAAAGGAGCAAGGTGGCAACCTTGTATGATAGTCCATTATAGAGGGAAGGAGGAGGAAAGAGATCCATTAATTTGAACACAATTTGAAGCATCACCAAAGAGTATACCAATTTGATTATAGAATTTTGGACTGAAACCAATCCAAGAAAGCATACTAAGAAAAATCTCATCTAATTCTATCATAAGCATTGTCAAAATCTAACTTAACCAAGAGGGCTCTTGATTAGATTTGGTAGCCCATTGTAAAGTTTCCTAGGCCATCATAAGATTATTTGAAATATAACGAACCTTTAACAAAATCATA
Source organism: Wollemia nobilis (assembly GCA_028583015.1). Taxonomy (NCBI): domain Eukaryota; kingdom Viridiplantae; phylum Streptophyta; class Pinopsida; order Araucariales; family Araucariaceae; genus Wollemia; species Wollemia nobilis. The sequence goes on from JAQPPZ010008116.1 coordinate 111,676, forward strand.
TTATTCAGGGTAAACAATTGCTTGAGAAATGATTTTTATTTTTAAAGCTATAGCTTTAGCTATGATCTTGTATGAAACATTGAGGAGGGTAATAGGTCTTCAATTGGAGATCTGGTTACGAATATTATCTTTAGTAATCATCTTGATAATCCCTACATTGATATAAGCTCCAAGAAAACTGTTATGGAGAGCTTCCAAGTAAACGTGATGAATATCAAAGGAAATAATATGCCAATTATTTTTTATAAAACTCCACTGGAAGACCATCCAAGCCAGGATCTTTGTCATTATTCATAGAAAAAAGAGCAGTTTGTAGATCACTCATAAAAAGAGGATATCCAAGTTGATCTTGAATAAGAGGTCTATTAGGGTGGGAATATGTTCATTTACATATTCCATTAAGATACATTGGATTTCATCCCTTGGCTCCAATGTAAAAAGTTAGAGAAATGAGCTACAAAAAGATTCATGATCTCTTTAGAGTCAGAAAGAGAATGACCTAAAGGGTCCTCCAACTCAGTGATCCTTTCCCAAATATTCTTATGTCTAAGATAGTTAAAAAAAATTTAGTTCCCTTGTCTTCCTGGGAGATCCAATTGAGGTGAGATCTAACATGTGCCCCTCTAGTACGATAAGACTCATAAAATCTAACCTAATTTTCAATATTAACTAGATTGCACTGAATAACAATGTTAGTAGGATCTTTCAAAGCATAAAACGAAGATGAGAAATCTCCTTATGAAAGCGACTCTCTTGAATCTTCTTCCTCTTGACAATAGAGCGCCCATACTATCTAAAGATTGAAACCGTATTAAAAATAACTATTTCAAACCATTTTGATCCAGCGAGTGAAAACCCATTAATGTTCCTTTCTTAAAAAATAACGAAAATCTTGCCCTTTACCTTGTTCAATCAGGTGCTATTGCTTAGTATAATTTGTTTTATCAAGTGTTTCTATTTTTTTATTTACAATCTCTGACATAGGGAACTATTATTTTGCCATCGACGGATATTTGTCACCTATTAACATTTAAAGGTTTTGTTCTATAGTACTTGCATAAGATCCAAATTCAATGAGGACATGTATGTGAATATGTATAAAAGTATTAATAAAAAAAAAAGGGTTTGCATTGTCTACTTCAATTGTTTACCTGAGAGCAAAAGATTGTTCAAACGATCACACTTATTTCGAAATTATATTCATATATAATTAATTATTACGTGAAGTTAGAGGTGCCTGTCGCCTTTGAACAATTTGCGTGCTTCACATTCATTTATTTCAACTTCTACATTTAACACAGAGTTCTCCGTCGACCCGGGAAACTCATATTTATTTTCTAGGGGGGAGGAGAGGGACAAGGAGGAAAATTCAATGCGCCAACCCCGCACAATTTAGGATTGCCCAGAAAACTAGACTTGAAGGCCAGTTTATTCAGACCATCCGGAACTCGACCAGACAAGTCATTGAACGATACGTTGAAGGTGGTCAAACTGAGATTCCCTAATTCCTGAGGAATGCTTCCGCTAAACCGGTTATTACTTATGTTGAAGCTGGTCAGATTCTTCGCCTCGCCAACAGAAGCATTAATCTGGCCTTCCAAATAATTGTCGTTTAGGAGCAACTCTACCATATTGGGAGATCCCCAGAGGCCGTCTGGAACCTTGCCTCTCAGCTTGTTCATGCCGAGCATCACGTATTCAAGACTGTTGCAATGCCCTAAAGATGGAGGTAAGCTGCCATTGAAATTGTTTGAAAAAGCAATCAAAGCATACAAAGTTCGATTTCCGCAGAGAGTAGAAGGCAATGGACCCTCAAATTGGTTGTTCGGTACATCGACAATAAGAAGAGGGGAGTTGGTTCCAATCTGCGGCAACATCCCTGTCAAACTGTTGTTGAACACCTTGAACCGTAGCTTCTCGAACCCCGGAGGTACGGGGCCCGTGAATTTATTATCAAACAGGTTGAACGTATCCAGATTCAGCAGAGTCGCCATCCCCGCCGGAATCTCGCCGAAAAGCTGGTTTTCCGAGACGTCCACGATGGATAAGCTCTTCATGTCTCCGATAGCGGACGGAATTCGGCCGGAAAGGTTGTTCTCCCAGAGCAGGAATACTGTTAACTTCGATAAAGCCGTCAGGCTGTCCGGAATAACACCCGTGAGCCTATTCTGCGACAGGTCCAGCCAGTCCAGATCCGTCAGGGTTCCCAAAACCGGCGGGATCTGTCCCGTTAGATTACAGTTATAAAGCCACAGCATTTGCAGCCGCTTCAAATTCCCGAGCTCGACCGGCACCGCAGAAGGGATCAGAGGATTGTCGCCAATCGTGAAGTTCGTCAGGGTCGTCAAGCCCCCCAGAAAGGCAGGAATTGTTCCCGTCAAATAGTTTGCGTGGAGGAAGAGCTCTTTGATCTTTGTTAAATTTCCGAATTGCTGCCATCGCACAGAATTCCTGTCCAGCCGCAGGGATAGTTGTCGGCGGGGTTCCAGTTGGCGAGAGCGTTGTGTTTTTCTATCAAACCCTTCTTTACCTCCAGAAGGGTTGATCCCTCTTGAGAAAGTGCGAGAGCAAGAGGTATGAAGAGAGTTTGCATAAGACAGAGAAAAGTCCAAATGCATTGCATAGTGGATTGGGCCATTTTGAACTTACTCGACGAAGGAAGACATTAGATAGAGGAGGGTTGCACGCTTTCAGTGCTTGTGTAGCATCAAACTATCTTTATATGTTAATCTATTCCTATTCTTTCGTTCAACTTTAATATTTACAACTGATAAACATCTGATGTGGAATCCATATAATAGTCGATAATGCATGTTGAAATGGGATTATATCTAAAATTAGAGTCGTCAGCATCCTTCGGTGGCTGGTGCAATGGATAGTATCTCTAAAATCGAAATTCAATTTTATAAGTGCAGGTAGAGTTTTTTTCGGTAATCATATTATTTTTAATAATGCACTTAGGTTCAAATTATATGGCTGCTTTCACCAAATCTATTCTATTTCGTTGTCGTTGAAGGGGGTTGAAGGAGGATTAGTATTGTCATCATCGTCTTGAACCTAGGTATCTTCTTGATAAATGTTTGGCCAAACACTTACCAATCCAATCCATAAACATGAAACATCCATAAATTTCAGCGTAGAAAACTTATAGATCTGTTGATTGGAAATCCATTGTTCTACAAACAACCGGCGCCATCTTTCCATGACTGCGCTATAAACACTTACCAATCCACTCCATGAGTGCGCTAGGCATGACGCATCCATAAATTTGAACGTGGAAAGCTTCTAGATCTGTCGATTGGAAATCCATTGTTTTATAAACAACCGGCGCCATCTTTCCATGACTGCGCTAGGCATGACACAAATCCATAAATTTTTTTTTGCACGTGGAAAGCTTCTAGATCTGTTGATCGGAAATCCGTTGTTTTATAAACAACCGGCAAAGTATATCGAGGAGGATTTCCATCTATTAATTGTGCACCTATGTCTTTGCCTTATAAAAATGACATGCCCATTAAACATAGGATTGTTTTCTATATTTATATCATCGGTGAACTCGGAACTAATCACATAAGATGGAACTTTTTTCGCGTGATCGTAACAATTGAAACGTGTGATATGTTTATTATCCTAAATGCGCCGACTATATATTTCTAACATATCTTCCACCACCATCCGCTGTTGCTGACAGCACTATCGTACTTAATTCTTTTAAGTCCTTTTAGTTATAATTGAGGCTGAAATAAGATTGACGTAATAGCTTACGTTTTAAAATCTAAAACGTAATGGGCTTATATCTGGAATGGAGTCATCGTCGACGTAATAGCTTACGTTTAAAAATCTAAAACGTAATGGGCTTATATCTGGAATGGAGTCATCGTCGTGCTTGCGTGGCTGATGCAATCTAAGTTGAGGATACTAACTTCCAAATGGAAATTCAATTTTATAACTGCAGGCATCTGTGTTCAGATTTTCAGAATTATATCTGTCAAACATAGCTTATTATTTAGATTGGTTAAACATGTAACTTATAATTTTTTTAGTTGTTTGAATAATATAAAATGAATTTAAAATTATTATTTTTAATTATGAAATTATATTTATTAATATAATTAAATTATAATTTAAAAAATTGAACTAACCTAAATTATTAAAAATAAATAAATATACTTATTTAAATAAAACCTCTTAAACTGCTGTCTTCAAACCAATTATTCCAACCTCATGGGCCTCTTTCTGAATTATTCACACTTAAAACCACACACAATTGCCGTGTGAAGACATAATTTAACTCTCCTTCACTCAGGAATTTCACAGTTTGGACTACGGTTGGAAACTTCCACAGTTCAAATCAAAGCAAGGGTAGAATGGAGTTGGCTTACGACAACATGTAAGCGAGTCCCTCTTTACTATAAATCAAGCAAGGCTTCTACTGATTCTCTGAAACATCTCAATTGTTTAAAGCTTCTACTGATTCTCCTGCAACCTGTGCATTCTCTGATTCTTTGTGCATTCTGTGCGTCTGCCCTTCTTTGCTTGCCATTGGCTTCCTAGAGCTTTTGAAAATCAGGGAAGCAACCCAAAAAGAAAGTAGCATTCCCAGAACTGAGAGAATTATTGGTGTGGGCATCGGCATGGGAATCAATGTGATGCTTCGCCGCATCAACGTTGCCCTTCCTTGCAGGAAAGAATTGAAGTCCCTTAAACACCTGCTTAAAAGTCATCAGATCATAAGACCTGTAGATTTTTGTTCCTGGAATTATTGGTGTGGGCATCGACATGCGAATCAATGTGATACTTCGCCACATCGACGTTGCCCTCCGTTGCAGGAAAGAATTGGAGTCCCGTAAAGACCTGCTTAAAAGTCTTGAGATCATCAATTCAGACCTGCAGATGTATCGAGGGCCTTTAAACTCAGGTGGGTTTAAGCCTTCTGAAATCATAGGCCTGTGTCAGTAGATGATTGGCTTACAAAACTGGACATGCTTCTTCAGAAAGCAGCTGAAATTTCTCCCATGATTACAACATCAAGGAGCATCTGGAGAAAGCAACGTTGATTGTCATGATGTTTCAGCTTGCCGAATCCTTAAGACAAGTTCAGCAATCCACAAGAGAAATGACTGCATTGTCAAGATTCAGCACTATAGACAGGTATTTCTCTGAACCCTTCTCCGCAGTCATCAGCGCCTACGGCCGCAGCGGCGTATGCAGGGGAGCCATGGGCGTGTTCTAGATCATGAAGAGCTGCAGATGTAAGCCTAATCTAGTCAGCCCGAGCCGCCCGATCGTCATAGACGAGACCTAGTGTTTCCCGATCCGCCGCTTCATTATGGACAAGACGGAGCGTTTTCCGATCCGCCTAGTCATGGACAAGACGGAGCGTTTTCCGATTCGTCCTCTTGTCATGGACGAGACGGAACGTTTTCCGATCCGCCTCGTCATGAACGAGTCCGAGCGCTCCTGATCCGCCTTATCGTCATGGACGAGAGACACGAACGCTCCAGATCCGCCGGACGAGATTACAAAATGTTAAGTTTTATATATATATTCTTATAACTTCACACTGCTCAAAACGCCATGCTATTAAGATGTCTCGCATAAACTTTATCTATAAAGTTTTAAGCTTAGTTAAGCTCTAAACTATTATATACGAAAAACCTGCACAAAACCAATAAATTACTACAAAAATAAACTACTTAGATTGTGTAGAGAATAGGTGATATTAGTTCTTTTTGGCGTGATCGTAACAATTGAAATGCCTGATGTCTGTTTAATATATTGAATGCAGCGCCCAATTATTTCTAACACACCTTCTACCGCCATGTTCCATCTTATCCACTCCATGAAAGACATTCTCTCAAACAATAGTTTAAGAAGTTTTGGTTGTAAGTGACCTGTTAAAATTTTTATGAAAACTAAAAGACGTTGTAAAATAATGTTTATTAAAAATAATATAAATTATTTAAAATTAAAAATTACTTAAAATTAGTTAAATCAATTTAAGTCAAAGTATATATATATATATATATATTTCAATTTAAGTCAGAGTATATTTATAATTATAATTATAATTTAGTAGTGTGATAAACCTTTCATGAATAGGGTTGAGTATGGGACTAACACGCAACCCCTTGTGTGTTAATTATTAGATGATTAAAAAACTATGGAGTTATGGTTATATAAACATAGTTTGACTATAGAAACAAATTTAATTTATTTACATTTTAAACTTTTTGTTTTAATTTTTGTAAATAATAATTGCATGAAATATGAGGGGAGTTCTTGAAGATAATACTAAGGCATCAGTTGGGTAGTCGAAGAGATTTTTGGTTGTTGTGGGATTGAAGACAAGATTGTTGCCCGAGGAGGGCCCAATAGGGAAACTTCCAAATCTTCTTTTAGAGAGACATAGTTCTTTTGTAGATTTGTTAAAGGATAAATCTTCAATAGAGACTGAAGAAGCACAAAAAAAATACACTAAAAATACTCTTTATGGCTTCTAGAAATAGATAAACATATCAACGAGTTAATGTATGCTTGTCATAGTCAGAAAGAAGGTCAAAGATTGTCATTGAGCAAAGGATGGTAGAAGAAACAATTTTATATAGAGTCAGTCATGATTTGATTTGTAAATTCATGGGTATTCACCCTACCATAAATTTTTGGTATTCCTGGGTCTAGCAAAATTGGGAGTCTCTTGGTGAGTATTCTTTGTGGTTTATTAGCAATGGATATTTTATTGTTAGGTTTTTTCACTTACCGATAGAAATAAGGCTTTTGAATCAAAAAAGAGGAATCATGTCTAGTAGGATTATTTTTTTAGCCTTGGAGAGTGGAATTTGATCCTCAAATTAAACCCACTATTGTTCCAATTTGGATCCATTTGCATGCACTTTCAATAGATTTTTGGAGTAAGCAGGTATTGAAAATTATCGATAATTCCTTTGGAAGATATTTGGGTGTTTTAAAGGACACAATGGAAGGAAACACAATCATTTATGCTAGATTATGCATGGAAATGGATCTTAGCCAACCTTTATTGATAGATGTTGAACTTAAATAATTGGATTATGAGGCATTGCCCTTCAATTGCAAATTTTACCACAAATATGGGTATTTGGCCCAATCTTGACCAAATAATATGAACATAAAAATGGAGGCTCCTCTAGGAATATCAAATATTTTGGGTAAGTCAACAATCAACAAAGAAACAACCAAAATTTCTTAGGGAAAAGAAGTATAGGGAGATGGTTTTTAATTACCCAAAATAAGGAGAAGACAAAAGAAAAAATATGGTAAAGAGCAAACCCAACTCAAGCCCTCCAATAGGTATGAGATCTTTAAGACACTAGTGGACCAAGTAGAAGAATAATTCATGGAAGGAGTAGATGGGAATAATAAAAATAATAACAACCATGTTCAAGCCCCTCTTTCACCTCCTCCCATCCTAGAGCAGGTAATTGAGTACAATGAGTTACAATAATCAGAGATTACAACGACATTGATAGTGCATAACCAAAAGCAGTCGATAATTAAAGATGTCATCATGGGTATAGCAAAAAATAACATAGAAACGCTTACTCTAGGGATAACTTAGGTAGAAAAGAGAAAAAATATCATCTCTTAAGGAGTGGTTAGAAAATCAAATAAGGAATTGATAGCAGTTCAAGGAGACAAATTGATCGTTGGAGGATTGATGATACCAATAGACTTTTACTACTCTCAAGGTAACCAATGATTATACAATCATGGAATGTTAGGGGTTTATATAGTAGAACCCATCAATATTTTATTCACAAAATCTTAGAAAAATATAGAATAATTTTTTTGCTTATCCAGGAGACAAAAATGTCATTGGATTTTATGTGTAAAATAGTATATAGACTTTGGAGGGGTGTTGGTCATATGGAAGTGGCTACCCAAGGGGTCTTAATGGGGATAGTTACTTTTTAGAACTCTCTTGAATGGATGGTAATAGAACATATAGCTTGGAGGGGTGTCCTCACATTGTAATTTAGGAATAATGTGAAAACTAAGCAGGTTTTAATCATAAATTTTTATGGGGCTCAAGACCTAGATGGTTAGATGCATCAATGAAAAACAATGCATAACATGAGAGTCTTAAGGTAGGAGTTAGAATGGATTGTTTTTGGGGATTTTAAATCTAAATAATCCTCTAGATATCAATAAGGGGGAACCCCAATTTTATACCTAGGGGATCAACTTATGATTATCCAAGTCTATGCATTACACTTGATGCATATTAAATGCCCTGGAACTAACTATACTTGGACTAATAATAGGAGGAAGCCACATAGTAGGAAGGTGAACTTAGATTTTTTTTTGGTTTCAGAGGAGGCATCTGTGAAATAAAATATAAAATTTTAGATTTTGAAGGGTCTAGTTTTAGATCACTTTTCCATTTTGTTGGAAGGGGGGATCAAGATAGTGCAACATCACAAACCATTCATTTTTGAAAAAAAATTGGTTACAAAAGGAAGAACTTAAAAAAAAATCCATAATGGTAGGAGAAGGGCCATCCAACATATGGGATAGCAATGTTTGGATTCCATAAGCAACTTCATTTTATCAAGGATAAACTAAAACAATGCAGGTGAGCTAACAAGACATACTTCTAGGTCAAAAGAGCTCTATTGGTGGTCATATGGGATGAGGTTCAAAAATAGTTTAGGGAAGGAACAATTATAGAGAAGCTCAAATAAGAGGATGATGCATTGTGTAAAGTGATTGAGGATATTGACAACCAAGAGGAGATCTATTGGAAATAGAGAGCAAGAACCACTTGGTTATTAGAAGATGATAAAAATACCAAATATTTCCATCGGGTTGCCTATGCTAGGAGATAGATAAACATCATATAATCTCTTCAATATGATAATGAACACTCCTTTAATACAAATACAAGTATGCACTTCCATTCAATGGATTATTGTTCTAAACTATTTAAGGAAAGTATGGTGCAAGATGAATAGGCTCAAAAAGAAGTTCTTGCTGTCATACCCTCTATTATCTTTGAAGAAAAAAATTAGCCCTACTTAAACCTATTGATAGAGAGGAACTAAAGAAAGTAGTCTTTGGAATGAGCACCGACAAAACACCAGGTCCAGATGGCTTTCCAATTGAGTTTTTAGGCCTTCTGGGACAACTTGGAGGAGGATGTAATGGCTATTATAGAGGATTCCAAATGTATTAAAATAATTCTTTAAGCATTACATCATATTTTAATTACCTTAATTCCAAAATATGAGGATGGGGTGCATATTTTAGGTTATAGACCTATTGCCTTATGCAATGTAATATATAAAATAATAATAAAGGTAATGGATGAGTAGCTAAAACCTCTTCTACATAGCATTATCTCCTTAGAGCAAGGGGGTTTTGTAGAGGGTAGGCAAATCTTGGATTGTGTGGTTCTTGCTCAGGAGGTAATCCATTCAATGTAGAAATATAATAATAAAGGAATTTTTATAAAATTGGATGTGCCAAAGGTTTATGATCGGGTGGAGTGGAGCTTCTTGTCAAATATGATGGAAGCCTTTGGTTTCTCTCAGTATTGGATGGAATGGGCCATGAGCTATGTTTTTACTCTGACATACTCAATTTTAATCAAGGGCCTTCCCTTGCAACCATTTGGAGCTACTTGAGGCCTTCATTAAGGAGATCCTTGTTCCACCTATATTTTTATCATATTGGCTTAAGGTTTGGGTAGAGTCATCTTGAGGAGAAGAAAACAAGGTTTGCTAATAGGTATCAAGGTGGGTGAGGAAGTTTTGACTCACCTATAGTTTATGGATGACACAGGATTGATGGGAGTGGCCAACTTTAGGAAATCAAGAATGATTAGAGATACACATAATGTTTACCTTAGGGATTCACAATTTTTTTTTAGAGATCTTGGGATTCACGAGGACTTCTCTTCCAGTGGTATACTTGAGTCCCTTTGCATTTAAAAATGCTAAAAATAGATATTTGGAGGAATATTTTGGATTGTATCAAGAAAATAATTAATCATTGGTATCAAAAATGGTTAATCTATGGGGGTAGATTAATATTTTTATAGTTAGTCATTCATGCCATGTTAATTTATAAATTTTCTATCCTTGCTGCCTCACATACCATATGGAAAGAGTTGGACAAGATGGCTAGAAAATTTTTATAGGGAGGAGTAAAAGGAGAGGATAAATGAGCCTTAGTAGATTGGAAAAAAGTAAGCCAAACCAAGGTAAAAGGAGTTTTGAGATTGAGGATATCAAAGTTAAATAATAAAGCTTTGGTTGGAAAGCTTTATTGGAGGTCGATTTACCAATCAATTTTTTTATTTAGTAGAGTTTTAATTAGTAAATATTTGGGATAGGTAAATCCAAATGAGGTGGATCATTTCCCTTGGGATGGTAATGGATCCTTAGTGTGGTAGACTCTAAAGTTAGGATCTCATGTAGTGAAATATGGATTATTTTGGAAAGTGGGGAGAGAGGAGAATGTATGATTTTGGATAGATTCATGGGATCAATACCTACTTATCATTGTTGAATTTTTAGAATTACAACTAATAAAAGTAGCCATAGAATTTAGGGGTTGGGTCTAAATTGAAAGTTATTTCAACACTAGTTAACTGGGGGATTATAAGTTTAAGTAGTTGGATGAGTGGCCAATTTCAGTCCCTCCGAAATTGACACCCATCATGACTAAAATCTTGGCAAAAATATTTTTCATGGGTAGAAACGAGGAGGATGAGTTAACTTGGGGATATGGGAGCCTTGGTGTCCACATAGTGAAGGATAAATATGATAATATCCTTCAATAGCCTCCAACTTATGCATATTAGGTTGAGGATTGGAGAAATATCTATCAATCCAAGGGTTGGCCGAAAGTAAACTTTTTTACCTGGTAGTTCATACATAATAAAATTCTTAATTTTGATAATCACATACATATAAGAATAATTGGTCCATATCAATGTGTTTTATGCTATAAGAGTGAGGAAAATTTTGACCACTTGATGTTTGAGTGTCCATTCACAAACCAGATATGGGAGAGATGGTTTTTATCTTATAAAATTTGAGTTAATGGTGATTTAAATTAGACTAATATTTGGAAAAGATAAAATAAGGGTAGATTTAAATCTAAAGCTCTTTGTATTAGTTAGAAGCATGGATTAAAATTCATTTGGTGGTAAGTGTAGTTGGAGAGAAATTGTAGAATGTTTAGAGAAATATTTTCATCTTTAGATGGAGTTTGGTAGGTTATTTGGAGCAAAGTCATTGAAACTATGGTAGTGTATGCTAAAGATGAAAATTATGTTGTTATAGGAACAATGGAGAAGGAATTTAAGTGTAAGAGGGGTAGGACAAAGCTAGTTGGAAACCACCCCTAGAAGGTTGTATTAAAATTAGTACCGATGGAGCTTTAAAAGACAATTTGAGTAGAGCTATAATTGGAGTCGTTTGCAGGAATCATGTTTGTACAATGCTCTATTGGAAACTGCAAGGTCTAGGAAGGGATAGAAACAATGAAGCAAAAACCTTAGAGATCAAATCCACTTCTATTTGGGTAGTAAAACAAGGTTACAGTAAGATAATCCTAGAATCATATTCTCAAATAATTGTAGGAGCTTTGGATTGCATGAGAACATTTGCTTTGAAGACATGGAGGTTGAGGATTCTTGTCATTCAAATTAAGGAATTGTGGAGGGAATTAGATGATGTGATTCCAGTTTATGTGAGTAGAGATCTAAATAAAGTGGTGGATTTTCTAGCTAAGATGTGTATTGAGAAGGAGGTAGGGATTCAGTTGCATAGTTATGTGGCTATTGAGGATGAGATGATTAGGTAGGTTGGTGACCAAATCCAGTGTTTAGCTAATTTAGACAACCATTGTAGAAATATGGTTTAAGAGATTTGTCTCGAATGTAGATCTTCTTTTAAAGTTGTAAATAGGTTTATAGCCATTGTACAAATATGGTTTAGGATATTTGGCTCCAATATAAATCTTATTTTACTATTGTAAACATGTTATCTCTTTTGCTAAGGCTAGAATAAGTATCATTCCAACTTGTAAATGATCTTGTTTTAACATAAGTTTTTCAAAATATTCTTAAAAAAGACCTTTTGTTTTAAATTAAAATAATAATTAATAATTTTATTATTTTTGTCTTGAGGGACAATACAAAGTTTTAAACTATGGCATGGACGAGTGTGTGAGGGGGTGGGTGTATGTATGGTTGTATGTTTGACCCCTATTGATAAGCTCAAATCTCACCCTTATGAGAGGTTATGGTTGGGATGGAGATGCCTATCCCTGAAATTTGATCATAAGGGTTTCTCACACCAACCTAATAATTTTTTTTCTTATTATTTTTAATTTATAATATTAATTTTTATTAATTTATTATGTTATATAAGAATAAATACTCTTTTTATTCATATTACATTATAACCACATAGTAATATTATAACAAGTTTCATAATATGCATGTATCACTTGGGATATTTCTTGGTTAAAAATAGAAGAATTCATGGCAGAGGTAGTAGACCATTGGTTTCATTGTGTCTTTGCCAACTTGAGGTGGATAGTTCCAAAATTTTGAGCCCCTTTGGTATCCCCTTCACTTGGAGTAAAAGTTTACTAAGGTGGAGTGGGGGTTATAGTGGTAGCTTTCAGGATTCAAACCATGCTTGGGGTATAATAGAGACCATTGTTGATTTCCTTGTATAGAAAAAATAAATAAAAATAAATTGAAGAACCTAAGTGGTTGAGCTAATGCCATTTGATAATTGACTATATTGAATAAAATAATGTTCAATTTATAATAAATTATGACTACATACAAATATCACAATAGCTTGATAAATATGTATATAACTTGATAAGATTCAACTTGACTCTTCTTTTCCTTAAAAGTTAAGCAATTTAATTGGTTAGACTAATTTTATTTGATAACTAATAGTTATATTATTTTCATGAGTTATTATATTTTATGTGTGATATTATTATATTCATATTAAAACCAAACAACCAATTAATAAAAATTATATAATCATTATTTGTTATTTTATTTCACATAAACATATAAATACATATTTAATCAATATTTAATCTCAATTAATGATTTAATATTATTTTATTTCTAATTAAAAAATTAATTAATTAATATTGACTATCTTATTCAACATAAACATAAAATTATATGTTTAATTTAAATTTTATCTTATTTATTTTATTATTATTATTTAATATTAATCCAAGAGAAAAAGATACAAGACTCCTTCTTATAACCCTTTATTTTTGTAAGATCCATGATTTATCTTTTAAAAATTCATACTAAATATTATTTTTAGTTATTTCAAACATAAGTTATTTAAAATATTTTACTGTCAAATAATAAATTTTTCTAATTAAATTCGGTTAGGGGCTAGTTATAATAATATTTATTCACTTATACATTAATGTTAAGAATAGAACATGCCTACTTTGTGTACTTTTTTAAAGAAAGTAGTGTTTATAATTTCTCTTAGTAAACTTTCTTATGTTAAAATGTTACTACTTAAAATATTTTCCAAGAGCCTTAGTGACCCTAAGTTGGAATGGTACTGCTAGAAACCAAGAAATTCCATGAAAAGCTTTAGGGACTTTGTTGAAATGTTTGTCAAGCAATTATTTTTCTACATTGAAGAAAAGTCACCATTTATAATCCATACCAACTCAAACTATAATACATTCCTCCTACTACAAACCAATTCAACATATTTATGAGAAATTTTAATGAGCAATTGACCTCATATATAGATATGGATAATGTGTTTCCATTTGAATATGACATGGCCAAGAGAGTAGATATGACCTTTGACAAAAGAAGGAAACTAAATACTAAGTACCACAAAGAGGAAGATAAGTATTCCTTTAACCCAAAGGGGTAGTACAAGAACAAACATGTTGTAGGCAATGGACTCATGGATTTATGCCAAGAAATTTACTATTTTATGATGCAAAGGATTTTTCTTTCCACTTTCTTAAAAGAAAAAAATCCTTAGTTTGACCTTGCTATGATATGATATCCTTGTTTAGTATTGAATTTTACTTCATGCTCATCATTTTTACTTTGCAATCTCTTGTCATGCGCCTGGTTTCATGATATTTATGATATTGAAATGCAATATTTTCATAACCACATGTTGATTTCATTATCTTGATTTAGATTTAATCCTAATAGAATATAGTAAATATTTTGAAATATTCATGGCAACACTTATTCATGTGTATACAACATGCCTTATCTCCTTAATAGTTGGTCCATCCTGGATGAACTTGCCTAGAGTATTGCCAATATTCTTCAAGACCATCTTATTAATGAATTGATAAGGAAGTCCAAATAACCTAATGCACACTATAAGCCTTTTAATAGTCTTTTCCTCTATAAAAAAATCTCACTCCATGGTCTTAAATATAATGTATCTTTACCCCTAAACCAAGGGCCTCCATCCATTATTTTATCCCTTATTTCTAAATTAGAAAATATAATGAAGAAAAATATTTTTGTAAAAAAACTCATGGAGTAATTTGAATTTAGTCCCCACTTCCACTTGATCCAATTTTATTCTCACAAAACATGGTTAATATCCATAAAACTTACATATTAACCCTCTGGTTTTAAGAACCATTATATCATGCTTGATCATCTCATCCTTGATAACCACTCATATTGTAGTATATTCTACTGAGATATAGGTTGCCATAGATTCAGTATTCATCTTACTACTAACTATGACATCCTTACTTCTTGTAAGGAATTTTAAATATATCTTTCCTTCCATGTTATTAAGATCTGTGTCACATGAATCCTTTAGTTTTTATGTTTGTTCTAATATTTGAAACAATAATAAGTGTCACTTGTTTCTTGCTTGTACTCTACTTCATACTTTCTACTTACGCTTCCTACTTCCTGCTCATGCCTCAATCTTGCTCAGTCCTAGCATTCACTCGCACCTAACCCATTAGAATTTTTAAAATTATAATTATTAAGGTTTATAAATTTTAAATTTAAATTTCAAACTTAAATATATATGATTTTATGGGTAATAGTTGATATCAATATAGTTTATTATTTTAATGGTATATTTTTATGACCAGAATTTCTATTCATTTAAATAATTAGTTTAAGTTTATATAGCATTCTTTTAATAATTATACAAGGTTAGAAGTTTTCATTTTTCTTTAAATTGTTTATATAAAAATTGGAAAATAAATTTTAATAATTTTTTTTTCACATCCACAATATCATAAGCCATGTGGGATCATTCTCATGGCCAATGTATTTAACCAACCATTTTTTAGTTGTTTTGGATTCCTACCACCATCACATGATGTCCAATCTTATCTGTTTTTGAATTTGAACCTTTGACCTTCTACTTAGATTTCTATAATCTTCATATTTAGGCCCACTCAAGTTTGAAGGAATAAATATATATTGTAGTATAACCATATTATCATAAAATTAGATTACAATTATAATTGACAATGTTATATATATCATCACAAAGTTTAAATTTTATTTTCCATATTGAAAATAATTGATATTAAATATTATCAAAAGCATGAAAACTTGAGCAAACCATTTTCTACTCAAGGCTAGACAATACTACCATTATGTAGAACCTATATTCTATCGAAAGGTAACACCCCTAAAGGCTTAATTTCTAATAAGAACTTTGTTCTATTTGTTACAACTATTAACTACGACATAATCGATATAAATTATTGATAATAACTACATTCATTTTTCTTGATCATACCCTATATAGTTTGTATAATATCATGATAAGCCTTCAATTGTTCACCTAAAATGTCAAGAAGGAGTTAGTATCTTACTTTTTTATCTTGGCTCCATGATTTTTGTTCCTTCAACTAATGTGCCAAAGTCATGGCTTGTAGAAAAAAAACATTAAAAAAGTAAAATATAAGATCTAAAGAAACCATGAATAATTATCCCATACAATATTAAAAATACCTTTATCTAAGAATAAATCATGAGGAATACACATCCTTAGCCAAAATTCTATTAAATTGAACAAACCAGAGAACACGTAAAATCAAGATAATCATAAGGAACTATTTGTTAAATGCCTTGTAGGAGGCTCAAAGGAGTTGGTCAGAATCATCATATGCATATAAAATTGTAGATATTTAGAATGTCCTTTACTCTCATATTTTCTCTTCTCCATTTTGAAGGTTCTATTGATTTGATCAAAATCAACATATGTATAGAAAATTATAGATATCTAGAATGGCCCTTAATACCATATTTACTATCCTCCATTATAAGAGGGTCATTAATAAACTCAATATATATATAAAGTTTTACTTCATCCTTACCATGATTTATAAATGGATGCACTATTAGAGATGGAGGAGTCATTTCTACTTCTTGAACACTCCTCCATCCTACATTAAGAAGTATAAAAACTCAAATATAGCCACACAAACTATCTTTATTTTTATTTTGCTTAGGCCCTAGGTTTAGATATTTAAACCTTAAGCATTAGGATTAGGGTAATGATTGATTTAATATTTAAAAAGGAAGAGTAAAGTGTTAGTTAAGATCATTATTCATATTCAATTCTTAATCATATCTAGTGTGTATATGATACTTCATCGTCTCTAAGTGGCTAAGGGATTTGCATTGATTAGAATATGGATTTGATTTTTACATATTGGATTTTCTAGCAATTGGGTCTTATTTATATAGCATTAAGTATTATTAATTTACCACTATTCGATTGTTATTACTATTGTTTTAATTATTGAAGTCATTTCGTAATAAGTTGTATTAGAGCTTTGATCTTGGTTTTCTATGGGTGCAAATTTGTAATAGAAGGGAATGCAAACCATTCCAAACCCTCTATCAAGCATCACTATTACCTATATCCTAGTATGGTTTTTATATATTTTCTTATGGTCCATATTTTGGTGTAGTTATCTTCTATAATATTGTGAGTTTGCTAATGTTACTTTCTTTTCTTGAACCCCAAAAAATAAAAAATATCAAGTGCCACTAGACACTTGTGAGATACCTATACCATTATGATTATCTCATCAACGTAGTCAAACAAAGGGCTATCTTCAAAAACATGTTTTTGAAATATGAGTGGCTTAGGACCCTTACATGAGACTTATCCCATTACGATTATTTATTCGAGGTGATCAACATAAGAAGTATTTTCACAAAAAAATTTAATAGCTTTCCAAGTATTTAAAACTTTTATGAAATACCACTAATGTATGAATGAACTTATTGCCACTATTGGTTGATCATGAGTCAACAATATATTACAACACATTGTTAATTTGTAGGATGCGTATATGAACAAAGTGAAATTTAAACCTATAAATCATGGTAAGCATCACAACATTCCTCCAAATATCAATAGCTTTGACTAGCATCTACATTATTTCATAGATACCATGGATTCACCTTCTCCTAATACCTCTAATTTTTCCTTTCCTTCCCTAAATAGCCCTTATCTAGTAACTCCTATTGCTACCTCTCCAATTAGTATTACACTCCCTAGTATTATTGACCCTTATCTACATACATATATATCGTATTAAGAAAAAATGATTTCTTCCATTACCAAGTCCTTGGATAGTCAAGCACAAATTATTTCATACATTACCAAGACCTTGAATGCAATATAAAAAGGTCATCAAATATTGATCACTATATCTCCCCTTATCCAAACGTCATAATACACCATATGAAAAACAATTTTGATCCCTAATTTGACACCAAATACAAGTATTATTCCATAATGCCCACCAATTCATAATCCTCCAAATTCCCATGGAAGTGCTTATGACCTAGGCTTTACTTCTAATATGGATTCCTTGGTAGGAGGTGCTTCTAATTTTTTAAAATGGGATCATAACATTCTTATTTATTATATTAGTATGACCACCTTTAAAGGTGTTGATCCTTGAGAATGGTGAGGAGAATGGAATACCTTATTCATTTGTACCATATTTCTAAATCAATAAGTGTCACATTAGCAACTTCTAGGTTGGGAACCCAAGATCATCAATGGTTGTGATAACTTTGCCAACATGGGGTCCTCTTTTATGGCTTTATTTCAAAGATTTTTTTTTATTAAATATTTGACACATGACCTTCCATATCATATGTGACCCATATTATGTAAACAAAGTAAATAGGAATAGTTGATGAATATTACTTTGAGGGCCATTAATCATATTATTATTATTATAATATTAAAGTGATATGGTGAAAACCCCAAATAAAATATTTATAATTTTCATTATAATATTTTATAAATCAAAGTGGGTTTTATAAAGTTTAATTATATTTCATAAACCCAAAGTTGGGTTTGGAGGCAAATGCATTCGAAGCACCTTATAAAGTTATTAAACCTTCATTGACGTCATGGAAGGAGAGTCTTTGGAAGTATCGACGATATATAAGGAGTGGAGAAAGCAAATATAAATACCTTACCCTAAGGGCAAAACCATTATCCTTGCTCAAATTATTAATTGGCATGCGAAAAGGAAGAAGAGCTCGTGAGATTTTGATTTTCATGTACAATGAACAGTTTAAAAAGGGAAGCATTAATTGTTCGAAGGCCAATCGGGCAGCATGGCCTAGTGGCGAATGGGCAAGTGCAAAAACATTTATTTTCAAGATAACATACGTTCGAAATGCGATGGATGCATTGGAGATCATGTTTATTGAAAGGTACCCAAGGTGCACGTTGTTTTTTCCAAGGGCAGAGGGAAAACTACTTGAAGCACATGGTGCTTTGTTGGTTTCAAACAAGAACGTAGCTCGTGTGGAATTTGAGGTCGCGGTTAAGGTGCACATTATGGGTATAATTGAGGGTTTGATACCCCCTAAATGTAAGGTACATATTTTTATTAAAACTTTTATTATCTGCCTGAAGTTGGAGGTATAAGGTTTTTTAAGGTTTTATGATTATTTGCCTATGTTGAAGTTATAAGGGTTGTTAAGTGAAAATTTAGAAGGATAAATTATTGGATAAGTGGTGGTATTTGAGTATTGTTATTAGGAGTAATAAGGAGGTTTTTATTTTAATTGCTTATTAAAGTCTTAATTAATATATTGATATATTGGAGAATTAAGACTATTGAGCATTGATTTTATTTTAATAAGGGTTCTTCTATTAAAGAAGATTATGGTGAATATTATTTTTAATTTGGAGTGATAAGGTGTAATTTTGATATCATTTTGTATTGTGTTTTTTTGAGGAAATTATTATCTTCTAACTCTTATTGAGATTGGAAAAGAAGTAATTGTGAGTGTGACAGATTTGTGAGATCAATTCCATGTCAAGCAAAAAGGTATGGGAAAATTCTTCCTTGGTTGAGTTGATTGATTGGCTTACTAAAAAATAAATTTTGGAGTGAAAAGGATTTTATTTTTTACCTTTTTGAAAGTGCTTGATTTAATTCTTCAAGGTTTTCTGGAATTAAGAGTTGTGATTAAAACCTTTTTTGATAAGCATAGTTGTTGAAGCCATTGGTTGTGTGAATAACTTGAGTTAGGATTTTGCAAAGATCATGAGTATCATTTTTATATGAATATTGTTTTATAAGCATTTTTATTGAAGTAAGTTATTGTGCAAAGAACTTGAACTAGGGGTTTTTAAAAGAACATGAGTATCATTGTTATGTGAGATTTGTTGTTGAGAATTGTTGGAAATATTTTGAGTTGGTTGATATATGCTTGGACTAGGGTTTGTGAGAAAGGGGATTTTCACTAAGCAATTGATTGAGTTGAGTTGGTTGAGCCTAGTCAAGTGGTTGTATGAAGTGATTATTCAAGTTCCATAAAACAAACTATTCTACATTCTGATTTGAATTCTGAAAGTGATTGTGCATTTAGTATAGAACATATTGAGTCTCTAACAATTCTCTTTATGCTTCTATGAGATTGAGAAAATTCTGAAAGTGATTGTGCATTGAGTATAGAATATATTGAGTCTCTAAAAATTCTCTTTATGCTTCTATGATATTGAGAAAATTTTGAAAGTGATTGTGCATTGAGAGTAGAACATATTGAGTCTCTAAAAATTCTCTTTATGCTTCTATGAGATTGGAAAAGTTCTATGTGTGGACTTGTTAAGAATATTTGAGGCAAGTCTTTGAGAAGACTTATGGACTAATTTTGTGTGAGCTTTTGTAGAAGCTTACAATACAGATTTGGTTAAGTTATAGAGAGGACTTATTGAGTAGATTGGGACAAGTTCTATGTGAGCTTGTTGAGTAGATTTGGATAGGTTTTGAGTGGACCTGTTGAGAAGATTTGGATAGGTTCTAAGTGGACCTATTGAGCAGATTTGGATAGGTTTTGAGTGGACATGTTGAGCAAATTTGAGTAGGTTCTGAGTGGACTTATTGAGTAAATTTGGATAGGTTCTGAGTAGACCTATTGAGCAAATTTGGACAGTTTTTGAGTGGACCTATTGAGTAGATTTGAGCAGGTTTTGAGTGGACCTGTTGAGAAGATTTAAGAAAGTTCTAAGTGAACTTGTTGAACATATTTGAGCAAGTTCTGAGTGAAATTTTTGAGTAGATATGAGCAAGTTCTATGTGGATTTGTTGAGCAAATTTATGCTATACCAACTGGACTATGTTTAATGTAGATTTGAGTGGATGTTTTGATCATATTTGTGCTAGACTTACTAGACTATGTTTAGTGCATATTTGAGTGGAATTTTTGAGAAAATTTGTGTTAAATTTATTGGACTATGTTTAGTACAGATTTGAGACAGAGCTTTGGAGGTGACAGAGCAGAGAGGATAGTAGTCTCTAGTGGATAGAGATCCATCAGCTAGGGCAATGAGGACAAGTCTTCTAAGTGGGGATAAGAGTCTTCAATGGGGAGAGATCCACAATCCAATGTAGTGGAGGCAATAGTCTTCTAGAGGATCACTAGCCAAAGTAGAGGAGAAGGAGTTATCATGTGGATAGAGATACACAAACCAGATTTAGGGGATCAACATATCTTTTGGATAGAGGTCCATAAACATTGTAATTTGGAAGGATTCCAAAGATATTATTTGAGAAATATTTAGAAGAAATATTATCTCTGTAGAGGTAGCCATATTTGGGTAAACCACATTAAAACTATGTCTCTATTGTGTGTGGTGATTTGTGCATTGCTTTTATTACTATTTTTGATATTGCTATCTATACATTGCATAATATTGATTTGGAAAGAAAAGTAAGAAGTGCTCTTATACTGTTCACACCCCTCTCAGTATAATATTGTGTTCTTCAATTGGTATCAAATCAGGTACCTTCAAAATAGATTAACAGCTTGAATAAAAATCTAACAAGAACATAATGGATCCTAAGGAAGTATTCTCAAATAATTCAGCACCAGTATTTTATGGAAGTTATTATATGTATTGGATTATGATGATGAAGATCTACCTGATGGCTCTTGGCAATGAAATTTTGGAATCAGTGGAATTTGGATACAATCCCTTAATAAATCCTCCTACAGATAAGTAAGGTAAGCTTCTACAACACTATAATTCAAAAGCAATGAATGCACTTATGAGAGGTTTGCATAGAACATAGTCTATGAAAGTTATGCATTGTAACACTACCAAAGAAATGTGGGATAAATTGTAAAAAATATATGAAGGACATAAAAGTGTCAAGAAAGCAAAGAGTCAAACTATTGAAAGACAAATTAAAGAATTAAGAATGAACTAAGAGAAAAATATTAGTACTTACCTAATTCTATTTGATGAGGTTGTTAATGATATGCGAGGACTTGGTATGAAGATTGATGAATCTGATGTTTATGATAAAGTCTTAAGATATCTTCCAAAAAGATTTAGTGAATAGATTTTTTCTATAGAAGTATCTATAGATGGTGATACTTTGATAAGA
This sequence comes from Wollemia nobilis, assembly GCA_028583015.1. Taxonomy (NCBI): domain Eukaryota; kingdom Viridiplantae; phylum Streptophyta; class Pinopsida; order Araucariales; family Araucariaceae; genus Wollemia; species Wollemia nobilis. Next base: position 133,627 of record JAQPPZ010008116.1, read on the forward strand.
GAAGTTTCTTGGTATTCTCACAACATTTGAGATAAGAACAAAAGATCATATGTCCTAGAAGAAATCAACATTTAATGCAACCAATAAGACAAAGGGTAAGAAGTTACAATCAAGCAATGAATCATCTAGTGATGAAGAAGATAGTTATGGTAGAAGAAATAAAGGTTCCAAAATATCCATAAATCTAAGATTTGTTAAGTGTTTCAATTGTTGAAAGTATGGATATTTTGCAACAAATTGTCGAGAACCAAATAACAACAATGGTGAAGAAAAATAGGATCATAGATACAATGAATAAAAAATATATAGGTAGGATAAGCATAAAAATAAATGCAAGGATGGACAAAGCAGACAAGGAAATAATTTCTTTCAAAGATAAAAGAGGAGCTACTATGTGGATAATGCAAGTAAGTACTCAAGTGATAGTGATGCTAGTTTTTTAGACAATGATAGATATGAAGTTTTGTTTATTATTGAAGAAAAAAACTAGTTAAGAAAACTCTAGTTATTCTCAAGTGTTTTAGATGTGGTAACTTTGGACATATTGAAGATGATTGTACAAGGGATGGTTATATTTTTAGTGATGATGAGTATGAGAATGCACTTGAAGGACCAGATGAAAATCTTATAATGACATTAGAAGAAGAATTAAGTGATACTATAGAAGACAAGCCAAAAGAGAGTAAATATGTGGACAAAGGTAAACAAATAGAGGATTATTCAGAAAATAATGGTTATGATCTCAAAGGAGAACTTATATATGCCCTTGACATAGTAAAAAAGGTATGGAAGAAACACTCTAAACTTGAAATTAGATTTCAAGAATGTTATGAAGAGAGAAGATTGCTTATAGAGGATTTAGAAAAATCAAATGCTAAGGAAAAAAGGTTCACATATAACTTAGAAGCAAAAATATTGGAATGTGAGAAGTTAGGACAAGAAGTGACACTACTAAAATAAGACTTAGATTAATCCAAGATCAATATGAAAGGATTTAAAAACAACTCAAAGAACTTGGATAAGTTCATCAAGACATAAAAGACTACATCAAGCAAAACAAGTCTTGGATTTGAACAGGTTCAATAAATGGGAAGGAGAGTCAACTTCAAGTTTTGGAGGAGAAGAAACCTCAAATGAAGATAATTCAGAAGAATACATTGTAAAAGAAAGTGAGACATCATAGGATGGGTTGGAAAATAGAGAATTCAACAAAAATAGGAACAATGCACAAAGAATATAAGATGGAACAATAATCAGAATAGGAGACCAATGAGGTCAAGACATGGAAGCTTTAATGGAAGATGCTTTTCATGTCACAGGTTCTGGCACATGGCTTCACAATGTAGGACACATGAAAAATAGGAATATGGGAACATACATATCTTTCATGGGTATTGTTACTCATGTAATTAGTTTGGTCACAAGGCATTGAATTGCAGGGTTAATGACAGAAGAAGATATGGTTTTACTAGGAGAAATCCTAAAATATTTTCACCTCCAAGGAATAATAAAATTAAGTGGTATAAGTGCAATAATTATGGTCATACAACAAAGTGGTGTAGAGCAGACATTCTAGAGATAGGTATGAACATGAACTTAAACATAAATAGGAACAGGAACAGGAGCAGGAATAGGAATATGGATATGAACAGGAACAAGAACATGAATAGGAATATATATAGGAATAGGAACATGAAAATGGATGTGAACATGGACAAGAATAGAAACATGGATGTGAACAGGAACAGGAACATCAATGATGACATGGACAGGAACATAGACACAGATATAAACAGTTTGAGGATTCAAAAAATTCAAAAAATAAGAGAAGAGGATAAAGGTAAAGAACAATGCTTTTTGGGAGTATAAGTACTCCTACCCCAGAATTAACCACCTTAATAGAAGGTGGGGGAGGAGCTAAGATAAGAGGCTCATTCTTAGCCCCAAGCCCCAAAGGTGACCCTTTGCCATTGATGTCAAAGATGGAGAGAGATTTGAGTATAGGGGAGAGATTTGATATTTGAGAGAGCATTGAGCCAAGGGGAGTAGTGTCCTAGGGGGAGCAACACAGAAGAAGAAGTTAAGATTTTAGTAAAAATAATTTGGTTTACCATCAATGACAAAGGGGGAGATTGTTGGACATTTTGAGCAATTGTCATTGATGTCCAAAATTAGTTGTCATTGATGTCAAGGTGCCAGGTGATAGCTCAGCTCAAGTGCAAATGAAAGTTTAATGAAATTCATGATAGGTTTAAATATCTATATTTTACACCCAAGAAAATGGGTCAACCCAAGGAAGAAATTTATCCAAGGCATCAAAAGGATATAACATTATAATAATAATTATTATAGTATTAAAGTGATATGGTGAAAACCCCAAATAAAATATTTATAATTTTCATTATAATATTTTATAAATCAAAGTGGATTTTATAAAGTTTAATTATATTTGATAAAACCAAAGTTGGGTTTGGAGGCAAAGGCATTTGAAGCACCTTATAAAGTTATTAAACCTTTGTCGACATTGTGGAAGGAGAGTCTTTTTAAGTATCGACGTTCTCCAAGGAGTGGAGAAAGCAAAATAAATACCTTGCCCAAAGGGCATAAACATTATCCTTCCTCAAATTATTAATTGGCATGCGAAAAGGAAGAAGAGCTCGTGAGATTTTGATTTTTGTGTATAACAAACAGTTTAAAAAGGGAAGCATTAATTATTCGAAGGCCAACCGGGCAGCGTGGCCTAATGGCGAGTAGGCAAGTGCAAAAATTTTTGTTTGTAAGAGATCCTGTGTTCAAAATGTGGTGGCTGCATTGGATATTGTGTTGATTGAAAGGCACCCAAGGCGCACGTTGTTTTTTCCAAGGGCAAAGGGAGCACTACTTGAAGCACATGGTGCTTCGTTGGTTTCAAACGAGCACGTAGCTCATACAGAATTTGAGGCCGCAGTGAAGGCACACATCATGGGCATAGTTGAGGGTTCGATTCTCCCCGAATGCAAGGTAAATATTTTTTATTAAAACTTTTATTATCTACCTAAAGTTGGAGGTATAACACTATTTAAGGTTTTATGATTATTTGCCTATGTTTAAGTTATAAAGTTTGTTAAGTGAAAATTTAGAAGGATTAATTATTGGATAAGTGGTGGTATTTGAGTATTGTTATTAGGAGTAATAAGGAGATTTTTATTTTAATTGCTTATTAAAGTCTTAAATAATATATTGATATATTGGAGAATTAAGACTATTGAGCATTGATTTTATTTTAATAAGGGTTTTTCTATTAAAGAAGATTATGGTGAATATTATTTTTAAGTTGGAGTGATAAGGTGTAATTTTAATATCATTTTATATTGTGTTTTGTTGAGAAAATTATTATCTTCTAACTCTTATTAAGATTGGCAAAGAAGTAATTGTGAGTGTGGCAGATTTATGAGATCAACACCTTGTCAAGCAAAAAGGTATGGGAAAATTCTTCCTTGGTTGAGTTGATTTATTGGCTTACTAAAAAATAAAGTTTGGAGTGAAAATGATTTGATTAGGGTTTCATTTTCGAAAGTTCTTGACTTAATGCTTCAATTTTTTTTGGAATTAAGAGTTGTGATTAAAACCTTGTTTGATAAGCATATTTGTTGAAGCCATTGGTTGTGTGAAGAACTTGAGTTAGGGTTTTGCAAAGATCATGAGTATTATTGTTATATGAAGATTATTTTATAACCATTGTTATTGAAGTGAGTTAATGTGAAAATAAGTTGAACTAGGGTTTTTTAAAAGAACATGAGTATCATTGTTATGTGAGATTTGTTGTTGAGCATTGTTGGAAATTTTTTTATTTGGTTGATATATGCTTGGACTAGGGTTTGTGAGAAAGGAGAGTTTCATTAAGCAATTTATTGAGTTGAGTTTGTTGAGCCTAGTCAAGTGGTTGTATGGAGTGATTATTCAAGTTCCATTAAACAAATTATTCTACATTATGATTTGAATTCTAAAAGTGATTCTGCATTGAGTATAGAACATATAGAGTCTCTAACAATTCTCTTTATGGTTTTATGAGATTGAGAAAATTATGAAAGTGATTGTACATTGAGTATAGAACATGTTGAGTCTCTAACAATTCTCTTTATGCTTCTATGAGATTGAGAAAATTTTAAAAGTGATTGTGCATTGAGAGTAGAACATATTGAATCTCTAACAATTCTCTTTATGCTTCTATCAGATTGGACAAGTTTCATGTGTGGACTTGTTAAGAATATTTGAGGCAAGTATTTGATAATACTTGTGGACTGATTTTGTGTGAGATTTTGTAGAAGCTTACAACACAAATTTGATTAAGTTCTAAAGAGGACTTATTGAGCATATTGGGACAAGTTCTGTGTGAGATTGTTGAGTAGATTTGGATAGGTTTTGAGTGGACCTGTTGAGAAGATTTGAAATGGTTTTGAGTAGACCTATTGATCAGATTTGGAAAAGTTCTGAGTGGACCTGTTGAGCATATTTGAGCAGGTTCTGAGTGGACCTGTTGAGCAAATTTGGACAAGTTTTGAGTGGACTTGTTGAGTGGATTTGGACAGATTCTGAGTGGACATGTTGAGAATATTTGAGCAAGTTCTAAGTGGACCTTTTGAGCAGATATGAGAAATTTTGAATGAACTTGTTGAGCATATTTGAGCAAGTTGTGAGTGAACTTGTTGAGAAGATTTGAGCAAGTTCTATGTGGAATTGTTGAGCAAATTTATGCTAGATCAACTGGACTGTGTTTAGTACATATTTTAATGGACTTGTTGAGCATATATGTGCTAGACCAATAGGATTATGTTTAGTGTAGATTTGAGTGGACTTGTTGAGCATATTTGTGCTAGACTGACTGGACTGTGTTTAGTATAAATTTGAGATAGAGCTTTGGAGGTGATAGAGTAGAGAGGATAGTAGTCTCCCATGGATAGAGATACATCAGCTAGGATAGTGAGGACAAATATTCTAAGTGGGGTTAAGAGTATTCAATGGAGAGAGATCCACAAGCCAGTGCAGTGGAGGCAGTAGTATTCTAGAGCATCACCAACCAAAGCAGAGGAGAAGGAGTTCTCCTGTGGATAGAGATCCACAAACTAGATTTAGGGGATCAACATATCCTTTGGATAGAGGTCCATAAACATTGTAATTGGAAAGGATTACCAAGATATTATTTGAGAAATATTTAGAAAAAATATTTTTTTCGTGGAGGTAGCCATATTTGGACGAACCATTTTAAAACTGTGTTTCTATTGTATGTGGTGATTTATGCATTACTTTAATTATTGTTGTTGATATTTCTATTTATACATTGCATAATATTGATTTTGAAATAAAATTAAAAAGGGCTCTTATATTGTTCACCCCCCCTTAGTATAAGCTTGTGTTATTCATTTTCCTCTAAAACTCTATCAAAAATTCAAAATGTTACCTTGGTTGCATGTTGTACCATACCCACATTAAAATTTTGCATTTCCTCAAGGTATCTAGATCTAAAATTATTAATGTAGAATGGTTATAGGTTTTTATATGTGCAATTACCATTTATGCTACCGACCATATCTCTTGGGGCCCCCTTAAGACTAAGTGGGAAGCTCTTCTACATTCAACATTATTGGGATAAAGGCTATTGATATTGCAAATTTCACTATAAGTGTCTTTAAGACACCAACCACATCCTAAGAGTGTTAGACCTAACTAATGAAGGTAGATCAAAAGCATGTGGTCTTTTATTTGCATGTGGTATTTTATTTTTTCTTATCACAACTCTAGTCAACACTATTTTCCATGCAACACCAGTTAGAGCATTTTCTAGAGTTTTGATTTTTTCTCTTTTGAATATGTTAAATATTTGGTCCTTTCCCTTTTGCACTCTAGTATTCTACTCCATGCTCTTTTGAATGATGCTTTGCCTTAGCTTTTATTTGAATTTCTAAATAACTTGTTTTCTATTAAAGCTACCTTGAAAAATTGATTAAGGTAAAACATAACCAATACATAATTGACTAAGGTATAATACTTACCCAAGTGTAGTGAGAATCACTATAGTTTTGGTGATGATAGGGGTATTCTACTTGCTAGATAATTAAACCAAGAATCACCACCTTATCAATGGGTGAATAATCAAAATGGTAGGCTTGGAGATGGTGAATGGGGTCATTAAAGTTTGTTCATCAATGTTTAGACCTCTTTCTACTCATCTTCTAAGTGTAACTTTACCTTTATGAGTAGGAGATAGCTCCTTTTATGTCCTCACTGGTCATTTTAAGGCATGTGAGTAGCCTTACTTAAGACTTATTGGGGATGTATTTTAAGATTCACCACTAGTTTCACTACTTGAGATACTTTATATATAATGGAAGAGTCAAAAAATAATAATTGTCTTCGACTACTTTAATAGTTGTCAAAAATATTGCTCTAGAAGAATCCTATCATCTAGAGTTCAAGGAAAATGGATGCTAGCTTGAACCGAAGAGGTAATATTCTCCTTCCACTAGTTGTACTAGAGCATCAACCCATGCCATGTATTGGTGTGTGGTTTGACCTACTTCAAGGATACTCATTATTGGGAGGACTACTTCTTCAATGTAGATAATTCCCATTGCCATTTACCATTGATTGGTCAAGTGAGTCACCCAGAGCTTATATGATTGGACTTCAGTGAGCTTGGAATTGGTTTTTATTACACCCCACTATCTTGTTAATCTTACTATTTTAGGAGGTGATTGCCTTGATGAAATCTAATACCAAGACTAATCCATCAACTACTTTAATGACCTCATCCCAAAGCACTTAATTTATCTTAGAAATTTTATTTGTGTTTCCTATCGTCTATTATATCTCAATGACCTTTGTCTTCTACTATTTCAACTCCATGATGGCTTATGTCTTTATTAATTGTACCATGATGTTGGTCATATGAGACTTTATGGACTAAAATTTGGCTTGAGAGACCTGAATCATATGTCTAACATTTTCTATCTCCTTTTTTTTTCTTAGATTCATTGTTTGAGTTAGATATTCATGATTTACAATTTTATTTTCCTACTTCACAAATTCAATTTTATCCTTAAGGCTCAATTCTACACTAATCACCCAATAATATTGTGCGTAAATTTCTCCCATTGCATTAGAGGCAATAGGTATTAAGTGAGATAGATGCAAAGAAAATTTATAAGAATCATGAATGGTCCTTACCCATATGGTTTATGGGTCTGATGTCTTGGTGGATCCTGAGGTTTCCTTGGCATTCATATTATGTTTAAATATTAGTTTGTAGAAGATCATGTGGGATCATAGGGATCTAGCTCTTCCTTTTGTTCTCTGTTTTCTAGATCTAGATTTGTTAGATCCTATTTTTCTTGCTTAGATTCTCTTGCAACCACTTTATCATGGATATTTCATATTTTAAGTAGATTGGGGATCCTCTAGTACCATTATTTGATTTGTAAAAGGTTTAGGGAGCCTTTAAAAACCCCTTATTAAATATAATCAAAACATTATTTGAGTTACTATGTGAATATCATTTATGTGATGAATATTTTATCCTAGGAAATTAATCTTTGAGATAATATTGTGTAATTGTAAATAGTGATATCAAAGCATCCTGGTTCAAAGAACCACATTGATTGGGATAAGAATATTGTTAGATGATTTAGAATAATATTGAAGATATTTAAGAGAAAATAAGGTTGATTGGATGATTGCTATAAGATATTATGAAGGATAAGTGAAGATATTATTTATAAAATTTTTAAGAAGAAATATTGAAGTGAAGACAAAGAGAAACATATTTTTGCTGGAGAAGATTAATATATTGAGAGAGATTTACATTAAAGGAAGAATATTTTTGTATTACAGAGATTATTAAGTTGACAATATTATTGTGTTGAAGAACAAGAGAAGATATTAGTATTCAGGTGATTAAGACACTGAGGGATATTTATATTGAGTAGAATTGAAGAGATTAAGAATGTTGAGAAAACTATTAAATTGAGGATGCAAGGAATGTGAGGAGAAAATTTAAAGGTTATAGATTCAAATTGATGTGAATGTGATAATGTTGAATGGTGTATTAGAAGACACATTAAAGGGTTGATGAAGTTTGTAAAGGAGAATATAACATGATAGCAAGTTCTTATATTGTGTTAAAATAACAATAAGTGGGTGTGTTGTAGAGAGGAATGGCTAGGCCCGAGAGGAATACTTAAGAGGAATAAAAGTGCTTGTATAAAATTTTATCTATGACAGAAAGAAGGAAGTGAGAATTACATTCTAATAGAGTAGCATTTGTTGGACAATGCCTAAGGAGAAGAGAATTTTGGCTATAATGCCAAATAAATTTGTATGCAAAGTGAAACTTTGCCCTACAACATGTGTGAAGAAGACAAAAAGTGAGGACATAAAGTATAACTAGATATTTCAAATTGAGTGTATTTCAGGTAAGTTTAATTTATTTCTAGATATTATAATGCTTTGAAAATAATTTTAGAGCTACAAGGCATTAACCATTGAAAGATTTATTTTTGGAGTTAAAAGAAATTAATTTAAGAAATGAATTAATAACATTTGAAATGAAACATCTGAAATTTGCATTAAATTCTAAATTGAAGATCAAATTAAGTGGAGTATTGATTAAATTGAATTTTAAGAGTGAAATTGTGAAAGTGAATTAAATTTGGGACATAAACGGAGATAAAAGACTTGAATTTGAAAATTCATTGATATGGTTTTGAAAAATTTGAGGGAAGAATTTAAAATTTGGGAATTATAAAAATTGGGAAATATTGAATAATTCATGACAAGATTAAAAGAAAAATATGGTACAAATTCAAATCATTGGTATATTGACTTAGGGGCAAGTAGACATATGACTAGAAATAAACAATGGTTTAATACTTTTCAAGAAAAATGTGAGAAACCAATTTCTATAGTAGATTATGGGACATATGAGGTCAAAGGAGTAGGAGATATATTCATTGATTTGTTTGATAAAAAATAAATAGGAAAAAATGTGTTATATGTGTCAGGATTAACTGCTAATCTACTCCAGGTATCTCAAATGATAGATCAAAGTTTAGTGGTCAAGCTCAAAATTATTTAAAGTGAAAATAAATGTATTATTACTAAAAAAATGAAAACTCATAACCTATGGTTCCTACATATATGGTCTATATTCTCTTGATACATTATCAAATATTGTTATATTAGTAAGAACATTAGAATCAAAAGTGCTTTGGCATAAAAGGATAGGAAATATAAATGCATCCTACTTGAATGAAATGGATAGATAGAAAATTATGGAAATATTACCTAAATTAACATGGGAATATATAGTTTGTTCAAAGTGTCTTGCAGGAAAACAACATAGAATACCTTTTGAGTTCAGTGTATACAGAGCTCCTGAGTAACTAGAATTAGCATACACAAATTTATGTGGACCAATGAACATTACTAGTCTTGGAGAACAAATAGTTTTAGTTATTTGTTGATTACTATTCCATAAAAATATTTATATACTTCCTAAAAATTAAATCTAAGGCTTTTAGTTGCTTTAAATGATTTACGAAACTAGTAGAAATTGAAATAGGAAGATCAATAAAAGATCTTTGCTTATATAGAGGGGTGAATTTCTATTAAAATAAGTTGAATCATTTTTAATACTAAATGGTATAAAATAACAACTCACTACAACCTATTCACCCCAAAAAAATGGTATAGTAGAAATAAGGAATCACTTCATTATGGAAATGGTGCATTGTATGCTAAAACAATAACATCTTATTTGGTAATATTGAGAAAAAGTTGTTAAAACTACAATATATATACAAAATAAATCATCCTCAAGAATAATTAAAAGTATTACTTCTAAAGAAACTTGGTTAGGATGAAAATATTTGGTAGAAAATCTAAGAAGTCTTGGATGAAAGACATATCTACACATCCCAAAGAAAAAAAGAACAAAATTGGATGAAAACCATATGTGGGATATTTCTTGGCTATGATGATGATTCAATAAGATATAGATAAATCAATCCAATCACAAAGAAATTTATGAGATAAAAGATGTGTTTTTTAATAAAGGAAATAAAAATCTTGTTCAAACCCAAAGGTTAATATAAGTTATATTCTAAATATTTTATTAGATGAAGAATCAAAATAATTAAAAATATAGAATTTCATGATATCATGACAAAAAAGAGGCAACATGGTATATAAATACGCTGGAGAACTCAATGTTAGAACAAATACCATATCTTACCACTACAAGATCTTAAACTCACAACATGACAAGAATGAATATGGGATTAATGTATTTAGTAGCATAACCTATAACTACATAAGTCACCATAATAAAACCATAATGCAAAATAACCACAAACTCAAAATATGCAGCATTGATGAAGAATAAAACATAGGATCTAGTTGATCTACCATAAGGAAATAAAGTAGTAGGGTTCAAATGGGTCTATAATACAAAATATAAAGAGGATGGTTCTCTTGAAAAATACAAGGAACTACTATTTGAATATGTTTATACTCAAACAAAAGGGATTGACTATGCAAAAACCTTTGCAACTATAGCAAGAATAACTACTACTTGAACAATTTGTGCCTTCTCAACACAACTTGGATGAAAACTAGATTATATGGATGTTAAGAGTGCATTTCTTAATGGTGATGTTGAAGAGGAGGTATATATGACTTAGCTAGAAGGTTTTATTATCAAAGGATATGGAACAAAGGTCTACAGATTAAACAAGTTATTATAGGGATTAAAACAAGCACCGAGAGCATGGTGCATTAAGATTAATGACCATCTACTATGACACAATTTAAAATGAAGTGCATAGGTTTAAATATTTATAGAAAATAGGGTTAGGTTAGGGAGAGTAACTCTTTTGGTATATGTAGATGACATAGTAATTATAGGAAATTTAAAGACATTGATAGATGAGGGTAAAATTTATCTTGAAAAGGATTTTCAAATTATAGATCTATTACTCCTATACTATTGTCTTGGTTTAAAAATTTATCACATAGACAATAACATCACAATAACTTAGACAAAGTATGCAAAATTATTACTTGAAAAAATATAGAATAAAAAAATGGAAACCTAAAGACACTCCTATAAAGACATGGTTACAGCTATGAAGATATGATAAATCACCACTACTTTATACTACTGTGTATTGACAACTGATTGGAAGTCTTCTATATTAAAAAAATATTAGACTTGATATTATTTTTTTTGTAAATTATATCTCTAGGTTTATGCAAGATCCTAGGGAAATTTATTAGAAACCTATAAAGATAATATTGTAATATATCAACAAAACCATAGAATATTGCTTAAAATACAAAAGAAATGATAATTTTTACTCACTAAGATATTTAGATTTTGACAATGTTTTCTCTATAGATAAATAAATAAACATCAGGATATGTATTTCATCTTGGGTTAGGACCTATTTAATGCAGTAGTAAAAAAAAACATGCAAAATCCCTTTCATTAATACAAGTGGGATATTATCTAGTAAAATATGTAGTATGTAAAACACTTTGTTTTAATACAATATATCAAATATGGGAATTAGAAATACTCCTACAATACTAAATTGTGATAGTCAAGGAGTTCTCAAATTAATAAAAAATCATGTGATTTATGAATGAACAAAGCATATTGAAGCTCAATGTCACTTTATTATAGATCACATTTTGGACAATCATATTCAGATAAAATATGTGCTCATTAAAAATTAGCTTGTAGCTATTTTTACAAAAACACTTGGATAAAACAAGTATAAGATATTTTAGATCAATTTGTGTACATCAAAATATCTTCATACAAAATAATGTAATACGAGGTGATGCTAGAGGTATAACTTTATTTGGTACATTGAGTAACATTAAGTACCACAATATATATTAGTGTGTTTAATATTTGTCTAAAGTAGGTGTCAAGTATGCAAGTGTGTAAGGTGTGAGGTGAGTAAGCGAAGAGTCATACATCTTAGGTGTCAAGTATGAAAGTGAAGAATCATAAATATGTGTCAAGATGTGAAGTGAGAGGTTATGTAATTATGAGATTTTTTTATAATGTAAGGCATGTGAAAGGATGCATCTCTCAGGTGTTTGACGAGAGCAAGAGTCATGAAAAAGTATACATTGGAGATAAGTCTCAGTGCTATGTAATATGTAATGTTTTATGATTCATGAATTTAATTGTAAATTTTTTTATTATGCAATATTTGAGTTATTATGTGAATGTGATTGGTATTTGATCCTAAGAAATTAACCAATGAGATAATCTTCCAAAATTTCTAATGGTATTCTTGCATAATATTTACATAGTCATTGTCCTTCAAATTCCTATTTAAGTACCTATGACCTAGGCTTCACTTATGACCTAGTGTCTATTTCCTTGAATGGGCTCATACTATTATTTTTCCTTTCATTGACATCCCCACCTTTAAAATTTTTAATCCTCAAGGATGTCTAGCCAAAATGGAAAGACTTATCTTTTCATACCATTTTCCTGAAGTAGGGTGTGTCACATGAGTAACTTCTAGGTTAGGAACCCACATCAATAGTTGTTGTGTCAAATATTTAGTCAAAGATTTGATAGAGGATCTCCCACATCGTATGTGGTCCATCTTATATAAACACAGTAACTAGGAATTATTGAGAAGTATTTCTCTAAATTCACAAGTCTTCTTAGTTATATCCACCGATTTATTCTAGTATTTGTGGTCTCCATATTTCTCTATGATATTAATAATAAAAATTGGAAGGAATTCGACATGCTCAATATTTGTACTCTTGGTGATGCTTAATGTGTAGCTATGGTAGTAGAATAAAAGCTCCAATATTCTAGTTGTTCACATAAAATTGACTTCAAATATTATCATCCTTACAATAATAATGGTCATTACTAGTGATTATTATATTTCAAATGTCATTCTCACCATCCCTATGATCAAGCCTATGAATATTATCATAATATTCTATTGGAATTTGAAGATACAACATTATATAAATATGAAGATTCATGCAATAGGAGCATCAAACATAAGTAGACAAGGGGGAACATGAATATTATGCCATGGATTTTTTATCATGCTCTTATGGGGATCGAAGCTCGCCATAACATCAAGGTACATAGATTTATTAAATGATAATGCATCAATGTGTTGGTTGAATTAGGTAGCATACACAACTTTATAGATAGTAAGACAAGTAAGTCCTTGGTCTTGTATATGAATACTACAAATCAAAGTATATTTTAAGATTTATTTTCTAATGGTGATATCATTCAGTGTGTGGATCAAACTAAGGTTAACATTCAAATGGAAAATTATACTTGGTTGGGTAATCTCTTTGCTATGAACCTAGGTATTTTAGATGTCAAATTGGGAGTACAATTATTATTTTAGTTGAGGGATATTACAAATAATATAGAATAATTATATGTCAACTAGATAGAGGATGGAATATAAATCCAACCCTCTACTTACAAGGTGGTTAGTTCACATAGCATGGAAAAGATATTGAATAAAGGTTGTTGTGGATTATTTTATCAATTAAATTGTATGGAGGTTTAGTCTTTATATCCACTTCCTCTATCTATTCCTTTAGATTTATAAAACATGATGGATAAAAATTAGAAGGTCTTTAATGTGCCCATGAGTCTTCCTCCTAAGAAAATACATGATCATGCCATCTATCTTGTTTGGGGAAGTCAACCTCCTAATGCATGTCCTTACCACTATATCCATTCCTAAAAGTAAAAAAATGAAAATATAGTTCAATAAATGTTAGAGAAATAAATATTTATTCCATGTATTAGTATATATTCTTCTTTGGTGATGATGGTATGATGCAAGGATAACTTATGGTGCATGTGTCCTGATTTTTGTCCTTTCAACAAGATCACTATCAAAAATACATTTTGCATCCCTATTGTAAATTATTTGTTGGATGAATTCCATGGTGTGATATGATTTACTAAACTATAATTGCATTATGGGTTTCATCAAATTAGGGTTAGAGAAGATAATATTTCTAAGACTATTTTTTTAACATATGACAATCATTATAACTTTCTTGTCATGTCTTTTTTCTCTAGTTCTCCTTCTACTTTTGGTATCCTTTGATGATATATTAGTTTATAACATGTCCTAGGTGGATCATCTAGTTCATGTTGACAAATGTATTCACCTATTACAAAGGAAAAAATATTTTTTCAGAAGATCAAAATGTTCCTTTAGGATCTAGAACATAGAATACTTGGGACACATAGTAGCTTATGAAGGAGTCAATGTGGATCCTAATAAGATCAAAACTTTGCAATATTTTACCTTTATTAAATTCTTTAAACAACTTTGTGGATTTTTAGGACTCATAAGCTCCTAGAAAAACTTTGTACACAATTATGATAAAATTGTTGCTCCTATCACTAATCTCACTACAAACAATTCTTTTGTTTACTTTGAAATTGCATCTCAAGCCTTCCAATCCCTAAAAGAAGCTATGCATACCACTTATATTTTGACCATCCCAAAGTTTAAAAAATGTTTTATCATTGAGTGTGATTCTTCTAACATAGGTACCGATGTTATGTTGATGCAAGATGGACACTCATTAACCTTTGAAAATAAGCATCTTTTATGCAAGAATATAGAACAATATAACTATAAGAAGGAAATGTTGGATATTTATAGGTCATAGAGACATGGAGGTCTTATTTATTGAGGTATCACTTCATCATCAATATTGAGCATAACATCCTTTAGCATTTCTTAGAGTAGAATATTTCATGTCTTGAGTAGAATATATTGATGACCAAGGTCTTGGCGTATGATTTTATTATTAAATATAATAAAGGAATGGAAAATGTGGTGATATATGCCCTATCTTGGAAATATGAGGATGTTGATGCTATTAATACCATATTAAGTCCTCTTCCACAATGACTTTCACAACTTTAGAAGGATAAATTTTTTTACTTGGAGATTGCATGGATCATTTAGGACATGGAGGTGGGATGATCATTGCATTCTTATTTCTCATATATTAATGGAGTGCTTAACCAAAATGGTTGTATTTATCTTCCTTAGTATTTGAATATTAATTCAAATATTCTTCAAGAAATGCATGCATCTCCTTTGGCTAGACATTTGGAATTCTTGAAAACATACCAACAAGTGAAGCAACATGTTTGTGAAAAATATTAAAACAAATATCTAGACATTTATGGCCAAGTGTGAGGTGTGTAAGCATAATAAGAGGAAATATTTAAATCTCTTAGATCATTGAAACCCTTGTATATCCTTGATGACAAATGGGAGCACATACCCATGGATTTCATTTATGAACATTCCAAATCTGAGGGAAAAATGGTGATCTTTGTGGTAGTATATTGAATTTATAAATATGCTCATTTTTGTATGTTACAACATCCCTATTTAACATGTAAGGGGGTAACAGTATTTCTTGATTCTTTTTATAAATTAAATGGTATGCACAAAACTATTATGAGTGACTATGACCCTATTTTCACTAGTAAATTTTGGAAATAATTATTTTATCTTAGTGGTACTAAGTTGAGTATATCTTCTTCTTATCATCCTCAATCAGAGGGTTATACAAATATTGTTAATAAATGTTTGGGTACTTACCTTTGTTATTTTTCTCAAGACCAGTAGTACCACTAAGTTCATTAGATATCATTAGTTAAATGGTGGTATAATTATTCATACCATACATTCTTCGAGATGTACCTATTTGAAGCATTGTATGGTCAAAAACCTCCATTAGTTGTAAACTATGCTCCAAGATCCTCCATGGTTGCATATGTAGATGATTTGCTATAACTTCAATGGATTATGATTTAGATTCTAAAGGATAATCTAAACTAGACACAAAACCCTATGAAGCAATAATAGGATTCACACTAATATGAACAATTTGACATAGAAGATATGACATTTTTGCACTTTCAACCATATAAGCAATTGTCCTTGAATATCAAGATCAAATAGAAGTTGGCTTCTCAATTTTATGGTCTGTAAAATGTGGTTCATCAAAGTGGTGAAGTAGCATAGTAGTTGGAACTTCCTCTCTCATCCTACATCCATCCTATATTTCATGTATTTGATCTCAAACAAGTTATTGGATAAAAATTGTAGTCCCAAATGGAGCTTCCAATAATCGACAAATAAGGTTGAATCCCTCTCCATGCTTAAGTAGTTTTATGGTCTAAAATTTTTCATCTTTAGTCTCCACAAATTCAAGATTTTATCATCAAGTAGCAAAGCCTTTTATAAAACGATGCTACATGGGAGTTTGAGAGTATTCTATAGTATTTTCTAGCTGTGAGGAGAAATATATTTAAGTGGGAGCCATGTAATGACTCCAACATAGCCATATCAACTATCTTTATTTTTATTTAGCTTTAGGCTCTAAGTTTAGATAGTTGATATATAAGATTTAGGGTTTAGATAAAAATTGATTTAGTCTATAAATAAGAAGATTTAAGTGGTAGCTAAGATCATATTTCATATTTGATTTTTAATCTCACATTTATTGTGTGTATGAGACTTCATCCTATCTAAGTGGCTAAAAAATTGGCATTTTATTTGAATATAGTTTCGATATTTTCATATTGGATTTTCTAGAAATTAGATTTAATTTATTGATATCATTGGGTATTGTTAATTTTACATTATTGGATTGCTACTTCTATTGTTGTAATTATTGAAGTTGTTTCATAACAATAATCCTCTTGCACTAAATCTTAGGGTTTGAATTACTCAAAAGGAAATCTTGACAACACTTGAGCTACAAACATAGCCTCAAAAATTTATGTTGAAGGAATCCTACCATAATTTATTAGTAATTTAGATTTTTATTTGTTAGAATTTTCCAAGAGTAGAACTACAAAGCATTACAATATTTAAAGAAACAAAATATAACTGATTGATTATTCTATGGATAAAATTTGTATAAATAACAAAGTTGATCATTGAGAGCCATTGGATTACAACAACTCATCAAATATGATGTAGACTATAACTAAGAGTTTACCTGACTCATGAAGGAGTAGAAACTCAAGTAAGTCTATCCTAGTAGAACTTAAGAGAATAATTATTTATTCTAACACCCCCCCTTAAGTGAATAGTTCCTTGCAATTAGTGGAGGATTCTTTTTGCTACTTGCCAGTGACTAAAATGAGGTTGATGTGAGATTCTGGATATTAATCCAACAACATATGAGATATCTAGATGAGTATGAGTAAGGTATAATAGAATCCCTATAAATTGATGGTATAGAGTTGCATCACATAGAGGGGATGTGCAGAAAGTACTTAGATTAACTCCAGACTAAAAATGTGTAGGATAAGGTTTGCAATCTATCATTTTAAACCTTTGAATAAGATCTAGAGTGTATTTTTGTTGACACAATGAAATTCTTGCATCTGTTTGATTTATTTGGATCCCAATAAAGTAATGAGCTAGACCCAGATCAGTTATATCAAAATTTTCAAATAGGGGGTATTTTATAGTCTGAATGTGAGTGAAGTCACTACCAATGAGTAGTAGATCATCAACATATAGAACAAGTATGGTGAATTTTCCTTCATCTCTCCAAATGTAGACTTTGTTATTAGAATCACAATGATAAAACCTAAGGAAAGAAGGAAGGAGTCCATTTTTTCATACCAAGCTCTAGGAGCTTGTTTAAGGCCATAGAGAGACTTCTTTAGCCTACAAACAAGAGAGGAGTCTTGAGTGAAACCAACAGTTTGTTCTATGAATATCTATTCCTTTAAGTATCCATGTAAGAAAGCACATTTTACATCCATTTTAAATACAAGCCACTTTTGGGAAGCAGCCAAAGAAAGAACCAGTCTAACAGATTCCATTTTGGCAACTGGTGCAAAGGTTTCAACATAATCAATTCTTTCAATTTGAGAGAAACCTTTGGCTACTATGAGAGCTTTGTGTTTATCAATTTCTCCATTAGGACCATATTTTGTTCTATAAATACATTTACAACAAACTAATTTCCTTCCTTTAGGTAGGGAAACTAAATCCCAAATTTAGATTTTGAGTAAGGAAGAAAATTCATTTTCCATGGCATCATCTCATTCTTTAATACTAGTTGCTTATTTGAAGGATTGAGGATCAAAGGAAATAGACCGAAAAAAAATACCAGTGCCTATGGAGTTGGTTCATCTAGATGATGGAAGATTTTGGATGTAAGAAGTGGCTTCTTTAACAATGGTGCGGGCCCATTTTGGCATAGTGGAAGGAGTGGAAGGTGTGGAAAGAATTTGAGTTGGATTTATAGGATCCTAAAATTGATCATCAATCTCTAAATTAATATCTAAAGTTGGTTCTTTATTATATTGAGGTTTTACTATAGGAGAAGGCTTAATAGAGGAAGATGATGGTTGATGATATTTCTGAGGGAATGTTTCATCAAATTGGACATTCCTATGAAAAATGCCTCATGATTTGTGGGATCAAGGAGCTTGTATGCTTTCATTTCCTCACAATAACCAAAAAATATGTGTTTTCTTTTCTTATCTAGAGACTTCCTTTTCTTCTTTGGGATGTGTGCCCAAATAGTACAGCCAAAAATATTGAAGAAAGAGACATCCAATTTTGAGCCAGTCCATGTTTCTTCAGGAGTTAAATGGTCAAGAGCTTTATGAGGTGTGCATCTTTTAATATAGTTTGCATAGTTAATAGCTTCTGCCCAAAAAACTTTTGTAATATCTCTTGAATGTAGCATACATTTTACCATTTATTTCAATGTTCGGTTTTTTCTCTCTGAAATACCACTTTGTTATGGATTATGGGAGATAGAATGCTGATGAATGATGCCATGACTTGATAGAAATATTGAGAACTCATTACTACAGTATTCCCCTCCATTACATGTGTGAATTTGCTTTATGTTGTAAGAGGACTGATTTTCAACTAAGGCTTTCAATATTTTGAAGTGGGATAGAACATCATTTTTGTATTTTAGAAAGTAGACCCAAGTTATTCTAGAAAAGTCATCAATGAATGTTAGAGCATATTTTGCTCCTTTGAAATAAGGCTTTGGGAAAAATATTAAGTCACTATGGATTAACTCTAGAGGGGATGAGGCTTTTAAAGAATCACTTGGGTGGAAAGGATATTGATGTTGCCTTCCAAGAGCACATCGAGAACATACTCCATCAATAGAAGAGACTTGAGGTAAAACTGTTACCATTTCATGGGTGTTCAATTCCTTTAGGTAGTTATAACTGAGATGACCAAACCTTTCATACCAAATTTTACTTTCAAGATCTCCATGAGCCATAAAATAGGAGGCCCCTTCTGTATTTTTGAATCCTTTGAAGTGAAATAGATGAGTGTTTCGATCAATATATCCTTTAGCTATAAGAGAGTGGGGGTCTTGAAAGTCTTTTATCTCAACTGCTGTTGGAGAGAAGAGAACAATTTTCCCCTTTCTAAAGGTACAAATCTGATAGACGAAGAGGATATTTGTTGAAATGTTTAGAACATAGAGAAAATTATTGATAGAGCCACCATCAATGGATATGTCACTCTTTCCTTTGACTGGAATAAAGGAAGAGTCACCAAATATGCTACATGTTGAACTTGAGGAGATAGAAGAGAATGACTCATCTGAAGCAATCATGTGATGATTTGCTCCAAAATATAGGACCCAGTAATTAGATAAAGTATTGGTGGTATTATCTTGAACATTTAGGGCTTTTATTATCTACTTTTTATTATCTATCTTTTAATCCTTCATAGCTGCCTCTAGTTGTAATCATTTCCAGCATTTATTTGTAGAATGACCATTCTTTTTGCAGTGGGTACAAGTTATGGAATTCCTTTCTTTCTTTTTGAATTTTTCTTTAGTAGAGGTGGAGGCTACTAAGGATTTTTATGAAGAGGAAGATATCTCATATTTTGCAAGTTTTATTTCTTCCCTAGTTAGTCTATCACAAAATTCTTCTAAGGATGGCATTTTAAAAGTTGCACCAAGAGCATATTTTGTAGATAGAAAGGTGGTTGCAAAGATTTGAAATACACCATTTAGTTTAGAAAGAATTAGATAAATACATTCTTCTTCAGTTTTATTCTTCTCACTACCTTTGTATTGAGTGAGGACTTCTTTGAATTTGGTGAGAAAGTTAACAATATTGCTTAAGCATTCAGAAGATAATGTTGTTAATTCTGCCTCTAGCTGCATTGATCTTATTTGATCTACTTTCCCAAACAAGTTCTTTAATTTCTCCCAACTTTCATAAGGAGTTTTACAATCTGTAATGTGAAACCATAAGCTTTCATTTACATTAGAGTTTATAATATCCATTTTTCCATACATCGTCTCTTTATGAATAAATTTTTCATATTCTTTTTCAAACTCAGGATGCTTTTCTTCTAATAGGTGTATGAGCCCTTTTTGATAAACGATATTTAATATTTTGGGTTTCCATGTATTGTAGTTATGAGGAGTGAGAGGATCAATTGTATTCATTGAATTCATTTTGCAAAATAAAATTGAAGAGAACCCAAACTTCCCCCCTTTAACTTTAATTTAAATAATTCAATGGATATTAGTGAACAAAAGCCTTTAAGAAACACCAAATATCTCAAAATACCCACCCTAACGAGAGGGAAACTATAAGTAATTTTGAGGAGCTTTGATATTAATATTAGGTTAATGAGAACAATTATGTCAGGCCTATATATCTTTTCTCCTCAAATACCCACCCTTACGAGAGGTAAACTATAAGTATTGAGTATATTTGATACTTGGAACATAGGCTTTTAATCATCCAGACTCCTATATTGGTTATCTTAATAACCCGCCCTTACCTGAGGAAAACTATAAGTTATTTAGAATTTCCAAAATAGGTGCATAGTTGATTTAATATATTTGCTCTTTAGAAATTTTTAAGAAGGGATAATGAATTGAGAATAAAATAGATTAACAAGGTTAATTAAAGAGATATCATCACTTAAATTTCTTTATCAATTTTTTTATTATATAAATTAAGAAACTCTTTGTAAAAAATTAATAAAAATAAGTTCATTAATATAGAGACCTATTGCAAGAAGAAAATAATGAAATAATATTTATTAATGATATATCCTCACTTTTATCCACTAAAAAATCTCTATATAATATTAAAGAACTTCGGAAAGAAAATTAATTAGAACAAAGTAAGTTTTTTAATATAAAGATTTGCTTTAAGAAGGAATTAAAGAAAAAATAAAATATTTTTATTTAATATATCTAATGTATTAAGGAATGTAATTTGAAATCAATCATCCTCACTTATATTTCATTACCAATATATATAAACAAATGACTTATAACAAAGGTAATGAGGCAAAAATAAAAGAGGTAAAAAATGATGCAATAACAACCCCCCTCAATGCTATGATAGGTGCAAAAAAGGCACCTATAACCCCCCCACCAAAAAAATATATATATATATTATAGAGATTACAATTGTCCTTTATATCTTTAGGCCAAGGAGAGGCCGAAAAGAAAAGGATATAAACTTTTGAAGGCTACAAATTTAAATAGAGATCAGATGAATATTTTTATCTTTAAAAATTGAGTTGAAATTTAATTGACGTCAGATAGAGGACAAGAGGCAGCGAAGAAACATTGATGCTACATCTTTCAATGAACAAGCGATGCCAATGGGCAGTGAGAAAGGAGCTTTGAAAGGCTATGATTCATTGCACTAAGAGTTGAGTAGGGCAGAAACATAAAATATTATAACGATACCTGAAGGGTCGACATCCACAATAAGCTGGATTGGAGTTTCGAAAACCACAAACTTTTAAAGGTTTGCTTTATCACTGCACCTGAAAGTTTAATAAAGGAAGTGAACTTTATAAAATAAATAAATAATTGAATACCACCTCTTGTTGCATATGCAAAATGCAGGGAAGGTGCCCGAAGTAGCAGAGAAGGCGGTGAGAAGTGAGGCTTCCCGAAATATGAGAGGAAGAAAATGGTGCCACACACAAAGATATTCCTTAAAAATAGAAGATGTTAGGCATCATAAAAACCTAACACAAAGCACAAGACAAGTTTTGTTGAATATCCATCTATGGCACACTTGAACAGATCCTCAAAGGATAGAAGATGATAGGCACCACTAAAAAATCATCAATATAATGCTTAAATGAAGAAATACTATTCAAACAAGAGAATAATGTTATTCAAATATTGTTAAGATGATTATATAAAAAAAAAACTAAATTTCTTCCTGAGCGTCGAAGGAAAAAAAATGGAAGACGTTCGAGTTGAATGAATATTTAGAAATCACAAGATCTTCAAACGATTGATATTTAATAAGGAAAATGGCCATTTTATGAGACATAGTCTCTATACACACCAATATAAGTAGTGGTCAAAATCCACGTGTCTAAAAAAATAAATGGACTTTGGTCTATTCAAAGTTAGACCAAAAGTTCATTCTATTTTTATGTGGGGAGTGCTGCTTCCTCTAATTAAATATATCACGAAGATATAATGAAATCTAAACTTCAGTTAAAAAAATTTATATTGCCCACCAAAATATTAATGCCTACGAATCTTTAGTCTCCACTTTTGAGTGATATATAGTTATGGCTAAATAGAGCCGAAGCGAGCTACGTTCGAGATGAAGATTTTTTTTTTAAACATAGGCATACGAGGAGGACACATAAAATGGCAACAAAAAAGAGGAGAAATTTTGCATAACAAGGTAAAACAATATTTATCTAGATATTACCATAAGCAAATTCCTCAAAAAAAAATTGCAAATATAAAAAAAATAATCTACAATAGATATAAAACCTCCTTCTTTTAAAAAAAAAACAAAAGATAAGATTAAGAACTAGTTTGAGAGGCTACCTTCAAGAGAGAATGCCTAGCAGAATCTGTCCTGCTCTGGTACCATGTTAGAATTTCCCAAGAGTAGAACTACAAAGCATTACAAGATTTAAAGAAACAAAATAGAACTGATTGATTATTCCATGGATTAACTTTGTATAAATAAAAAAGTTGATCATTGAGAGCTATTGGACTACAACAACTCATCAAATATGATGTAGACTATAACTGAGAGTTTACCTGAATCATGAAGGAGTGGAAACTGAAGTAATTTATTCTAGTAGAACTTAAGATAATAATTATTTATTCTAACATTCTTAACATTTCTTTAAATCTTCTAGGAGGTTTAACTTCCTTAAACCCAAGCATTAGTGTCTTGAATAATTCTACAAAGGAGAGGTAAAAACCATTCAAGAAAAACAACGGTAAAGGAGGACATCATGACTAAGATAGATAATGAATAAAATAATCAAGATTTTAATGGTTAAGGTAAAATATAAGAGATTGAATTACCTCATAATGTTCTTTATTATATGATGGAGTGTCAAAACCACCAGGTAATAATATTCTCTTTAGGGTTTCTCTTCTTGAGCATGACTTCCATAAATGAATGAAAGTGGTTGGGAAACTATCAGATGGGAAGTGGAGCATATGAGGGGTTTGTATAGAGTATTTATTTCATGTCAATTTGAGTTATAAGAAGCAATGAGAGTTTATTTGCAATATGTTACTTAGGTGATTTGTAGATAGACCTGCTATTTGTAGACTTAAACTTTTAACTTTTACTTAGATGAGCCTTAAAGGGCCAAATTTCTACTTGAGGTTGAGTTTTATTTTTTGAATTTAACATTTAAAACTTTTCTTTAGGACATATATGGTAGGTTAGGTAGAGTCATCTGGTGCAAGGACTAGGCAGATAAATTTATAACCTAAGTGACCTAATGGTAAAGACTTCAAAACTCCAAATAAGAGGTCCAAAGATTGAATTCTATGAAGTAAAGTTATACACCATACTTTGCTTACCAAAGTGTGATTAAATAACTATATATTATGTAAAAACTGCCCTCTATAAAAAATCTCAAATAACCTATGATTTCATAATAAAGATTACTTTATTTTTTACAAAATTTTTCTTTTAGCCTACATAATACATATTTCGTAAAAAAATATGCCGCTTGAATAGAGATGTAAAATAAAAGTTAAAAATCCCTCTTTTTCATTTGAGAGAGTCATGGATTCTTGTGGGATTCCTAAGGATGGACTTAATAACTTTATATTTAAACTCCTTTAATTTTTTTTTTATAAAAAAATTACATTTTAAAGTTGTAAGTTTATTATAGAATTTTGGCCTCTTTTGATATAAATCCTATTCACTATAAGGAAACCAAAACCTTAATAAAAATTAAATTAACTAATTGAAAAAAAACTAATAATTAATTAAAAAAAAAAAAAATTAAAAAGAAAAGACGTGCACTTTGCCTTGTTCAATCAGGTGCTATGCAAAAGGGTAAATCCACTTTTTTAAAGAATTGAATTGTTCCTATATGATGCTATTAGTACTATTTGTTTTAATCCGTTTTTTTTTTTTTAAATCTTTTATTTAGAAGGAACTATCTATTTATATTGAAGTTAAGGTGCCAGTCACCTTTGAACAATTTCCATGCTTCACGTTTATTTATTTCAGCAGGGGAACTCATATTTATTTTCTACGAGGGACAAGGAGGGAAATTCAACGCGCCACCCCCGCACAAACCAGGGTTGCCTCCAAAACTATAATTGAAGATCGGCTTATTCAGACCATCCGGAACTCGACCAGACAAGTCATTCGACCAGATATTGAAGTAGGTCAAATTGAGTTTCCCTAATTCCTGAGGAATGCTTCCATCGAACCGGTTATTACTTATGTCGAAGCTGGTCATCAAAGTCAGATTCCCTAATTCCTGAGGAATGCTTCCGCTAAACCGGTTATTACTTATGTCGAAGCTGGTCAGATTCGTCGCATTGCCAACAGAAGCACTAATATGGCCTTCCAAATCATTGTCGTATAGGAGAAACTCTCTCAGATTGGGTGATCCCCAGAGGCCGTCTGGTACCTGGCCGCTCAGCCGATTATTGCCGAGCAACACGTATTCAAGACTCTTGCAATCCCCTAAAGATGAAGGCAAGCTGCCATTGAAATTATTTAAAAAAGCAGCCAAAGCATAAAGTGATCCATTTTTGCAGAGAGTAGAAGGCAAAGGACCCTCAAAATTATTGCCCACTATATCGACAAGAGCAAGCGGGGAGTTGGCTCCCAGATTCTGGGGCAACATCCTCGTAAAACTGTTATTGAACAGCTTGAACCTCGTCAAGAACCGAAGCTGCTCGAACTCCGAAGGTACGGGGCCCGTCAAATTATTATTAAACAGATTGAGCGTGTCCAAATTCGCCAGATTCGTCGTCCCCGCCGGAATCTCGCCGGAAAGCTGGTTGTCCGAGACGTCCAAGATGGATAAGCTCTTCATGTCTCCGATTGCAGAGAGTAGATTAGAAGGCAAGAGGTATGGAGAGAGTTTGCATAAGACAGAGAAAAGTCCAAATGCATTGCTTGTGGATTGGCCCATTTGAACTTCGGTGAAGCACATTAGATTACAGGCAAAGTTGTAAAGCACATTTTTACTTTGCCTTTTAAAAATGATATGCTCATTAATGTTAGAATTTTCTATATGTATTGAGATCATCAGCGAACTCGGAACTAATCGCAGAAGATATGTCTTTTTGGCGTGATCGTAACAATTGAAATGTGATGTGTTTAATATTGTAAATGCGATGACCATTTCCACCATGATCCAGTGCTGGTGAATCAAAAAATCTTGAATGGTGTTATCGTAGATAATTCTGTTAAGTCCTAGGCTGAAATAAGATTCACGTAATAGCTTACGTTTAAAAAAAAATTAAAAATTAAAAAAAATTGATAAATAAATAAACGGTTAAGTTATTTGAATATTTAAGTCGGTTAGGATAATTTATGTTAGTGGACTTAGTATAATAATTTTAAAAATAAAAATTAGTACACAATAACATTAGAAATTTTGTTATTGCAAGAAAAACTATTACCAATGAAGTTCTTCCTCTCACATATATAGATTATATAACCCTACTAGTTAACCATGCCACCTTGAGGAATGATGAAGTTTCTATAAAACCAATATAATACTCTAAAATTAGTAAGATTATCTTATGCATTAAAAAAAAAAATGTTTAGAAGGCTTAAGGGTGAAGGGATTGTTCAATAGAGTTCCAGCTAGAGGCCATTACCATGTTATATTCAGTTACATATCATTTATATACCGTTTCTCTTTCCCACAAGTTAAAACTCATACGCCGCTTTTCATTGACTTTCTTTCATTTATACTCTTATGCACATAACAAGTTAAAACTCATACGCCCCTTTTCATTGACTTTTTTTCATTTATACTCTTATGCATGTAACTAAAATAATTTAGGAGTGTTCTCATTTAGTCCATTCAAAGGATAGGTTCCCAATTAATTTCATACAATGTATGTTTAAACTTTGGATATTTTTTTCCATTTTAAGGCATTTTTATATATTAAGTTCAATTCTATCGTGCATAAAGATAAGGTATAAATATGTTGTTTTAATGTATTTTTAAGATAATATTTTCATCAATATAGTTTAAATAAGATATATACAATTTTTTTGATTTGGTTATTGTGAAAAATTTCTATGAATGACGCATAGGGTTAAGCAGTCTCCTTCCAACCATGATCTTTTGTAAAGTCGAAAGTTGTAGTTATCAATAAAAAATTTAACACAAAGCCACCACATACCCACCCTCTCACACACTCGTCCACGCCACGGTTTGAACCTTGGACCTCTTGAAGAAGAGCCAAAGCCCCAACCGTTGCGCTGCACCCCAGGTGCAAAATATATACAATTTTTATTAGGATAATTTTATCAAAGTATTAAATATTATACTTTTTGTTAAGTAACTAAATCATAGTTAATATGTGTTTTTATTATATTATATTAGACCTAGGTTTAAACCTCACACGTATGCCCACTTTGTGCTAAAGGTAGTAGTCTATTCTGAATAATTAGAGTGTGCGCCAGACTGACGATGATGATACGAATCTCGAAGCAACGGTGGTCACCATATCACGCTGGATAACCTTAAAAAGACGAATAGATTTGGTGGTTGCAGTCCCTATGGTTTGAACCCTGCACTGACCAATTACTAAAAATATTGGTTGTTACCAACTCTCCTATGTAATAAAAAAAAAGTGTTTTTATTATAGATAATTTTTATTTCTTTTTCTATAAAATATATTCATATTCTTTAGAGGGTTATTTTTCCACAATAAACTCTTTGACATCATTTTTTAAAAGATAAAATCTCACTTGAGATACTATCTTCTAAAATTTAAATTTCACCTAGATGTATGTATAAGTCTTATCATATTCAAATTAAAATCTAGTTAATAATTTTATTATCTTATTTATATAACCATAAAAATAATCAAATGACATTCGCTTAATTGATTAGATTTTTCAACTTTGGAGGAGACTAAGGTTTGAATCTTTCCAAACACTACATGCATAATTGTTAAGTTTTTTGTAATACTACCGTGTGGTCATGATGAAATACAAGTAGATCCATTTCAATATCATATAAATTATTTTAAAAATATATAAGAAGTCATATGCCTTTGTCCTAATTAGAAAAATGTAGTCGTGTATTCTATTCATGCTTTTTCATCATTAGAAATGAAGGTGAAATCCAAAATTCTAAAATTCATATGCCTTTGTCATTCAATTGTTAGGAGTTATTACATCATAGATTATATGAGAAGGTACTTGCATGTAGTATAGTACAAGATAGTTGCAAGTTTGTTTGAGGGTCTATTATGCTCAAACTAGGCATCCTGTGTACATAAATACCCTTTATTTTCATAATACAAGATATTTGGATCATTAATATCTAACATGTCATATCAAAGCATGTATAAGGAAAAAAATTCTCCTTTTTATCCTCCTCTAGATTTTACACAGAGAAATCAAAAGAGCACTTTGTTTGAGAAAGAAAAATTTAATTTTGAAAAAAGAATTTATAAGGGTAAAATTATCCTTTAGTAAATTGTCACTATGAAGCAAAATTCTATGGTAGAATTAAAAAATTTTAGGATGTAAAATCCTTATAAAATTAGGCAAATTCTTGAAAGCAAACAACTAGGTCAATGGAGGCAAGAAATGAAACCATAAGAAACTCCTCAAAATTGAATAATATAAAGAAGTCATTGAAGCTTCTTGAAGCATTGCAAGTAAAAATGAAAAACATAAAATTACCCTTTAAAGTGATGCATAAGAATTCATCATAAAGAAAGAATCTATCTATTTTAGAGAGGAACAAAAATAAACTCATTTAAAGGTAGATATATTTTAAAAAACTTTACCTTGTATAAATATTACAAGCTCACATAAAGCAAGAGAAGCAACATTATATAATTTTCTAAAAGAATAGTTACAAAAAAAGAGAAAATGCAACAAAATCTCCAAGTAGAGTATTGAAATCTCGCACAAATTATAAAGAATTGTTTTGAAAGGAAAATTAATCATTTGATTCTTGAAAATACTCCTATAAGATAACATATATAAATTAAATAATTCTTAAACAATCATAGTAAGCAAACCAATAGGAAAATGGTTCTATGTAGTGACAGTTCCAAATAGAACAAATGTTAGAGAAAAATCAAGAAAACAAGTTCCATGCAACCATAATATGTATCCATCTATTAATAAAAGTTAAAAAATGCATTAGTGAAGTGCATGAGGAACTAAAGGGTCATAAATGGCAAGAGGAAGTGGAGGAAGCATCAACTACAAAGCCATATTTAGAAAATTTATAAAAGAACAAAAGTACGAGGTGCCAAAGTTTTCAAATAACATTGGGAACACATTACTTAATTGTTATAAACATCAAATTAATTAGGAAAATATCAATAGACATCAAGGAAAACTATATTTGAAGAACAAAGGATGGTTCCAAAGAAGATGCACACGAGATTGATTAATTAAAGTACAAAGAAGTGGGCATATAGTTTAGAAGAACCCATGAGTGTTTATTTAAATTACCTAGTAAAATAATACATTGAATATTTAAACATAATATAATGAAAGATGCATGATAAAAAATTGGACACTCAATAAAGGTGCTAAATAAAAGTTCATGCATTAAATAAAAATGCATGACAAAAATTTATATGCTAGAAAAAGGTGCTTGACAAAATTTTAGGTACTCAAGAAAGCACTAAAAGTATAGGTGCTTAAGAAATATGCATGAAAAATTGTAAAGCACCCAAGGAAAGTGCACAATAGAACATTTTAGATCACTTAAAGAAATATCAAACCCATATCTAGAAATGCTCTTTAGGCATAAACCAAAGAAAGTGACTTACACTCCCATAAGCAGATTTCAAGTGATGTGCAAAGCATTCAACATGGTAACAAAGATCAAGGTGAAGAAAATCTAATTGAACATCAAGAAGGATGTTGTATTCACATAAAATAAGTAACTTACACTCCCATAAGCATGATTTCAAGTGATGTGCAAAGCATTCAACACGGTAGCAAAGATCAGGGTGAATAAAATCTAATTGAACATCAAGAAGGATGTTGTATTCACCTAAAATATTAAGGGAAAGAAAAGTTTGTTTTGAAAAAGAAAAGTAACACATTTTTATGACAAGCACTTCTTTAAAATTAAAAAGAAATTATAGAAATATTCTCTATTCAACATCCAATATTCAAAAAAGGCATGATAACCAATGCTATTTAAATTTTTAGGCAATATTCAAGGGATTAAGAAATCCAATTGCAAAGTAACACATAGATAATGAAATAGTGTACTTGTGAAAAAGTTCAAAAATAAAAGAAAAAAATATATAAAATTTTAAGAAAAGGGATATTTGGTAGAGAAAGAAGAATTCCCTCTATCTTTACTTAATGAGACACAATTATTTTTTATAGTTTTTGAAGTATTAATTATAATCTAAGTATGAACATAGATATACTCATTAAAAAATTTAAAGTAGATTTAATGGAAAAAAATATTCATATTTTATAAAGGTTAATTATAAATAAAAAAGCACTATAATAAGATTTTATTGTTTGAATTTTGATTATAAAAAAACAATTATTTTTTGTATAAGACCAAACTCATGACGCAACCTATTTTTTCTAATAGGACCAAACTCATGACACAACTTATATTTTCTTATAGAACCAAAGAAACTCATGACACAACTTTGAAATAAGTTTGAAAAAATAGGATAAGAAGTAAATCCAAACCCATTTATTTTCTAAGAAGGCGGCGGATGGGAGGGACAAGTAGGAAAATTCAATGCGCCACCCCCGCACAATTTAGGATTGCCGAGAAAACTAGACTTGGAGGCCAGTTTATTCAGACCATCCGGAACTCGACCAGACAAGTCATTGAACGATACGTTGAAGGTGGTCAAAGTGAGATTCCCTAATTCCTGAGGAATGCTTCCGCTAAACCGGTTATTACTTATGTCGAAGCTGGTCAGATTCTTCGCCTTGCCAACAGAAGCATTAATCTGGCCTTCCAAATCATTGTCGTTTAGGAGCAACTGTACCATATTGGGAGATCCCCAGAGGCCATCTGGAACCTTGCCGCTCAGCCGGTTCTGGCCGAGCATCACGTATTCAAGACTCTCGCATTCCCCCAAAAATGAAGGTAAGCTGCCATTGAAATTGTTTGAAAGAGCAACTAAACCATAAAAAGTTCCATTTCCGCAAAGAGTAGAAGACAATGGACCCTCAAATTGGTTGTCCTCTATTTCGAGGATAAGAAGAGGGGAGTTGGTTCCAATCCGCGGCAACATCCCCGTCAAACTGTTGTTGAACACGTTGAACCTGGTCAAGAACCGTAGCTTCTCGAACCCCGGTGATACGGGACCCGTCAATTTATTATCAAACATCTGGAACGTATCCAGATTCGGCAGAGTCGTCATTCCCGCTGGAATCTCGCCGTAAATCTGGTTGTCCGAGACGTCCACGATGGATAAGCTCTTCATGTCTCCGATAGCGGACGGAATTCGGCCGGAAAGGTTGTTCTCCGAGAGTAGGAATACTGTTAACTTCGATAAAGCCGTCAGGCTGTCCGGAATAACACCCGTGAGCTTGTTCTGCGACAGGTCCAGCTAGTCCATATCCGTCAGGGTTCCCAAAACCGGCGGGATCTGTCCGGTTGGAGAACAGTTATAAAGCCACAGCATTTGCAGCCGCTTCAGATTCCCGAGCTCCACCGGCACCGCAGAAGGGGTCAGAGGATTGTCGCCGATCATGAAGTTCGTCAGGGTCGTCAAGCCCCCAAGAAAGGCAGGAATCGTTCCCGTCAAATTGTTTGCGTGGAGGAAGAGCGCTTTGATCATTGTTAAATTTCCGAAACCGGGAGGGAGACTGCCTATATTTATATATAATTGTGTATACTAGAAGAATCAATAACTTTTACATTTTTACCATTTTTTATGGATTTGAATTGTGCTCTTTGATGTTACTATAACCACTAATTGCATCTGGAATTTTTTTTAATTTCAGTGAAGACATTGGTGTGACAAACCCTCTAGTTCTTCAAGGTCCTGATTTTTGAACTGAAGTTATGGATGTCAAACAAGGTTCTTTACTGACCAAACCCTTATATTTGAATTATTATTACTTAATTATTCTGGGATTTGAGATAGTTTGGCTTAAAATTCAACACAAGTTTGTTGTAATACCACCACATGGTTACGACGTAATATTGGTAGGACTTATCTCAATTCCATATAACTGATTTTAAAAATAAATAAACATAAAATATAAATTTAATTTACACTACCATGAGCATGTTTTTAGGTAATGTGCAAAGTGTTCAACATGACAATGAAGACGAGGGTGAAGCAAATCTAATCAAACTTCAAGAAAGGCATTGTATTCACTTGAAATATTAAGGCAAAGGAACATTTCCATACCAATACATTCTAGTGACAAGCACCTATTTAAAATTAAATAGAAATTACAACCACATTCTACATTCAACATACAATACTTAGAAGAAGGCATGATAACCAGTGCCATTCAAATTTTTAGATAAAATTCAAAGGATCAAAAAATCTTATTGCAAAGTAACATGTGGATAATGGAGTAGTGCACACATGGAAAAGTTACAAAATAATGAATAAAGGAAAGGGTAGAATTTTAATATTCCATAGAGGAAGAAGTATTCTCTACCTTCACTCATAAAGACACATTTCTTTCTTGTAATTTTTGAGGTATTAACTCTAATCTAAGTGTATATATATATATATATATATATATTCAAATTTTGTAAAGGTTTATTAGGGCTAGTTGAGCACAAAATGAGAAATTGATTGCCAAGCTTTCCAATTTTGGGTAACTGGAATAGATCCTTTAACTGTAAAATAAGGTGTATTAAGGACCTTATCCTCCTAAGGGGTCTCTTTCCATTTACCTTTCTGAGTAGCTAGAGAGATTCTATAATGAAATATATGTTTTCAGTTTTGATCACCAATAATGGCTCTAGCAACCCATTTTTTAGCTAAATTTTTGCTTTGAGTAAGAGGATCAATGATGTCTAGACCTCTTAAATCCTTAGGTTTAGTACAAAGTTTCTAAGAGATGGGTGTCATTCCGACCTCCCCATCCCGTTTAATCCATAAAAAATTATGAATGACTTGATTTAATTTGTTATAAGCTA
Source organism: Wollemia nobilis (assembly GCA_028583015.1). Classification (NCBI taxonomy): domain Eukaryota; kingdom Viridiplantae; phylum Streptophyta; class Pinopsida; order Araucariales; family Araucariaceae; genus Wollemia; species Wollemia nobilis. Next base: position 166,326 of record JAQPPZ010008116.1, read on the forward strand.
CCTTTGGGGCCATCCAAAAAGAGGAGTAATAAACATGAGAGGCTGCCAAAATTTTATTCACAACTTGAATTCTTCTTACTAAGAAAAGAAACTGAGTTGGCCAAGCATTAATTTTTTTTTTGAAGTATTTCCATAACCCAAAGGAAATTCCCAAATAATGTACAATCATACCATGAGGGATAATCTTCCACTCAATTAACGAGTTGCATCCACGAGGAGAGGAAGAAGTATAAAAGACTTCAATTTTAGAGTCATTAATATGAGAACCAAAGACATCACAAAACAATTGAATAATATCTTTAGCTGTTTTCACCTCTTGTTGGGTATTTTGAAGAAAAATAAGAGTCCATTAGTAAAATGTGAGTTAAGAGCATGCTTATTCCTAGGAAGCTTAATACCAGGAATGAGACCATCAGAATGAGCCTTATGAAGAATATAACCAAGAGCATCGACAGCCAAAACATACAAAATAGGAGAAAGTGGGCAACCCTGTCTGATAGACCATTGAAGAGGAAAGGAAGAAGAAAGAGCTTCATTAACCAGAACACAAGATAAAGCATTACCAAAGAGCATACCAATTTGATTACAAAATTTTAGACTAAAATAAATCAAGAAAGCATACTAAGAATAAAATCCCATCTGATTCTATCATAAGCTTTGTCAAAATCTAACTTAACCAAGAGGGCATCTTGATTAGAGTCAATAGCCCATTGCAAAATTTCCCAAACCATCATAATATTATCTAAAATATAACAACCTTTAAAAAAGTAGATTGTTCATGGCAAACAATTTCTTGAGCAACAATTTTAATTTTTAAAGCTATAGCTTTAGCTATGATCTTGTATGAAACATTAAGGAGGGTAATAGGTCTCCAATTGGAGATCCGGTTACGAGTCTTACCTTTAGGAATCATCCTGATAAGCCTTTAATTTATATAAGCTCCAAGGGAACTATTATGGAGAGCTTCCAAGTAAATGTGATGAAGATCAGAGGAAAGAATATACCAAATTTTTTTATAAAACTCCGTTGGAAGACCATCCAAGCCAGGAGCTATCATTCTTCATAGAAAAAAGAGGAGTTTGCAGATCACTCACATAAAGAGGATATTCAAGTTGATTCAGAATAATGGGATATACTAGGGTGGGAATATGTTCTTGCACATATTCCATTAAGATACATTGGATTTCATCCCTTGGCTCCCTTATAAAAAGCTGAGAGAAATGAGCTTTAGATTCAAAAATAAAATTACCTGAAGGGTCCTCTAACTCAGTGATCTTTCTTATGTTTGAGGTAGCTAAAAAAAATTAGTTCCCTTGTCTCACTGGAAGATCCAATTGAGGTGAGATCTAATATTGGCCCCTCTAGCATAGTAATGCTCGTAAACTCTAGCCTGATTTTTAACATTAGCTAGATCGCATCAAATAACAATGTTAGCAAGATCTTTCATAAGCATGAAACGAAGATGAGAGTTTATGAGCATAATAATGCTCATAAACTCTAGCCTAATTTTTAACATTAGCTAGATCATTAGCAGGATCTTTCATAAGCATAAAATGAAAATGAGAGATCTTATCAAGACAACTCTTGGATCTTCTTCCTCTTGGCAATAGAACGTCCATACTATTTAAAGAATGAAATCATATTAAAAATCACCGTGGAAAACATTAATGTTCCTTTTTAAAAAAATTAAAGAAACTCTTGCCCTTTACCTTGTTCAATCAGTACTATTGCTTAGTATAATTTGTTTTATCAAGTATTTCTATTCTTTTATTTACAATCTCTGACATAGGGAACTATTATTTTGCCATCAACCGGACAAAGATATTTGTCAACTATTAACATTTAAAGGTTTTTTTCTATAGTACTTGCATAAGATCCAAATTCAACCAGAACATTATGTGAATATGTATGAAAGTATTAATAAAAAAAAAATGGGTCGTACTAACACAAAGCAAGAGATTGTTCAACCGAACACACTTATCTCGAAGTTTTATTCATATAAAAGGTAAGTACTACGTGAAGTTAGGGTGCGCTTCACATCCATTTATTTCAACTTCTACATTTAACACAGAGTTCTCCGTCGACCTTGGAAACTCATATTTATTTTCTACGAGGGTGGCGGAGGGGAGGGACAAGGAGGAAAATTCAATGCGCCACCCCCGCACAATTTAGGATTGCCCAGAAAACTAGACTTGAAGGCCAGTTTATTCAGACCATCTGGAACTCGACCAGACAAGTCATTGAACGATACGTTGAAGGTGGTCAAAGTGAGATTCCCTAATTCCTGAGGAATGCTTCCGCTAAACCGGTTATTACTTATGTCGAAGCTGGTCAGATTCTTCGCCTTGCCAACAGAAGCATTAATCTGGCCTTCGAAATCATTGTCGTTTAGGAGCAACTCTACCATATTGGGAGATCCCCAGAGGCCATCTGGAACCTTGCCGCTCAGCCGGTTCTGGCCGAGCATCACGTATCCAAGACTCTCGCATTCCTCCAAAAATGAAGGCAAGCTGCCATTGAAATTGTTTGAAAGAGCAACTAAACCATACAAAGTTCCATTTCCGCAGAGAGTAGAAGGCAATGGACCCTCAAATTGGTTGTTCCATATTTCGACAATAGAAAGAGGGGAGTTGGTTCCAATATGCGGAAACATCCCCGTCAAACTGTTGTTGAACACGTTGAATCTGGTCAAGAACCGTAGCTTCTCGAACCCCGGTGGTACGGGGCCCGTCAATTTATTATCAAACATCTGGAACGTATCCAGATTCGGCAGAGTCGTCATTCCCGCCGGAATCTCGCCGTAAAGCTGGTTGTCCGAGACGTCCACGATGGATAAGCTCTTCATGTCTCCGATACCGGATGGAATTCGGCCGGAAAGGTTGTTGTCCCAGAGCAGGAATACTGTTAACTTCGATAAAGCCGTCAGGCTGTCCGGAATAACACCTGTGAGCTTGTTCTGCGACAGGTCCAGCCAGTCCAGATCCGTCAAGGTTCCCAAAACCGGCGGGATCTGTCCGGTTAGAGAACAGTTATAAAGCCACAGCATTTGCAACCGCTTCAGATTCCCGAGCTCGACCGGCACCGCAGAAGGGGTCAGAGGATTGTCGCCGATCGTGAAGTTCGTCAGGGTCGTCAAGCCCCCCAGAAAGGCAGGAATCGTTCCCGTCAAATTGTTTGCGTGGAGGAAGAGCGCTTTGATCTTTGTTAAATTTCCGAAACCGGGAGGGAGACTGCCGGAAAAAGAATTGTGCTCCAGGTCAAGCACTAGAAGATTGTGCTGTTCGTATATGCGATCGGGGAGGTTTCCGGAGAACATGTTGTGGGATAGATCAAGCGTCTGCAAGCGCTTGCAGTCGAGGAGGCCCATGGGGAACGGGCCTTGGAAATGGTTGCTATGGACCGACAACACCGTTAGATTTTGGAGGCGGCATATTGTAGAAGAAAGATTTCCGGAGATTGATCTGCCTGTCAGACTAATTGCCGTGACAGAATTGTTGCCATCGCACAGAATTCCAGTCCAGCGGCAGGGATAGTTGTCGGCGGGGTTCCAGTTGGCGAGAGCGTTGTGTTTGTCTATCAAACCTTTCTTTACCTCGAGAAGGATTGATCCCTCTTCAGAAAGAGCGAGAGCAAGAGGTATGGAGAGAGTTTGCATAAGACAGAGAAAAATCCAAATGCATTGCTTAGTGGATTGGGCCATTTTGAACTTCGGTGGAACACATTAGATTACAGGCACTGTTGCACAGATTTAATGCTTTTTATTTGAGATTTATCATGGAGTCGTAACTATTATTATTTATTTTTTAATGATAATCTATTCCTATTCTTTCGTTCCACTTTAACTTCCAGATAAAAATTTGTTGTGGAATCCCCATATATATATAGTAGATAATGCATGTTGAAGTGGGATTAAATCTAGAATAGAGTCATCAACACGCTTGCATGGCTCGTCCAATCTAAGCTGATTAAAATGGGAATTCAATTTTATATGTACACGTCTATGTTTTCAGATTGCATCTGCCAAATTTAGACGTCATCCTTCCATGGATGCGCTAGAAACGGCACAAATCCATGTAAATTTGGACGTCATCCTTCCATGGATGCGCTAGAAACGGCACAAATCCATGTAAATTTGGACGTCGAAAGCTTCTTGAGTGCAAATCTGATCTATTGCTTTATAAACAACCGATTACGTATATGGAGGAGGATTTCCATCTATTAACTGTACACCTTTTTCTTTGCCTTATAAAAATGATTCTTTGCCTTATAAAAATATATGCTTTCTAATGTTAGAATTTTCGATTAATAACATATTTCAGATTAAAATTTTATTATGATCTCAACGAACACGAAACTAATCGCAGAAGATATGTCTTCTTGGCGTGATCGTAACAATTGAAATGTGATGTGTTTCATATTCTAGATGCGATGACCATTTCGACGATGATGCAGTGCTGGTGACTCAAGAAACCTTGAAAGGTGTTATCGTAAGTAATTCTGGTTAGTCATTTTAGTTATAATTAAGGCTAAAATAAGATTGACGTAATAGCTTTACGTTTAAAAAAAATAAATAAATAAATTGAAGGTTAGGTTGAGTCTATTTAAATATTTAAGTCCCTCAGGATAATTTATGTTAGTGGACTTAGTATAATAATTAAAAAAAAATTAGTACACAATAACATCACAAATTTTATCATTGCAAGAAAAACGATTACCAATAAAGTTCTTCCTATCACATATATAGATTATATAACCCTACTAGTTAACCATGCCACCTTAAAGAATATTAGGTTTCTAACAATATAATACTTTAAATTAGTAAGATTATTATTTTTTATATATAGAAGAATTGGAAACTATCTTTTCTTTTTGAAGAATTGGTTACATGTTCAAGTCGCATTGCTTTCGATCATGATCCTACCACTCTAACTTCAACCTCGCTTCGATAAACATGGCCCGACATGGAGTGAGGGAGACCTCCGATGGCTCGAGGTTGGTGCCTTTGCCCTAGATTAAGATACCCGTCACATTTAAATCTAGGTCTTCTCCTGATAAGTATTCAAATTCTTACTAATCCATCTAACCTTCACTAACCTTCACTAACAATAAGATTATATTATGTTATGCATCTAAGAAATATATTTAGAAGGTGCAAAGGTGAAGGGATTGTTCAATATAATTACCACTAGAGGCCATTACCAAGTTATATTGAGACGGAAGTTTACTAGTTAAAAGTCATATGCCCGTTTTCATTGACTTTATTTCATCTATACTCTTAATGCATTTAACTAATATAATTTAGTTCATTTCAAAGGAGAGGTTCGCAATTAAATTCATACAATGTATGCTTAAATTTTGGATATTTGTATATAACAAGTTTAATTCTATTGTGCATATAGATAAGGTATAAAGATGTTGGTTAAGATGTTGTTTGTATGTATAATTAAGATAAGAATTTCATAAATATATATATTTTAAATAAGATATATATAATTTTTATTAAGATTATTTTATTAAAATATTAAATATTATATTTGTTGTCAATTCAATTAAATAATAGTTAATATGTTTTTTTATTATAGATATTTTTTATTTTCTTTTCTATAAAATACATTCATCTTTAAAAGGTTATGTTTCCACTATCAACTCTTTGACAATATTTTTTATGAGATAAAATCTCACTTGAAAGGTTGTCTTCTAAAATTTAAATGTCACCTAGATCTATGTATAAGTATTGCCATATTCATATTAAAAAATAGTTAATAATTATATTATCTTATTTATATAAACATATAAATAATAAAATGACATTGGTTTAACTGCTTAGATTTTTCAACTTCCAAGGTGGAGATCAAAGTTTAAATCTTGCCAAGCAATACATGCATAATTGCTAATCTTGTTGTAATACCACCATGTGGTCATGATGTAATATAAGTAGGACTATTTCAATCTCATATAACCGATTTTAAAAATATATAAACATAAACAAATTAATATATATTTAATAATTAATTAATTATTCATTATTATTTTATTATATTAATTTTTTAATGGTAATTATTAAAGAGTTTCTTAATATACATGATACTATAAGCCATATGTGATGCAATCTAAAGAAGGAGTTCTAACAAAGCAGTACCTCTTATAGTAGTTAAAAAAAATCATGAAAACTCATAGACAAAAAAATGTGCAAAAACAAATGTCATTAAATTTGTAATTGCTAGTTAAATAGCAAAAATATAGCCATATACTCTATTCATATTTTTTTCATGATTGGAAATGAAGGTGAAATCCAAAATTCTAAAAGCCATATGCCTTTGTCGTCAAATTGTTAGGAGTTATTACATCAAAGACTATATGAGAAGGTACTCACATGTAGTATAGTACAAGATAGTTACAATTTTGTTTGAGGGTCTATTATACTAAAACTAGGCATCCTATGTACTTAAATACCCTTTATTTTAATAATACAAGAAATATTGGAGCATTAATATCTAACATGTGGTATCAAAGCATGTAGAAGGGAAAAATTCTCCTTTTGATCCTCCTATAGCTTTGACATGGAGAAATTAAGAGAGCACTTTGTTTGAGAAAGAAAAATTCAAGTTTGAGATAAAAAAATTTAAGGGTAAAATTACCCTTTTGTAAATTGTCACTATGAAGCAAAATTCTATGGTAGAATAAAAAAGTTTTAGGATGGAAAATCCTTATCAAAATAGATAAATTATTTAAAGCAAATAACTAGGCCAATTAAGGCAATAAAGGAAACCATAAGAAGCTTCTCAAAATTAAAGAAGATAAAGAACTCATTGAAGCTTCTTGAAGCATTGCAAGGATCATAAAGGAAGAATTTATCTATTTTAGAGAGGAAAAAAAATAAAGTTATTTAAAGGTAGATATATATTACAAAATGTAATATTGTATAAATATTACAAGCTCACATAGAGCAAGAGAAATGACATCATATAAGTTGCTAAAAAAATAGTTACATAAAAAGAGAAAGTGCAACAAAATATCCAAGTAGAAAGCTCACACAAATTATAATTTTTTTTTCAAATAAAAATGAATCATTTGATCCTTTACGCTACTCTTAGAATATAAAATATAGAAATTAAAGCATGCTTCAAGAATCATAGCAAGCAAACCAATAGGAAACTAGTTTTATGTAGTGATAATTCCAAATAGAACAAAAGTTAGAGAAAAGTCAAGAAAATAAGTTCCATGCAACCATAAGAGATATCCATATTTAATCAAAGTTAAAAAAATGTATGCAATAGTGAAGTGAGGCTTTAGAGGCGGGACATTTTTCGTAGGACTGCCCAAACTATCAAACTTGTTTCAACCATATCTCACTCATCTGGACTCGGATTGAGCTAAAATTTTGGTGATAGATGCTTGAAAAACCCTAGAAAAACTACACCAATTTTTATAGCACTTGCAGTAACATAGATCCTAGTACAATCCTATGTGTGAACGAGACTTTTGGTAAGCGGTTATGCAAGGGTTTCATATGGGTTGAGTGCAAGTAGCTCCAGAGGTTGGTTTTTAGGGCCTTCGGGCCCTAACGACCAATATTTTTGTGGTTTATGCTCAATATTTTAGCAAGAAATGTTGCAGGGGATCCAATATGGTTTAGAAATTTGTCTTTCAATAGATCATATTGTAAACTTGAGTTATAATAGCTTTCAATTTGCTACACAAATGAAAAGTGAAAACCATACCTTTCCACGATGTCTAGGGCAAGGATTAACGAGATCACAAAATAAGTTTCAAGCAGTTGATCAAAAAATGGCTCATATATCAAGTGAATCTATTTCTAAGGTGTACCCATAAAATAATTCTACTATGAAAACCCATGTCAAGGGTAAGAATTTTGAAGACTCAATCCCAAAAATAAATTTTAGGGATGCCCTTCATGGTGGACATCCTCAGCAAATGCTAATATCAATATTAGGGCTTCCCATAAACCTCTAAGAATGCCTAAGATTTATCCCAGGAAAATGGAGTCAGGATGTCTTAAAGCAGCTGATGGAACTCCTATTGTTAAGCTTGATATGGGTAACATTCAGATTGCCATTGAAGACTTGGAAAAAATAGGACTAATTTTTTGGTTCTTAGGTTTTTGTATGAGCCTATCTGCTTTCAAATTCTGGGTTGCAAAAATCTGAAAAACTAAAGGTGAGTTATAAATCTCTATTTATCCAAATTATTATTGTCTTGTTTTATTTGCTAATAATGAATATAGAGAAAAAACTTTTCAAGGAGGTCCTTGGTTTTTTGGAAGGGCAGGGCTTTTCATGAAGCCCTGGAATACTAAATTTAAAGTTGAAGAAGAGATGTCTTCTATATATCCCGTGTGGGTTACACTCTTTGGTCTCCCTATTGAATTTTGGAATACTACTATTTTTTATTCAATTGGAAACTCTTTAGGAACTTTTATGATTACTACTGATTGTACTCAAAATTTTGAATATATTATTTATGCTCAAATTTGTGTTTTAATGGATTTTGAAAAAACCCTACCTAAAAATATCACATTACAATTTGGGGAAGACCCTTGGGAGCAAGTAGTGGACTATGAGAACATTCCTTTTCGTTGTAGAATTTACCATCAATATGGTCATTTGGCCAGTGATTTCTCAAATAAAATTCTTGATCAAAAGAAAGAAGATATAAAATCAGTAGGATTCCAAATGCCTAAGAAGAAGAACACTTAGAAAAAATCAATTATGAAGGATCAATCAAATTCATCTGCTAATATGTTTGAAATCCTTTCCACAAATGATGTCCCAAGTGAGGAAGAGGAAATAATGGAAACAAAAAACTTAGAAATACAATTTAAATATGAAGGGAATAACTCAGAGACAAACCAACAAATCAAAGGTTTTCAACAGAAAAAAGGGAGAATTTACAAAAGAAAAACAATCTTTTAAATGTCAAAAATTTAAATAATACAGGTCCTAATATAGATTTCATTGAACCCTTTAGTAAAATTTTGGCTATGTATGAGCATTATTCAAGGTTAGAAGCCATCTCAAATTCTATTGGAATAATTCAAGAAACAGGAAAAAAAACTGAATATGGATTCTAATCAAAAAGCAGGTCGCAAGACCAATCAATATCTTATGGTAAAAGAAGGTGAAAAGCTTGTAGAGGAAGGTAATATTAATACCCTTCTCAACTTTTTTAGCCCTACTATTAATGAAGACCATCACTTGGAATATTAGAGGACTCAAAGGGAGTCTTTAAAAATAAAATGAAATTAGAAGAATGATTTAGATAAATCATCCACATCATGTTTTCCTTCAAGAAACAAATATTTAAATGGAGGATATAGACTCAATTTCCAGTAAAATTTGACCAGCTGGAAAGTGGTTTCCCTTAGTTCCTAGGGAACTTCTGGTGGCATTGCTTGTCTTTGGGACCCAAAAGAGGTTGTTATTCACCATATGGTTGGAATTTTGGGTCTATTGGCTATTGCTATTTAAAGTAGACATTACAACCAAATTATGCTCTACATTACTATTTATGCTCTGAGTGCTTTGGAGGAAAAAAGAAATACAGTGGAAGGATATAACTCATATTATCTCTCATTTTCCTGAAGCTTGGATTTTGATCGAAGGAGATTTCAATACCATCCTCTCTCTGGATGAGAAAATTGGGGGAAATAGAAATTTGGACAAAAACATTGACCTCATGAGCGAATATATTGCAAACCTCCATCTTGTGGAAATCCAACCAAATAATAGCCTTATGACTTGGTCTAACGGAAGACAAGGCTTAGCTTGTATAATGGAGAGATTGGATAGGTTTTTGCTCTCTAAAATTATATTAATCTATGGTCACATTCCTAAAGTGAAGACTCTTAACAATGTTGGTTCATATCATTGGCCAGTCATGGTGGAAATATGGAAAACCAATGTAAGTTTCTCTCCTTTTCATTTCTAATTAATGTGGCTTAGAGACATTTCCTTTAGACCTTGTGTACAACAATGGTGGAAGGAAGGTAAACATAGGAATGGGACAAAGATGTTCTATTTTACCCAAAGAATGCAATACATTAAATCCAAAATCAATACTTGGAACTGGAAATATTTTGGGGATGTTCATAAAAAAAACATGAAGTTATTGCTCATCTTGAAAATTTAAATAAGAAAGTCCATTTAGATGGCCTCATAGAGAGGAGAATTTCAAATGATATTAAACTCACAAATCAGTTAGAGGAATGGAAAAAAATAGAAGAAATCTTATGGAAGCAAAATTCTAGAATTCAATGGCTCAAATAAGGAGATAAAAACACAAATTTCTTCCACAAATCTCTTCTAGCTCAAAGATATCACAACTTTATTTCTTCCCTGAAATCAGATTCTAGAGATATTTTTTATACTTGGGATGGCATGAACTCTATTGTTGTTGATTACTTTTCCAATATTTTTGTTGCTACTCCTCTTGACTCAGCTTCTCAAAAAAGGGTTCTTCAAGCAATCCCTTTATAGACACCAAAACAACACCAATCCAATTATGTGACTGCAAACACTGATCGCATTGACACACATAGCCCCAAGGGCAGCCCCCAGAGGTTAAACAATTGTCCTAACCACTCTCACAATAGTTTTGGGAAGTCAAGGATCAATTTGGCACCTTCTAGGCACTTTGCTCAGAATCTGTCCCCCCTAGGATGAATTCAAAATGGGATCCATCCTCCCCTGGGACAAATACAAAATCTGCTCCTGGGTGGGACGAATTCCAGGTTCAACGGGCAAAAAGAAAAATCTTGACAAGTGGTAGCTAAGGACAGTCCATTAATGCCTCCTGCCTTGCATGCGCGTGTAGGTGAGTAGGGTGAGCATTAAGGACTATTGCAGGGGTAGTCATGGAAGCCCAAATTAGGGAGGACTCTCCTCCCTCATGGGAAGGCATGACTGCCATGTGGCGCCCATGCATGCCCATCCAAAGAGACCCCTTGGGTCTATAAAAAAGTGAGTTTTCTCACCCAAAAAAAGATAGGTTGGAAGCATTTTCAAGCAATGAAGTGCTACAAAATTGATATCGTGCTTTACCCTTTTTGATTCACCTCTTCCACATCCTTGATATCTTTCGCAAGGGAGGTCATTGGGTAGTCATTGGAAGTGTGAATCCAGATCCAAAACCCGACACTTGACCGCACTATCCCACCCAATTTTCCGACAACCCATTACAAGAGATTTTGGGCCCATCCTAAGTGGAGTGGTACCGAAATTAGGTCCCAATGGTGGGTGGCCTGCCCAAGCACCCCGCACTGCTACGAGCCTAATCCTCTTTTTTTAAGAACGATTGGGAATTCATGGCAAATTGTCTTTTGTCATTTGTTTATTTTGCATTCCATATTATGCTGTTTAAATAGCTTGTAATCTTGATTTCATAATGCTTTGATCAAATCTTATCATGTTTTGTCACTTTTGTTGTCCTCACTAACTTGCAGGTAGCAACGTAAAATCCCCATTTATGGAGGACGAATTATGGAAATATGACCATCTAGGTCTTCCCAAAATGCCCCCAATTAGCTAACCCCTAAGTTTATAGGTCGTTTGGAGTTCCCGAGATGTGACATTTGGGCAGCATCACTTCGACATTTTGTCGCAGGCAAATTCATCCTACCCCGAGACGAATTACAGTCGAATTCGTCCCGCCCAGGAGCGAATTCAAATCGACGATGAATTGTTTGACTATTTTTATGGCAGTGGCCCTCTGGTAATGTTCCCTAGTTCCTATCAAATTTGTAGACTGCTTAAAACCAATTTATTTATCGCTGTAATCAATCTCTTGCATGCATCTTCCATTATTTTTAAAGAACAAACGTTTCATATTTGCAACAGGTGCTACTAATGATTTTGTTGTTTCTTTGAATGTAGGAGGAGCAGCAAGGATCAAGGACTCATTCACACCAGTGGTGAAAACACGTTGGCCCACCCATTTTGCATTTGGGCACGCGAAAGAGAGATGACTTTCTATTGATGTGACCAAGAGACAAGTTTGATGCTCCTCTCTCCTAAAAAGGGAGGAAGAGAATTGTAACCGAATTTGAAATACATCAATAAAATAAGAGGATTGTTTCATTCCATTTGGGTTCCAATTTGTTTATGCTTTCTCCATTTTACGCATTTCTAATTTGTAGCATCAATTTTAGTTTCATTCTTGCATCGTGTTTGGAGTTTTCCCTTTTTGTTTTCGAAATCTTGTGTTTTCAGTGGCGATCACGGTGGGACCCTGTCCCCTAATTTTTGAGATCAAGAAACTAATCAAAAAATTGGGTTTTTGTGCTTACAGGTACCCTTTTTCGAACTCTAACTGTAGTTCGTTCCAGCCTATGGCGAATACAGTACTAGAATTCGTCTGACCCTGGGATGAATTTGAATTCATCTTAGACTAGGACAAATCCTGTTCTAGAATTCGTCTCACCCAGGGACAAATTTCTATCTGTGCAGCTTCAGAGCCGAGGATCAGAAATAGCAGGTTTATGCAGAGAAAAGGTAAGGTTCCTAAACTATTCCTGTCATTTTTTGTTTTTCTGTTTCTATTTTCTATCAATTTTGCCTTCTTAGGGAAAGTAGTTGCTTCTGCATGTTTCATTTTCTTAAACAAAAAGAACCACACACACTTCATGCAACATTTTTAAACCAAGGAGTTGGTCATGAAACCCCAGCCCTTGATCAAGACCAACGATGGATTTCATCACCACCTTGGCTTGATTTTTGAATCCATCTACCCCGATTGTCACTGTTGCTCGACGTAAATCTTGACGAAAGTTGACCGAGTGTCGCTGGGGTGATTCCCAGCATGTGAGGATAATTCTTCTATGGTAGGTGTCATAAATAGGACAATCCCCCTTTCGTACCACATATGTCCATGCACCATCTACTCTCACGTACCTATAGTTTCCCTATCGTAAGGGCGGGTATATAGAGAGGTTGGTATATCGGCCTGGAAATGGTATATCGAAGGGGCGACCATTTATGGGAGTCATATGAGCCTTCATTATGCATTTAAACATTCTTCAAAACTTTCAAAAACAAAAAAAAAATCATAAAAATGCACTAAAACCAGTCTAGGACACACCATTAATCTTTAAAAGAGATAATCACCGTTTGTGTATGTGTGTGTTCATTTCTACTTAGTGTAACAAAAAAAATCAAAAAATCATAAAAGAGATAAAATCTACATAGCTTGTAGGAAAGCACCACCATGGTGTACACAAGTAGCCAAGCCCAATCAAGGGCGAAAGCTATGGAAAATGTACAAGGGGAAGGAACAAGTCGCCTCTGCTATAGTCCTAAGGACTTAGTTATACCGCCTTGGCTATCTAACCCGCAAGAGAGTCCTCATCAATCTAGGTCAAGATGGAATTATAGGGACACCCCATTGAGGGACACACCCATTGGTCATAGCCCCTTTCGTGAAGAGGCCTTACATGTGGCACTCAACATAGATACAAGAGCTCCCTTAGAAGCTCGATATGAATGGCCACCACACGATGAAGCACTAGAACGATGGAGGGTCCATGAGGAGAGGCTTCAAGATTATATCATCCTTTCATTGCCTCCTCTCATTGTCAAAAATAATAGGACAAATCCAGAGCACAAGGCTCCTCTAACAGGGCGAGCCAACTCCGCCCACCCCTTTCACACTTATGAAAGGTAGAATGACGAAGACTCCTATCTTCCTCGAGAGCAATATACAATGTAGAAGTAATGCGCCTCTGCACCTGCTATGTACCAAAACCATCCTTTGAGGCCAGAGCCTCGAATAAATGTTGCCAAACTCGATAGGAGGAAGCAACCTGTAGAGATCTCGGATCACCATGACCGAGATAAGTGCATGGGAGAGGCATCTAAGCCTTTGAGACTCAATATGGTGGAACAGATAGACCTTGCAGTCGCTAGATATGCCACCCACCAAGCGTATATTACATAGCTTGAGCAAGATCAACAACAACTAGAGCATTTATATCACGTCAGTAAAGAGTGCATTAGGTGCCAAACAGATGAGCTATTGAATAACATTGTGCCAGAGAGGGTTTTTACCCCTCACACCCAAATGGCAGAACCATATGAGATGCGTAACCCCTTGGTACAAGATAGGTCCTTGTGACCTAACCAAGCACTACCTCCTAGACCTCTTAGACCTGAATGGGAGGCCACTACTAGGAATAATGACGGGCTCCCTCCACAGGGACCCACTCATGGTCATAGGTCTCGCCTAGAGACTCCTCAAGAAGCATACGAGGAGTATGAAAAATAAGAAGAGCAGGCCGAAACACCCTATCAAGGTGGAGGGGTTGCTATCTGGCCACCTCTCCACAGGCCTCAAATCTCCCATAATCCACAATGGGAGAAAATTAGAGAGGACGAGATTAAGTCCTCTGATGCATATAAAGTGTTGTTAGAGCATTTGGAGTCTGTGGAAACCAAAGCTGCTAGGCCCTAAAAGCCCACATTACGTCAACTTTGTAGCCATCCAGTGCATCCGTCCGTGCCTGCACCTCCTTATCCTGAGCACTTTAAGTTGCCTTAGCTGGCACTCTGTAAAGGTAAGGAGGATGCCCAAGAGCATGTGACGAGGTTCTTGAGCCAATGCTTTGGCATTCAAGACAATGATGCTCTATTGCTAAGGACATTTATAACCACATTCGTAGGCCCTGTCTCAGATTGGTTTACCCAATTACCGAAGCACAACATCAGCAACTTGGATCAGTTAGTGGATGCATTCCTCGAACACTTCACCTTCAACACCAAGAAGAAGGTGTCACTAATTGATTTGGCCAGCCTCAGGCAATATAAGGAAGAGACTATGGCAGCATACGGGAATCAGTGGAGGACTCTACTTTCCAAACTACCCTACCTTCCCCCTATGTCTGACCTTACACAAATGTTTTCAAGAAGTTGCTTGAGATCAATCTCTATGTTATTGCAGCTGTAGAAATATGCCACCTTAGAAGAGGCTCTGGCGCAAGCCAGAATCATTGAAGAGATCAAGATACAAGATGGCGAGATCGCCAAACCTAAGAAAAAATAATGGAACAAAAACACCAAAATAGGGACTACGTAACAAAAAACTTCTACAATTAACCAAGTTGCTATAAATGTTCCCAAGCCTGCACAAGACATACAGCCTAAAAAGGCTAATTATCAAGAAGTGCCCCCTAACAATTATGAAAGAGAAAACCAGAAATAGGGGCAAAATTAGCAACGTCGCCCTAGGCGACAGTTTACACCCTAAACAGAGTCTAGGGACTCCCTATTCGACTGCTTGTCAACAAAAAATTTGATCAACCTCCCAGAAATTCAAACCATAGATCCCAATGCACCAAAGCCTAAGGGGTACCAGGAGGATTTATACTATAAATTCCACCGATGACAGGGACATGACCTTAATGTATGTTGGACATTCAAAGGCTTGATATAAGACTTGATTGACAATAAGACATTGGTTGTAGACAACCCTGTAGTGCCAAACAACTAATGGGAGTTTTCAAAGACCCCTTGCCTGCCCATGAGGTGCAAGCAAAACCCCTTCAAATCAATGAGGTGCAACAGAATTTCCCCATGCAAGGGTATGTAGGGATGATCTCCATAGTGACTAGGAACAAGAAATACCCAGGAGCTGCTCCCACGGTAGCCATAAGAGAAGTTCCATCAACGTCACAGTCTCAACAGAACCCTACGCAGCTACCTCTTCCTAGACCCATAGCCATGATTTGGACTAGACTTATCCAAAGCCTACAGACCACGTCATCTAGACTCTCCATCTATGAGCTAATTCAACAATCAACGCCCCATCAGGAGGCTCTTATGGAGATATTGAAGGTTATCAAGTTGTAGCCCCAGGAACTGAATTATTTCAACAATTTTGTGGGCCATGTCAAAAGATGCACCGAGCCAATCATCACTTTTTAGAAATATGAAGTGAATTTAGTGGCTGATGACATAGCGGATCCACCCCTGCACGTTATCACGTGGGTCAACAGGATCCCCTATAAGAGGGTGTTGGTAGACACTGGCTCGTCTAGCAACATCATTACTACAGCGGCATTGAAAATTTTAAAATTGTTGGCATCTCACATCATGGCCTCCACATATACACTGTGAGCATTTAACGATGCAATCTACTCGATAGTCGGCACAATTGTCCTACCCATCTAAGTGGGACAAAAGACAATACCAACATTGTGCCATATTTTGGAAGGTGAGATGGCTTACAACATCTTGTTGGGCTGACCATGGATAAGGGACATGAAGTGTGTCCCGTCAATAGCTCATCAATGTCTGAAGTATACATTTGAAGGAGAAGTACGTGTGGTTTCGGTAGACCTAGAACCCTTCAAGTATTGCAATGCAGTCCAACTGATGCTACAGTCGACCCTTCCATTGACACATTTGGATTTCTAGTTGAATCCATCTTGATAGGGTTCGATTTCGCAAGCATCCCCAAAGGCAGATCCACTAAAACCCCAGTCAGGTCCATCTTCATCAGTTGGTCCTTCATCAATGATGCCACTTATTATGGCCATACAGAAGGACAAAGGGAAGAAACCCCTGGAGGAGGCACAGCCTCTGGAAGAGGCACCACAATCAGTCTCAAACATCTCTACCAAAGAGATGCCTATTAAGATGGAAGTGGAAGCTCCTAGCCCACCCCACATGGAGTTGAGTCTAGAAGAGCTTTCGTTCCCTCCCCCTTAGTCACCAACAATCACTGTTGAAATGGCCAATACGGGCCTGGGGGAGTATCTAGTGTGGAATGTTGTAGCAATGCCCACACTAGAGTCCATGCAAGACATGGGGAGATCTCGCCTCCCCATTGGTACAACTGTTCCTCTAGGCTACCCACCAAACCAGACTAACTTTGTGTATGGGGGCCTCAATCATGGCACTGAGCCATACATACAAGAGGATGAGGATGATGAGCCTTTTGTAGAGGATGTAAACTATCTGTCCAACCTGGACTTTGCTCTGAGATATCTTTGCCAATGCAATTGGCATGGATATGGGTTAGGCCGGTATGAGCAAGAAGTGTGTGTCCTTTGTCAACCAAGATACCAAATTCCTTATGACAAGTCAAGTGTAGGGTTCAATCACCCACTGCCCTTAGACATCTTGTTCGAAGACATGCAAGGCCTGATGATAGGCCATAAGGGTGGATTGGCATCAGATCCATATGCCAACCCAAACACAACATACACATTGGGGGATTATCTCCCATGGTCAACAACCACCCTTGGTAACCTCAATAACCCTACCCATTTGCTAAAAAGAGGCAAAAGTTTAGGGACCCACTTTTAGGGCGGATATCAATAGTGTCAAGAAGGATCTTTAGAGGATGAGTCAGACTATGAGCCAGCATCATAGGACCCCTTCGACTCAGATAACAATAACTCGCAAGTGATTCCTATGGATGACTATCACAAGAATATTTTGACAATGTTTCCTCTAGAGGCTCCAGTCGAGCCAGTGATACGTCGAGAGAATCAGGTCCCTGCACAGAGAGTGGCACAACCATAGTGGGGCCAGATAAATTTTCTTAAATAGGGCAAGCCATTAATGCCGCAAGCAGTCGAAGCCAACGAAGGCCTATGGATATTTGATAGTTATTATTAAGATGAAACAAAAATGGCATATCTTAATCACATGCGATAGATGCAGCATCAGCGGCCCTTGGAGATCAATGACATATTTGAAAAAATGGGCATACTACCAAGGCATGAGTGGTACGTAGACCCAGCAGGGTGGGATCAAGTGTTGGATCCATGGCTCCAAGTTTACGATGAGCACCGTCCACCCCGAGACCCTATAATGACATCAGTGCCGAGGGAAGACCCTGTCTTCCTATTCACACATAGGGCTGATCCTTTCATGCCCATCCCTCTAGATCTAGATCTAGAGCATAGAGAACATCTAAGATGTCTGAGGAACCACACCTGCGATAATGGAGACTGAAATCATTCCATCAACATGATCTCCATTGACTTGACCGCACCCATCCGCAATCCGGTTGATCCAGCATGGTCCTTGCATCTAGACATAGATGCCATTGACTGGGATCACGTCAATTCACCTCCATCCCCATATGAGTACTGGTCGTTCGATGAAACACTTCATTTTACCCCTAGGCCAACTCAAGATATCTTCCATACTAAAGAGGAACCTGAGGTTCCCAATGATGATCTTAACTCAGCAAATGATATCCATTTGATCCCGACTCCACACCAGTTGGAGGACGGATCCCACATGTCAGTCGAGGAGATGACTAACGTAGACATCAGCTCGGATCCAATGAATCCATAAATTTTCAAGCTGGGGCTAAGTTTATCCCCCAAAGAGCAAGTCGATTACATTGTCCTTCTCAAATAGAAGAAGAAGGTTTTTGCATGGTCATACAGAGATATGTCGAGGCTAGATCCGTAGCTAGTCACGCATAATTTAACGCTTGATCTGATAGTCAATCCTGTTAAGAAAAAACTATGCAAGATGCACCCAATAGTGTCCTTGATGTTCAAAGACGAATTGCAAAAGCTTTTGGATACACAGTTTGTCATCTGCATGGATTATATGCCATGGTTTTCCAACATGGTGCCCATCATGAAGCCTGACAGGAGGATTTGCATATGCACTAATTTTCATGATCTAAAAAAAGTGAGTCCCAAGGATGATTTTCCCTTGCCTAGCATCGACACATTGGTAGACACTACAGTGGGCCGTGAAATGCTATCCCTCATGGATGGTTTCTCGGGATACAATCAGATTCGTATCAATCTCGAGGACCGACTAAAAATTGTGTTCACAATGCCCTAGGGGACATTTTGTTACAAGGTCATGCCTTTTGGCCTTTAAAACACTGGCGCCACCTACCAACGTGCCATGATGTACATCTTCCATGATTACATGCATAAAACTTTGGAAGATTACATGGATGATTTGTTGGCCAAGTCTCTCTTATGCCCAAATCATCTCGGTGACTTAAGCAAGATCCTCGATCGCCTCATGGAGCATAAAGTTAGACTGAATCCCAAGAAGTGCATTTTTGGCATCACATCTGGAAAGCTCTTGGGTTTTATATTCTCAAAGTGATGCATCAAGGTGGACCCAAACAAAGTCAAGGCAATCCTTGAAATGCTTCCCCCAACTACCATCAAGCAGCTCAAAAGTCTACAGGGCAAGGTCGCATCGATCAAGCACTTCATAGCATAGTTATCGGACAAGTGCCGACCCATGAACAAATTATTGCATAAGGGGGTAGCATTTCATTGGGATGACGAGTGCCAGTCAGCCTTTGATGACATCAAGCAATACTTGGCTTCGCCGCCAGTATTGGCACCACCTAGACCAGGAGTGTCGTTCTACTTATACATCTCAGCTACTGAGGTGGCACTGGGCACCATGCTAGCCTAGAAGAATGAACTTCACAAAGAACATGCTACTTACTATCTTAGCCGCACCTGGTCAGTTATGAACTTAACTATGCATACGTCGAGAAACTCTGCTTGGCAGTGGTGTTTGCTACCAAAATGTTGAGCCATTACATGCTGAGCAACAAGTTGTATGTTGTGTCTAAGGAGAATCCATTGTGATACATGATGAGTCATACTTATCATAGTAGCCACACGGTGAAATGGATCATGTTGTTGATAGAATTTGACATAGAGTTTATTGGACAGAAATCTATCAAAGGTCAGGTCATAGCCGATCAACTAGCAAAGGCTTCTATCAAAGTCGATCAGCCTCTAGTCAGAACTACCCGATGAAGGGGTCTTCCATGTCTCAGAATCACTATATTCTGACGAGCTTGAGTCACAGGCCGACATAACCCTATTTTTTGATGGTTATAAATGTGAGCAAGGTGGTGGCACGAGCATAGTATTCTTCACACTGCAAGGTGCTCTAATGCCCCTATCATTTAAATTAAATTTCTCGTGCACCAACAACAATGCAGAGTATGAAGCCTTGTCATAGGTCTTCAGACAACAATCACCATGAACATTAAACGATTGAACATCTTTGGTGATTTGCTGTTAATCGTCAATCAAGTCAAGGGGATATTTAAATGTAAATGCCCAGTTTTGTAGGCCTACAAAGCCCTTATGGACAAATTCCTTGCAAAGCTTGAATGGTACGAAATCAAGGTACTCCCTCGATCATCGAACCATTTTGTGGACACTATGGCCTCTTTGGGGTCACTCATCCCGTAAGACCTTTCTGGTGATATGACAACCATTCAAGTCAAAAAATTATCGCAATCCGTGATGGAGCATGCAAGCTCTGATTTGACACCAAGAATCCACATGATCTAGATTGAACCATCCTTCGATAAGTTCTCTCGAATCCATGATTGTTTGAAGCACACCAACTGGGGGGCCTTGTTCTCCCCTACTCCCCTTAATAGCAACACCACGCTATTCTTACAGGTTCTTTCCCACTTAGCTTTTGCTAGGGATGAATTTCAAGAGGGATTGGCTGTTCATACCGTCGAGGCTTCTGATCAGCAGGATTGGTATTCACCCCTCAAGGACTACCTCAAGCTAGGTAACCTCCCACTTGGATTGATGCATGCCGCCAAATGAGCATTCAAGTAGAAAGTGGCAAAGCATGTCTTGTTAGGAGACATTTTGTACCATCGTAGCTATGAAGGGATCCTCCTTCGGTGCTTGGACCAGCAAGAGTCCTCTTGGGCAATTACCCAAGTGCACAATGGTACATGCGATGGCCACTTTAGTGGTATGGCCATCGCCAATCGCATTCTTCGCATGGGCTACTATTGGCCATCTTTAGAGCGAGATTGTTGCGCATATGTGAGGAAGTGCGTGAAGTGTCAACATCATGCCAATTTGACACATGTACCTTCCCAGGCCTTACAGCCAATCCAGTCAGCTTGGCCATTTTCGTAGTGGGGCTTAGATCTCATTGAAAAGATCTCCCGTACAGTTTTTGGCCATCATACGTTTATCATAATGGCCACAGAGTACTTCACCAAGTGGGTGGAAGTGGTTCCGCTAACCTCTACGACTGGACCCCACATTGTGGAGTTCATTTTGCATAACATCATATGTCGTTTTGGTATTCCATCCAAGATAATCTCGAATAATGGGACGTCATTCAAGAAAAAAGATGTGCATGCTTTGACCACAAAGTAAAAAATTCAGCATAGTTTTTTGACACCCTATTATCCGCAGGAAAATGGGCAAGCAGAGGCGTCAAACAAAATGCTAGTTGCTATCCTTAAAAAGACAATCGTAGACAATCATAAGGATTGGCACATTTAGATCCCACTTGCCCTGTGGGCTTATCGCACTAGCATTCGGACACCCACTGGGGCAACTCTATTTTCGCTTGTGTATGGCTTCGAGGCTGTCATGCCTCTCGAGTTGGAGATTCCCTCCCTACGCATATCAATGCAAGATTTCATTGATGATGATACTGTGCGGTAGGCCAGGTTAGACTAGCTTACGTTGCTCGATGAACGATGTGTTAATTCTCTTGAGCATTTACGTATCTATCAAGAGCGATTTAAGAAAGCATACAACATGAAAGTTCACCTAAGGGAATTTTGGGTTGGTGACTTGGTCTTGAAAGAAAACCAGCAGAACTCTAGTTTGTCATCCCATCTCAGGGACAAGTTCACGAAAAATTGGTTAGGTCCATATGTAATTGATAGCAAGATAGGACCCGAGATGTACCGGCTAGCTTCCCTTGATGGAGTCAAAGAACTTGAACCCTTGAACATCAGTCATCTACGACCATTCCATATCTAAAGCAGCCAATCCCAAAGGCTTCAAGGATTCCTGTAATCGCTTGGTCAATCCAAAAATGCTCCAAAGATTCTCGTAATCGCTTGGTCAATCCCAAAATTCTCCAAGGCTTCCCGCAATTTCTTAGTCAATCCCAAAATGCTCCAAGGATTCCTGTAATCGTTTGGTCAATCCCAAAATGCTCCAAGGATTCTCGCAATCGCTTGGTCAATCCCCAAGGGCTCCAAGGATTCCCGCAATCATTTGGTCAATCCCAAAATGCTCCAAGGATTCTCGCAATCGCTTGGTCAATCCCAAAATGCTCCAAGTATTCCCACAATCGCTTGGTCAAAAGAAAAATCAAATCATCAAAAACAACAAAAACTTGCATCTCATCCCCACGCATGCTCAAAATCATCACAAAATTAAAAATCTCTTTTACATCTCATTTTCATACTCACCAAGATCAATCCATCAAAAACACAAAAATAATAGTTGCATTAAACATCGCATCCATACATTTGCATATTTGTGGTCATACAAGTCAAGGCACCATAGACTGTCATTACTTGGAAAAATCCATCTTCATTCCATATCTCTTTGCTGTATAAACAATCCATCAAACTAAACCGCTATCCATCTTTTCGCCATAATATAATCAGTTTTCTTCTAATGTATCATGAGTTTTTTGCCATTCAGTCATCATTAGCTGTCTAGCCACATACTGTACCAAGTCAGATAGCTTTTACACAAGTAGAATTCTACTTGGAACACACCTTGTTACATAGCATCCCAGCACAAATTAAAACACATAAACATTCCCAAGTTGTGTGACTGAAAGATGAAACCTACAAAGCAATCTAGGTTTCCATAAGCGAAACGGTTATCTTGCTCATCCCCCTGTGCAAATGACCCCAAAGAATGCTGAGAGTTGGCAAAAGGACAAGCATCCTCCCTACCCAATTCCCCAAGAATCCCAGAGTTCTCAAAAGTTGCAAAACATCAAAAATTTGCAAAAATTAAAACTCCAAAATTTGATATCCCAAAGTGCACACAACAAAAGGCACAAAAAATAGTGATTCTCATCACTCCACATCGTCATCCCTTGCTCAAAAGAAGAAAAATTATTAATACAAAAATAAACAGTGATTTTTATCACTACAAAAGAGCAAGTATCCCAATCCAATTGAAGAAAAGAAGGGAGTTGAACTTGAATCCCTGGAACTCTTAGCATTCAGAAGGTCATGAGATAAACCTCAGTACCATTTTGGTTGATAGCCTATCGGTCACTCGTGGCAAACCCCCCGCATGATGATATATCTATTGCATTAACTTGGGTGCAGATCAATGTTTGCATGTGGATGAGCTAGCTTATGGTATCCTAGATTGCACCACAGATTAATCTGACTAAATACAACAAAGGAGTTAGTGGAGCTAATTAAGTGATCCTCAGTACAGGTTTGGTTGACAACCTATCTTGCACTGGCGATATCCTGACAAATGCCACATCAAACGAACTCAATTGCACACACAGGGATGTGAAATAACTTGGTAAAAGACAATTCTGATTCATACCTTATCCAAAGTCTTGTCAGATAAAAGCACAGCCTTGGCTAGTTAGTTAAAACATCTAAATCTCATAAAACCTAACTACATTCTAAACCATCTATAATATCTTTTTAGCTTTACTTCACCATCAAAAAATACAAAAATAACATACAAAGAAAGACATGTATGCCTACAAAGCTATTCATCATAGCAATCGCCTAGGACAAAAAGCCATACAGTTCTGAACAGTCTATGGTGCGACTTCCAAACATCACAAATTTAATTCATCCATTCCATTTTTGCATATCACATATAAATCAAAAACATTTGCATTCATCATCACATATGCATCCATCAAAATAAATTAACATGCATACATCCATATTCATAAAACCATCACGCATAAAATCAAATCATCACATGTGCATAAACAAAATAAAGCCGATATATATATATATATATATCATCAAAAATGCCCGTAGGCTATAAAAAGTTGGTCCTCTGACCCCGCAACAAAATACAAAATCCAAAATCCAAAATCCCAAGCCTAAGGTGTCGGCCACCATGATCATGCAGGATCGGTGCAATGAGAACTACCCCCCATGGTGTGGGTCCTATGGGCCCCTTAGGGCGACTACTGCTAGCCCCCGCATCATGCCTACTTGCCCCTCTCCTCTAGTCTCTTGCACTGAAAGGATGCTGACTGCTTAGTCTCACTCCCTCTCGAGCAGCGTGATGATCCACTTGTGCTAAATGTAGGGACCCGCCCACCAAGGTAGCTAATATCTGCCTCTAGCTTTAACCGCTGTTGCAAGGAGTCTATCTCCCACTAGTGATACATCGCCAAGTTCTCCTCGCACCATGCCAAAGCCCTATCCCTCTTTGCCAACTGCGTCCATAGGATATCCCTCTCTCGTGCTGCAACAGTACCCCCATCCTGTCGATGAGAAGTAGCTAATGCTTTCTCTCACTCTGCTAGTTGCATCTGTAGGAGATCCCTCTCCCATAGCGCATCCCCCAGCTCCTCATCTCACCTCTACAGTAGCTTCGCCAACCGTGCATTCTTAGTGCATAACCCTGCATCCATGTCTGCCACATCTGCCCGAGGCATGGGCATCTCTGGAACAGTAGCCTGCTTTGGCTCCCACTTCTCCGTGATGTCCTGCATCTTTGGCTGATCTGGAGCTCCAAGATCTGCATCCATACCATCCACCTCCACCATCTTCGCATCCTCCAATGGAGTTCCCCAGTCATCACCTGGTGCCTCAGCACCCTTCTTGCCCATGAATGTTGCCCCCATGCCTCCCAATGGCCCCTCACCTTGCCATCATTGCAGGACCCACCACTGGTCATACTCTGTCATATTCCCAGCATTGTCCACATCCGGTATGTCAATCAGCACATCTAAATCCTCACCAAGTGGCACGATGACTGGTCGATCTAGAGTTCTCTCATCCCCTCGATGTCGATAGACCACGGGTCCACCAGGCAACCCTTAGTGCACCCCAAAATGTCATGTCACCCGGATATATGGGAAGAACTCATGCTGGATCAGCCACCTCCCCCTACGTACCCGTCGAAGCCACTCTCCAGCCTTAGTCCAGGCTGGACAGTCTTGGTAGGGGCGCTAGAACACATCCCCAAAGCAAGCCGAGTGAAGGTTTCAACATAGGGCCCTACATCACCTACCCACCGCCGACTCCGTCCTTGCTCCTCAAATTGCCACCATAGCATCGCGTAGCCTATATCCTTGTCCTCCATCTCTCCCCGAGTCATCCATGGTAGCCCCGCTAGCCTCTCAACTGCTATATGCTGCCAAGCCCAGCTCTGCAATAGATAACTATAGCTGATCCCATTTTGCTTTTGGCAGCGGACCTCCTACAGCTCCCCATAGAGCTATGTCAATAGGGTCTATCCCCACCTCATAATCAATGGTGCCTCTATCGGGCACTCAACCAACCGCCAAACCAAATCCAGCAGGTTCCATGAGAACCTCACACCTGACGAGTCAGGTAGCAGCATGTTGGAAATGAGGCCCATGAGTACTGAGTGCCTCACTCCCAACACCCCCCTCTCCAACCACCATCGAACCAGAATCCCTCCCATCTGACAGTCCACCTCGGCCATCTCCACTGGGCTCTCTACACCCAACTCCTCCCCATGCCCAAAGCACCGTGTCAGTATGGTTGTCCGCTAGTCATGCGGTGATGTCCTAATCGACAGTCCATCTATCGAAATTTGTAGCATACGATAGACATCATCCAGTGTCACTGTCATCTCCCCTGTTGGGAGATATAAGGTGTTGGTCCATGGATCCCACAAATTGATCAAGGCCGTTAGATAGGCCTGATCCCCGACCACAGGCTCTAGTCGAGTCACCTGCTTGAGCCCAAGAGCATCAAGCCATTCCCAGTCAGCCACAGTTAACGCCCCATGCGCCTCGGCAAAAGCAATACTCACCCAATACCAAATTTTCACAACCTGCACAAGAACAACGCCAAACATTAAAAATTATGAAAAATGGTACAACAAAAACATGAATATACAACACTACATAAAAGTGTACAACCAAAAACAAACATAAAAATTCAAACAAAATTAATTTGTCAGTCCTAGGGTTTCTAATCCTAACTGATAAATTTAAAAAAAAAAACAAAAACAAAAAATTTACAAAACTCAATTTTCCAGTTCTAGGGTTTCTAATCGTAACTGATAAATTTTAGAACAAAACAAAATTCAAAAATTAATTTGTCAGCCCTAGGGTTTTTAAACTCTACACTGATTAATTAACAAAAAAAAAAATAAAATTCAATCCTATTGTCAGCCATAGGATTTCGGTGTTCTAAGTTTAAAAAAGTCTATACAAACAAAACAAATGTAAAAACAATAGTTTTAACTTAGGGTTTTCACCTACGTTTTCAAACTGGCAAGCTCAACCTAAAAAACTAGGGCTTTAAGTTCCGCTTATCCTAGGGTTTTAAGTTACAAACAAAAATAACGATTCTTTACCTAGGTTTTCACTATGTTTGTCATTTAGTTGTACACTAAGTCTTGGTTTGTGTCCAGTTAGGTTTTTAGGGTTTTCATTCTTTCAAAAAAAAAAACATCATAAAGAAAAATAAAACTAAACACTTGCAGTTTCAAACAAAAGTAATAATGCTGAAGAGCACTTACTGGTCTTGCTTTGGCTCTGCCAATCGATCTGGTTTGTGCACTCATGATGTCGGGAGAAATTCGGCAGTGCTTTGTTGCACAGAATTCACCTCCTCCTCCCCAGAGCTCCAAATCGCAAGAAAATTCAAGTGCAAATGAGCCCAAATCCTAGTTTTGGCCTTTAAATAAGCCTTTTGAGCCTAAATTCGTGCCTACCTGGGATGAGCACTCTGGTTAGCGCTCGTCCTACCATGGGATGAATACTAAGCTAGAATTCGTCCCACCCTGGAATGAATTCAGGCAAAAATTTCAAAAAACAACAAAAATTGAACAAAAATGCACCAAAAGCAGCTAATAAACTTGCCCGATGAGAGTGCTTTGGCACTTGACATGCCAGGCATGCAAAATAGATGTCGCGGTCACAAATCCTCACTATATTATTCCATAATAAGGCTACCATAGCCGTAACGCTCCACGGGAAGACGGATCTTCGAGAATTTCCTCCCTAAATGGCCTCAGCAAAAGGGTCAAAAACCCACCCAAAAATAGTAATAACATTTCTGAACGAATGAGCTTTCATGCTTGACATTCTTGGCATCCAAAACAGACGTCGGGGTTATAAATTGTCACTATTCTACTCCCTAAGAAGGCCACCATGGCCGGACCACTCCACGGGAAGACATATTTTTGACAATTTTAGCTCCAAACGACGTCGCCAAAAGGGTTAACACCCACCAAAAATAGGTCTAAATGTCAAAAAACTACACACACATTCAAATATAAATCTCTAAAGGCACCCTTACACAAGTCATCTTGGGTCAAGCGACTCGTCACTTTTCTCATGAAGGTCATTCCCTCGTCAATTCATCGCTTGAGGGGGTAGTCACACTTAGTCACCAATCAACAAATACACACCCAATCATGGAAATAGCATGCATTCAAAGAATCATTGACAAAGACAATTACGCTCCTGCTTGGGGTAGTAAACAAGCAATAATCACAAGCTGATCAAATCACTTGGCATTCGTGAATCATGAACTCTGGGTTACCATAGACAAAAGGTTGTGCACTTTGCCTATTCATGACTGATCAATGTCCAAGCTCAAGTAACACCTCACCGAAAAATATTAACACTTGAATTAAGTTTCTTCACTCGTAAGAAGCAAGGATTCAAGAATGCACGCCATTTCCATGCTTAGGGCATCAAGAGTTGGTTAGGTTACTAAGAAACCCTAATCATTAGTGATTTGGTTATCTATTTTTGCTTGATGCTGCGCCATGCACAACGCATCCCAAAAATGGGCATCTGTAGACACCAAAATGGCACCAATCCTATTATGTGACTGCAAACACTGATCGCATTGACACACATAGCCCCAAGGGCAACCCCTTGAGGTTAAACAGTGGTCCTAACCACTCTCACAGTAGTTTTGGGAAGTCAGGGATCAATTTGGCACCTTCTAGGCACTTTGCTCAGAATTCGTCCCCCCTTGGGATGAATTCAAAATGGGATCCGTCCTCCACTAGGACAAATACAAAATCCGCTCCTGGGTGGGACAAATTCCAGGTTCAATGGGCAAAAAGAAAAATCTTGACAAGTGGCAGCTAAGGACAGTCCATTAATGCCTCTTGCCTTGCATGCACGTGTAGGTGAGTAGGGTGAGCATTAAGGACTATTACAGGGGCAGTCATGGAAGCCCAAATCAGGGAGGACTCTCCTCCCTCATGGGAAGGCATGACTGCCACATGGCGCCCATGCATGCCCATCCAAAGAGACCCCTTAGGTCTATAAAAAAGTGATTTTTCTCACCCAAAAAAATACAGATTGGAAGCATTTTCAAGCAACGAAGTGCTACCAAATTGATATCGTGCTTTACCCTTTTTGATTCACCTCTTTCACATCCTTGATATCTTTCACAAGGGAGGTCATTGGGCAGTCATTGGAAGTGTGAATCTGGATCCAAAACCCGACACTTGACCGCACTATCCCACCCAATTTGTCGACAACCCATTACAAGAGATTTTGGGCCAATCCCAAGTGGATTGGTGCCGAAATCGGGTCCCAACGGTGGGTGGCCCTCCCGGGCACCCCGCACTGCTACAAGCCTAATCCTATTTTTTTAAGAATGATTAGGAATTCGTGGAAGATTTTCTTTTGTCATTTGTTTATTTTGCATTCCATATTATGTTGTTTAAATAGCTTGTAATCTCGATTTCATAATGCTTTGATCAAATCTTATCATGTTTTGTCGCTTTTGTTGTCCTCACTAACTTGTAGGTAGCAACGTCAAATCCCTATTGATGGAGGACGAATTGGGGAAATATTAACATTTGGGTCTTCCCAAAATGCCCCCAATTAGCTAACCCCTCAGTTTGCAGGTCGTTTGGAGTTCTTGAGACGTGACATTTGGGCAGCATCACTTCGGCATTTTATCGCAGGTGAATTCTTCCCACCCCAGGACGAATTACATTCGAATTCATCCTGCCCAGGAGCAAATTCGAATTGGTGATGAATTGTTCAACTGTTTTGATGGTAGTGGCCCTCTGGTAATGTTCCCTAGTTCCTGTCAAATTTGTAGACTGCTTAGAACTGGTTTATTTATCGCTGTAATCAATCTCTTGCATGCATCTTCCATTATTTTTAAAGAACAAAAGTTTCATATTTGCAATAGGTGCTACTAACGATTTTGTTGTTTCTTTGAATGCAGGAGGAGCAGCAAGGATCAAGGACTCATTCACACCAGCGGTGGCAACACGTTGGCCTGCCCATTTTGCATGTGGGCATGCGAAAGAAAGATAACTTTCTATTGATGTGACCAAGAGACAAGTTTGATGCTCCTCTCCCCTAAAAAGGGAGGAAGCGAATTGCAACCGAATTTGAAATACATCAATAAAATAAGAGGGTTTTTTCATTCCATTTGGGTTCCAATTTGTCTATGCTTTCTCCATTTTACACATTTCTAATTTTTAGCATCAAGTTTAGTTTCGTTCTTGCATCGTGTTTGGAGTTTTCCCTTTTTGTTTCTGGAATCTCGTGTTTTCACCCTTCTCTTATCACTTCTGAGGAGCACTCTATTTTCACTACTCCTATCACTATCAATGAGCTTCAACATGTAGTTTTAAAATGCAAAAAGAGAAAATCCTAGGTCCTGATCGTTTTCCCATTAAGTTCTACCAAGAGTTCTGGGATATCCTTCATGTTGATTTATTAGAGGTGGTGGAAGAAGCCAGGAAAGCCAAAGAAATTTTGAAGCTTATCAATAAAACTTATATTACTCTTGTTCTAAAAGCTCAAGAGGTTGATCATATCTCATCTTTTAGACCTATTGCTTTATGTAATGTTCTTCTCAAAATCATTACTAAAATCATGGCAGAAATGT
Source organism: Wollemia nobilis (assembly GCA_028583015.1). Classification (NCBI taxonomy): domain Eukaryota; kingdom Viridiplantae; phylum Streptophyta; class Pinopsida; order Araucariales; family Araucariaceae; genus Wollemia; species Wollemia nobilis. The sequence goes on from JAQPPZ010008116.1 coordinate 196,164, forward strand.
TGAAGCCTCTTTTGCATAAGATTATTTCCTTGGAGAAATGGGGTTATGTGGAGCAAGGGGATTATTTTTCTCAATACCAGTAGTACCACTAGGTTAATTGCCTCTCATTAGCTAAATGGTAGTATAATTCTTCATACCATACATACTTCAATATGTCCCTATTTGAAGCATTGTATGGTCAAAAACCTCCATTAGTGGTAAACTATGCTCCAAGATCCTCCATGGTTGCCTACATAGATGATTTGCTATAACTTCAATGGATTATGATTAATCTTATTAAGGATAATATAAACTAGACACAAAACCCTATGAAGCAATAGTAGGATTCACACTAATCTAAACAATTTTCCATAAACTATATCATATTTTTGCACTTTCAACCATATAAGAAATTATCCTTGAATATCAAGACCAACTAGATGTTGGCTCCTCAATTTTATGGTTCGTACAAGGTGGTTCATCAAAGTGGTGAAGTAGCATAGTAGTTGGAGCTTCCTCTCTCATCCTACATTTATCCTATATTTCATGTATTTGATCTCAAACAAGTTATTGGATAAAAATTTTAGTCGCAAATGGAGCTTCCAATAATTGATAAAGAAGATTGAATCCCTCTCCATCCGTTAGTACTTTTATGGTCTAAAATTTGTCATTTTTAGTATCCACAAATTGAAGAGTTTCTCATCAAATAGTAGGACCTTTTAAAAAATAATGCTACATGGGAGATTGAGAGCATTCTATAGTATTTTCTAGCTTTGAGGACAAAGATCTCTAAGTGGGAGCCATGTAATGACTCCAATATAACCATATCAACTATCTTTATTTTTATTTAGCTTTAGGCTCTAGGTTTAGATAGTTGACCTATAAGATTTAGGGTTTGGATAAAAATTGATTTAGTTTATAAATAAGAAGAGTCAAGTGGTATCTAAGATAATATTTCATATTTGATTTTTAATCTCAAATTTGTTGTGTGTGTATGAGACTTCACCTTCTCTAAGTAGCTAAAGGATTTGCAGTTATTTGAATATAGTTTTGATATTTTTATATTGGACTTGCTAGAAATTATATTTAATTCATTGATATTATTGGGTTTGCTAATTTTACATTATTGGATTGCTACTTCTATTGTTGTAATTATTTAAGTTGTTTCATAACAACAACCCTCTTGCACTAAATCTTAGGGCTTGAATTACTCAAAAGAAAATAATGACAACACTTGAGCTACAAACATAGCCTCAAAAATTTATGTTGAAGGAATCCTACCATAATTTATTAGTAGTTTAGCTTTTTCTTAACAATTCTTTAAATATTCTAGGAGGTTTAACTTCCTTAAACCCAAGCATTAGTGTTATGAATAATTATACATAGGAGAGGCAAGAACCACTCAAGAAAAACAATGGTAAAGGAGGACATCATGACTAAGATAGATATAATGAATAAAATATTCAAGATTTTAATGGTTAAGGTAAAATATAAGAGATTGAATTACCTCATAATGTTCTTTCTTATATGATGGAGTGTCAAAACCACTAGGTAATAATATTCTCTTTAGGTTTTCTCTTCTTGAGCATGACTTCCATAACTTCCATAAATGAATAAAAGTGGTTGGGAAGTGGAGCATATGAGGGGTTTGTATAGAGGATTTATTTCATGTAAATTTGAGTTATAAGAAGCAATGAGAGTTGTTTTGCAATATGTTACTTAGGTGATTTGTAGGTAGACCTACTATTTTTAAACTTAAACTTTTAACTTTTACTTAGATGAGCCTTAAAGGGCCAAATTTCTACTTGAGGTTAAGTTTTATTTGTTGAATTTAACATTTAAAACTTTTCTTTAAGACATATATGGTAGGTTAGGTAGAGTCATCTGGTGCAAGGACTAGGCAGATAAATTTATAACCTAAGTGGCCTAATGGTAAAGACTTCAAAACTCCAAATAAGAGGTCCAAGGATTGAATTCTATGAAGTAAAGTTATACACTGTACTTTGCTTACGAAAGTGTGATTAAATAACAATATATTAAGTAAAAATTGTCCTGTATAAAAAGAATCCCAAGCAACCTATGATTTCATAAAGATTACTTTATTTTTTACAAACTTTTTATTTTAGCCTACATAATGCATATTTTCTACGAAAATATGCAACTTGAATAGAGATGTAAAATAAAAGTTAGAAATCCCTCTTTTTCATTTGAGAGAGTCATGGATTCTTGTGGGATTCCTAAGGATGGACTTAATAACTTTATATTTAAATTCCTTTAATTTTTTTTATAAAAATTTTGCATTTTAAAGTTGTAAGTTTACTGTACGATTTTGACCTCTTTTTGAAAAATTCAAGATGTAAATTTTATTCACTATAAGGAAACCAAAAACCCTAATAAAAATTAAATTAACTCATTGAAAAAAAAAACTAATAACTAATTAAAAAAAACAATTTAAAAAAAAAAAAACTTGCACTTTGCCTTGTTCAATCAGGTGCTATGCAAAAGGGTAAATCCACTTTTTTAAAGAATTGAATTGTTTTCATATGATGCTATTAGTACTATTTGTTTTAATCCGTTTTTTTTTTATTCTTTTATTTAGAAGGAACTATCTATTTATATTCATATAAAAGTGAAGTTAAGGTACCAGTCTCCTTTGAACAATTTCCATGCTTCACGTTTATTTATTTCAGCAGGGGAACTCATATTTATTTTCTACGAGGGACAAGGAGGGAAATTCAACGCGCCACCCCCGCACAAACCAGGATTGCCCCCAAAACTATAATTGAAGATCGGCTTATTCAGAGCATCCGGAACTCGACCAGACAAGTCATTCGACGATACATTGAAGTAGGTCAAATTGAGTTTCCCTAATTCCTGAGGAATGCTTCCATTAAACCTGTTATTACTTATGTCGAAGCTGGTCATCAAAGTCAGATTCCCTAATTCCTGAGGAATGCTTCCGCTAAACCTGTTATTACTTATGTCGAAGCTGGTCAGATTCTTCGCCTTGCCAACAAAAGCACTAATATGGCCTTCCAAATCATTGTCGTATAGGAGAAACTCTACCAGATTGGGTGATCCCCAGAGGCCGTCTGGTACCTGGCCGCTCAGCCGATTATTGCCGAGCAACACGTATTCAAGACTCTTGCAATCCCCTAAAGATGAAGGCAAGCTGCCATTGAAATTATTTAAAAAAGCAGACAAAGCATAAAGTGATCCATTTTTGCAGAGAGTAGAAGGCAAAGGACCCTCAAAATTATTGCCCACTATATCGACAAGAGCAAGCGGGGATTTGGCTCCCAGATTCTGGGGCAACATCCCCGTAAAACTGTTATTGAACAGCTTGAACCTCGTCAAGAACCGAAGCTGCTCGAACTCCGAAGGTACGGGGCCCGTAAAATTATTATTAAACAGATTGAGCGTGTCCAAATTCGCCAGATTCGTCATCCCCGCCGGAATCTCGCCGGAAAGCTGGTTGTCCGAGACGTCCAAGATGGATAAGCTCTTCATGTCTCCGGTTGCGCGCGGAATATGGCCGGAAAGGTTGTTATTCCAGAGCAGCAATACTTTTAACTTCGATAAAGCCGTCAAGCTCTCCGGAATAACACCCGTGAGACTGTTCCGCGACAGGTCCAGCCACTCCAGATCCGTTAGGGTTCCGAAAACCGGCGGGATCTGTCCGGTTAGAGAACTGTTAAAAAGCCACATTAGTTGCAGCCGCTTCAGATTCCCGAGCTCGACTGGCACCGGAGAAGGGGCCAGAAGATTGTCGCCGATCGTGAAGTTCGTCAGGGTCGTCAAGCCACCCAGAAAAGCAGGAATCGTCCCCGTCAAAGTGTTTGCGTGGAGAAAGAGCGCTTTGATCTTTGTTAAATTTCCGAAACCGGGAGGGATATTGCCGGAAAAAGCATTGTGCTGCAGGTTAAGCACTTGAAGATCGTTCAGTTCGTATATGCGATCGGGGAGGTTTCCGGCGAACATATTGTGGGATAGATCGAGCGTCTGCAAGCGCTTGCAGTCGAGGAGGCCCATGGGGAACGGGCCTTGGAAATGGTTGCTATGGACCGACAACACCGTTAGATTTTGGAGGCGGCATATTGTAGAAGAAAGATTTCCGGAGATTGATCTGCGTGTCAGACTAAGTTCCGTGACAGAATTGTTGCCATCGCACAGAATTCCAGTCCAGCGGCAGGGATAGTTGTCGGCGGGGTTCCAGTTGGCGAGAGCGTTGTGTTTGTCTATCAAACCTTTCTTTACCTCGAGAAGGATTGATCCCTCTTCAGAAAGTGCGAGAGCAAGAGGTATGGAGAGAGTTTGCATAAGACAGAGAAAACTCCAAATGCATTGCTTAGTGGATTGGGCCATTTTGAACTTAGATTACAGGCACAGTTGCACAATTTTAATGCTTTTTATTTGAGATTTATCATGGAGTTGTAACTATTTATTTATTTTTAATGATAATCTATTCCTATTCTTTCGTTCCATTTGAACTTCCAGATGAAAATTTGTTGTGGAACCCATATATATAGTAGATAATGGCTGGTCCAGTCTAAGCTGATTAAAATGGGAATTCAATTTTATAAGTACACGTCTGCCAAATTCAGACGTCATCCTTCCATGGGTGCGCTAGACGCGGCACAAATCCATGCAAAATTGGACGTGGAAAGCTTCTGGATCTGTTGACTGTAAATCTATTGCTCTATAAACAACCGATTACGTATATGGAGGAAGATTTCCATCTATTAACTGTTTACCTTTTACTTTGCCTTATAAAAATGATATGCTCATTAATGTTAGAATTTTCTATATATATTGATCATCAGCGAACTCGGAACTAATCGCATAAGATATGTCTTTTTGGCGTGATCGTAGCAACTGAAATGTGATGTGTTTAATATTCTAAATGCGATGACCATTTCCACGATGATCCAGTGTTGGTGAATCAAGAAATCTTGAATGGTGTTATGGTAGATAATTCTGTTGTCCTAGGCTGAAATAAGATTGACGTAATAGCTTACGTTTAAAAACAAAAAAAAAAAATTTAAAAATGATAAATAAATAATCGGTTAAGTCATTTGAATATTTAAGTTGGTTAGGATAATTTATGTTAGTGGACTTACTATAATAATTTAAAAAATAAAAATTAGTACACAATAACATTAGAAATTTCGTCATTGCAAGAAAAACTATTACCAATGAAGTTCTTCCTCTCACATATATAGATTATATAACCCTACTAGTTAACCATGCCACCTTGAGGAATGATGAAGTTTCCATAAAACCAATATAATACTCTAAAATTAATAAGATTATCTTATGCATAAAGAAAAAATTATTGCTCATCTTGAAAATTTGAATAAGAAAATCCGTTTAGATGGCCTCACAGAGAAGAGAAGTGCAGATGAAATTGAACTCACAACTCAGTTAGAGGAATGGGAAAAAAGAGAAGAAATCTTATGTAAGCAAAAATCTAGAATTCAATGGCTCAAAGAAGGAGATCAAAACACAAATTTCTTCCACAAATCTCTTCTAGCTCGAAGATCTCACAACTTTATTTCTTCCTTAAAATAAGATTCTGGAGATGTTTATACTTGGAATGTCATGAACTCTATTGTTGTTGATTACTTTTCCAATCTTTTTGCTGCTACTCCTCTTGACTCAGCTTCACAACAAAATGTTCTTCAAGCAATCCCTTCTCTTATCACTTCTGAGGAGAACTTTATTTTGACTGCTCTTGTTACTATCAATGAGCTTCAACAATTAGTTTTTAAAATGCAAAAAGGGAAAACCCTATGTCCTTATGGTTTTCCTATTGAGTTCTACCAGGATTTCTAGGATATCCTTCATGTTGATTTATTAGAGGTGGTGGAAGAAGCCAGGAAAGCCAAAGAAATTTTGAAGGTTATCAATAAAACTTATATTACTCTTGTTCCAAAAGCTCAAGAGGTTGATCATATCTCATATTTTAGATATATTGCTTTATGTAATGTTCTTCTCAAAATCATTACTAAAATCATGGCAGAAAGGTTAAAGCCTCTTTTGCATAAGATTATTTCCCTAGAGCAAGGGAGTTATGTGGAAGGACGTCAAATAGTAGATGATATAATTCTTGCTTAGGAAGCCATCCATTCCATGGATATGCAAAATTCTCCTTCCATGTTCATTTGGTTAGACTTATCCAAAGCTTATGATAGAGTGGATTGGCACTTCCTTATCAAAGTTTTGAGGCAATTTGGTTTCTCTACGAATTGGATGGATTGGATTATGGGATGTATCTCTTTAGTTTCCTACTTAGTTATTATCAATGGCATGTCTTCTTAGTCATTCCTAGCTTCCAGAGGTATTAGGCAAGGTGACCCGCTATCCCCTTATTTATTCATCATTCTTGTTGAATGCTTGGGTAGGACTATAACCAAAAAGAGGGAAAACAAAACCCTTGAGGGAGTTACCATTGCTCATGGAGCTAGACCTATCTCTCATATTCCATTTGTGGATGACTCTTCTCTTTTAGGTAAAGCTATAGTTAAGGAAGCTTCTAATATTAAGCAAATCATTAGGTATTTTTCTAAGGCTACTGGGTAGTTGATCAATGAAGACAAATCTAAAGTTATTTTCTTTCACTGCTCTACTAGACAGGAATCCATGATCTTGGATAAATTAAGATATAATAAGACCTCTCTTCCAATCACTTATTTAGGTATTCCCATAAATATTCAAAGGCAGAAAAATAAATATTGGAATTGGTTGTTGGACAAAATCAAGAAGAAAATTGGAAAGTGGACCAACAAGTGGCTTTCTTCTAAGGGTAGAATCACCTTGGTAAAATCAGTCCTTCAAGCTATTCCTATTTATGTTTCTTCCGTTTTGAATATTCCAAAGGTTGTTCTTCAAGAATTGGATCAAATCAGTCATCATTTCCTTTGGAGTGGTACTAAGGAGAAAAGAAAATGGGCCTTGGTGAAATGGGATACTTTATGTCTTCCTAAGAGTGAAGGCGGGTTAGGATTCCGGTCTTCAATTAATAACAACAAAGCTTTAGCTACTAAATTATATTGGAGGATGTTGCATAACCCCAATGCTCTTTGGGCCAATAATCTCCGTGCTAAATATGCTGAGAACAAAAGTCCTGAAGACCTTGTTCGCTATCAACTTCCTACCAAAGGTTCTCCCATTTTAGCAGTTCTTAAGACTGCTGAGGATTTGATAAAGAAAAAATTATTTTGGATCATTCATAATTGTCAACATGTAAATTTTTGGACAGATTCTTGGGATGGTCACAAACCTTTGATAACTCAATTTCCCAATTGGAGGCCTTGGATGGAGGAGCTTCACCGAGCTAATTGGATAAATGTGGCTAATTACTGTCAGTATCATACTGGTAATTCAAAGGTTGGTAGATATTGGATCTCTATTGAGGACTGGCCTATTCAAATCCCAGAAAGGCAAAGACAAGATATCCAAGGCATCCTTCATATGAGATCCTTCTCTTGGTCCCATGAAAAAGATTGTTTTGAATGGAACAACACTAATAAGGGTGAGTATTCAATTGCTCAAGGTTATTTGACCTTATGCCATAATAATCCCAACCATTCTTCTGACATATTTTCTATATTGTGGGCTCAAAAGCTTTGGCCTAAGGTGAGGTTCTTTAATTGGCTTTTATTGCATCGTAGGGTGCTTACTGGTGAGCAACTTATGAAGTGTGGTTTTCATGGCCTTTTTAGATATGAAATGTGTGAAGAGAATGTAGAAAATCTCAACCATATTTTTATCGAGTGTACTTTAGCCTTTGAGCTATGGAGGAGAATGGCCACTTTACTTGGCTTACAGTGGTCCAATTTTTTTACTTTTGAATAGCTTTGGAGGGATTGGCCTAATCAAGAGGGTGTTGATCATTTTATTAGGCAGTTAGTTTGGATGGGTTCTACCATTCTTCTTTGGAATATTTTTATTTTTTGATAAGTAACAATAATATTTATAACAGGTTTTTTTTTAAAGGGTCCTAAAACCTTAGGTACATAAGTAGTCGTAGCTATATTATGATGTTAGAGTAGACTGGGGCTGCACCCTTGGGGACCAATCTGGGGCCCATGGGCCCCGGTGCCTACAAATAGTCCATCCAATGATGTTTCCAGTAAGAAAAAATTTGTCCTGAGGCCACCAAACAGGGAGAAACCTCAAAATTACCCAGTAGTTAACCAAAAAAATTACTGGCCACCACCACTCCAGATTGCCCTGCAATCGAGCCTGACCTAAATGGGGGCCCCGACCTAGAAGATTAGTTCCCCTCCCTATCAGGGTCATTGCCCAACCTGCGACGAAGTTTAGACAAGGCATTGGTCGTTGTGGAAGTTGCTTTTGTGAAAGCAGTCAAGGAGCTAATCATGATATCTAGGAGGGCTCTGGTTGAAAAGTTACACAACTTACTTTCGAAGTTAGAGCTGACTTCGATGGATTTCGGAGCCACCATCTTGGCCTTCTTGGAGCTACCAGTAGCCCTGTTGCTACTGAGGGCTGGGCCCTTACGGATTGAACTTGCGCTAGGATTCGAGGCCCCACCTGGGACCTGAGCTGGGGTTTTACATTTTTGGATGGGTCTACACAATTTTAGGTAAGGGGAGGCATCAGGGGATGGGGTCTCCTTAGATTTGGATGCTATAAGAGAAGCAACAGGGGAGACAACCTCTTCAGGGAGGAACAAAGGACAGGGGAGGGATGTGATGTAGTTGGGGCTAGTTTGCCAAGGCATGTCTATATAGAACTACCATGAGCCCTTGATGGGAGGGCCAAGAATGATTCTTGTAGACCCTATCAATGGTGAGGATCAGGCAATAAAAGAGAAACTAGGGGGTGCTTACCAATGTGGCTCCACAAAGGTGATTATGAAAACTAAGGTGAAAGCTATAGAGGCAATGATATGGGTTGTCGCAAGTTATATATTGCATCACTAGGATGATGGCATCGTTAAAGGGGGCCAAGAGGTCAGATCAGAAGAGGTTGGCCTTATACCATTACTATTTTTGGAATCGAGAGAGCTCCTCCTCCTAGTTGTGCTTATCCCACTGAACAAATATTCCTTTCTACTTGCAGTGCAGGCCTGTCACTTCAGTCAAAAAATACTTGGACACCTTGAAGTAAAGCCCTTTCACTTTGACCTCCCCGTTGTTCCAGGAATCCAAAAATCCCTATGTGATTTCTTCATATGCCCCTGCTAACTTACTGAAGAAGGGAGTGTAGTTCTTAGCGTTAGAAAATATCTTGACAGACTCACTTAGGTCAAGAGTGGAGGGCTCGAGGAAAATTTCCTTGGCAGCCATGAAAGGCAAACAAGAAATCCAGGGGCAAGGGAACCAGAGTCGGCCTGAACTGAGAGGGGATACTCATAGGAATAGGGGAAGGGGAAGGGGAAAACACATAGGAATGTGAGTGGCCTCTAAACATGGCTGGGTTAAAATATTATAGGGAGACACCAAGGAGGGGAAGAGCCGTAGGCATCATGAAGGTGCACTTAGGGTGGGGGACGACATGAGTTGGGAGGAGCTGAGGGGGCAAGGCTAGCGACAGCCACATGGGGCAAGGAAGGGAAGCCAACAATAGCGCTCTAATTGGCACAATCTTGACAGGGAAGCAGTTTGAGGAAATATCTCAAGAGAAAGGTGCGTGTGGTCTAAATCAGCATGAAGATCCATCAGAGCGGTGCCCGAGGTGGGAAACTCAAATTGAGAAGCCGTACACTCCAACTTGGGCTTGCCAGGTTTTCCAACAAGTCTACGGTTATCCAGATCAGGAGAAGCCAAAAATGTAACATGGCCTCTAAAGTGGGGATAACTTGGCGAGACATGATGGTGCTTGATCGAATTGGCTAGCCCTCGAGTGGGAGGGTCGCTAGGGCCAATCATCAAGGTGGAGCAAGGAGTATCCCCTTTCCATGTGGAGAGGGTGTGATGTCGCACCTTCAGGGCCCCGACTCAAAATGATCTAAGTGCCTATACTCTCATCAAGGCTTGAATTGTCTTGAGATGCTAATTGGACCAAAGCATCAAGGAAATTTATGGTCCAGGTAGTGAGATCTTCCGTTGTGGTGGCTTGATTGGCCATGAAATCAGCTGCCCTATTACCTTCTTTGTACACATGACAAAAGGAGTGATGAGTGAATCCTTGGAGGATGGTGAGAACTTTCTAAATGGTGTTGTGGATACGCCATGAGCTATTTCCAAATCTGCGGGTGGCCTTGATGATGACTAGAGAATAACCCTCGATGATGACTTTTGGGGAGGTCTCCTTGAGGGCTATCAACCCACAGAGGAGAGCTGCTACTTCGGAAAAGTTGGTCTAAATACCAAGTGGTTTGGCGTACACCAATATCAGGGCCCTATGACTATCCTAGATGACCCCGCCCACTCTAGAGGGGCTAGGGTTTCCTTTAGAAGCTCCATCGAAGTTAATTTTAACCCATCCGAGAGGGGGGGCACTCCACCATATCGTCGAACGATATGAGGGGGCAAGAGGGGGATCGGGAGGGGAAGCTGGACTCCGAGGGAGGAGAGGAGGGTGGACTCGACTAGTCTTTGGGGTACCTCGCTCAAGGGGAGGGAGTGGGAGCTCTCAAGGGCAAAGGCAACCGCATTGGCCGCCACCCATTGGGGGATCTGGTCAAGGAGGAGAAGGCTCTGCTATTGCACTCAAGCCAGAGTTGCTATAGTAGATGAGGGATGTAGGAGCCCCATAGGAAGTGGTTGAAGAGGTGGGCGAAGGGATTGCGCCACTGAGACAGTAGGTCAAAGATGGAATTGGGGTCATCCATTGGATAGAAAATTGAGATAGGATGAGGCCTAGAGATTCAAAAAAGAAGGAGAATCTAAGGAAGAGGTGATTAGTAGACTCCCAGGAAACACAACAAAGGAAGCATCTATTCAGGATCTGAAATCCCCTCTTGATTAGGTTCTCGAAAGTCAAGATCTTATTTTGGATGGCCGCCCAAACGAAGTAGCTGATTTTGGGGATCAGCTTCTTGGCCCATACTTGTTTGACTGGGAATGGGGCCTCATCAGGGACTTTTTGGAAGTTGTAGGCAGATTTGACAGAGAAGATGCCACTATGGTTACCATACTAGATGCATTTGTCATTCCCTCTGGAAGATGGGATAACTATCACCTCGAGGAGATGCTAGAGCCTAGAGGATTGAAGTAGGTGTGTGGGATTTAGGATGGGCTTCCATGTTACCCATCTTTGGTTCTGGGTGAGATAATCCGACACTTTGGGCCCTCTACCCACCAAGCCCGATTTGAGGACGAGGAGGTCGCTGTCAGTAATCAGGGTCTCATTTTGGATCCGCCTGTCTTCTTAGAAGTCAATCTTGGTTCCGTCCCTGAGGATCCATCTAGTCCCCTTCTGAGGATCCTCCTGATTGCCTTCTCAGAAGTCGATCTTGGTTCCATCCCTGAGGATCCATCTGGTCCCCATCTGGTTTAGATTTAATATTAATGCATTGTGGTAAAGTATTTTTAATATCTATAACAACACATCTAGATATACCACATTTTTCTCCTTACTAGTTGATCACTCCTTGATAAATTTCACTAGGTTTTTTTCAATACTCTTTAAAATATCCTTATTGACAAGTTGATATGAAATTTAAAAAGCCTAACACATACCAAAAGTTTTTAATAGTTATTGTCTCAAACATAAAAATTCTCATGGGAGATGGGAAGCATGGCGCACGTTCAACCCTACGTCTGGTTTTTCTTGGCTCTTCTTCAAAATCTTTCCTTGCCTCTCTCTCTCCCGCACTCTCCCACGAAGGAACAATCCTTGTACAGGTTAAGAAAAATTTGGTCGACAAATCCAACGCTCTAGCCAACTGGAACCCCTACGACGAAAATCCGTGTGCATGGAGCGAAATTTCCTGCGACGCCTCTCTGTCCGTCACGAAAATCGATCTCAAGGGCGCCTCGCTCGCCGGAAGTCTGAGCTCTGCGATATGCGGCCTTCCAAATCTCACGTCGTTGGTAGTTGCGCGCAACGATTTCAGGGGCCCCTTCCCTGCCGGATTGTCGGCGTGCACAAAATTACAGACTCTCGATTTATCGCACAACTCCTTCACCGCGGGCATTCCCAACGAAATTCTAAGTCTGGGGGCCCTCAACACTCTCCGGCTTGACCATAACCTCTTAATCGACGAAATTCCTCCAAAGATGTATTTACTGGAACAGTTGAATCGGCTCAATCTGGCGAATAACCGAATTTTTGGCCAGATCCCCACCACGTTGGGCTCTTTGCCTGTGCTTGTTGCCCTTGATCTGTCCCAAAATGAACTTGAGGGAGCCATTCCTGTGAAATTGGGAGATCTCAAGTTATCAGAGTTCAACGTCTCATACAACGACTTGTCTGGCTCTGTTCCGGATGGCCTCAATAAGATGGATTTCAAAGATAGTTTTCTTGGCAATCCGAGGCTGTGCCGCGGTGGTACATTAAAATTCCCTCCTTGTCCTTAACAGAAATGAAAATTCAGTATTCTATGCTGTGTAAATCTCGTCCATGTTAATATATCCATGCATAATGTTTAAGCGTTGCAGTGTACACAAAATTTTTAACAATAAGAATGTTGCCGTATATCTTTGCTCCTTGATAAATTTTAATCTAATTTTAATGATTGTTGCGGTCCAATGCTCACTTTTCAGATTTGGATACCCAAGAAAATTACCATTAGCATCTGATTCTTTAAACATGTTGCAGCCTTTGTGGACTTTTTATATAGTATTAATAGTAAGTTTAAAGTTTACATTTTGATTTAATACTATTTAATTATAAAATAGGTTAATTATAGAACATAAAAACAGTAATTTATTATGTGATTGTTAAAACTATGTTATGTTATTTACATCATAATTCATTATTATTAGATTTGGATCATTAAACTTTTTATATAGTATTAATAGTAAGTTTAAAGTTTACATTTTGATTTAATACTATTTAATTATAAAATATGTTAATCTTAGAGCATAAAAACATATTTAATAAGGTGTAGTTTATTATGTGATTGTTAAAACTATGTTATGTTATTTACATCATAATTCATTATTATTATTATATTTTTTTTAGGTTTGAATATTTTTATGGCTCAAATAAACAATCTTAAAAACTCTTAAAATATTCCATTGAAAAATAGAAACCATGTCTACAAAAGAATGCCTAAAGAGTGAAGAGGATAAAAAGAATACCTAATATTTGAAAGACTGAAATCTAATTTTAAAATAAGTTAATATTTGGGAGCATAAAAACATATTTAATATGGTGTAATTTATTATGTGATTGTAAAAATTATGTTATGTTATTTACATTATAATTTATTATTATTATATTTTTTTAGGCTTAAATATTTTTATGGTCCAAATAATCTTAGACACTCTCAAAATATTCCATTGAAAAATAGAAACCATGTCTACAAAAGAATGCCTAAAGAGTGAAGAGGATAAAAAGAATACCTAAATCATATAGAGGATATGTGAAAGACTGAAACACAATTATAATTATAATTAATATTTTCACCAAAAGCCAAAAAAGAATGGCTAAGAAGTAAAGATAATAAAGAGAATGTCTAATGCACATAGAGGATATTGCAAGATTAAAATACAACTATTATTATTAATTTTTGTGCCAATAACATTATGGTTTCAAGGAGTATTCTTAGAATTAAATTATTGTTATAACTAATATTTAGATCAAGAGTAATATAGTTGGTCATGTCATGAAAAATGATCAATCTAGTAATTGAAGTATTTTGACTTCACATAAACTACTTATCTTACAAAAGAGAACAAATTAATGCAATGCAATGTGAATTACATATTTTAGATAGAATTTTTGGTCTTATCATGGGTGACAAAATATTTCTCATACTTACACATTTTAATTAGAAATTAAGGAATAATTGGGTTTAACTTGATAAGAAATCATTTTTCTTTTATAAATGGCAAAAAGGTAAAATATTTTAGTTATAATAGGTATTGGCTCCAAGTGTATGCTTAGTAATATGGTTAAATATTTTCATAATAGCTTCTTTAGTATAGATTTAATCTTGACCATTAGATGTTGTTGAACCAGATGAAATGCCAAGGGCATATTTTTGGGTGTAAGTATTATTTATATTATACATATTATGATTACATTATTTGTTACCATTTATACTTTAAGTTTTACTAGTATTTAATTATTGTTATTTTATGAATAATTGTATGAAAATTAAATATTTTGAGGATAACTATATATTCAAACTTTAACATTAAATAAATTTTAAATTTTATTATTATTATTATTGATTTGGTTAGTGTCTAAATTCCCTACAATATCCTCATCCCACCATGACCTCTCATAAGAGGGAAATTTGAGCTTATAAATAAGGGCCAATGGGTTCAAACATGTAACCATGCACACATCCACATCCTCACATGGTTGCCCATGCCACATTTTGGACCTTGGACCTCCCGAAGAAGAGCCAAAGTCTAAATTATTGCTCTATCCTCTGGAACTTTTTTGAATAGGTTTAAAAGTTTGGGACACATCAAGGGCCACCTCCCCACAAATTTAACTTGGATATGTGTTAGGAGAGACAAATACCTTGGCCCCCTCCCTACAAATTAAACTTGGGGATGTGTTATACTAGCGGTTGCAACGACTAGAAATCCATATAATCCGGTCGTATGGGTAGCTCACCATAAGGAAACTCATTCAAACATTCAACATTAAATCACTATGGAATTAAATCAGCTAGGTCACTAAGTATTTGAGCTTAGATGTGTTCAAAACATATTTGCACAATGTTATCCTCCAACCCCTTCCATTAGGTCAAAAGCAAAAAACAACCAAAAATAATTTGGTAATAATCAGAAATCACTCGAGTATCAAATTCCCAAACGACTGGTTCCTTGAACCCATCATTTGGAAGAAATTTCTAAAGTCACAGCGGAACAAGAAATCCAAACGTGGTTAAATATTTTATCACACATTTTGCACATCAATGAAACCAAAGGTAAATTTGTAAGAACACAAATAATCCTGAACTTGGGGCATCAAGTTGATCAAAAAGACATAAATTTGCATCACATCCACATCATTCAATCAACCATATCCTTTCATCATCCATATTTCATCAATTGGCTCGTGGGTTTCATCCTTTACCCATTCGCCAATTGAGGGGGTAAGCAAAAAAATCAAAATTTTCAAAAAAATTATTCATTCTTTGCGCTGAGAAGATCTGAGTCCATTCTTCCATAAATTAAGCAAACAAATAAATTTTTTCAAAAAAAATCATTCATTCTTTACATCAAGAAAATTTGAGTCCATTCCTTCATCAAATAAAACCA
Organism: Wollemia nobilis; assembly: GCA_028583015.1. Lineage (NCBI taxonomy): Eukaryota > Viridiplantae > Streptophyta > Pinopsida > Araucariales > Araucariaceae > Wollemia > Wollemia nobilis. The sequence goes on from JAQPPZ010008116.1 coordinate 211,505, forward strand.
CATGTCTTTTATTTTTGTACCACATTGTGTTTTACACAATGTGGTAAAAAAATGGGCATCTATAGACACTAAATTCTAGGCACTTGCATTACACATCATAATTCTACATAATAATATATGCCTAGGTATAAACTTAGGCATATAATTCTTGCACATTATTCACTGGCGTTACACACCACAATTCTGCATAATAATATATGCCTAGGTCTAAACTTAGACATATAATTCCTACACATTATTCATCCATATTGCAAATTTCAGTTTTGCATAACATTATGTGCCTAATTTTTGACTTAGGCATAAAATCCTGCACATAATTGTATTTTCTATATTTTATTAATTCTGGAAAATATCCTCCTAGGATACCCTCTCTCCTCACTTGACATGTGTCCTAGCCACATCACCATCACTCATTTGCCACCTCTCATACACCCTTGTACCCTTTGTCTCTTCACATGGGGTAGCCCTCCATATTTCACTCCACTTCCACCTACCCACTTGCCACATCTCACACTTCACTCCACTTCAAACTACCCACTTGCACCTACATCACTCCACTTCTCCCTAATTAAGTGAGAGACTTCTAGTGATTCACTACAACTACCCAGGATAGGTGGCTACCCAATCCCTACCACTTGGCAGCCTTGGCTTACCACTTTTCCTTCCCTCCAAAACCCTCAAAGGTCTATAAAGGCACCATCACATGACCAAGAAAAGAAGAGGAGGAGAATGCTAATGTTATGCTGCTCAAATCATGACTTGTGTAAGCAATAATCATCTTTCATTTTCAATATGCAATAATCATTTTCTTTTATGCAATCTCCATTTACATTTATCATATTCATTGTGACAGGTGCTACTAAACTCTTGTCCATTTCCATGTGTGCAGATTTCAGGTTCAAAAAGCTCAAGGTCATCATGGTGGTCATGACAAACCCACCTCCCACATTGTTGTAGCATGAAGAGACGAAGACACCATCCTTGATCTATAAAAGGGATTCCTCTTTGGCACATCTCTTTGTAAAATGCACCCTAAAAGGGTCAAAGTGTATCAAAATGGACTTTCCCAAACTTAATAAAATTTTTCGTTTTTAGTCAATGGTGTTACTTTTTATGCATACAAGACTAAATCAAGCTAAAGAACATCTGAAGACAAAGATCTATATTGAAGATTAAAATCTTCAATATCCAAATAATGTAATACAAGGGTTGCTATATTTATATTATATTACATCATTTCGATCATATAAATGTACCACCTTAGGTACATAGTTAGGATAGGATATTACTTTAGAGGGAAGTTATCTAGTTACTTCAAGCAATGTAATAAATGCACAAGTGGCGATGTGCAAGTTGTACTATGCAAGGTGCCCCCTTGTACATCTAGGTAGAGTATTGGCCAAGGAATCTATCTTCCTATATAAAGGGCCTCATAATGGTATATTAGATATCAAGCTCATATCAAGATCATTGTAATTTCTTGTCAAGCTCTTGTTACTAGTACTCCTGTATGGAGTACAATGTAGCTTTGTAGCTCATATTAATGGAGTGACAATTTCCTTCATGTTGCATTGTATTTCTATAATTTCTATTTATAGTATAATTCAATCATATTGTAGTCTCACTTCCTTTCATATTTACTACATTTTAGTAGAATATGTGTTAGATCTATTCACTACATATATCCTCAAAATCTAACACAACCAAGGTATGGAAAATGTTGATTATGTTCCTTGCTTTTTGCATGACTCAAAATAGTCAAGAATACTGATAAAAAAAACTTGTGATATCTAAATAAAATAATATTTTAATCAAAATTATTAGAAATACTAGGAAATAACAAATATAGGGGTTGAAACCAAACTAGTTAGTCCAGCTAATAATGAGCTCAAGAAATTACACGTGGAACACAAAATTTTTTGAATTTGAGTGGAAGGAAGTCTTCCACAAGGGATAAAAATTAAAAATCATCTCCTAGAATATAAGGGGTATGAGTGCCTATTAAAAACATAGGATGGTTATTAGTTGTTTTTTTTTAAATAAAGGGGTAAAAATTTATTGATAAAAAGTTTGGATTACAAAGTACAGCTAAGCCCCCACCCAGGACTCAAATAAGCAACAAGACAAGCTAAATCACTAGACAAGGTCAACTCCCAAAGAAAACCAAAAAAACAAACCACATTAAGTCTGAACATCCTTATGGATCAACTCCTATAGGTGTTGAGAATCCCTAGACGAGAGACTCTCCCAGTTATCAATACTCTGAGTATCCAATAGCTCAGAAGCCCTTTTGGCTAGGTAATCAAGCAACCCCATTCCATTCCCTTGGAATGTGCACAAAGGATATAAATTCGAACTCTTCACTCATTCTGAGAATCTGAATGGTCACAGAGGCCAACTGCCAATTAAAATCCTCCACTCTTTTGTTTTTTAAAATATTAACCAAAATTTGAGAGTCAGACTCACAAATAATCCTGCGCTAGCCAAGATAAAACCCCCTTTGCAAGGCCTCAAATATCGCCAGAGCTTCCATAAGATTGTTGGAGTGAACACCTTTATAAATGGAAAAGAAAAAACTGACCACGCCAGCAGAATCTCTCCCAACACCACCAATTCCAGCATGTCCAAGATTGCCCCTGGATGACCCATCGGTATTAATTTTTAAAACTCCTCTAGGGGGCAGTCTTCATCTACCCTCTCTGCTAACCTTCTTGCTAAGCTGAGGAATCCTACTAGGGCTAGAAGAATTCACACCAACCCCTAAAAAACCAAGGGCCTATCGTATCTTCTCCTCCTTAGAGTCCAAATGAGGGTCCACATCACATTTACTATGGATAGTTTCTTGAACCATACACAGGATCCTTTGCCAAATCTATTGAATAGCCAAATGACTTCCCTCAAAAATGCGTCGGTTTTGTTCGAGCCAAATCTGCCATATGATGCAAGAAGGGCCCAAATTCCAAGCCACTTGGAGGAAGGGGGCCTCGGCTGGAGGTCTGCCTAGACTACTCCAAAACTCCACTAGGGAGAGCACATGAAAACAAGGATGGTTCCAGGCACTCCACCAACAGTGCCAAATTTCTCTAGCAAGGGAGCATTGGAAAAATAAATGAGAAGAGTCATCCTCATTCTTACCACAAAGGACACATAAAGAGGGACCCTGAAATCCCCTCTTCCTCAAGTTATCCCAAGTGAGGCATTTATTATGAGCTACCGAGCGAGAGAAAAAAGTTACATTTCGGCCAAGCAAATCTATTCCACACCTTTTTCCACCATGTGACAGGGAGACTCCCAAACTTTTGCTTATCAAGAACTTGATAACCATAGGCTACATAGTAGGTTCCCTTGGGATTAGGGTTCCAAGCCAAAATTTCTTTATCCCTCAATGAAGAACAGTACCTCCCTACAAGAATAAGAGCAAGCACCTCTCTATCCTCGACCAATCCCCCTTGGGGCCATTCCTACGGATCTTTCCATTTGTACATCTCCATATTTCCAAAATACTAGATTTTTTTAAAGTCCTCCACATGAGACCAACTTGCTTCCAAGAAACAAATTCTTAGGGAATGTACCCTGGGATATTGAGTCAAGATAGGAGGGTGGCCATCCCAAGAATCCTCCCAAAAAAGAACATCTGATCCCCGATTGCAAATCCAAAAAAAACCCTGCTTAATTAGATTAGCTCCTCTTTCGTAGTGTCCCAGATAACAGAACCTTTCCCAACCAAACTTGCTCTAGGGATATCTACCTCAGAAATACCTCTCAAGTATTTATAAGATAATATTTTAGCCCAAATTTGATCTTGAGAGGTACACCATCTCTAATAAAGTTTCGTAGCCAAAGCTTGCCCAAAAAGAGTTGCCTGTCGCAACCCAAGGCCTTCCTCTTGAACTGGCCTACAAATGGAATCCCATCTAACCAAAATCCATTTATATTGATCAAGTTTTCCAGACCACAAAAATTGTCTTGACAGAGCATCCATGTCCTTGATGAAACAAGAAGGAGCTATTTGCACAAAACATCTGTAAATGGGTAAAGCTTGAATAACAGATTTTAAAAGCAATACTCTACCTACAGAGGATAGCCATCTGATAGTCCAGTGATTTACCTTCCTTCTAAACTTATCAAGTATAGACTGCCAAGAAGATCTAGGTAGAGGATGAGATGAAATTGGGATCCCAAGATAAATGAAGGGGGGAGTCCCGACCTGGAATCTTAGAATGCCAGCAATCCTAGCTTGAATAAGAGGGGGGTATTGAAGAATAAAATAAAGGACTTGTCCTCATTAATCACCTGTCCAGAAGCACCAAGATATATTTCAAGATACTGTCTAATGTTTCCAGCTTCCTTGATAGTGGCAACTCCCAACAAAGCAGTATCATCAACAAATTGAAGGTGGGAAAGAGGTGACAAACTGTTATCCCACTTCCATCCCTAAATGAGACCATGCCTGACCTTAGACTTGAGTAATCTGCTCAACCCTTCTGCCATAATGATAAACAAATAAGGAGATAGATGATCTCCTTGCCTCAATCCCCTTGAGGCCTCAAACAGCTCTATAGTCTCGTTATTAACAAGACATAGAATGAGGAAGAAGAAATACAGCTCATCACCCATCTAATCCATTCCTCCTCAAAGCCAAAAGCAGCAAGAAATTTTTTAATAAAGGACCATCTAACTCTGTCATAGGCTTTTGCCATGTCCAACTTAATGAACATAGTTTTCTTCTTAGAAGTTTCCATTGAGTGAATAGCTTTTGTAGCAATAACAACCCCATCCATGATTTGTCGGCCAGCAAAAAACCCACCTTGCTCCTCAAAGATGATTTTTCTCAACCATATCTTCAACCTCTCAGCAATAATTTTTGTGATGATCTTATATACAACATTACAGAGAGCAATAGGCCTGAACATATCCAAGGAATTCACTCCCTCTTTCTTGGGTAGAATTTAGGGCCCTTAGCATCTGTTTGTTCTTTTGGGACTCATGGACCACTACCAAAATGTCAAATTTGATTAACTCCCAAAACTCTTGATAAAACTCAATCGAGAATCCATCCGGCCCCGGGGCTTTCCCCTTTTTCATCTTGAATACAACACTTTTCAGCTCCTCAAGGGAAATTGGATCCATCAAGTGCTCATTCATCTCTCTAGAAATAATCAAGGGAATACGAGTTTAGAATAAGTTTTTCTTCCTCATCATCTGAGAGGGAATCCTCCTTGAAGAGAGGAAAAATACCTCTTAGTCTCTTCTGAAATATCCCTAAAAGAAGAAAGCAGGGCACCCTGAGAATTAACAAGAGAGGTAATCAGGTTACCATTACGATGAGCCTTAATAGAGTTATAAAATAAGGTTGTCTTCCTATCCCCTTCCTGAAGCCAATATACTCGAGCTTTTTGTTTCCAAAATAATTCTTCCCTCAATTCCCATTCAGTAAGGTCTTTTACAGCTTTAGATTCCTCAACAATAAGCTCCTCTATGAGTCCCTGATCTCTAATCTTCCATGAGGCTTCTTCCCCCCTCCTAAGAGCTGCCAGCTTAGCCAAGGAAAGGTTCCCAAAATTTAGTCTATTCCATCTCTTCAATTTATGCTTAACAAATTGAAGCCACTTCATAAAGGAGTACATAGCAGTGCCATGAGGAAGTTTGCCATTAGTCCACCAGCCTCGCATGAAATCATGAAGCTTAGGATCTCGCATCCACATAAGTTGAAACTTAAATGAGGGATTCTTTTTTAGCCCTAACTCCATAGCAGAGAGTTTGATAGGCCAATGATCAAATCCTCTACCCTCCAGAATCACAGAACTAGTGCTTCTATTATTGTCAATCCAAAAACTAGAGATCAAAAACCTATCCAGTCTCTCTGAAATGGAATATTCCCCACATCTTCTATTATGCCAGGTAAATATCCCATTATCCAGTTTGATGTCAACCAAGTTCAAGGCCCAGATATGAGCATTGAAGACAGAAGAAAAATGCTCAAGATGATCAATCCCACCATGTTTTTCCTCTAGACAAGTGATAGAATTGAAGTCTCCAGCCAAAATCCATGGGTATAGGGGAGCCAGACTTCTCACAAAGCCAATGTGCTCCCATAAATTCACTTTACCATTTTAATCAATAGGAGCATACATGTTTGTAAGTAGGATGGTCTCACCAGATTCATTATCATGCCCGATCATCGAAATAGGCCACCTGCTAGAAATCCAGGTAAGAGGAGAGATCTTAACTAGATCCCATAAATAAGCAAGGCCACCAGCATATCCACATGCACCAATACACTGACATTGCCCCTTTCTCCACAACTTGGGAGAAATATTGAACAAACTATCAATAGCTAATTTAGTCTCCTGAATAAAAACCACATCCGAAGAATGAACACGAATCAAATCACGAACAAATTTTTTTCTAGGGATGCTGTTCAACCCCCTTACATTCCATGAAAGTACAATCATTTTTGGGGGTTATAAAAATGGGAGTCCAATGTTCTCACTAAACCTGACTCTACCAAAGTCTCCCCCATTAACTTAATTTTATCCTGGTCTTTCTTCCGACCCACCTTCATATTCTTATCTGAAGCATTTTTTTTAATTATTTTATGTTGCAATCCCAGCACCGTAGGAGTTTTATAGTCCATGGATGACTGCATCAGTGCCTGGGTAGGAGAGGGCATGTCTAAATCTGTGCCATTTTCTAACATAACTTCACTTCCAGGGCTAGGGCCAACCATATCACCTATACTCGGAACCAAAGCCCTCTGTTCTTCATTTAAACCCCCTATATCTGGTTCCCTTGGTTCCACCTCATGAAGAGACAACTGATTTGGTCCTATTATATCTATAATAGGTAGTGATGTTTCAGGTATCTCCATGCACTGATCAATATTCTCTAGAATTTCAAAACGATTGAGCTGAGCATCTAGCTAGTTATCCTTAATGTCTCTTTTTGCCTTTCTTCCTTTGTTTCGAGGTTTTACCGTAACAAATCCTTCCTTATCTTGATCCCCCTCCTTTATCGAGGCTTTTCCTTTATCCATATTTTGTACAGCTCGAGAGGGCCCAGGATTTGAAGCCACAGGCAGGACAAACTTAGGGCATTTTCTTTATAAGTGGCCATATTCATGGCAAATCCGGCAAAAAAATGGGAGAGCTTCATAGTCAAGTTTTTGAACCCATTTGGTTGATCCGAACTGTATTTCAATAGAATTTGGAATAGGATTGTTTAAATCAATTTCAACATAGATACGGGCAACAGAGATTACCTTTTTATCCAGCGTTTGTCGTGATGGCCCAACCGGCTTCCCAAGTAGAAGGGCAATCATATGCAAGATGTCATTTCTCCAAAATTCCAATGGGAGCCATGAAATCCGAACCCACACCGGAACCCATGACGATCGCTCCTCTGATGGGTTGAAACCCACATGCCAGGGTTTAAGAAAGAGTCCCGCTTGGTTACAAAAATAGGGACCTCCTTCAAATGCTTTGTTACGATCCACAAGACAAGAAAAAACCACCATAAAATAGCTATTTGCACTCAGCATCACCTCCACATCACCTTCAGGGTTCCAAGTCTTCCTAACCCAAGCCTCCACAAAGGGAAGAGAAATTCGGATGCCCATAAATTTACCAATAAGTGCATGTTTGGTTAAATACTCCACATCTTCTGCCACTGAGTCCGGTTGAACCACTAGAACCGACCTGGCTTCACATCGTTCCAAACATCCATTGTTCTTTAACAAGCGATTCCTGGCATGCAATGGGAAATCCTGTTCCTTCCAATCATTTTTAAAAGAAATACCAGCCCTAGCATGCATGCTTTGTGACGGACCTGATGCCATCACTACATTCCTCCAGTTGTTCATACCTCCTCCAGAAACTGCTGCCATCCCCGTAGAGCCCACCAGATAGGTCTCAAAAAAATTCCAGCAAAGCAGCTTTCCTCATCCGGATGGTTATTAGTTGTTATATAAATATAGTGAGACTATTACTTATGAATATATGGGTAGGGTTCTTGTTGAGTGTTATGGCAGTTATAGTATTAGTAATAGGATATTATTTTTTGATAGTATTATTGTTATATGGTAGGATTCATGTTGAGTGGTGTGACACCAGGATACTATAGCATTCTATGGTGGAGTTGTTATTGAGTGGTGGTCTCGATGGCGGGATACTATTCTATGGTAGGGTTCTTGTTGAGTAGTTTGATAGAGTAGTGTGATAGTGGGTTATTGTTCTATGGTAGGGTTACTATTATGTATTAGGTTGTTATTGAGTGGTGTGATAAATAAAATCATTGTAGCCTTGGAAGAGGTTAATATCTTGCATGTTTATCAAGAGGAAAACCAAGTAGAGATTGGTTGGCCAATAAATGTGTCAATAGTCCTTAACCAATTCTATGGAGGGATAATTTCCCTAGTGAGTTGAGGAGTATAGTTGAGTGGTAGTTGTAATATTATGATATATAAAATAATGGTTAAATTATTCATCAAATTGCAAGGTTTACTCCCCTCTTATAGTAATGGTAAGTGAAGCATTTCAGTTTTTTTTTTATAAGCAAACTATGTGACTTCTTATCTTATTTTGCTACTAGAATTTTATAATTCTTCATTATTTAATTTAATTTATATTAGTTATATTATTAAAAAGTGTTCAGGCCCTTTCAAAAACCCCTTATTTTCACTCTAATCATAAAAATAATAATTATACAAGGTTTAAAACATGGTGGAGTATGTGCTCCCTTATGTAAGTGAGCTTCTTAAAAAATATAAATAAATTGTAAGAATGTTAAATTAATTAATTATTTTAATATAATTACATATTAAAATTTCAATTTATAAAGGTTTTAAGTTTTCAATAGTATAACTTGTAGTTTATGAAATTCCTTATCTCAATAAAACTTTTATATAATATAATAAAATTAATAAGAATGGTAATTTTTTAAGTTTAAATTTTGATCTAATATTATTTAAATATAAAATATGTTGTGAGACTAGTCTTGGGAGCATGAAATCATAGTTAATATGATGTAATTTATTATGTGATTGTTAAAATGAAGGTATGCTATTTACATCATAATTCACTATGATTATATTTTTTTAGGCTTGAGTATTTTTATGACCAAAATAATCTTAAAAACTCCCAAATTCCTCCATTGAGAAAACCATGACTAGAAAAAGAATGCATAAATAATAAAGAGGATAAAAAGAATACCCAAAGCATATAGATGATATTTGAAATGGTGAAATACAATTATTATTATAACTAATATTTGGAGCAAGAGCCAAAAATATTAAGTAAAGAGTAAAGGATGAAAGAAAAACCTAAAATATATAGAGGATATTGAGATTCTATAATACAATTATCATTATAACTAACATTTGTACCAAGAAAAACTTTATTACAAGGAAGATTTCTAAATGCAATTATCGATATAACTAATATTTCCACCAAGAACATTGTGTCTAGTCATGAAAAAATTGTTCAATCTAGTAATCCAATGATTTTGACTACTCATCAACTACTTGTATCTCAAAAGAGATCATCAAATCAATGAAATGTCATTGACATAGGTTAGGTAATTTTTTTTATTTTTTCATGTGTGATAAAAATCCTAATTTTTGTATAATGTTGTTTCTATAATTATCAAGTAAAACATAAATATCAATTAGAAATTAAGGCATAATTGGTTTCAATTGGAAAAGAAATCAATTTTATTTTATAAAGTGTCAAAAGGGTAAAATATTTCAATTATAATAGGTGTTCAATCCAAGTGCATGCTTGGTATAATGGTTAAGTATTTCCGTCATAGCTTCTTGACAATAGATTCAACCTTGAGCATTAAAATTGTAAGTATTATTTATATTACACATATTATGAATACATTATTTATTAGCAATCATACTTTAAGCCTTACTATTTTTAGTTATTGTTATTTTATAATTATTTAGATGATTGTTAAATATTTTTATGATAACATACTGACTATAAATTCAAACTTTAGCATTAAATATATTTTAAGTATTTTTAGTATTACAAATAATATGATTATAACATATTTTAGCAATCATGCTTTAATATTTAGTATTATTTTGTTATTGTAGTTTTATATTGCATTGTTCATACATGATATTTGCTTTTGATTGGAAATATAATGGTGTTTCTTAAGACCATATGACCTAGTTCACTTTGATATGTATGTAAGAAATAAGAACCAAACTACAAGCTATTTCTTGTACTGTATATTGTTCCTTAGAAAAAATTGAAACATTAAGGTGACAACTACTCCATTATATAAATTATATATTCAACTACTTTTAGTTTTTATAATAGTATATTAAGAATTTTTTTTAACATGTTGAATTCCAATTCATTTACTTATGATTGCATAATCATACTTGTAGTAGATCAACATTTTTGTTGGAAAGTGTTTCTTCGTATACAACATATTTACCATAATTGGTTGAAGAATATATTTCTATTAGAATATTGCCATGATATATAACGCATAATGTATTATTATCTTTAATGGATTCTACAACATTGACATCACCATACTTCTATTATGGATGACATGAGATCATTCCTTGTAGACTTCATGAAAGAAATTAAGTTATTGAAGTACTTTAAAATAGATTGATTAGAGAATATATTAATGTTCTTATTTTAACATTTTTAAAAAATTCTCAAAAACAACTATAGTTGATGATATAAATTTTATCTAGATATTTTGAATTTATCATATAGTTGAATTATATTTTATTTTATACATGTAAGAAAATTACTATTGAAATTTTCATAATTCTAATTAACACCATTGAATCATATCATTGTAAAAGATCACATTTTAAAGTGATTAAGGACTAAAATTCTCAAGAAAAAAACATTGGCTAAATATTTCTTTGTTAAAGGGAGTTGCACATTTTTAACATTGAAACCATTTGGAGGTCTTTTTTTTCAATTCAATAGACATGAATATAGAGACATTATTATATAATGCCAATTTTAATCTTCACAGTTATGAATCTAGAGACATGATTTTATAATATCAATATTAATCCTCACAATCTCATCGAATGTACACATAGTCACTAGTCAAACATATTATAAAAATATTATATTTCAACTATATTTGCTTAAAATATTTTGGTATGTAAATACCCATGGGACTTCTAAGACAATATTTATAAATATGGTTTGAAATATACTATACAACACTTAAAATAAATAAATATTAAGTAATTCCATGGAAGTTCGAATAATGGATGTAGTTGATCTTATTGAGAATAATAAAATCGTCCTGCACTTGAAGAGGAAAAAATAATGTTACAAATTTTATCAATGCTAATGCTTATGATGGCATAAATAATGACATTGATATGATTATACAATAAATTTTAAAGAAAAAAAAAACTACATTGGTAGTTTATTATTGTTCATTTATTTATAAAAAAAAAACTAAACATTTTATTTTTTCTTAGGACTAAATCATTAAAATAGATTTTTTATCATTAAAAATTATTAAATAATAGGTAATGGTTGATCATACTTAGTGAAAATTGCATAAAATTTTAAGATTGAATTTTTTGAACAAGGTATTCCATAATTTCAATTATATATTCACCATTCCCAATGACTTATAAGAATATGAAATATCTCTAAGATAAGTTTCACAATCATCTACAATTTTAAACATTGAAAAAGAGCTCAAATATATCTAATAAGAGGTATAAATGTTTAGGGTAAAATAAAGTTCTTACCAACATTAAAAATACTAGTAACAATTATTCTAAGTTTATTTATTCAAAAAGAAAATAATTATCTTAACCTTTAGCAATTTCATATCTTCCTAAATTGACTTGAATTTTCTTGTTGGTAATCAATTCACTACAATATGTTATTGTGCATGAAAATAACATATGATTACTTGTATACAAATACAATAAGGTATCTTTCTCAGAGGTCCAAGTTCAAACCCCACTTAATATGAGGGGACCAGGACCCATCATAAAAACCCTGTGTAAATTTATTGAAAAAATACAATAAAATAAAATAAAAACTTAGACAATATCTAGGTTGGTAACTTCGTTACCCTTTAATATATAAAAATATATATATATATATATATATATATATATATATATAGTTACACTGGCTAGATTATATATTATGTTTTCAGGTTAGAAATATAAATTTATTTTAAATTATTAAAATTAATTTTTTATTATTAAAAATATGAAATAATAGGTAGTGGTTGATCATACTCAATGAAACTTGCATAAATGTTTAGGAGGAGTGGGTTTTTTTTAACAAGTTATTGTATGATTTCAATTATATATTCGCCATGGACTTTAACTTCCCCGATAACTTATAAGAAGATAAAAGATAAAATATCTTTAATATAAGTTCCAGAATCAAGTACAACATTAAATATTAAAAAAAGCTAAAAAATATCTAATTAAAGATTTTATTTTATAAAATACGTTCTTACCAACATTAAAAGATAACACTAACAATTATCCTAAGTTTATTATTCATTAAAACAAAACCATTATCTTAAGCTTTAGCAATTTTATATCTTTGTAAATTGGCTTGAGTTTTCTTATTAATTATTAATTAGCTATATTATATTATTATACGTGGAAAAAACATATTATTCCTTAAATATAAATATAATGTCTAATTTGTTAACTTTGTTATATTTTTTGTTTTTCTATATTTTAATAAATATTAATTTATATAGCTGCGTTGATGTTTATGTAAATATTTTGATATATGATTAAAATAATATTTAAAGTTCTAAAGAATTGGTCATTTACTTTACAAAAGTTACATTGATAGTTTATAATTTGACGTGTTCAACTCTATATTTAAAATACAACTAAAAGGTATATGGTATAGTTTTGTTTATATGTTTGTTAACATTTTTAATAAATATTAATTTATTTAGTTACATTCATGATTATGTAAATATTTAGGATATGTAAATATTTAGGAGTGTTACGTATACTTTGTCATTGGGATATCTACAAGGATGGTATTGTTGGGAGATCTACACCATTGAGAGATTTGTGATGCTAGGAGTATCTATGTTATTGGAATATCTATGAGGTTGGGAGATCTATGTCATTGGGAGATATGTGAGACTGGAAGTTTTTGCATCATTGTAAGATCTAGGAGGCTAGGATATCTACATCATTTGGACATTTATATTATTGGAAGATTTGTGAGGCTGGTAAATCTGCTTCATTGGGAGATATGTGTCTGTAGTAAAGATACGATTCTAGGAGTTTATATATCATTGGAAGATGTAAAAAACTAAGAGATCTACATCATTGGGAGATTTGTGAAGCTCAAAGTTTCTATGCCACTAAAATATCTATGAGGCTAGGATATGTGCATTGTTAGGATATCTACATCATTGGGAGAGCTATGTAAGGCAAGTACATTTGTGTCAATGGAAGATCTACAAGGCATGTAGAACTCTATCATTGAGAGATCTATGCTGCTAGTACATCTATACCACTAGGATATCTATGCTACTGGAATATTAGTGAGACTAGTACAACTATGTTGCTAATAGATGCATCATGAGGATATATATATATGAGGTAATAACATCTACGTCATTGGAAGATCTACATTGTTGGGTGATTTGTAAGGCTAGTACATATACACCACTAGGATATTGATACCTCCAAGAGATCAATATTATAAGGATATCTACACTACTAGGAGATCTACAAAATTTTATTTTGAGTGTTGTTGGGAGTTTTATGCGATCAAGTGATCCATGATATATCATATGGCATTGATTTTAAATGAAATTTGTATAGAAGAAGAGGTTCTCAGGTACTAGGGAGTAAGGATGACATGGAATGTATGTAGAATGATGCAATTTCTAATGGTGAGGGAGACATTGTAGGTGGACCATTGGGGCTTTATTTTATTTTTAATTTGTTTGACCCATGCATTGGAGGGGTCCAAAAGCTTCATTATTTTGTGCTCCCTCTATGGGTAATTCAAACTATTCTTGGTCTTGGGTATTATTGGAAGTTGGTCCTATTATTAAAAATCACTTTGATCTATTTTTAGGATTGGAGTTTAACATTTATTCTTTATTAAGACTCACTTTGATCATATTATTCATTAGATAATAATGGAACAATTAAAATATTTGGTTGAAAATTTTATTGGTATCTGATTAAATTTGGACTTTGTCAGGAAATGGGTTACATAGAAATGGAGGTCAAAGGTGGATCTACAAGTTGTAGCCTTACTCAAAGGATTTATACTCTTTAATTTTAATACCTATAAAGATATGCAGTTTGTGGTTATGAAGGGACCATGGTTCTTTGATCAAAATGATCTCTATTTAAGGATATGGTCCCTAGACTTCAATCCATCCATTAAGAATATGTGGTACTCCTTTGGATGTGTTTGTCTGGGTTACCTATTGATATGGATTAGTAACACATGTTTAGCACATATTTTAATAAGTTATTAGTTAAGGATAAGCATTATTTAATGCATTCTTATCCATTGTAATGCATTGTAATACCTATTTATAGGTACATTTTGGTATGATAATAATGAATTTTTGGATTGTCATTCATATCTCATGTCTGTTGTAAACTGATTCCTCATCATTGGTATCAGATCAGGTTATGGATAAGGGTTAGTATCCTCTTCCTCTAGGCCAATATTGGTTCAAATGAGGAACGAGAACACCTCCCAAAGATATGAGTTATGGAATCATTTACTTTCATTCCAAATACTTTGTTTGTAGGCTTTAAGGATTCTTGTTGACTCTATACACGGTTTTGTCCTGCTTATAACTTGCATACTTGACCATTTTCAAACTCTATTTATTTTTTACTCATTTTTTTCATGTTCTTGTGCACTTGCACCTTCCTTGTTTGTGTCTATCATTTGTTTCTATATATGATAGGATGATTTTGAGTTCAACCATATTGCTTGATGAGGTATTTGCATAACTTTTCGACCTCACCACACAAATTCAACAAATCCATGCAAAAATTATTATCAATTTTTAGTAGATGCAAGTTGAAATTATTACTACTACTTAAATAGAATTAGAAAAATAAGAATCTATAGAAACACCTAGATTCAAACCAGGGTCTTTGGGCGATATTCCCAGTGTATTGCCACTAGACGATGTTACTTCTCTTGTAGATCCAAGCTCATTTTAAGATTTTTTTGTAGATCATAACTCACATGAAGCCATTGTAGTTGAAGATCCAATTACTTTCTCTACCAATATCATCATTCTTGTTGTACATTAGTATCTACTAATTCATCCTCAACCTCTTTTTTGTCCATTTCTCGATCGGTGATTCCTCTCTCAGACAATGGTTACCAGTCTCTAGCCACCATTACATCCATTTCCAAATATTCCATGTCTTTCATACCTTGATACAACATCCATGAAGTTTTGGAGTTTTGATCTCCTCTTTTCATATGTTGATATGTTGCCACCACTATCTGATTTGGTTCTATCTGGCCTTTGTAGCCTTTAATGTTCGCTTTCTAGATTTCCTTACCACCAGCCTTTATATATCACAACTCTCATCAATTCACCATTTTACGATGACAATCTACCTTTTTTGGCATTGTTTATGGTATCGAATAGTCGATTATCGACTTTGATCCATGCACCTTATGAAATTTTCTATATCACTTTGCACGTCAAGGAGTAGCACTCTTTCCACATTGATCTGTTGCATTTTACTACCAAGCCCCACATTGCTTTTCTTGTTGATCTGATATTATTTTTGCTATGGTACAACCAGTCCATCCATTATGGTTATTCCTATCTCCCAGCACTATTGTACATCCTACATGGCATGTTCTCTATTTCTTTGGTCATTTGACACTCTTTATAGCACCTTTTTGCACGTTTATTCCTAGATCTGAGGTACTTTTTGTTGTCCCTAGTTGTTCGAACACCACCATTGCAACATAATTGTGATTCTAAACTACCATTACAAAATACTTTGGTCACCTCCACACTCTTGGACTCCTTCTGGCCACTCAATGTATACCTAATGCTAAACACTTGACATATGCCTCATCAATCTACATTTTCTCATGATTGAATGTCACTACTTTTTGAGTGTAGATCAAATCATTTTTACCGATGCTCGTCCACTTTTTTCCCATGTGGCCCCACTATTTTTTTTGCTCATATAACATTTTTGGCCATAGATTGCATTCTTGATGATGTTTTCTCTTTCATATTACCATTCTATTTTTGGGCCCCATCGGATTTTGCTTCTTGTTCATGGTGAGAAGATTTGATTTTTTTGATAGCACCTCCTTGCCTTCGCTTGTTGCATTTTAGCTCACATTTTCATCTTCCAATCAATTTGTTTTAATATGGTGCCATTTGTAACTTTAAAACATTTATCTGTGTTGATATGACATTATTTCCACAATAATTCGTATGCGCACCTTCAATGTCTGGTGCAACTCTTCCTCCTACTTATCCTAAACTACTATGGCCTCCATAATTATTTTCTCTATGGTCATTTGAATCTCAAAACCTTGCTCCAATTTCTCTCGTTCACTCATATTGTAATCGAACTTCGTTGCCACCACACCTGCTCGTCACCATTCACTCCACAAAATGTATTTTATCTTTTTTGGCATACCTTGATCACCTTCAGCTGGTGATCTAATATTTTTTCTTGCACTAGTCCCCTACTTCTAATCTGCACCTGTGATCTTGATCCCCTCTAATGGATGATTAATCAATGCTTCTGCCATAGATATTCAACTTTCGATTATTTCCTCCAATATTCTAATGTGTCTTTCATATTTCTAGCATGATCCCAAATTTTTCGGTGAACTCGTCATTTACGATGACAAATGTTTTGATACCTCCTAATGTTTATCGATTTTGTAGCACCACATTTTCAATGAATACCTATTTTATCGATGCATATTTTGCATTTTACGATAGCATTTTATGATGTTTCAATTCAATTTTTCATCTGGTGAGTAGTAAGGTTTTTCAATAATATTTCATGGGTTAATCTCACATTCATGCTATGGATGTCCCTTTGTTGTTTATAATGGGCACATTGTATATATTAAGATAGTCCACTTTACGTCTATTATCCCACACACTTCCCCACCACCCGTTGGTTTACCCTATGGCCACTTGCTGTGTCAAACCTCATTCTTCCATTGGTTTTTTTTGTCACCCTATGTACATCCTTTTGTTAAACCCCTATCCACATCATAGCTATCCTTGATATTTGCCCTTACTTGCCCTCCACCACCATGTCGCACCTAGTCATTAACACATATCCTCCTGTCCACCATTGCTTTTTGCCCCATTGCCATCCAATGTGGTCTAGATGTTCCTTGCCTACCATATTTCCTGTACACTTATTTACCCAGACACATCCACATCCACATGTATGAAATTTGAGGTTTTTTCACCATTTTCATCGCCCATTTTGTGTTTTCTCATCAAGTTGGTAATGTATCTCATGTTTGGTATCTGCACATACCACGTTAGCATTGTCTTCCATGTTTCAGTGGCATTGTCTTCCATCTTATTCACCCTTATCTTGGCTAGATATCCATATTATGTTCTGCATTGCTAATGTCCTATTCCATTCTAGTCAACGTTAGCATCCTTGGTGTCCACATCATCCTCATTGGTCTTGTCATCATTGGCTACATGTGTGTCAATCGTTGGTTACCCACATTTTGACAATGTTCGTTGTCCATCATTCACCAGTTCTCGCATGCAATACATGTTAAAATTTGCACATCCACAAATAAAATCATGCATTAAATTATTTTATTTTTAATATAATATAATTTTTTCCACATTAAAAACAAAAAATCCACTGCAATACTGTGTGTGTCTCTCATTAAATATATGACACTAATTTTCTTCAATGCATTTCACACTAAATCAATAATTTAATGTCCACTTCTATTGCATATTTTTGTACACATTTTGAGGAATCTTCTCCAACATCTTCTATCGATTTGAGGGACCCATTTCAGCTATCCACCAATATAGTAATTTTTATAGTCATTGGAGAGCATTTTCTAAGCTTGACTTAGATTCGGTGCTAGATTTTGGTTTTCTGAAGGCCTGTAAAAATTTATCATTTTTATCTTTGTCTTTCTTCATAGGAGTAGATTTTCGGTTGTACCCGATACTCCTGGATCCTTTCCATATTTCTCTTCCATATTTGTACACATTGGGGATGAATGCTTCCTCAATGGAGAGGAATGATATGGATTAGTAGCACATGTTTGGCACATATTTTAATAAGTTGTTAGTTAAGGATAAGAATTATTTAATGCATTCTTATCCATTGTAATGCCTTGTAATACCTATTTATAGGCACATTTTGGTATGATAATAATGAAGTTTTGGATTGTCATTCATATCTTGTGTCTGTTGTAAACTGATTCCTCATCACGTATGGTCTTCTAGGATGATGACATCCTTAAGGGTATTTCTAAATTAATGGGAAGTTTTATTACAGCGGATCCATCCACCTTGACAAAAATAAGGATGGTTTTTTCTAGGTTTTGTGTTACCACTTATCTCTCTAAGCCTCTACCATCTTCTATTAAGTTAGTTTTATATTTTGGAGATTGGATCTAGGATATAGAATTTGAAATTTCTATGCCCATTTTCTTTAACTATAAGATGGTTGGTCATTTATGAACTAATTCTCCTGATATGAAACCTCCTAAGAAACAAGAAGCCCAGATCTAGAGAAATTTAAAAAAAAAGAGTCCCACTCTAAAGTTACTATGGCTTTTCTAGAAGTTGGTGGGCATTCCAAAGGTACAAAGGCATATCCAAATTAATTTGCTATATTAGGATAGTTTTTACCTCTTGATCATGAGAATATGTTGGATGTTATTTTTAATAAGGGAGTTGAGTTCTTATATCTTTAAGAGGATTAGTTTCTTATTGCTTAGGTTTCTATGTCCCCTCTTCAGGAGCTTAGGTTGAGGTTTTTCTAGAAGCAGTTATCTCTATTTCATCTAATGAGAATGTTGTTACCCCTCTTGATAAGGAAAAATATGAATCTATCATGAAGTCTCTTTGGGATGTAGAAGATCGATTTCAAGAAGTTATAAATAGGTAAAAGATGAAACTAAAGAAGAATATATCCTAGCATTCCTCAATCAATAGATCAAGCAAAAAGGAAAATATTCATTTTATGTAGCCAATCAAAAATACACAAAAATAATAAATCTTGGTAGTGGAAGGGGGTCAAAGAAACCAAGAGATTTTGAGGTTATCTAAAATAAAATGCCTCAATATGTGAATAATGGATCCTACCCTATATTACCTTTAAGTATAGGTAAGGCTCTAAAATCCTCAAAGTAATGAATATTGTCTCATGGAATATTTGAGGTTTGCATGTCCTAACTAAACAAAGAGTGTTAAAAAAATTTAGAAAATGTTTCAATCCAGATATTTTTCTTATAAAAAACTAACACGGGCAATGAGTATTTTGATAGATTATGGAGGTTTTTTTGGAAGGGGTGCAAAGGTATGAGTATGTTTAGGGTTATGCATAAGGGGTTGGCCCCAAAATGTATTTATAAAAATTTGGTGAATCAGTTTTGAAATCCAAGTGAATAGTGTCCAAACGCATGTAGAAGGTTCACTATTATTAGGGGTAATGTTGGAAATTTAAACTTAAAATGGTCAAATTATTATAAAATTGGGGTGAATCGACCCAAAAAAAAATTCACCCAATTTTTTTTGGCTAATGGACCCTAGTCAAGGGCCCCAAATATTAACTAATTCCAAATTTTAAAAATATTAATTTTAACCAATTGGTGATAAATAATTGCTATGCATAATACTACGTAGGTTTCTTTTGGTTCCTTTGGAGGGTTGTGGATGCTTTGGAATATTGATTCTATCAAGAGCAAGATCATTCATCAATATTATGCAAAATTGGAGCAAGAACTTTCATGCCTCTAAAAGAAAGTTAAAATAAAAATTCTCTTTTTAATACCTATTAGGTGGTGGGCTGGTCTATGTTGTATCATGGCATTATCTTTATATTTTATTACATTGAGTGATTATTGGGTGTTAGTTTCTATTATTTTGGCCTTGCAAGTTGGTCTGTGCTTAATTGGTCTTTTCTTTTTCTGTCTCCTCTAATGTAAAAGGTTTTGGGACCCTTTAAAACCCTACTTTTTCACCATTAATAAAAAATATATACTTATGTAAAGACTTTGATATAAAATTCCATTATGTGTTCATTAAATATAGTTGATCATTTTATACTTAAGCTATGAGAATTGGTGCTCTATTTTGAGAACATTTATAAGGGGATTGTAAAATTGAGCATAAGATGATTGAAAAGTTTATTTTAGGTCCAAGTAAATTTGAACCCACATCTAATAAATATTGTAAATTAAAATGATGGCTTATAATAGCCCATTTTGAAAATCATGTATGAGATTATGTTTTTAGTGTCCATAAATGTACTTAAGAGAATAATTTTAAAACATGATACAAAATAATATTTAAAGTGTTAAAGTATTGGTTTTTTTTCTCAACATCACATTGATTATGATATCTATTAATTCCATTATTTTAATTTACTTTTAGAAATCATTGGCATAATATGGTATATTTTAATTAGTCAAAATATGATAATTCTTTATCATATGGTGAGTAGATCCTAAATATGTTATTTATTCCTCCAATTTAGGAGAGGTCTAGGTAAAATATGCATGTGAGATATTATCTTTGTCTTCACCATTTACAAATAAGAGGGAAAAATCAAATCTCCTTGTTAGTTATCTTCTATTTTTTATATGTTATCATGAAATTCTATTTATTTTTTATTTTTTGGATTCATCATACAATAGGATTTTTTATTCAATATTTTGAGACAATTTATGTGTCTCATCAGGATTTAGAAAATCCTATAAGGTTGCATTTAAGGTTTAGTTCAAACTTCTATAAGTATAATTTTTCAAAACCTACTTAAATGTCTAGATTAACTTGTTAATAGTTGATCGTCATTGTTTTAGTAAACCTAAAAATAAAAATAAAAATAAATTTAAAACTAAAATCCTAAGGTTAAGGTTTTTGTGATATTTATCAGAAGGAAAATTAATTTAAAATGAAAAATAACAACATGAGACTATAATATAAATAAAATTTATCTACTTCTTAGACACAATATAATTCAAAAGCTAAAAATAAAAATGAATAAATAAATAAAAACATGTATAAACATTAAATATCATAAAAATTATATTGATATATGTGTTGGATTTCACAGTAGTTTTAAAAAATAAATGGAATCAATAAATTACTTAGTTTTAAAAAATATATATATACGCAAAGTGATACACAATATATGGGGTGTTTTTTTACACTAAATAATATTGCTATAAGAAAAGCATGTTAGAATTTATTACATTATTTGTTATTATATAAATGCAAACATCATCGAGTCTAGAACAATATATTTTGTGCCCCCTATATTACATGATATTATTTTCATTGTCTCTTTTTATTTGTTGGTTAGGCCCCACTTCTTGTCAATACTCTTGATATTATTATTATTTTTCCTCTCAATATACCTCTAAATTTGTATTTATCTTTGTCTCTTGGATATTCCTCTCTTTTTTCCCATTCCCACTAAGACTTTCACCTTCATCAATATCTTTGATTTTCTCACACTACTCATACTAAAATTAATCATCTCTAGGTTTTTTCTTGCCTTGAAGGATTCAAAGTACAAAGAATATCCTCAAAGTACTCTTGTCTTTATATTGCTCTAGATACCCTAAAGTGCAAGGATGCTCCTCCATATAAATTACCTTTTTGTGCTACCCTAAAAAGAGTAAATTATTATGGATTTCCTCCATTATTATTTTCTTATTATGATTTTCTTAAAACCCTAAAGTTTAAGAGATAACCTCTACACTGCTTTCATTTCTATTACTAGGAGAGTATTTCATATACTTGACAAAAATGAAGATAAATTACCTAGAATAAATTTTATCTATTCTATCATTTTTAATTTTAAGTTTTCTTCTATATCTTCCTGTGCATATTTAATTCCTTTTTAATTTGAACTTATGTATTTAGCTTTGTTTTTAATTTTATTCTTCTTTTTTTCTTCCAAAAGTTTATCTAAGTGAACTGTGGTGGCCTTTTCTATGTAATATTACAGATAGGCTTTCTTAGCCTCTTTATTTGGAATAGAATATCCTTGATCTAGTCCAACTTCAATTTTAGTATGATTTCTTTGCTTCATCTTGAATTTTTTAATTCATTTTGTAATTGAATTTAACAATAAGAATTCAAAATTTTAAATAAGAAGTTTAAGATTTAAAATTTAATAAATATTGAATACATATAGTTTGTTTTTGTAGTGTAAGTGGAGAAGGCAAGCTAAGATGTTCAAATTTCAAACCTTTATGAAGGGGACACAAAAATCTCTTGTCACTTCCTTCTAGATAGTGGTATACCTAGATGGGATGATAATCACCTAAGAATGGCTCTAAAGATTTTCTTTCTACGCTAAAATTCTAAGTCCACCTTTGTAGCCTTAGAGATTTTCTTTCTACCCTAAAAAGTTTGATTCTCCATTTGTAGCAAAAGTGGAGAAGGCGAGCCTCACCTAGTTCAACAAAAGGTCCATGGTTTGAAATCTGTGCAATGCATGCGAAGGAGACACAAAAAAGTCTCTTGTGGCTTTAACTCTTCTTTGGAAAGCATGGGAGTGTATGCGAGGTTTTCAGTGTGTATGATTGTATATTTGGACCCATTAATAAGCTCAGCTCTCATCCTAAAAGTCATGGTCATGGTTGAAATAAAGATACTCAACCTTAAACAAAAATTTCTTACACTAACTTAAATAAAAAAATTAATATTTATATAGTAAATAAATAGCATCACTATAAAAGATAATCTGATAACTTTTATATGTAATACTGACAAACACATTCTCATATAACCTCCTATCTCATAAAATTTTAAAATTTCTTTACCATGTATCTTTTATCTTTTACTCTTACTCGCAACCGACAGGTAAACAGAAAATAACTGCAACGGTTTTCCACTACGTGGTCCGTTATCATCCAACGGTCCTAGATCTCTGGCAATGGCAGTAAACCCCATGTTAAATACTGCACAATCCATTCCTCTGCAGTCGAGCGGTTGTTGGGAAGCATGGCTCATGTTAATCCTTACGCCTGGTGTTTGTTGGCTCTCCTTCAAAACCTCCCGTTGCCTCTCGTTCTCGCACGCTCCCACGAGGGAACAATCCTTGTACAGGTAAAGAAGGATTTGATAGACAAATCCAACGCTCTCGCCAACTGGAACCCCTCCGACGAAACTCTGTGCGCATGGACCAGCATTTACTGCGACTCCTCTCGGTCCGTCACGAAAATCGACCTCACTCTCCCAAGAAAATTATTATTACAATCTGATTTTTTAAACTTGTCGCAGCCTTGCGGATTTTTTTTTTTTAAACTTGTTGCAGCCTTGTGGATTTGTTTTTTTTCCGAGACACCATGCTGGAGACGAAAATTCAGTAAGTTAAGATAGTCTATATACTTTTATTTAATTTTTAAAATATCAGTTATAATTTATTATAAAAATGTTAAATTAATTAATTATTTAAATATAATCACATATTAAATTTTATAATTATTAATATTTTATTAATTAATATTATTATTATTTAAATATGTTGAATTCAAAGCTTGAACAATTACATCTCTTCTTCATTATCACTACTGTTTATCTTTATGTTATGTCCTGAAGAAACAAAATATTTCACAGTTTATGAAATTGGTTCATTAAACTCTCTATGTAATATATTAAAAGAAATAATAGTAATTTTTAAGTTTATATTTTGATTTAAATAATATTATTTAATTGTAAAAGATCAGTAGATACATTTTATATGGTGTTATTTATTTTATTTTTAATGAATTTAGACATGTTTTTACGGGGATCATGATCCCCTCATATTGAATAAGGTTTGAACCTTGAACCTTTTATATTATATTATATATATCATAATTCGTTATGATTATATTTTTTTTTTTACGTTTGAATTTTTATGGCCTAAATAATCTTAAACACTCTTATAATCTTCCATTGAGAAGCAAAGACTATGTCCAAGAAAAGAATACCTAAAGAGTAAAAGTAATAAAAAGAATGCTTAAAACAAGAGCCCGAAATGCAATTATCATTATAATCAATATTTGTACCGCAGGTTCAAATCTCTCTCCTCACATGTTACAGATATGTTGTATATAAAAAATTTCTCATCAAAAATATATATATTTGTATCAAGAACATTCAAGTTGTAAGGAGGATTCCTAAAATATAGTTATGGTTATAATTAATATTTTCCCCAGGAATATTATGGTTGGCCATGTCATGAAAAATTGTTCAATCTAGCAATCCAAGGATTTTGACTATTCATTAACAACTTGTCTTGTCTCTCAAAGGAAATTAAATCAATGCAATGTGAGTGACATATCACACATGAAATTTTTTGTTTTGTGATGGTTGGCAAAAACCTTAAATTGTCTATAATATATATTATTTAAAATTATAAATATTAGATAAGAGGTCAAAATCAATTCTTTGTTATCATTTGTTAAAAGGGGAAGATATGCCAATTATGACAGGTATTCGTTCCAAGTGCATGCTTGGTATGATGGTTAAATATTTTCGGGAATATTGACTATAAATTCAACCTTCAACATTAAATATATTTTTAGTATTATATATAGTATGATTATAATGGTTTGTAGCAATCTTTCGTTAAGCTTTATTATTTTATTATTCTAATTTTGTATTATATTGTTTATACATGATTTTTGTTTTTGATTGGAAATATAGTGGTATCTCTTAAAAAGGATTCAAATAACACAAAACAAATTGAAAAACTTATTTGAAGGTTTATTATGGTTGAAATAAGCATCTTATGTACTTAACCCTTCATTTCCATAGTATAATGGGTTCTAAGATGTGGTTTCAAAGTAGGTAGAAGGAAGAAATAATTCTTCTTTTGATTTTCCTCTATCTTTGATATAGAGAAAGTGTTTCATGGGTAAAATTATCTTAAATTATATTGTGACCATAAATTAAAATTCTACGGGAGAGTTCTTTAAAAATTATTGATATGTTTTAGGGTGAAAAATTCTAGCCAAAGGAAAAAATCCTTCAAGCATCAAAAAAATGTTTCAATTCCTTCTCAATACCAATAAGGTCATAAAGCATGTAAGAAACAACCAAGTCAAGCTTAACAAGAAAGAAAGAATTGTCATTTTGAAAGGTAAGAAAAGGAAGCCATTGAATCTCCTTAAAAATTACAAGAAAATGAATTCATAGAAGCTCCTTAAACTTGCAAGAAAGAGAAGCCATAGAAGCTCATTTGAAACTCACAAAAAGAGAAGTCATTGAAGCTATTTAAAAGGTATTGCAGAGATGATTACAAAATATTAAAAATATAAGCCCATAAGGGATCATACAAAGGAAAAATCAAAGACTCTCAAAGCTACAAGAAAGAACATTATACAAGTTATAGCATTATAGAAAAATAATCATCTCACAAAGAGGTAAGAAAAGACATAAGGAAATTCTTAAAAGGAGAATTCTTTGTGAAATTTTTTTAATAGGTTCTCATTCTCAAGAAGGTGCTTTAGTAAAAGGTAGAGATCAAATCCTAGAACAAAATAGTTACAAAGGACTTTTTTTACAAAATTTGAAGTGAGCATTTCAAATTGGAATGAAAAAAATAAAGTGGACATAACATAAGATACATTCCATATAAGTAACCAGAATTAGAAAATTGAAGACGCACATGAGAAATAAAATCTAAGCTATTTTTTATGTTAACACTTGAATGGAAATGTGCAAGAACCGTGTGAAAATAAAAAAATTAGAAGAGAGCAAGGGTCACATGCTCCAATGGGTCAAACCATATTTAGAAGGTAATATATAGATATATAGATAGATAGATAAGAAAGTGTGTGTAAGAACATATATTCAGAGATAAAGAAAGGAAGTATGAAGAAGAATAGAAAGGAATCAACCAAATAGTGCAACAAATTAGGAAAAGAACAAACTGGTAACATAAAGCAAATTTGGATGCACAAAGCCTTGGCCTCTAAACAAGCAATGGAAAGAAATCAAGTCTATTGTCTAAAGTACCATCTTATAGCATTTATCCATTAAGAAATCATGTAAATTACCAAATATATAACCAAGTAATAAGGTGCTCACAAAAAAATAGAAATAAAAGAGATGATTTATGAAGGTGTAGAAAGTTTTCAAAGATAGTCCATGGAAAAAAGTTTTTGAATGCATCCTTAAGTGGTCTATTCAAAACAAACAAAAATAGGGCACCCCTTCTCAAAATAGTGAGATATTCAAAATCCTTAGACAAAATATTAAAGATCAATATTTGCGTAGGAATGGTCAATGTAAGTAAAAAAAAAAAAGTGAAGACATAACCATATTTGAGGTAAACAAAGTAGTCAAGAAAAGTATTGATATTTCAAAGTAAAATGAATAGGAAATACAAAATCAACTCTCAGCAAAATTTGTGTCATCATTATACTGATCAGATGCTCAAAAATATTTACTTGAGAAAAGAGTGCAATATGTATCCAAATGTAAATGTAAGTATTCCAAAAGGTACATAGAGATATCCCATATTGTTGGTGACTAACAACATTGAAAGAAATAAATGTATATCCTTTTCTTTATAGAAATTCTAAGATAAAAGGAAGGTGTTATATTTTTAATAGAAAAGAAAATAACTAGAATGATCTAGATATTATTCCATATAGGAAGAAAATTCCCTCTAGTTAATATTTTTTCCAACAAAAAATGTTTTAGCAATTTGAAGCAAATGTTAAAGATATGAGTATAGGCATATATACTCTTCAAATAGTATTTTACAAGGCAGATTATGTAAAAGAAGAATATTTTAAAATTTTAAAATTTTACAATGGTTATTGGAGCACCAAAGTTCTTGCTACTACATTCTCAATTTTTGAGGGGAGCTAATTATGCTACTCAGAAAACAAAACTTAGAACATACCTTGAGTTTGAGAAAGTATGGGAAGTAGTAGATCGGATAATTACCCATCATAAAAAATAAGGAGAATAGCAAATAAATTTTGACAAGGTAAATAGAAATTCAAGACTAATCATCATGTTCAAAGTAGTAGATGAGGTCCAAACATACATTAGAGATTCAACAATAGCCAAATATTCATGGAAGAAGCTAAAAATGGTATTTGAATCCAAGAATCAAAATCATATTCTATTCCTCTAGAGCCAACTCTATTTTTTGAAGAGTGGAGAAAATCTAGAATTATTAATAAGGCAAATAGCAGAGTTAATAGCATTATTGCAAGCATTAGGAACTCATGTATCTATTGACACGTAAATTCCTATTATTTTAGTGTCATTACCATAAAAGTAAAATGTTTTTGTGACTATATTAAATATTACTAAGCAAACACCAAGCTTTGAAAAGTTGGTGAACCTACTTTAAAATTTAGAGGTCTCACAGACAACAGAAGAAGAGGAATAATTACTAACTAGTAAAAATAGAAGCAGGCATTTAGAAGAGACATAAGACCCCCATAGTGCTTCCAACAAAGAAATAATTTTTAAAGATATCATAATTAGATAAATGATTCTTAATGAAAAAAAATTAACACATAAAACATGTGTGAATATTATGACATAAATAGACACCATGAAGGAATATTGGTATATTTTATTCAAAAATAGATCCCCTTCATGAGATATGAACCAACATCAAGAAATATCATTTGTATATCAATAAAATCAAAGCTGGATAAAGGCACATTAAAGTAATGTAGTTGAAGAGAATCTAGTCAAAAAAGGAAAAGGAGAAGTTTGAGAAGAAGAATAAGAACATGTCTTCGTTTCATAAGAAAAGCTAACACAACACAATAATGTTTAGTTTGAATCCAAACATATGATAAATTCAAAAATTTTGATACATTCAAATCATCCAAATTACTATTGGTACAATACAACCATGAACATAAAGAACCAAGGACCTAAGAGTGAATATGTACACTTGGAATGTGATTCTTCATCATCATTAGAATTTTTAAAGGAAAAGGCAACAATGAGAATGATAAATCAATGCAATAGGTATTGAAGATTCAACCATCAATATTATATCAAATAAAATGTGAATACAATGCTTACCACAAATAATATCTTCTATAAATAAAACATGCCAAGAATAAGCAGAAAATAAATGGTCATACTCCATCAAGAGATAATTAAAACTTGAAATAGAAAAGTAGTTTGAAAATACGGGCAATTAAAAGCATTGGAGGAACACATGAGTTTGTGTAGGAAGGCTCGTCTAGAATCAAGTCCTAAAAAGTATCTTTAAATTATTGTTTTTTTGCCACCATATTTAAAAAGCTACTCAAAAAATAGGTTGTTTGATAGTGGCCTATCGAGAATTTATGTTATTCTATTTCCAATGAATATCTTTAATTTTTGCTACCATCTTTAAAAAACTAGTCAAATAAAATAGGTTTGTCGATATTGGCAGTAGAATATCTCGATTAAACATACAAACGGGATTAGAAAATAGTCATTTCTATGATCAATACAAAATGCATTGTGATACTCAAAAAAATAGGTTGGTTGATAGTGGCCTATCGATAATCTATGTTATTCTATTTCCAATGAATGTCTTTTGTTTTTTACCATCTTCAAAAAACTACTCGAATAAAAAAGGTCTGTCAATATTGGCAGTAGAATATCTCGATCCAATATACAAAAGGTATTAGAAAATAGTCATTTCTATGATAAATACAAGATGCATGGTAGTGCATCACATTGAATATTAAAGAAAGCACAAATACATCATGCATCACAAGAAAATACCTAATAAAATAAATAAATTCATTTTTAAGAAGAAGAGATAGGAGGTAATTGATCTCACGTAGAAGACATTGATATAGACACGATTTGGGAAAAAGTATTCATGGTAGGATAACATTTGATCTCATCAATATTTGATATATTTCATGAATATTAGTCACATTAGATAAGTATTCTGATGGAACTTGACACTCGTAAGTATCAAAAGTAGAAAGTATACATTAAAGGGAGAAAATCTCTCTCAAATTCTAACACCACCCTCGAAATATTCTTTGGTCATAAGAAAAAAAGAGCTTTTGAATATGATGTAATAAGGGGGGTATGTTAGGAGTTATTATATCATAGACCATATGAGAAGTCAAGTGGTATACCCATCCCTCACAAAGTGCGAGCATGTAGGATAGGACAAGGTAGTTATAAATTTTTTGAAGATTTGTTATACCTAAAATAAACATCCTATATACTTAAATACCATTTATTTCTATAATTAAAATATATCAATGCATTGAATTCTAACAATTTGTTACAATGTAGATTGTTCTTTAGAAAAAAACTAAGACATTAAGGTGAGAACTACTCCATTATATGAATTATATAGTAATATATTTTTTAAATTGTTGTTATAATATTATATTAAGAATGTTATTTTAACATGTTGAATTTCAATTCATTTATCCTATGATTGCAACTATTTATACTAGTCCTATAAGTGATATCATATTGGTATGTCTTTGGATTTTCGTCTAGGAGACCCAAGTTCAAAGTTTGTTCTTTTTGACAAGATAGCTAGGGTTTAAAGAAAAATAGTCAAATTGATATAGGAATTTTTTTTTTTTAATGTTTGAAGTGAAACTATCAAAATTTAAAGCGTGGCAATCACCTGGCTAAGGTTTGTAGAGAGACAACCAATATCTATAGTTTAATGGCCACAAATTATATATTGTTGATCAAACTCTATAGTACAATGGCCAAAATCTAAAGATATAAAATAGGGCTAGGATTTGAAGAATGAAGGTAGAGTCTTTGTAGAAACTTCATAGATCTATCATTTAGTGAGGTCACAAACTATGTAAGTTAGAGCATTATCTTTTTTCTGATACGATATCTAGGGTTTGAAGAGTGGATAATAAAAATGACAAAGAAAAGATTTTGATAGCAAGGATTTGAAGATTGACTATTAAAATTTATTGCATGATGGCCTCTTGGCTAGGGTTTGAAAAGTTGCTATCAAAAACTATAGTGTGATGGCTAAAAATTGTAGAGTTTTTTCTAAAAATTCACAAATATATCATTTTATTAGGCTATAGTTTATGTAAGTTACAACATTATCTTTTTTGACAGGACAACTAGAGTTTGTGTTACCTAATGTTGACTTGTTTTTTTTCTATAGTTAGGATAGTGCACATTAAGGGGGAATGTTAGAATATTAATGTGCATTATACCTACTTTTAGTTTGACACTTTTCATATTCTCTTGACACTTGTCAGTATATCATATAGGATTTTGCCTATATATGTAACACATTTCTTATATAATATATCTCATCTCTTTCAAATCCTAAAATTTGATATCAGAGCACAATCGCTCTCCTGCCCCATGTAAACCCTTGAGGGGGATTTCCCTCATGGAAATCCTCCCTTTTCCCTTCATTTTTTTTCCTCATTTTTTCCCTCACTTTTCCCCCCATTTTTTTGGATATAGAGGGAGTATGTTCTCCATCCTTTGATGGATGGATCAAAAACCAGAAGTTGAAAAACTAATGGTTGTCCATTATTATTTTTTAGAAAAGGTTCTGGTTTCTTGAGGCATCCGTCTACAGGAGTAATTTATCCAAGGAGAAATGAAAAATGGGATACTAAAATTTGTAGAAATTCTAGAGGGGCTATCAATTTTAGAAATTTTATATGTTTTCTTTTTGTGCAAAAAAATGGGTAAACCATCAAGACTTCTCGGGTGGTCACCCATCCCAATACTAATCCAACATGTTATACTTGACTCTGGAGTTTCTGGTGCACTCAAGGCCACTACAGCAAATAGACTTGGTTGTCTCTATTAGGGAGGCACGTTTTATTTAAATAAAAAGGGGCCCCCATGGTTTTACAGGATACTGAATTCGCCAATGAAGAGATGGGGACAATTGTGCATCTGATGTGTCTTCCTATTTTAGGCTATCTTCCTACGTCACATACGTAACAGTACCAAAGTATATTACAATAGAAAAAAATAAGTTTCATTATCATGGGAGACGCTTGCCACCATTGAGGGCCAATAAAAATGGATGTGTGTGGTGATGTTGGACGAGATGGTGTTGTGTGACGGGCATAGGCCACATGAATTATTTATGTTCTTGTACAATGATCAAAAGTAGGCAGACATCGATCCATTTTTCTCTCTATCATGTGTTTTCCTATTCTGAGTATTCTAAAGAAGTTGTGCCATATGCAAATAAATTAATACAGTCAAATACATGATCTACTTGTTGAGACACAATATGCCTATTGAGAAGACCAAATAAATTATTTTCAAAAAGTCTATACCTATTCATTTCTGGTCAGGATTTGTTGGAACCTATTCGTGAAAGGCCAAGGAATTGATTTGTAACTAGGGGTTTCATGACCCACTATGAAGGAGTTTTTTTATGGAGGGCATGGCATAGTGTGTGTTGCTTGTTTGTTGTTTCGATATATTTGGTGATATGCAAGATTTATCATGGACTGCAAAGGCCGATCAGCTCGAGATGGCATAGACCAATAGGCTACCATTGTGGTGGTACGCAAGTTTCAATGCACTTATGTGGTGCATTATTTTGGAGAGATCTTAGTTGCAGATGATTTCCTTGATTTGGTCGATGGTGGAAATAAGTATTTTTTACCCATTATGGATGGGTTAAAGAGATGCAGTTTTTTATCCATATTATACAATTTTAAGGTGTTAAATTTTCTCTCATGGTGCCACCACACTAAGATGATATTGTTTCTATTGGTATCACCATAATAGAGAAGTTTACACTGTTATAGTGGCACTTGGAGGTATGCTCAGGTGGAATTGACTTGGTCTAGAGATATGGTGCTCTTCACCTCAACCTCCTACTATCGACAACTAGCTTTTTCCTGTCAAATAGCACGTGTTGATCATGATGAAGATAACAGTAATGAAGTTGCACAAAAAACACATTATAACATCCAATTTATGTTATCACGCTCCACACTCAGCAACTTTGATTCAGTCTAGAATTTGCTATTTTAGTGAGTACATGAGGAGCTATTTTTTCTACAATTTTGGTAGCACTCCGGGATTTTAGATCTGACAATTGCTCTTTTGCGTATTTCAGCGTAATTTTTGTAACCTACGAGACTTTCAATGGTAGATTTATGAATTTATTCACTTCGTCATGGCATTTTGTCAAAAGTTGTTGATGAGGCTTCAATTTCTTCATATTTTATGAAGTTTTTGTTGAGAAATTGGATTTATTATGCTCATGATTATTCTATTACTGTGTCGAGTGAAGGGCACCTAATGTCATCTACAACAACCATTCCATTGTGTGTGAAAAAATACCCATGATTGGTTTTTCATGCAAGGCAGACACGCAAAATATAATTGATACAATGTTGCAAAGGGAACCTTGAGAGTCGCTTTCGATGAAACATATAAATGGCCCATATTTTTTAAATGTGAGGTGGTTCTTTTGTATGGTATTGTATCTCGATGCAGCCAATGTGGTAGGGCTAGTGAACGTGGCCTGATCGTTGTTTATGATGATAAAATTTTGAATATCTTGTGGTTACGAATTCAATAGCCATGGGGGCCATGCACTAGAAAAATAGATGCAGGCATGCTCTCGAAGATCGATCTAGCAAGCTTGGAGGTGATGGAGCATAACTTGGCACTATTCACATGATGTCAGTGGTGGTCCTTTGGGTGGACCGATCAAATTTGGTAAGGATTTTGGCAGTAATTTCATCGACGATATGACCGCCCTAGAGGCCTTTGAATATTAAACAATTTTCTTTTTCCAAATAATATGGAATATGTAACATATTGATCTGATATCCTAAGAATGGTGGGACACATGCGTAGAGAAGTGAGTTTTTTTCCACTGACATTGTTGTGTGTTTACATCGAGACCCACATGGAGGAATACGTCAACACTGAATGAGCTCGTAGAGGTGCTAGGTGACAAGCACGAGAGTTTAATGATGTGGCTATTTTTATCCACATGGAGGTTCTACAAATGGATCCTTTTCCATGTAGTGTGCAGTCTCGATGTTCACTTGTAGTCACATAGCTTCCCTATTGGTGGTCGTGAAAACTCAGTTGGGAGACCGCGATTGGAGACATAATGCATGATGGAGCATGCTCAAGTATGGATATCCAATTTCTATTTTAAATGGTAGAGTGTGGACCCTTAGTATTTTTCCACATTCATTTCATTGTGGATGCCTTTAAACTAAATTTTAAATATATGCCTTTTATGTCATATAATAAACAAAGGTAATATGCAATGGGAATGTTAAAAAGAGTGAAAAGTGACATAAAGAGGGGCATTTTTTTATTTATAAAAGATTTTTTATAAAGGAAGGGGACCATTTTTTTTCAAAGTACGAGGACATAATTTTTTATGATTTTTCCCACATGGTGTAGAAGGGCCTCACATGGATATTGTAATATTCCTATGGGCATTCCAGAATACTCCCTTATATATTTTGTTGCCTAGAGAATCATGTTGTTTTTCCATAGATGAAGGCCCCATTAAAAATAGTACATAGGTATATTTATAGTTGTCAAAAAAAAATTTCTGAGATGAACACATTGGTGGTGTCCATTTGTAATTTTGAGACTATTTCATTTGAGTTGTTTATCCTCAAATTTGTTGTACCTTGGAGTGCACTCTTGTTTGTACCCGATACTCCCAAGAAAAATTGTATGTGATCCTTGTACCTATTCACCTTCTCTATAGAACCTAGCAGATGCAGCATCTAGTTATCCATGCATACCAATGGGATGAGGAGGTCACTATAAGGACACATATTCGAGGGACTATAGACATAGACACCCTAAAATTTATCTGAGGACTTATTTGAATCAACTTATGAAGACTACAAATGAGGATACTTCAGAATATTCTATTCTCTTCTTTCTTCTTCTCCTCCAAATTTGAATTCTGTGGATCATTTTACTGTATTTCATGGATCATATTTCTTTTTATATTAATGTGCATTTTTAGTAGAGACTGAAACCTTCTAGATTGAGTTCATCATGAGGGAAGATGTTATTCATGGTGGATATTTTTAGTGACCTACAAGTGGCAACATACCTATAGGATGATCTGCAGAGGCAATAGACCCAGATTTGGCTGACCCTAAGGCACCCAGGATGACCATGAGGCACTTAGACAGTTGACCTAGTGGCAACAAATCCAAGGAAGTGGTTGACCCTGTGGCAACATACCGAGATGTATACATCATTGATCTATATTTGGAGAGCCAAGTGCAAATAGCACAAGCCTAGACAAAATCATGTAATAAATGAGGATGATAGGGTTATTTTAGAGAAGTCAACATTAAGGGGGAATGTTATCTAATGTTGACTTATTTTTTTCTATAGTTAGGATAGTGCACATTAAGGGGAAATGTTAGAATATTAATGTGCACTATGCCTACTTTTATTTTGACACTTGTCGTATTCTCTTGACACTTGTCAGTATATCATATAGGCCTTCTACCTATATATGTAACACATTTCTTGTATAATATATCTCATCTCTTTCAAATCCCAACAGTTTGAAGAGTGGTTGTCAAAAATGGTAAAGAGAAAGTTTTAATTGCAAGGATTTGAATAGGAGTTGTCCAAAATTATATCATGATGGCCATGATTTGAATATTGAAGTGCATCAACCAAAAACTATAAATCTATGAGGCAAGTAGGATTTGAAGTTTAGAGTGCAAGTTCCAAAAACCTACAAATCTATGAGATGGATAGGGTTTGAATATTGAAGGTAGAGTTCCTTCTAAAACTTCATAGATCTATCATTTCGTTAGGTGATAGTCTATGAAAATTAGATCTTTTTATTTTTATAGTATATTTAGGGTTTGAAGAGTGGCTATTATATTTGGTAGAGAAAAATATTTTATTAGTGAGGGTTTGCATAGTGGATGTCAAAAAATATAGTGTTATTCCCACTAGGCTAGGGTTGAAGAGTGGCTACCA
Organism: Wollemia nobilis; assembly: GCA_028583015.1. Classification (NCBI taxonomy): domain Eukaryota; kingdom Viridiplantae; phylum Streptophyta; class Pinopsida; order Araucariales; family Araucariaceae; genus Wollemia; species Wollemia nobilis. Next base: position 246,677 of record JAQPPZ010008116.1, read on the forward strand.
AAAATTATAGTGTGATGGCCAAAAACTATAGATATATCAATCAAAATCCATAGTGCAATAGCCAAAAATTTGAGATCTATGAAACAAAAAGTGTTTTAAAAATGGAGGTATATTTTTTTCTAAAACTGTATAGATCTGTTGTTTGATTAGGTGATAGTTTATGTAAGAGTATTATCTTTTCCTAATAAGATAAGATAACTAGAGTTTGAAAAGTGATTCCTAAAATTAGTAGATATAAAATTTTAAAAGTAAGGATTTGAAGAACGAATATTGAAAGTTATAGTGTGATTGCCTCCTAGCTAGAGTTTAAAGAGTGTCTACCAAAAATTATAGTATGATGGCAAAAAACTACATATCTATGAGTCAAATAGGGTTTGTAAACTAGAGTTAAAGTTTTTCTAAAATTTCATAGATCTATATTTCGGTTAGGCAATATTTTTTGTAAGTTAGATCATCGTATATTTTTAATAGGATGGTTAGGGTTTGAGGAGAAACTACCAAAAATGGTAGAGAGAAAATTGTAACAACCAATTTTTTTAAGCTATGATAAAAATATACAAATTAGAGGCTTTGGTTTGAAGAGTGGTGGTTGATGATCTTAAAATAAATAAATGGTTTGTAGATCTATGGCTAAAATCTAGAGATTTTTCATATTAGAATCAACAAAGGGTTTGCATATCTATGACCAGAATCCATAGGGTTGATAGAGGAAAAAAAATCTACTAAAGGTTATGTTAATAAAAAAGGATATTTTAATTTTTCTTAAGGAAGAAAAAGAGTCATAGGATTTTGAAATGAGGAAGCATAAGGATAATGAGCGAGGAATTGTCCAGACAGAGCTACAAAGTGGAATAAAAGGGGCTAAGAGTATTACTAGAAGTTAAGATACATAAGTTAAAGGAAAAAAGGAATTGGAGGAGAAGTTGATGAATGACTAGATATCCCCACTAAATCATCTAAAGAAGGTATTCTTTTGAAAATCCTAGATAGTGTCTATGAGAGATCACATAAAAGACTTACTAAAAATTTTATAGGTAAATTTATTGGTTTTAGACCAACAAGGGATCAAATAAATAAATGGGTCATGAATCTATGGAATATAAAAGGGCATGTGGACTGTCCCTCCTTCCTAGAGGCTTCTTCCTAGTCTCCTTTGATAATGAGGATAATTTTTGCAATACCCTAGAAGGTGGTGCATGGTTCATAGGTAGATTTGAACTATACATAAGGAAATTGAATCCTTGTTTTAAGCCATCTACCAAGAAGATTGACATGGCTCCAATTTGGGTAAGACTCCCCTCTTTACCTCTAGCATTCATGGAGGAATATATTTTTGATAGTATAGCCAACTCTTTTAGTAAGTTCCTCGCCATAAACTATGTAATAAATGAAACAAAGAGGGTTTTCTTTGCAAGAATATGTGTCATAGTTAAATATAGAAATAAACTTCTAAAATAGACCAAGTTTATCTCTAGATGGGGATTTTGGATTCAAAATCTCATTTTTCAGAATCCCATTCAGTTGTAGATTTTATTCAAAAATGGGTGACTTGAAAAAGGACTACCTTATCAAAAGGAGGAAAAGTAATGGGGATAATCACAAATGTTCTATAGGAAAATAGAAAAGGAAAATATCAAATAAGAAGGATCAAATGGAAGGAAACAAGGAAAAATAGTCCCAATAATAAAAATATAGATTTGTAAATGAGTCAAATACAAAGGGAGAAGAGTCAAAGAATGTTGGGAATGTAGAATTTAACCAATAGGGAAGTGGGAACAAAGTAATGGACCTAGTAAACAAGGAGGGAGAAAGAGTGGAGAAATTATCTAGAAATGGGGTAGACAATGAGGTTATTCTAGGTAGGATTTGGGGTGAAATTTTATCTATTGTGGAACATGGTAATCCAAGGAAGGAAAGAGAAATGACTAACCCCAAAATAGAAGAAAAAAATATAAATCAATGGGAAAAATATGGATATGGAAGAGAATGATCTAGAAGTGGTTCCTTGCACAGTAGATGATCTATTAGAAAAGGAAGGATCCTCAAGAATTGAAAAACTCTTGAATATAATAGTAATAACAAGTATTAATAAGACCTCATATATGGTAATGGAAGGTGTAAAGAATACGTAAAGGCCTTATTCAAAGGAAAATCACTTAAAAGAGATGAAAAGGGATATTAAACTGGAGATTTAGATTATCTTAGGCTCAAGTGGGCAGAATACCACAATAAAAAGGAGGTTATGAAGATCTTATCTTGGAATGTTAGGGGCATGAATAATCTATAAAAAATTGAGTGGTAAGATCCATTATTGAGGATAACCAACGTGATATAGTTCTATTACAGGAAATAAAGTTGAATACTGCAAGAGGGAAAATGTTAAGAAATGAATATTGAATAAATGTGTTAATAGATAGATGGAGGAAATGAGGGTTTTAGGAGGAATATTAATTTTATGGAATTTAAATACCTTTGATGGGGAAGTCATCTAAAAAAAATGGGTACCTTTTAACTATTTGTGTAACTTCAAAATTGTTAAATTTGACCTTACTCATTACAAATATTTATGCCCCAAATATGAATAGAGAAAGAAAGGTGTTGTGGAAGGAATTAGAGTGGATGAGAAAATAAATAATAGGTATAACATGGATAGTGGAAGGGGTTTTCAAAACCTCTTTTATGCCTAGAGATAATAAATGTGGATCCCATGGATTCTTAGAGAACATGAAGAATTTGATGCCTAGTCTATATGATGTTGAGTTAAGAGGTAATTCTTTTACATGGAAAAATAGAAGAATAGGGGATAACCCAATCCAAGTGAGACTATACAAAGTATTGCTTTCTATGGAATGGTTTGAGGGCAACTATGAGCACTCATTAGTATCTCTACCTAGGATGGGATCGGATAATAATATTTTACTATTTAGCTAGTTTGGGGAAAGATAGAAAGGTATAATTCCTTTCAATTTTGAAAACATGTGGCTTTAGCACCAAAATATTTATGAAAAAATGGAATCATGGTGGAGGCTTCTTATGCAAGGTACTAATATTGGAGAGTACATGCAAATGTACCCCCATAGTACCTTTATGGTACAAATGTAAATATGTAATAGATTAGGGTTTGAGTCTATATTTTAGATGAGTTATTTATATTTCCTCTTTATGTAAGTGTCAATGTGTAAGATATGCACAAGTGTCATGTAAGTAAGAGTGCAAGTGTATAATGAGAGAATGTGTACAAGTGTCACGCATGTAAGTGTACAAATATGTAATGTGAGGATATGCACAAGTGTCTTGTATTAGGAGTGCATGTAGAATAGTAAGAGTCATGTAGAAGTGTGCAAGTGTCATAGAGTTAATTATGAATGTAAGAAAAGCATTAAGAGTATTATATGCATGTGGTAATATGAGAATCCAAAGGAAAAGAGTAGGAAATGTTGCAACTCTTAGATATGTGACTAGTGCAATAGTCAAGTATTGAAGAGTCACTTTTATATGTCTATATTATGGAGACAACTCCATACAATGTAAATGGGAAAATAGTTAGTAATGATCATCATAACAAGCATTGATAATAAATCTTGTATACATATTTTGAGCAATATTTTTATAAGTATATTTCATACTTATCCATGAATTATTTTGGCCATTTACATTCATATATGATATTATAGTGAATGTTATTATATTTATATTGTCCAATTTATATGTTTGATTGCTCCTACATTTATTTATACTCTTGATTATTGATATTGAGACCTAAGATATTGTGGCTTAATTATATTGGAATCTAAGATAGCTTGGCTTCAAATCCAATAGTAATATCAAAGCTACTGATTAGCTCCATCCATTTTTATAGAGTTATATTTCAAAGCCACTGTCATATTTGAATTTTATCCATTTTAAAAGTAGTGAAGACTTGGAATTTGTTTTTAAAGGTCTAATTGAGTAGATATTGAGGGGATAGATAAAATTCACCCTAATTTGGATGCTAGGGTCTATCCACTTGGTTCAAATAAAACCAATGAAGACAAGGACTTAGCCAAAATAGATTAAGGGCCAACTCAAAAGAAAGTTGGACATGAGGGGACATTCAAAGTCACCTTGATAATAGTTGGATTATCTAGAAAATAGGAGAATCATATTATTCTTAGGTTTTATCGAAGACATCAGAGATAGAGAAGCATCATAGATTCCAAAGGATAGAGAAACATCTAAGATTCTAAGAAATGGAGGAGCATAAAATCTTCCAATAGAGATACAAAGAGAATCATAGATTCAAATAGAGATAGAGAAGCATCGTAGCTTCTAGAGAATAGAGAAGCATCTAAGCTTCCAAGTAATACAGGAGTGTCAAAAATTCCAAAGAATAGAATAAGCAATAGAGAAGAGAAGAATCAACTATTCCTAAGGATAGAAGAAATATAGAGAAGCAATATAAAATTCCATAGATCAAAGAAGAACAAAAAGTACATAGAAGAAGTGAAGATCACGAGCCTTGAGAGATAAAAATATTAAAGAGGCAGAAAGATTTAGAATTTTTGGTCAATCAAAGATATAGACCAAAATATTAGATTGATTGGAAGCTCTTCATAGCATTTTAGTATTAATTGTGAATCATTTGAAGTGTCTTTTAAGAGCTTCAAAGAGTGCCATATTATATCTAATCAAGAACTATTAGATTTTTATCTAGATATAAAGGATAGTAGAAAAGTGCCATCAAGAGATAGAGGATAGTATCAAAGTGCCATTGAATCATAGGGTATAGCAACAAAGTGTCATTGAGACATAGAAGATAGCAACAAATTGTCATCAAGACATAGAGGATAGTAGAAAATTCCCATCAAGACATAGAGGATAACAACAAAGCACCATTAGGATATAAATGCATCTCTATTAATGCACTATCATGCTATAATAACTTGAGTGCTAAACAAGTACTACCAAGCATATGAGCAATATACGTACACCAAGAACCTTATTTAATGGAGATAAGAACCTCGACACCATCTCCTAAACATCATCATCCAAAGAGTTACCTTAAAATAGATGAGTATCTAAGTGTTATCTTCTAGAGCACTTCTTCAGGATATATGAACATTTGACAGTCAACCACATATGTTGCATTGATTCCCAAGCTTGGTAGCACAAATTGATAGTCAACAATAATATGTTGCATTGATTCCCAAGCTTGGTAGAACAAATAACATATGTCGGGTAACATGACTTCATGCTTAATCAAATTGTCAGTATTTAAAATTCTATCCTTAACAACCAACCAAGAGAAGTGAGCAACTTTGAGGATAATAATTTTTAGCCAAACATATTTTAAGATCAAATATATTGTTTTCTCATCTTGAGAATCATAATTGTTGTATAACCCATGAGCCGTTTTGGCTGAGAAGTTGCCATACTCGCTACATTTCCAGAAAGGCCTATCTTTTTCTTGGGAATATGTGATAAAACTTGATCTAAGAATGGAGTGCATGGCCTTAACAGCTTGGGAAATTAATTCATCATTCAAATTGAAACTTAGTTGTTTCCACATGGGATTCCCCTGGGTTTGGACGATGAATTCAACAACTTTTGGTCCTATATTTTTATTTTTTAATGGTTTTAGGATAACAATGTTCTTATAATTTATAATAGCATCATCCTTGACCCAAGGATCATGCCAAAAATTAATTGTCATCCCGTCACCAAGCTTCCATATTACACCTCTACTGAGCAACGGTCTTGTTTGTGGGATAGACTTCTAGAAATGGGTTCCAACTTGAGGAGTTTCCTCATCCATAAAGGAATGGTTTTGTATATATTTATTCCTTATGACAGATATCCATTCCAAGTTCTCATGGGTAAAGATCTTCCATGTCTGTTTTTTGAAAAGGGCATGATTCATCTTGTGAATTCTTCAAAAACCAAGACCCCATTTATATTTTGGGGAGAAAACATTATCCCAAGCAACCAAGTGAAACATTTTCTAATTATCATTTCCTATCCCTAGGAATCACCTTTGAATTTGTTCTATTTTAGATCCAACTGTTGTAGGCACTTTGAAAACTGACAAAAAATAAACATGAATGCTCTAAAGAACTGACATGACCATCATGGCTTTCAAAGAAATCAAAATACCCTTCTAGCTTGCTAATTTATTGTGAATATGATCAATGAAATTATTCCACATTGCATATTTTGGATGATCCACAAAAATGGGTAACCCAAGATAGGCAGTGGGAATATTAGCAATGGAACATTCCAGGATATTAGCAATAGAAGTTTACCGCAAGACATGAGTATTAAGAAAAAATATTTTGCTCTTGGAATAATTTATTTTTTGCCCAACTGCATCTTCAAAGAGGTTAAGAATAGTCTTGACAGTATGGGATTCTGGGATGAAATCTATGGTATCTATAAAAGTATCATCAAAAAAAATTTGGTGGGTGGTAGGTCTTAGGTTGGAAGTAGCTTTTATACCAAAAATTAACCCTAGAGAATAGGTTGAATTTATAGTTATGCCAGTATATTCAGATAGAATTATGAAGAGGATGGGGGACAAGGGGTCCCCTTGTCTTAATCCTCTAGTACTTGGGAAGTACCCAGCTATGGAGCCATTCACCAGGATGGAAAACCAAGAAGAGGAAACACATTGCATAATGATATGGGTCCAATCACTATGAAAGGTAAACTTTAAAAATACTTTAGACATAAAATATATATTGACCCTATCAAAGGCTTTGTTCGTATCCAGCTTCAAGAAGAAAGCACTTTTTTTAGATTTATGGGCAGAGTGGATTAGCTCATGAATAGTTATCACACCATAAACAATATTTTGACATTTAACAGAGCTGCCTTGACATGGGTCTATGATTTCTAGAAGAAATTATTTAATTCTGGTGGCCATAGCTTTGGTAAGAACCTTGTAGACCACATGGTAAAGTCTTATAGGATGGTAATCAGATAAACTATTGGCAGTAGGGATTTTATAGATAAGGGCTAGGAAAGTAGAATTTACATATCTAGGGATAAATCTAGAATTTTGCATCTCTTTAATGGCCAAGCAAAGGTCGAGACCTATGATTTCCCAAAAAGTTTGGAAAAAATAATGGGAAAACCCATCAGTCCTAGGGGCTTTGTTTGGTTGCATGGAAAAAAGAGCTTTGTGTTTTTCCTCATCATTAAGGGTTTTTATGATATTGGTATTCATTTCATCAGTAACAATTCTTAGAATATGCCTAAGGAGGGAATCCATTGCTTGGGAGGATTGGATAGGTTGGGATCCCAAAAATTACTTAAAATGATGAATAGCCTCATCCCTAATTTCGTAGATGTCATTGGTGTAAGACCCATAACTCTTTACCAGACCCTTGATCCTATTTTCTCCTCTGTGGTTGAGGGTTCAAATGTGAAATAATTTAGTGTTCAAATACCCATATTTTAGCCATAAGTGCCTAGATTTCTGATGCCAAAAAATCTCCTCTTTCTTTAGAATGTTATGGTATTCTAAAAGAAGCAATTTTTTCTCTTGTCTTGAATTAGGACCCTCCTATACTTGCTAAAACTGATTTTTGATTATCTGCAATTTATCCCTTATATTTTTTTTATTTTCAAAGATGTTTCCAAAAACCTCCTTGTTCCAAATTTTTAGCTTGTTTTTGATAGAGCATAATTTTTGAGAAAACTTCCTAAAATGAGATCTAGGAAAATTTTATTTCCACCATTCACCAACACGCACCCTTAAATATAGGTTTTATGTCCACATTGCTTCAAACCTAAAGGGAATTTTGAAGGAGGGTCTATTGGCTGATCCAAAAATTAGAGGACTATGATCAAAATCAATTTTAGGAAGATCTCAAAAAGTGGCATCACCAAACATCTGTAGAGCATCTTAGGATGGGAAAAAATTGTCAAGTCTCTCTTGAATAAGATGCGCTCTAACTATTCTGTTACTCCATGTAAACTGATACCCTTTCAGTTGTACATTCATCAGATTAGTGTTCACAAAATTGCAAAAGTCTTCAGTGGATCTAGGCTTGATATCATTTCCTCCTCTCTTCTTTGATGGGTAGAGAGGAGAATTAAAATCTCCTACAAGAATCCATGGAATATTAGAAAAGGTTATCCTCATTTGGGTGAGGGTATTCCATAAACTTAGTCTATGCTGAGGACTATTTGGGGCATAAATATTTGTTAAGAACCATGACTATTTAGAAATTATATCATGGAACAAAATGTTATAAATTTTACCTTGATTGGAAATTATCGTTCCCTCCACTTTGGTAGGACACCATAAACATAGGAGACCACCAGATGGTCCAATTGAAGGGCTAAAATAAAATTCACACTATTTCCAAATAGTTTTAGCAACTTTGGGAGAAGATTGTGCGCCCAATATTGATTCTTGCATAATGAAAATAGTCGGTCTAAACTCCTTTCTTAATGAGATAACAATTCTTTGTTTTACTATCCCATTAAGCCCTATCACATTCCAAGAGATTGTGTCCAAAAATAAAAGTTTCATTTGTGAATATCAACTCTTGAAAGGACCAAATTTTACATCATGGAAGTGTAGAGGAGGACAAATTCCATGTCGTGTACAATTCTTGGCTAGATCTATTGGAAGTCAAAATGACCATGGGGGTGTGTTATATTCTCTACACTCAGGAGCTTAGGTATTGAAGGGTTCACCAGGAATGGTTTAATGACTTGCTCCAAGTTTTGGGATGGAATATTTGATGTATATATTGAACAAACACCTATGTGTGGTCTTTCTAAAATATAAGTTATGGAAAATGAAATAACAATGCAAGATGAATAAATATGCAAGAAGACAATAAATAAGCCTAGAATGATTCTTAATTTTCAATTATGACTAAACCCTAACTTACAATGAAATAGATATTATTCTTTTTCAACAAGGGTTAAAGAAAATGCATAAAGAAAGTTAACCCTAGGATGCAAACTATATGTTTTTACTCTTTCAAATGCCTAGAAATAAAAGATTAAGTATTTTCTTTTCTTTTATGATCAAAATATAAAATGGAAAATAAAATGGACACTCACCAAATAGCCTAAATATATACTAGGGAACTTACCTGATTTGATGTTTGATCCTAGATTTAACTTACATCTAGAGTAGCCAAACAAATTCAAAACTTATGAAATAGTTTACAAAACCCTAGAAAATTTTATTAGCATTTGAGGGTCTACTTAGGTCCTTATATGAATAAGATTGGAGGTGCAATAGTCAATTCCCCTTGGTCCTTTTAGCTTATATTTTAAAAAACATATTATATTTGACCTTTGGAATAAGCAAAAGTAAGATGAAATGAACATGCAATAGTGAAATGAGATGAAACATAATGCATATGATAGAAAGCTAAAATGCAAGCATCAAACTAAGGTTTTGGGAAGTAAAAATTTGTACCCAAGCCCTAGTTGACCAAATTCAATCCCTATAATTAGTATTCATAAATATAGCTTGCAAAATTCACACCCTATATGGGCAGGGTACAAATTTTGTTTAAATGCACCTTTTAGGTCTCAAAATATCAAAAAATATGATGTAAAACAACAAAAAATAGAGCTAATGACTAATAATGCAAGTAAATAACATGGTTAGTTGATAGTAGAAGAAAGGAGAAATGAGAATATGAAAAAATCACTCTAGAATGGTAGACTTATCCAACCATCAAGACTCCTCCACTTGATCCCCAAGGGTAGCCAACACCACAATAGGAAAACAACAAAAATAACAAATCATAGCAGAAGAGCACTTGTTAGTGAAAAATAAGTGAGTTAAGATATAGAATTCTCCAAAATATTAATTGAAGAAAAATAGGGATTCCAATTCTCTATTTATAAGAGGTTTGGAGGGCTAAAGGATAGGCAAATGAAATTTCACCATGGGCAAGGGCTGACACCAAAATGGGTCGATGAGGGGTGGGGTTTTTTAGAGGAAACCCCCTAGAACACAAAATTCATACCTGATAATTACAGGTTATGAATATAGAAAGACAAATTTTTATTAGATATGGTCTAAGCATAGATTTGGTAAGGTTGGGAAAAAAGGACAAAGAAAGAGAGGAAAAGGGCCTCGAATTTACAATTGGCAAGTTTGGACAACTTCCTAAGGATCTAAAGAAATATTGAATCATTTTATGGATCAATTTTCCATGTCTAATTTTTCCCCCTCTTTGATGCATTTATGGCCAAAGAGATGCTTCAAATAAATATGTAGGCTCCTATGGGTAAAAATAGTGAACACACACAAAAAGGGGTGGTGCAAAAAGGGGTGTCATCTTGAACACCATAAATTTACATACAAGTAAAAATATTACTTCCATTAATACCTCTAAGGCTAGGGTGCCCCTTCGAGTTTTTGAAGTAATGTGAGATTCTTGAAAAACTCAAAAAGGGAAAAAAAAACGGAAGTGAAAACAAGAAAAGCAAATAAGAGAAAGAGAAAAAGACAAACAGAAGAAGGGGGGAGAGAAAAAAAGGAGGGAAAAAAAAAAGAGAAAATAAAAGGAGTAAAAAGGAGGTAAAATAAGTTCATTCTCAATGTACAAGGAGGATAAAATAGCTCTAGAGGAGAAAGAGGAGAATGGTGAATCCAACTCACCATGTTTCCATGGTGAGAGGTGATGCTAGAACTATCATTGACCAGGTGAAGTACGAATCGAGACCCACTTGCTAGAATTAGATGTTTCACCTACACACAAATTTTAGCAAAAATTTTATTTTTTTATATTTTGAGTAATTTTTTTGCAAAATTCATCATGGAGCATGAAATTGGTCATGAAATAAAGATTTTCTAAATTCATGCCTGGTCATTCCAAGGCACAAATTTGATAAATTTTACAAAAAATACACCTTTTGTAATGAATCTAATGAAATGTGTGAATGTTGTTATGTTGATTATGTAGCTAGATGTACTTAAGAGTATAAAGTGGTGACTGAGGACACTCAAGGATGCTATGAGAGAGCTCATAGTGGTAGAGAGGAATACACTAGAGAACATGGGTCTTATGCATCTAGCATAGATGCTCTACATTGAAGCAAAATAAGCACTATTGATGACTCTAGTAGAGAGGTGGTATCAAAAATCATCCACATTCTGGTTACCAATGGGGTAGATGATCATTACACTAGAGGATACATGGTGCATATTGAGGATCCTCATCAGGGGAGGATTATTTTTATGGTACAAGTGTTTATGGTGGCATCAAAAATAATTTCATAGGACCCGACACATGTGATCTATCAGAGTGGATTCCATGTTTATGAGATGCAACATTGATATCAAGTGGGGTTATTCATATATATACTATGTGATGTGGTGGGGATATTGGTCTATCACACGAGTAGGAAACACATGCCATGGGTATTGGCAAGAGTTGTGGAAAACAAGCAATATCATGAGTATAGATTCACATGGGGACCATATGTGTTGGCTTGCTTGTATATGACATTGTACAACATCATGTATAAGTGAAAAATATGATTGATCTATATGACATTACTCTAGATGTGGTGTTAGGAGCACATATCAGTCTAGAGACCAAATGCACTAGTAGGACCATTACCCAAAGTGGAACGGATAGTAACATATAGGTGGATTCAACACTATGAGCATGGGTACAAAGCATATGTTGGTGTCTTGCCACTAGAGATGAGGGTGATAGATAAGTTACAAGAGCACAAAATCATATGGTGATAATGGCATCTACACCTTGGCTGGATGGAGGATACATATGATTTGGCTTAGGTACAAAGGACCTAGTGGGTCGTCATTGAGAAGGGTGAGCAAGAGCTATACAATTTTCACTAGGTATAATGCCAGTTCGACATTCTATATGAGATACTAGTCCTCAAGGACTACTATTTAAAGAGGGTTATGAGGTACCCACCAAGATTCAAATGCATTCTTAATGTGGGAAGATGGATAGAATAAGACCTGGATGACCTATGTACATGGATACAGGTATGGAAAACATTGGAGTAGCCTTCAAGTAAAGGAGATGATATAGGAGCATTGCACCCCTGAGGATCTTCCCACCAATGTTAGGGTAGAGATTCTAGGTTATGAGAAGGTCAGTGGATCTAGTACTTTGATAAGTCACATAATGCACCATAAATAAAAAACAAAGGGGTACAGTCCCATCGATATTGACTAAGGAATAGGTTTGTATGGAGATAGTGATGGCCACGATGGGGATGATCGCCATATTGGGATTAGGGGGAGGGAAAAAAACAAGAGTTTCCCCCATAGTGACATAGATATGACCCAATAAGGCTATAATTCCAATGTAGTAGGCAAGGGAGGTAAAGGCACGATGATCCACAATAGCAGTTGTGCAAGTAGATATGGACACCATATGCATAGCATTGAACCAGACCCAAGCAAAGCATAACATGATGAGGGATGAGGAAGAGCACCTCAAAGAATAAATGGTCCAGTTGAAGTGAGAGTGACAAAAAAATTGAGCAAAGGGGATGGTTGTCATTGCAGGTAAAAAATAGAGTGAGGTAGGTCATCTACTATTGGTGAAATTGTAGAGGATGAGGGAGTCATATGATATGGTGGTGTGGAGGGAATCCTAGTACTATATGGTATACTTTAATTCTATTCCAATAGATCAAAGGGTTCCTCTACCATCATCCATATGATCATAGAGTTGATCACAATCATGGGCATGATCTAGTTCATGATCTATGAATATGGCTCCTCCACAACCTCTAGCAGGCAGAGTAAAGGGAGTAAAGGGGATAAGCTTGTATAGCTAGGTTTGGGATCAGGACAACATACCAATTTTTATTATGGCATGTACCCTTGAGGATAGTCGAATGTGCCAAGCTCTCTACTATGTCACACTAATTGGTTGGCATGCACTTAGTGCTTTTGAGTAATACAAATTGCTTTATTTTATTGTGTGAAATATATTTTATTATGGTTTTTTATTTTTTATGTATGTGTTTTTATTGATGCATGATGATCATGAACATGATGAGTGCAATGCATGATGATCCTAACTAAATAAAATGCATGAATGAATCTAACTAAATTAAATGCAATCTAAAATGAAGTGCATGAATTAGTAGACAAAAAGAATAAAAATGGAAGGAAAAAAGAAGAGAAGAAGGAACAAACAATTAAAGAAAAGAGAAAAGCAAAAGAATAAGAAAGCAAATCTCCAAAATTTCAAAATAAGGAATAAGAAAAATAAGAGTGAAATCCTTGGAAGGGTATGTGCTTGTAAATGACTAATATGGAGGTTGTCACTCATGTGTGGTCATGAAGCTATCCTACAAGGGTGTTATGCTTGCAAATATGGACAAGTATGGAGTGATACATGTTATGTGTGTAGGTTCTTGCTAATGGACAAAGATGAAGAGATACCCGCTAGGATGTATGTTTGCAAATGTTTGAGAAAGAAGTTACCCCTCACGTATGTCCATGAATCTTATCTTGTATGTGGTGTTAATATATAATTGATGTTGCCAAAAATTGAGTATTACCAAATAGTGGTGTGGCCTGTGCAAAATATGTATGAACAAGACAAAGTATGACAAAAGCAATGTGAGTGTGTGTGTGTTAGAAGAAGACAGAAGAAAGAGAGAAGCAAGAAGTGAAATATTGTGTGTGTGCATCCCTAGTGAAATTTCAAGAGCTAAGAGGTGTGTGTAATATAGTTAGTGGTTGTATGAATACCATAAATGATATCCATATGGTATATACTGTATCTTATAAGGGCCACTTAATAATCAAATGTCAATAGGTGTGAGAAATAGGAATGTATATCCTTTGTCTTGAGGAGGATAAAAAATGATTAAAAATTTCAAGGACAAAGGACATACAAGAGAAGAAAATATATCCCTTGACTTGGAGAAAATTTTGATTATCATTTTATACTTTCAAGGTTAAGTAATATAAGAGAATAAAATAGAAGAAGAAGAGATGGGTAAAATGCAAAGATGAAAATGCATGGAGATGGGTCCTAGGTTGGGGATTCACTAGGCATTAGAGCCCTAGTATGAGTTATGTAGACACCAAAACCTAGGCATCCACAAAACACCATTTGTATCCCACCACACAAATTTGCATAGTAAAATATATATGCCTAAGTCCAAACTTAGGCATATGAAATCCTGCACATAATTATATTTTCTAGATTTTTATTAAATCTAGAAAATCCACCTAGGATATCATGTCTCCCCTTGGTACATGTGTCCTAGTCACCACTACCCATCACCATGCCACATCTCACACACTTTGTCCCTTCATATGGGACATCTCCCACACATCACTTTAGTTGCACTCACTCATTGGGCATATCACCCTAGCACTCACTCATTAGGCACTTCACCACAGTTGCACTCACTCATTAGCCACTTCACCATAGTTGCACTCACTCATTAGCCACTTCACCATAGTTGCACTCACTCATCCTCCACATTGCACTCCACTTGCACTCACTTATTAGGCACATCACCCCAGTTGCACTCACTCATCAAGACACATCACCCCAATTAAGTGGGGCACTCTAAGTGACTCACTCTAACTCCCTCCAAAGTCCTAAACTTCTCTATAAATTAATTTTCACCCCATCAAACATAGCAGGTCAAATACATACACTATCATGCTATCAAAATCACACCAGAATTTTGCATGCACCTCAAGGAATATTCAATATTTTACGCCCCTAAAGTACACTTTTAGAGGATTCTATCATTCAGCCTCAATCACCCATTCCACGATTACATATACGCAACTACAAAATCTACAGTTGCCTAACTGCAGTTTGCGGTTACCCAATTAGAACAATGTCTTGTAGTTACTCAGAATGCACCAAAAATGTAAAGCATAGATCAGATCTGTAAGGTTTTATTTTATTTCTATTTAGCAAGGCATTTAAATCTATATTTTTGTATTTTTTACATATCTATTCGAGGGTTTGATTCACATTCTTATTTCCAATTGTATCTACAAGTGATACTGAAACCCTTGTTTAATTTATTTATGTGCAGGAAATAGGTATTTGTAGTGGCTTCTGAATCTGGAGTGGTCCATCGCAGAATATGCAAGCCCACTCACCACTTGGTTGTAGCAGAGAAGACCAGAGACACCAACATCACTTGTATTTGGTGAAAAGGGGTATTTCCCCTGTTTCTACCCATTGTAATCTAAGAGCAAGCAATATTGTAATCATACCCTTGTGTATTTAGGAAAAAGCATTGTAAAGCGAAGATAAAGGCTCCATTCAAAATATCAATACAAGAATCATTTTTTATTGCACATTTTCTTATTCATTTATTTCATTATTTGGTGTCATATTTTTTTCTTACAAAATGCCGATCATGGTGGAACCTCCTAAGGGTTCTATTTTATTTGTCTTGTTGTTTTATGTTGTTGATCTATATTTTTTTGTGTTTGTAGATTTTTGGAGCTCAGTCTCATAAATATTGAGGGTTAAAAATTGACTATTTCAGACCTCTTCTTGTCCCAAACCTACACCTGAGAAACTATAGAGTTCATGGTTATAAAACTGGATAGTCATGTAATCAACAATTATGAACCTGCACTTGAGAAACCATGAAGCATATGGTTATAGAGTTGTAAAACCACGTAGTCGATGTTTATGGACATGCACCTGAGAAATTCTAGAGTGCATGATTACAAAATTTTAGAACTGTGCAATTGGTAGTGAGAGTGTTGCAGAACCATGGATTTAGTGGTTACACAATAAATAAGGAGTAGCAAAAGGATCATAGGTGTGTACATCCGACACTCTCTTTTTCTTTTTTACTATTTCAAGATTTTAGTAGGTTCAATAAGAGTTTGTCCTTGCTTGACATTGCTTGCATTTAAGTCTTAGGCTAGGCATATTTAAAAATAAAAAAGAAAGGCAAAATCAAAAGAATCATTTGCATCTTAGTTCAGTTAGTAGGGCATTTATTGTTGTATGTTTTTGTTTGTTACATTTTAGGCAATAAACAGAATCGCATGTTAGCTTGCATTACACAATAAATAAACGAAGCCATCACACACTCATGTGAACATTGGACAAGGTTGGACTTCATCACCAACCCCCAATATTATTTACCTTGTTACTTGGCCAAGGTCGGCTCCAAGAACCATCTTAGCCATGGAAAATAGCACGCATTCCTTTTCAGAGGGTGTATCACTACCCACAATGGATTGGGTGAGGACCGGTAGGACCTAGGCTCCCTCATCGGATTTGGGTTTCATCTCCAAGTCCTGGTGGGTTTCACAACTCGGACTTCATCACCGGGTTAGTGTGTGAGAGCATCTAGGTGAAATCCATAGATTCATTTTAGGGAAAAACATTTTGCACATTGCTTTTTCTTTTTACCAAAAAAACATGAAAAAAAAATCAAAAAATTGCAAAAAACTTAGGAGCAAAAACTTGTGTGTTTGTTTGCTTTGAGTGTTGTTTGCTTTGTGTTTCCATCACACTTCCACACACCTACATTTGCATTTCACACATCCTCACACCTTAGCATATGGTAACGACCTGTGGTCAAGCCAGAAGGTTAGCACTAGTTCAGAGTCAGTTGTCTTCTCCCATGGATCCATCTTAGTCCTGTCAGGCCCCTAACACTTTAGTGGTAGGGCAAATTAGTGTAGCCCCTACTATATCCCTAAACCTGAATGCTAGACCCTCTAGTGGTCCCCTATCTCAGACATAGATATTATGCAGAGAGCTACTCACACTACCATCCTTGAGACTCCTAGGAGTGAGCCACCTATGCCTATGGAAGGTCATGTCACACATCTAAACATGGATGTAATTATACTATACCTAAACGTGGTTGGCTTGGTTTTTCCATAATTTCCTCTACTCACCATTACACTCGCACCATTCTATCATTCCATTAGGAAGTCACCTTCCTACACCCTCAATAGTCCAACCAAATATTCATGAATTTACTCTTTGAACTTACATCTACCACCATGATCCATGATCATCCATCATCATCTAACCAACAAACCTTCACATTCCTAAATCAAAATATCATCCACACAAACTCCCTCTACGAACCATCGATTAGTATTACCTCATAGATCTGTGTGTCTGTTCCATCCATTGTACCCATGGCCCCCATACATCATCACATCCCCTAGTCAGAGGTAATATATTTTACCACTTACCCTCCACCAACATCCACTAGCATGGTTTCCACTCAACCAACTTCATCAACAACCCCATACATGATCATACCATCCTCATCTATGATTGCCATGCAACAAGCCTTCTTGCAATTACAACAAATGATCCTGGATAATGCTAACCGAAGCACCAATCCTGACCAGCATCAATAGTCATAGGGAGTTAACCAAAACCAAGCCTCCACATCCTGACCTCAAACCTTCTTCACTCAAGATCAGTCTTGGGTGTTGCCTCCCCCAGCTACCATGGCCACCAATCCATATCATCAGGTGTATGCTAACCATTCGAGTCAGCATGCCAACATACCCCCATCACCCCATCACTATCAAATCTCTCATCAACAACCATTCCATAATTCATTCCATGCTAACAGTCCACATCATCCAAACCTCACCAATGGTGCACAATATTACCAACAACAACAAGAAAACCAAGGTTTTAACCCTTTAGAGGATCCTAAGATCTGATTCTTGCAGAGTCATATTGATAGCCTAGTCATGCAGACACTAGGTTTGTAGTACCAAAAGCCCACATTGAGGTAGCTACTCAATCACCCAATTCATGCTTCGGTACCATCACCACCCTATTCGACAGAATTTTAGGTGCCAAAGTTTGACAAATTCAAGGGGGATGAGGACCCCCAAGAGCATGTGAATGGATTCGTCAGTGTGTGCATTAGGAATAACGATACACTCAATGCTCCATACCTTTCCTCAAATATTTGGGGGAGATACCCAATATTGGTACAACCACTTACCGCATCAAAGTATTTACACTTTTGAGCAACTCGTAGACCAATTCCTGGAGAGGTTCTCCTTGAATGTCAGGAAGAAGACCACATTGACCGATCTGCTTAGCTTGAAGCAATATGATGATGAATCAATCTATAATTTTTGCAATCGTTGGAGGGTGATCATGACCAAATTGCCATTCCCCCTCCCCATGACAGAGTTAACAAGAATATTCACAAAAAGTTGTGCCAAACCCATCTCTTTGTTGCTACAGTTGCAACAATATAAAACATTCAAAGAGGCACTCACCTAGGCCAGAGTGATAGAGGAAATAAAGATTCAAGAGGGTGAGATCAAGCCTAGAAAGAAAGAATGGTAAAATAAGAATCCAAAGGGGAATAACCACGACCAGTCCAAGGCTACTCAGGTTAATCAAGTAGTCTTGGGCCAACCTTTACATAAAATCCAACCTACCCAAGTCCAAGTACAACAACCCCAACACCAACAAAAACAACTACAACAACAAAATTATCAAGCGATTCCACCCCCATAGCAGGTACAGAACCAAGCTCCACCTATGGAAAGGCAACAACGTCATTTCAGGCCCAAATGCAATTACACCCCATTACCTGAACCCTATTCATCTATTTTCCAAAAATTGTATGAGGCATAGGCTTTCATGTTACCAAAAATAAAGCCTGAAGATCCAAATAAGCCAAAATCGAAAAGCTACAAAGAGCATCTATACTACATCTTTCATTGGCAGAAAGGGCATGACATTGAAACTTGCCATGGGTTTAAAGGTATTGTGCAAGATTTATTAGAAGCAAGAAATATCAAGATTAATGACAACCCATTAGCCCAACCCAATCAAAACCTTGGGATATATCAGACACATTTGCCTCATCATGAGGTAAATCAACAAGTAGTGGGAGCATCGACTTCTACAGTTCCTCCCAACCAATTTAATCATGTG
Organism: Wollemia nobilis; assembly: GCA_028583015.1. Taxonomy (NCBI): domain Eukaryota; kingdom Viridiplantae; phylum Streptophyta; class Pinopsida; order Araucariales; family Araucariaceae; genus Wollemia; species Wollemia nobilis. Next base: position 265,576 of record JAQPPZ010008116.1, read on the forward strand.
TCACAACTATACCAAGGTTTTATGGGGGCTATCAGTGTAGTTACCTATGGGTAAAGAAGAGCAAATCAAACCCAAGCAACACCTACTCTTGTAGCACAACCTAGTGTACCCATACATCTAGGCCCATCCATTCAACCTCCACCCTTCCATAATCCAAATCACCCATCTCGCCCAATCATCACCTTAGGAAGTAGGTTGACATAGAGCTTGAAAATAGCATCAGTCGAACTATCAATATACGAGCTAATACAACAGTCTCCCCCACATCGTGATGCATTGATGGAAATTCTAAAGTCCATCAAAGTGCAAATAGAATATCCTAACGCCTTCAAAACTTTTGTGGGGAGTGTCCAAAAATGCATGGAGCCCTCAATAGCATTTTATGACTTTGAGGAGAAGAGCATATCATCAGACCTACCTAATCCTCCATTGCATATTGTGGCTCATATTGATAGAAAACCCTTTAAGAGGGTGCTCATTGATATCGGATCCTCCATAAATCTCATCACCACATCCACCATAAAGCATCTAAACCTACCATCATCCCATATCACATCATCCACCTTCACCTTGAAGGCCTTTAATGATGCTTTATGTTCCACTATGGGGAACATAGTTCTACCTATCACCGTGGGGGTGAAGACTATCCATGTACTCTTCCACATCTTGGAAGGGGCAATGCAATATAACATACTTCTTGGATACCCTTGGATCAGGGAAATGAAGTGTGTGCCCTTGACATTACACCAATGTCTAAAATATGTACATGAGGGTAAATTTCATTGCATTCAAGCCAACACTGAGCCTTTTAAGTATTGCAACTTGATCTCAAATCCCTATGAGCCATTGCTTCCATCCACCCACCTTTCAATTCAACCCCTCATCATCCGAACCACTCCAACTAACACCACATCATCAAAAGCACCCATCCCAGAGGACTTTACCGATAGTGGATCCAGCTTTTGCATCCCAAAACATCAAGCCAACTCACCCTTCATCCACCTCATATCATTTTTCAACCACACCCGATCAATTCAGCTAACCAACCATCCACTTCATTAGCCACACCTCCCACTTCACAAACACCATTCATCTTTTTAGCCCAACCAACTCCATCAACCACTAACAATCCCATCAAGCCTAGTCCACCTCAAGCCTCACCACCCATCATCTCATAAATAGGGTCACCTATCCAAGAGGAGCCATCGCCAAGCACACCATCACCACCATCTGAGTTGCAAGCCACCATCAAAGCATCCACCTCATCACTTGAACCATCCACATCATCATCTGAGCCATCCACATCGTAAATAGCTCAAGTTGCAGTTCATCTCTCCAATCTAGGTATTAGTGAGTACATTATTGAGAGTGTCACAATTACACCACCTATTCAATAAAGTAAGAGATTATGGTCACCCATGCAACCCACCTTTAGCTATAGGTGTAGTGTACACAATGGGTTCCCAACCTAAATAGGATCAACTTTGTATATGGGGAGTGGATTCCTTATCCAATCCACCTCCTCCTAATTAGGAACCCTTACAAGAGTTTTGTGCCAATTTAGAATATCTATCCAACCTAGATTTCCCTTTGTGATATTTTCGTAGGGTTAACTGGTAGGGATACGACCTTGGATGACATGAACATGGTCCACATCATATTATTGAGCCTAAATATCGAGAAGTGCATGATCACTCTGGCTTAGGATATAGGCCATCTACCTCAAACTCTTCTTTTGAGCATACCTTCCAATGACTCACTCTTGAGTGTGAAGAGGAGGATGAGGAGAGTGATGATTGTGATGATAGTGATGATGAGTACTTGAACTGCAATTTTACACCTTATCTAAATGAGGTTTTTCTAGATATTATATTGTAGACGGCCATGATTGATTATATTTTTGATGATTATATCTCCGATGAGGATTTTGGGGAATTTCAATAGATGGAAGCAAACCTAGACTAGATCATTCACATATTTGATGGTCCCCAAGAAGATGTGGCTCCTACAGAGCCCATAGAGAGAGATGAGTGTTACACCAAAATTTTTTCCATAAATCACACCATATTTCACTTCAATAAGGAGCGCGAGCACCCTAAACCAGATCCACCACCACCACCTTGGTTTATCTCGTAGTATCACCATTCACCCACCTTAGATCAATTACAACCTAGAGAGAGTGAGAAATCACTCCTCAAATCATAGCCACACCATTTCCACCAACTTAACATGATTTTTATTGACTTGCATTCCCCACTCTGTAACCCATATAATAATTTGGTGAAGCTGATTTCGATCACCATGGACAAGATTTCATCCCCACCATCCATTGTTGAATTTATCCTGTTTGAAGAGTTTCTACGAGCTTCAAATGCTTACATCCCACAACCTTCACCCTCGTCTATGTTATTTTTTCAAACCGAAGTAGAGGAGGGGTCACCTGAGTCATTTGAGCATGTGGAGGATGATATCCATCTCATTCCAACTCCACATCAATCTAGAAGAAGGTTCTCATATGCTTATTGAAGAATCCATCGATGTGAACCTTAGTCAAGACATGGATAATCCACAAATCATGAAACTTGCAAAAGATTTATCCGTAGAAGAGAAAGAGTGTATGATCGATGTTTTAACAAGGAAGAAAGATATATTTGTGTGGTCATACAAGGACATGCATGGCCTTGACCCCAATTTGGTGGTCCACAACCTTACCTTAGCTCCTAACGCTAAGCCATTCAAAAAAAAATTAAGGAAACTTCATCCGATCGTAGCATTAATTGTCAAGGAAGAGCTACAAAAACTACTAGATGTGGGTTTCATTGTACCCATTGATTATCCAGAGTGGCTCTCCAACATGGTACCTATTCACAAGTTGAATGGGGGGTACGTGTATGCACAGAATCTCAATATTTAAACAAAGCATGCCCCAAGGATGATTTTCTACTACCCAACATCGATCAACTTGTAGAATCTTACGTAGGCCATGAGATACTTTCATTAATGGATGGTTTCTTAGGATACAATCAGATTTGAATTAATCCTGAGGACCAACACAAAAAAATATTTACCACACCTTTGGGGAATTTCTGTTACAAGGTGATGCCTTTTGGTCTTAAGAATGCAGGAGCTACTTATCAATGTGCCATGACGTACATCTTCCATGACTATATGCATAAAATCATTGAATATTATGTGGATGATCTAATTGCAAAATCTAAAATGCGTCTTGAGCATATTGAGGTTCTAGAGAAAGTTTTTTATTGATTTCTTGAACATGAAGTAAGGTTGAGTCCTAAGAAGTGTGTATTTTGCATCACATCAGGAAAACCTTTAGGATTCATTATCTCCAAGTGAGGCATTGAAGTGGATCCTAATAAGGTCAAAATCATAATCAAGACAATTTGGAAGGAAATATTCAATCTATTCGATGATTCATTACACAACTCTTAGACAAATGTAGGCCTTTCAATCACTTGCTACAGAAGGGAGTGAATTTTTCCTGGACAACCGAATATCAAGAGGATTTTGATGACATAAAGAGATATTTGGCTTCACCACTAGTATTAACGCCACCTCATCTAGGAGTCCCTTTTCACCTTTATATCTTTGCAATATATTTTGCACTAGGGATAATGCTTGTGCAAAAAAATGAGAATCACAAAGAGCAAGTGATTTATTACATTAGTCGAACGTTGGTAAGCTATGAGACAAGATATGCTTACATTGAGAAGTTATGCTTAGCAATGGTTTTTTCCACTAAGAAACTCAGACATTATATGCTAAGTAACACTACCTATGTCATAGCTAGATAAAATCCTCTGCGATACATGATGACTCACACATACAACAACACCTAAACCACAAAATGGATAATGCTCTTAAAAAAATTTGATCTCAAGTTCATTAGCCAAAAATCCATCAAAGGTCAAGTGATAGTCGATCAGCTCATAGAAGCTCCACTTCCAAATGATCAACCACTTCTTATAGAGCTTCCAGATGATTTGGTCATTTCCATAAATAAACAAGAAGAACTAGTCCCTGGTGAGGATGATGTTGACATCACTATCTTCTTTGACGGATCTAAGTGTGAAAAAGGACAAGGTGTTGGAGTAGTGTTTTATACACTCAAAGAAATTCCAATTTCTTTATCATTCAAACTCGACTTTCCATGCACAAATAACAATGTAGAGTATGAAGCCCTAATCTTGGGACTTCAATCAGTAATAGCTATGGGCATTAAATGAATAAGCATCTTTGGTGATTCCTAGCTTGTCGTTTTTCAAGTGAAAGGAACCTACCAATGCAAAGAACCAATCTTGAAATAATATCATGAAGTAGCAATGAAGTTTCTAGCAAAATTTAACTAGTACGAGATTGACAACTTGCCTCATTTGACTAATAGATTTGTGGATGAAATAGCTTCTTTGGGATCCTTAATTCCTAAGAAAGAACATGGAGAAGTCCAATTGCTTATCATCACAATGGTGTCCAAGTCATCAATCAAATGAGAAGAATATAAATGTGAGAAGAGTGTTTGTTTGGACCATAAAGAGCCATACAATTTTTACCTTGATGAAATAAGAGACTTTCTCAAGTTTGGGATCCTCGCATTGGAATTGATGTGAAATACAAAAAGAACGTTCAAACAAAAAATAGCTCATTACACTCTCTTGGGGGACATATTGTATAGACGTGGCTATGATGGAGTCCTACTTTGATGTCTAGATCTCGTAGAAGCACAATGTGCTATAGCTAAAGCCCATGATGGTACTTGTGGTGGCCACTTTAGTGGAATGGCCATTGCAAAGTGCATTTTACGCATGGGTTATTATTGGCCCACCATGGAAAGTGATTATTGTCAATATGTCAAGAAATGTCAAAAATATCAACATCACACCAACTTGACTCATGTACCATCGCAAGCATTATAACCCATTCAAATCCTTTGGCTCTTTTCACAATGGGACCTAGATTTTATTGGTAATATTTCACCTACATCTTTGAGACAACATAATTTCATCATAACTATCATCAAATACTTCACCAAATGGGTTGAAGCAATTCCAATGACCACTATGATTGAACCTCGAATAGAGGAGTTTATACTCCAGCATATTATCTATCATTTTGGGATTCCTTCCAAAATCATTTTTGACAATGGTAAGTCATTTAAAAACAAGGATGTTCAAGTCTTATGCAACAAATACAATATCCAACATAGCTTCTTGACTCCTTATTGTCCACAAGCAAATGGACAAGTCGAAGTGACCAACAAGACCGTGATAGCCATTCTCAAGAAACTTTTCAAAGAAAATAGAGATTGGTATATGCAACTCCCCTTGGTACTATGGACTTATCAAACAAGCATCATAATTCCAATTGGAGCAACACCTTTTTCATTGGTCTATGGAACAGAAGCAATCATGCTTCTTGAGCTTGAGATCCCTTATTTACGAGTTGCATTACAAGAATTCATGTATGATAACATATCTAGAAAAGCACATCTTGACCAACTTACACTCCTTGATGAAATGTGAATCAATACATTAGAACATCTATGAGTGTATCAACATCATATCAACCATACCTACAATGCAAAATTCTATTCTCAAGAATTCCAAGTGGAAGATCTCATCCTTAAAGAGAATCATACGAACACCAATGTCTTGACACACTTGAGAGATAAATTTGTAGCTACTTGGTTAGGTCTATACATTGTTAAATAAGAGTTGGATCAAGAAATGTATATACTTGCCAACTTAGAAGGAACATTGGAACCTGAGCCACTAAACATAATACACCTAAAGGAATTTTATGCATAATGTAGATTATATATATGTAACCTAATCCACTAAACAATATTTAGATGCAATAAGTTATTTCAAGTCAATCATGTTTCCTCTTGGACCATGCACATAAAAAGATATTAAAACATTATGAACCTTGGGAATAACAAAATTAAAATTTGTTATTGCCGTAAGTGAAAGGTTTTTCCTAATCATCCAATTATATGCATGGTCTAGAATTCTATAGATTTTAAAAAAGGACAAGATCCACCTTCATCCCCAAAAAAAAACAATAATCCCTTGCTCTAGCTCAAAACAAGCAATTATCCTAAAAGTAATTCAATTCAATAAATAAATAAAATCTCTTTCTCTTACTCAAAACAATAAAGTATCTTGAAAAGTTCCCCAAAGCAATAAAATTCTACTTGCTCTCTCTCGAAGTGAGAAAGTTTCCAAAAAGCAACAAAAATGTAATTTACTCCATCACAAAAATGAGCAAACTCAAAAATGAAATCTCAAAATCCAATGCACTAAAATAAAGGAGAGGATTTTGAATCCCTAGAACTCTTAGTGTCTCAAAAACTATGGGGTTATCCTCATTACAACAATGGGCTAAATTAATATCGTCTGGTAATGGGGTATTCTTACGCACGGTGCCAACATGATAGTGATAGCCATTCTCAAGAAACTTGTCAAAGAAAACCATAGATATTGGCATACACAACTCCCCTTAGAACTATGGGCTTATCGAACAAGCATCAAAATTCCAACTAGGATAACACATTTTTCATTGGTCTATGGTGTCGAAGCAATAATACCTCTTGATCTTGAGATCCCTTATTTACGAGTTGCATTACAAGAATTCATGGATGACAACACATCCATACAAGCACATCTTGACCAACTTACACTTCTTGATGAAAGGTGAATCAATGCCTTAGAACATCTACGAGTATATTAATATTGCATCAAGCGTACCTACAATGCAAAAGTCCATCCTCAAGAATTCCAAGTGGGAGATCTCATCCTTAACAAAAATAAAAATAATACCAATGCATTTCCACACTTGAGAGATAAATTTATGGCTAATTGCGTAGGTCCATACATTATCAAAAAAAAATTGGGTTCAAAAACGTATAGACTTGCAAATTTAGAAGGAACATTGGAACCTGAGCCACTCAACATAATACATCTAAAGGCATTTTATAATGTAGATTTTAGATATGTACATATACATGGATAATATATATATACTATAGCTAAAGCCCATGATGGTACTTGTGGTGGCCACTTTACTGGAATGGCCATTACAAAGTGCATTTTGCTCATGGGTTATTATTGGCCCACCATGGAAAGTTATTATTGTCAATATGTCAATAAATGTCAAAAATATCAACATCACACAAACTTGACTCATGTACCATCGCAAGCATTATAGCCCATTCAAATCCTTTGGCTCTTTTCACAATGGGGCCTAGATTTGATTGACAGCCTCTTTGAGACAACATAATTTTATCATAACTACCATCGAATACTTCACCAAATGGGTTGAAGCAATTCCAATGACCATTATGATTGGACCTTGAATAGAGGATTTTATACTCCAGCATATTATCGGTCATTTTGGGATTCCTTCCAAAATCATTTTTGATAATGGTAAGTCATTTAAAAAAAAGGATGTTCAAGTCTTATGCAACAAATACAATATCCAACATAGTTTCTTGACTCCTTATTATCCACAAGCAAATGGAAAAGTCGAAGTGACCAACAACACCGTGATAGCCATTCTCAAGAAACTTGTCAAAGAAAATAGATATTGGTATACGCAACTCCCATTGGTACTATGGGCTTATCAAACAAGCATCATAATTCCAATTGGAGCAACAGCTTTTTCATTGGTCTATGGAGCAGAAGCAATCATGTTTCTTGAACTTGAGATCCCTTATTTATGAGTTGCATTACAAGAATTCATGGATGATAACATATCTAAAAAAGCACATCTTGACCAACTTACACTCCTTTATGAAAGGTGAATCAATACCTTAGAACATCTATGAGTGTATCAAGATCATATCAACCATACCTACTGTTGAGTGGTTTTTTCACCCGATTGTGAAAACACACTCTCCAATAGGATTTGGATTCCAAATCCCCTCTTGCAAAGAAATTAAACAAGTAACTTCTCCAAGGTCTCCGTTATGTTAGAATTTTGCAAAATAATATTGTTCAATTTGAATGCTTGGAATACCTTAGTGATTGCAAGTAACTGTAAACAAGGGGCACAGCTGGTTTATTTTATTTGACACTTCAATGATTGTTCGTTTGATCCGAATGAATTCAATGTGAATCAATATTAATAATAAAACTATTTTTTTTTCAGATTTTGGTATATTTTCAATTGTTTATTTGAATGACTGTAATTAAAATAAAATTAAATTTCCTGTGAAATAAAAATGCAGAAAAATAAAGAAGTGAAAATAAAATGCAAAGAGAATGGAACTAAAATACATTCAGAATACGGCAATCCTATTCGACAAAACCGAAGATATGAGGTTTTTTGCATACAACCTAACCTATTGAACCTACAAACATGCACAATCCATATAAGCTAAGTGTTGGTTTCTAGGGTTTTAACTACGGTTTCTAGATTTAGACATTCGCATGAAGCAACCAAGACAACTTGCATTAAACTCCATCTATAAGCCTAAAACCGAAGAGGGGAAAGATAAGCATTCAATATTGCATGCAGAGAATAACTCCTTCTTTCTTGCCAATGAGATGCAAATCTCTATAATTTCTATATTAAAAATATGTCAGTTTACAACAACAGAAGCTTCCAGTTTATCAAAACCAGAACAAATGAAGGAAAATGCTCCTAAGCAGGCCTAGAATGGCCTATCGCCTTCAGCTCTACAACTCTGCTCGTAGCGGTTCTGACCCCTATGCTTGTATTTTCTTTTGCTTTTAAACTTTCTATTACGGTTCTCTACTTCACCCTGTGACGCTTCACTTCATCTCCCAGGTCACTTCGTTTCATTTTCCCACCTCTTTGCTGTTTTGGAATTTTTGCTCGGGTTTGAAATGTTTGGTCTCCTTAGCAAACTATAACTGACAAACCTGAAACGTTATCAAAGCTCCTCTACCTCTATGACACGTGTTCAAAACTTCCCTGTAAATTTTGTAATGACCCGCCATGAATCGTGACAAAAATAAAAAAATAGCATGTTACGATATCGCGACGTTTTGATATCTGCAACTTTGCTCCTCTACCTGCACCACGAAAATGAGATATGTCACGATATCATGACATTTTTCTGTCAACAGCCTTGTTCGCCTTCATGCACCATGAAAATGAGACATGTCGCGATATCGTGACATTTTTCTCATCAACAGCCTTGCCCGCATTCATGCATCGCAAAAATGAGACATGTCACGATATCGCGACGTTTTTCTATTTCGGGCCGCGCAAATGCAACCTGTCGCGAAATTGCAACATTTTTCTGTTTTGGGCTATGTAGATGCAACTTGTCATGAAATCATGACATTTTTTTGTTTTGGGCTGTGTAGATGCAATTTATCATGAAATCGTGACATTTTTCTATTTCGGGCTGTGTCACTGCACTTGGCCAAAAAACGCGACATGTCATGAAATCGCAACACCTTTTCATTCTACATCATCTTCTTGATTTCTGTCGTGAAATCGTGACACTTTTCTTCTATATCCACTTTGGTTGCTCTAGGTCATGAAACTTTGACATGTCGCGATATCGTGACATATTTCCCTTGCTTAGCTTGTAGGTTGCCACAAATCGTGAAAATGAGATAGGTCACGATTTCGTGACACTTTCTATCTTCATCTTCGTTGCCGTCGACAGATCATGAAAATGCAACCTGTTGTGATTTCACAACTCCTTTCCTTTATTCCTTTCTCACTTTCCTATCGTGAAAACTTGACATGTCGTGATATCATGACGTTTTTTCTCCTTGTCTTTTATCTCTCCTCTATGAACCGTGATTTCATGACATGTCGCGATATCATGACGTTTTTCACTTTGTCTTTCTCTCTCCTCTATGAACCGTGATTTCATGACATGTCACGATATCATGACATTTTTCACTTTGTCTTTCTCTCTCCTCTATGAACCGTGATTTCATGACATGTCGCGATATCGTGACATTTTTGGTCAACACTTCTTCCTACCTGCTTTAACCACGATTTCATGACAAGTCACGAAAACATGACATGTCATGAAATCGTGATAATTTTTGTACTTGGCTATTTTACCCATCAAACATCATGAAAACACAACATGTCACGATATCATGACAACTTTGAGTCTTCAACTTAATTCTTTGTCCTGCATCACAAAAATGAGACATGTCGCGATATCACGACATTTCTGGCATCTTGTTCTGTTTGACCGCTTTGACCACGATTTCATAGCATGTCATGAAATCATGACATTTTCTCATCCTGCACCATTTTGTTGCTCTTGGCCATGAAAACACGACATGTTGTGAAATCATGACACTTTTCCGTTCCACTGTACTTCGCTTGTCTGAGCCGCGATAGAGCAACATGTCGCGATATCGTGACAACTTTTCATTTCTTGCCGCGACGGAGCAACATGTTGCGATATCGCGACAAATTTTCATTTTTGCTTTCTTCTTTGCTCCTTTATATCTGGGCCACTGCAATCTTCTTGGAAAGTGTGCAAAAAAGACAGTCCCCAATTTTGGGGTGTGTTGTGGAGCAGCCACAACAAATGGTGACTCTGTTGGGAAATGCTCCTGAGCATTTCGGTGACAACCTAACTTGAAAAATACAAACTTGAATACAGGCATTAGCACATAAAACATAAACAAATGCCAATAAATCAGAAATACATGAAGCATTAGAATTATTAAGCATCAGCTCGGTGTGTGCAATGTGCTTCATTCCCTATCATTTGAACTTGATCAACATTCCATTGTCAGTTTCACTTATAATTTGTATGCAAGGTTATGAATGATTTGTGTAGGATTTGATGTATGATGAAGATGCTAGAGATATAACAACCTTATTTGCAAAGGATCAGACCTTCTAGTATCATGAACAAACATATCAAAACTATCAAACCCTCTTAGGACCAAATATGTGCATACTGAATTAATTTATTAGATTCCAAAGTTGGTCATGTGTCACTACCATCTTGAACCCATGTGCAATTGTAAGTGAAATCAGAGCTTTTGGGAATAGGATTCCCAACCTAAGCGATATGGGAATTTAACCCTATCATTAATACTATGATCTGGAGTTCATTACCTCATCTTGAACAAAATGATTTAACCTATTATGGATGAAACTGTCAGGCTAGCCTATCCGTTTGAGCAGTCAGTGGTCTTGTTTTTAGACAAGACATGTTGCCATGCACGAGCATACTCCACTTCCAGCCAGGCGTCTATAGCCCCGATGGAGATTAACCTCATAATCCATGATTTGGCTCTACTTTTGATTTCTTGGACCTTGGGGATGACTACCCATCCTTGCAAGGGACATGTAGTACGATCCTTCCAATCCAATATTAATAAAGAAATGAAAAATATTTGCTTTGGAATCTCAGGTTCTTGAATGGGCAAAATAGAAGCCTTGGGGAATCGGATTCTCAACCTAAGCGAGATGAGAATTAGACCCTATCCTTACTACTCCATGAAGGTCAAATCAGAGCTTTGGGGAATTGGATCCTCAACCAAAGCAAGATGAGGATTTAAATCTATCCATACTACTCCAATTTTAGGCTTTAAGCATTATGGGAGTGGTAAAAAACCACTGTTTTAAGGATTATGTTGCATGATAGGACAGACACGAAATATTCCTTTCGCCTCACGTTTTCTTCCAAGTATGGTTTTGACCGTTTTGCTCAATATTCTCTTTAATATGCGTAGAACGTGCTTGGTTCAAGATAGTTAGAGCATCAGTTCCCAACCTTAGGATCATTTTAATATATGTTATGTAATAACCCTAAGAGGATTCAACACCTTTTCAATGATTGTACATGACATGAAGATGCAACTGAGATGAAATATATATGTAGTGTGGAATGTAACATGAGATATGAATGCATTGCTTCTTTTGAAATGTGGATGGAGTATATATCACCTACTTTACCATAATGTGAAAAACTGACAACTTCATGCATCACAAGTTCCAAATGATATTCTTTAATGTGTTTGCAATATTCGTGGAGCTTTCTGCAATACAATTCCGATGTTTCATATACTCCAAGTCTAAGACATAAGTTAACATCTCAACAACAATTTTTTCATCATTTTTTATTTTATTTTTTATTTATAAACAAACCAAATATGTCAAATGAAATCAAACACTCAACTTAAATCCTAACTAAACTAGTAATCTTAAAACAAACAAAACAAAATTTGAAAATCCATACCAAATTTGAAAAATATAATATCAATCTCCTACGACTTAAGGGCTAAAATAGTGCTTTAAAACATGCCCATTAACTGGTAACGTCGGATCCTTCCCTTCTAAAGTTCTTAACCTAAAGGTGTTTTTCCCTAGAATTTCCAAAATTTGATAAGGGCCTAACCAAAGACAATCAAATTTTTGATGATTCCCCTTTTCTTCATGTCTTTTATCCCACAGTAAGACCAAATCTGAAATTTTGAAGGACTTAATTTTAGCTCTTCTGTCAAACCATCTTTTAACAACCTCTTGGTGTTTACTCATGTGAATCATGGCTTCCTCCATTTTTTCATCGAGGTGCAGTAAATGACTTAATCTAGCTTCAGTGTGGTTATCTGTTCCTAGGTATTCTTGCATGAAATGCAGGGTTTGTAGCTTCAAGTTTGCAGGAAAGATTGGGTCTTGTCCATAGGCCAAATGATAGGGTGTGTTTCCTATTGAGTATTTTATTCTGGTCCTATCTGCCCAAAGAGCAAACTTTAATCGGTTGTGCCAATCTCGAGGGTTCCTTTCCAGTAATTTCTTAATGATATTCAACAAATTTTTGTTTGAGGATTCGGCCAAACCATTTCCTTGAGGGTAATAATTAGATGCAAATTTTAAACTCACTTTATTGTCGTATGCCCAATCTACAAATTGCATGGAAACAAAATCTTTACCATTATCACTAACGATAGAATCGGGTATTTCGAATCTTGTTATGATGCGATCCTCCAGGAATTTTATTACGTCTATAGTGGCATGTTTTGTAGAAACTACTTCTGTCCACCTTGTACAATAATCTGTAGCTGTTAGTATGAATTTATGGGAATCTAAAGAATTTGGGTTAATAACCCCAATGAAATCTAATCCCCATTGTGCGAATGGTCTCATCTGAACTACAGGTTGTAATGGCATGGTTGCGTTTCTTTCTCTGTTGGCAGCTACTTGACAAATGTGGCAAGATCATACATGAGTGTGTGCATCTTTAAAAATGTGAGGCCAATAGTATCCTGCTCTCAGGATTTTATGCGCTGTAGCATTTGCCGCACCATGGCCAGTTCCATATTTCCCATGAAATTCCTGTAGAACCTTGGTAGCTTCTTCTTTATTCAGCCATCTCAAGAAAATCCCCTCATGGTTTTTTCTGTAAAGAACACCAAATCTAATCAAATAATTAGCAGATTTAATTCTTAAATCCCTTCTTTGAGTGGAATTCAAATTGGATGGGCACTTACCGTTTAATAGAAAATATACAATGTCAACATACCAGTCATTTTTAGAAATGTATTCTGCATTTGAATATTGGCATGTCGTTTGTGGATTATTCTCAGCAATCATCTTCACAAGTCCCTGTCCTCGAACTAGTTTCATGGGTTGGATTTCAAGATCAAATTCTTGGATAGTAGAAATCCATTTACCTCTTTTCTCACCTAGCTCGTTCTATAAAAACATAGTTTTGATAGCAGGGTCAGGCACAATGGCAAAAACTCTGTTGTGCACAATGTAATGTCAAAATACTTTTACCATTTGAAAGAGTGCGTACATCTGCTTATCGAGGATAGAATACCTCAATTGAGCATCTTTTAAAGGAGCACTTAAAAATGCTATGGGATTTTCTACGCTATCCTCACCTTTCTAGGTCAAGACACTTGCAAAAGAGTGTTTCGATGCAAAAGCATAAATATAGAAAGGTTTAGCATAGTTTGGACTTATGAGGGTAGGGGCTCTAGAAATGGCATCCTTAATGTTTTGAAAGGCCACCCTAATTTCCTCATTCCACCTGACATCTACATCCTTCTTGAGCATCTTGTTCAATGGTTTGGCTATCTCAGCGAAGCTTGAAATAAACTTCCTCACAAAATTAATTTGCCCGAAGAAAGATCTCAACTCCTTTTTAATACCTGGGAGAGGCAAGTTTTGGATAGCTTCTATCCTTTCTAGGTCGATGGATATACCTTCCTTTTGAAATGATGTGACCAAGTAGTCTTCCTTTTGTTACTCCAAAGATGCATTTTTTTGGATTTAAATAAATTCCATGCTCTCTGCATCTTTGAAGAACCTTTTTCAAATCCTTGACATGGTCTTCTATTTTCTTTGAAAATACTAGAATATCATCCACATACACAATGATACACTTGCCTATAATCCCTTTGAATGCGTAGTCCATGGCACGTTGAAATGTTGCACCAGCATTTAACAGTCCAAACATCATTCTTATATAGGAAAATGTCCCCCATTTGGTTGTGAAGGTTGTTTTTATCTTGTCATTGGGATGAATAAGAATTTGGTTATATCCAGAATATCCATCAAGAAAAGACATCATTTCAAATCCATTCATTGTTTGTAAAATTTCATCAATGGATGGCAATGGATAGTTATCCTTTTGAGAGGCCTTGTTAAGATTTCAAAAATCTATACATAGCCTAATCTCTCCGCTCTTCTTTCTTATCGGAACGAGGTTAGCAACCCAGGTTGAGTGCCTAACAGGAAAAATAATCTTTGCTTCCAATTATATCTTGACCTCCTTTTCTATTAAGGGCTCCAATAGCGGGTTAACAACTCATTGTCTTTGTCTAAAAGGCTTGGAGTCCAGCTTTAGAGGGATGGTATGTGTAATGACGTTTTTCTTTTATGTTTTCAATTCATTATAATTCTAAGCAATGCAATCCACGTAGTGTTTTAGTGCATGTATTATATTTTCTCTTTCTTCAGTTGTACATGCCTTTGCGATGTACACTTCTCATGGATTGTCTGCACTCCCTAGATTAATTAGATCACATGCATATTTGGGGAGTGGAACATTTTTTTCTTTTTTGGCCTTGTATCCCATATCGAACATTTTCTCCAATGAAACTATGTCTTTAGGTATTTTTTTTTATTGACATGTAGTTTCACTTTCGTTTTCTGCTTCTTCTTGCCATATTTGCTCCTCATCAATCACCTGGTTTTAAAAAATACCTGAGTTTGTGAAAAATTTGAATATGTGTCTGTCGTTTTCAAAAACTTGGAAATTCTTGACATTATCAGGTATCGATGGACAAGGAACTAATTCGATGGAGAAATTTTTACACCTTTTTATATCAACTGGATTTAACATGCCTGCGATGACTGCAAGAGAATCTACTATGCGATTTCCTTTTCTAGAAATAAGGTCTATATTGAAAGCATCGAATTCCTCAATGAGGTCCATTACCCTAGTTCTATAAAGGCTCAGTCTCTTATCGCGGTATGTATATTGTCCTTTAATATATTTGACTACTAGTTCAGAATCTCCCAATACTTTCAAGCATTTAACATTTTTGCTCAACGCCAGTTGTAAACCAAAAATTAGTGCTTCATATTCTGCCATGTTGTTCGTGTAAGGAAATTGCAGTCTATAAGCAGCCAATAATGGTTTACTTCTTGGGAAAGTGAGCTCGACTCCGGCTCTTGCTCCCTATTTGGATTTGGATCCATCAAACCTAAGCAACCATATGAAATTATTTCCCTCAAGAGAGCTACCATGAAATGTTTCCATTTTAGGCTCTTCGGTAGCTTCTTCAACATCAAATGCATAAACTCTCAACTTTGGTTCAGAAAAATAAACTTCATTTGGCTTATTAAATTCTATTATGATTTCTTTAAGCCTCAGTTCATTTTCTACTCTGATTTGATTTGCGATTCCTTTCCAGGGTAGCCACATATGTGAGCAATCGGTTGAAAAATAGCTGTTCAAAGTTTTCATCCAATCCCTTGCAAATAGCATTCCATATCTACTTGGGATATTAACAACTAGAATATCGACAACCTGTTGGACTCTGGGTTCAGAATTTAGTTGAATTTTGACATCATATAAGGTCCCTACCACATTTACCTCAGATTGATCCAATTGCAAAACCTTGCATTTGGATGAAACAGGCTATAGGCCTAGCTTTTGACATATCTCTGAAGGCATGAGATTGCTCCTGGCACCCATGTCTACCAAATAATTATGCAAATTCTTACCAGCAATTCTCAGAGTCAATAAAAATGGCAGGACATCCCGTCTCTCCTTTTGTAAAATCAAATGAGAATCAACTTCCTTTCCCTTCCATACTTGATTAGGTGAGTCCAAAGCCTTTATCAATACTTATTTTTGGCCAGGCAACCTGGCCGCCTCTAAAAATGAAAGGCTTGACTTAGATTTCCTTAAATCCTCCACTATGTCATATGTTGACCTCTCAAGTTTAACTATCTTTTGCGTGTCATTAGACGTTTCTCTTCTAAGTGGAGGAGGAGGATTATTATCCGCCTTGGTATCTGGAGGAAGGATAGAGTTTTTAGGTGGAGTTGATGATGTTTTAGGGGCTTTGAATTTACTTTTCAAATGATATCCATGATTCCCCTTTCTAAACTCTCAAAAAGCTTGCACCTCCTGTTCCAAAATTTCATCTTCCTCTTCCTCACTCTCACCTTCTTGATGGTATAAAGTTTCCACCACCATAATGTTGTCATATTGATTTTGGGGTGGACCATCATTTGGCACAAGTTCCAGGTCATCTACTTGGGCTTGGAGACAATGAGTGTATCTTGCGATTTCAGGACAATTCCTCTCATTGTGCTCCTTTGTATTGTGCAATCTGCACCCCTTTTCCCATGCAAAATTAGAAATATTCAGAAGGGAACTAGATTGACTGGGTCCTACAAAAGTATCTAGTTGATTGGCAATAGGGGCAGGTACACCTCCATTGTTTGGCTTCGTGTTCCAATGTCTCCCTCTATTGTTAAAATTTCAACTTGGGTGAGGGGTATGGGACTCATACTTCTATTTGTGAACCATGTCGTTACTCAGCTTGTGAACTATCTTCTTGAGCTCTTCAACATCTGAATAAATCTCTTTCGATGGAGATACATTGTTGTTAGTTCCCGTGGGGTTTAAATAATTCGTGAGATCTTGATTTAACATTTGCGTCAGGTTTTGAGGAACTTGATTCGTATATGGATTCACACTTTGTATCGGCATTGGATTTGGGAAAGGAACTATAGCCTAAGAATTAATTGGGCTAGCTCCTTGCATGGTTGGTTGATTATTCTGCAAGAATGCAGGTGTTAGAGTTAAAGTGCACTATGCCTTCACCTTGACACTTGTCAGTTTCTCTTGACAAGTGTCATGTGTTTCATATAGGCCTTCTGCCTATATATGTAACTCATTTTTATCAATAATATAATCCCATCAGTTTCAGTCCCAACATTTGGTATCAGAGCAGGCTTTCCCTGCCTTGTGAAACCCTTGAGGGGGGGTTTCCCTCATGGAAATCCTCCCTCCCCCTCATTTTTTCCCCTATTTTTTTATCGAGGGAGTATGCTCTCCATCATTTGATGGATCAGAAACTAGATGGTAAAAATTTAAATTTGGGAAAAAAAAAATTTAGAATTTTTTTTTTTTAGGTTTTTTTTAAGATCTGAAGAAGGCTCGGGCACCGGAGAGAGTTTCTGCCCCACAGGATAAATTAAGTGATGAAATTAAGTTTTTGAATGACTTAATGCATGTAGCGTGTCTAGGAATCAAATTTTTGCTGTCAGACGGCGTTGGGAGGCTACCTGGCCACCACTGGAGGCACGTTTAAATTGATGTTGTTAGCTATCATCGTCGACCAAGAAGGCTATCGAAGAAATTCAGGCAGTCATAGGGTGGATGAAATGGGACCTATCACTGATTCATTTCCAGAATGAACACAGGCTGGAGACATTTTCAGTGCAACAGTTTGCGGGCAAATGCCACCTCCAATGGGAACAACAATGGCTGATCAGATGGATCTTCTTAGAGCAAGTGAAGATGTTGGCTGGGGAGGTGGCTCTTTGTTCAAATTCCTTGAAACGCCTTTCTGAGCAAGCTGCTAGAAATCCAGATGATGCACAGCTCCAAGCCCAAATGCAAATTTTTTTTTTAGATGCAGTCATGATTTGTGTCGGGATCCGAGCAGGAGTTCTAGGAGCAGCATATCTGGTGCCTATTTTCTACCGGTGAAGATCTTTGATGCATGGTCCAGTGCCATACTCGAAGCAGATATTCCAGACTCTGACAAGCTTACTATTTTTTTTTGGACTGCTCGGCACTATTGTTGATGCCCTTCACCTCGAAAATGGAAGGATGCGCTATTGCTATTGGTATTGATTCTAAAAAATGTGGAGTGCCCCTTATGTAATTGAAAACTGGAGTGCTCCTTTGGACTCCCAATATTGTTTGGCCCCGTCATAGTCATAGTTTTATAAACTGGATGTCTCCACCTGGTGTGCATCATTTACTATGTGCATTTGTCATGACAAAGGACCTATATATTTTTGAGCGTAGTCACAGTCAATTGGCCTGTGTAATTTTTGTTGAAGATTTCATGGATGCTCAGATTTTCTGTGTCTTTGAACCTGACAAAGCTTCGAGAGGTTCACAATAAAAAATAATGGTCATTGAAGATTCGAATAAATGATGGCATTTTGCACACGATTAGCACGTTGGAGCGTCGTCGTGGCATGTATGGTGGCGGTGGTTTCCGATCTGACTTTTATGAGACCAGAAGAAGGTGGGACATTAGATTGTGGAAGTTATGTAGTGATGTGCCAGTTCACATGCAGCAAGCTGAAGCTATCTACGGAGAGCAAGGTGGCCCTATATACGCTACAATAATAACCATGGTGAATGGGAGGCTCTTCTCAGAGATGCTGGTACAGGTGTTGTACAACCTAAACGTGCAACTGTAGATGGAGGACGTGAAGATAAGTGTTCGAGTGTTCATTTGATATGACTGTAGTTGCAGTGTGATTTTCTACCAGTTTGATGTAGTTCATAGTGGGAGTCTGAAAACAATGCCAGGTTGTTATCTGCCCCATAAAGCTAACAGTTCAGGTGGAGTAGTGGTGCAGTGATTCAGATGTTTCAGTCCCACGCGGGGTCCACATCAGATTTTGACATACGTGTGCCAGTAGAAGGTCAATTGGATGCATGCTTGCCAACTCCTCACCAAACAGTGCCACGAGATCATGGTTATTATTTATTTTGTCATTTCATGAGCAAAATATAAATTTCAAATTTTTTGAAGGGACAATTTTTAATATATTGGAGGGAACATTTTATTAAATTCATGTATGGGGCATTGGGAAATTATGCGTGAGGCTATTTTTTAGCCTTTATTTTATTGAAATGGAGGATCCACTTTGTATGAAGAATGTCCATTTATTATCTAGGGGTATCTTTTTTAGGGGTACTCAAGATCTTTTATTCTGCCACAGTGCGATGCCAAGAATATGATATTCCTGAGGTTTATTTTGCTACCTTAGATAGGCATGATATTTTTTTTCCACATGATGAAGGCTCCTTTAATGGTGGAATATAGGGGTATTTATAGTCGTTGGAAATGTTTTTCCATGATGGACACAATGGTGGTGTCATATTGTAATTTTGAGGCTGTTTCATTTGATTTTTTTAGCCTCAAAGTTTTTCTACCTTGGAGTGCACTTTCGATTGTACCCAAAACTCCCAAGGCACTTGTAAGTGAACCTAGTATCTAGTAGTACTCTCTATCTACTTGGCGGATGCAGTGGCTGGTTACCCATGCATTTTGGTAAGATGAGGTGACTACCATAAGGACACTTATTCTAGGGACTACAGACATAGACACCCTAGACTCTATCCAAGGTTTTTTCGGATCTACTTTTGAAGACTATAGATGAAGACACTTTAGAATATTCTCTTATTTTCTTCTTCTCTCCTCCTATTTTGATCTATGGCTCATTTTATTGTATTGAGTGCATTTTCGACAGAGACCGACACTCTTATATGGCTCATTTTTCCTTTGTATTAGGTGCATTTTTTATAGAGATCGACACCTTCTAGATTGAGTTCACCATGAGGAGGGATTTCATACTCATGGTGAATCTAGTCAGTGACCTACGAGATGCAACATCCTCTGAGGATGACCTACAGAGGCAACAAACCCAGAAGTGGCTAACCCTGAGGCACCCATGATGAACTTGAGGCACTTAGATGGGTGAACCAGTGGCAACAGACCCATGGAAGTGGCTGACCCTAAGGCAACAGACCGAGATGTATACACAGTGAATCTAGTATTATTCATAGTTGGAGAGCCAAGCGCAAAGAGCACGAGCCTAGACCAAAAAAAAAAAGAGGATGATAGGTTACTTTTTTAGAGAAGTCAACATTAAGGGGGAATGTTACCTAATGTTGACTTGTTTTGTTTCTTCTTTAGTTAGGATAGTGCACTTTAAGGGGGAATGTTAGAGTTAAAGTGCACTATGCCTTCACCTTGACACTTGTCAGTTTCTCTTGACAAGTGTCATGTGTTTCATATAGGCCTTCTGCCTATATATGTAACTCATTTTTATCAATAATATAATCCCTTTAGTTTCACTCCTAACAACGAGAACAGGTGGAATGGACGTGATCGGTTGGATCGAAATGGGTGCACAGGCAGGTGTTGTTGGATATGGTTGCTGATATGGGAAAGCGTTCATGTTTGGCATTTGTGGTGCCATTATTTGGTTGGTCATAGTAGCTTGGCCATATATACCACATTGCCCCATCATAGGAATTTGGGGAAACCCATAACCTTGTGGCGTCATTTGTTGTTCGATGGTCATAGCTTCGTTGTATGCTAAGGTGAACATGGTGACTT
This sequence comes from Wollemia nobilis, assembly GCA_028583015.1. Taxonomy (NCBI): domain Eukaryota; kingdom Viridiplantae; phylum Streptophyta; class Pinopsida; order Araucariales; family Araucariaceae; genus Wollemia; species Wollemia nobilis. Next base: position 286,455 of record JAQPPZ010008116.1, read on the forward strand.
GAGGATTTCATCTTGCAAACATTGTTGTCATGGGATCCAATGCCCCAAAATATATTTGCAAGGCCACTGCGGGATCTATGGAAAAATGTTGAACTGCTCTGTTATCGCATTTTTGGAATCTCTGATTAAAGGTTCTGATTGGCTCACCTTGGCCCCTTTTGCAAGTAATGAATTGATTGTAGATGGTTGTGGGATCCAAAGGTGAGCTAAACTAATTGACAAAGGCATTCTCCATTTGTGTCCATGAAGTCATCGAGCTAGTAGGTAGGCAAATATACCATTCATAGGCCACTGGGTCTAGGCTCATGGGAAAAAGTCTGCAAGCCACATCTTCATGTTGAACTTGCAATCTTATCAAAACGTCCCTATATGCTTGGATATGCTCCTTTGCGGTCCTTGGGCCATCTAGTTTATATTTGGGCAAGAATATTTCTATGTTCTTAGGGATTTCATGGATATCCCCTGCAATATTCAAAGGAATATTATTAGATCCGTACCAAGGAGCTGTTGGAGGTTGGGCCATTTGACTAAGAATTGATGAGGATAACCCTACAAGAGCGGTGGAAATGGTGTTGAAAATAGGTACGCTAGTGGCAATTGATGCCACAGGTGTAGGTCCGCTCGATGTTCCTAAAACAAAAATATCTTTTGTGACAAGGCTATATGGTAGGTTCACAGCTTGCTTGGTTTTATTTTTTGGAGTACAAGGGAGTGTAAGGTCATGGAATATGGTTTCCCCAGTTGCGATCTGACATGGTGGGTCTAGCTTGCCTGACAAAACTCCTAGTACCTCCAAGAGAATTTGCAACACAACAAAGAAAATGCAGATTAGCCGTTAATGAGATTTAAGAAATAATTTCATAATCGAATAAAAAACACATTATTTATGTATGAACAATCAAATAGCTTTATAACGATGTATATGAATTTCTCACCAAAATCGAATATAGTAAACCAGTTCAGACCCTCCTAGCACCAATCTGTTGAGTGGTGTTTTCACCCGATTGTGAAAACACACTCTCCAATAGGATTTGGATTCCAAATCCCCTCTTGCAAAGAAATTAAACAAGTAACTTCTCCAAGGTCTCCGCTATGTTAGCATTTTGCAAAATAATATTGTTCAATTTGAATGCTTGGAATACCTTAGTGATTGCAAGTAACTGTAAGCAAGGGGCACAGCTAGTTTATTTTATATGACACTTCAATGATTGTTTGTTTCATCCGAATGAATTCGATGTGAATCAATATTAATAATAAAACTATTTTGTTTTCAGATTTTGGTAGATTTTCAATTGTTTATTTGAATGACTGTAATTAAAATAAAATTAAATTTCCTGTGAAATAAAAATGCAGAAAAATAAAGAAGTGAAAATAAAATGCAAAGAGAATGGAACTAAAATACATTCAAAATGTAGTAATCCTATTCGAAAAAACTGAAGATATGAGGTTTTCTGCATACAACCTGACCTACTAAACCTACAAACATGCACAATCTAGATAAGCTAAGTGTTGGTTTCTAGGGTTTTAACTACAGTTTCTAGATTTAGAAATTCGCATGAAGAAACCAAGACAACTTGCATTAAACTCCATCTATAAGCCTAAAATCAGAGAGGGGAAAGATAAACATTCAATCTTGCATATAGATAATAACTCTTTCTTTCTTGCCAATGAGATGCAACTCTCTGTAATTTTTGTATTAAAAATATGTTAGTTTACAACAATAGAAGCTTCCATTTTATCAAAACCAAAACAAATGAAGGAGAATGCTCCTAAGTAGACCCATAATGGCCTATCACCTGTAGCTCTACAACTCTACTCGTAGTGGTTCTGACCCCTGTGCCTGTATTTGCTTCTGCTTTTAAAATTTTTGTTATGGTTCTTTGCTTCACCCTATGATGCTTCGCTTCATCTCCTAGGTTGCTTTGTTTCATCTTCCCACCTCTTTGTTGTTTTGGCCTTTTTGCTCGGGTTTGAAACATTTGGTCTCCTCAACGAACTATAACTGACGAACCTGAAATGTTATCAAAGACCCTCTGCCTCTATGACACATGTTCAACACTTCCCTATAAATTCTATAATGGCCCACCATGAATCTTGACAAAAAGAAAAAAACAACATGTCACGATATCATGATGTTTTGATATCTGCAACTTTGCTCCTCTACCTGCATCGTGAAAATGAAACATGTCACGATATCGTGACATTTTTTTGTCAACAACCTTGTCCGCCTTCATGCACCACAAAAATGAGACATGTCACGATATCGCGACATTTTTTTGTCAACAGCCTTGCTCGCCTTCATGCATCGCAAAAATGAGACATGTCGTGATATCGCGACATTTTTCTATTCCGGGCCGTGCAAATGCAACCTATCACAAAATCATGACATTTTTCTATTTCGGGCTGTGCACATGCAAATTGTCACGAAATCATGATGTTTTTTTGTTTTGGGCTGTGCAGATGCAATTTGTCGTGAAATCATGATGTTTTTCTGTTTCGGGTTGTCTTGCTGCACTTGGCCGCAAAAACGTGACATGTCGCGAAATCGCGACACCTTTTCATTCTGCATCATCTTCTTGATTTTTGTCGCAAAATCGTGACACTTTTCTTCTATATCCACTTTGGTTGCTCTAGGTCACGAAACTCCAACATGTCATGATATCGCGACATATTTCCCTTGCTTAGCTTGTAGGTCGTCGCAAATCACGAAAATGAGACAGGTCATGATTTCGTGACACTTTCTATCTTCATATCCGTTGTCGTCGACAGATCGCGAAAATGCAACCTGTCATAATTTCGTGACAACTTCTTTCCTTTATTCCTTTCTCACTTTCTTGTCTCGAAAACCTGACATGTCACGATATCATGACGTTTTTTCTCCTTGTATTTTCTCTCTCCTCTATGAACCATGATTTCATGACATGTCGCGATATCGTGACGCTTTTCACTTTATCTTTCTCTCTCCTCTATGAACCATGATTTCATGACATGTCATGATATCGTGACGCTTTTCACTTTATCTTTCTCTCTCCTCTATGAACCATGATTTCATGACATGTCATGATATTATGACATTTTTGGTCAACACTTCTTCCTGCCTGCGTTAACCGTAATTTCATGACAAGTCACAAAAACATGACATGTCACAAAATCGTGATAATTTTTGTACTTGGCTATTTTACCCATCAAACATCGTGAAAACACAAAATGTCACGATATCATGACAACTTTGAGTCTTCAACTTAATTCTTTGTCCTGCATCGCAAAAATGAGACTTGTCTCAATATCGCGACATTTCTGGCATCTTGTTCGGTTTGACTGCTTTGATCGCGATTTCATAGCACATCGCAAAATCGTAACATTTTCTCATCCTGCTACATTCTATTGCTCTTGGCCACGAAAACGCGACATGTCATGAAATCGTGACACTTTTTCGTTCCACTATACTTCGCTTGTCTGAGCCGCGATAGAGCAACATGTCGTGATATGGCGACAAATTTTTATTTCTAGCTGCAACAGAGCAACATTTCGCGATATCGTGACAAATTTTTATTTTTGCTTTCTTCTTTGCTCCTTTATATCTGGGCCATTGCAATATTCTTGGAAAGTGTGCAAAAAAGGGGGTCCCCAATTTTGGGGTGTGTTGTGAAGCAGCCACAACACCTACAATGCAAAATTCCATTCTCAATAATTCCAAGTGGAAGATCTCATCCTTAAAGAGAATCATACAAACAACAATGTCTTGACACACTTGAGAGATAAATTTGTAGCTAATTGGTTAGGTCCATACATTGTTAAATAAGAGTTGGATCTAGAAATATATATACTTGCCAACTTAGAAGGAACATTGGAACCTGAGCCACTAAACATAATACACCTAAAGGCATTTTATGGATAATGTAGATTATATATATGTAACCTAATCCACTAAATAATATTTAGATGCAATAAGTTATTTCGATTCAATCATGTTTCCCCTTGGACCATGCACATAAAAACACATTAAAACATTATGAACCTTGGGAATAACAAATTTAAAAGTTGTTATTGTCATAAGTGAAAGGTTTTTCCTAATCATCCAATTATATGCATGGTCTATAATGCTACAGATTTGAAAAAATGACAAGATCCACTTTTATCCCCCGAAAAAAACAATAATCCCTTGCTCAACCTCAAAACGAGCAATTATCCTAAAAGTAATTCAATTCAAAAAAAAAAATAAATAAATAAAATCCCTTGCTATTCCTCAAAACAAGCAAGTATCTCGAAAAGTTCCCCAAAGAAATAAAATTCCCTTTGATCTCTCTCGAAATGAGAAAGTTTCCAAAAAGCAACAAAAATGTAATTTACTCCATCACAAAAATGAGCAAACTCAAAAATGAAATCTCAAAATCCAATGCACTAAAATAAGGGAGAGGAATTTGAATCCCTGGATATCTTAGTGTCTCAAAAACTATGGGGTTATCCTCATTACAACAATGGGATAAATGAATACCATCTGGTAATGGGGTATCCTTACGCACGATGCCAACATGATAGTGATAGCCATTCTCAAGAAACTTGTCAAAGAAAACCATAGATATTGGAAAACACAACTCCCCTTGGAACTATGGGCTTATCTAACAAGCATCAAAATTCCAAGTAGGGAAACACATTTTTCATTGGTCTATGGTACCGAAGTAATAATCCCTCTTGAGCTTGAGATCCCTTCTTTATGAGTTGCATTACAAGAATTCATGGATGACAACACAGCCAAACAAGCACATCCTGACCAACTTATAGTTCTTGATGAAAGGTGAATAAATACCTTAGAACATCTATGAGTATATTAATACTGCATCAAGCATACCTACAATGCAAAAGTCCATCCTCAAGAATTCAAAGTGGGAGATCTCATCCTTAAAAAAAATAAAAATAATACCAATGCATTTCAACACCTGAGAGATAAATTTTCAGCTAATTGGTTAGGTCCATACATTATCAAAAAAATAGTTGGGTTTAAAAACGTATAGACTTGCCAATTTAGAAGGAACATTGGAACTTGAGCCACTCAACATAATACATCTAAAAGCATTTTATAATGTAGATTGTAGATATGTACATATATGGCTAATATATATTTATATATATATATACAAAAACACAAAAATATGTCATTTGCATCTCACATATTCATCCATGCATTCCATCTATATTACATACACATGTTTTAGGTATTTTTTTATACCATATATTATATAAAGTATCATTTGCTTAATTTGGATGATCGTTAATCTATTATGTCTTGTTACCTTAATCAGGGGTACGTTACATCAAACAACTCATAAATAATATAGCACTAATTTACAAATTTCCTTGTAATCTTTTGATGATTAAGGATTTCACATAAAGTAGCATAGATACCATATAATTATTAGCAATAATGGTTAGGCAACCACTGACTATTTTGTGTGCACATTTTAATCTTCAAAATCTTGTGAAGAAGGTATCGTAAAACATTACACACCACATAAATTAACAAACATATTCTAAATATTTTCAATCACTCAGCCACTCCTAGTATTTTGAACAAACTCAATTCAAAATTAGACAATATTTAGATGCAATAAGTTGTTCCTGGTCAATCAAATTGCCTCTTGGACCATGCACATCAAAACACATTAAATACTGTGAAGCTTAGGGATGACAAAGTCATGAGTTACTATTACCACAAAGTGAAAGGTTTCCACTATTCATCCAATTTTGTTCATGGTCTAGAATTCTACAGAGTTGACAAAAGGACAAGATCCACCTTCATTCCAAAAACATCCCTTGCTCTTCCTCAAAGCGAGAAAGTATCCCAAAAGCATTCAAAAAATAAAAGCAAAAAAAAGTACCTTGCTCTTACTCAAAGTGAGCAAGTATCCCAAAAACATTACAAAAGTAACAAAAATGTCTTGCTCTTCCTCAAAATGAGCAAGTATCCTAAAAATCCTCCCAAAGCAATAACATTCTCCTTGCTCTCTCTCAAAATGAGCAAGTTTTCAAAAAGCAATAAAAATGCATGTTGCTCCATTACAAAAATGAGCAAAATAAAAAATAAAATCTCCAAAATCTAGTGCAATAAAATAAGGAAAAGGAGCATGAATCACTAGAACTCTTAGTGTCTTTAAAACTATGGGATGATCCTCATTACAGTAATGGACTAAATGAATCTCACTTAGAAATGGAGTATCCTTATGTGTGGTTCCATGTCCATCACATTAGTGACCTTTTGTATAGACCTATGGAAACTCACGAATGAGCTAGATTATTGGAATAAGTTACAATTGATCATTTTGACCTTACTCATAATGAGAAATTAACATTCATTCACACACATAGTTGGTCTTGGAGAAATTTGAAACCACTAGGATAACTTTTGTATCATGAAGATTTGTAAGATCCTAGATAGGTTTGTTTAAGACCACCAAGATGTTTGAGTCTTTGTAAAATAAACCTACATCTTCATCCAAATTGTACCACATCATTTTCATTGTTACACCCCATGATCCATTTCAATACCATATATCAATGACCCTGATTAAGCAACAAGGATAAAGTTTAACCAGAAAAAGTCTATAGTATACCAAATGATCATTAGAAAATATGCATTCATCATTAATCATATATATCACTAAGACATTTCATATGCATCCATTCATACAATTAAAAAAAAGGTGCATCACACAAATAAACATAATAAATGCCATGTATATATGTCTGAACAACCTAAGTACAAAATACACTAAGTTTGTATACATTAGAGAACTGAGGCTCATAATAAAAAAATAAAATACAAAAAGAGGTAATAAAGCACTACTAGATAGCACCACCATGACCCCTGCGAGGCCTCTAAGCTGATGCATGTGAACCAAACAAAGCATGGGATACAAAATCCTGAATTTGCAAACCACTTGGCCTAGACTCGCTTTGATTTTTGGTGCTTGACACTGATGAACTAGGAGGAATATGTAGTGGAATATTACATCGATCTAAAGTATCCTAGAACATACCAATATAAGCAGTTTGACTTTGGGTAGTATCCAAATCTATAGTTTGACGAGTTGCTCACTCAAATACCTTAGCACAAAGAATCCTAATAGTAGCAACATCATCATCCTTGCTAGATCTATTTTTTAGTCCCTCAATCTCCTTTAACAACCCATAATTCTCCCTCTGCAACTGATCCACCTCATATTATAGCCTCATGATCTCTACATCATGAGACTTCATAGTATCATCCAAGCTATCCCATTGAGCCTAGAGAATACCCCACTCCTCCTCAATGCGGTGTGGCGGAGCATATTTCCACCCATCACCTCCATAATACCCATCACCACTACCACTACCACCACCTCCATATCCATCAAGCTTAGTATTAGTATCTATAGGATGCACCTCAGGCCTAGCTCTCTCCCCACCACTACTACCTCGATGTTTCTCCTTAAGAGACACTTAGTTAGGCTTTCTAAAATCTACACACAAATTATTATCACCATTTTTTTTCTCATCGATACCAATTTGGCTACCCAGGGGATAGTGATCTTATCTTTCAATAAATTTAAGAGCTCCTCTCTCATAATGGCTTCGATCCTTGGATTTACTAGCCTTTTTTTCTTCCTAAAAGGCTTTGCATCAGTCTCTAGTTGAATAGTATGTTGGATAATTCTTTTATCATATACCTTGAGGTATTCATATGACCAAGCCACAATGTCTTGGTATTTTAGGCATAATGCTTTGATATATTCTACCTCCTTTAGTGAACATCACACTTCAACATTGAGCTTCTTTTTAGTACCAACTTCAACTTCTTTATAAATTTTTCGTTGACTTTCATGGATCTGATATTTTTTATGTCCTCATTGTCAAAAAATCTTTCTAGGGTGACCAACCCTCTACGTATGTGATTTCTTATCAAATGAATAACATATTGTTGATCAATTTATTCTTGGATAGTGGAGATACATGCTTATCTTACCAGAAATTCAATTATCTACTCATCACTTTCAAAAACCTTCTAGAAAATTTGCTTATCTAGTATTGCAGGTCTAAAAGTTATTTTTATTACCTTGGATTTCTTTCTTCCAAAGTCTATAGAGGGGTTGGATTTAGCTCATTTTTTTCTAAGGAATCTACCAGAGTATTCTTTTCTTTGGAAATAAAATTTATATTTATGGCATTAAAGGATTCCATCAGATCCCATACCCTATTTTTGTATACTTTTAGGTAATGGTACTTACTATTGCACCTCTTTCTTACCTTATGGATGATCAACTTAGAGTCGCCATATATATTTAGAATATTAATACCTATGTTTTTTTCTTGTATCATTCAGAGGTATAGGACCTCATATTTTGCAGTATTATTTGTACATGACCATGTTAGTCTGTTTGCAAAACTCTTTGTCCCCTCCAATTGGGACTGTAGTACCACACTAGCTCCTGCACCATTTTTGAATTTAGCACCATCAAAGTGCATGATCCATATTTACTTTTATCTCAGAGACTGATTTGATATAGTAGGGATCTTCTTCTCTGATTTAGCTAAAATACTATATGTCCCCATACCAGTTCCAAACTGACCGTAATCTTCTCTTAAGGGTAACTCATCCTCAATATCCAACTCCTCAAAATATTCAACTAGATCAAAATCCTCTATAGGATTAAGGTTGCACATGTCCTCCCATATATTTTCAATATGATAGGACACTATATTTTTAGGTGTTATCCTAATCCTCTTCCATTTTATGGGGATGATCATGTTGTAGTAATCCATGTACATGCATCCACCTAATTTTACAGTGAACTCCCTTGAGAGGCATAAACCAAAGTAGAGCTCTAGGTTAACCACTACTATTTCTTGTACTATTTTCACCTCAGGGGCTCAATCTAGTCTTATTAAAATATCCTTTATGACTCCTACTATCTTAAAAGGTGTCCCATCCAATTTTAATACTCCAAGACAAGATCCAGTATACTCCATACCCATCTCTTCACAAACTACCTTAGGCATGACTGTAGTTGATGCTCCCAAATCTATCATACAATTTTGGACTATCCAACCTTATATTCTTAGAGAGATGTATAAAGTAGGGGATTTATTATTCAAAAACACAAGGGATATATCTTTCTTCTCTAAGGGTATACTAAGAATTGTGGTGGCTTGCTTACCCTATGGGTACTTGTTGAGAGAAGCCTTACGTAGGTCTATCTGGCCAGTAATAATAAGAGTATCATATACACTAGATTTTTATGGAATATTTTTCATCTCTTCAAAAATATTATACTCAAAATTAGTTAGGGTAGGTCTTTTAGGCCTTATTTCTAGCTCACCATATATTTTATACTACTGAGTGGCTTCTATTGTTTACCTTCAATATATGAGAATCTAAGCCTTTAATGAGCCTCATATTTAGACTTCATTTGGTCTCCTTTAGTTTCTATCTAAAATCTCTTGGGCAGACTTTCTGTTTTTTCTTTCCCTTTATTTTGGGGAATAGGAAAAGTATCACTACTTTTGGGAAGTGGATCATTTATTTTCTAAGAAGGAACTTGGAATTGTCCCATATTTTGGGGATCTACTTGCAAGTTTTTTTTTCCATACCTTGTCATAACAGCAATTGGGCAATCCTCATCCAACTCTTTTCCAACCATGATTTTGTTAGGTTACCATAACATATTTACTCTTCCCTTTTGATTCCTCTTAGCTTGATCCATATATTTTTGAACATGATGTTGGTACATGACACAATCCCATGAATCATGAGGGTTATTACATACCAAACACTAGACATTAACCAGAATTGTCTTTGAAGAAAACTTTGGCTCTTCATATGTTGCATTTACTCTGACTCTAGTACTGTTACTAGGACTAGGTCTTTGATCTTTGTTCACATATGGAAATATCCTTTGTTGTGACCTTCCCTAATCTCTCTTTTCCATTGAATTTATTTTGTTACTCAAATTTTTTAGATTATTTTGTATATCAAGAATAGCAAAAAAATCTTGAGATGATTGAAAAGGAAGGGGAGGGAAAGGAAATGTAGCAGATGATGCTTTCAACTAAGGGATAGGATTCATTTGCAGAAATGGGGATGATAAGGAAAGAGGATCCATGTAAGATGAGTTTATAGATTGGCTTTGGATATTAGTGGTTTCTAAACCGTAAGGCAACACAACTTTGGGAGGTAACCTCCCCACATTAATTAAGATATTCTCTACATGAATTAATACATTATAAACTTGTAAAAAAATTTCCACCCTATATTTTTGGATTTGCAAGCCTAGATACGATCCAAGAGCTATGATTAATACATATAGAAGAATTATTTTCCATGTTTTACTAAACCTCAAACTGAAATCTAAGACAATCTCTTGTTGAGTTTTCTGCATGGATGTAAACTAGTTAATTAGGGAGAAAGGATCAGTAGATTCAATTCTTCCACAAAAGGCTCAGCCAATGCTTTCCATGAAGTTATGGTGTTATCTTCCAGAGTTCTAAACCAATGCAAGATCTTTCCTCTAAAGGATAGGACTAGAATTTTTACAATAATATCCTCCTATTTTATATTATGGGTCGCTGCCAAGTTCAAAATATCCTGATAGTGCTCATATGCTATCTTCCTAGATCCATCATAAGTATGAATAGCTTTGGACATAGCCCAAGGAATGGCATTCATATGGGCTACCCTAAGGGGACCAGCTATGTTTCAGTTGTGGTATTTCTGTAATGGTTGATTAGGGGAAACATTCCCCTAATTTTGGGCTATATTACCTACCATATTTCTAGGTGTATTTCTTGTTGGAGGGGTTGTTGGATTAACTACAAGATTCTCCTCAGGAAGATCTTCTTCTGAGAGGAAATCTTGATTTAAAATTCTGATAACAGTATACCCTCTATAAGGTAGCTCATAATGCAAATAGGAGTTGGGGTTATTCCTTTTGAAAGATCTGGTATACATGAAATGACATTGGTCTACAGGGGTGAAGCTTTTTTGGGTTTAAATACCAAGGAGTCGCCAGGTGAATTTGCTATTCTTCATTTAACAAGGTCAAGATAATTCACCAAATATTGATTCATTTGGGTAGAGATAAAATATAACTCATATGATGGGTTTTTCATGTTCCTTGTGAGCTGGTCCCACTGGGCATGCCAAAAACTATTGGGCATTAAATTGCATTAAGTTATACTCAATATTATGACTATTTATCTTCCTACTTTCTTTCCAAGTATGCACCCGATAGCTATAGCTCAACACATAAAATTGGATGGACCAAAACAAGGTTTTAAATCCAACCTCCAGAGTAGGCTAGTTCCTTGTCAACTTTAATAGGGTGTTGACACAATTATGCTCACTTAGGGTTTTGGATATTAAGGTTAATAAAGATATTAGGGTTAGAAAGTGTGAACAATAGTGGAAATATAGGCTAACAACAATTTCACTACAACAAAAAGCTCCCATAAACTATCTCAAGGTACTCATTACTTTATATCAACATTATCTCAAATCAAATGAACCTCCATACATTAAAGCAGAGCAGAGAAATATTGAAGACAATAATTTTAATATCCAAACAATGATAATCCAAATAACAAAATTAATCAACACTCAGATTTTATAGAAATGCACTCTCTACCAATATAGATCTAATCATAAGTAGATTTCAATTACCCTAGTAGTTAGTAATCCAATAAATTGGTAAAAACTAACCATTCAAATATTGACAAAAATGCAAATCTAGATTTTAACCTCCAATACAAGATAATGAAGATACAAATTTGAGGCGAAGATCAATGTAATGCTCCTTTCATTAGCTCACAAGAAAATTTACAATAGTGTAGGCAAACACACTAGAGTCGACCTCAAAAAATGAGAGTTCGACCTCTATTTATAGTTTTAAAATTAAAAAATAATAAGGAACATTACAAATATTTTCTTTTTAATAGCTTAGTAGAGAGTTTTTGCTAGCATTTTCTTACTAGTTCAGCCTTTGAGAAATCCACTACAAGTAGACCACCATGGTAGCTTAGAGCTTTTGCAACTTGCTAGTTGGTTGACGTCAGTTGCAATTCAAGCCATTAGAGATTGCATCTACTATGTGAACTTTTCTTGGAAGATCACATTGCCATCGATCTGCAACTACTTTTGGTTCTTGTTTCTTGAAACCCTTCGATGTTTTAGATTTTAGTCTTCCAACTGACTATATATAAATATGGCAAGAAAAATCCTTTAAATAATTCAAAATCATCATCAAGTTCTCAATCATTGATATTCCTCATTGCACAACTATGATTTTATCTGGAACATATTATATACAATGGTAGGGAAATACCAAAGCACCATTTCACTTCTTTAAGTTGATGATGTCACCCTTTTATATTTAAATCTACAGAACACCAATTCAGCATAAAATACACCAAGAATTAAGAAAAAATAAATTCGTTCTTCAATATTCCTTTTTCCTCTTGGAACTTATAAGCAACCAAAAATCCACATTACAAAATTTTCTGACATCATCTTTGCTAAAAATGTTTATAGAATTAGGAATTCATACTTGGACAAGTGTAAATATTCTCTTATCTCCAATCCACATTTGCCATAGTGTAAAATAGATTTTCCTCCATTCTACATGAGAGTTAGTGTAAAATGCATCCTTATCCCCAATTCAAAAAGAAGTCTGTTCAAAATGCTTCTTTGTCACCAATATGCACTTCTTCTATAACTTTCCACCTCTTCGTCACCATTCCAAAAAAAAATACTCTATAAGCTCACCAAAATTGATCTCTTCAATACTTATCCACTCTAAGGATATCAAAACAAATAAGTGATTGCTATTACGCACTTCTCCTTGCGCTGACATCATCTTCGCCCAAAAATTTTGCAAAATCGAAATGCATCACCAGTCTACTACCAAATACATTATAAATTATGTAGAATTTATCCAAGTGAAAAATACACCAAGTGTTTGGTGGATTAGAAACCCCTTGTAGATCTGCTCCAAAATGCACTAAAAACTATGCAAAATAAAAACTTCATATCTTAGATAATATTTTCAATTTTTTCTAAGGATGTGGTCTTTTTGGGCCTATAGTTATCCCTAAGCCCTTTCTATTTGGTATAAAAGTGGAAAATAATCAAATCAACATTTGGTATAATAAAAAATCACTCAAGTATCAAATTCCCCATGCACTGGTTTTGATGCATAGGAGAAGCTAACAGTATCAGGGCCCTAGAACTAACAAATATGGTTAATATTTTTACCATAGCATTTTGCATATCATCAAAACCAAAGGTAAATTAAAAACAACAAAGACAATCCCACACTCAGGGCAATAAGTTGATCAAAATGTCGTACATTTGAGTCCAAAAATCACATCATGCAATCATCCACCTCCTTTCATCATCCACATGTGGTCAGTTTTCTTGTGAGTTTCATCCTTTACCAATTCACCAATAGAGGGGGTAAGCAAAAAAATCAAAAATGTCATCAAAATTTTCAAAAAACATTCATTCTTGTGTCGATAAGAGATGAGTCCATCCATCCAATAAAGACAGGTGTCATTGGCTTTTGAACTGCATCATGTTTTCACACAATGCGGTATAAAAATTAGCATATGTAGACACCAAAACCTAGTCATCCACAAAACACAATTTTCATCCCAACCCACACAAATTTGCATAGTAAAATATATATTCCTAAGTCCAAACTTAGGCATATGAAATCTTGCACATAATTGTATTTTCTAGATTTTTATTAAATCTAAAAAATCCACCTAGGATATCTTGTCTTCCCATGGGACATTTAGCCTAATCACCACTATCCATTACCATACTACATCTCACACACTTTATCCCATCACATAGGATATACCCCACACATCACTCCAATTGCACTCACTCATTGGGAACATCACCCCAGTTGCACTCACTCATTAGCCACTTCACCATAGTTACACTCACTCATTAGCCACTTCACCATAGTTTCACTCACTCATCCTACACATTGCACTCCATTTGCACTCACTCATTGGGCACATCACCCTAGTTGCACTCACTCATCAAGCCACATCACCCCAGTTGCACTCACTCATCAAGCCACATCACCCCAGTTAAGTGAGGCACTCTAAGTGACTCACTCTAACTCCCTCCAAAGCCCTAAAATTGTCTATAAAATAAGCATCACTCCATAAAACAAAGCAGGTTGAATAAATAGACTGTCACATTATAGAAATCATGCCGAAAGCTCGCATGCATCCCGAGGAATATACGAGATCTACACCCTCAAAATTCACTTTTAGAGGATTCTATAATTTGGCCTCAACCGCCTAGTCCATGGTTGCCTAACCATACCATCTTCAGTTACCTAGTCAAAACCACACACCCTGTGGTTACTTAGAACACATCGAAAACATAAAGCATAGATCAGATTCGTAAGGTTTAATTTTATTTATGTTTAGCAAGGCATTTAAATCTATATTTTTGTATTATCTGCATATTTATTCAAGGGTTTGATTTACATTCTAATTTCCATTCATATTTGCAAGTGCTATTGAAATCCTTGTTTTATCTATTTATGTGTAGGAAACAAACGTCTAAAGTAGTTGCTAAAGCTGGAGTGGTCCATCGTAGGATGCATAAGCCCAATGACCACTTGGTTTTAGAAGATAAGACTGAAGACACCAGCATCATGTGTATTTAGCAAAAAGGGGTATTTCCCCTATTTCTACCCATTGTAATATGAGAGCAAATAATATTGTAATCATACCCTTATGTATTCAGGGAAAAGAATTATAAAATGGAGATCAAGGCTCCATTCAAAATATGAATACAAGAATTAGTTTTTATTGTGCATTTGCTTATTCATTTATTTCATTATTTGGTGTCTTATTTTTTGCTTACAAGTGCAATGCATGTGAGCTAAGACCTAACTAGGTTTCATCACTTGCCATCCTCATGAAGTCCCCAAAAATCTATATGATCAAGTAGTTATGCAAATATGGTCAAGAAGCAATGCAATTATATGAAAAGCAAAATGTAGAATAAAATGTCAAGTAAATCATGAAAAATATGGTAGGCAGTCATGCAGTATGAACAAGTAAATCAAATTTAGTATGAAAACTAAGCTAAATGTAATATAAAAATGCAGAGTGCCAAGTTATGCATAGTATATATTTAGATGCATTGCATCCATTGGTTCTTTAATTTCTTTACCAACCAAGGGGAACCAACTTAGGGTGCACCAAAGTTACCACATTGCAAAATACAATGTTAGTGGGATAAGGCAATCCCTCATCCTCATCACTCCACTCCAAAACTTAATGATCTAAATATTCAATATAAATAATAAGGTGATCATCATTTTTTTTTTGAATTTACATGGTGGAATCGGTAGCCACCACAAATCCGGGTAGGTTGTCCAACTTTTATGGCCACCACAATATTCTACGTTGTCCGTCCTAGAAGCCGCCACACAGATATTCGTGCAGTTCGCCCCTATAACCACCATGCCACAATCATTTTAAACCTTTTACGTCACTGAAAGAACTAGGAAAGGAAAAAGCGTTCAGTCCAGCGAGGCCCGAGATTTGAACCTTGGACCTCCACCCCCCTTATGGGGTTTGGATGAACCAATTGGTCTACACCTCGGACATAAGGTGATCATCATTATGAAAGGGTAAAGGTTGGTTTTTATTAGGGATGTAGCCTACGCTACATCTCTCAGGACAAATCTCAACCACCAAAGGCTCTTCAATACCTTTATGTTGTGGCCTTTACCTATGTATCCCATGCTAGATAAAATTTGCTGGGGAAGTGGCTAATCATTGGATAGGTAAAAATTGGCAAAAGAATGCTCTACGTGAAGAGGGTTTCTACCACAAATATTTTCTTTGAGGGATACTCCTGTGAATATAAAGGTACACCTTCCAATGTGTACAAATTCACATTTCTTATAGGGTAATCCCATTGTCCTCAGTGAAGGTGGTAGCTTGTCAATATCTAAAAGAGCCTCTTGAATAAATGGATTAACTTGATCCTATGATGAAACATTAATTAGAGATTCCTCACTCACATTTAAATTTTCAAGTTGCTTGGTGATGTGATATGAAGAAATTGATGAGCATAAATTGAGATCAGATTGAGCTTGCTCAACCATTGAACAATGTTGAAATGGATGAGGATCACCCAGAATGGTGACAAGTTGATCTTCGAATTCAAACTTCAAACATTGATGAAAAGTTGAGGGGATAGCCCTCATTCTATGGATCCAAGGACATACAAGAATAAGATTAAAATATGTAGTGCAAGATACCACATAGAACAAGGTATATAAGATCTTAGGTCCAACCCTAAGGGGGAGAGATATGATAGCGTAGGCTTCTTGGGAATCATTGTTGAAATATTTGATGATGATAACAAATTTAGTTAAATATTCCTCTATTGGTCCAAAATTTTAGAAAATTTGATAAGTGCATAAATTGAGATAAAAACCATTATATATCAGGATTTGCTTGATAAATGTTTCCCTAATAAATGTAGTGATATAGAGGGAAGAATCCCCTTGCAATTTTGAGGAAGGAATATCATCATCTAAAAATGTGATATGATGTATCCCAAGGGAACCTACAACATCAACTATAGCACTAGGAGGAATGTCTTGAGAAATATATTGTTGTCTTATAAGCTTCAACAAATCTTCCCTATGAATAGGAGAAGTTTGTAGAATTTCCAAGAGGGAGATCGTATTTGGGATACTAGCTAGCTATTGTTGAATGTTGAAGGAGACTTTAGGTTATGGTTTCAACACTAAAGGTTGATTTTCTACTCTCGTGTTCTTTTTTTGGGTACTCTTCAAATATAAGGGTATTTTTGAAGGTTTATTAAATGTAGAACTCATCTCCTACTGAGATTTTTGAGTCGGTTGTTTGTGAGATTTTTACCTTGTAGTTACTACTATCATACCAATAATATTGTTGTAGGGAAACAACACATTATGATATGAAACTTGATTAGTTACCTGTTTCCCATTCTTAGGTAGGGGGATTTTTGAGTCGGTTGTTTGTGAGATTTTTACCTTGTAGTTACTACTATCATACCAATAATATTGTTGTAGGGAAACAACACATTATGATATGAAACTTGATTAGTTACCTGTTTCCCATTCTTAGGTAGGGGGTCTTGGAAGATCCCCATGTCCTGATTAGTTGTAGGTGCTTTTTGACTAGGAGGTTGATTTATTTTTGGAGGCTTAGGTTG
Organism: Wollemia nobilis; assembly: GCA_028583015.1. Taxonomy (NCBI): domain Eukaryota; kingdom Viridiplantae; phylum Streptophyta; class Pinopsida; order Araucariales; family Araucariaceae; genus Wollemia; species Wollemia nobilis. The sequence continues at coordinate 303,730 of JAQPPZ010008116.1, forward strand.
AGAACCCTCTATAACAAGGTTATATTCATCAATTAAGTCTTGAACCACATGTTTCAACCTCCTACAAGAGTTTTTCATGTTCCCCTCCACTCTATGATACTCATAATGTTGATAAAGCTTATACCAATTAGTCATGGTATCAGGTAACCTTATGGGAGGCAAATCAATTATATTTTATTTCAAAATTTGCTTTAGAATCATATTCATAGGCAGAGTCTTGTAAAATTCCTTGGTGGAGTTTTTTTGAGATTTGCTAAGGACCATCTTTTGCAGGGTATTAACAACACTATTAACAAGCCTATTATCCATTACCCCATCACCAACTACATGCTTGTTCTTATACTAATTTTTTGTGGTCTTATATTCTTCTTTATTTGGCTTAATTTGACCTCTTTGAATGAGGGCTTTATCTACCCTTATTTCTAGATCTATCTCTTGGTCAAAAGAGGTAATAGTTATTTCCAATTCATAAGATATTTTCTCTTGTAAATATCTAATAAAAATCTCAAGCATGTCTTGAGAAGGTAAGGTATATCTTAATCATCCCACTATAATTCTCCAATGAGACAAAAATTCTGAAAATATTTCCTCTTTACTTTGTTTCAACATATAAACATCTTTTATAGTCACATTTTTCTCAATATAAGCTCCAAATTTCTAAACAAAAAATTATGTCATTTCTTAAAAATTCCTCAAAGAATGATGAGGTAGTTGATAATACCATTCCAATGCTATACCACCAAGGCTCTTCAGGAATATATTTAGCAAAAACATGTCATCATATATAATATAATGGCATGTTTTCCTAATCATCCTTAAATATTCAATTGGTTCATCTATTCCCTTATAAATAGGTAAAACTAGCATTGGAAACTGCTTAGGGTAGGTCCTAAAAGTGACAACAAGGTCTAAGGTCTGATTGCACATATCCTTGTAGTTGTAGGTGAAACTTGGAGGTTGAATCATATCCACTCTTGAAAGCAATTGCTTTACCATACTTGTCAAACTTTAAATATCAATATTATTGTTATGCAATACCCCTAGGTTCCCTAAGGAAGGTGTATAGGTAGGTTATTGAAAGGGAACTTGGATAATATTGGAAGCATTGACATTGTTATGGTATGGATTATGATATGTGGTATCTTGCTATGAAGGATAAATGATATTTGGAGGAATAGAAGCATGAATACTGAGATGAGTATAATGAGGATGAAATTGAGCATAATTTTGGGATGCACTACCGATTGGATAAGATTGTTGAGTTCCCCCAATTTTTGTGGTCATGATAGTAGCATATTGGTCTATGGAAAGGATTAACATGATGTGAATATTCAAACAAAGGGTTATTATGAACATTCCTAGAAGATATGGTAGGTGGAGGAGGCATCCCACATCTTTTAATTCATGCTTCCTCTTCCATATCCCTAACCAAAGCCTTCTTATGGTGGTTTATAAAATCCCATATATGATCAAATGATATGAAAGTGAAGCCTCCATTAGATCCTTCAAAAGGATTAAAATTATTACTATTTTATTCATGGTATTCCTCTTCTGCATCTAGATTGGTATTCTCATTATCAATTTGATCATCTTCTTGATGAATCTAATCAAATTCTAGAATCTTTTACTTACTCCTAATGGTAGGATCCATTAGGATAAGGATAAAGGATAGAGGAGAAAACTAGAAAAATATACACAATAAACTTGCTATGATGTTTTTAATGTTTTATAAATCCAAACAAACAAAATTAGTGGAAACGACTTCCTATCTTGGCCACTAAGATGTATATTCACACCAGGTTCACCAAATATGTAGAGGGGTAAAACTACCCTACCACATACGATTTTCAACTAGATCTACTGGGAGTCAAGATGATCATGGGGTGTGTTATAGTCTATACACTCGAGGGCTTATATATTGAAGGGTTAACAAAGAATAGTTTAAGAAATTTTTCCAAGTATGGGGATGTAATTTTTGGTGTATATATTGAAATAAACACATATGTGTGGCCTTTCTAAAATCAAAGCTATGAAAAATGAAATAACAATGCAAGACAACCAAAGATGTAAGAAGACAAGAACTAAGCCTAGAATGATTCTTAATTTTCAATGATGACTAAAATCTAACTTGCAATGAAATATATCTTTTTATTTTTAGCAAGGATTCAAGAGAATACACAAAAAAAAATTAACCCTAGGATGCAAACTATATGCTTTTACTCTTTCAAATTCCTAGAAATAAAAGATCAAGTATTTTATTTTATTTTATGGTAAAAATCTAAAATGGAAAAGGACATGGAAACTCACCAAAAAACCTAAATATATACTAGGTAACTTACCTAATTTTATGGTTGATCCCAAGTTTAATTTACATCCATAATAGCAAAATAGCTTCAAAACCTATGAAACAACTTACAAACCCTAGAAAATTTGATTAGCATTTGGGGTCCTACTTAGGCCACTATATGACTAATCTTGAAGGTGAAAAATTCAAGACCCCTTGGTCCTTTTAGCTAACCATTTTAAATTAAAATGATCTTTGACATTTGGAACAATCAAAAGCAAGATGAAATGAACATGCAACAATGAAATGAGATGAAATAGAATGTAGGTGATAAAAAGCTAAAATGCAAACAATGAATTAGGTTTTTGGAAAGAAAAACTTTACTCCCAAGTCCTAATTGACAAAATTCATGCCATGTAATTAAGAACATAAATATAGTTGTCCAAATTTGCACCCTATATGGGCATGGCATGGATTTGGTTTAGATGCATTTTTTGGATACCAAAACGCCAAACAATACGCTGCAAAACAATAAAAAATAGAGCTAATGACTAATAATGCAAGTAAATAACTTGGTTATATAATGGAGGAATTAAGTAGCAATGATAATATGAAGGAAACACTCTATAATTGTATACTTATACAACCATCAAGACTCCTTCACTTGATCCCCAAGGGAAACCAACACCGTATCAGGAAAACAATAAAAAAAGCAAATCATAACAAAATAACACTTGTTAGTCAACAATAATAAAGTTAAGATTAGGATTCTCCAAAATATTTATTGGGTAAAAATAGGGAGTCCAATCATATATTTATAAAAAAATTTGAGGGCTAAAGGGCAGGAAAACAAAAGTTCACTACAGGCAAGGGCCAACACCAAAATGGGCCAATGAGGGATGTGGTTTTTGAGAGGAAAACCCCTAGAATACCAAATTCATGGTTGATAATTACATGGCACAAATATGGAAAGCCAAATTTACACCCCGTATTGACCGAGCATGATTTGGGTAAGGCTAGGTAGAATGGTCAAAGGAAAAGAGGAAAAGAACCTCAAATTTGCACTTGGTAAGTTTGGGTGGATTCTTGAGGATATAAGGAAATATTGACTCATTTTGATGGGTCAATTTTCTATTTCTACAGGAAGAACAAAATGAAATCAATTCTTACTATTGAAAAACTATGGGAAATAGTAAATGAAACAAAGAAAAAACCTAATGAAGATGAAAGAGAAATACAAAAATTTGAGGAAAGTGATGAAAAGGCACACACGTTAATTGCTTTGAGAATAAATGATGAAATCAAACCATATTTAAATGGAGAAAATTGTTTATAGATGCATGTAATATATTATGCAAAATATTCAAAGGAAAAAAATAAAGCAACAATTATGAATTTACAATTTAAAATATATTCTTTAAATGTTAATAGTGGAGAAAGCATAAAACTCTTTATTTGAAAAGTTGTAGATATAAATGCAAAACTTTTAGCTCTGAGAAAAAAAGTATAAGACCAATTTCTTGTTCAAGTTACAGTGAGAGCACTTCTTAAAAGTTGTAAACATTTAGTTACTTCTTTACAAGTACTAATTAAAGAAACCTCATTTGATGATTTAGTCAATATTTTTTAGGAATATGAAGTTGAAAATTTAGTCAAGGATGAAATGACTAATAATGCCTTGTTATCTAAAGAAAATATACCAAGTAATATTGCTACAACATCCAAATATAGATCTAAATGGAATTCAATATTTTGTCAGATATGTAAGAAAAAGGGTCATAGTATATATTTTTGTAAATATAATCCTTCAAATCAAGTAAATTAGGTGAATGTGAATCAAGAAAATCAAACGAATAAAAGAAAAAAAAATATCAACCGTAGTACCGATATAGTCAACAATGACAACATCAATTTCAGCCTCATTATCAACAATGTCAATATTAGCCTCAGTATCATTATGGTCATTAGCAACAAAACCAATTACAATTAAGAGAAGAAAATCAAAAAGAAAATTTAGTTCAATAAATTCAATATTTAGAAGAATAATTAGAAGGAAATGAATTCAAAGCTCTTATAGTAAAAATCTTAATCAATGAAGACATTCATGAAAATTCTTCAAATATTTCTGAAGATACTAATATTGCAAATGTTATAGAAAAATAGGATATAGGAGAAAATACTTTAGAGGTACACCAAGATAATATCAAGGCCAAGACAAAAAAAAATAAAGTAAATAAAAACAAGAAAAATATTAGAAAAGTTAAGAGGAAGATATTCAAAGGAGAATGCCAAGATCTAAAGTAGTTCAAAAACAAGAACCTAAGAACAAGAGCATGAGTGCAAATTTACCTATGAAGATTGAATACCATTGGATAACATTTTATTATTTGGTACATACAAATGTACCCTCATGGTACCTTTATGGTACAAATATAAATATGCAATAGACTAGGGTTTGAGTCTATAGTTTAGATGAGTGATTTATATTTTCTCTTTATGTAAGTTTCAATGTACAAAATATGCACAAGTGTCATGCATGTAAGAGTGAAAGTGTATAATGAGAGAATGTATAAAAATATCATATATGTAAGTATGCAAATATTCAATGTGAGGATGTGAATAAGTTTCTTGTATTAGGAGTGCATGTAGGAGAGAAAGATTCATGTAGAAGTGTGCAAGTGTCATAGAGTTAGGTATGCATGTAAGAAGAGAGTGAAGAGTACTATATCCAAGTGGCAATATGAGAAGCCAAAATACATGAATACGAAAGGTTGCAACTCCCAGATATGTTAGGAGTGCAACAATAAAGTATTGAAGAGTCACCTTTCTAAGTATATATTATGAAAATAAAGCTCCATACAATGTAAGTGGGAAAATTGTATGTAACGATCACCATAAAAAACATTGATAATAAAGCTTGTATATAGATTTTAAGAAATATTATTATAACTATATTTCATGCTTTTACATGAATTATTTTGGCCATTTACATTCATATTTGATTTAATAGTGAATGTTAGTATATTTATATTGGTTGTTTTATATATTTGATTGCTCATATATTTAATTCTATTTTTTATTATTGATATTGAGACCTAATATTGATGACTTTTTAAGCCTTAATATTAAGATAAAAACTCATAGGATAAATTCCATAGGATCAAATATTAGATAGCCATAAAATAGTAAGATCAAGATAATGATGTAAGTAGGATAATATGTAAATCAAGGCTTATAATATATCAACTAAAATTCATTAATAAATAAAAATATAAATGTAATAGCCTGAATCATACATGTAGTAGAATTTACAATATTAATTGCTCAAAATGTAAGCATTATTTATTACTCCTCTTTCTCTTACAAATATAACACTTGACTCTCTACACTTGATAATTGTATGATTGATTGAATGTATCTAGTGCTTCTCTATGGAGTGCTATATAGCCATAGTAGAATGACTCTGGATATTTGACTATTCCTTTCCATATGCCAAGTCTCATGACTCTTGGCTTCTCTACTTGAATACACATGATTCTATATTATATGCACAGCTAGACATGAATCTTCACTTGGCACACTATAATCTAAGGATGTGCATACTTACATATATGACACTTGTGCACATAAAATCATGTTACACTTGCACACTTACATGACACTTATGCATTTCCTACACATTACAACATTACATAAAATATTACTCACACTCTAAACTAAGACTCAACCCTAATCTAATATTTACAAGATGTACCATGAAGGTACCATGGGGGTACATTAGCATGTACCAAATAATATAATATACTCCAGAAATCCCCTGTATTACATTATTTGGTTATTAAAGACTTTAGTCTTCAATCATAATATTTATTCTCCAAATGATCCTAGATCCTAAGCTTCCTTTGTTTTATTTTACTTTCTAGTTAATTTTTTTCATATTTTTCTTATTTGGTCTTGTTCTTTTCTAACTTGTTCTTATCATGATACCTTCCTGTATCCTGGTCAATTATAAGATTAGTAACTTTTAAACTTTGTGAGAGACTTAAATATTCATTGATTATCAATTTTTCTGAAAGTTCTTTGAATTCAATTTCTTCAGTAGTTTCTTCTAATTCTTGCATTTCAAGGTTATGCATAGTGGCTATTTTTGCAAAATTGGCTAAAATTAGGATTTTCAAAATTTGGAATTGGCTAATATTTGGGACCCTTGACCAGGGTCCATTAGCCAAAAATTTTTGGGTGTAATTTTTTTTGGGATCAATTCGCCCCAATTTTATAATAATTTGACCATTTCAAGTTTAAATTTCCAATATTGCCCCTAATAATAGTGAACCTTCTACATGTGTTTCGACACTATTCGCTTGGATTTTGAAACCAATTCACCAAATTTTTATAAATACATTTTGAGGTCGATCCCTTATGCATAACCCTGTTGCATTTCATAAATTTCTTGAGCAAGATGTCATTTTTATTTTCCTCTCTATATTGTAACTAAGGTTGATTATATAGATATTGAGAAGGATACTAACGTTGAAATTGTTGTTGACATTGTGGATTGTACTAAGATTGATATTGTCTTTGTTGTACTAACTTATTTGTTTGACCACTTTGATTCATTTGATTTTCTTAGGATTGATTCCTTGAATTGTATCTACAAAAATTTGTGCTATGTCCCTTTTTCTTACATATTTGATAATATCTAGTGTTTCATTTGGATTTGTATCTTGGAGTTGAAGCAATATTACCTTGTGAATTATCCTTTGACACTAAGGCATTGTTAGTCATTTCATCTTTGGTGGAATTTTCTACTTCATATTCTTGTAGAATGTTGACTAACTCATCAAATGACTTAGAACTTGCAAAGATGTAACTATATGCTTATAAGTTTCTAGAAGTGCTCTCAATGTCACTTGAACAAGAAGTTTGTCTTCCACTTTTCTCCTAAAGTTAATAGTTTTTCTTTTATATCTGCTATCTTTCTAAGAAATAATTCAATACTTTCACCACTATTAACCTTTAAAGAATATAACTAAGATTGAAGATTGAAAATAGTAGCTTTGTTTTTCCCTTCAAATTTTTTTCCTAGAGTATTCCAAGATTTTGTAGAAGTTTCTATTGTACTTATATAAGGTTGTATTTCATTAGTTATTGCAAAATTTATTATCATAAGTGCTTTGGATTCACTATCTTCATATATTTGAATTTCTCTAACATCTTCAATCGGTTTTGTTTTTGCTCCACTAACTATATCCCAAAGTTTTTCAACTATTAAAATTGATTTTACTTTATTTTTCCATGAAGCATAATTTGGTCCTTTTAGAAGTTGAGACTCAAAAAAAAAAACTTATTGTTTGACATAGTAGTACTCATAATACCTTTGATGTAGACTACCTTATGTCTCCCTAGGTTTGAATAATTTAAAGTTTCTAAATTAAATCCTATTGAGTAGAAATCCTTATGTCTCCCTAATTTTTAGAAACTAAGAAATAATGAATTTTGCAAATTTAATTTTCCTAAGTTTGAAGTAGAACTCCTTTTAACTCCCAAATAACTAAATTTACAATAATATTTTATTTCAAAAAATTTAAATAAATTTCAAAAAAATATTAATAAACCTTAAAAATCCTATTATCTTTTGAGGATATATGCAAAAGAAGAAATCAAACACAAGTCCTGATAATATAAAAGTAGTGAGTCTACAAGATTAATGAAATATACTATAAATAGAAAGTGGAAAAAATACAATGCAAGATGGAGGATAATGTCACTCTATTAATATAATCTAAAGAACTACATTGTGCTCCATATAGAAGCTCTCCACAAACTACTCTCTACAACAATGATCTTGACATCTATATGCTCTACCTTGTAATCTATCACTATGAGGCCCTTTATATAGGAAAATAGATTCCTTGGCCAACACTCCACCTAGTTATTCAAGTGGACACCTTGCACATTATAACATGCACATTGATACTTGTGCATTTATTACATTTCTTGAAGTAAGTAGCTAACTTCCCCCTAAATTAATCTCTACTCTAACTATGTACCATAGGTGGTACATTTACATGACCCAAATTATGTAATATATTCTAACTCTAACACCCCCTTGTATTACATTATTTGGGTATTGAAGATTTCAATATTCAATATGGATCTTCTTTATCTTGAACATTGTATTCTTCTTATCTATCTTAGGTAAACTATTTGAGCAAGTAGTTAGTGTCTTCATAACCTGTTGTTCTTGCTAAAAGAGCTTTCACTTCATAATCATCTATAGATTCTTCCAGTTCTTCAATTTCTTCTATCCATCCTCCTTTATTTTCTTCTTTGTGAGTATCTTCATATAGTTTTGTTGCTCCTTCAGGTTGTAGTTGGCTAAGTAAGGCATAGTGTTGTTGACCTCTCATATTTTTTATTTTGATTCTTCTCTGCTTACCTTTATGGTATACTGGTTCTTTATTTTATTCAACTTATTCCTTAGAAAATGAATCAATATTTTTAAATATAACAATATCTTGTGATATTTCCATTGAATTTAGTATATATGTATTTTCATGGATTGATCTTGTTGCTTCTATCTCACTTTGGTTTATGATAAGACATGTATTGATCCCATTCATATATCTGAAATTGATTGTCCAATTGCTTTCTACTAATTTGCTTACTAAAATGAGATTGAATGTTAAACCAAGAACATATAGTACTTATTTTAGTAAAAAGTTTGAAAATGATTTTCTTGGTGTTACACATCCATATCCATGTATAGGATAGGATAAGTTTGACTATATACAATTCTTAGTTTATAGCCATTAGTAATTTTAATATAGTCAAACCATTGAATATTTCCAATCATGTGATGAGTAGCCCTTGAGTCAATGTGCCATGTATTCTTCTGCTTTGTTGAGTTTTCCATGCTAGAATTATTTTTGCATTTATGGCATGATATAGAGTGTGTGCTTTGTTCTTGTTCCTTTGTGTGAAAGTATGTTCTTCCTTCCATATTCTTAATTTTTATCTGGTAAGACCCTCATTTTTGTTGGTTTAGTTTTGTAGGCTTCCTTATATCTCCCTAGTTAAGATATGTGAATTGGTAGAGTACCTGTAGACTTTGTAGAAACCTTATGATTCCAAATGGATTAAGTACTTGATAATTTTTTATGAATGCTATAATTATCAATTTTTATGGAAATCCTTATGACTCCCTAGTGTTTTGGATGTTCTATATGATAGATAAAGTGATTCTTGAGGATAGTAGTACAATTTTGAGTTGATTTTGTAATGTTTTGTAAGTGGTAAAAATCAACTTCTATTACACCTTATTGCTCCTATTGAACTTAAGAACTTTCTAATTAGATGAGGTTCTATTGATTGGATTTATTTTGTCCCCTTAATATGGTTAGAGAAAAGCATGCCAATGTATTTCCAACTCTTTATTTTTATTAATAGACCTCATTTATAGATTTTGATGTTTATTGTTTAATTTTTCTAAATTCTAAAAGACAATGAGTGCGGAGGCTGTAGTGAGTGCACTCCAATGAGCGTGAAGGATAAAATAAGGATGGACATGGGTAGTAGGGATTTTTAGGCCATGTGGATGCAAGTGAGGGTGAATCCCATAGGGAACCAATGCACCAACAACGATGATAACACTTCTCTTTGCGAAAGGTGTGTAAACCCTAGGTGCAGTCAAGCGATGAGATAAAATGATAAATTTTGGTACAATATTCATGAAAGATATGCAAACTCTAGGTGTATTCAAGTGATCAAAAAAAGCAATAAATTTGGGTACAATATTCACAAAAGATATGTAAACCCTAGGAACAATCAAGAGGATTATTCGTAAATTGTCTCTTCAGTCTATGAGAAAGCCTCTTTGTTCAGAAGAAATATTTCTCAAGGATATTTGGGTTTGCAGGTGGATGAACCCATGTCCTCTATCAAGATTTCAAAGGATGAATTTGGGTTAGATCTGATTTATCATGAAGCCTAAACAATTATTTGCAAACTCAAAGGCAAAATACCATGTCTAGAGGATCTCAAAGGATACATTAAATATTGGTGGAGTTCAAATTTCCAAGTAACTCTCCTACCCAAAAAAAAATTATTTTCTTTTATGATTTAGAGGATAAATATAGGGTAATGGATTATAGATATAATTGGTTTTTTGGGTAAAGGGGTGTCTATATAATACCTTGGACTCCTAATTTCAACCCCTTTACAGAATAAGTTAATTGCTTTCCAGTCTGGGTGAATATTTATGCTCTCCCTATGTATTTTTGGGGAGACAAGATATTCACCAAAATTGGTAATATCATTGGTTCATTCTAGTATATGGATATGAGTAAAGAAATATTGGTCGTTTGGATGGATTTTTTAGTTCTTAGACCTCAATCCATTACTATATCCTCGAGCAAAGGAGAATGGATCCAAAATATTGAATATGAAAACTTCTCCCTAAGATGTTATGGATTTCAGCAATATGGCCACTTGAAAAAGAGATTCCAAAACATATGATCATGCTTTGATTCCTCATTTATGGATAAGGACCTGAATGTGAATGATTCAAAATCTTCAAATATCCTAGTTCAAAAGAAAGAAGCTCATCCTCTAGATGCACCAATTGTTCAATAGGAATCATGTGAGAAACATAATACTCAACCCAAAAAGAAGAATTTGAATCATATCATTGAGAAAATTCAAATGGTTACTAAATAATAAGCTCATCCTAAAGATGCACCAATTATCCAATAGAAATCATGCGAGCAACAGAATACTCAACCCCAAAAGGAGAATTTGAATCAGATCATTGAGAAAAGCCTAATGGTTACTAAAGACCATCCAGATGATTCCATGGAAAATATTAGCACCTCAGATGGTATACTCAAATATAATTATGAAATAATTAATGACAATGAGATTTTTTAAAGTGGAGATCCTACAAAATGTGGTACAACTAGATATTACCTCAGGAGCTTGAAGTGCAAAAATGCATTCTCAGATCTTGCCACTCTATAGGAGGAAGAATCTTTGCTACATAAGAAAAATAATCAAATGAATTTCTTCTTTGATGGATGACTATTATGTTTTTTTTTTCTATCTATTGGATTTATGTATCATGTAGGGGTTTTTCTTGTTGTTAGTTCCTAAAAAAATGATTATAGAACCTTAGCAATTTGAGGAAGATGGAAAATATCTTTTATAGAAAATAAAATATAGGTATGCTTTAATTAATTTATTAGAAATGTAATGAGAGTAATGTATCATTTTTTTTGTAATTAGAGTGACCCCCAATAGATGCCACACATGGCTTATTAAAAAAAATAACATTCTCATTAAATTAAATTGGGGTAACTACTCCTAAAAACACCTGAACCTAATCTCCTAAAGAGGGGACAAAGGAACATGAGAAATAGGAAACTAATCTTCTTGAAGATCTAGGAACTCAACTACCTTATTTGAAATAGCATCCAATACCACCTCATGATCATGAGGCAGCAACTCTCCCAATATAGAAAAATTATTTCAATTTTCCTTTGCACCTTTGGAATGCCCACTAACTTCTAGAAAAAACCATAAAATTTAGAGTGGAACTCTACTTTTTTATTTCTCAATATCTAGACCTTTTGTTTCTTCGGAGGTTTCATCTCAGGACACCTAGTTCATAAATGATCAACCATATTATATTTAGATCAAATGGGCATATAGGTTTCAAATTTTATATCTTGGATCCAATCTCCAAAATCTAAAACTAACTTAATAGAATATGATAAAGGCTTAGAGATATAAGTGTTAACACAAAACATAGCAAAAACCATCCTTATTTTTATCTAGGTGTTTGGATCCACCGTAATCAAAATTTCCATTGATTTAGAAACACACTTAAGGATGTCATCATCCTAGAAGACCATAGGTAACCCATACAAACACAACCAAAGGAGTGCCACATATTCTCAATGGACGAATTGAATTTTGGATACCATATCCTTAAAAAGAGACCTTTCTAACCAAAGAACCATGGTCCCTTAATAACCACAACCTACATGTATTTATAGGTCTTAAAATTAAAGAGTAGAAAGCCTTTGGGTAGTGCCGCCACTTCTAAATCCCCATTTGACCTCCATTTTTTAGCAACCCATTTCATGATAAAGTCCAAATTTAGCCAGACACCAATAAACTTACCAACCAAATATTTTTTCATTCCATTATTGTTCAATGAAGAAAATAATGAGCAATCCATAAATAAGGAATACTAAACTCCAAATTCAAAACTAGATCAAAGTGAATCTTAATAATATGGTCAACTTCCAATAATACCCAAGACCAAGAATAGGTTGAATCACACATAGAGGGAGAAAAAAACAATGAAGCTTTTTGACCCCCACAATGTCTAGGTCAAACACATCAAAATCCAAAAAAATCCCCAATGGTCCACCTACCATATCTCCATCACCATCAACACCTACATAATTCTACACACCTTACATACTATCCTTGCCACCCTATGCCACTACACGCCCTTCATATACACAAATTCTATTTGAAATCAATATCTTATGATATATCATATCTCTTTATGAAATATATATCTCAAAAACACTGAGCATAAACTTTAATAGATCTCCTAACAGTGTATATATCCTAATGATATTAATATTTTTGAGGTATCAATATCCCAGTAGCATATATCTCCTAGGTGTAGATGTACTAGCCTTATAGATATCCCAAAAATGTAGATCTTCTAATAATGTAGATGTACTTACCTCATAGATATCCCAATGATGCAAACATACTAGTAGCATAGATGTACTAGCCTCACCAATATCCTAGTATCATAGATATCCTAGTGGTATAGATGTACTAGCCTCACAAATATTCTAGTATCATAGATATCCTAGTGGTATAGATGTACTAGCCTCATATATCTCCTAGTGATATAGATCTCCTAATGACATAGATATACTTGCATCGTAGATATTTCAATGACATAAATGCACTTGCCTTAGATATATCTCTTAATGATGTGGATCTCCCAATGATGCACATCTCCTAGCCTCATAGATATTTTAGTGGCATAGAAACTCTCAGCCTCACAAATATTCCAATGACATAAATCTCCTATATTTGTACATCTTCCAGTGATGTAGAAACTCCTAGTGTTATAGCTTTCCTAGTGATATAGATCTTATAGTCATATAGATCTACTAGCCTCATAGATCTCTCAATGACATAGATCTCTAAACAATGCAGATATCTTAACCTCATAGATCTTCTAATGACAAAAACTCCTAGTCTCGTAGATCTCCTAAAGTCATAGATCTCCCAACCTCGTAGATCTTCCATCAACATATATACTTATAACACGACAAAGTGTGGGTGATACTCCTAAAATTTTACATAATCTTGAATGTAACTAAATGAATTAATATTTATTAAAAATATTAATAAACCTATAAATAAAACTATACCATATACCTTTAGTTGTATTTTAAATATAGAATTGAAAACATCAAATCATAAACTATCAATGTAACTTTTGTAAGGCAAATGACCAATGCTTTAGTATTTTAAATATTATTATGTATTATGTTCCTAAATTTTTTCTCTTAAGGATACTATTAAAGACTTACAAAAATAATCTCATACATGGTTCTAAAAATAGGCCATTACAAGCCATAATTTTTATTTACATTATTTATTAGATGTAGATTCTATTTTTATGTGAACCTAAAAGGAAATTTTTAGTCGTCTTGATACTCAATTTTACAATCCCGTTATACAAGTTCTCAAAGTAAAGCATTGATTCTCATAGCTTAAGCATAAATTGATCAACTAAATTTAAAGAACACATAATAATATCATATATCAAAATATTTACATAAATATCAATGTAACTAAATAAATTAATATTTATTAAATGGAATATTCATGACAGATTCTGCATCTAAATGGAATATTTTCATAATATACTACTTGCTCCCATATTTGTTCCCCATATTGTAAAGTAATATTCTCTAGAAGTGGTTTGTCAAAATCAATCAAAACATAAATCCTTGCATAAATTATATGCTCTAAGTGTTGGGTGCTAGAAATCATCTTGAAAAATCCTAAAAAATTCTCAAATATTGTGAATATCTTTGGATGTCTGTATTCTATTAGAATACCAAATAAACAAACCCAAATATGGGCAGTTGATGGCATTTCTTCCTCAACTTTGAACTTGGTATGCCAAGGCTTCATGAAGAACCATGCCCTACCAAAAACCCATGGCTCCCCTTGAAAAATATCCTCCCTATCTTCTTCATTAGAAAAAAAAATAAGAAAGTAGCCATTAGGGTAAGTAAAAATTTGGAACTCACCTTTAGTGCTCCATTTTTTTGGTAGCCCATTGCTTGAAGGTAGCGATTCAATCGAAATCCCATGAATCAACAAATTAGTCCTCTCCTCTCCATATCATCTATTCCTTCCTAGAGATCCATTATTTCCAACTTCACTAATGGGGATCCATTAGTTTCTTTCATGCAACCCATCTCTATTTTCCTTGAATCAACCTTTGGCATCCTCAGTGGTTTCCTTGGCAATTTTTGATTGTGTTTCCTTCCTGTTTGAGGTGGTCCTCCATGGATTACTTCTTTAAATTTCATTTTTGGATCAATCCATGTATCTCTATTGAAACCCTCCATCCAAGAATAAAAAAATGAAGTTGCAGGAAACCTTAAATTTCCACCATAAACCCTAATGGAACTACAAATCTCTCCAATGCAACCGCTATCACCATCAAAAACTGTTCTACTAAATTCAGTTTCCCCAATGTTGTTCACTCCTTACCTTACCCACACACACTCTACCATGCTCACATTCAGGTAACGACAATTGTTGCTGCCACTGATTTTAACTCCATCTCTATTGCAGGAAATCCTAAATTTGTTTACATCTAGACACCCTTCGCTATCATCAAAATATTTAACTATCTTATAAATCATTATAAAATTACAATAATTAAAAATAGTAAAGCTTAAGGTATGATTGCTAATAAAGAATGTATTCATAATATGTGTAATATAAATAATACTTAAAATATTTAATGCTCAAGGTTGAATCTATTGTCAATAATCTATGATGGAAATACTTAACCATTATAAAAAGCATGCACTTGGATTGAACACCTATTATAATTGGCATATTTTCCCTTTTGACATTAGATAAAATAAAATTGATTTTTTTCCCAATTGAACGCAATTATTTCTTAATTTCTAATTGATATTGGTATTTTACCTAATAATTATAGAAACATGCATTATACAAAACTTAGGGTTTTTATCAGGCATGACAAAAAAAATATTCATCCAAAATATGTCAATGGAATTGCATTGATTTAATCTCTTTTGAGAGAAAGTAGTTGATGAGTAGTCAAAGTCCTTGGATTACAAGATTCAACAATTTTTTCATGACATGACCAACCATAATGTTCTTGGTGCAAATATTATTTATATCCATAATTGTATTTAGAAACCCCATGTTGTTCTTGGTGCAAATGTTAAATATAATGATAATTACATTTTAGACTTTCAATATCCTCTATATGTTTTAGGTATTTCTTTTATTCTATTTACTCTTTAGTCAATCTCTTTTGCTCTTGGTGCAAATATTAGTTATAATTATAATTGCATTTCATCCTTTAAAATATCCTCTATATGTCTTAGGCATTCTTTTTATCCTCTTTATTATTTATCCATTATTTTTCTAGTCATGGGTTTCTCAATGGAGGATTTTGGGATAGTGTAAGATTATTTTGGTCATAAAAACACTCAAGCCTAAAAAAATATAATCATAGTGAAATATGATGTAAATAACATAGCATAATTTTAACAATTACATAATAAATTACACCATATTAAATATGATTGCATGCTCCCAATAACAATCTAACAACATATTTTACAATTAAATAATATTAGATCAAAATATAAACTTAAAAACTTACCGTTATTATTACTTTTATTATATTACATAAAAGTTTTAATGAGAAAGAATTTCATAAACTACAAATTATACTATTGAAATATTAAAACCATTATAAATTGAAATTTTAATATGTAGTTATATTTAAATAATTAATTATTTTAACATTCTTATAATTTATTTATATTTTTAAGAAGCTCACTTACATATGCGAACACATACTCCACCATGGTTTAAACCTCATATGATTATTATTTTTCTTATTATGGTGAAAATAAGGGGGTTTTGAAAGGTCCCCAACACTTTTTCATAATACCACTCTAAATTAAATCAAACAATGAAGAATTATAAAAGTGTAGTAGAAAAACAAGATAAGAAGTCACATAGTCCCCTCACAAGGAAAAATAATGAAATGCTTCAATTCCCTTTACTACAAGAGGTGAATAAACCTTGCAATTTGATGAATAATTTAACCATAATTTTATCTACCATAAGCTTCAAACTCCCACTCAACCATACTCCTCAAATCAATAGGGAAATCATCCCTCCATAGAATTGGTTCAGGACTATCTACACCTTTATTGGTTAACCAATTTGTTGCTTGGTTTTCCTCTCAATAGATATGCACCATATTAACTACATATAAAGCTATAATGATTGTATCTATTATACCACTCAATAGTTGTTAGAATTTCCCAATAATAGACATGCAAAGCATTACACAAAATATGAAGAGAAGAGCGGAACTGATTGATTTATTCCAAGGATCAACTTTGTATAAATAGCAAAGTTGATCATTGAGAGCCGTTGGATTACAACAACTCATCAAACCTGATGAAGACACCACTGAGAGTTCTCCTGACACATGGAGGAGTGGAAACTCAAGTGTGTCTATCCTAGTAGAACTTAAGAGAATATTCACTTATTCTAACACCCCCCTTAAGTGATACTAGGGGAGGGTTGTACAAATGAGTCCTGACAACAAGGCCTGATGAGGTACTCATGTACAATGACTTCTTTTTGAAGAGATGGTAAAAACCCAATGGGAAAAACCATTAATAAAAAAGGAAGTAAGAGGCTTGTCTTCGGATGGTGAATATTGTCCTCTTAATACAATAATAAAGATGAGTCCTAGCAACATGGCCTGATTAGGTACTCATATACAATATATAGATGGTGAAAAAACCCCTTGGGGAAAAACCAACTATCACAAGAAAAGAGGCTTGTCTTCGGATGGTGAAGATTGTCCTATTAATACAAAAGAATGATGAGTCCCGACAACTTGGCCTGATTAGGTACTCATATACAATATATAGATGGTGAAAAAACCCCTTTGGGAAAAACCATCTATCACAAAAACATATCCAAGATAGAGGCATGTCTTCGGATGGTGAAGATTGTCCTCATAAAATACATGTTGTTGGAGAGATGATGAAAAAAACCACAAGGGAAAAAACCATTCTCCAACCAATATAATGAGAGGTGGAAGACCTCTATGTCAATGCAGTTGTATTACTCCAAGTTTATCTCACAACTGAAGGTAACGCGGAGAAGGAAATGACTTGGTGAAGATATCTGCAATTTGATTCTCAGTTGGAATATAGTCCAAGTGTATATCCCCATTCTGAATATGTTGCCTTATGAAGTGCATGTGTATCTCAATGTGTTTGGTGCGCTGATGCTCAACCGGATTGCATGCAATATGAATTGTGCTCTGATTGTCACACCAAAGAGTTATAGGCTCTTTATGGGAGAAACCAAATTCTTTTAGAATTTGACGAAGCCAAAGAGCTTCCTGACTAGCTGAAACTATTGCCCTGTATTCTGCCTCTATAGAAGATAAGGCTACTGCTTGTTGTTTCTTGCATAACCAGGCTATTGGTGAAGAACCAAGGCAAAATACATAGCCAGAGGTTGAACATTTGTCTTCTACTAAACCTGCCCAATCTGAATCCATGTAGCCAATGATATCCATGGATTTTCCCTTATAGAGGAGCCCAAAGTGCGTAGTGCCCTGCAAGTAATGGAGGATTCTTTTTGTTGCTTGCCAATGACTGAAGTGAGGTTGATGAGAGAATCTGGATATTAGGCCAACAACATATGAGATATCTGGGTGAGTATGAGTAAGGTATAATAGACTTCCTACAAGCTGATGGTATAGAGTTGCATCACATAGAGGGGATGAGCAGGAAGTACTAAGATTAATGCCATATTGAAAAGGGGTAGGAGAAGGTTTGCAATCTATCATTTTAAATCTTTGAAGAAGATCTAGAGTGTACTTTTGTTGACACAATGAAATTCCTGCATCTGTTTGACTTATTTAGATCCCAAGGAAGTAATGAGCTAAACCTAGATCAGCCATTTCAAATTTTTCAGAGAGGGAGTCTTTTATAGTCTGAATGTGAGTGAAGTTACTACCAGTGAGAAGAAGATCATCAACATAAAGAACAAGAATGGTGATTTTGCCTTCATCTCTCCAAATGTAGACGGTGTTATCAGACTCACAATGAGAAAAACCTACGAAAAGAAGGAAGGAGTCCATATTTTCATACCAAGCTCTAGGGGCTTGTTTGAGGCCATAGAGAGACTTTTTTAGCCTACAAACAAGAGAGGAGTCTTGAGTGAAACCAACAGGTTGTTCCATGAATATTTCTTCTTTTAAGTCCCCATGTAAGAAAGCACTTTTTACATCCATTTGATAGACATGCCACTTTTGGGAAGCAGCCAGAGCAAGAACCAGTCTAATAGAATCCATTTTAGCAACTGGAGCAAAGGTTTCTGCATAATCAATACCTTCAATTTGAGAAAAACCTTTGGCTACTAGGCGAGCTTTGTGTTTGTCTATTTCTCCATTAGGCCCATATTTTGTTTTGTAGATCCATTTACAATGAACTAACTTCCTTCCTTTAGGCAAGGGAACTAAATCCCAAGTTTTATTTTTGATTAAGGAAGAAAATTCATTTTCCATGGCCTCATCCCATTCTTTAATTCCTGTTGCTTCTTTGAAGGATTGAGGATCAGAGGAAATAGACTGACAGACAAGACCAATGCCTATGGGGTTGGTTGATCTAGTTGATGGAAGATTTTGGATGTAAGGAGTAGCTTCTTTAACAATGGTGTGGGCCCATTTTGGCATAGTGGAAGGAGTAGAAGGAGTTGAAAGACATTGAGTTGGAGTTACAGGTTCCTCATCTTGATTATCAATTTCCAAGTTAACTTCAAGAGTTGGCTCTTCATAATATTGAGGTTCTACTATAGGAGAAGGCTCAATGGAGGAAGAGGGGGTTTGAGGATATTTTTGAGGGAATGTTTCATCAAATTGGACATTCCTATGAAAGAAGACCTCATGAGTTGAGGGATCAAGGAGCATGTATGCTTTCAATTCTTCACAATAACCGATAAAGATGAGCTTTTTGCTTTTCTTATCTAGAGCCTTCCTTTTCTTCTTTGGGATGTGAGCCCAAGCAGTACACCCAAAAATTTTGAAGTAGGAAACATCTGGTTTTGAGCCAGACCATGCTTCTTCAGGAGTTAAATGGTCAAGAGCTTTATGAGGTGTGCGGTTTTGAATATAATTGGCATAGTTAATAGCTTCTGCCCAAAAAACTTTTGGAAGATCTCTTGAATGGAGCATACAATTTGCCATTTCTTTTAATGTCTGGTTTTTCCTTTCTGCAATACCATTTTGTTGAGGATTATGGGAGACAAAATGTTGATGAATGATGCCATGACTTGATAGAAATATGGAGAACTCATTACTATAGTATTCCCCCCATTATCTGTGTGAATTTTCTTGATTTTGCAAGAGGCCTGATTTTCAACTAAGGCTTTGAAAACTTTAAAGTGGGATAGAACATCACTTTTATATTTCAGGAAGTAGACCCAGGATCTTCTAGAAAATTCATCAATAAAGGTTAGAGCATACTTTGCTCCTTTGAAAGAAGGTTCTGGAAAAGACATCAAGTCACTATGGATTAATTCTAGAGGGGATGAGGCTTTTAGAGAACTACTTGGGTGGAAAGGATCTTGATGTTGCTTCCCAAGAGCACATCCAGGACAAAATCCATCAATAGAAGAGACTTGGGGTAAACCTGTTACCATATCATGGGTGCTCAAATCCTTTAGATAGTTGTAACTAAGATGACCAAACCTTTCATGCCAAATTTTGCTTTCAAGATCTCCATGAGCCACAAAATAGGAGGCCCCTTCTAGATTTTGGAATCCTTTGAAGTGAAATAGGTGAGTGTTATGATCAATATTTCCTTTGGCTATGAGAGAATGGGGATCTTGAAAGTCTCTTATCTCAACTCCTGTTGGAGAGAAGAGAACTGTTTTCCCCTTTCCAGAAGTACAAATATGATAGACGGAGAGGAGATTTGTGGCAATGTTTGGAACATAGAGAACATTATTTATAGAGCCACCATCAATGGTTATGTCCCCCTTTCCTTTGATAGGGATAAAGGAAGAGTCACCCACTTCTATGCTACAGGTAGGGCTTGAGGAGATAGAAGAGAATGACTCATCTGAAGCAGTCATGTGATGAGTAGCTCCAGAATCTAGGACCCAATAATTAGAGGAAGAATTGGAGGTTTTCCCTTGAACATTAAGGGCTTTTCCTATTTGCTTTTTATTGTCTATATTTTGATCCTTCATAGCTGCCTCTAGTTGTTGTAATATTTTCCAGCATTTGTTTGCAGAGTGACCATTCTTTTTGCAGTGAGCACAAGTTATGGGGTTCTTTTCCTTCTTTTTGAACTTTTATTTAGAAGAGGTGGAGGCTACTAAGGCTTTTGAGGAAGAGGAAGAAGAAGATATTTCATATCTAGCAAGTTTTGTTTCTTCCCTAGTTAGTCTATCACAAAACTCTTCTAAGGAGGGCATTTTAAAGGTTGCACCAAGAGCATCTTTGGTAGATATAAAGGTGGTAGCAAAGATTTGAAAAACACCATTTAGCTTAGAAAGGATTAGATAAATGCATTCTTCTTCAGTCTTAGTCTTCCCACTGCCTTTGTATTGAGTGAGGACTTCTTTGAATTTGGTGAGGAAGTCAACAATACTGCTAAAATCTTCAGGAGATAAAGTTGCTAGTTCTGCTTCTAGTTGCATTGATCTTATTTGATCTACTTTTCCAAACAAGGTCTTTAGTTTCTCCCAACTTTCATGAGGAGTTTTACAATCTGTAATGTGAAACCACAAACTTTCATGAACATTAGAGCTTATAATACCCATTGTTTCATGCATCTTTCCTTTATGAACAAAAATTTCATATTCTTTCTCAAATTCTGGTTGCTTTTCTTCTAGAAAATGAGTAAGACCTTTTTGAGAGATAAGATTTAAAATTTTAGGTTTCCAAGTGTGAAAGTTATGAGGGGTGAGAGGTTCAATTGAATTCATCATTTTTAACACAAAATAAAAGTTGAAGTTTTAACCAATATTTCCCCCATTAGAACTTCAATATTTGGATTAATGCAATTGATTAGAAAGAATTTTATGAAGCTTTTCAATATATTAATCCTCAAAATACCTGCCCTAACAAGAGGGAAACTATAAGTATTGAGGTTTGTTATATTGTTGCTTTTGAAATGCCAAATCCTCTTTATGTTCTTCTGAATACCCGCCCTTACTTGAGGGAAACTTTAAGTATAGAGAAGAATTTTTCAAGGTTTGTAGGCTTGAAATGTAGTGATATCAACCAGATTTATAATTTGGATAATCTCAATACTCGCCCTTACGAGAGGGAAACTATAAGTAAGAGAGATATCCTTTTTGTAAAATGGTTGATAGAGAAAAATATATGCCAGGCCTTTATACCAATTGCCTCCAAAACCCGCCCTTACGTGAGGGAAACTATAAGTGTTAGAGGCAATGATACATGGAACGTAGGCAAATATATTTTGAGGGAAAAATTTTAAGTTTTGAAAATATTTTCTCTATGAAAAGAGATATATTTAGAAAAGTGAAAGGATAAAGAAGATTAACACCTTTCTAAAAAAATAATTTAAATATTATTTTTGTTTTATTTTATATGAGTAAGAATAATATATGTTTAAAAAAAATTAATAAACAAATATGTATTTGAAGAGGTTAAATAGTGAGTATCTTCTTTATGAAATATATAATGGAATATTTCAACAATAACACCTTTTAAATATATGCTACTTAAAAGGAACTAAATGAACTTAGAAGAAGATAGACAAAAAATATACAACCCCCCTTAAATATTAATTACTCAAGTGTTTTTTGTTTTAAAAAAAAATAATAATAAACAAATATGTGTTTGAAGAGGTTAAATAGTGAGTATCTTCTTTATGAAATATATAATGGAATATTTCAAAAATAACACCTTTTAAATATATTCTACTTAAAAGGAACTAAATGAACTTAGAAGAAGATAGACAAAAAATTATACAACCCCCCTTAAGAAACACAAATGTGCAATAAATTGCACTAACCCCCCCCAAATAATATTTTATTATATTGGTTACAATATTGACTCACGACTTTTGAAGAGAGATTTTTGTGAAAAATAAAAGGCTCTTTGAAAAGGAGTCAAAAGATATGACCCTCGAAATGGAAGGATCGAATAACCTATACAAAAAGAATTAGTAAGGAGGATAATAGATTTTTCTATAAAACTGCTTACGACTTCGACAAAGAGTGGTGCTCAGAATAAATGGAGATGCCTGAAGGAACAACCTGACTCGAAGCAGAGGGTGGAGACTATTTTTGAGAATGATTGGCGCTCAAAAATAAGGAGATGCCTGCTGGAACAGCCTGCAACCAAATCAACAAGATTGAAAATATCTGGTTCCTTCCTCTTCGAAGATGCGATGCTCTTTTTGACCTTGCAGAGTTCAAACATTGCAGAAAAGAGGTTCCCAAGATGCTATATCTTTATAGCTTTTGGAACTTGCTATCTGCATAGACAAGATTAAACGAACCAGAGTACTTGCACAAAAGAAATAATAAAAAAACTATACCTTAAGTGTTGAATGGGGGTTCTCCGAGACGTGAGCTCGGGAGAGGTCACTGTGTTGAGCGCTTTATAGACATTGTGACTCCTGATGAACTAGCTATCCCTCTTAAGGGTGAGGAGATTTTATGGACCATCATTGATAGAGAGCATCGGGTTTGATAGGATGTAAACCATCCAGTGAACACCAAGTTCTTCTAGATATGGAGATACGTCACCAACAACAATGCCAACTTCCATGTGGATATTCGTCGAGGACACCATGAGGTGAGTGTTCCACGTCGCGTCCAGAGAGGTACGTTGTGTGCACCGAGCTTCAATGGGAGTGAGGATTCCCTTTGTTTCGAAGATGAGGAGCCAAAAAAAATCTCACACACAGAGTTGTCCTTCAATTTGGATTTGGTTAGAAATAAATAAACACGATATTCATGCAATTATGATATGCAAAAATTTAAACGTTGTTCCCAAACGTTGTGGGCCAAAAATAAAACTATGGAGCCATAAAATTTAAATAGGATCGCAATGCCTGCTATGAAAAGGAGAGGGCTCTAAATTTGAATCGAAGAGAGGGAGGATATTTTGAAAAAAAAGGCTCTTTTCCTTTTAGAATATGGGCTAAAACAATGCCAGGCACACAGAGTGTAAACCCTATATTGAATATAAAGGAAGAGCTCAATAATATTTTAAAAAAAATCACCCTCGAGCATGAATTCAAACACAACTTTTTAAAAAAAATATTGCAACACATATATTTTCAACAATAAATATTTTGCTGAAAGAAAAAAACCTATGGATAAAAATTGACTACTGCATTACTTTCAAGCAAGTTAGTCAAAAAAAATTATCCAAAGCAAATGAACCAGATCCTAGAACCTTCAAGAGAGAATGCTAGAAAAATCTATCCTGCTCTGGTACCATGTTAGAATTTCCCAATAATAGACATGCAAAGCATTACACAAAATATGAAGAGAAGAGCGGAAATGATTGATTTATTCCAAGGATCAACTTTGTATAAATAGCAAAGTTGATCATTGAGAGTCGTTGGATTACAACAACTCATCAAACCTGATGAAGACACCATTGAGAGTTCTCCTGACACATGGAGGAGTGGAAACTCAAGTGTGTCTATCCTAGTAGAACTTAAGAGAATATTCACTTATTCTAACAATAGCAACCTACTGCATAATAATAACCCTACCATAGAACAATACCCCGCTATCACACTACTCAACAAGAATCCAACCATATAATAGTATCCCGCCATTGAGATCATAGCTACTACACTACTCAACAAGAACCCTACCATAAAATAGTATCCTATAAAATGTTGCATGGGCTATGATTATACCACACCTTGTTACAATCATCATCGAGATTGTAACCACTACACCACTCAACAAAAACCCTACCATAGAATGTTACAGTATCTTGACACCACCACTCAACATGAACCCTACCATATAACAATAACCCTACCACAAAATAATACTGTACCACTCAACAAGAACCCTACCCATATATTCACAAGTAACAATCTCACTATATTTCTTTGATAATGAACAACCATCCTCTGTTTTGAAGGGGTATTCATATCCCTTATATTCTAGGAGATGATTTTTATTTTTTACCCCTTGTGGAAGTCTTCCTTCCACAAATTCAATTTTTTTTGTGTTCCACATGCAATTTCTTGAGCTCATTATTAGCTGGTCTACCTAGTTTGGTTTCAACCCCTACATTTGTTATTTTTCTAGTATTCCTAATAATTCTTACTTCCAACTAAGATTTTGCTTTAGATTCATGTGGCTTTGTTTACCTAGAAATTTGGGTTTCCAAAATTTCAATGACCTCCTCCTCCATTACTTTTGGTTGCTACTCTACTTTATCTTCATGTTCTTTCAAAATTTCATCTTCTCCCCTAAGGTATATTTTCCCCCTATCTCTCTTGATTCTTCTCTGCAAATTCTTCCTTCTTAAGGATTTTAGCAAGAATACTAAACTTATTTGCATCGGAGAAAGGGAACTTAGGATGGTTCTCTTCCATAATATTATTTTCTTCTAGTTGCTCTTTCCTTCTCCCTACCTTATTAACCAGTTCTTTAGACAAATAACTTTTCAAAAAAATATCCCTTTATTACAAATTTTGCAAAGCATCAAAGAATTTTCATATTCAATTGGTTGTTCCCAAACCCGATACTCAAATATTAGACTAATAGAGGTTGGGAGTTCCTTTCCCAAATCAACATTAACACAGAATCGGTCAAATATAAATCTAGTATTTATCTTCATTGTTGAATAAAAAACTATTAACTTTACTATACTTGCTATAATATCTTCATACCAAAAATCCAATGGAAGCCCTAGTAGGTAAATCCAAACTAGAGCTAAATTTATATTTTTAGAATCTAGGTTAAAACCCAGTCTCCACTTCCTCATAAAAAGGTAGCTTTTCTCATAAAACCAAAGCCCTTTTGTTAAAGAATGACCTAAATCTTCACAGTTCACAAAGAAAAAAATTATAAAACCCTTTGGAAGAATTACAATATGATATACCTCCTTGGCTTCCATTTATTAGCAACTTATTTCCTTACATTATCTAAATGGGACTAAGCCCCAATAAATTTTTCAACAAGACTATTCTATTTTTAGTTCACTAATTCGAATTTCTCAAATATATCCTCTGAACAATATCAAGTTTCTCCTCTGCCAAAATAACCATCCAAGAATTTCTCTCCCAACACATCCAATACTATTCTGTTGATAAAAGATAAATATAATTAAATTTAAGTAAATGTTTGATAATTAATTAAAATAATTAAATAACATTAAAAAAATAAGAACATAAATATGTTTTTGTTTCAATCCGTGATGGTGTCTTAAAATTATCTTCATCCGGAAAACGCCAACTGTCTAAGAACTTGAAAGAATAGTCCACAAAAGGCAGCAACAAGTTTAAAAAATCAGATTCTAATGGTAATTTTATTGGGTATTCAAAACTGAAAAGTGAGCGTTGGACTGCAACGAAGATAAAAAATTATCAAAGAGCAAAGATATCCGGCAACATTCTTATTGTTAAAGATATACGGCAACATGGACGAGATTCACACAGCATAGAATACTGAATTTTCTTTTCTGTCAAGGACAAGGAGGGAATTTTAATGTACCACCGCCGCACAGACTCGGATTACCAAGAAAACTATCTTTAAAAGCCAACTTGCTGATGCCATCCGGGACAGGACCAGACAAGTCGTTGTATGACATTCTGCTCCATGTATGTCAAAGCTGTTCAAAGTTGTATAATTACTCGATGAATTGAATTTTCTTAAACAAACATTCCTTTTTAACTTCATCCTTACTATGTCAATATATGTGAGATAATTGATCCTTTTTATTTGTAACATCCATCAATATAAATTTACAAATCATTTATTTGATTTGAATGATATATTTTTATCATAAATTGTTTTCCTATTTTTAACTTGTTTTATAAGATAATAGTTAATTTTGGGATTATTATGTTCCACAACATCTTATTGGTAGTTAGAGCAAACAGGGCATTAAAAAAAAAAATCTAACTAATTCCAATAGGAATTCAATCTTGTTTGTTTGTTCTTTTGCAAGCTCTTAAAATTAGATAAAAGGTAAGTGCTCATACGTTCTATCATAATTAATCTAAAATGATTTCATTTGCATTTAAATTTTAATTTTAAAATTATAATAAGTAATTTAAAAATTAAGACGAAAAATTAATACTATAATAACATAAATAATATTAATTAAAAATTTATAATTATATTAATCGGCGTATAATTTTTTGAGTTCGGAGGACGATTCTCAATTCCCAATAGGAAATATATGGTTGAAGAAGTTAATTCCAAAAGTAAATATTTTCTTTTGGTTGGTTGTGCAAAATAAAATTTTATCCATGGAAAATTTGTGTAAGAGAGGTTTCAATATTCTCAATAGATGTTTTCTATGTGAAGCAGACTGGGAGTCTACAAATCATTTGCTTCTCATATGCCTGATCTTCCAAGAGGTATGCTCTTTAAATTTTTGCATGCTTGGACTGCAATGGGTGATGCCGGGTTCGTTGATGGATTTCATTTAGCAGTGGCCCCCTCCCTTTATTTTCGCTATCTCATGTGTATATGGAAATTCTTACTTCCCCACATCCTCTAGGGGGCATGGAAAGAGTGAAATGCGAGAGTGTTTAAAAATATATTAAAAGGGTGAGCTCCAGGATTATTTGGATTGTTGTGGAGAATATTTCTCTGGTTTTTAAGTATCTTGGAAATAACAAGTATACCTTGTCATCTAAAAGAGTTGTGTCTTTAGGATGAGTTAGGATTTTATCCGATTGCTCTAGGCCCAAATGCGCCAAATCCAAGAAGATTGATGAAGTGGTCCCCCCTCCCAATGGATGGCTCAAATTAAATTGTTATTATACCTCTAAAGGTAATCTTGGTCTGGCCAGAGCGAGTGGTGAGACTAAAACAGTAAGGGAAAGTTGGTGGTGGCGTATTCTAAGAATCTATTATCCTAGACTTCTCAGTTCACGGAGGCTAGAGCTACTTTTCAAGGAATTTTACTACTAAAGGATCTAGGGATCCCGAACGCTATCATCAAAGGTGACTCATTGAACGTGATTAATATACTCAACGATTTGGTTCAACCCAGCTGGAAGGTGGTAAATTTGATGGAAGAGGTAAAATCAAATATCCTATATTTAAGCCAAGTTTCGATTTCTCATGTGATAAGAGAGGAAAATTCTAGTGTAGATCTCATGGTAAATCTTAGGAAATCTTGCCTAGAATTTTAGATATGGCATAGGAATTTCAAATAAGAATTTTTGCAGCGTTCCAATGAAGAGAAACTTTAATAAATATCAGAAGGTTGATGAGTTTTTTGAAAATATTGAGTAATGTATTTAGTTTGCGTACAAAAGCCACTGAGTTGGGGAAATTTTTAGGTGGCCCAAAGTCTTTGAAGTGCAGACTGTGTCAGGTGAGGAAGGTCCTAGATTTAGTTAAGGCTCCAAATTCAAATTTTTTCTTTCAGAAGCTCGTTCTATTTTTGAAAATCTTGATAAATACTTTTAGTTTGTGTACGAGGATTGTTGAGTTGTTGGAATTCTCAGGTTTCCAAAGGTCCTTGTTTTGCAGATTGTGTTAGGTTATCATATATTTTGTTAATGCTCCAAGATCAATATCCTTTTGGACCTCATAAAGCTTCGGTGGAAGGATGGTTGCTCATCGAATGTCTCAATATCTTGGTTCATGGTCCCTTGGTGGTTTGATGAGCGACCAACTTTTGAAATTATTGAGTAACATCTTTTGTTGGAATTCAAGGATCATTGATTTGTGGGATTTTTTTGGGTTCCATAAGTCCTTAATTTGTAGATTGGGTCATGTGAGGAAGATCACATCTTCCAATAATGCACCAATTTCATATTATTTTTGTGTTTATCAAAGCTTCATGGGGAGGATGGTTGCTCCTTGTAATTTTTAATCTTTTGATATGTGGTTTCTCAATGATATGATGTACTATCCCTTCACCTAGTTAGTGCTCCTTGCGACATGGTATACGGAGATTTCTTCCTTGATGGTAGCATCTTTGTTCTAGCATATTTGTGGTGAGATGTTGCTTGGTGTATCCTTTTCATTGAGGGAGGCTAGTTCGAGGAATTTGGCATGGTTTTTAGTCTTCTTATTTCACAAGTTAGATTAGGAAGCAAAATTCTAGCAAGGTGTGCAATATTTTCAATACTAGTAATCCATTGTCAATATGAGAAGTTGAAGGATGTAAGAAGTATTTTTGGTGGTGATTCCAGGAAGGCTTGGGCATCATCTATTATTTTTCCTGATATCTAGTACTACAGCCTAGGAATAGATGGATTTGGTGTATTCATATTTATTTGCTTCTCATATGCCCAATCTTCCAGGAGGTATGCTCTTTAAATTTTTTTAAGCTTGGAGTGTAATGGGTGATGCCAATTTCATTGATGGATTTCATTTAGCAGTGGTCCCCTCCCTTTATTTTCCCTATATCATGTGTATATGGAAATTCCTACTTCCCCACATCCTCTAGGGGGGCATGGAAAGAGTGAAATGCGAGTGTTTAAAAATATTAAAAGAAATATTAAAAGGGTGAGCTCCAGGATTATTTGGGTTGTTGTGGAGAATATTTCTCTGGTTTTTAAGTATCTTGGAAATAACAAGTATACCTGTCATCTGAATGAGTTGTGGCTTGAGAAGGAGTTAGGATTTTATATGATTGCTCTAGGCCCAAATGCTCCAAATCTAAGAAGATTGGTGAAGTGGTCCCCCCTCCCAATGGATGGCTCAAATTAAATTTTTATGGTACCTCTAAAGGTAATCCTGGTCTGGCCAGAGTGAGTGGTGAGATTAGACACAGTAAGGGAGAGTTGGTGGTGGTGTATTCTAAGAATCTATTATCCTAGACTTCTCAGTTCATGGAGGCTAGAGCTACTTTTTAAGGAATTTTATTACTAAAGGACCTAGGGATCCCAAACGCTATCATCAAAGGTGACTCATTGAACGTGATTAATATACTCAATGGTTTAGTTCAACCTATCTGGAAGGTGGTAAATTTTATGGAAGAGGTAAAATCAAATATCCTATATTTAAACCAAGTTTCGATTTCTCATGTGATAGGAGAGGGAAATTCTAGTGTAGATCTCATGGTAAATCTTGGGACATCTTGCCTAGAATTTTAGGTCTAGCATAGGAATTTTCTATAAGAATTTTTGCGGCATTCCAATGAAGAGAAACTTTAATAAATATCAAAAGGTTGATGAGTTTTTTGAAAATATTGAGTAATGTATTTAGTTTGCGTACAAAAGTTGCTGAGTTGGGAAAATTTTTAGTTGGCCCAAAGTCTTTGAAGTGCAGACTGTGTCAGGTGAGGAAGGTCCTAGATTTAGTTAAGGCTCCAAATTCAAATTTTTTCTTTTAGAAGCCCATTCTATTTTTGAAAATCCTGATAAATACTTTTATTTTGTGTATGAGGATTTTTGAGTTGTTGAAATTCTCAGGTTTCCAAAGGTCCTTGTTGTGCAGATTGTGTTAGGTTATCATATCTTTCATTAATGCTCTAAGATCAATCTCTTTTTGGACCTCTCGAAGCTTCAGTGGAAGGATGGTTTCTCTTCGAATGTCTCAATCTCTTGGTTCATGGTCCCTTGGTGGTTTGATGAGCGGCCAACTTTTAAAATTACTGAGTAACATCTTTTGTTGGTATTCAAGGATCATTGATTTGTGGGATTTTTTTGGGTTCCATAAGTCCTTAATTTGTAGATTGGATCATGTGAGGAAGATCGTGTCTTCCAATAATGCACCAATTTCATATTATTTTTATGTTTATCGGAGCTTCAGGGGGAGGATGGTTGCTCCTTGTAATTTTTAATATTTTGGCCCGTGGTTTCTCAATGATATGATGTACTATCCCTTCACCTAGTTAGTGCTCCTTGTGACATGGTAGATGGAGATTTCTTCCTTGATGGTAGCATCTTTGTTCTATAATCTTGGTGGTGAGGTGTTTCTTGGTGTATCCTTTTCATTTAGGGAGGCTAGTTCGAGGAATTTGGCATGGTTTTTAGTCTTCTTATTTCACAAGTTGGATTAGGAAGCAAAAGTCTAGCAAGGTGTGCAATATTTTCAATACTAGTAATCCATTGTCAATATGAGAAGTTGAAGGATTTAAGAAATATTTTTGGTGGTGATTCCAGGAAGGCTTGAGCATCATCTATTGATTTTTTTGAGATCTAGTACTATAGTCTAGGAATGGATGGATTTGGTGTATTCATATTTATTTTAGGCCCTATTTCAATGGTATGTTTAGAGAGGATTTGTTTGAGATTTTATCTATGTAAGGTGGGAGGAATTTTCGTGCTGTGGAATGTAAATTTAGTGAGTGTATTGCCAATGGGTAAAGCGTAGATGTTCAACCTTAAATATCACCATACGAAGCTACATGTGGAACCGACCTCCATGTCTATTGATGAAGAGGTGATATTGATTTTGTTGAAAGGAGGTCTTATGAATTGTATTTAGAAGTTCCATGGTCATATTTTGATATTGTCAAAATGGATGGTTTCTACCTGTAATGATGGTTGTGTGAGAGTTAGAAATTTGTCCTTTGAAGTATCATATGATTTTATTATTAGGACCACGGGTATTTCGTTATATGGGGCTTACCATAATAGAGACAAACATTCCTTGCTGAAGGAGACAAGTTTTTTTGGATGTCTATGAATTTCTCCCAAGAATGTAGAATGGGTTTAGTGTTAAGGCTCTATCTCCTCCCCAGGATAGGACCTAGTTTTTGTTCTTTGAATATTTTATAGCGAAGCATGAACTAGTTGCTGAGGAAATATTAAAATTTATTGTTGATCAACTGATTTCTGAGCTCTATTTGCTTAAGGAAGAATCGGGTGGGTCAAGCGACAAAAGTGAGGACCTGTACTCATGTTGTAGAATTTTAACATAAATCATTCACCAATATGCATAAATATCAAATCATTCATCCAAAATACATTATCCATAATAACAATCCACAAATGAGAGAGAGATAAATAATACCCTTAAGGTAGGGAAACACCAATAATAATCCTTAAGGAAGGAATAACTCCACAAGATCTCCCAAGGTGAGAGGCCACTTCGTGGGTATAGAAAATTACATAATATTATTCTCCAATGATGATTACAATAACAAATATCTCTTCTTTATATATCCATATTCTTATTCTACTTTGGAGAGCCTACTACTAATATAATATTATATTATAATATAATATAATATTATAATACTATCAACCTTGGGTTATGTGTGGCCCATGCCAACCCTTATAAAATATAATAATATATCCCCAAATATCTATTCCTAGATACCCTACCATGCCACCCTCCTTACAAATGTTTCATCCTCGAAATATGAAGAAACATGATAATATTATTTGCTAATCAATGTTAGCAATTGGTACCAATATCGATCATCCATCCATCCAAGTGAAACATGTTGATGCTTGTATACCATTTTGTTACTTGAGTATCCAAATCGCTTTGTTGGCTCCATGCTTCTGTTGTTGTATTTGTATAAATTGAATGATGGGTCCACTTTTTCCTTGATGTTGATGATCCACTCTAAAAACTAGGATCCCTATGCTTTCTCTGCCAAACACTACCATAGTTGGTGCCCTTTTGATTCCATGTAGAACCATAATATTGTTTCCTTGAACCATACCCCCAAGATTGTTATCGCTCATGGTGGTGTGGATGGTGATATGGTGTAACCTTAACTTGATGTTCTACCTTCTTTGACTTCTCAACATTTGGCTCTATTGTTTGAAATTATTCTACACATTGTTCTTTCCTATTCTCTTTTTTTGGTGTGTCTTTGTGCTCTTCTATCAAAGCTTCCTTGGACTCTATTATTGTTATTTCCATGAACTCCATTGCTACTACTTATTCCATGGACTTTGTTGCTGCTACTACATTCATGGGTTCTATTTCAGGTTCTTCAATTTGTTTTTCTATAACCACTTCTTTATTTTCCTTGCATCTTTCCTCCTTAATCTGAGAAATATCCTGCAATGTTATCTTCTTTTTCTTGTACCATAACTTCATAAACTTATTTTGCACATTAATATTAACAGTACCCAAATAATATAACCAAGTATAACCAAGAATAATATCCTCATCATCCATATGAATAGCATGAAAATCTGAATGTAAAACATATTTATCCATAGTGATCTTCAAATATTCAAAAATCTGAACATTCTCACCCTCTAGTTGTATGTCCTTAATTTTTGTTGCTTGAACTTGCAACTTCTTAGCCAAAGCAATATTAATAAAATTATATCTTCTACGAGGGTCAATGGAAATAATAACTATTTCTTTTGAATGCTTCCATGAACCTGCAAAATAGAATTTTTAGATTCAAACAAATTTCTTTATCCATTTTCTAATTTATCTTCTACCAAAGGTATGGTTTCTTGTGTCTGCATACTGAATTTTTTTTTTATCTTCCATGACCTTTTTCTCTTTCTTCTTGAGTAATTTTATTTCTTTTTCATAGTCTTCATTTTGTTTCTTGAAAACTTCTCATTCTCCTTTTATTGCATTCTGCTCATTTTGAGTTCCCTGTAGTTTCTTTTCAAGGTCTTCGATGACATCCATTAGGCTATCTATATAATATGGGTCCCATTTACTCAAGAATTTATGCTCCATTATTTCCCAAGTTAGTTGATCTTTATGAGGAATTCTACGATACCAAATCAGAACTTCTCCTCCAATAAAAGTAGAAAGCCAATCTATCCAAATAGGATCATGATGAAACAAGTATTTAAAAATTTTCCACCAATCCCTAACATCAATATCATTTTCTCCAAAAAATGTTTGGAGTCTCATTGTTCATGCCCTAATGCAACTAGGGTTTTTTTATAATATATATCATGCCCTAATGCAAATTAGGGTTTTATGGAAATAAATATCTTCCCACTGATTTAAAGCTAAAAATCCACATAGACAACTAGATCTACAATTTTTATTCCAAATAAGATAAAGTGCAACTGATTTTATTACCCGAACTAAAAAAATTTCATCTTTTAAAAAAATTTCAACTTGAAAATTCGTCACTAGCCTTGTTCCAGATGTCTGACTTCATAAGGTTGTATCTCCCTCAATACTACTTGTATTCCTTCATATGACCATCCATTTTAAAGCTCTTCAAATTTTACACAAAATGATCCAAGAATTGCTTGAATCGAATAAATTCTCGCGGAGATATGGCTTCTGAAAGATGAGAATTTTTGCAAAAAATTTGTGAAATTTATCACTATCCTTGTTTCGGATGACTAACTTCAAAAGGTCGTAGCTCCCTCAATACTACTCGGATTCCTTCATATGACCACTCATTTTAAAGCGCTTCAAATTTTTCATAATCTGATCCAAGAATTGCCTGAATAGGATAAATTTGTGCAGATATATGGCTCCTAAAAGATGAGTTGTTTTTCCAAAAAAAAATTGCCCTAATTTTGCAATTTTACAAAACTCCCCACTTTACCAAAATTGTTGCTCTGATACCACTTGTTGTAGAACTTTATTATTATTAACATAAACCATTCACCAATATGCAGAAATATCAAATCATTCATCCACAATACATTATCCATAATAACAATACACACATGAGAGAGAGAGAGAGTTAATACCCTTAAGGTATGGAAACACCAATAATAATCCTTAAGGAATGAATAACTCCACAAGATCTCCCAAGGTGAGAGGCCACTTCATAGGCATAGATGATTACATAAGATTATTCTCCAATGATGATTACAATAACAAATATCTCTTATTTATATATCCATATTCTTATTCTACTTTGGAGAGCCTACTACTAATATAATATTATATTATAATATAATCAGGTAGTTTTTAAAATGCAAAAAGGGAAAACCCCAGGTCCTGATGGTTTTCCTATTGAGTTCTACTAAGAGTTCTAGGATATCCTTCATGTTGATTTATTAGAGGTGGTGGAAGAAGCCAGGAAAGCCAAAGAAATTTTGAAGGTTATCAATAAAACTTATATTACTCTTGTTCCAAAAGCTCAAGAGGTTGATCATATCTCGGCTTTTAGACCTATTGCTTTATGTAATGTTCTTCTCAAAATCATTACTAAAATCATGGCAGAAAGGTCGAAGACTCTTTTGAATAAGATTATTTCTCCAGAGCAAGGGGGATATGTGGAAGGGCATAAAATAGTAGATGAGATAGTTCTTGCTTAGGAATCCATCCATTCCAT
The DNA here is from genome assembly GCA_028583015.1 of Wollemia nobilis. NCBI lineage: Eukaryota > Viridiplantae > Streptophyta > Pinopsida > Araucariales > Araucariaceae > Wollemia > Wollemia nobilis. Next base: position 338,769 of record JAQPPZ010008116.1, read on the forward strand.
GGATATGCAAAATTCTCCTTCTATGTTCATTCGGTCAGACTTATCCAAAGCTTATGACAGAGTGGATTGGCACTTCCTTATCAAAGTTTTGAGGCAATTTGGTTTCTCCAAGGATTGGATGGATTGGATTATGGGATGTATCTCTTAAGTTTCCTACTTAGTTCTTATCAATGGCAAGCCTTCTCAGTATTTCCCGACTTCCAGAGGTATTAGGCAAGGTGACCCGCTATCCCCTTATTTATTCATCATTCTTGTTGAATGCTTGGGTAGGACTATAACCAAAAAGAGGGAAAACAAAAACCTTGAGGGAGTTACCATTGCTCATGGAGCTAGAACTATCTCTCATCTTCAATTTGTGGATGACTCTACTCTTTTAGGTAAAGCTACAGTTAAGGAAGCTTCTAATATTAAGCAAATCATTAGTTGTTTTTTAAGGCTAGTGGGCAGTTGATCAATGAAGACAAATCTAAAGTTATTTTCTTTCATTTCTCTGCTAGACAAGAATCCATGGTCTTGGATAAATTAATATATAAGAAGACCTCTCTTGCAATCACTTATTTAGGTATTCCCATAAATATTCAAAGGCAAAAAAATAAATATTGGAATTGGTTGTTGGACAAAGTCAAGAAGAAAATTGGAAAGTGGACCAAGTGGCTTTCTTCTGGGGGTAGAACCACCTTGGTAAAATCAGTCCTTCAAGCTATTCCTATTTATGTTTCTTTCATTTTGAATATCCCAAAGGCTTTTATTCTATAATTGGATCAAATCAATCATCGTTTCCTTTGGAGTGGTACTAAGGAGAAAAGAAAATGGGCCTTGGTGAAATGGGACACTTTATGTCTTCCTAAGAGTGAAGGAGGGTTAGGATTTCGGTCTTCAATTAATAACAACAAATCTTTAGCTGCTAAATTATATTGTAGGATGTTGCATAACCCCAATGCTCTTTGGAACAATAATCTCCATGCTAAATATGCTGAGAACAAAAGTCTTGAAGACCTTGTTCGCTATCAACTTCCTACCAAAGGTTCTCCCATTTTAGCAGTTCTTAAGACTGGTGAGGATTTGATAAAGAAAAAATTATTTTGGATCATTCATAATGGTCAGCATGCAAATTTTTGGACAGATTCTTGGGATGGTCACAAGCCTTTGATAACTCAGTTTCCCGATTGGAGGCCTTGGATGGAGGAGCTTCACCAAGCTAATTGGATAAAGGTGGCTAATTACTATCGGTACCATACTGGAAATTCAAAGGTTGGTAGATATTGTATCCCTATTGAGGACTGGTCTATTCAAATCCCAGAAAGGTAAAGAAAATATATCCAAGGCATCCTTCATATGAGATCCCTCTCTTGGTCCCATGAAAAAGATTGTTTTGGATGGAACAACACTACTATGGGTGAGTATTCAGTTGCTCAAGATTATTTGACCTTATGCCATAATAATCCCAACCATTCTTCTGACATATTTTCTCAGTTGTGGGCTCAAAATCTCTAGCCTAAGGTGAGGTTCTTTAATTGGCTTTTATTGCATCATAGGATGCTTACTAGTGAGCAACTTATGAAGCGTGGTTTTCATGGCCCTTTTAGATGTGAAATGTGTGAAGAGAATGTAGAAAATATCAACCATATTTTTATTGAGTGTACTTTAGCCTCTGAGATTTGGATGAGAATTTCCACTTTACTTGGCTTACAGTGGTCCAATTTTTTTACTTTTGAACAGCTTTGGAGGGATTGGCCTAATCAAGAGGGTGTTGATCATTTTATTAGGCAGTTAGTTTGGATGAGTTCTACCATTCTTATTTGGAATATTTAGAATGAAAGGAACAACCAAATTTTTAATCAAGATAGGAAGGATATTCACTATATTTGGCAAAATACCATAGCCAAATTAGTTGAATCGATCCATCAACTCCTTAATCACCCCCAAAAATCCCACCAAATATGGGATCAAGTGATGCAAATATTGAAGATTAAACCTTCTAAGGGCAACCAACGTAAAGGTAATGTGAGTATTAGTAAAATGGAGAGGACTAGAAATTGGCAACCTCCTCCTAAGGATTTTGGAAAAGTCAATACTGATGGAGCCTCTAGAGGGAACCCTAGAAAAGCCAGTGTGGGAGGAATTGGTAGACTTTCAGATGGCTCCCTGGTTTTTACTTTTGCTAAGAATTTGGGTATTCTTTCCAATAACCTTGTTGAGGGGTATGGTATCCTAAGAGGCTCAGGAGGCTACTAAGGTTGGATGGGAAAATGTGTTAGTTGAGTCTGACTCTCAACTTATGATTAATATCTTGAAGACTCCTTCTAAGAATCATAAGGTGGATTGGAGAATAAAAAGAATTATTGAGAAGATTCGGTTAATCCAGATGGGATTTTTGAAAGTTGAATACAATCATGTGGTCAGATATCAAAACAAGAGTGTTGATGCTTTAGCTAATTGCGCTTTGGACAAAGGTGATCTTACTTGTTATGGCCACCCTCCTATATGGTGGGCTTCTCAAATTAGGGAAGCTCTTCTTTCTATCATTTCTTTGGATGGCTCCAGTTCTGAAGGTACGTAGTTTCTTCTTGTTTTTTTTTTGCTTCTCTTTGATTCATTCAGTTTTTTTTAGTTCCCTAGCTCATTTTATTCTTTATTTTGTTTCCTCTGTTGATTCTTGCCTTAATAGTCTTCTGGTCTACATAGGTCATTGTTTTGTTCATTTTTTTTTCTTTTTTCTTCTTTTTTTTTTCGTTTAGTTTTTTAAGGTGGGTGGGTTCTTTTGTTTTGTTTTGTTTTTGTGTTCTTTGTGTTGTTTTTTGTTGTTCTTGTGTTTTTGTTGTTTTTTTTTTTTTTTTGTCTTTTGTTATTGTTCTTGTGTTTTTTTTCGTTCTTGTTCTTGGGTTTCTCTTTGTTTGTGTTATTTAGTTTTTTTATGTGTGAGTGTTTTCTATTTTTTTTGTTTTTGTTTATTGTTTTTTGTTAGTTGTTTTTTATTTTTAATTTTATTTTATTTATTTTATTTTTTAGGTTTTGGTTGTGTTTATTTTTCATGTTTTTTTTGGGTTATGTCTTTGTAGTGGTATGTTTTTTTTGTCTTGTTTGTGTTTTGTTATGTGGTTCTTGTGTTTTCTATGTGGTTTATGTTGTAGTTTCTTTTATCTTATTGTGCGTGTTTGGTTGTGCTTTTGTTTTTGACACACTCAAGGAGCATGTTTTTTATTTTATTTTATTATTTTTGTTGTTATTTACTTATTTTTAAATTGGTTTTGTGTGTTTGTTTGCTTCTTGAGTATGTCAAAGGTGGTAGGCCAGGTCCGAGTCCTGGGCATTTTTGGCAGAATGGATACCCCTGCCTCCTTGGGTCTTACCGAAAGTAGCATCGCTTTTGGGATGTTTTCCACAAATAAAAATATATATATTATAATATAATCAACCTTGGATTATGTGTGGCCCATGCCAACCCTTATACAATATAATAATATATCCCCAAATATCTATTCCTATGTACCCTACCAACTCCTTTTCCCTAGGATTTGGTACTAATAAAATTTCAATAAATATTTAGTTTTCAGTGAGAGGGATGAAAGGTAAGGCATCACACAGTAAAGGTCTAAGTAGTCATTTTTTGAAGCTTTCCTCTAAAGATATTCATTCCAGTCTCGGGAAGTATGGTGAACTATCTTTGAGTGAGATAGGAGGTAGTGGTACAAGGAAATCCAAGTGGTTGCTAGGTAAGAAGTAGTTCAAGGAATATTCTATTCATATTTTCCTTCCTTCTAATTCTAAGCTCTTTCCTAGAGATTTTCAAAAAGATAAACTGGTGAAGGAAGTGTATACCTCATATGGGGCTATCGAGAAAAAGAATTTGATGATTCATAATCTAAAAATTATGGAGATCAAATAGCATGCGATTTGGGGCTCATTGAATATAGTGATTGATTACTCAGAGGAGGTTTCTAGGTTGGTGGGATATTTTTTCCAAGAAGTAGATTTGATGGTTTAGAACTATCTCGATTTTTTTCATGGTATTTATTGGTTCTTTCTCCCTCTTTGATTGTTAATGTTTATGTGTATTCTATTTTTTCTATTATATTTGGGCTATCCTGCTATTGGGGGTGGTTTCTAGCTAGTTTGGTGGTGTTTTTGGTGTTTCTCCATTAATATTGGAGTTTTTGTAAAAGGTTGTGGGAACCCTTTCAAAACCCTTTTTTAATAGTATCAAAAAAAAATTAGAGATATATGAATGGATTTAATAATAAAGGTTATGAAACTTTAAAAAGAGGTATAATATTTTAATTCAAAAGGGGGTAGGGTTTTGCACCATGGTTAGGTAATAAAGTATAGTATGGTTAGATAAGTATATGTTAAATAAACAACATCCTCCATAATGGTTGTCTTATTCAACCTTAAAAAATTATTTATCTTTCACCTTTGTAGACCTTTACAAAATTTAGAATTTAGTTACTGTTGGTCATCAAATCCATACAGGAAAGGACTTTCGGTGGGTTTGCGCGCCCTGGACCTGCGAACAACATTGAAAGGCCGAGGGGAAGAGATGCCCCTTGTGCCAATCTTCGGAGAAAGGTCGGCTCCTATACTAATCTAATTTTGGGGTTTGAGACAAGAGTGCAGGAAAGAAATAAACAAAGTAAGGGCTAGGAAAAGAAATAAAAAGGGGTAAGGGTTAGAAGGTGATGATTTAAGGTGGGAGAGAACAGGAAGCATGATTACTCACTAACAACTCGAATAGCAGGAAGAAATACCAATAATAACATGAAAGAAATGAAATGCCGAACTTCCTATGTATCCTCTGGACGGGTTCGTAGGGTTCTCCTTTCTCTCTCGCTGGAATTCAGGATTCAGAGTAACAGTGATTGAGATAAGGGAATAACAAAAACCTCAATCCACCAAGCAGCATAAAGGAAAGTGACAAGGCATTTTTCCTCTCCTATGTATCCTTTAAGGCGAATTTCAGGGGTTTAGTCCCCGATCACACACTGAATTCAAGATTCAGAGTCTTAGTACGTGAACAAGAAAAGACAAAAGAATTAAGCACAAAAGGCAGCATAAAAGAGAGAAATAGAGCATAAAAGGTCTTTAGTATTAAACGCAGGACATCAAGTTACAACAGATTTCTAGCAGAAATTTCCCCCCCTTTTACATTGCAAAGCTTGGGTTTTTATAGAGGACCCGACCCTCTGAATCATTATTACAAAAATGACGGAGTACACCCTCGGGCCCTGAGAAATCGACTCCTTGCTGCTACTGTGGATGATCTCTCAAATCGGCTACCAAAACGGGTAATGGTGACCGAGTCAGCCGGGGAAAGTCACATTAAATGAGCCACCTGGGTGTCCTTGGATTGTAGGTGCGGTGCTCGAGTGGCAGCCATGCTTTTTGGGCTCTTCTTCATGGGCTGATACTTCACATCCAATTGCCAAAAATGAGCAGCAGGCTTACTGGGCAAGAAAATATGCATTTATGAAGCTCTCTGATCGCCTCGAGAAAATGCCCAACTTGAGAAGCATTCCTGGGAAGTGCCTCACTGGTTTCCACTTTGCAAAACTACTTTTGGGGCATGGAGTGCCGAAGATGATCTCCCTTTATCCTTCGTTGCTCCGCTAGAAAAACTGCTTTGCTAATGGGTCGGGGAAAATGCTTCGGGCTGATCTTCTTTTGAAACGGCGGTTCGGGGGAGTTTTGACCGAAACACTTTCTCGAACTCTACTAATTTGGGTGAAAACTGGCTGAAGTGGATTTTAGAAATACTTCAGGCCCGAAGTAATTTCTTTGCCTTAGCTGATTCGGGCTATCTTTTCTTCTTCGATGAAGTTGCTTGGATGTCGCTTCGCAAAACTCTTCACCCGAAGTAGTCGTTGGGAATGCTTCGGGTGCGAAGCATTTTCTTTGTACTTTTTTTGGCAAAGTTCTCGCTCGAAGTGATGATTTGAAGTGCTTCAGGCCCGAAGCTCTTTTCTTTTTCATTTTGTCCACCAGGGGGCGATAGGGAAAACCAAAATTGCTATAACTTATAAACAAAAGAAAACTTTCAACAAAACAAATATCATACAAAGTTTTAATTTTTCTACCCCTTGGTGGAATGTGACAATATTGTCAACATTCTTGGCGGCTCGTGGGGCAACGAGCTCATCTCGATGGTAGAACCCTCAGCTTTTATCCATTGGGCCAGAGTTACCTCTAGACCCTTCTCTTTGTTCCTTTTCTGGGGGCGCTTCCACAGCTTGTCCTTCCTCTTCCTCTTCTATTTCCTCTTCTTCTGCTACTGCTTCTTTTCCTCCTGTCACCATTGCTTCCTCTACATCATCAACCATTGGCAATGGGGCCAGGCGGACGTGGATGTCTCTTAAGGTTTAGCGAACCTAAGACCAGACGCTTTTCATGAATAGCTCCTAATCTTTGAGGGATTTGACTAAAGCATAGAACCTATCGATCTACCCAATTTTTGCATGCTGGGACCTGGTAAACAGATCGTTTAGGGAAGCAATGATTCTACATTATTTCAATATGTAATTAGTAACCTTCTTCTCTGTTATTGGTTCGGCCCACTCGTCTATCTTTGAGACGTTGCCTTCAAACTACTGCCACTTCGGCATGATTTCTTCCTTGGCTAAGGGCTTCCCATCATTATCCGTGAAGCTCAAGAAGCCTAAGGAGAAGAGGTCCTCGAAGTAGCCCATTGATGCGTGCCTCTCACTTTTGAATGCGTCTAGTAGGGTTTTTGCCTTTTGCGCTTTCTTGGATATGGAGAAAAAGACACGAACTATGGCCTGGGCTGTTGACCAATCCCTTGTTGTCTGACTCATCGCTGTGAGCTTCAAATCTTGATACTTTGCATCTTGGACCTTAAGGGCCAGCTTGATTCGAGCTCTAACATTCTGAATGACCTCTTCGACGATTGGCCCTCCTTTGGTGGTGGCAACCTGAGCTTCTATGCTGTAAATTAAAACTAAAAGGGCACTGACAGCCCGAGACTTGAAATTCTTGAGTAGATGTGAGCGAATCTCCTTGATTTTGCTCTTGTCCAGTAGCCCTAGGCCTTCCTTCTCTTGTAGATGTATCTGAGCTTGCAAGATCCTACTTTCAAGCTCCTTGGCCCTCAAATCATTTTTGGCCTGCCTTTGTGCTTGATTCTCAATTGTGCACTCCAACTGTGCTATCCGTAGCTTTAGGGTGTGTGCTTCTTTCTACATCAGCTTGCACTGCTTCTCGGCCTCTGCCAATTTGGAGTGAGCCCTTGCTAGCTCCTCCTCTAGATTGATGTTAGCACTCTCGAATTTTAACCTATGCTTGTTGGCAATGTTGGCATGTGCCTTGAAGGTCTCGATTCCAATGTGCATAGAGGCGGACTCCTTGTCCACGTTCAGATGTTCCAAGTCCTTTTCTTTATCCTGATATTCATAGTCCGCTGGAGTCATTTCATCCAGGGGCTTCTGGACATTGGGTATCTTCTTTACTTTATGCAAATTTCCTACCTCAAAATCGAAGACAGCGCATCTCTCAACCTGAGCGAGCGAGCGCCCTTTCTTCTTTCTCGCCTGTTTTAACATTCTCTCTGTGTTCTGTCGGGCTTGGAGGAGTTTTTTGGCCAAGGGGGATTCCCATATTGAGGATAGCTCAGAGTCGAATGCGGCTGGATCCATAGCCGAGGGATTGAACAAATATAATGAATTGAAGGGGATAGCATCACCCGAAGGTTCGACAACAGGGGTTATGGGGGCTTCGACGAGTGGGAGTACGTTGTGTACAATGGAGGAATGAGCCTTGGGGTTCGACGTTGGACTATTAGCTTCACCTTGGTTGATGATTGGAGGATTGGTAGTGTGGCTGGGTGAAGTAACTTCGACAGGTTTGTCCCGACCGAAAGACTCTGGGAGAGTAGTTAGGGACACAGCATAGGAAGGTGATTGACCTTATGGAGGTAGGGTGAATAGGTGAGAGCTTTCAGCCAGGGCCAAGACAGACTTACGAGCAACCAGAGCATAAAGTGAAGAAAACATACCTGCGTGCCCTCCTGGTAGAGCGGCCATGGTGATCTCCTGGGTGATCGGCTTTTTTTCCTTCTGGGCCTCGATACTTTCGGCTTCCATGACCTCCATGAGCTCCTTTGCGTTAATGACATCTATGTTTGGGATCATTTCGACACTTAGTGGAGTTCCTCCATCATTTGTTTTGACCAATCTTGATACTGATCTTTCGGTAGGGGCGCTTGGAGTGCCTGTACGCAGTCGCTTTGGGAAGTTTGGGGGTGCCTATGTAGGTTCTCGCTCCTTTCTTTTCCTCCTCTCGAGGGGTTGCTCTGATACCTCTATTGTTGTCTCGAGATCTTTGGATGGCCTCTATAGTAAAGCTTTTGGCATGGCCCTAGCTATTTTTTCCTTAGGGACATTATCAGTCCTTCCAGGGCTTTTGCCTGAACTTGGGGTGGCCGATGGAACAAAGTTGACGAAGGACAAAGGTTCCCAAGACCCAATATTGGTCTGATATATAATTGCGAATTCCCTGTCCATTGTTAGAAGCCTGTAAGAATTCATATTTCGATGATGGACTCTCATAATCCACCATTCTCTTAACTGCTCCTCGTCCCATTCTTTTAACTCCTCTTTTAAATTGTCCTTTGTTTTTTTCTAGAAATTTGAGTCAGGAGTTGGGAATGGGTACTAGTCTGGGTCGAATTCGACCTCCATAGGATAGAAGTCATGCCAAGGAGGCAACGTCCTCATCTCTTCTAAGTTCCATTCCAGCTCTATACCATTAGGGTTATTCCTCTACTCTAGAATTTTGGGGCGAGGATAGACATGGAAGTTTTTGCTTTTCAAGTGATCTCTCATCACCCCCAAAAGGTCGTAGAGCCACCCCTGTGGTATTTGAAGCAAACAAAAATTGGTGAGCTTCTCCTCCAGGTAAATGTTCTGCTTTAGGGAAAAGACTTCGATCACTCCCATCTTGAAGGGGAAGTCGCAGGTGTCTACCCACTTCCACCTGTGGTCGTAGGCTTCGTCAGTTGCATCACTTTGCTGAGAAACTTCCAGGGCAAATTGGTACTCTGAAGGGAAAAAAGGCAGCAGGAAGGGTTTCCCTGTGAAGCCGAAAAGGCGAATCACAAGCCCCTGTGTCAATTGAAACACATCCCCCCTTTTCTATAGTACCACTTTATCTCTAAGGCAGAGAGGCACCCGGGGTCTAGACTTTGTCAGAACGTGCATCGCAGGTCCCAAAAACTACTGATTGAAAGGATAATAGGACTTCAACCTCAGCAGGAGATGGGTCCACTGATATACAAGCAAAAGTATCCCATCCTTGTCGACTGGTGAAACATCACAATGGTGAAGGGCTTTATGTACATGAAAGAAGAAGAGCCAAACCAAGAAGGAACAAGGCTGGAAGTGCGGCTCCTTGCTAGTGTCCTTCATGGATGTCAACCGCATATGCAGGTTTCGGGCCACCCATTCTGCCCAATTGAAGAAAACTGGGTTGGTGTTCGACCGCGAAGCTTCAAGGGCATAGAACTCTCCTCTGGAAATGCATTCGGCTAGCGACACCTGCCATGGGTATACCAAAGTATCACTTGACAAGCCTGCCACCCATGCAATGATAGAGAATATATCTATGTTCTTGAAGGCCTCCAAGGGCAGGGGCATCTGGGGTCGCTTGCTGAAAGGAAGTCCGCTCTTGAGGTTTTCATGCAAAAATCTCAGGATGAAGGGATTAGAGGTGAACTTCTCCGTTTTCTCGCTCAGGCTGACATTGCAAATGGTATAGCCTTTTGGTGGCCTTTGTTGTGGTGTGAACGCTGCCTACACATCCTCCTTCAGAATGGAAAATAACTTTTGACCCGAGGCGTCCAACACTTGCCTGGTTTGTGGTTGGTAGTTCTGAGCGATTGCGTATATGAGCTTGGGGCAGTGATGTGTAGGAGGGACTAGATACCAGTATATGTGGGAATAATACACTGTGGCCCTCTTGTTCTCCGTTGAGAGCCTACTTCGCATGAAGTCAACAGTATATCGAAGCTCGGCCATGATTCTTGAAAGCTCTGGGTCTCTGATTTTTGCCCACTTATCGACAGGTGGTTCTATGTTGGGCTCATCATCAGAATCTTTCCCTCCTTCCATCACTTGTTTTCCTATGCATGGGGGAGGATTGACCCTCCTAGGTCTCTGTTTCTTTTGTTTCGTGGTTCTTGCCTTCTTTGGAACTGTTGTCTCTAGTTCTTTTCCCTTCTGAATGGGATTCTTCTTTCCCATCATGAACGATCGCAAAAGAATGACTTGTGATGTAGAAGAGTTCTGTACCTCAAAATAAGGGATAGGATAATCACGACGGATAGCAGAACCTTTGATGCAGAAGCTCTCTAAGGTGACAGAATGTAGACTCGACTCTCACACTTGCAAATGGTTTGTTATTAATGGGCATCTACATTTTATAGCTTTGGAGGGCAACTTTTGGCATTTATGGCAACTACTATAATTACTTCGCATGCCTGACCTGAAAGCATCACTGTAGCATCTGATTGGCCATATGGTGGTGTCGTACGTAGGGTCATGCAATTTGATGATTTGATTTTGTATCAAGAATGCGAATCGCTACCACTTGGTACTTTAGCGTGACTTTTTGGTTAACGAACTGCCTTGGGATGAGTGTCATTTCTTTCGTATTGAGTTCATCTACTTTGGCCCCCTTTTGAGGCTGCTATTGGCACGTTCCTCGAGGCACATCCTAAATGTTTTCACCTCGCATGCGGGGTTTGGTGATATGGAGTTGGCAAAGAAAATACTTCGTCGCAAAGTTCTTTGGGCTGATTTTCTTCATTTCGGGCCCGAAGTTCCCCTTTGCCATGATGTTGCTTCGGTTCATGAATACTGCTGACCGAAACCTGTTTCATCGAGGAGGGCCTCGCCAATACTTACTTAAGACAATACCTTCGACACATTTCTTTAGCGAAGCATTTTCCACGTCCTTGATTTGCATGTGATTTGGTCCTACGAAGATGAACTGCTTCATGGTGAACTTCCCTTCGTCGGCTACTTCGGACCGAAACCCTCCGAAGGTGATTCTGATCATGCTTTGTGAAGCCGAAGCTAGGAATCTAGCTTTTGTGGTTGAAGTGGTGCTTGCTCTCCGTGATATTTTGAACAGAGTACAGACAAAGAACTGAAACCCTATATACAAAAATATATGCAATTTTTTTTTTTTTGAACATAAATACCTCAGCAATTGAAGGTCTTCAGGTGGAGACCATTGATGGATATTGGTAAAACTTGGCCATTCACATCTTTGAGGATGAAGGAATTGGCCGAATTCACTTTTATTATTTCAAAAAGTCCGTCCCAGAATGCATCCATTTTGTCATGATTCCCAGGCTTGGCCTTCCATGAATCCCACCTCCATACTAGGTCTCCTGCTTTGAATGTGCGATCGGATGATTTCCTTTTGAACCATTCTTGGGTGACCTCAACATGCCGTGTGAAGTTTTGGTAGGCCTTTTCATGTTCCTCTTCTAGTTGTAGTAGCTGGACCATGAGTTTCTCCATCGGGTTAGCTTCATCTTCTTCTAACAGTTGTAATGCAGGAATCTCAATGTGAGTGGGCAGGATGGCCTCTTTGCCGTAGACTATAGCATAAGGCGAAGTCTTGATTGAACTTTTGAAAAAAACCCAATCGGCCCACAAGGCTCGATCCAGAAGGAGGTGCCAAGTTCTTTTGTTTTGATCGATCAGCTTTCTTAGTATCCTCAATAGGGTTTTATTGGTGGATTCTGCCAATCCATTGCCCTCGGAGTAATAGTTGGAAGATACCTTGTGATATATCCCATACTTGTATAGAAACTCGTTGATCTTTGTGCCCATGAAACTAGGACCGTTATCTATAATAATTGCTTCAGGGATACCAAAGCGGGTAATCAATCCTTCCAGGAAGGTGACAACAGTATCTTGATCGGCATGTTTTGTGGGGACTGCCTCGACCCACCTGGTGAAGTAATCAGTCGTAGTCATAATGAATTTGTGTCCAGCAAAGGAGTTTGGCAATATGGCCCCTATGAAATCCAGTCCCCATTACTGAAAGGGGGTTTCCACCTGTATCATTCAGAGGGGCATCGAAACATTTCTACTTCAGTCGATGAATTTCTAGCATTGCTCGCACCTGTGGTAAATGGAGAAGGCATCAGCAAAGAGTGGCATTACTCGCACCTACGGCAAACAGAGAAGGCATCAGCAAAGAGTGTGGGCCAATAGTAACTTGCCTTGATTATCTTTAGCACCATCACCCTTCCAGCAAAGTGTCCTCTAGATAGTCCTAAATGAATTTCACCCAGGATTCTCCTCTTATCATCATCTTTTATGCATATGAGGAGGATGTCGTTGATGTTCCTAAAAAATAGGCCTTCTAGGTGCATAGTGTATCGGGCGGACCGCATCCTGAAATGTCTTCACTGCAAAGCATTCAGATGTGAGGGGCATCTATCGGTGTTGAAATATTCCACTATTTTGCTGACCCAATCTTTCTTGGCCTCTTCCTGATTAGCAAGGCATTCTCCTGTTGGCAAGTCATCCGACTGACAGTCTGTTATTTTGGTCGTTGCACTCTTCGCCAGCTCTTGACATAACACACGATCGCAAACTAGTTTGGTGGGCTTGATCTCAATATCAAAATCTTGGATTTTGCTTACCCAAACAGCTCTCTTGCTTCCCAATTCCCCCTGAATAATGAAACTACACACATCAGGGTGAATGATGAAGACTGTGGTTCGACTCTGAGAAATGAACTGTTTGAATTTCTTGAGAGACTTCATTACTGCATGAACTTGATGCTTGATGAAATTGTACTTCTCTTCATGGGGATTGATTATCTGGCTGAGGAACACGATGGGACGTTCCTCTCCATCTTCCCCCTTTTGCGTTAAGACCATGACGTAGCTTTCAGGTTCTCCTATTGCATACAGGATAAAATCTTGATTGTAGTTGGGGTTGATCAAGACCGGTGCCTGAACAATTCGGGCCTTGATTTCTTTGAATGCTTTTCTCCTCTCTTCTATCCATATGAATTTTGTGCCCTTCTTTAAAAGCTCAAACATCAGTTTAATGACCTGGGCGAAGTCTAGGACAAACTTCCTTATGAAGATAATCTGACCAAAGAAATATTGAAGGCCCTTTCTATCCGCTGGGATTGGGAGTTTCATCAGAGCTTCGGCTCTATCAGGATCCACGACGAGACCATTTTTTGAAATTGCATGTCCCAGCAGCTTTTCTTCGCTGACTATGAAGATAGACTTTTTTGGATTGATTGAAATGCCAAATTCTTGACATTTTTTGAAAATTTGTTGAAGATGTTCTGGGTGGTTCTCTCTCCTTCGGGAGAAGACGGTCATGTCATCCAAATAGATAACAATAACCTTGTTCAGAAGCTCACCAAAATCTAGGTCCATAGCCCTCTGAAAAGTAGCTCCTGCGTTAGAGAGGCCAAAAGGCATTCGCTAGTAGGCGAATGTGCCCCACTTGGTTGTGAACACGGTCTTATGCTGGTCTTCGTCCCTGACCCAAATTTTATTATATCTGGAGAAACCATCAAGCAGGGAGAATCGTTGATCTCTAGCCACCGAATGCAAGATCTGATTGATCTGTGGGAGAGGATAGTGGTCCTTAAGGGAAGCATGATTCAGGTTGCGGAAGTCCATGCATAACCGGATGTCTCCGTTCTTTTTTCTGACAGGGACCAAGTTCGCTACCCAGGAAGAATGCTTGATGGGATAAATGATCTTTACTTTGAGCATTTTTAGCAGTTTGACCTTCATCAAGACCTCGATCTTTGGATTAACCGACCTTTGCTTCTGTCAGAAAGGTTTGGCTCCTTCTTGTAATTCAATTGTATGTTAGATCAGCTACCGATCATATCCCTTGAGGTCATGATAAGACCAAGCCATGATATCTAGGTACCTCTTACACAAACATCGGATCCACTCTATTTCTTTCGAAGTACAATCGGTCTTGACCTTTATTACTTTCCTAGGCTCCAGTTCCAAATCTTGATATTGCTGCACACTGATTTGGATCCTATGGGAGAGCGATCGATCATTTTTATCGAAAAGGCTCTCAAGCATGATCAACCCCTTGGGAATGTGGTTGTTCTTCAACTGGACCAATCCTTCATATTCTTCCTCATCAGGGCTTCGGTCTTCGACTGTAGCAGCTTCTTGGATCATGAAATTGACAATCTGCTCATCGTTGTCAAAAACTTGCCAGTGTAAATCCCTGTCTGGGACAGAGGGTCTATAGATCATCCTTACAGCCTTCGGCTTATGCACCATATTGTTCACTAGAGAATATTGGGCTGCGATGGATGTTAAGGCATTTGCATGTTGATTCTTTTCTCGTGGAATAGACTGTAGATTGAGGGATTCAAACTGGTCGAATAGGTCCCATACCCTATTGCGGTATGATTTAAGATAGTGCTTCTTTGAAGAGCATCTGTTGGTGACCTGGTTGCAAACTAATTCAAAATCTCTGAATATTTGAAGATGCCTTATGCCTAACTTGTCAGCTTTCTTGAGTCCTAAGCACAAGGCTTCATAGTCTGCTGCATTATTGGTGCAGCTCCATGTCAATCGGTAGCAATATTCCTTTTGCTCATCGAATGATGAAATTAGAAGGATTCTTGCTCCGGCACCATTTTTGCATCGAGCACCGTCGAAGAACAATTTCCATAGTCCTTCTTGAGCAGAAACCTTCCCCTCCATTTCGGTTGGTTTCTCGGACTTGGCGATGGTGTAGCACCCCACCTCAGTCTCTATCATGGCATTGAAGTCTGCCAATGAAAATTCATCTTCACAACACAATTGTGCGAGGGATTCCTGGACCAGATCCACTTGCTCTAGTTCCTCCGTGATCGTATGCACAGGGTCACTACTTTCTTCCTCGAACATCTTCTGAACTAGGAACGTAGAAGGATTTTCATTATAGATCTTCACCTTCTTCCCTTTGAATGGGATCTCCAGATGAGTGTAGTCCATGGACAGATATCCGCCCAGCTTTGCCATGAATTCCCTTGACAAGCACATGTTGAAGTAGGGCTCAAGGTCCACGACTACCACCTCTTGTATGACTATGATTTGAGGTGTCTTATATAGCCAAATAGGAATGTCTTTGATGACACCTACAGTCTTCACTGGGGTACCATCCATCTGGAGGACTCCGTGACCACTTCGTGTGTATTCCATTCCTATTTCCTCGCATACTACCTTCGGCATGACTGTCGTCGCAGCTCCAGAATCTATCATACAGTTATGCACGATATACCCTTCCATTTGTAAAGATAAATAGAATGATGGTGGTCTATTTTTTCCAATGATGGATGCGAACAGGGTTTGCACCAGGGCGAGTGGCTCTGCATTCTTTGTATTAATCCTCTTCAATGATTCTTGTAGCAGGTCCACTTTTCCAGGAAGTTGCAGAGCATCATACAAATTAATTTTGGCTAGAATCCTCTTCAACTCTTCTATTGTAGGCTGGGGAGCTATGCAGCTCAGGTTCCTTTCTTGGCTTGTACTTGGTGCGATATTGCTCTGTCGCTTCGACCCTTTGTCACTTGGTGAGTGAGGGAAACTTGAGCTTCTCCTTAGCTTGTTCTTTGGTCTCCACCTGAGGTGGTTCGGCAGTGGCCTTTTGGGCCTTTTCTTTGACTGGAGCTAGCGGAGGAGCTTCGATCAGGGATGAAGAGGATGGTTGTCCCTTCTCAAATCAAGTGTGTACTTTCAAAGGAGCCATCTAAGTAGCATCCACCTCTATCGACCTTTTACCTCCCCTAGTAAGGACTGCGACTGGCTCTTCCTCGTCGATTGACAAGTTTTGATCCAATTGTTTGATGACGTTGACTTGACCGCCTTGACCGCTGCTTGTTAGTGTCTATACGTAGTGTTGGTGCAACATTCATGTATTCTCCTCGTGAGGATCATTACATGTAGAGCACCAATATACATGATCGGAAGTGCTTGGGGCTTCATCTATTGCAGCATTTCTTATCGAAGCTTTTCCTTGATGGACCGCTTGATCTCTGGTAAGCGCAGGCGTGGGATAAGACCTTCTTGGTAGAAACTCTTGTTGTGCTTGCTTCTTCTTGACAACGGTCATGTCGTTGGACAAGTTCTGCATTATGGCATTTAATGATTGCATTTCTTGTAGTATCTTGGCTTGCATATCATCGGCCTTGGGAACTGATGGTAAGGAATCCATAATCGATATCGGAGGCAGGGCAGAATGCTAGAGGGGTGCTGGCAACATTTGAAATGTTGGAGTGATGGTCAGGGGCGTAGTTGAAAGTGTGGGGAAATGTATCTACGAAGTATTGATCTGCAACACAACGGGATTCGGGTTCCAGGATGAGATTGGATATGCAGGGATTGCAAAAATCTATGGAGCGACTACGCTCGCGTACTGGGCTTGAAGGAACTCGGGGAGTATGGGCATTGGCATTCTTTGAGGGAGTTTACCCATGGCTATGAGGTCTGTTTCTACTTTCTTGGCTAACCCATACAACTCTGGAAAAGTATTGACATTTGAGTACCTTATCATAAGACCGATATCAGGGTTGAAGGCCAAAAGGAAGTAGTACATCGTGGCTTCGTCGGTTGGGCAAAGTCCAACTGGGACTCTTTTCTAGGTTTGAGCGAACCTAACATTGAAGTCTGCAATCTCTTCTTGTGGATGTCTTTGGATTGAAGTGAATTGTTGTAGAA
Organism: Wollemia nobilis; assembly: GCA_028583015.1. Taxonomy (NCBI): domain Eukaryota; kingdom Viridiplantae; phylum Streptophyta; class Pinopsida; order Araucariales; family Araucariaceae; genus Wollemia; species Wollemia nobilis. Next base: position 355,498 of record JAQPPZ010008116.1, read on the forward strand.
GAGAAGTTAGATCGACGGACTCGTTGAAGCCTTGCATCAACTGCCCGGCTAACTGGTCCCATCCTGTAATAGTGCCTGATGGCAGAGATCTGTACCAATAGAGGAGTTTTCCTCTAAGGGAGAGAACCAAGAGCTTCACCATCACTTGCTCTTCTGTGATATTGTGGATTGCCACTAGAGAAATGATGTCCTGGATATGCTCTAGAGTAGTATTTCTGGTTCCATCGAACGTCGGGAGCTTTTTAATTACAGTAGGTGGAACTTGCCCTTGGCCTATGAGATTCAAAAGTGACGAAGAATTCCATGCTGGAAATAATTTTGGCGGCGGTTGCTGCTGCATTTGCTGTTGTTGTTGTTGTTGTTGCTTTTGGGCCATATTTGTGCCTGGGTTCTATGGAACAGAGGTCCCCGAAGTCCCTCTTGGGTTGCTCGTCGGAAGGCCAATGGGAACGGAGGCACTAGGATGCTTCGGTGAGTTGGGAGGATTCGAAGGAAAACTAGCTATTGTGCTATCGAAAGTTAGGCCTTGCTCGTCAACAGCAACCTCTTGCGAGGATGTCTCGCCTAAGAGATATTCAGGGGTGTTGAGTGGTATTTTCACCCAATTGTGAAAGTACACTCTCCCTTAGGATTTGGATTCCAAATCCCCTCTTGTAAAGAAGTTAAACAAACAACTTCTCCAAGGTCTCCGTTATATTAGCATTTGCATATGTGCATTAGTAATCTCAAATAAAGATATTCAACTTAAATGCTTGGAACACCTTAGTGATTGCAAGTAACTGTAAACAAGGGGCAATGTTGGTTTATTTTACCATGAAACTTTAGTGATTGTTCATTGAACCAAAATAAATCAAATGTGAGTTGGCCCTCATATGACCACAATGTAGTGCTTTAATTCCTTTTATCTTGATGGTTTTAAAATAGTTTTTGATCTTGCATTAAATCCTCAATGATGAATAGGGTCTTCACATGTAGCTTCAAAATGTCACTTTAACTTATCCCTCTTAAATGAAATCAAATTTTCATCAAGATGAACAATTAAGTGCTTTAAGGAAAAGACCTTCAATGTAATACTCAAATTACCCCTCTTTCGTAAAATTGGAATTTTTATGAAGAAAGGGTAATTTTAGGCCCAAAATGGAGATTTGTGAAAATGCCATAAAACATAACCCCTTCAATGAAATTGGAATTTCCATGAAGGGAATGTCATCATAGGCTCATGAGTGCAAAAATAAAACTGGAAAAATGAAATTTGACCTTAAAATAGAAATTTTCTATTTTCGGGTTTTTAAAATCTATGACAAAATAGCAACTTCGATGAATTTTTAAAAATACTAAACAACTCCGAAAATGAAATTTCAAAGTGCGTATTGGAAGTCTGAACTATAACCTACGCAATGGTGAAATTATTTTTGGATTTTGAATTTTTTTTAATGTTTATTTTAATACCTGAAAATAAGAAAAAAATTTGAAAATTAAAATTTTTGGAAACAGAAAACTAAAATTTTGCATCAAAATAATTGCTGAAAATGCAGCAATGCAAAAGCTCCTTCAGTTTGATAGCACCCCGTCCTGCAAAACCGAATACGTGAGAGTTTCATACATGCAACCTCGCCTATTTGACCTGCAAACAAACACGATCAAAGTAAACTAGGTGCTGGCTCCTAGGGTTTAAAATAATTTTCAGATTGCAGACATTCACATGAAATAACCCAAAAACAATGGCATAAATTTCACATACAAGTCTGAAATTTGGAAGGAGAAACATAAAACATTTAAAATAGAGCATGCAGAAAATTTCTCATTCTTTCTTGCTAACAAGGCCTGAAATTTCTGAATAGAAGCTTTAGCATTCAAATTAAAATCCAAGTTTTACAAATGCGGCCATGCCCAAAGTCCCATTTGGCCATGCCAAAATTTTCCTCCTCGCATGCATCTTTCCACCAGTTTTTAAAGTTTCAAAAATGTCTCTTCGCTCCCTTCGTTTGGTCAAAAGGATCTTCAAACGCTCCGTTTTCGTTTTCCTTGGCTGGCCCTTTGGTTCATTTCCCCTTTCATTTGGCTTCTTGCCCAATTCATGGGCATAATCATTTCTATTCTTTAAACAAACATGTAACGTCTTTTCCAGGCTTTCCTTCCATAACGCTGATCAATTATCATACCTGCTTAGTTTTCTAATTTTTTTTTCGAATACCCAGGTTACATGGGATGTGGAATGAAACGCTCGAGCTATTTTCCATTCATGTGCCCAATGGTATGCTTTGTTCTTTTCATTTGGTGACAACCCTCATTAATTAAAACACCTCACATGCTATAATACGGGGCTCCTGACATCTTAATTTCACACATAACCGCCATGACTTCAATCATACCTTTAAATAATACCTTTACTTCATGGGATGGGGGTTTATTAGGCCTAAACCTAATAAAATTCAATACACCCATGTACTTAGAAAACAACCACCAAGTGGATGTCTTCACTTTGTCCGAGATGCCTCGCATGTATTTGACGCATTGTTTTGGTGAAGCATTATGCAGGTTTTGATCTCGCAGCGAATTCTACCATGTTGATGCCTAGTCGACATTCTTTCTTCATAAGAGCGTCCATTATCATAGCGTCACTGACTACGACCTGTATTGTATGTGATTCACGACTGCCATGTATCAACCTGCTTTGAAAACCTGATACCCTGTACCCTGACAATGGACTTCGCCCCATTCAGTATTTCCAGCATTTTGAACAACCCTAGTTGGTGTCTTTCACGCGCTGCATGGCGAATGCCGTCGCTCGACCCTAGTGGCTCGCGACACCGAATTTTTGGCACCGTCAGCCTTCTCCACATCATTCACTGCGCTCGCGGGATGTTTCTGACGACCTCTGAGGCTTCTGCGGGTTTCTGAGTCTTCTGTGGGATGTTTCTCGGCCACAGCTATGCTGCCACATCGCCATCACACTACTTCCCATTGTCGTCTTCACATTGTATAAAGGCCTGCACAAAACATAAAGGAATTAGCTTTAAAAAAGAAACAACAAAATAAATTCTAAGAAGAAATATAAAGTTAAACTACTTAAAAAAAAACCTTTAAATTAAACTATTTTAAAACGTGCCTAAAACGTGGTGAATGAAGCCCATTCACCATGTTTTATTTTTATTTATATTTCATTGCTTCTTATATACATTATCATTTATATATATATATATATATATATATATATATATATATATATATATATATGATAATATATCTTTTATTTATTTTTATTGAGTAAATAATTCTTATACATATACATGACAGAAAACAACACCATGTTAGCAATAACACTGCTCACAACATTGACGATAACAAAAAGAAAACGTCAACCACAATTTGACAATAAAATCGTCGACAAGAAATTGACCAAAAAGTTGTCGACAAGAAAATATTGTCGACAAGAAAAAATCGTCGACAAGAAAAGTTGTCGATAATAAAATATCATCGACAAAAAAAATTTGTCGACAATAAAATATCGTCGACAAGAAAAGTTGTCGACAATAAAATATCATCGACAAGAAAAAGTTTTCGACAATAAAATATCATCGACAAGAAAATACTGCCAACAAGAACTGACAACAATTGCAAAACCTACGACAAAACAGAGGATTAGACACTAAAAATGAAATGCCAACACCCGGATATCAAAACGAAAAGGTGGGTCCCCAATTTTGGGGTGTGTTGTGGATCAGCCACAACAAATGGTGACTCTTTTGTCAAATGCTCTTGAGCATTTTGGTGAGAACCCAACCTGAAATATACAAGCTTGGATACAAGTGTTAGCGCATAAATACCAAAAGATCATAAATACATGCAACATCAGAATCATAAGTATCAGCTCGGTGTGTGCAATGTGTTTTCATTCCCTACCGTTTGGACTTGATCAACATTCCATTGTCAATTTTACTTATGATTTGTATGTAAGGCTATGAATGATTGATGCATGATGAAGATACTAGAGATGTAACAACCTGTTTTATAAATGCTCAAACATATTAAAGATGTCAAACCCTCTTAGGACCAAATATATGTATACTAAATTAATTTTACTAGATCCCAAAGTTGGTTATGTGTCACTACCATATTGAACCCATGTGCAAGTGTAAGTGAAATCAGAACTTTGGGGAATAGGATTCCCAACCTAAGCGAGATGAGAATTTAACCTTATCCTTACTAATCTGATTTGGAGTTCATTACCTCATCTTGAACAAAATAATCTAACCTGTTATGGATGAAATGGTCAGGCTAGTCTATCCATATGAGAAATCAGTGGTCTTGCTTTTAGGCAAGACATGTTGCCACGCATGAGCATACTTAACCCCATAATCTATGACTTGGCTTCATTCATTATTTTTCTTTTATTTCTTTGACCTTTGGGATGACTACCCATACTTTCCAAGGACATGTAGTACGATCCTTCCAATCCAAGATTTATGAAATAGGAAATATTAATTTTTATAACTTGGACCTTTGGGATGACTACCCATCCTTTGCAGAGGACACATAGTACAATCCTTCCAATCCAAGATGGAGATGAAATGGAAAAATTAGTTTTACTTTTATTGCTTGGGCCTTTGGGGTGACTACCCATCATTTGCAGAGGACACGTAGTACGATCCTTCCAATCCAAGCTTTATGATGAAATGAGAAAAATGGAAGCTTTGGGGAATCGAATTCTCAACCTAAGCGAGATGAGAATTAAGTCCTATCCTTACTACTCCATGTAGGTCAAATCAGAGCTTTGGGGAGTTGGATCCTTAACCTAATTTCGATGAGGATTTAACCTTATCCTTACTACTCTGGTTTTAGGCTTCAAGCTTGATGGAAATGGTAAAAACCACTGTTTTAAGGATTATGTTGCATGATAGGACAAACATGAAATATTCTTTTCACCTCACCTTTTCATCCAAGTATGGTTTTAATCATTTTGCTCAAGACTCTCTTTAATGTGCATGGAATGTGCTTGGTTCAAGATAGCTTGGGCAGCAGTTCCCAACCTTAGGATCCTTTTAATATATGTTATGTAATAATCCTAAGAGGATTCAACACCTTCTCAATAATTGTCCATGGAATGAAAATGTAACTGAGATGACATGTATATGCAATGACATGAGATATGAATGCATTGCTTCTTTTGGAATATATCATCTAATTTACCATAATGTGCAAAACTGACAACTTTATGCATCACAAGACTCAAACGATATTATTTAAATGTTTGTGTTACTTGTGGAGCTTTCTACAACACAATTCCAATGTTTCATGTTCTCCTGATTTTAGGCATAAATTGACATCTCAAATTTATCAAAACATGTCAAATAAAATCAAACACACGATTTAAATCCTAATCCAAATAGCAATCCCAAAATGAAACTTGAAAACACAAACTCAAACCAAAACCAAAATTTATATACAATATAGTACAAGATGATGCCAAGCTTGGACTATTACTTCCCTGGATCCCAAACATGATTAGAACATTTCAAAAGACATATGTCACAATACACATGCCAAATGTTGTAGGAATCCAACAACCATAAGATCAAACCAAGCAATGCAACCGCTTTCAACTTGCCACGCTCACCATACCAAATTGATTTAGTTCTATTAGCAACATCATAGGTGAGATTCAAATCTAATTGATTAGACAATGATTGGTATTCAATTTTATTTTTTCTATTCTTTAAAGTATAAATTTCGTCATTCCATTCATGATTTAGAAGTAGGCTTTCCTTTTCAAATGTGAAATATTGCAAACAAGAGCCTATTTCTAGAAGTCTCAAAGTCTTTTCCAAGATTTTAACACCATCAAAATCAATCAAAACTTGACAAACATCACCAAGATTTGACATTTCATCATTAATGACATTAGCATCCAAAGGGACATCATGTAATCCATCGCTTGAAATTTTTGTAGATATCACCAAAGGTAAAGATTTCACCTTGTCACCCATACTCAACCCATCATGAATGGAATTTACCACAACTTGATGGGTGTTAGTAGCTTTTTCTTCTTCTTCATTGTCTTCTTCATCATCCAACACCTGTTCAAAAACACCAAAGTTAGGCACCCAATCAAACATGCATCCATCCTTTTCAAAACAAGAGCCCAATTTTTCAAGATATGTGTCACGTGACACCTGTCCACGATCAATGGCTTGAGTTGCCTCAAAATTCATATTTTCATTAGGATCATCAACAGTATCAAATCCACACCACTTAGGTTTTGTAATTTCATCATTTTGAGATGGCATAGACATTGTAGAAACAATAGGTGGATCAAGATTTTCTATTTCTTGCCCCTCAAAGGGAACAAAAACAATTGATTCTCCTTCTTGATTCATGGCAGTAAAATTATTATCCTTCTCCAACTTTTGATGAGATTCCAACCCTTCTTCCAAAACATCCTTAGATTGTACAGGACTTGTAATATCCTCATATGAAAGGGCAATTGTATCATCCTGCATATCAATAGGCACACAAATTTCATTAGTAGTTTTGGAGTGAGCATACTCTTCCCAAGAATCATAATGATCATCTTTCAAAATAAAATTGTGATGCTCAACTATTTCTTCTTCATCTTTTAATTCATCAACATGTTTCTCATCAAATTTATCTTCACCTTCCTTAAATGGTTCAATTTCTTCCAAAATTGGGTTATTGCTTGTATTCAAATTGATAAGGCTATCATAATCCACATGTGTAACCCATGATTCAATTTTATCACAATTTGGAAGGTGTGGATCCTCTTGGTCATCACTTTCAACAATGTCATCCGAAACAGATTCATCCTCATAGAATTCATCTTTTGGTGAGTCAAGGGTTTCCAATTTGTCAGATGTTTCAATACTAGTTGGATCTAGTACTCCTCCCTTGCCTAAAATCATATTCTTGTGAAAATCGTTAAAATTGATTTTAGAAGCATCTTTTGAATCAAGATGAGTATCTTGAAGTTGATTCATACTTAAGAAATATGGTTGATCTTGCATAGTAGGTTGAGGATTTTGAAATTGATTGAAGCTTGGGAATGATTGTTGATTCTGAAATTGATTCACACTTGAACTTGGTTGAGGTGGATAAATCATTGGGTGGGTAAAGGAAGTATTAAATGATTGAAGATTACATGATCCAAAACCCACACCATAATTTTGACAACTCAATTGTTGCTCAATTGCCATTGCTTGAGTATAGGCTTGAGACAAAGATGTGATTAGGGGCATCCCTCGCAAATATGTGGAAATGAGTGGGTCAAGAGCATTGACATATATTTGGAGAGCCACTTCTTCTTGCAAAACATAACATGTCACTAATTGAGCATATAATCCAAAGAACCTTTCAAAAAATGACTTCACATTTTCACTTGGTCCTTTTTTGATGGTGAAAAATTGCTCATACATGCGGATTAGGTCAACTTGCTTTTTGTTGAATTGATTAAGAAATGTTGTCTCTAATTGAGCCCAAGAAGTGATAGACCCTAAAGGTAGACTTGTAAACCAATCATATGCCACTTTGTCCAAGGTGTAAGGGAACATTTTACAAACAACATCATCATACCAAATTGTTAAGTGATTCACAACAAATTTGAATGCTTGAATATGTTCTTGTGTAGTATTTGTCCCATTAGACGAAAATTGAGGAAGACATCTCTCAAAACCGACGGGTAAATAATGTTGAACTCCTGGTATGTTCAATGGGCTACCTATCATCCATGGTGAAAACATAGCCATTAGTGAATCTTAAAGAATATAACTTTAATACCCAATTTTTTTTTTTTTTTAATCAAATCAAATCTCATTATTCCTGTATGAACAATCAAAGCGTTAGAACAATGCATAGCAATTCATGTCCTCCTTTTAACAGTACCAAGTTGTAATATTAAAAGAGGGCTACAGATAATAATCAATAGGGCATGAAATATTCAAAATTTAAATCCCTATAGCATTTAAATCACATTGAAATAAACCTATTCAGGCCCTCCTTCTAGCGCCAAAATGTTGAGTGGTATTTTCACCCAATTGTGAAAGTACACTCTCCCTTAGGATTTGGATTCCAAATCCCCTCTTGCAATGAAGTTAAAAAAACAACTTCTCCAAGGTCTCCGTTATATTAGCATTTGCATATGTGCATTAGTAATCTCAAATAAAGATATTCAACTTTAATGCTTGGAACACCTTAGTGATTGCCAGTAACTGTAAACAAAGGGCAATGTTGGTTTATTTTACCATGAAACTTTAGTGATTGTTCATTGAACCAAAATAAATCAAATGTGAGTTGGCCCTCATATGACCACGATGTAGTGCTTTAATTCCTTTTATATTGATGGTTTTAAAATAGTTTTTTATCTTGCATTAAATCCTCAATGATGAATAGGGTCTTCACATGTAGCTTCAAAATGTCACTCTAACTTATCCCTCTTAAATGAAATCAAATTTTTATCAAGATGAACAATTAAGTGCTTTAAGGAAAAGACCTTCAATGTAATACTCAAATTACCCCTCTTTCGTAAAATTGGAATTTTTATGAAGAAAGGGTAATTTTAGGCCCAAAATGGAGATTTGTGAAAATGCCATAAAACATAACCCCTTCAATGAAATTGGAATTTCCATGAAGGGAATGTCATCATAGGCTCATGAGTGCAAAAATAAAACTGGAAAAATGAAATTTGACCTTAAAATAGAAATTTTCTATTTTTGGGTTTTTAAAATCTATGACAAAACAGCAACTTCGATGTATTTTTAAAAATACTAAACAACTCCGAAAATGAAATTTCAAAGTGCGTATTGGAAGTCTGAACTATAACCTACGCAATGGTGAAATTATTTTTGGATTTTGAAATTTTTTTAATGTTTATTTTAATACCTGAAAATAAGAAAAAAATCTGAAAATTAAAATTTTTGGAAACAGAAAATTAAAATTTTGCATCAAAATAATTGCTGAAAATGCAGCAATGCAAAAGCTCCTTCAGTTTGATAGCACCCCGTCCTACAAAACCGAATACGTGAGAGTTTCATACATGCAACCTCGCCTATTTGACCTGCAAACAAACACGATCAAAGTAAACTAGGTGCTGGCTCCTAGGGTTTAAAATAATTTCCAGATTGCAGACATTCACATGAAATAACCCAAAAACAATGGCATAAATTTCACATACAAGTCTGAAATTTGGAAGGAGAAACATAAAACATTTAAAATAGAGCATGCAGAAAATTTCTCATTCTTTCTTGCTAACAAGGCCTGAAATTTCTGAATAGAAGCTTTTCCATTCAAATTAAAATCCAAGTTTTACAAATGCGGCCATGCCCAAAGTCCCATTTGGCCATGCCAAAATCTTTCCACCAGTTTTTAAAGTTTCAAAAATGTCTCCTCGCTCCCTTCGTTTGGTCAAAAGGATCTTCAAACGCTCCGTTTTCATTTTCCTTGGCTGGACCTTTGGTTCATTTCCCCTTTCATTTGGCTTCTTGCCCAATTCATGGGCATAATCATTTCTATTCTTTAAACGAACATGTAACGTCTTTTCCAGGCTTTCCTTCCATAACGCCGATCAATTATCATACCTGCTTAGTTTTCTAATTTTTTTTTCGAATACCCAGGTTACATGGGATGTGGAATGAAACGCTCGGGCTATTTTCCATTCATGTGCCCAATGGTATGCTTTGTTCTTTTCATTTGGTGACAACCCTCATTAATTAAAACACCTCACATGCTATAATATGGGGCTCCTGACACCTTAATTTCACACATAACCGCCACGACTTCAATAACATCATACCTTTAAATAATACCTTTACTTCATGGGATGGGGGTTTATTAGGCCTAAACCTAATAAAATTCAATTCACCCATGTACTTAGAAAACAACCACCAAGTGGATGTCTTCACTTTGTCCGAGATGCCTCGCATGTATTTAACACATTGTTTTGGTGAAGCATTACGCAGGTTTTGATCTCGCAGCGAATTCTGCCATGTTGATGCCTAGTCGACATTCTTTCTTCATAAGAGCGTCCATTATCATAGCGTCAATGACTACGACCTGTATTGTATGTGATTCGCGACTGCCATTTACCGACCTGCTTTGAAAACCCGATACTCTGTACCATGACAATGGACTGCGCCACGTTCGGTATTTCTAGCATTTTGAACAACCCCAGTTGGTGTCTTTCATGCGCTGCACGGTGAATGCCGTCACTCGACCCTAGTGGCTCGCGACACCAAATTTCTGGCACCGTCAGCCTTCTCCACGTCGTTCACTGCACTCGCGGGATGTTTCTGACGACCTCTAAGGCTTCTGCGGGTTTCTAAGTCTTCTGCGGGATGTTTCTCGGCCACAGCTATGCTGCCACATCACCATCACACTGCTGCCCCATTGTCGTCTTCACACTGTATAAAGGCCTGCACAAAACATAAAGGAATTAGCTTTAAAAAAGAAACAACAAAATAAATTCTAAGAAGAAATATAAAGTTAAACTACTTAAAAAAAAACCTTTAAATTAAACTATTTTAAAACGTGCCTAAAACGTGGTGAATGAAGCCCATTCACCATGTTTTATTTTTATTTATATTTCATTGCTTCTTATATACATTATCATTATTATATATATATATATATATATATATATATATATATATATATATATTAATTAATGATAATATATTTTTTATTTATTTTTATTGAGTAAATAATTCTTATACATATACATGACAGAAAACAACACCATGTTAGCAATAACACTGCTCACAACATTGACGATAACAAAAAGAAAACGTCAACCACAATTTGACAATAAAATTGTCGACAAGAAATTGACCAAAAAGTTGTCGACAAGAAAATATTGTCGACAAGAAAAGTTGTCGACAAGAAAAAATCGTCGACAAGAAAAGTTGTCGACAATAAAATATCGTCGACAAGAAAAAGTTATCGACAGTAAAATATCATCGACAAGAAAAGTTGTCGACAATAAAATATCGTCGACAAGAAAAAATTGTCGACAATAAAATATCGTCGACAAGAAAATACTGCCAACAAGAACCGACAACAATTGCAAAACCTATGACAAAACGAAGGATTAGACACTAAAAATGAAATGCCAACACCCGGATATCAAAACAAAAAGGTGGGTCCCCAATTTTGGGGTGTGTTGTGGATCAACCACAACAAGGGGTAACTAACCTTGAGCATTCCCCAAAGGCATCAATAGCAAGCTCAAAGAACTTGGTTTCCTCTCCTCTATTCCTAACTCTCCATCTTGTTTGCATGAAGGCACAGGCTTTAGTACTGGTCTTTACGACTTGAAGATTCTCAGGTAGAACAGAGTCGCCAGATGCTAAGAGTCTCTTAGTAATGAAAGCATCGATTCTCACTACTACTCAAGGGATGAGACTGATCGGATCTCACCAGGAACTTGTTGGAACTACTGGCTCTGGTGAAGACGGGCTAGAAATTTTTTCAAATATGGGATCTTGTGTCCCATCAGGCGTGCCAAAAACTGTTGGTCATAAAATCCACACAGGAAAGGAATTTCGATGGGTTTGCATGCCCTGGACCTACGACCAACATTGAAAGGCCGAGGGGAAGAGATGCCCCTCGTGCCAATCTCTAGAGAAATGCTAGCTCCTATACTAATCTACTTTTGGGGTTTGAGACAAGAGTGCAGGAAAGAAATAAACAGAGTAAGGGTTAGGAAAAGAAATAAAAAGGGGTAAGGGTTAGAAGGTGATGATTTAAGGTGGGAGAGAATAGGAAGCATGATTACTCGCTAACAACTCAAATAGCAGCAAGAAATACCAGGAATAACACAAAAGAAATGAAATGTTGAACTACCTATGTATCCTTTGGACAAGTTCGTAGGGTTCTCCTTTATCTCTCATTGGAATTCAGGATTCAGAGTAACAGCGATTGAGATAAGGGAATAACAAAAACCTCAATCCACCAAGCAGCATAAAGGAAAGTGACAAGGCATTTTTCCTCTCCTATGTATCCTTCAGGGCAAATTTTAGGGGTCCAGTCCCCGATCTCACATCGAATTCAAGATTCAGAGTCTCAGTACGTGAATGAGAAAAGACAAGAATTAAGCATAGAAGGCAGCATAAAAGAGAGAAATGGAGCACAAAAGGTCTTTAGTATTAAACGCAGGACATCAAGTTACAGTAGCTTTCTAGCAGAAAGTTCCCCTGCTTTTACATTGTAAAGCCTAGGTTTTTATAGAGGACCCAACCGTCTGAATCATTATTACAAAAATGGAAAAGTAAACCCTCGGGCCCTGAGAAATCAGCTCCTCGCTGCTGCTGCGGATGATCTCTCAAATAAGCTACCAAAACTGGTAATGGTGACCGAGTCAGCTGGGGAAAGTCGCATTAAATGAGCCACCTGGGTGTCCTTGGATTGTAGGTGCGATGCTCGAGTGGCGGCCATGCTTGCCGAGCTCTTCTTCATGGGCTGATACTTCACATCCAATTTCCAAAAATGAGCAGCGGGCTTATTGGGCAAGAAAATATGCATTTATGAGGCTCTCTGATCGCCTCAGGAAAATGCCCAACTTGGGAAGCATTCCTAGGAAGTGCCTCGCTGATTTCCACTTTGCAAAACTACTTCGGGGATGTCGAGTGCCGAAGTCGATCTCCCTTTATCCTTCGCTGCTTCACTGGCAAAACCGCTTTGCTAATGGGTCGGGAAAAACGCTTCGGGCCGATCTTCTTTTGAAACGGCGGTTCGAGGGAGTTTCGGCCGAAACACTTTCTCGACCTCTACTACTTTGGGTGAAAACTGGCCGAAGTGGATTTTAGGAATACTTCAGGCCCGAAGTAATTCCTTTGCCTTAGCTGATTCGGGCTATCTTTTCTTCTTCGACGAAGTTGCTTGGATGCTGCTTTGCAAAACTCTTCATCCGAAGTAGCCACTGGGAATGCTTCGGGTGCGAAGCGTTTCCTTTGTACTTTTTTTGGCAAAGTTCTCTCCCGAAGTGATGATTTGAAGTGCTTCGGGCCCGAAGCTCTTTTCTTTTTCATTTTTTCCACCAGGGGGCAATAGGGAAAACCAAAATTGCTATAACTTATAAACAAAAGAAAACTTTCAACAAAACAAATATCATACAAAGTTTTAATTTTTTTGCCCCTTGGTGGAATGTGACAATATTGTCACAGTTACCTTATTGATATGGAAATTTAAGGAAGGTAGATGTAAACCTGTAAAAACTTAATTCATGTACATTATTAAAATTTATAAATTTTGGGAGTAAGTATTATTTGAGTGATTTCCACTACGTAGCATAGAAGGAAAATCATATTTGAACAGGATGGCCTAGCTAGAAGAATAGAAGTGTAAGTTGGGGATAAGAGGAAGAGCAAATATATGACAAGTTTGATTCAAGGAAAAGATGTTACACCACAAGTGATGAAAAGGGATAAGATAATAAAGCAATATATCATGGTTTTTAAAATTAAAGGGCTAATATGTAAGTTCCATGGATATTGAGTAGGGTTTTTGGAGACTCAAAATTGGATCAAGTGTAAGTGGAGGTTGAATTCAAATCCCTCTATGGATTTTCTTCATAATTGTTTTTATCATTTTGTATAGTTTAGAAATTAGGGATAAAATAATGGGTAGTGGCCCATGGTTTAGAGAGACATGCCCTTTATTTAATATGATAAAGTGAGAATTTAAAGATAATATCAATGGATTTAATAATAAAGATTTTGAAACTTTAAAAAGAGGTATAAGGTTTGAATCCAAAAGGAGGTAGAGTTTTGCACCATGGTTAGGTAAGCAAATTGAGTATATTTAGATAAGCATATATTAAGTAAATAATATATTGCATAAGGATTGTCCTATTTGACCTTTAAAAACTATTTATCTTTTACCTTTGTGGACCTTTACAAAATTTAAAATGTAGTTACATTATTGAAATTAAACTTTAAGAAAGATAGATGTAGACCTTTAAAAATTTAAGCCATATCCATTATTTAAATTTATAAATTTTGGGGAGCGAGTATGATTTGAGTGAGTCCCATTAGATAGCATAGAAGGAAAATCATATTTTGAACATGATGGCCTAATTAGAATAATAGATGTGCAAGTTTGGGATAAGAGGAAGAGCAAATATATGATAAGTTTGATTCAAGGAGGAGATATTACAACATAAGTGATTAGAAATAATGATATAATCAAGCATGATATCATGATTTTTAAAATTAAAGGTCTAATATGTAAGTTCCATGGGTATTCAAGAGGGTTTTTGGAGATTCAAAATTGAATAAAGTGCAATAGAGGGTTGAATTCAAGTCCCTCTATGACTTTTATTCCTAAAGTTTTTTTTATCATCTTTTCTAGTTTAGAAATGAAGGATAAAATAATGGGTGGTGTACCATGGTTTAGAAGGAGATATGCCCTTTATTTAATATATGAAGAGATAATTTAGAGATAATATGAATGGATTTAGTAATAAAGGTTTTGAAACTTTAAAAAGAGGTAGAAGGTTCTAATCCAAAAGGGGGTAGACCTTTGCATCGTGGTTAGGCAAACAAATAGAGTATGGTTAGGTAAGTGTATGTTAAATAAACAACATCCTCCATAAGGATTGTCCTATTTGACCCTTAGAAACTATTTATCTTTCACCTTTGTAGATATTTATAAAATTTAGAATGTAGTTACATTATTGAAATTGAAATTTGAAGAAGCTAGATGTAAATATTTAAAATATAATCCATATCAATTATTGAAATTTATAAATTTTGGGGAGAAAGTATGATTTGAGTGAGTTCCACTAGGTAGCATAGAAGGAAAATCATATTTGAACAAGATGGCCTAGCTTGAAGAAAATATGTGCAAGTTGGCGATAAGAGGAAGAGCAAATATATGATAAATTTGATTCAAGGAGGAGATGTTACACCATAAGTGATTAAAAAGGATGATATAATCAAGCATGATATCATGGTTTTTAAAATTAATATAATATTAAAATTTAGAGGTAATATGAATGGATTTAATAATAAAGGTTTTGAAACGTTAAAAAGAGGTATAAGGTTTTAATCCAAAAGAGGGTAGAGTTTTTCACCATGGTTAGGTAATCAAGCATAGTATGGTTAGATAAGTATATGTTAAATAAACAACATCCTTCATAAGGATTGTCCTATTTAACCTTTAAAAGCTATTTATCTTTCAACTTTGTGGACCTTTACATAATTTAGAATGTAGTTGCATTATTGAAATTGAAATTTAAAGAAGCTATATGTAGACCTTTAAAATATTAAGCCATGTCCATTATTGAAATTCATAAATTTTTGGAAGTAAGTATGATTTGTTTGAGTCCCACTAGGTAGTGTAGAAGGAAAATCATATTTGAACAAGATGGCCTAACTAGAAGAATAGATGTGCACGTTGGGGATAAGAGGAAGAGAAAATATATGACAAATTTGATCGAAGGAGAAGATGTTACACTATAAGTGATTAAAAATGACAAGATAATAAAGTAGGATATCATGATTTTTAAAAGTAAAGGCCTAATATTTAAGTTCCATGTATATTCATGAGGGTTTTTGGAGATTTAAAATTGAATAAATCACAAGTGAGGGTTGAATTCAAGTCACTCTATGACTTTTCTTCCTAAAGTTTTTTTATCATATTTTCTAGTTTAGAAATCATGGATAATATAATGGGTGGTAGCCTATGGTTTAGAGGGAGAGATGTTGTTAGAATTCGCAAGAGTAGAACTACAAAGCATTACAAGATTTGAAGAAACAAAATAGAACTAATTGATTTATTCCAAGGATCAACTTTGTATAAATAGTAAAGTTGATCATTGAGAGCCATTGGATTACAACTCATCAAACCTGATGAAGACACCACTGAGAGTTCACCTAAAATATTAACGAGTGGAAACTCAAGTGTGTCTATCCTAGTGTAGACACCTAAAACATGTCATGTCTATGGTGACTACTCATATGGACATGCTACAAGACCATATGGAATATCTTGGACAGACTCCAAGATAGAGCAGTGGTTCTATCCACTCAATTTGGGCTCCTTGGCCTAATCAGTCTGAACCACAGCTGAGTCCTATGGTCTACATTCTGAACCATAGTTGACACCTATAGTTTATAGTCTAAACCACAACTATCACCTATGGTCATAACATAATTTTAGTTGGCCTTCATCTGAGCAAAATTAGTTTGAATGACCATTTGATCTAGAAGAAGGTGATTAAAGGATGGAAGCTTCCAATCCAACTATCCTAACCACCCCTTCTTATTCTTGGCTTCTCCATGAAGCCACCCCTATCCCTTGGGTAGTCCTATAAGTACCCCTAAAAAATAGGGCAAAAGTATCAAGCAAGCATTAGAGATTAGAGTAGTGAAGCCCTGTTATATTGTGGACTCACTTGAGTGCACTAAGAGAGATATTTATTGTTATCACTTTGTCAACCCAAGTATCATGACAAATTGTGCCATAGATGCCCTAAGGAGGTAGAATACTAAGAAACGTAATTTGGAAAAATGGAGGCCCTATCGAGCAATTCAATCACCAAACCTGTTAGAGGACATTGAGGTGACCCTTGATCATCAATTTGACGAGGAAGATTAATTCCACAACCCCTAATTTGGAGAGAAAAACTAGTTGGTTTCTCACCGCAACTTCCAACTATGGTTTAGAGTGCATACCGCTCATCCGAGTTGCAGTTTGCAACAGGTATAAGATCCCCTTACTATCCCTTTTATAGTATGCTTAGCTAGGTTAGATTAATCAGTTTAGTACTTTATTTGGTAGTTTAAAGACTCTGACTAACTGGATTAAGCAATTGATTAGATTTACTCTATTTTAGCAAGTAGGGCATAATTAGTTTCTTTCCATGCTATAATACTTTATTTCATATATTTGATCCATTAGATTGGTAGTTGTAGTCCTTATTTACATGTTTCTAATGATCTTTATGAGAATTGCTTATGTTTAGCATGGTTTATCTGCTTTCTTGATTTCATGTTGTTATGCTATCTTTGTGTATATTTCCTTTAAAGGGCCTCATCATGAGAGGCTTCATATGATTTTAATGTTTTTCTATTGTTTCTTGATCATAGGGAATTAGATTCAAAGGAGATTCAACCATCCAATTCCTTCCTCAATGCAAAGAAGAGGGTTCACTCCACCCTAGAGCAGTTCGTGTCACCTTAAAGGCTTGAAAAGTGTATTGTATCCCCAAGGGGATTACAACAATGTAATTGCGTATCAAAAATGGGTATCCCTAAGAAGGATTCATTTGTAATACATGAATTGATTCCAAAAGGAAATAAAGATGCATTTTACTTAATTATTTACTCTTTTTCAATTTGTGTTTGAATATCACTTTTTACTTCATTTAACACAATTGCAATATCAGGTGCATGCTTTTATGGTCGTACAAAAGGTGATCATGGAGGAACTCCACATTTTATGCAACTAATCTGACATCTTATGTATTTTTTTTATTGCAGGTGCAAACTATAGCTTCTAGCTACGATCTCATTGTTGGCTCGCGGCTTCAAGATGCGACCTATAGTCGGAACCATGAATCAAACCTATGGTTTACAGTAGATAGACATATAGTAGAGAACAAAACATAGAATAGATGTGGACCTAAGGTAGGTCCCAATTTTCACCCTCTGTAACTTTTTATGTCTCTGTATTTTTCTAGAATGCCAAATTTGTAATACAACTAGGAAAACTAAAAAAGAGAAATGAACTAAGTCCTAGATTTGTATTCATTTTTGCATTATTAGAAAGGCACTGCTAGGAACAACAAATTTTTGAGTGTAGTCCAACCTAGACTCTAGCATCCTTGATAGAATTGTGTGTTTGGTTTGCATGTTTGAGACCCAATCAGTGGCCATTTACATCGTAATTGCATTGTCAAATATTATTTAGGATATAGCATGCATATTTTCTGAAATGAAATGTTTATTTTTGCATATCATGTAGGAAACAATAATTTATGCTATATTATGCATTTTCCTTTTATGCAAAATAATAAAACGAACCACACACACCATGTTTCACTTAAATGCTAGTGAGTTGGGAGTCACATCCAACCACTAGTAGGGTTCAATGACGATGGGTGTAATTTTCATCTGTTGGCCCAAATCCTACATACCCTTGGATACTAGACCAATATCGGATCCGAGAACCTTTTGTACCCTAGAAAATTTACATGTATTCTCTTCGGAGGGTATAACACTGATTGGAAAAAATGGGTGAGGATCTAGGAGGATTTGTGCTCCCTGATCGTGTGTGGGCTTCATTACCACACATTATAGGTTGGATTACGTGACTTGGAGTTCATAGCCAAGTTGTCGAGCTACGAGTATATAGGTGAAAGTCATTTAAACTAAGAATATCATCCAAAAAGCTTTCAAAACATGATGAGGAGTTCTTTATTGATAAAATAAACTTGAAACAACATCAAACATTCTAGGGCTCACTTTTAAAAATTAATACGAGATAAACATCAGTGTATATCTTGTTTGTGTAATAAATAATAAATATAGACACTAGGTACACCATGGTGGAGACACAAGGTAATCAAAAAAGGCATAAGCCTGATGCCTATGACCAAGCCCCAATAGATTCACATCAACACATGTCGAAACCTCACCCACATGCACTTCTTGAACATCATTCGACAAGAATTAGAGGAGACAACTCGACAAGAGGGGAACTTATTGAGCGTACCCTTGATAGAGGAGTTTCTATGCATTCTTCTAGGCATAAAATAGAGTAAGGAGCCTCTCAACATGAGGTTGTTCCACTTGGAAGCCATTATCGAGATTGCATTGCACATGTATCCACAAGATCAGCTGAAGATTATGTTATCCAAGGGTCCAATTTAGTACCCCTATGTCATAGGTCTACAAGAGGATCCATGGCTTCACCTTCGAAGTACAGACAAGATCAAGATCTACCCATTCAAGGGCATGTAGATATGGTCATCACTGAGCATAGGCCCACGCAGACTCCTGCACATAGTGAACATCGAAATATCACTATTTATATGGCTAAGGTGGGATCTAATGGCACATCACCATACGAGCGGTGGATATCTAGATAGTTGGATGGCTTAGGTAGCATCATTGAGAAGCTACACTATAATCCTTTGGCTCTGCCCACTCGTGCCTCGAGTGAGCATAGTGTGAGTTCTATTAGTACTTCTAGAGAACATGGAGAGGCTTCTAAGGACCCTCATTTGATACATCCACCATCCACGCATGGTGTCACAAAGCACATAGCTTAGTAGGATGTTAATTTTATCTGTATAGACAAGGGCAAAAGCATCACAAATCATTAAAATGGGTACAAAACCCATAAGGTCACTCGCATAGAGTATGCATACCAGAGGCCTATCACAGCCAATGACCTTGATAGATTATATATACTGGTATTTGAGCAGTGATGACAACTCCTCCAGTATCAATTAGAGGATGTTCACCTAGAAAGGTAGCACATTGAAGAAGAAAATATTCAATTGCAAAGGCTCATTAGACAAAGACTATACAAGAAACACATGCGTGAGGAATGCATCCTTACCCAAAAGGAGTACATAGATCAGGAATATAGGCCATCCAAGTATGGTCTATACACTCACATGGAGAACAAAGAGTGTATTCAAAGAAAGGCTTTTCACAAGACGATGTGCAACATGAGTGTAGAGACGCCCACACTCATATTAGTGCCATATAAATAGAACGACCAACACTATTCGAACATGAGAGGTAACAACAATATGATGAATAAGAGGGAGAGGGAAAAAATCAAGATTATCCTAAAGACTCCCAAGTTGATGAGGAGGAAGAGCAACGTCCTCCAACTTGACAGAGGAAGAATGTACCTCCAAGACTACCCTCACGATAGCTTAGGGAGGAGGACTTTCTATCCTCGAAGGCTTATAAAACCTTAGTAGCAAAAGTAAAAGCGATCAAGAGGCAAGGCACGACTATTAAAAATTTGACATTAAAAAATATTCATAATGAGCCTCTCCTACCTACCCTGAGTATTTTGTTATACCCAAGCTAGACAAATTTAAAGGTGACGAAGATGCGCAGGAGCATGTCATGGGATTTTTGGATGTCTGTTTCCAAATTGTGAGCAATAATACATTAATTTTGCACACATTCATCACAACCCTCTCAGGCCTATCCTGAGAGTGGTTCAATAAAAAAAAGAGGCACATCATTACCAGTTTTGAGCAATTGGCTGACGCTTTCCTTGAACGCTTTTCTTTTGGCATCAAAAAATATGCTAACCTTTTCAATTTGGTTGTGCTAGATTAATGCCATGACAATCCAATTGAACGGTATAGAAAGAGATGGAGGAGGTTAATGGTGAAGTTGCCATTCCCTATCCCTTCTATAGAATTGACCCAAATGTTTACCAATATTTGTGCTAAGCACATCTCATTATTGTTGCAACTGCAATAGTATTCAATATTCGAGGAGGCTTTGGTGCAAGCCAAAGTAATTGAAGAAATCAAGTTGTAAGAAGGCAAATTGAAGCTTAATAATAGGAAATAGGGGCCCAAGAAGAGCTCCACAAAATATAAGGGCAATTAGGCCCACATAAACCAAGTGGTGCTAAACCTTCATAGAGAGGATAAAGGGTAGCAAAAGCAAAATTACCAGGTCCAACCTCCTCCTACATAATATGAAAAGTGCAATAGTAATTATAACGGAAAAAATAAAGAACAAAATCCACCTCACCAATTCACACCTCTAATAGAATCATTGATGTCAATATTCCATAATTTACATGAGGCTAATGTGATCATATTACCCAAGTTTAAGCTAGTCGATCCAAATCAGCCCAAGTCAAAGGGGTATCAGGATGACCTATTTTGTATTTACCACCATTCGAAGGGCCATGACATCAAAGCGTATTGTTTCTTCAATAATATTGTGCAAAATATGATTGAAAAGGGTGAGATTGCAGTACCAAGTAACCCACTGGTGCCTGAAAACAAAAACATGGGGATTTACAAGAATCCTTTATCAAACCATGAGGCACCGTAGGTCAACCAAGTGCGCATCGAACTGCCTACCCAAGGCTTTGTAGGTATGGTGAATGTTTTTACTAGATATGGGAGATATGAGCAACCAAATAAACCATGTTATCCATTAGGATACAGGCTATGCCGAATTAGCGACCAGCGTAAATATTCTAGGTCCACCAATGAGATCTATGGTGACCATACAAAGCATATTAGTCCAAAACCTACAGATAGCTCCTACGAAGATGTCTATATATGAACTAATACATCAGTTCCCTAAGCATAGGGAGACTCTTATGGACATCCTAAGGTCCATTGAAGTATAGTCTCAAGATGCTCAAGCATTTACCAATTTTGTGGGACATGTACAACAGTGCCAAGAGCCCATGATCCAATTTTATGATCATTAAATCAAGACGATTCTCACATATAAAGCTAACCCACCATTGAATATCATCACATGTGTCAATCACATGCCTTTCAATAGGGTCTTGATCGAAACTAGTTCATCGATTAATATAATAACGACCAAGATATTAAACCATCTAAAGCTACCAAAGTCACATATTGTGCCCACCACATTCACGTTAAGAGCATTTAATGATGCATTATGTTCAACGGTTGGCATGATCATCCTACCTGTTTAGGTAGACCTAAAGACAATATCTATGATGTGTCATGTGATCGAGGGTGTTATGCAATATAACATCCTACTCGATAGGCCTTAGATTCATGAAATGTGTTGTGTTCCCTCTATATTACACCAATGTGTAAAATATCTACATGAGATACAGGTTCATGTAGTGTCGTTAGATGAAGAACCTTTTAATTTCATGAACCTAGCAGATTTTCCTGGGGGTTTCATACTCCCATCAATGCACCTGGATGTTCGGCCTGCATCGTCGATTACAAATCCAGGAGGTAAACCAACAGTACATGCTAAACCATCGATATATGTATCTCACATATCTGAGCGCACTACTACTACTTTGCTAAAATTGACTGCATCAGTGATGCTTTAGGATGACAAGAAGTTAAAGGTAAGAATGGGTGAAAAGTATAATAAATATATGCCGAAACCAGTCACTAAGGAGGCTCCCATCCCTATCGAAGGGGAGAAATCCCAAGACATAGTTGAGGAGGTACCTTATCCTACCTTGCCTGCATCATCAGCAAGGTCATACACACTTCAGGTGACTGTACATCTCACCAATATAGGTTTAGGGGAGTATATTATGTAGAATGTAACCTTCGGATCAATTCTAAAGAGTGTACAAGAGATGGTCCAACCACATGCTCATAATTTTTTGATTGGATCGATGGTACCATTAGGAGAGCCACCCAATATGACTAACTTCATTTACACTGGGCTGGATCAACTTCCAACACGAATTCCCATGGATGAAGATGGCGATGAACCTTTCATAGTAAATATTCATTATTTATCCAACCTAGAGTACTCCATGCATATTTTCGAGTTATATCACTGGCATGAGTATGAACTTGACCTGTTTGAATAAGGGTATAGGACTTTTCTTGAGCCACATTATCAGCTAGAAATTGATAGGTTCAGGCTGGGATTACAGATACAAGGACAAGATGACTTGCTCATAGCATCCTTAGATCACTTGTACCTTAGTCTTGGGTATGATGTGGACTTTAACCCATATTATCCTAATCCATCCAACTTTTGGAGGACTAACCCGATGGTATCTGGCATCACCTCTTAGCCACTTAAATAAGATCATGAAGGGCTCTTAGATTATACTGATATAAAGCAGAACCCCAAAGGTAACCTGGGTCATCAAATATGTAATGCAACCAATGATATAGGTGTGCAAGGGCATAACCCCATATTTTTAGGCGGTCTCGAGATAAGTGGACCTAGTTATGATACCGATGACAAATCCTCAAATAGTGACCAATATGATGATAAAGCTAAGGAGGGCTATCTAAGGCCTTTGTATGTGCATCACCTAATTCCTATATATTCGGCACATGTTACCGAGGAGATTCTTCCCAATATTGATAATTTAGGGAAAGAAGCAAAGCCAATTTTTTGGTCAATGTCAATCATACGGACTTATTATTCAATTTTTTTGGACATGGATGATAGCGACCAGGAAGTGATATTCATGGGACCGTATTTACCAAAGCGTTCCCCACCTGTAGGGGCAAATGAAGGATTGTATTGCGATAGTGATGAAGAATATGAAACGGAGAGAGTCTATCTAGTACCTCCCTACTTACGTCACCACAATGTACCTTATACAACTAAGGCCATATGAAGAGAAATTAATATTGACCCTCACCTTAGGGGAATACCACTAAAATTTAATGTGATTTATCACATGTTTTTTCCCCGTCCACCTACCTACATGGAGCTTCGTGAACTGAATGATCCCATATTGCAACCAGTGCATAGAGAGGATCCAGTAGTCCATAGTTCTCACAAAGAGGACCCATTTGTGCTCATGCTATTAGAGCTAGATATTGGGTATGAGGACTGCATTGATTATGTAGAAGTCTATCCATGTGGTCCTGGAGATCAATTCCATTCCATCAATATGATCTCCATTGATTTGATTACTCCACTCCGTAATCCAGCAGATCCATCCAAATCATTGCATTTAAATGTAGATGTTATCAATTGGGATTGTTTCGATTCACCTATAGAGCCTAAAGATTTCTTCCCTAATGAAGAAGTGCTACAACCATTTCATTTTGCACCAGGCTATGCTTATGATGTCTATCATGCTAAGGATTTTTCCAACGTGGAACCTATGAAACCAACGGATGACATCCATTTGATTCATACACCTCATCATCTTGAGGAGGGATTGCACATGTTAGTAGAGGAAACCTTCAATTTGGATATCAGTAGCAATCCCACTAATCCAAGGAAGGTTAAATTTGGAGAGATTATCACTCTAGATGAGCGTGTCACCTTCATACCTCTACTGAAAGAGAGACCTAATTTTTTTTATTGGACATACAAAGACATGCCAGGTCTAGACCCGATGCCCATAGGAAAACCTGAAAACCTGATGGAAGAATCCGTATTTATACGAAATTTAGAGACTTTAATAAGGTAACACCTAAGGATTCATTTCCATTACCTAATATCAATGCTCTTGTAGACACAACTGCAGGTCACGAAATGCTCTCCTTAATGGATGGTTTTTTTGGTTATAATAAATTGAGATTAAACCTAAATACCAACATAAAACCATGTTTATAATGCCATGGGGAACATTTTGCTATAAATTTATGCCATTTGGTCTTAAAAATATTGGTGCCACATATCAGCGGGCCATGACATATATCTTTCATGACTATATGCATAAGATCCTAGAGGATTATATGGATGACTTGTTGGTCAAGTCATTACTATGTGCTGAGCATGCGGAGGTCTTGAGGAAAGTCTTTGATTTCCTGATAGAGTATAATGTCAAGTTGAATCCTAAGAAGTGTGTGTTGGCATAACTTCTGGTAAACTCTTAGGATTCATCATTTCTAAGTGAGGCATCGAAGTCGACCTAGCGAAGGTCAAGGCTATTTTATAGATACGTCCTCCAACAAATATTAAGGATATAAGAAGCCTTTAGGACAAAGTAGCATCGATAAAGCGATTTATCGCTCAATTATCGGATAAATATAGATCAATGAATTGACTACTACATAAGGGGGTCCCATTCAACTAGGATGAGGAATGTCAAGCAACTTTCACTAAAATAAATCAATACCTAGTGATGCCTCCAGTGCTAGCTCCACCAAGGCCAGATGTGCCTTTTCTACTATATATATCGGTGACCGAATTTGCATCAAGGACCATGTTAGCCCAAAAGAACGTGTAAGGCAAAGAATAATCCATATATTATATTATTCAAACCTTGGTGAGTTACAAGCTAGCATATGCATATGTGGAGAAACTATGTTTAGCAATAGTTTTTACTATAAATAAATTGTGGTACTATATGCTAAGTCATACGACATATGTAATATCAAAACAAAATCCTTTGTAGTACATGATGAGTAAGACGTATCATAATATGTGTATTGCAAAGTGGATCATGCTACTAATAGAGTTCAATCTGGAATTCATAAGCTAGAATTCTAGTTGATTAGCTGGTTGAGGCACCACTCTCAAACAGTAAGCCTCTGACCATTGAGCTTCTAGATGATGCAATATTCATTGTATCTGAATCTCCCAATATTGAAGAACCAGAGAATAATGTTGATATTACTTTGTTATTCGATGGTTCAAAGTGCGAGCAAGGAGGTGGTGTAGGAATAGTGTTCTTCACATCACAAGGAGCTCCAATGCCTTTGTCATTTAAATTCTATTTTGCATGCACCAACAACAACACTAAGTATGAAGCCCTACTATTGGGCCTCCATACAGTCATTTCCATGAACATTAAGAGATTAAACATCTTTGGTGACTCCTTACTCATAGTAAATCAAGTTAAGGGGCTCTTTCAGTGTCGATGTCTAGTACTAAAAGCCTACAAAGATCTTGTGACTACATATTTGACTAAATTTGAATGGTATGGCATCAAGGCAATCCCTTGCTCGTCAAACATATTCATAGACACCATGGCATATTTGGGATTAATCCCTCAAAATATATCTGTTGATTTCACTACCATTCATGTTAAAATGCTTTCACATCCTATTGTAGAACGTGAAGCATTTGATAATAAAATTTCACTCTACATGATTAGCACAGAATCAAAATCTGAATGGTTCTGCAAAGCTGAAGACTTTCTAAAGAAGGCACCCTGGGGGTCATTAACCTCTCGAAGTTTGACAAGGAGTGGTACTACCATTCACCGCAAGGTTTTTTTCCAATCTACATTTTCAAAAGTAAATATGCAGGGGGAGAAAGTCATCTTGGCAGTTGAAGTTGAGGCTTGTCAAAGTTGGATGTCACAAATCCAAGACTTCTTAAAACTTGGTGTAATACTAGAGGGATGTTACATGCCGCAATGCATACATTCAAGCAAAAAGTGACTAAATATGTCTTGATAGGAGACATTTTGTATCGACGAGGTTACAATGGAGTTCTCCTTCAATTTCTAGAGCCCCAAGAGTCATCTTGGGAAATTTCACAAGCTCATGATGGTATGTGTGGTGGTCATTTTAGTGGCATGGCAATCGTCAAGCATATTCTTTGAATGAATTACTATTGGCCCACTATGTAGAAGGAGTGCAATGTTTATGTCAATAAATGCATCAAATATCAGCATCATTCTAATTGTATGCACTTGCCATAATAGGCCTTATAGCCCATCCAAGCGGCTTGGCCATTTTCTCAATGGGGATTAGAGCTTATAGGCAAGATCTCTCCTTTGTCATTGGGTTGACATACATTTATTATCATGGCTACTGAGTATTTCACAAAGTGGGTGGAATCAATACCCTTAACAATGACCATTGAACATCATATAGTAGAGTTTATATTGGAGCATATCATAAGTCATTTTGGGATTCCATCCAAAATAATTTTGGATAATGGAACGTCATTCAAGAACAAAAATGTGAGAGCTTTTTTGTCTAAATATAAAATCAAACACAATTTTGTGACTCCATACTATCCGTAGGCAAATGGGTAGGCTAAAGCTTAAAATAAGACAATGGTGGCCATATTGAAAAATACGGTCTAAGAAAACCATAAATATTGGCATATCCAGCTGCCCCTTGCATTATGGGCTTACAGGACTAGCATTCAAAAACCCACTGGGATAATGTTATTTTCACTAGTATATGGCACTGAGGTCATTATGCCCTTAGAATTGGAAATTTCAACACTACGCATTGCATTGAAAGAGTTCAATGATGATGACACCGCACGACAAGATCGACTGGATCAACTGATGCTGCTTGATGAACATTGCATGAATGCCCTAAGGCATCTCCATATTTATCAAGAGCAACTAAAATGAGCTTATAATATCAAAGTACACTAGAAAGAGTTTGAATTTGGGGATCTTGTCTTGAAAGAGAACCAACAGAACTCTAATTTACCACCAAATATGCGAGATAAATTCATGGCTAATTGGCTAGGACCCTATATCATATCCAAAAATATTTGTCCAGGTACCTATCACCTAACATCTCTAGGGAGTTTTGAAGAGCCTGAACCTCTCAACATCATCCATATTAAGGTGTTTTATACTTGAGAGCATAGTAAAAGGCTCTAAGAGTTTGCTTAAAAATGCTCAATCAACCCTAAAGGCTCCAAGGGTTCTTAAAACCACTTGGTCATGTCAATCAAAGGCTCTGAGGGTTTTCTTAAAACTGCTTGGTCATCCGAACAAGCTCCAAGAATTCCTGAGAATCATTTGTTCAATCAAAAGGCTCTAAGAGTTTGCTTAAAACTGGTCGATCAACCCTAAAGGCTCCAAGGATTCCTAAAACCGCTTGGTCGTGTCAGTCAAAAGCCTCGAGGGTTTGCTTATAACCGCTCAGTCATCCCAAAAGACACAAAGGTTTTCTAAGAATTTGCTTGGTCAACCAAAAAGCTTCAAGGGTTTTCTTAACACCACTCGGTCATCCTCAAAATCTCCAAGGATTCCTAAGAATTGCTTGGTCAATAAAAATGCTTTGAGAGTTTGCTTAAAACTACTCAGTCAACCCTAAAGGCTCCAAGGGTTCCTAAAACCACTTATTTGTGTCAGTCAAAATCCCCAAGGGTTTGCTTATAATTACTCGGTCATCCCAAAAGGCACCAAGGGTTTTTGAGAAATCGCTTGGTCAACCCAAAATATCTGAGGGTTTTTTTAACACCACTCGGTCATCCTAAAAATATCCAAGGATTCTTGAGAATAATTTGGTCAATTTAAAAGCTCCAAAGGCATGTACTCATCGTTTGGTCAAATATAAAAGCTCAAAATCCATAAAAATTATAAAATCAAAAAAATCAAAAAAAAAAATTGGTAAAGCATAAAATCCAAAAATATTTACATCTGCACTATGCATTTTAATTTACACATGCATTCATTTCATTGCATTGCAAATAGGCATTCGTCATCCATTGCATTCCATAGTAGGAGGGATTGTATTTTTCAGTCTTACAAACGATGCCACGTTTGTGTTTTAATCATGCACCTTTGCATTTATCATAATATTTTGCATTCATACACAACACCTGTTGCTATGAGATATGTGTTTATACAAAAAGTTTTCCAGTCACTCAAGCATACCTAGTGGGTTTCTCAGATGTCGTAGAAAACTTGCTTTACTTTTATAGATGAGGAGTTGTGATAGTACTTGGCATATCAGGATCCCATTACTAATGGAAACATAAAAAATCCTACTAAGATAAAGGAGGATGAGAGCTGCGAAAGTGGTCCTGGGTATTTAGAGAGATGGGTTTTATTACTAGCTTATCTTACAAATAGTTCGGTCTAGAATGGTGAACCTTGGAAAAAGTACAATATTTCCCCTACCCATACATTCTCTTGGTTAAAAATAAAGGAGCAATATCCCAGAGTAACATCCTAGATCAACATCAAAGGTTGATACCCCACATCGATATCCTAAAATTGATATCCCAAATTGACATCTCAAAAGTCAAAACCCCCAAAGTTCAAATCAAAGATCAAATGAAGATAAAAAATCAAGTTCAAAGTCAAATCTAAAATGACATAGTGAATCAAAATCACTATATAAATCCCTTGCTCAATAAAAATGAGAATAAACAATGATTTTTATCACTCAAAGTAAAACGTGAAAAATAATTATTTTTATCACTACACATGAGCAAGTATCCCCATGAATAGAAATAAAAGAAGGGTGAGAACTTGAATCCCTGAATTGTTCACTATTCAAAGCCATAAAATGAACCCCGATTGCAGCAATGGGTTGAAATAGTCCCACCTACTTTCGGAGTAGTATTTTTATTAGGTGATCCCCAAATGCAGTGATGGGTTGAAAGAGTCTTGACTATATTTGGAGGGGTAGTCCTGATCAATTTACAATATGAGCAAGCTCTGGGTACCTGGGTTTGTTTAGCATTATAGGCCAATCAATTCTAAAACAAGGATGATACGAACATAGGAGGAACCCAATCTCACATATGGGTTGAGAGAGTCCCAACTAACATCTGGGGTATGCTTATGGTCTATCTAAAAATACTCACATGCACACACAGGGGTAATGAACAGTTGGGCCATTCGTCATGAAAGTCTTGTCCAACAAAAGCCTTGTACAGTTAGTATGGGATGTTTGAGAAGTCTACTAGGGTGTTTGAGTCTCATGGAAAACCTCAAAAGTTTCTCTAAATAGCAAAAAAATACCAAATATCACAAACCATATAGAATAAAGTTATTCAAATCATCAAATTGCAAAGTATCTAATAAGTGATACATCATTACATTGAGCACGATCAAGATATAGGATAGATATCGAATGGATATCAAAAACGATATTTAGATGACCACTGACTATATTGTGCATACTTTTTAAAATTGCAACAAGGAATATAGAGTGACATATCATATCATTCATATCATACCGCTTCATATCATTGCATTTCATATATGGGTGATTAATTGATTAAATTCTTGTAATGAGGATTTGCAATTGCATTCATGATTTTTATACATTCTATGGTGTCGTACATTAGATTTTAAAACTTATATCACATTTATTCCTTATGTTTTAAGTGATTAAAGCATACAGGTTCATTTGCATTAGATTACCATCATGTAAATAATGCATTACATACATTGCATAACCATATTGTGATATCATCATAAATTAAATGCATATAATAAAGCAATATCAAATATACGTTTAAAATTAAACATCGCATATATATGCATCCATCATCAATAATCACATATAAACATCTAGATCACTGCATATCATCATCATCATCATAAATTAAAAATATCTATCTAGTGCATGTCATCCATACATCACATTACATAAGCATAGCATTAATATAAAAATCTGCATCCATGTGCATAACATAAACATAAAATTAAAAATACACTAGTACACATAATGAGCCAAAATGATAAAAATATCATATATATATATATATATATATATATATATGTGTGTGTGTGTGTGTGTGTGTGTGTGTGTGTGTGTGTGTGTGTGTGTGTGTGTCCAAACATGAGTACATGGGGGTACATAAAAAATACCTACAGGCTACAAATGTGTAGGTCCTCGACCTTACATGCAAAAATAGTACATCATAGTATCTCAACATGTATACTACGAAGGGCTTGCATCCCCAGCTTGAGAGTTACCACCATCACCTCCGATATCCCTGTGGATCCTATGAGAGCTGGCTCCATGCATGCTATAGGACCTATGTGTCCTCTCAGTCCTATGAGTCCTATGGCTTGAGCTCATAGAGAATTGCCCTATAGTCTTGGATATGGTTTGATAACTCCATATAACATGAGAATCCTCTAGGACCTGCCCACCTATCAACCTGATGTAGCCCTCTAGCTGGTCTATGTGGGCTACCCTACCTGTATGTCTAGAATTTCCCTCCTCCATGAGGTCCTGTAAGCACCGAATCTTTGACATGGGATCGCGACCACCTGGTAGCAATGATAATGGTGCTACGGGTGGTGCCATGACAACACGAGAAGATGAAGGATCTCCCCTCTAATCCTAGGCCAAGTCCCTCTCTACTATAGTTGTACCCAATTGTACCTCTACCAAATCATGCACACTAGTGAGCTCCTGGACCTCCCCTCTGCCGTTATAGCATACGTTGTCATAGTTGTGATCTACTCCTAGTCCTCTTGTAGTTGCCTCTCCTTGTTAGCCAACTTCACCTCCAGAGTGGTGATAGAATTATCCCACTATAGCTATTGGATCTGTAGCATCCCAACCTGGCTCTATATATTAGCAATCTAAGATAGTAGATGACCCAAATCACTATTAGGAGGTACCTCACCCTCCTCTGATCCATCCTCTTCCACCTCTACCTATAGATCCTCCTCTACAATGAACTTTGTATCCCATCCACCCTATGTCCATTGGTACACATTGCGCCCCTATGGATCAGCCTCTGCCCTATTGTCTGTCCTGTCGAGGGGCCCTAATACCTATCACTGTAGGAAGAACCACCAAGCATCATAAGTAGGAGTGGTTCCAACCCTAGCAACACCTAACTCCTGAAAGTCATCTATAGCATATCCAAGCAGTGTAGGCTATACCCACTATAAATCTATCTCTAGTACCAACCGCCTGTAGATAAGAGGTAGCTTTGGGATATCCTATACCAGGCCAAATTGCCACAAGACATGAGAGTAAAATTGATATTCTCTGATCTTGTCCTTACAAACAAGTATCCACCTATATCGATGAGCCTTGCGCAACCACTCGCTAGCCTCCTCCCATGCAGGGCAGTCCATGTATGAGCACCACTCAATGTCGTCCAACTCGAGTGCTACAAATCACCCAATATAGTGATATCTAGAATGGGACCTGCTCTAGAACACCTCCTCCTTGCATGGCCACCATGTGGCATAGAACTGGTGCGCATCATCAATAGAAGTGATAAGAAGGGGCAGCTTCACAGGACGCTTGATCCTAATGTGTTGTCAACCCTAGATTTAAAGAAGAATATTGTAGTTGATTCCAACCCAGATCTGGTTGGTGATTTGGTACAACTCATAGTATATCTAGAAAAATAAATTGCTCCCTTAGGCTAGGAGTAGTGGACGCACGGTAGAGCTCTATGTGACCCTCCTAACATTGGCTAGAATAATCTAGGGGATCCTCAAGCCTGAGGAGTTTGGAAGGACAATATGCATGACCAAGTGTATAAAAATGGCCTCTCTAATAGAGAAGATGTCCTCCTACTACCAGTACCTGATATGAATGCCTCCATGATCAATTTTACACTGCACCTCCTGGCTTCGATCACCAAAGATAAAATTGAAAACACGCTCCTTAATCTGGAAGGAGGAGGATGTGATGGCCTCACAATCAATAGGGATCCTAAATATCATGTAGATGTCCTCTAATGTAATGGTCATATCACCTATCAACAAGTGAAATGTGTTGGTTCGCACATTCCAGCACAGGTCCAATGCAGTCAGGTAGGCCTGATATACCCTAATAGTGGGTAGATCCAAAACTTAGCTGAAGCTAATGATACCAAACCACTCTCACTCTAAGATAGTAAGCTATCTACACAGGGTGCATAGGATGTTCGGATCTCAAGATCTAGAGGTCAACCTCTAAAAAAAATAATGTATAAGGGAAAATCTAACTAAAAACAACCAAAAATAGCTAAAAATGACCTTAAAAGCATCAAACAAATTCAAAAAAATAATAAAACGATAAAAACATGTCAAAAGTCATCAAGAAAATAAAAATAAAAATAAAAAAGACATCTTTGAAGTGCAATAAATGGCATTAATTCCCATAAAACCTTAGAAAAATAATATTTTTTTCTAAAGTTGTCAAACCGCGGGTCAACCCTACGGTCCGCATGCGGTCAAAAAATGATCGTTGGAATTTGAATTCCAACCGTAGCTGATAGTTGCGGTCCCCAATATAACAATTGGGAACCGCATCTGCCATCTATAGTCTAGGAATGAGACCCATTCGGGGTCACTTCCTAGCCTAGCTAGCCAAAAAATTAAAATCCTAAACTAGCCTTGTCTATGGTGAGGTTCATTGCCAACAATTTAGTGAAGTTAATTTACCCATTAGATGTGAGGTTCAATTTTAAATTGGTAATGAGTGTGAGGACTCGGTTTTGAGTTACCTTGCCCACATCGAGGCCTCTGCTAGTGGAGGGGTGTCCAGGGTCCGCCATCAGGGTGTGAGTGCAATATCGGGTGGAGGTTTAGCAACGTTTTAGGACAATAAATGCTTCTCACCTCTCAAAAGCTCTCTAAATTGCAGTCGCTTTCAAGACAATAATAAAATTTTCAAATGGGAAAACTATTTATAGGTTTCCCTAATTTTGGTGGACCGTAGTTGACACCCACGGTCCTGAAAATTAGGGTTTTGTGCCCATAGGTCTGACCTACGGTTCCCAAATTTTTAAATTTTCAATCGTAGACTGTACCCATGGTTTGCAACTAGTAATAAATGTAGCAAAATCCCACCGTGGGAAGATCTTAAATGCTAAATCAATGACTCCTAATGGATCAGAATATCAATAAGAGCAATCAATTTTGTAAATTTGGTGATGTTCAAGCACCAAGATCAATTAAAAATTTCAAAATTAACAAAAATATTTAAAATAATCAAAATTCAAATGCATCTCGTATTCATTTATTTACTCTATACACTTTGTGGTTGCAGTGACTCACGCTCCATGCAATCCGATGAGATGAGTAAATAACCATAAGGACATTTGGGGTAAAATTGTCATTGTTGATTTGATATGATTATTTTTCAATTTTGAAGAAGGCCTTCAAGGCTGGACTGCTCCACGAAAACAAGGTATTTCATGTCATTTCTTTTATGACACATTTTTTCAGCAAATCATTGATAAAATTGATTCAACATAAAATTAATTGGATTTGTATCATTTCGATTCCTTAAGATAACTATTGTAGCCCAACTAATCCATGGGATAGGAATGTGCAATTACTATTAACAATTGCAATCATACGTTGAACTAGGCTTAGCCAAGTAATTAAATGCTCAATTCTAAGTTTATACATATCATTCATTGTGGTCAAGCGACCTCATCGCTTCATACATTGTCATTACCCTCATTGACTCGTCACTTGAGGGGGTAGTCATAATATCATAATCATAATCAAAATCAATAGAAGATCCCTGAGATCATAGATCCCTTGATCTTGTCAAAATTACATTCATCTTACGAATCATTGTCAACAACTATCATAAGATTACCCCTTTGCTTGGGAAAAATAGCAAATATGATAATTAGTTTGTAACTCTCATCCTTTTGGTTATATAGGCCTAACCAATAGGCCTAACTCCTATTTTAGCACCAAAGATACTCAAATTTTTGATCACGAGTGCAAAATATTTCAAATTTAAGCCTTTCACCTAGTTGGAAGCAATGATTCTAGGATGCACATCCTTTTGCAAGACCTAGGGCATCTAATGTTGATCCGACTAATGATAATAATAGAACCTTCGACATCATTTTAGGTGGTATATTTTTTCTCATGTGTTGTTTGATCTCACAATGCATCTCAAAAGGGGCATCTGTAGACACCTAAAACATGTCATGTCAATGGCAACTACTCATATGGACATGCTACAAGACCATATGGAAGATCTTGGACAAAATCCAATATAGAGTAGTGGTTCTAACCACTCAAATTTGTCTCCTTGGCATAATTAGTATGAACCACAGCTGCATCCTACGGTCTACAGTCTGAACCATGGTTGACACCTGCAATTTACATTCTAAACCGTAGCTATCACCTATGGTCTTAACTAAAGTTCAATTGGCCTTCATCCGAGCCAAATCGGTTTGAATGGCCATTTGATCTAGAAGAAGGTGGTTAAAGGATGGAATCTTCCAATCCAACTGTCCCAACCACCCCTTCTTATTCTTGGCTTCTCCATGAAGCCACCCCTAGCCCTTGGGTAGTCCTATAAGTACCCCTCAAAAATAGGGCAAAAGTATCAACCAAGCATTGGATATTAGAGCAACAAAGCCCTATTGGATTGTGGACTCACTTGAGTGCACTAAGAGAGAGATTTGTTACTATCACTTTGCCAATCCAAGCATTATGACAAATTGTGCCATGGATGCCCTATGGATCTAGAATACCAAGAAATGCTAATTTGGACAAACGAAGGCCCTATCAAGCAATTCAACCGCTAAACCTATCAAAGGACACTGAGGTGACCCTTGATCATCAATTTGACAAGGAGTATCAATCCCACAACCCTTGATTTATAGATCAAAACTACTTGGTTGCTCACTGCGGCTTCCAATCATAGTTTATAGTGCAAACCGCTTGTTCGAGCTATGGTTTGCAACAAGTATAAGATCCCCTTACTATCCCTTTTATAGTATGCTTAGCTAGGTCAGATTAATTAGTTTAGTACTTGATTTGGTAGTTTAAAGACTCTAACTGATTGGATTAAGCAATTGATTAGATTTACTCTATTTTAGCAAGTAGGGCATAATTAGTTTCTTTCCATGCTATAATGCTTTATTTCATACATTAGATCCATTAGATTGGTCGTTGTAGTCCTTATTCACATGGTTCTAATGATCTTTATGAGAACTACTTATGTTTAGCATGGTTTATCCACTTTCTTGATTTTATGTTGTTATGCTATCTTTATGTATATTTCCTTTAAAGGGCCTCAGCATGAGAGGCTTCATATGATTTTAATGTTTTTTTGTTGTTTCTTGATCGTAGGGAATTAGATTCAAATGAGATTCAACCATCCAATTCCTTTCTCAACATGA
Organism: Wollemia nobilis; assembly: GCA_028583015.1. NCBI lineage: Eukaryota > Viridiplantae > Streptophyta > Pinopsida > Araucariales > Araucariaceae > Wollemia > Wollemia nobilis. The sequence goes on from JAQPPZ010008116.1 coordinate 390,933, forward strand.
AGAAGAGGGTTAACTCCACCCTAGAGCAGTTCGTGTCACATTAAAGGCTTAAAAAGTGCATTGTATCCCTAAGGAGATTACAACATTGTAATTGTGTATCAAAAAGGGTATCTCTAAGAGAGATTCATTTATAATACATGAATTGGTTCCAAAAGGAAATAAATATGTATTTTACTTAATTGTTTAGTCTTTGTCAATTTGTGTTTGAATATCACTTTTTACTTCAATTTACGCAATTGCAATATCGGGTGCATGCCTTTATGGTCGTACACCTAGTAGAATTTAAGAGAATATTAACTTATTCTAACACCTCCCCTTAAGTGATACTAGGGGTGGTTTTTACAAATGAGTCCTGGTAACAATACCTGATGAGGTACTCATGTACAATGACTTCATTTTTTGAAGAGATGGTAAAAACCCTATGGGAAAATCCATCAATCAAAAAAGAAATAAGGAAGAGGCTTGTCTTCAGATGGCAAAGATTTTCCTCTTAATACAAAAAATAATGATGAGTCCCAGCAACATAGCTTGATGAGGTACTCATTTACATTATAGCTATGGTGAAAAAATCCCTTGGAGAAAAACCATATATCACAAGAAAATATGTAATATAGAGGCATGTATTTGGATGGCGAATATTGTCCTTATACAATTATAGAGTCCTAGAAACTTGGCCTTATTAGGTACTCATTTACAATTTATAGATGGTGAAAAAACCCCGTAGGGAAAAAACATCTGTCACAAAAAATATCCAAGATAGAGGCATGTATTCGGATGGTGAAGATTATCCTCATAATATACATGTTTTTGGAGAGATGATAAAAAAAAACCACAAGGGAAAAAACCATTATCCAAATAATATAATGAGAGGTGGAAGACCTCTATATAAATGTAGCTATATTACTCCAAGTTTATCTCGCAATTGAAGGTAACACAAAGAAGGAAATGACTTGGTGAAGATGTCTACAATTTTATTCTCATTTGGAATATAGTCCAAGTATATGTCCCCATTCTGAATATGATGTCATATGAAGTGCACGTGTATCTCAATGTGCTTGGTGCACTGATGCTCAACTGGATTGTGTGCAGTATGAATTATGCCCTGATTGTCACACCAAAGAGTTAAAAGCTTTTCATGGGAGAAACTAAATTCTCTTAGAATTTGATGAAGCCAAAGAGATTCCTAACTAGCTAAAACTATTGCCCTGTATTCTGCCTCTCTAGAAGATAAGGGTACTACTTGTTATTTCTTGCATAACCAGGCTATTGGTGAAGAACCAAGGCAAAAGACATAGCCAGAGGTTGAATATTTGTCTTCTACCGAACCTATCCAATTGAAATATGTGTAGCCAATGGTATCCATGGATTTCCCCTTATATAAGAGCGCGAAGTGTGTAGTGCCTTGCAAGTAACAAATGACTCTTTTTTCTGCTTGCCAATGACTAAAGTGAAATAGGCGAGTGTTGTGAGGATTTCTTGAATAACGTGTTTATCTTAAGAAAAAAAGAAAATATGTATGATTATTTCATAAACAACAATATATTTTTATTAAAAAACTATTCTATGAAAAGCAAATGGGCAAATATTCTGGAAAAAAAAATTACACTAGAAGATAAATCCTTCCCTTCCTTTACTAAGAAGGAGACAAATATTTTCCATAATAGCCCACATACATATATATGAAAAATATAGCTGAAAATAAAACTATATATAAAATCTTATTGGAGGCCCTTTAAAAAATAAAAAACCAACAAAATATACAAAGAACCAGCTCCTAGAACCTTCAAGAGAGAATATACAAAGAAACAGCTCCTAGAACCTTCAAGAGAGAATGCTAGGAAGGGTGTTGCTATGTTCGCTACACCAATTGCGGTGTCCAAGAAAAATGAGACTCCTTATATATCTGCACTAGATAAGAAAAATATTATTTTAAAAAATCATATAACACCTTACCATATGACATGTTGAAGAGGCATTGAGAGGAGTGATGCCAAAGCAGAGAGTCTCCCTTAGAAATTATGCCACAGACCAGCTTTAAAAGATGAATCGGAGATGTTGAGAGAAAGGCACCGAAGAGAGGATGCGGTGACATGAGTGTTTCTAAATATTTCACTTGCAGAATAGATTATCTCACCACACTAACCTAAATAAAAAACACTTGTAGAAATTTATAGGGAATAATATAAAATAGGCCCAAAGAAATATCAATATAATCTTTACCGAAGAAAATCTTAGGAATACAAAACAGTTATGATTTGAATCTTAAAAAGATGTTTATATAACAAGAGGAAAGAAGATCCTTTTGAACACTAAAGGAAAAACATATATGATGAACTTTGAGTAGAACGCTTCCTAAAGTCTCAAGATCTTCGAAGAATATAAAAAATTAATGAGGTAAATGCCCATTGCGAGATGCAATCTCAAGGAGCGCCACAAAAAAATGTTGGCCAAAGGCCACATTTAGGAAAAAAAAAATTACGAATGTTGGTCTAGGTAGGTAGACCAAGAGTCATTAATTGGTGACATGGAGAGTGATCCTTACATTAATTAAAATTTATGAAGACAAAATGATTTGAGATTGTAAGATTAAAAAAAAAAATTAAATGCCCACCAAAAGTAAGGGCCTACGATTTTTCCCTTTCCTCCATGTTAGAAGATACGCAACGAGGAAAAAAGGACACCAAACACTTATTCTTCTACATTATGAAATGCGCAGTGAAGGCTATTAAAATCCGAATGAGCTGGCATTTAAAGAAAAAAAAATTAAACATAGGTGAAGTAGGAGGACAAATAAAAATAGGGGGCCTCTAAAAAAATCATTTGATTTATATTAGTTTCCTTCTTGAGTGAAATGCAATGATGGCTATGTTTGAGAGGGGAAGAAATAATATAAATTAAAAAATACCTAGAATGGGATGCAGTGTTGCTTTAATTATTTTAAAGAAAGTTGCATTCGTTAAGGAGTATTTTTATAGAGGCAAAAAAAATTCAATATGCATACACAAATTAGTGAATAAAGAAATTTTGAAAGATTTGCATCTATGGCAAAACAAAATTATATAAACCAGTAGGTATTACCATAAGCAAATATATTTTAAAAAATTGCATATATGAGCATACTACAATATGAAAAAAAACCTCTTTCTTTAAAAAAATAAAGAATAAGAGATAAAAACCAGCTCGAGAAACCTCCTTCAAGAGAGAATGCTAGCAGAATCCACCCTGCTCTGATACCATGTTAGAATTCCCAAGAGTAGAACTACAAAGAATTACAATATTTGAAGAAAAAAATAGAACTGATTGATTTATATGAAGGATTAACTTTGTATAAATAGCAAAGTTGATCATTGAGATCCGTTGGATTACAAAAACTCATCAAACCTGATGAAGACACCACTGAGAGTTCACTTGACACATAGAGGAGTGGAAACTCAAGTGTGTCTATCCTAGAAGAACTTAAGAGAATAATCACTTATTCTAATAGATGCCATTTATTTAAGACCATGAAGTGGGAATTTAGAGATAATATGAATGGATTTAATAATAAAGGTTTTGAAACATTAAAAATAAGTATAATGTTTAAATCCAAAAGGGGGTAGAGTTTTGCACCATGGTTAGGTAAGCAAACATAGTATGGTTAGATAAGTGAATGTTAAATAAACATCCTCCATAAGGATAATCCTATTTGAAATTTAAGAACTATTTATCTTTCACGTTTGTAGACCTTTACAAAATTTAGAATGTAGTTACATTATTAAAATTAAAATTTAAAGAAGCTAGATGTAGACCTTTAAAAATTTAAGCCATATCCATTATTTGAATTTATAAATTTTGGGGAGCAAATATTATTTGAGTGAGTCCCACTAGGTATAATAGAAGGAAAATCATATTTTAATAGGATGGCCTAGCTAGATTAAAATATGTGCAAGTTGGGGATAAGAGGAAGAGCATATATATGACAAGTTTTATTAAAGGAGAAGATGTTACACCATAAGTGATTAAAAATGACAAGATAATAAAACATGATATCATGGTGTAGAGGGGTAAAATGACCCTACCACATATTATTCTTGGTCGGATCCACTAGGAGCTAAGGTGAACCATGGTGGTGTGTTATATTCTCTACACTCAAGGATACAAAAGGATGTGTTCACTAGGAATAGTTTTAAGACTCACTCCAAGTTTGATGTGGAAGTGTTTGATGTGTAAATTAAGCATACACCTATTATTTGGCCTTTCTAAACTAAACTATGAAAATGAAATAACAATGCAAGATACACAAGATGTAAGAATACAAGAACTAACCCTATTATGATTCTACAATTCATTGATGTCTAAGCCTAGGATTGTGAAATAAAACCTTTAAGGGTCCAAAAGAGATGCAAAAACAATATTTAAACTCTAGATGCACACTATATGTTTTTATTCTTTCAAATACTTAGAAATTCAATCAAATTTTTTTCTTTTACTTATAATCTAGGTTTTTGATAAGAAATAAACAAGAGAAAACACCAAAAAACCTAAATATCTATTACAGACATATTTGATTTGATAATTAATCCAAGCTTTATTTGTGTCTAGAATATACAATGGTTTGAAACCTACAAAATAGCTTCATAAATCCTAGAAAATATGATCAATGTTTGGGGGTCTACTTAGGCCGCTATAATACTAAGCTTGGAGGTGTAGTAGTCAAACCCCTTTGGCCCTTTTAGATGACCATTCAAAAGTAAAATTGATCTTTGACCTTTGGAACATGCCCAAATAAAGTGAAAAAGATATGTAACAGTAAAATGAAATGCAGATAGGATGGATATAGTAGAACACTAAAAATGCACAATGTAAATTAGGTTTTTAGGGTGAAAAAATTACTTCCAAACCCTAATTTACCAAATTTATGGCTTACCAAATTTACACCCTGATAGGCAAGGTGCAAATTTGGTTTAAATGCCCTTTTTGAGTCTCAAAAAAAAAAACTAAGCATGAAATGATAAAAATCGACTTACAAAGTAAACTAAAGTAAATGTAGAACTTAATGAGCGAATGGATAAAGCAAGGTGTAGAGTAGCAAAAACCATACACCTAAACATGTAATATGAAACCAAATTGAAAATATAATATCATTCAACCATAAGATAAAGAAATGTTCAAAATATGTGTCCTCATTGATATTGGAAATTAACTTTACAAAGCAGTTACAAAATATCTCTCTTAGGGATTACACCAAATTGATACAAATTAAAATTGAAAACCCAAGGGTAGGTGTAATTTACAGAGTTTTTGCTCTCCCAAAATTGATTATGGAGGGTTTCTTTACGACCTTCACTTGATGATGTAAATATTGAAGGATCTTTATGATGAAGAGCTCCTGATAACGCCTATAACCTGCACACAAAAGCACTTACCAAAAATCAATAACAAATGTGTAACCTCTCAGTATGAGGTCCATTTCCATGAATAGAAAATAGAAGAAAAATGCTTAAAACAATAAATAAATACATGCAAAATGTACTGAAATTATGCTAAAATAGAAATAAGATGCTGCTAAAGCTACTATAATGGAAAAAAATAGAGAAAATAAAGTTTATAGAGAGGTCATCATAGTGTACAGTGGCTACCTCTGTTAGTTATTAGAGGGTCTAGCGGTTGCACCTATAGGTCACTTTGGGGTGAAGTATCTACTAAAAAGAGAGCCTATTATTCATGCTCGATGCATGGCAACATTTGATTTGATATACAAATGGGATGATGTTCTTTGATGCATTCATGAGGAATGACTTAAATGTGGAAATCGACTTGTATTCATGATGATTTATGGTGAACAATGGTGGGATTTGGTATTCAAGCTCCAATGGACTCCATTTATGCAAATGAAAGCTTCATAGCTAGATTTGGGTAGCACTCCATCGTTTGTGAGAGTAGGTTCTCTCTATTACACAAAATGACAACACTTTGTTATGGATAATTGGGATCTTATTAATGAAGGCTTGGGCTCTTCTTATAATATTTCAAATTGGTAATCTTGGCTTGCAAGAGAAGCCAAGACCAAGATTTGGTTAGGATCTAGGAAACCCAAATGTCACTTCTAGAACCTTCTCGTGCATAACCATTAATTCCAACTTGCCCTATAATTGATTTGGCTTAGCTCAAGGAGCCCAATTTTGTTATAGTTTCAGTCATCCCAAGGTGGAGTGGCTAGGATTGGGGGCCATCCCAAGGTGAAGCATCTAGAATTGGGGGTCGTCATAGGGTTCAACAGCCACTGAAGGCCACTCTTGAGTATGATGGTCTAGGCTACAAAGTATATGTTGCCTCTATTTGAGTGGTAATAACAATTGTTAGGTCTTGGGGAGGCCCAATGTGGGCTATATGGCCTGAAAATATGTCCATATAGGTACTCTCATCAACATGACATGTTCTAGTTTTCTACACAAGGAGCAATGAAGAGGTGGAAGAAGCGCTCCAAGAAGGTTGATCTATCCAATCATTAAGACTCCTCCACTCAATCTCCAATGGCAACAATCACCAAATCATAAAATAATAAAACAACAACTTACAATAGAAGAACACTTTCTAGCATGAGAAAATGAGCAAGTCAACCATTAGAATATCCTTAGAAATTTCTAGGCAATCTTATGGAATCCAAAAACTTATTTATAAGAGGTTTGGAGGGAAAATGAGTAGGAAAATGAAATTTCACCATGAGCAAAGGTTGGCCCCAAAATAGGCTAACAAGGGGAGGGGTTTTAGTGAGAAAATCCCTAGAATTTCAAATTCATGCTCCTTCATTATATGGCATGAATCTAGAAATCCAAATTCATGCCTCGTATAGACTGAACATTAATTTTGAAAAGCTAAGTAAAAAAGGACAAGGGTGAAGACAAAAGAGGCCCAAATTTATAGTTAGCAAGTTTGGGTGGCTAGCTAGAGGTCTAAGGAAGCATTGACTCATTTTAATGGGTCAATTTCCCCCTCTTTGATGCATTTATGGCCAAATAAATCAAATAAATATGTGGACTCCTATGGGCGAACACAAAAATGGATGGTTACATTTGGATAAATGGGTAGTGCAAAAAGGTGTGTTAGCCTAAACATCACAAATTTACATGTAAAATGAGGTATTACTACTATTAATACCTCTAATATGGGGTGACCCCTCAAGTTTTTGAAGGAATGCAAAATTCCTATGATAACTCGAAAAGGATAGACACAAAAAGTGATAAAAAAAGAAAAAGACAATTTTTTAATTTAATTTTTTTTAAACACGAACATAGTGAATGCAATGTAGAATGATTCTAACTAATATGCAATACAAGCAAAAAAAATATGAAATACAAGCTATCATTCAAGGTAAAAAGAATGGAAGGTGGAATACATGGATGAGTAGATGGAAAAAGAAAAAGAGGCAAATAACAAAAGAGGGAAGAAAGGTGGAAGAAAAAAAAAAGCAAAAATCTCTATGAAAGGTCAAAGAAAACTAAAAAAAGAAATAGAGCAGAACCCTATGAGGATGTATGCTCACATATGGCTAAATGGAGGTTACCCCTCACCAATGTCCATGAAGATATCCTATAACGGTGTTATGCTCACTGAGATTGATAGGTGGAGTGATACCCGCTATGGGTGTAGTGCTCACTAATGGCCAAAAAAAATAAGAGAGGTACCCATTAGGATGTATGCTTGCAAATGGTCGAATGGAGGCTGCCCCTCACTTATGACAATGAAGCTATCCATTATGGGGTGCTAAAATTATATGATTAATATTACCAAAGTGAGTACTACCCAATAGGGGTGTGGTGTGTGCAAAAGATGATTGATCAAAGTGAATCATAACCTATGTATGCATGTGCTAGAAAATAAAGAGAGAAAATATAGGTAAAGAAGAAAAATAGTGTGTGTGCATCCTTCTCGAAGAAGAAGATTGAGAAAGGATAAAGTGTAAACAACAAATAAAATTTGCAAATAAAAGGAAGAATGTGTATCCTTTTCTTGACAAAAATAAAGAAGAAAATATGCAAAGGACAAGGATACACAAAAGAATAATTATATTCCTTGACTTTGGGAAGATAAAAATATGATCATTAAAGCTTTCAAGATCAAGAAATGCAAAATGAAATGAGAAAATGCAATGAGATGAGCCCTAGGTTGGGGATTCACTAGGAATCAAAGCCCTAGTGTGAATGCAATGCATGTGAGATACGATCTAACTAGGTGTCATCACTTTCCATTATTGTGGAATCACCAAGAAACTATATAATCAAACAATCATGAAAATATGAGCAAGCAACAATGCAATGGTATGATAGGTAGAATGCAAAGAATAAAATATCAGGCAAAACATGCAAAATATGATAGGTAATCATGCAATATGAACAAGCAAACCAAATGCAGTATGAAAACTAATATAAATACAATATGAATATGCAAAGTAGCAAGTTATACATAGTATGTTTTTAGATGCATTATATTCATTGGTTTTTTAAGATCTATACCATACAAAGAAGGCAAATGATAGGCCCCTAAACCAAACTTGGTTTTTATGATAAAGAGGCCTAGTCAATTGGACTAAAATTTTTATTTGAGATCGGACCAAGCATTGGTGTTCTTCTAATTTTCCTTGAGGATAAGGTACCCAACCTCAAAAGAATGATTATGAAATTTCTTGTAATAATATCACTTGATCCTATTCTGATAGGCTTGCAAATTCTCTAAGGCATAAATATGCTTTTCATCCAACATCTCCAATTGATTCAAATGATTAAGGTGATACTCATTATCGATCGAGGCATCTTACAATGAAGGGACATATAAATTTAATGGAAATACAACCTTAGTTCCATAGACCAATATGTGTAAAGAAGTACATTTAGGAGTTCACACACTAGTGTGGTAGCCCACAAAACTGGATAAAGTTGGATATACTAGTCACAACTAGTCTTACTAACCAAATTCTTGAGGATCTTGATCAAAGACTTGTTGGATGCTTCAGCTTTTCCATTACCCTAGAATTAATATGGAGTTGACCACCTGTGCTGAATCTTATACTTAGCACAAATTTTATAAACATCCTTGTTCTTGAAAGGAGTGCCATTATAAAAAAAAATCACTAAAAGAATTTCAAACCTATAAAGGATCTGGTTAAAGATGAACTTGGAGATCTAATTTCTAGTCTCCATAGCCAAGGGTATGGCTTTGAACCATTTAGTGAAGTAATCTATCACTATTATGATAAAATTGTGACCATTAGACAACATAAGGTTAATATTCCCTATGATATCCAATCCCCAGATGGAGAATGACCAAGGGGAAGAAATAACCTGAAGGTGTTGAAGAGGCACATGGACAAGGTGTCATGGTGTTGACACTTGTAGAAACATCAAACATGGTTACATACATATTTCTCCATGGAATTCCAATAGTACCCAATTCAAAGGAGTTTTTTGGCAATAGCATTGCCACTAAAATGGCCTCCACATGAAACTTCATGAGCTTCACGAAGAGCTAGTCGGGCTTCATCAAAGTTAAAGTATCATAATAGGATACATTTGAAAGAACATCGATACAAAGTGTTGTCAATTATAATGAATCAACATACTATTTTGCATAAAATATTACACTGGTTACAATATAAACCATTAGGTATTGAACCATCTTTAAGGAAATTAAAGATGTCAATATACCATGGCTCAAATTGGAAAGCAACGATGGTCAAAACATATAAAAAAACAAGACAAGAACTAAGTGACATGGGATCTTGAAGTTATATAATTATAATTTATGCCTTATCATCATCCAAATCCAAATGAAACAAAGATGCAGTAGTGGCTATGGCATCCGCATGGTGGTTGAAGGATCTAGGGATAGACTCTATGTTTACTCGATCAAACATAGATAAAATCTTGGTAATAATCTCCTTATAAGGTTTTAGCTTATCATTACAATTATGATAAATATCATTAATCTGATTGACCACAAGTTGAAAATCACCAAATATGAAGAGAACTCTAACCTACAAAGCTAAGGCTACTCTAAGGCCAAGGATCAATGCTTCATATTCAACAATGTTGTTCGTTCAAGAGAAATGAATATTAAAGGAAAGAGGTATGATCTATTTTTGCTAAAATGACTCCAACACCAGTGCCCTTCATGCATCAAGTTCCATAAAAAAATAAAGTCCAAGACTTTGATTCTTTAGCCTATATGCTAAAGCACTCATCAAAAAAATCAATGACTAAAGGATAGGCAACTTATAGGGGAGAAAAGGCTAACTGATCAACAATCACTTGATCCTTGATATCCTTCTAACCTATGAAGTTTAGGTCAAACTCACTAAGGGCTAAAATCCCTTAGCAGCTCGACCTGAAAGGTGGGGTTTAGATATTAGGTATCTCAAAGTATCAAACTTTGCAACCATCAATATCTTATGGCTAAGCATGTAGTTTCTTAGCTTCTAAGAGGTAAAAACCATAGTAATTCAAATATTCTCTAAGGGAGTGTACCGGTTTCATAGCTAACCGAGGTTCTACTAATATAGTAGATAATTTGATCTTTGTTTTGATCATCATATTGGTTCATCAAGGCTTCCAAACATGAGTTGTGGCTGCTATGTAAAGCATTAGATGCTTACTAGACATAGGAGGAACTAAGATAGGTGGGGAATTTAGGTACCTCTTGAGATCATCAAAAGCTTTTTGAAACTCAAAATCCCACTAGAAAACAACATATTTCTTAATAATATTAATAAAGGGCTAATACTTATCGACTAACTAGGCTTTGAACCAATGAATAGCTTAAAGCTTACCTTAAAATCCATTCAACTCAATCAGGGTACAAGGAGGAGGTATGTCAATGATAGCCACTATCTTAGTGGAGACCACTTCAATACCTTGCATAGACACGATGAAACCTAACAACATGCCCTATGTGACTCTGAAAACACATTTAGGGGGCTTAATATGAAATCTAAATTATATAAGAATTTCAAAATTTTATCTTAGATTGTGAACATGATATTTTCGATGTATGGAACAACCCAAAATATTGTCCATATATTTCTATAAAATATCATGCATCATGTCATGAAAAAATAAGTCATAGCCCTCTCATATGTAGCACCAACATTCTTGAAGCAAAAATACATTATTTTATAATATATGGTACCTCATGGTGTGATGAAACCTATCTTGGCCTGGTCCATAGGGGAAACCATGATCTTATTATATCTTGAGAAACCATCCATGAGTGAGAGCATACCACATTTGGAAGTGAAATATATGATCTAATCTATGTTGGTCAAGATAAAATCATCCTCTATACATGATAAGTTAATATCTTGAAATTTAGTACATATTTTGATTGTTCATGTCTTATTATCCATAGGTACGATATTGGAGATCCAATCATAATAGTTGATATATTTTATAAAACTGACATTAAGGAATTGTTGGAGCATCTCTTGACTAAAAGGGTGACCTTACATCTTCCTAAGTTCCTACTTAACAGTATTAGCACTAGTATGAACTATCAAATTATGCATAACAAAGGAGGGATCAAGGCCTAACATGTTTGCATATGATCAAGCAAAAATATCATGAAATAATTTCAATAAATTGGTCAACTGCTCTTGCTCGTCCATGGACAAGGATTTACCTAACTTAAGGATTCTAGGGGTATCCTCAAAACCTATGTTAAAATTTATGGTCTCCACAATGATAATGGATGACTCATTCTCAATATGAGGTGGGGCAAGAATCATTCCTAGTTTCTCAAGGTCCTTGGGAGACATAGAATCAAAGTCCTCTTGAGAACTAGAAGACTCAACCTATGTAATGCAAGGGACCAACCCATAAAAGTATATGTCATTCTAAGGGATATCCTCATGAACCATGTCACAAAAAGTATCACCTTTAGCATACTCATTTGGTATTACAACTACCAAGGAGGGAGAGGGTGGTCCCTCATCCTTAGAACTCCACTCCAAACCTTGATGATATATCCTTAGAAGAGGCTCTTGAAGAGAAATATTGACTTGATACTATTATGAGACATTGATTAATGGTTCATAACTCACTATTATATTTTCAAATTGCTTAATCATGTGATATGAGGAAACTAATAAAAATAAAGGAAGATCAAATTTATCTTGTTCAACTAGTGAACTATATTCAAATGGGTGAGGATCGCCCAAAATGGTGATAAATTGACTCTTAAATTCAAACTTTAAACACTGGTGAAAAGTATAAGGGATAGACTTCATCACATGGATCCAAGGATGTTTGAGAAGAAGATTAAAATATGCATGGAAAGACACCACATATAATAATGTATCTAAGATATTAGTTCCAATCCTAAGGGGTAGGGATATAACATTGCAAGCTTCTTGGGACTCATTGTTGAAAGTTTTTATGATGTTATCATATTTTGTTAAATATTCCTTTTTTAATCTAAAATTTTGGAAGAATTGATAATTGCATAAATTAAGGGAATAACCATTATCAATTAGAATTTATTTGATGAAAGTTTCTCCAATAAATGCAGGGATGTAAATGGAAGAATCCCCTCACGGATCTAAGGAAGAAATATCATTATTCGAGAATGTGATATGATGTATCCCAAGAGAACTTAAAATATCAGCTATAGAAATAGGGGAGATGTCTTGAGAAATAGATTTTTATCTTAGGAGCTTCAACAAGGCTTCTCGTTGAATATGAGAAGTTTGCAAAATTTCTAAGAGAGATATCTTGGTCGGGGTACTAGCTAATTGTTGTTGAATGTCAAAGGAGACTTTAGGTTGTGGCTTCAACACTAAAGATGGGATTTCTATTCTCATTCTCATTTTTTGGGTATTCTTCAAAACTAAGGTAGGTTTTGAATATGGTTTGGATGAAGAACTCATCTCCTAATAAGAATGTTGAGTTGATAGATTTTGTGCTCATTCCCTTGTAGTTATGGTTATCATACCAACCATATTATCATAGGGAGGTGGCACATTTTGATATAACACTTTATTATTTGTCTGTTGACCATGCTTACAGAGGGGATGTCGAAATATCCCCATGTCTTGATTAGTTGTGGATGGTTATTTTCCAAGAGGTTGGTTGTTTTTTGGAGGATTGGATCAATAATTCTATGACTAGTCATCATTCATTAATTAAGTCATGAACCACATGTTTCAACCACTTAAAAAAAAAATTCCAATGCCCCTCCACTCTATGATACTCATAATATTGACCAGGATTCTACCAATCAGTCATGGTATCTGGTTGCATTATGGGAGGTAACTCAACCATATTAGCTCCCAAAAATTGCTTCAGGACCACTATCATAGGTTTGTCGAGTCTTGTGAAATTTATTTATGTGGGTTTTTGGAGTTGGTTAAGAACCATATTTTGTAGGGTTTCAACAACATTATTATCAGGTCTACTATCCTTTACCCCATCACCAACCACATGTTTTTTCTTATACTAATCTTATTTTATCTTAAGCTTACCTCTTCTTATAAGGGCTTGCTTTACCCTTATTGATAGATCTATAGCTTGGTCGAAAGATGTGATAGATGTTTCCAATTCATAAGATATGTGTTATTGTAAATTTCCAATAAATATCTCAAGCATATCTCGAGGAGTTAAGGTATATCTCAATCATCCAACTAGACTCCTCTAGTGAGACAAAAATTTTGAAAAAAAATTCATCCTTAGCTTGTTTCAACATATAGACATTTTTCATGGTCACATTATTTTCTACATAATATCAAATTATTGAACAAAAATTTTAGCTATCTCTTTGAAATTCCTCAAATAATTATTAGGCAACTAATAATAGCCCTCTAATGCCATACCACTAAGGCTCTTAGAGAATGTCTTAAGTAACAACATATCATCATATATGATATCATGGCATGTTGTTGTAAATATTCTTAAATTCTCAACTAGATATATTTTCCCTTATAGATAGGAAAAACTAACATTGAAAAATGCTTAGGGTAGGGGTAGAGGTAATGATAGGGTCTAAGGGTTGATTGCACATTTCTTTATAGTTGTAGGTAGAACTAGGTGACTGAATCATATCCACTCTTGAAACTAATTGTTTTATCATATTTGTTAAACTTTGCACTTCAAGATTGTTGTTGTACAATACCCTTAGACTCCCTAGGGGAGGGGTATAGGAAGGATGTTGAAAGGGAACTTGGATTATGTTGGAGGTATTGACATTGTTATGGTATAGGTTATGATATGTGGTATCTTTATAGAGAGGATAACTAACTTGATGGAATAGAAGCATGAATGTTGATATTAGCTGAATAAGGAGTAAATTGGACATACTCTTGAGATGCACTACTAGTTGGAGGAACTTGTGGAATTTTTCCAACATTGGTGGTTATAGTAGTAGCATATATTGGGTTGTAAACAAGATTTTAATGATGCAAATATTTGGTCAAGAGGTTGTTATGAACATATCAAGGAGAATGGTTTGATGAGTGTTCCAACTTCCTTGAGTCAAGATTCCTCTTCCATAGATTTATCCAAGGCATCTTTATAATGCTTGTAAAAGATCCATTTATGTTCAAATGATTTAAATATAAGGTTCCTATTGGACCTCTTAGTAGGATCAAGATCATTCCTAGTTTATTCATTTTCTTCCTCTTTTAGATTATGATTTTCTCTATCAATATGATCATCTTCTTGAAAAATATCATCAGACTTTGAAAGCCTTCTCACAATCCTAAAGTTGGGAGCCATTAGGAGAGAGAGAAATGATAGAGTAGAAAATGAGGAGAACTAAAAACTATGGAAAAAAATAATATATTCTTAAGATGTTTCTAAATATTTTATGATCTAAACAAATAGAATTAGTGGTCTTGTTTAAAGTTTTGAAAAAAACACAAAGGAAGATGCTTCCCATATTGGCCACTAAGACATGTGCTCATGTTGGGTTCACCAAATATGGAGAGGGATAAAGCTTCCCTTTCGCGTATGATTCTTGATCGGATTCATTTGGAGTTGAGGTGAACCACGAGGGTGTGTTATATTATCTACACTTGGGAACATGAAAGGATAGGTTCACTAGGAATAGTTTTAGGACTCTCTTCAAATTCAAGGTGGAAGTTTTTTGTGTCAATTAAGCATACACCTATTGTTTGGCCTTTCTACACGCCACTTTGAAAAGGAAAGAACAATGCAAGGCACACAAGATGCAAGAAGATAAGAACTAACTCTAGTATGATTCTATAATTCAATGATGTATAACCCTAGGATTGTAAAATAAATCCTTTGAGCAAGGATACAAGGGAGATACACACAATATTAAAACCCTAGATGCACACTATATGATTTGATTCTTTCAATACCTATAAATTCAATCAAATGTTTTTATTTTACTTATAATCTAGGTTTTTGAGTAGAAATGAACAAGAGCAAACACCAAATAGCCTAAATATATATTAGGAAAATTATTTGATCCAATGGTTGATCCAAAATTTATCTTGTATCCACAATATCCAATGGTTTCAAACTTGTAAAATAGCTTCACGAACCCTAGAAAAATTTATCAACTTTTGAGGGTCTTCTAGGTTGTTGTAAGACTAAGCTTGGAGGTACAATAGTTAAGCCTCCTTGGTCATTTTATATGACTGTTAAAAAGCAAAATTGATATTTTAACTTTGGAAGATGCACAAAAAGAGTGAAAAAAATATGTAATAATAAAAAAAATGCAAAAAATATGGATACAACAAAATGCTAAAAATGCACAATGCAAATTAGGGTTTTGGGGTGTGAAACTTACCCCCAAGCCCTAATTTACCAAATTCATGCCCTATAAATAAGGAGTGTGAATCTATCTTATGAAATCTTATCCTTGTCTATGTGAGGCATTAATTTGGTTTCGATGTCCTTTTAGGGCATCAAAATTATGAAAAACTAAGCATGGAATGATGAAAATAAACTTGCAAAGAAAACTAAAGTAAATATAGAACTTGATGAGCTAGTGGAGAAAGCAAGGATCAATGAAGAGATGGAAGAAGCACTCCAAGAAGATTGATCTATCCAATCATCAAGACTCCTCCACTCAATATCTAAGGGCAACAATCACCAAAGCACAAAACAAAAAAATAGTAACTTGCAGTAGAAGAACACTTAATAGCATGAGAAAATGAGTGAGTTAACCACTATAATCTCCTTAGAAATTGTTAGAAAATATTAGGGGATCCCTCCATATATTTTATCAAGTTCAAATGTGATATTTCATTAATGGATATTTCATGATTTATTTTAAAAGTTTCTCATGCTATTTACTTGCATTATATTTCCATTATGATAGTTATAGCATTGCATGCTTATTATACTACTTGTGGTTGCATTTCCTTTAAGTTTATAGCATCAAAAGCTAATAGTGGTATCAGAGCATTAGGTTTATTGTTAGAGCCACAAGAGATAATGAAAGGAGATAGGAAATATCATTTTTAGAATTTTTGAAATTGCATTTGGCTAGATTCTTTCCATGGAGTTCCAAAAAAACTTGTGAAGACTAGGACTCAACATTGATTCCACTAGATTGACATATCAAATAGTGAAATTCATTTTCTTTAGATTCAAATAAATTTCTATTATCGTTTTCTAATACTTTGTTGTAGACAAGAGGATATTCAAAGAAATTTGAGAAGCTTCCTACAAGAGCTAGGAAGAATATATTCTTTGGAATCGATCCAATACTTGAAGCAACAAGTTGAAGATTGAATATTTTGGAGGCCTTAAGGAAAAGGTCCCATTGCAATATTTGCATATTTGAAGATAGAAGATTAATTAGACTCAAGAAATATATCTCCATATAATATGGCACTTATATTTCCTCTGTTATATGCATGATGCATTTGTAGTAGGTAATGTTATGATAATTTTTCATTGTAAATTTTAGAAGAAATATCATCATAACAAATAATACCAATGACTATGGTATGCTATGCATAATATGTGATGAATTCATGTATTAAAGGGAATTTTCAATGATTTTGGTAAGACACTATATTCATAGAATAAAATGATATATTAGAGGAAGAGTTGTTGGAATAGTCATTGAATATACAAGAGTTTGTAGATCATACAATTGTATGTATGATTAGTGTATTTATGGTTGAATGAATTTCTAGTTGATCATTTTGGTGATATTGATAAACTAACAAACTATACATTTTATTTGTTGAATGTTTTGAATGTTTTCATAATCATACATTTTGGTAATCGTATGACTTGGATGAGACCGTATGTTTGAGAACCATACAATCATATCATTTTATGTTTTGTGATCATATAATTGTACAATTGTATGTTGTGTAAAGTTGTATGATTGGGATTGTACAATCATGTGGTTTTTATAATTGCACCCCAACAACGAAGGAATAAATATTATGTTTAAATCTATCACCAGCCCCCTACCAAGAATACTACCTCATGCACTACAAGCTCTATGATATTGGGCTAGCCATTAATCACCACCAAAGATTATATATTAGATATCCTATGAAACAAACCATGTATTTGCTAAGGGTGTCCATATTGAACTTGTTTTTAAATCTTTCCTAACTAAAACCAAAGTTATATTTGAGCATATTGTAGAGGATACTAGTCTTATCACAATATTTTAGGTTATAAACATCAAGTGTAATAGAATAGAGAATATACAATTTATAGTATAGTATAGTTGATAACACAAGGAATATATTAGAGTAGTTATTTATCAATCACAAGGAATATATTAGTAATGGATATATCAAAGTAATAAATTATCAATTTTTGAAAACAATGAGTTAGAGTAGTCATTATTAGTTGTCAGTCTAGTAGTGCAAAAAATACCTAGTCTTTGGTAGTAGTCCCTAAAAAATGTTTGAAAACATCCAAAATTTGTCATTTATGATATAGTACATTAAAATCCTCTTTTTGAGTTGATTTTTTTGATATAACACCCATACACTTTTTCAAGGACCCCTAATCATCATTTTATGGTATAGTCCATTCCAATCACCTTTTTGAGATAATTATTTTGATATATAACATCCATGCACTTTTTTGGAGATCCCAAAGTGCTTAAAAATAGCCAAAGGTACTAGACATACCAAAGAGATAGAGATATTGGGTGAAAAATGAGACAATTGGAAGTTCAATAGTAATAATTCCATCTACTAATATTAAAACTATACAAATTGGATAGATTAGATGACATTGAGTGTTGTCTAGTACGCCTAGATGCCAAATACTACACATTAGACATACTATCAGGGATTCAAGAAGGTATTTTTTAGGGAATAACACGAAACACCTTATCCAATAATACAAATTATAGAATTCCCAAGCTAGACTTTCCCAAATTTGATAGTGAGGATCCAACTAGTTGGTTGTATAGGATTGAAAAATATTTTTTTCTTCAAGACATTGTCCATAATCAAAGGCTCTCAATGGTATACTTCAACCTAAAGCATGAAATAACTTAGTAGTACCAATGGTTGGAGAATATGCATTTGAATCTTACTTGGGATGAATTTGAAATAGAATTACTCATCCAATTTGGACTTAGTGACTATGAGTATTTTACTAGATCCCTCATCAAGTTAAAATAGAAAATAGTCATCTATGAATATTAAATACAATTTGAAAAGTTAGAAAACCACACAAGGGAATTTAGTATAGAATTTTGTCAAAGTTTTTTCAATAGTGAATGAAACAAAGATACACATTTTGAAGTAAAAAAATTCAATTCAACAAACATAATGGCAATAGTAGGTTTGGCCAGGCTAGTGGAAGATAAATTCATGGCCCAAAGGTGTACCTTAAAACCTCCAAAATCTTGTACATTACTTCCATACTAGACTACATCAAACATAGATAAAAAAAGTCCCTCCAATCAAATAACTTACCATAGAATACATGGATGCATGGATGTCATAGATACTATGTTTCAATTGTGATGATAAATATTCTCTAGGCCAAAATTGTATCTAATATAAATTGTATTTACTAAATGTCTACAAATATTCCACTAGGGAATCATAAGAAGAAGAGGAGGAACATAAATAAGAAGAGCAACTTGAAGTGCCAGAACTAATAGAAGACTAACCACCTAATATCTTAGTACATACTTTAGCTAGGATCTCCACTCCCTAGACCATGAAAGTGGTAGGGCATTTTAAGGGATAGAAACTTATTATCTTTATTGATTTAGATAGTACCCACAATTGTATTGATTTATCAATAGCCAAAAAAATAAATTATTACATTTATTCATGCAATTATTTTGAAGTCATGGTGGCTAATGTGATAATACAACCTTTGGATAGTTATGTTTTCCCTTCCCTTAGGAGGATGTGACATGGTGTTGGGAACTCATTGGTTTTGTACATTGGGCCCAATAGTATGGAAATTTATTTTATATTTTGATGTAAATAACTTAGTAGGAGAAATAACACACTTTGTATGGGATGCTTAGATGTCCAACCCAACTCATTATCTCCCATAGAATGGAAAATATTTTGAAAAAAATAAATGAGTGGTGGTACAATCATTTGCACTTCAAGCCTTGACTACCAATGTAACAATTTAGCCAACTGAATTACATAAAGTTATGGATAAGCATGCATCTATTATTGTATAAAACCATGGGTTACCATCACAACATACCCACAATCATGATATCTAGGTCATCTCAAAAAAAGTGTACCATCCAATATTCATCTCTACATGTACAGTTATGTGCAAAAGATTAAAATTGAAAATATGGTGCATGGTTTGTTAACAATAGGGGTCATTCAGCCAAGTGTTATCCCATATTTATCTCTAGTTCTATTGGTTCATAATAAGGATAAGCCCTGGTAATTATGCATGGATTTCTATGAACTCAAAAAAATTATTATGAAAGACAAATTCTCCATTTGAGCCATTGATAAATTGATATATGAGCTCCATTGCGCTTACTTATTCTTCAAGTTGGATCTATACTTTGGATATCATCAAATAATATTAAGGGAATAATATATTTCAAATAGTAGAATTTTAAACTCATAATGGTCATGATGAATTCATTTTCATACCCTTCAGTCTTGCCAATATGTCTTCAACCTTTTAGAGTCTCATGAATGCAATTATAGACACTAAAATGTGGTTAATCCGATTAAGCACACACAAGAAAATGATCAAATTAACATCATATGGCTCCTTGGGCAGCCCTCAAGAGGCTCACAGTGGTTCTAGCCACCTTGAAAAGGGTTTTGGAGGCTATCGATACAATTTTTGGAGGTTTTGGCCCAAAATTCACCACTGTCCCACCTTGGGATAGTGGTAGATTCCCATCATCCCACCCCGGGACAGTGGTGAGCCCTCGTCCCAAGGTGGGATGGTGGTGAAGTTTGACCCAAAAAAAGTCAAATTTTGACCAAATGACACCCAAAAACTACCATTTGACCACCCAAACAGAGCATGCAAGGTAGAGGATAGGGAATCCTTATGAAATCCATATTGATGAAGGCCAAATTGGGAGATTATCTTCCACACCCTGTGCATGCCTCCCATTTGACAAGTGGCACCTCTTGCCATGCATGCCCTTGCATGCCTTTTTGCACATGAGCCCCTTTGGGCTATAAAATGGGTTCAATATCCATAGAAAAAATGGATATAGGAGTTATAGGATATTAAATGGAGTTCTATCGATATTTCCTCTCACCTTATTGCACATTTTTTCCCTCAAAATCTCCCTTTTTCCAAGGAGGTTACCAAGTGACTTCAAGAAGGTAATCTGAGCATAAATTTTCCATTCGAGTGAATTTCTTCACAAAATTTGATAAAAACATACCTTAGGTTGTTTAGGAACATATTATAGTGTTTTTTTAACAAAAAGTAGCTGGATTTTGTGGGTATCCCCTCCTAGGGTGCTCCCCAAATAGTTGTAGTCACCATCGCCCCCCTCCCCCCTGGGACGAGGGTAAATTATTAAATAATTTCATTAATTTTTTTTTTATTTTTAATTTTTTTTATTGTCTTATTATGCTACAGTTCAAATTTCAAGTGATTTGGAGTTAAAATGAAAGATTTATAGCATTTTTAAGTTTTTGCAGGCTCGTAGGGCCCATCTAGGAACCCCAGTTTGATGCAGGTGGATACGAGATCCAATTAAAAAATATGATCATATGGGTTTTCTTGAAATGTCACTTTATGCATACTAACCAAATTTCCTAAGTTTTGTATAAGTGCAGGTTTGAGATTTTGTTGTCCTCCTTTTCACAAGTTGTAGGCGGGCGTCGCTAAATCGAGGGGTATACAAATGCAATTTCTGATATTTTTTGGGTGATATCCTCCCAAAAAATCCTCTTTAACATATCTAAAAAATTTCAAGTCATTTGGATATCATTTGATGCATTTTTAATTTATATGCCATTTTCACCATACACCCTTGCTATTTAACCTCTTTTTGTTTGCTTGTGTGTAGGTGCAGTTCCTAAAAATGCCTTGGGAAGAAATATCAGACATCATAGAACCTATATACAAGTAGCGACATAATTGTCTCACCCACATCGATTGTGGGTATGCAGAGAAACATTAGATGTGCACCCAGATTTCGTGGAAGACTTGGTCTTTAGGCACCCAATATTGTAACAATTGTATCACATTTTGAGCCCTCAAGGGTACTACTATGTAACCTTAGATCTGATCCAAAAAATTAATGGGAAGAGACTTTCTTTGATTCATTTCCTTTTGTTTGGTATCATTTCCTTTTCACATGCATGCTTCCTTTTTTATTCTCATGAGTGATATGGGGTAGATACGCATATTTTTTTTACATCATTTGGTGCACCTTTTTTCCATACTTTAGTGGCAATCATGGTGGTACCCTTGTCCCTTTTTATTTGGGTGAAAATTTGACTTCTTTGTTGTATTTTTGCCCTTTTCGTGTTGCAGGTTCTCCCCTCCCCACCCTGGAATGGTGGCAGGGGTTTTATCTGGCACACCTTAGGATGGTGGCTTCACCGTCCCACCTTGGTATGGTGGTGGGGCTTCTACTCTCCCCACCCTGGAGCGGTGGTGAAACATAAATATTTTTGCCCAAAATTTTAGAATTTGGAGAGCTCAAAATGGACAAGGTAAGTGCCTAAAACCTCTGATTTTCTGCTGCATTTACAGAGACTACAAAATTTGGTTTTTTTCATAGTAGTTTGTTTGCATAGAAAGGTTAAATGTTGCTTTTTACTTTTCTTATCACATAAAGTAGCAAAAATAAGGAGAAAAATAAAAAATAACTTGTAGTAGCAATGCATCTGTTTGGTTTGATTGCTTGTGGCTTACCCATTGGGTAAGTTAGCATGAAGGATTTACATTCACAAAGCCAAATTGTAGGTTCCTTATATTATTATTCTGAAAGTAAAACACACTTATTTGCATGCATTTAACGAATTTTCATTGATTGCTTCTTTGCTTACTTTTTTGGATAATAAATAACCACACACACCATGATTCATGTAAAATGCTAGTGATGTGGACTTCATTACCATCCACTAGTAGAGTGCAAGTGACGGTGGGTTTCATCTCCATACACTTGGCTCAAATCCCATGAACCTGATCCATCTTGCCAAGGCTAGTTCTAATATCCATCATAGCCCATGGGTTATAGCACGCATCACCCTTCGGGGAGGTGTATCGCAGACTTTGGGTGAACTAGGTGAGGAACTGTGCTCCCTGGTCATGTGTGGACCTCATCACCACACATTATAGGTGGGATAACGCAACCTGGATTTCATATCTAGGTTTTCGAGATGCGAGTATATAGGTGAAATCCAATTGAATATGAGATTACAATCCAACAATATTTCAAACACGTGACACAAGGTCATTCTTTACAAAATAACACATCTAAAACACACAAAATAGTTTAGGGATTCACACTTAAAACTTAAAAGAGATAATCATCTATATTATTGAGTGTTTCTTTCTTATATGTTGTTTCATTAAGAATTTGTAAAGAAGATAATCACTTGGGGTACTAATAGAGGAGCGCAATGGTGCGCACCCGTAGCCAAGCCCAATCATGAGTGGAAGCTATGGAGAGTGGATTAGGAGACACGAATAATCTCTGATATAGCTTGAGGGACTTGGTTATACCTCATTGGTGAGCTTCCACTCCACCTAGCCCCAAGATAGCAGGGCATGAGCCTCATCTCTAAAGAGATCATCTCTAGGACACCTCGAGGGATGATGAGCATACTTGGGAAAGTGTTCCTGGTATGTAGATATTTCATAGGCCTTCCTTGGTGGAAGGCAACTATGCCTTGTAGCACTAATAGATAGAGTGGTGCCATGCATCCGCATACCCACCAGGGCTAACATGCCTAAGCAGAGGTAGGAGTATGAGTTCACACATTGGTCGAATCAAGTCAACATGACTCTACCTTTGCACTGCCATGATAGGATACAATAGCTCTTGTAGTCCAATGGGAATGACACTTGTAGGTCTAGGTAAGCCAAATCAGCCCTAACTGTCTTCATCCAGGAGGGAAAACATGAGGAAATCCTAGACTTTACTCAGGAACAATATTTTGTGCATGCCCGATGTGCCTTTGCACCAACTAAGTGTAATGAACACATGTTCCAGCCTAAGCCTCAATTCAATGCAGCAAACCTTGAGAGAGGCAAGTACCCTATGGAGAACACAGAGTAACTTGGACAAGGTCGACCCCAGGGTGAGACTCCTAGGCCTCCTAGGACTTGCATTGCAAATAAAATTAGGTAGGTAGTTGCAAGATATGTAGAATTCCAAGCTCATTTCAAGAAGCTCTGATAAGATAAAGTGAAACTAGATCGCTTGCACTAGATTGAGAAAGAAAGGATCAAACATCAGACCAACAAGATGTTCCAAAAAACTTTGATAGAGAGGGTCCCTACCCCTAAGACACATATGTAGGAGGTTCATCTGAGGCAATCCATGCTCATTCGAGAGAGGTCCCTGATACCTTATCAAATATTTCTTCCACGATCTCCTAGGCCAGATCGGGAGATGCCTCCTAGGCCAAACATAGGGCACCCACCATGGGTAAATACCCTCTTTAATTGGCTAGCTCGAAAGACGCCTTACGGGGCTTATACTAAGCACGAGACAGAAGTAAAATATGTTGAGACGCCTTACCGAGGTAGGGGGCAACTTACCACCATCTCACCCTATGTTGGAGGAGCCTAGACCTCCACCACAATATGTGAACAAAGATGAGGAGATCAAGTCCTTAGGTCCTTACAAAGCATTTAGAATACCTAGAGTTAGTAGAGAAAAATACCTCTAGGTCTGGATCTCAAAAGCCCACTATACGTCAATTGCGTAGTCAACCTATCCATCCATCAGTACATGTGCCTCCCTATCCAGAAAAATTTAAGTTGCCTTATTTGGATACCTTTAAGGGAGAAGAGGATGTGCAAAAACATGTCATTAGGTTCTTAGGCCAATCCTTTGGCATTCATGATGACAATGCTTTTCTTTTGAGGATATTTATGACTACCCTCATCGGCCCTACCTCCGAGTGGTTTTAACAACTCCCTAAGCATAGCATCCATAATTTGGACCAACTTGTGGATGCATTCCTAGAGCGCTTTGCCTTCAATACCAAGAGGAAGGCAATGCTGGCCGATGTAGCTGGGTTAAAACAATATGATGATGAGTCAATAACAAATTATGGCAATAGATGACAAATATTGCTTGCCAAGTTGCCTTATCTTCTCCCCATGTTAGAGTTGACTCAGATGTTCTCCAAAATTTTCTTAAATCCAATAACTTTGTTGCTACAGTTGCAAAAATACCCCACTCTTGAAGATGCCTTAGCACAGACTAGGATCATCCAAGAAATCAAGATTCAAGAGGGTGCTATTGTGAAGCCTCACAAGGAGTGGAGCAAGAACACTAAGAACACCCTAGTGCAACTTAAGTTAGTAGCAATAGATCAGGTTACCAGTAGTATCCTGGGGCCAGCTCCAGCCATGCCACCTCAAAAGCCTAATTATTATGCCACCCCTGGTAATTATGCCAAGGATAACTAGAATGGTCAAGGGTAAAATCAATAGCATCGCCCCAAGTGATAATTCATGTCCATTTTAGAGTCTATGGATTCAGTGTTTGATCACCTCTTGGTAGCTAATGTGATCCATCTACCTAAAATTCGACCTATTGACCCTAATGAACCTAAGCCCAAAGGATACAGAGAAGACCTATATTGCAAATTTCATAGGCAAAACGGGCATGATGTGCAAATGTGCTATAAATTCAAACACTTGGTGCAAGACCTGATTAATAGGAATGCCCTCTAGATAGATAGACCTATTGCACCAAACAACCAATAGATGTGGGTATTTAAGGACCCCTTACCTACCCACGCATATTAGGCCAAACTAGTGCCCGAGGTGAATAAGGTTCACCATGCCCCTCCTAAGAAAGGATATGTTGGCATGGTCAGTATTGTGACAAGAAACAGATGGTATCAAAGTCTAGCCACACCACCTATGGCTTAGAGTGATGTCCCTTCAGCAGCATAGCCTATACCACCTCTTGTACCAAACCTCCCACGTAGTCTTGTAGTCACCATTAAGAGCAAGCTCGCTCAGAGCTTAAGAACAACATCTACTCGACTCTCCATATGTGATATCATCCAACAATTGTAACCTCATAGAGAAGCCTTGATGGAGATCCTTAAGGAAATTGAGCTTCAGCTCCAGGAGTCTAACTCCTTCAACAACTTTGTAGGGCATGTGCGACAATGCACGGAACCAGTAATTACTTTTTAAAAAGATGAACTTAAACCGGTTCCACATGATATGGTGGATCCCCCTTTACACATTATCGCACATCTGAATGGAACATTATATAAAAGAGTCTTTATAGATACTGGGTCTTTGAGCAAAATCATAACTAAAACATATCTGAAGCACCTGAAGCTTCGAGCATCTCATATTGTCACATCTATTTACACCCTCTGAGCATTCAATGATGCCATATGCTCAATGGTTGGTACAATCATCCTACCTATTCAATTAGGGAAAAATATCATCTCGACGATGTGCCACATCCTAGAGGGTGAGATGGCATACAAAATTTTGTTAGGAAGACCATGGATCAAGGACATGAAGTGCATCCCTTCCATCGCTCATCAATGCCTCAAGTACATGCACGAAGGGCAATTTCATGTCATCCCCATGGACCTAGAGCCCGTCAAGTACTGCAACATGGTGTAGCAATTACCCGAGTCGACCTTGCCAGTGATACATCTAGATTTTCAATCAAATAAATCTAGCCAAGGTTCAACCCCACCACTACAACATACCATGCCATCATCATCGTCATCCCCTTCCTAGATGCCTAATACATCAGTAGATCCTTTGTCTAGGAACCTAGATAAGTGGCCCATTGAGGAAGACCAACCAATCATATCCATTATCTCTATAGAGGAGATACTTATCATGGATGATGAAGAGACACCACATGAGGCAAACAATGAAACAGATCAAGTCTCACTCTCATCCCTCTTCTATCCGTAGAGCAAAGTTACCATCTGGCTTCTACAAGATTGGGAGAGTACATGGTTAGGAATGTTTCCACTACTCCTACTTTAGAGTCGATGCAAGACATGGGTAGACCCCGTATTTCCATAGGTACTATTATGCCTCTTGGTATTCCCCCTAATCAAATGAACTTTATCTATGGGGTATTGACTATGGCATCAAACCTTACCAATAGAAGAAGGAAGATGAGGAACCTTTTGAAGAGAATATTAACTACTTGTCTAACCCTAACTTCACCCTGAAGTACCTTGACCTATGTGACTGGCATGGTTATGGGTTAGACCTATATTAGAAGGGCACCATAATCCCTTGTCAACCACAATATCAAATGCCCTATGAAAATTTTGGAGTGGGATGCAATAATCCATTGCCTCTAGATGTCCTCTTAGACAACTTAAATCACTTGAATATAGGATATGAGGACGGGTTGGCCCAAGACCCTTATGCCAATCCTAACATAGTATACTCCCTGTGGGATTACTTTCCATGGCTATTTTGGAACCCCATGATCCCTAGTGACATTCCCTTACATTTTGAGAGAGGGTAAGGTTCATGGAGTTGTCTCCATGTCTATGATGAGTCAGATAAAGGCACCTCATATGAGTGGATCTCATAGGATTATTCGGGTTATGAGGTGGCGCCATATGACCTGTTTGAGTTGAATAATGATCATTCATAAATTATCCCCATAAATGACCAACAGGAAAGCCTCATACATCTATTCACTTTCCCTGATCCAATCTAGTAGTAGCTCATTCCTCCTGAAGAGCCGATTCACCCACAAGAAGATAGACCTCCTAGGGGGAAGCAGTTAATTTACTTGAGCAGTTGGGTCCTCGAGAGCCTGAGGCACTATGATATGAGAATGAAGGAATCCTCATCCACGATGATGATTATGAGGAATTAGCATATATGGGACTACACCTACCTAATTTCTCGATCCCAAGGGGCAACAACGAGGTTACCAAATATGACAGTGACTATGAGGATGAAATAGAGAGGGCATACCTAGGTCCTCATTATTTGTGACATCGTTATGAGACCATTGACATAGAAGAAGTCTATAATTAGTTACATGTTGGCCCACACTTGAGGATAAGGCTTGTCAATCTAGGCCAAGATCATCATGAGGTCTTCCCTGACTCGCCCACACACATGGAGCTCCTTGAGCCTAACGATCCTATCCTGCAGTCTATTCCCATATAGGATCCGAAGATCCCCATTTTCCTAGAACCACATCTAGGGTTGAGAGATGAAACTAATACACAGTCACATGCACGTGGTCTTGGAGAGCAGACACATTTCATCAATATGATATCCATTGATTTGACCACACCACTTCACAACCTAGTCGATCCTTCCAAACCACTCCATCTAGACCTAGATGTGATTGATTGGGATCGTGCTGATTCATCCCCGTCACCCTCTGAGTATTGGGATTGCGATAGATTGTTTCACTTCTCCACAGGATCAACTCATGATGTCTTCCATCCTGAGGAGGAACCCAAGGTTCCCATCGAGTATTTAAATCCAGCTAATGACATCCATTTGATACCTACTCTCCATTAGTTGGAGGAGGGGTCTCATATGTCAATCGAGCCTACGGTTGACAAAGATATTGGCTCAGATCCTGAAAACCTACAATATATTAAGCTAGGGAAAATACTATCCCCTAAAGAGCAAGCCAATTATATAGCCCTTATCACAAAGAAAAAGGTAACTTTTGCATGGTCTTGCAAAGACATGCTGGGACTAGATCCAAATCTGGTCACCCACAATCTAACGCTTGACCCCATAGTCAAACATGTCAAGCAAAAACTGAGAAAGATGCACCTAACAGTGGCCTTGATGGTCAAATATGATCTACAAAAACTATTGGATGCCAATTTTATCATTTATGTAGACTATCCACCATGGTTGTCCAACATGGTTCTTATCAAGAAACCTGATGGGAGAATTTGCATTTGCACTGATTTTTGAGACCTAAACAAAGAGAGTCCTAAGGATGATTTTCCTTTGCCAAGCATAGATTTTTTGGTATATGCCACCATAGGACATGAAATTATCTCCCTTATGGATGGCTTCTCTGGGTATAATCATATTCGTATCAACCCTAAAGACCAGCTCAAAACAACGTTCACAACACCTTGGGGAACATTTTGTTACAAGGTCATGCCATTTGACCTTAAGAATACTGGTGCCACCTACCAGCGTGCCATGACATATATCTTCCATGACTACATGCATAAAATTTTGGAATATTACATGGATGAATTATTAGCTAAATCTCTATTACATCATGAGCACCTAGATGTCTTATGCAAATTCCTCAATCGCCTTATTGAACATAATGTGAGATTGAACCCCAAGAAGTACGTCTTTGGCATCACATCTAGAAATATCTTGGGATTTATAGTTTCCAAATGAGGCATAAAAGTGGACACTAACAAAGTCAATGCAATCCTTGAAATGCCTCCCTCGACTACCATCAAGCAGCTTCGTAGCTTGCAGGGGAATATTGCATCCATCAACCACTTTATAGCACAACTGTTGGACAAGTTTAGACCCATGAACAAAATTTTATACAAGGGGGTCACATTCCACTGGGATGATGAATGTCAGGATGCATTTGACACAATTAAATAATACCTAGCTTTGTCACTAATGTTAGCTCCACCTAGACAAGGGGTGTCGTTTTGATTATATATCTCAACTATGAAGGTCACATTGGGTGCCATGTTAGCCCAAAACAATAAATTTCATAAGGAACAGGCCACATACTATCTCAGTCGCACCCTGGTGAGCTATGAGATCAAGTATGCATTCATTGAAAAGTTATGTCTAGCGATGGTTTTTGCTACCAAAAAGCTACAACACTATATGCTCAACCACATTACGTATGTTGTATCTAAAGAGAATCCATTGCGATAAATGATGAGTCTTAATTATCATAGTAGTCACATGGCGAAATGGATCATGTTGTTGATAGAATTTGACTTGGAGTTCATAGGATAAAATTCAATAGAAGGTCAGGTCATTGCTAATCAACTTGTAGAGGCTCCTCTCCAGGAGGACCAACCTCTTATCATGGAGCTTCCCAATTATGGAGTCTTCCAAATATCAAAATCACCTGATTTTGATGAGCCTAAGTCATAGGCGGATATGACTCTCTTCTTCAATGGCTCCAAATGCGAGAAATGGGGTGGCATGGAAATCACATTTTTCACACCGCATGGGTCTCCCATACCCCTACCATTTAAACTCAATTTCCCCTGCACCAACAATAATGTCGAGTATGAAGCCTTACTCATAGGGATTAAAACAACTATCGCCATGAAAATCACCAAGCTCAATATTTTCGATGACTCCTTGCTCATTGTCAACCAGGTCAAGGGAATATTCTAGTGCAAGTGCCCAGTTTTGCAAGCCTACAAAGCCCTTGTGGATAAATCCCTAGAAAATTTTGAATGGTATGACATTGAGGCACTCCCTCGATCATCTAATAATTTTACAAATACAATGGCCTCTTTAGGATCCTTGATTCCATAAGACCCCATAGGGGAGATGACAACCATTCAAATGAAAATGCTATCGCAATCAACGATTGAGCGTGAGGGCACTCAAGCCACGCCAAAATTCCACTTGATTTAAATAGAACCTCATCAAGAGATATTCTCACACATTCACAAGCACTTGAATCGTGCTGCTTGGGGGAATCTGTTCCCCCAAACCCATTTTGATAGCAACACAATTCTATTCTTACAAGTTCTATCCCAATATGCATTTGCTCGAGATGAACTTCATGAGGGACAGATAATTCATGCAATCGAGGCTTCCACACAGCAGGACTAGTCCACACCAATTAGAGAGTACCTAAAGCTTGGTAACCTCCCTCCTAGATTATCGCATGCTATCAAAAGGACATTTAAACAAAAGGCAACAAATTTATCTTCTTAGGAGACATCCTTTACCATCGAAGCTATGAAGAAATCCTCCTTCATTG
Organism: Wollemia nobilis; assembly: GCA_028583015.1. Lineage (NCBI taxonomy): Eukaryota > Viridiplantae > Streptophyta > Pinopsida > Araucariales > Araucariaceae > Wollemia > Wollemia nobilis. The sequence goes on from JAQPPZ010008116.1 coordinate 421,500, forward strand.
CTTAAAGTATCAAGAATCAACTTGGGCAATGCCCCAAGAACACGACGATGCTTGTGGTGGCCATTTTAGTTGCATGGCCATCACAAAGCGCATTCTTCACATGGGCTATTATTGGAAAAATTTAGAGCAATATTTTTGTGCATATGTGAGGAAGTGCATGAAATATCAACACCATGCTAACTTGACACATGTACCTTCCTAGTCCTTACAACTAATCCAATCGGCTTGGCCATTTTTGCAATGGGGGTTGGATTTAATCAAAAAATATCCCCTATATCCTCGGGTCATCACACATTTATCATCACGGTTACCGAGTATTTTACAAAGTGGGAGAAAGCAATTTCCCTTACCACTACGATAGGACCCCGCATAGCAGAGTTCATATCACATAATATCATTTATCATTTTGGTATTCCATCCAAGATCATTTCGGATAATGTGACATCATTCAAGAATAAAGTTGTGCGTGCTTTGATAGCAAAGTAAGACATCCAGCATAGCTTTTTGACACCCTATTATCCATAAGCAAATGGGCAAGAAAAAGCATTAAACAAGACATTAATTGCCATATTGAAGAAAATAGTCAAAGAGAATCATATCAATTGGCATACGCAAATACCGCTTGCCCTTTCATCTTACCGCACTAGCATTCAAATGCCCACTGGGGTAACTCTGTTTTCACTAGTTTATGGTGTTGAGGCATTCATGACTCTAGAGTTAGAAATCCCATCACTACGCATATCCATGCAGGAGTTTATTGATGATGATACTACGCGATAATATCACCTAGATCAACTTATGTTGTTGGATGAGTGTCGCATTAATGTGCTTGAGCATCTATATGTGTATCAAGAGCGGCTCAAAAGAGACTACAATATAAAATTCCATCTCAAAGACTTTTAGTTTGGTGATCTCGTCCTGAAAGAGAACCAACAGAATTCTAGCTTGTCGCCCCACCTGTAGGACAAATTTACGATAAACTGGTTAGGTCCATTTGTCATCACTATTCAAATAGGACCTGGAACTTATCGCCTAGCTTCACTTGAAGGTGTTGAGGATCATGAACCCTTGAAAATCCTTCACTTCTAGCCATTTCATGTTTAGAGAGCACCCAAAAGGCTCCTAATGGGTTCTCACCACCTAGGTCAAGTAAAAATGCTCCTAGACTATCTACGATCATCTAGGTCAACCCTAAAAGCCCCAAAGGCATCCATAAGCCCTTTGCTCATAGCCAAATGCCCCTAGGCACACGTCTAGATCACCCAAAAGGCTCCTATTAGGTTCTCATCTAGGTCAAACCTAAAAGCCCCAAAGGTATCCCTAAGCCCTTTGATCATAGCCACATGCCCCTAGGCAGTCGTAGATACTTTTTAAGTGTTGTTGCACGTCTAGATCACCCAAAAGGCTCCTAGTGGGTTCTCACCGTCTAGGTCAAGTAAAAATTCTCCTAGACTATATATGATCATCTAGGTCAACCCTAAAAGCCCCAAAGGCATCCCTAAGCCCTTTGGTCATAGAAAAATGCCCCTAGGTAGTCGTAGACACTTTTTAAGTTTTGTTGCATGTCTAGGTCACCCAAAAGGCTCCTAGAGGGTTCTCACCATCTAGGTCAAGTAAAAATGCTCCTGGACTATCTACGATCATCTAGGTCAAACCTAAAATCCCCAAAGGCATCCATAATCCCCTTGGTCCCACCCAAATGCCCCAATGCCCCCAAGTAATCCCGTTGGTCACATGTGTATACATATCAATCAAAAATCCAAAAAAACATCATCAAAACATCAAAATACAAAAATATTGCATTGCATTACACTTTCATACATACATATCCATCAAAGTTTCAAAAATTCAAAAACATTGCATCCCATTGCATTTTATCGTCACTTGCATTTAGGCATATTCATCATTAGCACTTCACATTTTAGAGTTGCTCATACATGTCTAGCACCATGATGGTACATTACTTACCACTCAAAATCAATGTCATGAAAGTACTCATAGTTCAAATATCATAATTAGCATTTTCACCCAAATTTTTTTCACATTTCCATAGTCGTGTCTATTCCATTCACTTAGCCATTTTTTTTTGAATGTCAGTTGGGTTTTCGATCACTCAGCCATATCTAGTCTCTACTCAGATTTTGTAGAAGGCTAGCTTGATTTTTAGGAGGTAGAGTCTTGCATTGATTATGCCTTGCGTACATCATATCCCAAACACAATTAATCATTAACAATCTAAGTTTTGCATAAATATGGATGAAATCCATGAAGTGGTCTAGGTTACCTTAAGCAAAAAGGTCATCCTGCTCATCCCCCTGTGCGAATGGTTCAATAATGCTGAGAGTTGGCAAAAGGACAAGTTCTTCCCCACCCAAATTCCCCAAAATCAACAATGGTTTTCACCACTATCAAAATTTCCAAACACCTTTGATCCCTAAAGTCGTAAGGATTCATACTACACGTCCCTACGAAGGATGGATAGTCATCCCCAAGGCCTAAAATATTAACACCATTCTACAAAAAAATTCCAAAAGATTCCCATCAACATTTCCAAACACCTTTGACCCCTAAAGTTTTAAGGATTCATACTGCATGTCCCTGAGAAGTATGGGTAGTCATCCCCAAGGCCTAAAGGATCAATGCCATCCACAAGCCAAAAATCCCACAAGTTCAACTTTGAAATAAAAATCCTCAAAAAGCAACAATAAAAAATAACAGTGGTTATCACCACTACTCAAATCCCTTGATCAAGAGAAAAAAGAAAAAACTCAAAATAAACAATGATTATAGTCACTAAAAAGAGAAAAATAAACAATGATTTTCATCACTATATATGACAGCAAGTAATCCCAATCAATTGAATAACCAAAAGATACCTGAGCTTGAATCCCTGGAATTCTCAACATTTGAAAAACCATTTAGGTGATCTTCATTACAGGTTTGGTGGATAGCCTACTTGTCAATGGCAGTATCCTCAATGCATGACGATATTTCTATCACATTAGATTTTGGGCGTATGTGTAGACCAATGTTTGCATGTAGATGAGCTAGTTTGATAACATAGATTGCCTGGTGGTCTAGTCATACTTAGTACAAAACCAACAATGGTGGCATTCATTTGGTGATCCTCAGTACAATTTTGGTTGAGAGCCTGCTTGGCACTGGTGGTATCCTTATGCATCTCATAGGAATGAACTCACTTGCACACACATGGATATGAAGTACCTTGGTCATCCTAGCAGATTCATACCTTGTCAAAAAGTCTTGCACTGTTAGTATACAACTTTTGATAAGCTGACTAGAGTGTTTGAGTCTCATGAAAACCTAATGGGCATTTCCTAAATAGCATGTCATTCATATCACTTCACCACATTCATTTCAATTACATTATTCACAAATCCATTATATAAGTCTCATGACAACATTACATATGAGTTTGTGGAAAATACATCATATATGGTTGTATCGCTCCAAATTTTTCGCATCCCTACCTTCAGGCTATTGGATCCGCGCTCGGAAGGAGGATGGGAAAAGGATGGTGCGGTACCTCGGACGAGAGGACTTTACGAAGGTCCCGCCTCTCAAGGGAGGTGTATTTTGGTGATTTTTCGACGGATGGTGGGTTCACCAGGAAACATTTAATGGCAGTTTCCACGCCTAGGTTTTGGAATGTGTTTTGATGAGTTCATTTTTAGTCTTAAGCATTCAAGTCCTAGGTTTGGCCAAAATGCATCTAAGCTATGCTATATGAAGATGCAGATTAAATGAATATAGAAAACAAAATTAAACATAAAACACAGAAAATATGCTAGATGAGAAAAGCCATACCTAATTTCGGATGTTTGATGGAGATTCTGATTTTTGAAGCAGTCAAGATCGTTTGGAATTTGACAAGATCGTCTCTGATCTGACAGGATCGTCCCTGATCTACTGATCTGACAAGATCGTCTCTAATTTGACAAGATCGTCTCTAATCTGACGATATCGTCTCTAATTTTACAAGATCATCTCTAATTTGATGAAATCGTCCGATGATTTCGTCGAAACCTGCAACTACGGAAATGGATACCAAGAACAAAAAATACAATTGCAAAAGCAAGGAAAAATGATAGAAATGAAAGTATGAATGTTAGAATGACAACTTTAGATAACATATTAAGTAAAATGCATTGTTTTAATGATTAACTTTGACTTTATTATGCATCTAGGCTACATGAGGTGAACTCCAAGATGCAAAGCAATAATAAGCTTAACTAATGCAAAGCAAAAATAGTAGATAATGGACATAGAATGCAAACTCAGGGCACGGATTGCCCCCAACATTGGCTGCAGTCGAAATCGTCTGCAAAATGAAGAATCGTCTTGAATTGTGGCGTGATCGTCCAAGATTGTACGAGATCGTCTGAGACGAACTGAGCTTGCTTCGACTGAAAAACAATGAAGTTCCCGCAAACAAACTTGAAAAAATGCAAATGCAAACAGTGATTTAAGATGGTCTAGTGCGTGTAGAATTCGAGTTACAGGGAATTTCAGCCAGGGGTTGGGAAGGGAAGGTCCTAGGGACTAAATAGGCTTAGGAGGGAGGTTAGGAGGTTGGAGATCATCCCTATTTGGGAGATCTCCAACGGGGGAGGGTCCCAAATTGTCGACACGCTTCTGCCCAGATTGGAGACCCGTTGGAACAGATTCCAACTATGCAAATTTAGTTTTGTGACAAGATCGTCTGGACGTCCTAGTCCAGACGAAATCGTCAAATCTGGGGCGATATCGTCTGATCGGTGACGATATCGTCAAACGGTCAAAAAAACCTCTAAAAATGGCACGAAAAAGGGGGAAACGGATTTCTCGACGGTTAACGGGTGGTTTGGGAGGTTAAATTTGAATTTAAATTTATTTACTAAGGTGAATGTAAATTTTATAATTTTACTGCGCCAATTTTAGGGTGCTACATTTTGCCCCCTCTTTAGCGAATTTTTCGAAGAAAATGCGTTAAAGATGAGTTCTTCTCGATCTACGAGAAAGCAAAAAATTATTTCCATTTTTAGGCGACGATTCTTGCTCGAATCGTACGACAGCTTACTATGGTGCCCCCTCCGTGTTTTTACCCAAATCGAACGTTTGAGGTAAAAACGCGGAAAAGCAAAATTAATTTGAATTATTTTTGAATGAAATTATGTTTGATATATGATATGTTTTTGATCATATGACTTGTGTTATGTGTATGTTTATGATGCTTTTATGTTTGATTGATTGATTTGATAATTGGATTGATGATTCATGTAATTATGTCATTGGAAATATTATAATTTGAATGTCATGCTATAAAATTTTAAATGAAATAATCTGATGTAACAAAGTGGTTGTATGTGATGCAATAATTTGATAAAAATAAAAAGGGACTTCTAACAATAATTTCAAAGGACATTGTCGCTATTATAGACCATTTCATGGAGTCGCCGCTCACTCGGTCGTCAAGCTAATCCCACGTATAGAAATATTGCGAAAAGTAAAAGAGTGCTTAAGAGACTGTCTTAAGACTTTGTTGTGATGATGCAAATGATGATGATGATGATGATGGTTTGTTTTCAGATTTCCATGAAAAATATTATGCATGAAATATTTTAAAATGATTTTTGCTAGGCATAAATTCCTAAGTGTGATAAAATTTGTGAATAATTCCTTAGGAATTATACCATCATTGCAAAGTTGAAGGTTGACATAATGACATAAAATAGTGAAAAAATGGGTTTGCTTTTGAAAAGCATAATTTGTGTAAAATGAAGTCATATGGTTTTTATGATTTTTGATAAATAGGGGAATAAAAATTGTTACAATGGTTTGCGCTAGGCATAGAATATGTAGGTATAGACTTATACCATCATCGCGAAAATCAAAGAAAAGGATAGTTTTATTGCATGATTGATTTTTGATGAACAAAAAATATGAAAATGAGGACTTGCGCTAGGCATAAAATTCCAATTTTGGTTTTGGAACTATACCATCGTCGCGAAAGTTGATATGATATGTTTTGAAAGAAATTTGTGATTTTTCTATTATATAGTTGTCTTTTTAAAAAAAATAATTGTACTTGATTATTCCAAACAAGTTGCAAAAATAATATTTCAAAGTATTTTGAAGACAAAAATTAGATTTATAAGGAATCCCATGTGCATAAGTGAATTCATTTCCAATCTTGATTTATCATAATGATAGACAAAATCTCTCAAATACAAATGTGTGTGCAATTGTATGGTTCATTTACCAGGTTTGAGCAAGATACTATGATACAAGTGATTTGAAGAAACCAAATAAGTGTTCATTAACCATGATGTAGATGCATATAACCATACTAGGCTACTATGTAGATCGGATTATCAAGAGCTAGCTAATCCATAAGCAGACATAGGTCTGTACAAAAGAAGGTCGCTAATGTGACAGACATATCGCCACGCTAGGAGTTACCCAAGGCCAAGCGAGGTTGGGCACAAACCACCTGTTATGGGGCTTACCTCACAGTTTTTGAATAATTGAGAATTCCAGGGATTCAAGCTCATCAACCCTTCTTTTCTTTTCAAAGGGTAGGGAAAGGGATTTTATTGCTTTTCTTGCTTTCTTTTGAACTTTGCTTATTTTTCTTTTTGTATTTCTTTTGCTTGATAATGCTTGGAACATTGCTGAAATAACATTTTTCTTTTCTCTTTTTCTTGAATTTTTTCTTTTCTTTTCCTTTTTATTTTTCTTTGCTAGGGATACTTGCTCGGATTAGCTGTAGAGCAAGGGATTTTTATTCTGGGTAGGGGTGAGCTTGTCCTTTTGCCAATTCTCAAAGATTCTAGACCATGTGCATGATAGGATAGCAGGGGAAACTTTTCACCCAAGAAATCAGTTCTACTATGTAGCAAAACATGGAAATTACAAATATAATCATTTTATTGTGAAAAGATGTGCTTGGTTTAAGTAAATAACAAGATCAATTCTCTATGCTCAAACTTTATTTAATTGAATTTTGTGAACTTTGATATAAGAGAGATTAGTAATCATGCCAGATAAAAGCAAGATATTTATTTTTTTGTGTGAGTGTGCAAGTGAGGGATGCCAAATAAATGCTAATTTTATCCAAAATAAGTTGAAACATATAACTGCAATAATTGTAAGAAAAATATATAAATGATTTTTGGAGAAAGTTTTGAGAATGTTGACTCTCTCTTTATTATGTATATTGTTTTGGTTTCGAAAGAGTCAAGCATATAGCTGTTTTTGGATTTTTATGTTGATTTTTGTTTTTGAGCAAAAGGAACTTTACAAGTGCTTTAAATAAATGCAATAGATAGTTTTGAAGATTTTTGGAGATTTTATGAATGTTTTTGAGGTTTTTGAATAAATTGAAATGATTTTTTTTTTTTTGAAGATTTTGAGGATTTTGATTTTTTTGTATTTTGATTTTAATTTATGAATTGAAATTGGTGGTATATACAAGATGATCTATATACACTATACAAGGTTTATTTGAGTATAGCATGTCTAAGGTTGCTTCAAAATCAAAGGAGGTTTTGAAGGATAATCTGGTTGAGGTGAAGGTAAGAATATAAGGTGATGAATAAAAGGTAGTGATAACAAAAGCTTTGTTATAATGTAGAATAATGTAGAAAAAGATTTGACTTTTATATGTGGAAAATTGATCATGTTACAAAATAAAATGTCTGAAGGATAAGAAGGTTCTTCATTCTTATTATTATCTTCCAAGTCTTGATAAGATGGAGAAAGTATATGTGAAAGATATGCATGAGTGTTATTTGGTAAACAAGGATGATCATATATGGATGAAGAAAAGTGATGGATAAAAAATAATTGTGACAATAGAGAATGTATAGAACTTGATGTTTCAACCGTTAAATATTCTTCAAATGGTTTTGGGTCACCATGTATGGTAACAATTTTATTTGTAATTTCAAACTTCAAACATTGGTGAAGAGTGGAAGGGACAACCCTCATCGTATGAATCCAAGGACTTCTGAGAAGTAGGTTGTAAGGTGAAGGGCAATATCCTACATAGAATAAAGTATCCAGGATCTTGGTTCCAATATTAAGGGGAAGAATTATAGTACCTTGACAATCTTGAATTTCATTGTTAAAAGATTTTATAATAACATTTGATTCATTAATATCTTCTTCCTTTAATTTGAGATTTTGGAATAATTGATAAGTGCATAAATTAAGAGAGGAGTCATTATCTACCATGATAGTTCTAACAAGTGTTTCTTTACTAGATCCGATAATGTAAAGATAGGAGTCTTCTTGTGGAGTAGAGGAAGGAATATCCTCATCATAGAATGAAATATGGTTAACCTCAAGAGGGTTTACACCATTAATTATGTTCTTAGAGAAAATATGATGAGGAACAAATTGTTGGCTAGGTATTTTGAACAAAATTTCCTTGTGATAAATTTGTAATACTTCTAAAAGGGATATCTTTGTTTGAGGATTAATCACTTGTTGTTGGCTATCAAAGTGGATTTCAGATTGAAATTTTGATTCTAAATATGAGCTTTCTATGCTTACATTCCATTTTGGATCATTCTCTAGAGCCAAAGATAGTTTTGAAGGTTGGTCAAATGAGGAATCCATATCTTGAATATCGGATTGAGTTGATTGAACTTGAGGTTGCTCATTTGTAGTTTTTGTTACAATATTAATAATATCATCATGATGGGACACATTAACATGCAATATTTGATTGGTTTCTTGTTGTTGATAATTGAATAGGGGTTCTTGGGAGATCCCCATGTCTTGATTGATTATTGGTATTTGTTGTGTAGGAGTTTGATTGTTTACTTGGAGATTTATAATCGGTTGTAGATTGTAATTCCTTTATATTAAAAAGATCCTTATCAATCAAATCTTGAATTGCACATCTTAAATATTTACAATTTTGTGTCATATGTCCATCTACTCTATGATATTCACAATGTAGCTCAGTTTTAAACCAATACGATTGTGGTATCAAGGTTGTCTTATGGAAGGAAGTTCAATCTTATTTGTGTCAAGTAAATACTTGAGAATTATATCCATTGGTTGATTGAGCTTAGTAAATTTACGTGATGAAGGTTTTTGAGAGGTTTTTGATAAATGCCTTAGGAATTTCGTCATAAAAGGACCTAATGGTTTCTCACCTCTACTTTCTTTATTATGGGTAGAATGATGATAGGAAGATTGTGATGTAGGAGGTGAGTGCATGGTAGAATTGGAAGAATAAGTATTTTGTTGTTGAAATGGATGTGTTGTATTGAAAGAAGAGTATTGAAAAGGTGGTGGAGGATTATATGTGGGTTGATAGACATAATATGGATATATGGGAGAATAGATAATATCATTATGAAGAGGATTGGAAAAGGGATTGTTTTGTTGAGTTATGGATGAAAAATGAGAGAAGTGTGATGGAGGTGGTGTTGAATAGGGATGAGGTTGGTCATAATCAACAAATGTATTTGGCTGAATTCTTCCAACATTACTAATGGGATCATATTGATTTGAGTAAAAACTCATGGTTTCTTTAGTACTTCTAAAAGTAATATTTAACACCTACTATTTAGAATTGAATCTAAAACATACAAACTTGAAATGATGATATTTTTTTTTTGTTTTTCTTGTATACATATATATATTTTTTTTTTTTTTTGTTTTGTTTTCAAAAGGTTATGATGCATTCACGTCGGGTTCACCAAAATGTATCGCTCCAAATTTTTCGCATCCCTACCTTCAGGCTATTGGATCCGCGCCCGGAAGGAGGATGGGAAAAGGATGGTGCGGTACCTCGGACGAGAGGACTTTACGAAGGTCCCGCCTCTCAAGGGAGGTGTATTTTGGTGATTTTTCGACGGATGGTGGGTTCACCAAGAAACATTTAATGGCAGTTTCCACGCCTAGGTTTTGGAATGTGTTTTGATGAGTTCATTTTTATCTTAAGCATTCAAGTCCTAGGTTTGGCCAAAATGCGTCTAAGCTATGCTATATGAAGATGCAGATTAAATGAATATAGAAAACAAAATTAAACATAAAACACAGAAAATATGCTAGATGAGAAAAGCCATACTTGATTTCGGATGTTTGATGGAGATTCTGATTTTTGAAGCAGTCCAGATCGTCTGGAATTTGACAGGATCGTCTCTGATCTGATAGGATCGTCCCTGATCTACTGATCTGACAAGATCGTCTCTAATCTGACAAGATCGTCTCTAATCCGACGATATCGTCTCTAATTTTACAAGATCGTCTCTAATTTGACGAAATCGTCTGACGATTTCATCGAAACCCGCAACTACAGAAATGGATACCAAGAACAAAAAATACAATTGCAAAAGCAAGGGAAAATGATAGAAATGAAAGTATGAATGTTAGAATGACAACTTTAGATAACATATTAAGTAAAATGCATTGTTTTAATGATTAACTTTGACTTTATTATGCATCTAGGCTACATGAGGTGAACTCCAAGATGCAAAGCAGTAATAAGCTTAACTAATGCAAAGCAAAAACAGTAGATAATGGACATAGAATGCAAACTCAGGGCACGGATTGCCCCCAACATTGGCTATAGTCGAAATCGTCTGCAAAATGAAGAATCGTCTTGAATTGTGGCGTGATCGTCCAAGATTGTACGAGATCGTCTGAGACGAACTGAGCTTGCTCCGACTAAAAAACAATGAAGTTCCTGCAAACAAACTTGAAAAAATGCAAATGCAAACAGTGATTTAAGATGGTCTAGTGCGTGTAGAATTCGAGTTACAGGGAATTTCAGCCAGGGGTTGGGAAGGGAAGGTCCTAGGGACTAAATAGGCTTAGGAGGGAGGTTAGGAGGTTGGAGATCATCCCTATTTGGGAGATCTCCAACGGGGGAGGGTCCCAAATGTCGACACGCTTCTGCCCAGATTGGAGACCCGTTGGAACAGATTCCAACTATGCAAATTCAGTTTTGCGACAAGATCGTCTGGACGTCCTAGTCTAGAAGAAATCGTCAAATCTGGGGCGATATCGTCTGATCGGCGATGATATCGTCAAACGGTCAAAACAACCTCTAAAAATGGCACGAAAAAGGGGAAAACGGATTTCTCGACGGTTAACGGGCGGTTTGGGAGGTTAAATTTGATTTTAAATTTATTTACTAAGGTGAATGTAAATTTTATAATTTTACTGCGCCAATTTTAGGGTGCTACATTTTGCCCCCTCTTTAGCGAATTTTTTGAAGAAAATGCGTTAAAGATGAGTTCTTCTCGATCTACGAGAAAGCAAAAAATTATTTCCATTTTTAGGCGATGATTCTTGCTCGAATCGTACGACAGCTTACTATGGTGCCCCCTCCGTGTTTTTACCCAAATCGAACGTTTGAGGTAAAAACGTGGAAAAGAAAAATTAATTTGAATTATTTTTGAATGAAATTATGTTTGATATATGATATGTTTTTGATCATATGACTTGTGTTATGTGTATGTTTATGATGCTTTTATGTTTGATTGATTGATTTGATAATTGGATTGATGATTCATGAAATTATGTCGTTGGAAATATTATAATTTGAATGTCATGCTATAAAATTTTAAATGAAATAATCTGATGTAACAAAGTGGTTGTATGTGATGCAATAATTTGATAAAAATAAAAGGGACTTCTAACAATAATTTCAAAGGACATTGTCGCTATTATAGACCATTTCATGGAGTCACCGCTCACTCGGTCGTCAAGCTAATCCCCGTATAGAAATATTGTGAAAAGTAAAAGAGTGCTTAAGAGACTGTCTTAAGACTTTGTTGCAATAGTGCAAATGATGATGATGATGATGATGATGGTTTGTTTTCAGATTTTCATGAAAAATATTATGCATGAAATATTTTAAAATGATTTTTGCTAGGCATAAATTCCTAAGTGTGATAAAATTTGTGAATAATTCCTTAGGAATTATACCATCATTGCAAAATTGCAAGGTTGACATAATGACATAAAATAGTGAAAAAATGTGTTTGCTTTTGAAAAGCATAATTTGTGTAAAATGAAGTCATATGGTTTTTATGATTTTTGATAAATCGGGGAATAAAAATTGTTACAATGGTTTGCGCTAGGCATAGAATATGTAGGTATAGACTTATACCATCATCGCGAAAATCAAAGAAAAGGATAGTTTTATTGCATGATTGATTTTTGATGAACAGAAAATATGAAAATGAGGACTTGCGCTAGGCATAAAATTCCAATTTTGGTTTTGGAACTATACCATCGTCGCGAAAGTCGATATGATATATATGATATGTTTTGAAAGAAATTTTTGATTTTTCTATTATATAGTTGTCTTTGTGAAAAATAATTGTACTTGATTATTCCAAACAAGTTGCAAAAATAATATTTCAAAGTATTTTGAAGACAAAAATTAGATTTATAAGGAATCCCATGTGCATAAGTGAATTCATTGCCAATCTTGATTTATCATAATGATAGACAAAATCTCTCAAATACAAATGTGTGTGCAATTGTATGGTTCAGTTACCAGTTTTGAGCAAGATACTATGATACAAGTGATTTGAAGAAACCAAATAAGTGTTCATTAACCATGATGTAGATGCATATAACCATACTAGGCTACTATGTAGATCGGATTATCAAGAGCTAGCTAATCCATAGGCAGACATAGGTCTGTACAAAAGAAGGTCGCTAATGTGACAGACATATCGCCACGCTAGGAGTTACCCAAGGCCAAGCGGGTTGGGCACAAACCACCTATTATGGGGCTTACCTCACAGTTTTCGAATAATTGAGAATTCCAGGGATTCAAGCTCATCCACCCTTCTTTTCTTTTCAAAGGGTAGGGAAAGGGATTTTATTGCTTTTCTTGCTTTCTTTTGAACTTTGCTTATTTTTCTTTTTGTATTTCTTTTGCTTGATAATGCTTGGAACATTGCTGAAATAACATTTTTCTTTTCTCTTTTTCTTGAATTTTTTCTTTTCTTTTCCTTTTTCTTTTTCTTTGCTAGGGATACTTGCTCGGATTAGCTGTAGAGCAAGGGATTTTTATTCTGGGTAGGGGTGAGCTTGTCCTTTTGCCAATTCTCAAAGATTCTAGACCATGTGCATGATAGGATAGCAGGGGAAACTTTTCACCCAAGAAATCAGTTCTACTATGTAGCAAAACATGGAAATTACAAATATAATCATTTTATTGTGAAAAGATGTGCTTGGTTTAAGTAAATAACAAGATCAATTCTCTATGCTCAAACTTTATTTAATTGAATTTTGTGAACTTTGATATAAGAGAGATTAGTAATCATGCCAGATAAAAGCAAGATATTTATTTTTTTGTGAGTGTGCAAGTGAGGGATGCCAAATAAATGCTAATTTTATCCAAAATAAGTTGAAACATATAACTGCAATAATTGTAAGAAAATATATAAATGATTTGTGAGAAAGTTTTGAGAATGTTGACTCTCTCTTTATTCTGTATATTGTTTTGGTTTCGAAAGAGTCAAGCATATAGCTATTTTTGGATTTTTATGTTGATTTTTGTTTTTGAGCAAAAAGAACTTTACAAGTGCTTTAAATAAATGCAATAGATATTTTTGAAGATTTTTGGAGATTTTATGAATGTTTTTGATGTTTTTGAATAAATTGAAAGAAATACAAGATAATGATTTTGAAAAAATATATACATGGATGAAATGACCAAATTTATGCATAATAACGTTTGAGATGTAAAATATTCATGGGTTCTTTAAGTTCTTTACCATCTAAGGTAGATAATTTATATGCTCGATTCAAATTTAGAGAAAATTGTGGGCCAAGCCAGTTGGGCTCAAATTTACCTTATTTAGTTCTTTTGTTTCTTTTTTTTTGAATTTTTTGAGGATTTTGATTTTTTTGTATTTTGATTTTAATTTATGAATTGAAATTGGTGGTATATACAAGATGATCTATATACACTATACAAGGTTTATTTGAGTATAGCATGTCTAAGGTTGCTTCAAAATCAAAGGAGGTTTTGAAGGATAATCTGGTTGAGGTGAAGGTAAGAATATAAGGTGATGAATAAAAGGTAGTGATAACAAAAGCTTTGTTATAATGTAGAATAATGTAGAAAAAGATTTGACTTTTATATGTGGAAAATTGATCATGTTACAAAATAAAATGTCTGAAGGATAAGAAGGTTCTTCATTCTTATTATTATCTTCCAAGTCTTGATAAGATGGAGAAAGTATATGTGAAAGATATGCATGAGTGTTATTTGGTAAACAAGGATGATCATATATGGATGAAGAAAAGTGATGGATAAAAAATAATTGTGACAATAGAGAATGTATAGAACTTGATGTTTCAATCGTTAAATATTCTTCAAATGGTTTTGGGTCACCATGTATGGTAACAATTTTATTTGCAATTTCAAACTTCAAACATTGGTGAAGAGTGGAAGGGACAACCCTCATCGTATGAATCCAAGGACTCTGGAGAAGTAGGTTGTAAGGTGAAGGGCAATATCCTACATAGAATAAAGTATCCAGGATCTTGGTTCCAATATTAAGGGGAAGAATTATAGTACCTTGACAATCTTGAATTTCATTGTTAAAAGATTTTATAATAACATTTGATTCATTAATATCTTCTTCCTTTAATTTGAGTTTTTGGAATAATTGATAAGTGCATAAATTAAGAGAGGAGTCATTATCTACCATGATAGTTCTAACAAGTGTTTCTTTACTAGATCCGATAATGTAAAGATAGGAGTCTTCTTGTGGAGTAGAGGAAGGAATATCCTCATCATAGAATGAAATATGGTTAACCTCAAGAGGGTTTACACCATTAATTATGTTCTTAGAGAAAATATGATGAGGAACAAATTGTTGGCTAGGTATTTTGAACAAAATTTCCTTGTGATAAATTTGTAATACTTCTAAAAGGGATATCTTTGTTTGAGGATTAATCACTTGTTGTTGGCTATCAAAGTGGATTTCAGATTGAAATTTTGATTCTAAATATGAGCTTTCTATGCTTACATTCCATTTTGGATCATTCTCTAGAGCCAAAGATAGTTTTGAAGGTTGGTCAAATGAGGAATCCATATCTTGAATATCATATTGAGTTGATTGAATTTGAGGTTGCTCATTTGTAGTTTTTGTTACAATATTAATAATATCATCATGATGGGACACATTAACATGCAATATTTGATTGGTTTCTTGTTGTTGATAATTGAATAGGGGTTCTTGGGAGATCCCCATGTCTTGATTGATTATTGGTATTTGTTGTGTAGGAGTTTGATTGTTTATCTGGAGATTTATAATCAGTTGTAGATTGTAATTCCTTTATATTAAAAAGATCCTTATCAATCAAATCTTGAATTGCACATCTTAAATCTTTACAATTTTGTGTCATATGTCCATCTACTCTATGATATTCACAATGTAGCTCAGGTTTAAACCAATCTGTTGTGGTATCAGGTTGTCTTATGGAAGGAAGTTCAATCTTATTTGTGTCAAGTAAATACTTGAGAATTATATCCATTGGT
This sequence comes from Wollemia nobilis, assembly GCA_028583015.1. Lineage (NCBI taxonomy): Eukaryota > Viridiplantae > Streptophyta > Pinopsida > Araucariales > Araucariaceae > Wollemia > Wollemia nobilis. The sequence continues at coordinate 437,038 of JAQPPZ010008116.1, forward strand.
TGATTGAGCTTAGTAAATTTACGTGATGAAGGTTTTTGAGAGGTTTTTGATAAATGCCTTAGGAATTTCGTCATAAAAGGACCTAATGGTTTCTCACCTCTACTTTCTTTATTATGGGTAGAATGATGATAGGAAGATTGCGATGTAGGAGGTGAGTGAATGGTAGAATTGGAAGAATAAGTATTTTGTTGTTGAAATGGATGTGTTGTATTGAAAGAAGGGTATTGAAAAGGTGGAGGAGGATTATATGTGGGTTGATAGACATAATATGGATATATGGGAGAATAGATAATATCATTATGAAGAGGATTGGAAAAGGGATTGTTTTGTTGAGTTATGGATGAAAAATGAGAGAAGTGTGATGGAGGTGGTGTTGAATAGGGATGAGGTTGGTCATAATCAACAAATGTATTTGGCTGAATTCTTCCAACATTACTGATGGGATCATATTGATTTGAGTAAAAACTCATGGTTTCTTTAGTACTTCTAAAAGTAATATTTAACATCTACTATTTAGAATTGAATCTAAAACATACAAACTTGAAATGATAATAATTTTTTTTTTTTTTTTCTTGTATACATATATATATTTTTGTTTTTGTTTTGTTTTGTTTTCAAAAGGTTATGATGCATTCACGTCGGGTTCACCAAAATGTATCGCTCCAAATTTTTCGCATCCCTACCTTCAGGCTATTGGATCCGCGCCCGGAAGGAGGATGGGAAAAGGATGGTGCGGTACCTCGGACGAGAGGACTTTACGAAGGTCCCGCCTCTCAAGGGAGGTGTATTTTGGTGATTTTTCGACGGATGGTGGGTTCACCAGGAAACATTTAATGGCAGTTTCCACGCCTAGGTTTTGGAATGTGTTTTGATGTGTTCATTTTTAGTCTTAAGCATTCAAGTCCTAGGTTTGGCCAAAATGCGTCTAAGCTATGCTATATGAAGATGCAGATTAAATGAATACAGAAAACAAAATTAAACATAAAACATAGAAAATATGCTAGATGAGAAAAGCCATACCTGATTTCGGATGTTTGATGGAGATTCTGATTTTTGAAGCAGTCCAGATCGTCTGGAATTTGACAGGATCGTCTCTGATCTGACAGGATCGTCCCTGATCTACTGATATGACAAGATCATCTCTAATCTGACAAGATCGTCTCTAATCTGACAAGATCGTCTCTAATCTGACGATATCGTCTCTAATTTTACAAGATCGTCTCTAATTTGACGAAATCGTCAAACGATTTCGTCAGAAACCTGCAACTACGTGAAATGGATACCAAGAACAAAAAATACAATTGCAAAAGCAAGGGAAAATGATAGAAATGAAAGTATGAATGTTAGAATGACAACTTTAGATAACATATTAAGTAAAATGCATTGTTTTAATGATTAACTTTGACTTTATTATGCATCTAGGCTACATGAGGTGAACTCCAAGATGCAAAGCAAGTAATAAGCTTAACTAATGCAAAGCAAAAATAGTAGATAATGGACATAGAATGCAAACTCAGAGGCACGGATTGCCCCCAACGTTGGTCTGTAGTCGAAATCATCTACAAAATGAAGAATCGTCTTGAATTGTGGCGTGATCGTCCAAGATTGTACGAGATCGTCTGAGACGAACTGAGCTTGCTCCGATCGAAAAACAATGAAGTTCCCGCAAACAAACTTGAAAAAATGCAAATGCAAACGAGTGATTTAAGATGGTCTAGTGCGTGTAGAATTCGAGTTACAGGGGAATTTCAGCCGGGGGTTGGGAAGGGAAGGTCCTAATGATTAAATAGGCTTAGGGGAGTAGTTAGGAGGTTGGAGATCATCCCAATTTGGGAGATCTCCAACGGGGGAGGGTCCCAAATTATCGACATGCTTCTGCCCAGATTGGAGACCCGTTGGAACAGATTCCAACTATGCAAATTCAGTTTTACGACAAAATCATCTGGACGTCCTAGTCCAGACGAAATCATCAAATCTGGGGCGATATCGTCTGATCGACGACGATATCGTCAAACGGTCAAAACAACCTCTAAAAATGGCACGGAAAAGGGGGAAACGGATTTCTCGACGATTAACGGGCGGTTTGGGAGGTTAAATTTGAATTTAAATTTATTTACTAAGGTGAATGTAATTATTATAATTTTACTGCGCCAATTTTAGGGTGCTACAATTGTGCTAGCATAATACCTCATGTAGTCTACACATTGCATCCTCTAGATCAAGAAATCATCCATCTTAGTATACATCCATACATGTACAAAATAAAATCAAATCACAATCACAAAATATGCATACATAGGCATTCATCATCATTACATAAATCAAATCACATACATTTGCATACATTTCATAAAACAATAAACACATGATGATAAACCACATAAAAAGCTTATATATATATATATATATATATATATATATATATATATATATATATATATATATATGTGTGTGTGTGTGTGTGTGTGTGTGTGTGTGTATGTATGGGAAAAAAAGATACATCATGTTGCCTATCGGCTACAATAAAGTGAGTCCTCAAACTTCACATTGCTAAAACATCCAAAAACACAAAAAGAGTCACATGAGCCACTACCATGGTCACGTAGGACTAGTACTATGACTCGCACTCCCACCTGCAGTAGGAGTCCTCTATGAACTCCCATATCTGCTACCACCTACCTTGTCAGCTCTTCGCCTAGACCCTGGTGCCTCCAGCCTAGAGGAGGACTACCCTATCCTACTATGGTGACTTTGGTATGACCCACTGGCACCTACATCATCCCATAGACACCCACCAAGGCGTACTACCTCAGTCTCTAGATTATCCTCATAAGCCTACCTCTGTCGACACCATGCTTGGTAAGTCTCCACCATAGAATGGAGTCATGTCACCTCTACCTATAGCCTAGTCACCTCCCCACTACTAGAATCCTCTCATGTAGGGCTTCGAGATCACAACTGTGCTTGAAGAGATGTTATCTCGACCTAAGCCCCCTATACCTCAGCTCGCTATGTTGCTAGCTCTGATTGTACATCATGCACTTGTATTCATAGGATATATCTCTCCTACCTCACCCTGAGTAGCTCATATCGTAGCTCTGACTTAGTTTCCCTTGGTACCATTGATGGTGCCTACACCTCCTCATCCCCAACATCATCATCCCCCAAGTTACCTCGATCTCCTAAGTCTAGGAGATCCACATGCTCCCCTAAACTATATCCCTATCAATCACCTGCCTCACCATGGTCCTCCCCAAAAACATCCTGAGGTGCCTCCCTAGCTGCACCTCTCCTCACCCTTGGACTGTCACCCACCAAGCGTCATACTCCATTGTAGTAACGACATCATCCACATTTGGAATATCCACTACAAGATTTGCATCCCGTGCCACTGCCTCTACCATCGGCCATGCCAATGTCCTCTCATCCCCATGATGTCGATAAGGAATTGACTCACTAGGCACCCCTTGGCATAGTCCAAATTGTCACATCACCTAAGAAAAATGGAAGTTCTCCTTCTCTATGCCATGCCGTCCAACTAACCATCTACCTCGCTGCACCCTACGGAGGTGTACAATAGCATTTGCCCAGTCTAGACAATATTTGTATGGCCTAAAAAATAATTGACCTACCTTAATTCAGGAAAACATATCTGCATAGTAGGCCACCTCACCTATGAATCACCGACTCTATCCCCTCTCCTAAGACCTCTGCCATAGGATACCGTATCCTATATCCTTGTATGCTAGTGCCCGATTCATCCAGGGTAGCCCCTGTGGTCGTCCCACAGCTATGTGCTACCATCCCCAGCACTACAGCAAAAATCTACACCCAACACCCTTATGCTAATGATAGCAGATCTTGTACAAATTATCATAGAGCTATGCCAATAGTGTAGTACCCCATGCCATCACTAGTGGCTCCGCCATAGTAGACCTCACCAGTGCAAACACTATCTCCACTAGGTTCCATGGGAACCTTTCTCCAAAAGAATATGATAGTAGCATATTGGATATGAGCATCATGAGTAGTGTATGCCTCACCCCCAATACTTTTACCTCGTTCCAGAACCCTACCAACATACCACCCTTCAAGCATTCCAGCTCTATCGTCTCTAGATCATAACTGAAGTACCTCTCAAGCATTGCCTATCTCTAGTATCATGGTGTCGTGTGGATAGGCCACTATTCTATAAAAATTTGAAGAATCTGATATAAATCCTCTAGCATCACCATCATCTCCCCAGTGGGTAGGTGGAAGGTATTGGTGCATGGATCCCACAAATCAATCAGGGAAGTCAAATATGTATGATCTCCTATAACAGCCTCTAATCGGGTCACCTGCTTGAGGTTGATGGCATCCAACCACTCCTAGTCCTCTATGGTCAAGGCATCCCTTGTGGAATCAAAGATAGTAGGTACTCGATACCGACTCCTCACCATCTGACAGGGATCAACAACTCAATAATACACCACCAAAATGGCCTCGCATGGCCCCAAGAACATTCAAAAGAAAAGACTCAAAATGGCCCCTCTTTGAGGCAGGTTTTTGGACATTCCCCCCAAGAATGGCCCCCAAAAATATGGCCAAACCATCAAGGTATGGCCTATGACCAGCCCACACTAGCCATCCCACCTAGGGATGACTCCAAAAAATTGGGCTCAAAAAGGCCTTTTAGGCCATCAAAAATAACAAAAACAAGGAAAAATTGGACCTATAAAATGTAATTTAATTGCACAAAAACATGGGTAAAATACAAAAGTTGGTACATATCTCATAAATTAGGTTTAATTACCTAAAATTTAGTGTGATATACTTCCAAGTCAAAAACATACCATAAAAGCAAGAAAATCAACTCCTAACACTAGGAAAATGCAATAAGAGAGACTTGGCATACCTGTCTCATACCAGCTCCTCCACTGGCTGAGTCCACCCGATGACTCATGGTGACTATGGGATGAATTTGACAGCACTCTGCTACACAAAATCACTCTCCTACTCCTCACATCTCAAACTACCAAAGAAAGCATGCACAAATGAGCCTAACCTTCATATTTTGGGTTTATATAAAGATGAAGGTGGGACGAGCACATATTTTTCTGACCATGCCACCCTAGGACAGTGTTATAACATGCCCTCATCCCAACCTGGGATGGTGGTAGCAAAAATAATCCAAAACAGCCCAAAATAACCCAAAATAGGTCCACAAATGCACCAAAACAGCTCAAATTGGGTCCAAATTTCACATAGATCAAAATGCAACCCTTATGATCCTATTATGGATGGAAAATTTGTTAATTCATTCCCTAATAATGCCATTTTTGCTGTACCACCCCCCAGACATGCATTTTTTAGCTCCTTTCCTCCAGGAAAACTCAACAAAATCACAAAAATCTTCTCCAAATTGCCCTATTTTTCAAGGGACAAAACTGAAGGTAAGCATAACACAAGTCAATTGGGTCAAGCGAATCGTCACTTTTCTCACTGGTCATTCCCTCATTGACTCGTCTCTTGAGGGGGTAGTCATACTCAGTCCAAATCAGCAAGCACACACTCAATTATGCGAATGGTGTTCGTTCAACAAATCTTCGATAAAGACAATCATGCTCCTGCTTGGGCAGCAAAAAAGCACACAATATCACATTATAACACTTGAAATTACTGGCATCATGAATTCATAGGCCCTTTCCCTTCATGATAGACAATTTTCAAGCATAAGCATGTTTATTCAATTAGTCAAAATCAAGGATTCAAGAACACATGCCCTTTTCATGATTAGGGCATCTAAAGTTTGTTAGGATATCGAGTAACCTTAATCATTCTACATTTTGGTCATCTATTTTTGCTCAGTGTTGTGCTGCACACAATGCATCTCAAAAAGGGGCATATTTAGACACTAAAATGTGGTTAATATGATTAAGCACACACAAGAAATGATCAAATTGACATCATATGGCCCCTTGGGCAGCCCTCATGAGGCTCACAGTGGTTCTAGCTACTCCGAAAAGGGTTTTGGAGGCTACCGACCAAATTTTGGGAGGTTTTGGACCAAAATTCAACATCGTCCCACCCTGGTATGGTAGTAGATTCCCATCATCCCACCCTGGGATGGTGGTGAGCCCTCGTCCCAAGATGGGATGGTGGTGAAGTTTGACCCAAAAAATGTCAAATTTCGGCAAAATGGCACCCAAAAACTGTCATTTGACCACCCAAATAGAGCATGAAAGGTAGAGTACAAGGAATACCTATGACATCCATCTTTATGAGGGCCAAATTGGGATATTCTCTTCCACACCCTGTGCATGCCTCCCATTTGAAAAGTGGCACCTCCTGCCAGGCATGCCCTTGCATGCCTTTTTGCACATGAGCCCCTTTGGGATATAAAATGGGTTCAATATCCACATAAAAATATGGAGAGGAGTTCTAGGATATGCAATGGAGTTCTGCAAATATTTCCCCTCACCTTATTGCACCTTTTTGCCCTCATAATACCCATTTTGCCAAGGAGGTTACCGGGTGACTTCAAGAAGGTAATCCGAGCATAAATTTTCCATACGGGTGAATTTATTCACCAAATTTGATGAAAACACACCTTAGGTTGTTTAGGAACATCTTATAGTGGTTTGGTAACAAAAATTGGCCGTATTTGGTGGGTATCCCCTCCTAGGGTGCCCCCCAAATAGTTGTAATCACCATCACCCCCGGGATGAGGGTAAATTATTAAAAAATTTCATTAATATTTTTAATTTGTAATTTTTTGTATTTTTGCATTATACTAAATTTCAAATTTCAAGTGATTTGGAGTTAAAGTGAAAGATTTATAGCATTTGTAAGTTTTCGTAGGCTCATAGGGCCCATTTGGGAAACCTAGTTTGATGCAGGTGGATCCAGGATCCAATTCAAAAATATTATCATATGGGTTATATTTAAATGTCACTTTATGCATATTGACCAAATTTCATGACTTTTGGATAAGTGCAGGTTTGATATTTTGTTTTCTTCCTTTTCACAGGTTGTAGGTGGGTGGCGCTAAATCAAGGGATCTACGGATGCAATTTCCAATATTTTTTGGGTGAAATCCTCCCAAAACATCCTCTTTAACATATCTGCAAATTTTTAAGTCATTTTGATATCATTTGATGCATTTTTAATTCATATGCCATTTTGCCCCTATGGGGATTGCATGTTTTCATCATACACCCTTGCTATTTGACCTCTTTTTGCTTCCTTGTGTGAATGTGCAGGTCCTAAAAATTTTGGGAAGCAATATAAGACATCATAGAACCTAGATACAACTAGCGGTAGCATTGGCTCGCCCACCTCGATTGTGGGTACGCGGAGAAACATTGGATGTGCACCCGGATTTCGTGAAAGACTTGGTATTTGGGCACCCAATATTGTAACAATTGTATCACATTTTGAACCCTCAAGGGGAATTCTATGTAATATTGGATCTGATCCAACAAATTAATGAGAAGATACTTGATTTAATTCATTTCCTTTTGTTTGGTATTATTTCCTTTTCACATGCATGCTTCCTTTTTGATGCTCATGAGTGAGATAGGGTAGATATGCATATTTTTTTACATTATTTGGTGCACCATTTTTTCCTAATTCAAAAATATTTTGGTTCTTTATTTACAAATTCCTTTTGGTATTCCTCAATGATATCCTAATTTATAGTTGCACATGGAAGGAGCATTTACAAAAATTTGGACAAGACCTTACAAATCCTAGCTCATAATAAATTATGTGTGAATGGTCCAAATGTTATTTTGGAATACAACATGTGGAGTACCTAATCCATATATTTTCAGGGGAAGTGATTAATATGGATCTAAATAATATTGTTAGCATACAAGAACGGCCCAAGCCACACACTCTCAAAGGTATTTGGGGTTCCATAGGTCTCATTGGCTACTATAGAAAAGTTATCCATGAATTTGAAAATATTGCATCCTCCATAATAGTAGTTTCAAGGAAAAAATTGTTTATATGATTAGACTAGTGGAACATGTTTTCTTACATAAAACAAGCTCTAGTATTAAATCCCATGCTAGCAATGCCCAATTTCTCTAATAATTTTATGTTTATTGGTGCAATGCTTACATATGAAAATATATCATTGGCTTTCACTAATATGTCTTGTCAAGTAAAACCTAGGCAAATTGACCTATGAGAAGGAGGTGATGAAAATATTACATGTTGTAAACTATTAGAGACCCTTACCTTATTGGGTGATATTTTCAATCAAAATATATCACCATAGTCTAAAATAATTTCCTAAGTAACATGTCTCCATGCCTAGACAATAAAAATGGATCGTCAAAATTCTAGGGTATGAATATGAAATAATTTATAAGGACAAGGAAAATATAGTTGCTAATGCATTATACAACCAACATAAGGACAAGTGTATGTTGCGTGTCATATTTAATCCACTTTTTCAATGTATCCATGAGCTTTAAGAAGAGGTCACCCAAATATCTATCTTTCAAGCCTTAACAACTTCAACATGATCCTAACTCTCAACTAGGATATATATGGGATGGAAAAAATTTGAGATATTAAGGTTGCCTTATTATTCCTATAAATTTTCAACTTCATAAATCTATACTACAAGAAATGCATGCTTCCTTTATTGTAGGATATTCTAGGTTATTAAATTCTAATGAGCAAACTAAACATACATTTTCATGGGTAATGATGAAAAGGGATATTCATATTTTTGTGTTACAATGTGATATGTGTTAGCATATGAAAGGAGAAACAATATGCACACTAGGTACACTCTAGCCTCTTCCTATTATTAAGACTATTTTGATAGACATTTGCATGGACTTTAAAGGGTCTCCCAAGTCTAGATATAAGATAGTTATTCTTGTGGTGGTATATCATATCTCCAATTATGTTTATTTTCATCCTTATACCACCCCTACAAGTCTTGAAGAGTTGTACAAAGATTCCCTATTTGTATTTTTTGCCTTCATGGCAATGCCATAATCCATTGTTTTTTACTAGGATACCACATTCACTAGTCATATTTTATAGGAACTATTCAAACTAAAAGGCACACAACTCAATATTAGCTCATCATACCATGCCTAGATAAATTAACAAACAAAAATTGTTAACAAGTACTTGAAAACCTATCTCTATTTCTTTGCATCTAAGTAACTAGCTTAGTTGGTCAAATGGTTTCCATTATTTGAATGACAGTAGAAGGTCCACCCTACTACATATCACTCTACCACCAAGATGACACCATATGATGTAGTTTATGGACACCCTCAACCATCACTTCTATCACACATATCATATAGTTTTGAGGTCCAAGTAGTAAATTACACTCTTAGGAAACATGCACAACTTCTCTAATGTCTCAAGGATAATATGGGTATGGCACAAAATCATATGCAAAAAGAAGTGGATAAAAACTAATTGGAACATAATTTTATATCGAAGACATGGTCTTCCTATGATTGTAGCCATACAAACAATCATCATTGAAACTCCATGGTCATAAAAATCTAGAAACCAAATTATATGGACTATATAATATGTTGTAGTAGATTGGTTCGATGGCCTATAAGCTTGAATTGATATCCTCCTTCTCTATACATCTAGTTTTTGATGTTTTATCTTAAAAAATATCACTAGTAGCCAAACATAGGTTCAATCAACACCACCCCAATTACATGAAGATGGCTTATTTATATTGGAACTTGAGAGTATTCTAGATCATTATATATTCACACTTTAAACCATACACTCATTGATATTTTAGTATAACGACAAGGATTACAATGAAAAGATGTTAGTTGGGAGCAGCTCCATCAACTCTAGTAGTGGTTTTCTCACCTCAAGCTTTGAGGAAAAATCTTCTTGAAAGGAGAGGGTATGTCAGGACCCTATCCTAATATAATTATCATTATTTAATATTTAGCCTTTAGTGACTAGTTTTATTGACTTATTATGATGTAACAATTACTTTAATGTAATTAGGAGTTATTACAACGCTATAATAGTTACTTTATTACAAATAATATTCTATATAGGATAGGTATCTAAAGGAATGAACCATCAAATATTTCATGTTGTATCAAAGATTTGCTTTCAAGAAGGGTTCCCCCTTGAAGAGACATGCAATTTGTATTCTTCTTGAGTAATATAAGTTTATTTTATTTCAATAAGTTATTTTGTTAAGCAATTGTGTTATTTAATTTTTTCATTTTTATTAATTCTTATATTTCTATTGTGGTTTATGCTTATCTTAAGGTTCCTAATAGTATAAAACCATCACTAGAATATAAAGAGGATGATCTAATAGGAATGGATTCTATTATAATATCCATGGAATCTACTTAATTGGTTGAAGATATAGAAAAATCTCCCACTAAAATCTTAAGTGTTGGATTAGAAGGATCTCCTAGAAGAACCACATCAAAGGTGACATCCCTTTGAATAATAATATTATTCTGTAGAGAATCATAAAGATGATATGCTTTAGAGGCATCCAATACCTCATAATGATGCATTATGACCCTTAAATACTTCATTTTTTAAATATATTTGGGTATGTGTTCCCATGCTAAAAATCCAAATATATAGAATCAAAATACATTAGGCTTATCACTTGTCTACCTCTCAATAAGTGTCATACCCTAAGTAGTTATAGTGGAAACCTTGTTGATGATGTGTGTTGCACAAGTAATGGAATCACCCTACAATTTTTTCTCCATCCCCTTGGTATTTATGATTTAAAGTTCCATATCCATGATTATCTTACTCTTTGTCTTTGATACTACATTATTTTTAAGGGTATAGTGAATAGTCCTCTAATATGTTATCCATGAAGAGTTAAAAATCACGGAAGGCATTAAACATGTATTCACCACCTTTATCTAGTTGGAGACACTTGATATTCCTACCTAAATGATATTCTACAAGAGATTTGAATACCTTGAATCTCTTAAAGGCCCTATCTTTGGTGCAAATAGAATGTAACCACATTATTTAGAAAAATAATCAATAAAAAAAGAAAGTACATATTTCTATAAATAGAGGTTGTACTCATAGGTATAAATATACCACAGTGTGTGATAGCCATGGGTGAGTAGTATATATCACTATCCTTTTGGAAAGGCCTCTATATAATGATTTCTAAGAATGCATAACTTGCATGCACCACTTAGAGGAAAAATATGAGGAAGAACAATAACCATATTATGATGGTTCATATATCTTAGAAATCTATAGCTAAGATGTCCAAGCTTATGATGCCATCTCTAACTCTCATAATATTTATGAGCAACCTTAGCCATAAAATATGTATCCCTAGAGGAAGAAGCAAATGGTGTTGTCCTTTCTCCTAATATATAGATTTTGTCTAGCACATTGTAATAACTAGAATCAATTATCTTAAATCCGTTTTCTATATCTAAAATTACCTAGCAATTAGTTTAAAATTTGACCCTTTTACTTGTATGAGTGATGTAATAAATAGACAAGATATTAATGCCAACAATGGGAACATGAAGTACTTCATCAAGGGAATAATATCTAATACTAAACTCTTCACATCCTACTATCTATAAAGAAGATTTGTCTCCAATGACAACACACTCCCTTGAATTCAATTTATTGTACCCTTATAGAAGATCTTTGTGCTTTGTTTTATGTTGTGCTAAATCTACAATCCATTCATTAGAATAATTGGTTACTCGAAATGTTAAATTAATAGATTTATATACCTATGAGGTTTCTTCGTCAAAATTATCTTCACCCCATGCATAGAAAAGAGTAGCATGATCACCCCCTTTTCTTGCTTCCTAAAGCTTCATGTAAATAAAAAAATTCTACTTTATGTCCTTCCTTCTTAAAAAACTTAGATGTTGACTTTTTGAATGTCTTATTGGACATATTTTCATTCTAATTTGGCTTGTCATTTTTTCTTTAACAACCATGTTTTTTGGGTGAGCTTCATTGACCAAAGAATCACCTTTATGTATTTGTTGTCTAGCTTGATGATGAGAAAAGTACTTGAATACCTCATCATTTGGTAGTGTAGAAAAATTAAGAAAGTAAATGCAAAGCATATTAAATAAAACCACAATTATCCTATATCTCTTTAAAATATTGTTGAAGACTATATTGAGCAGTTAAATATTCTTCTCCTTGTCCATAGCTTCTTGAACTTCTCATGATACCTTTGAAAGTCGTCTAGCAGTCTCGATATCATATTATAAATTTTTAAATGACTAACGTACTTATCTATAGTATCAAAATCATCCAAATCAAAGTAGTAAGCTCAAATTCCAACTTACTAATATATGTAATCAATTCAATTAGACAATCCCTAAAACTTACCAAGTAGTTTCTAAGGTTTAATGGTGATCCTAACATGGGTGTCATAGATATTTTCAATATGAATATTTGTCATACTAAGAGTCTCATTCTTCTTGTCTTTATAGAGCTACTAACATTTTTTAGAAATACTAGCATGACGCTCCTTGTTCACATGTTTGAGTAGTCCCTTACTTGGGGCAAAGCTTCAACCTTAATTTTCTAGGTGGCTCACTTTATACCATTCATTAAATGCATGCGTTAAACCATATCTATCCTATTAAAATACAAGATATTCTATGTATTTGTGCCTAGAAACAAAACCAACAATCTAGATATCTTAAAAAATATTACACTTTAAAATATAATAGACTCAAAATGCTTCTATATGTAAGCCATGGCCCCAAAATGTGGCCTAAAAATCACACAAAATTCCTCCAAAATATTTTTAAAAGTAAAAATTATTACCTATAATTAATATGAGGTCACACATGTCACTACATGAGTGGCTAAGCAAGTGATAATTATGTGTAATTCACCACCAAATGAGGCAATGCTTCTTGTCATGATCATAGGAAAATCAATTATGCATTGACTATTTAAGTCACTAGATAAGGTATTTATGAACAAAAATTTGCTACTTCTCAAGATCTAAATTTCTCTATAATTTATTAATCACACTACACTAGCTGTCATATTTTGATTCTCTCTAAAATTCATGTTTTTCCAAGTTTATTGTTGACTATGCTATTGTACAATTACTAAGTCCATTGTGTTAGAAAAATGGATTGTCAAACCCAAATTTATACCCCCAAGTGGTGATCTAATTTCCACATCCATCTCTAATATGTTGGCTATTGTACGTATTGTCATGTTAGTTGCCACATCAACCACCATGTTAGTTTTCATGTTAGTTGTGCCAACTTCTATGTCAACTATGCAAACCATGTTATCACCTATTATTTTAGTTACCATGTTGTCTAACTCATCATATATTCAAGCTATATAGTGTGACATATCACTAGGTTCTATGTCACTTGGTGCCACATCATTAGATATCATGTCATCATAAGACATATCATTAGGTGTCATGTTAGCATATTTAAGGGAAAAAATATGATATCATTAATTTCCATGTCACTGTGTAGTGTCATGTCATTAATATTTATCATATAATCACCATAGGTCATACCCGTATCATCTAGTCTAATAAAAAGGTAGTATAGAAGAGGTTTAAATCCTTTAAATCCATTATGCAACTTCTCAAAATGGGGATCATACATGTTTTAAACCCAAGGCTCCCCTTAGGATTAATAAGGCTAGCAATATATTTAACAAAGAAACCAAATCCAATTCCCTCCTTTCATACTATGCGCATGACATAAGCATGCATCACCATGATACATGTGCACATAACTTTATTTTTGCACCCATCATGCCAAGAAATATTCTATAACATATTCCTTATTTAAAATTTTTATTTTTGGAGAGAACATTCAATTTTTTTCAAAAACAAAAATGAGGTACCTTGAGGTGAAATGAGATAAATCATTGAACTCGGACTCATGAAATTTTGCAAAGAATCTAGAAATATTGATAACTTTTTCATATCATTCATTATTTTCCCTACACATCGTTTTTATCAAATGTATCGAATCAAAACATCCTCTCATGGCTATGCAACAAAAAAATTGCTAGACCATTTTAACAACTTTGTTAAGTGTCTCAAAGGTCTTTGACATGCATGAAATCCTACTCATGACTTATTTATTACCAAGGGTCTATCTAAAAACAATGGCCTCTTATTTTCATATTTTATGATAGCCAAGAATTTTATCCTCTCATTTGTGTTGCTATTTGACATAGAAAGCTAAAAGAAAAAATAAAATGGATCTTTTAAAAAAAATCATAAAAAACAAATGAGTTTTCAAAAAACTTTGAAAATCTCAAAGATAAAAATAGGGCATCCATATGTTCAAAAATAAAAATATAAAAGAACCTGTCAATAAGATCTTATCCTAAAGAAAATTTGTTGAATCCAATGAGATCCTCATGATCCAAGACTACCTAGGGTTTTATAAAAAAATATTTTTTCTAGTTTTAGTTTTAGATTACAACAAATATTTTGGCTGCTACAAACAATACTTTAATTGGAATATGACATAGAATCTAATTTGCCAACAACCAAGTAAAGGAGATTTACACTTGCTTTGATACCCTATTGAATTTTACAATAGGTTTCAAAAGTGAATGTAATAAACACATCACTTGGTATTTTTGAAAAATAAATACATATAAAATACTACACATGATTTATGGGGATGTCCATAGACACCAAATAATCTCATTACAATTAAAGAGAATACACTCTAACTAATAGTGTAATAGTTGGTATGGTGGGGTATTTATATAAAAATACAAGTGACCCTTATGTCAAGGTTAAGAAACCAACCTTTATATTTAAAATAAAGTACCTCTTACAATGTTTACAAGGTCCCACATGGCTTATATGTCTAATACAACAGAAAAGTCAATCAAGGTCTTAAATGAAACTTTTTTGCGTTACATAGGAGAGTTGGTCAGAAACACACTATTTTTAGTAACTATCAAACCATAGGGGCTACTCCCACAAAACCTATTCTACCTTATTATTATTGATCTAGCATGAAGGGGACCATTGGTTTCTTGGGATTCATACCGTTATCATTGATCTAGTTTGCACTCAAAGGATTCAGATCAAACTACTACCTCAATTGAAATTTAATCACCACATATTTCAACTTGTATAGTATATAATTATATATTCCTATATTTTAACCAACTAATAATAGTAGTAGTAATAATAGGATTAATATATTATTATAATAGTATAATAATAAATTTATTTTAATTATTAGATCTTAATTAATTAATTATTACTATTTGAAATCATGAACTTATTATTAATAATATAATAATAATTATTATTATATAATTTCTATTAGAATATTATTATTAATAATAAAATAATACTATAATAGAAAATATTGTTATGTTCCAAGGACATCGCAACGGTTTGAGCTTTGGCTCTTCTTCGGGAGGTCCAAGGTTCAAACTGCGACATGGGTGAGTGTGTGAGGGGGTGGGTGTGTGTTCATCAATATATATTTTTTATATATATATATATATATATATATATATATATATATATATATATATATATATATATATATATATATATATATATATATATATATATATAATTATGGTAATGATAATAATATTTTTATGTGAAATTGTGTATTTGGAGTTCATAGCACCAAGTTATATAAAGGATTAATAACAACTAACCATAATCACTCTAAGACTAACATTTATATCTAAGTGTATTATTAGATATTAATATTCTAAACCTAAAAATCTTTAAATTATTAACCAAAAATATTGGTAAAAGAGGAAAAAATCAAGAGGGCCTATCTAAAGGTTTCTATATGTAGCAATATTGGCTTTATAAGCTTTTTTTATATGATGGATTAGGGGTTTCCAAGATGCACTAAGCTTAAAACCATCTTCTCTATTGATATTTAAGGGTTGTTTTTAATATCCCATACCTATTTTAGTTTTTTCTTACTCCAATGATATTCTCTTCTCTATAATTTGGCTTCTTATAGATAAATATAATAACATGTTCTAAATGAATGGACTAATAATGGTGACTTGGCAAAACTAGTATGTTGTATATCTTCCTTATGCTCCTTCAACCTACTTTTTATGGATCTTTAAATTTCATTGATGCATGGTACCCCACATGAGCAAGGAATTATATAGGCACCTTTATAGAGTTTAGGATCTACCTTATCTTTTGCTCTTGCTAGCATTTGTGAAAGCTATTTTGAATGTTATATCTAAATTATGTATTTTAAATATTATTCTTAATTTTTTGAATATTCCTTGAATCTATAATTTTTCTTTGTTGCTCCATGCCTTTAAAAGTTTTTTAAATTTAACTTTTGTATAACCATTATCCATAAAGACTTTTAAAAAATAAGTTTTTTCATATTCTAAATGTTCTATTTCAAAGACCATATATGCCCTAGTTTTCCATATGTTAAGTACAACCATATTTTGAGTTGGATGATGGTGTGACTCAAATATTATGTAAATATCAATGTGGGTCTCTTTTTGTACATATAATGTCCTAATGTGCCATCTTGTTTCTTGTAAATCAAGATATTTATGAAATGTATTTCATTTTCTTATTCAATTTCCATAGTGAAATATATATTATTTTTTAGGTTATTTAAGTAATTCAAAACTATTTGTAAACCATTCTTTCAATGATACCAATTAGGTAGAATTTCATCTACAAACCTACCCCACCATCTAGGATTAGTGGATACTCATTCAATGGTTTCCTTTAAAAAACCTACATGAAAAGGTTGGCTATTATCAATCATAATGGGGATCCCATAGCTACTCTTTAGTGTGTTCATAAAATTCTTCTTTAAATATGAACCATGCTGATCTTAGAAAAAGTATGACCAATTATGTAGTGTCTTTATCAACAAGTTTTTTGACCACATTAATCAATCTATCTATTAGGATCTTATTGAAAAGTATGCTTCATTAAATCTAACAAATAAATAATCTTTTTCTACTCTTCTATAGTTGAGTTTCTTGATGAGAAATTTAAAATATTTTATAAATATAGTTGTGTTTCCAAAAATAATAATTATCTTGCCAAAAAGTGTGCTAAGGCATGGGTTGGAGAATACTTAATTTTGATAATTGATCTTAGTGGTAAATTGTTCTTATGGATTTTAGGGATCCATATATCCTTGGTATGATCAAGTCTCCTTCATCTAGTCTTTTTAATATATTACTATCTAGAGAGGAATTTTGTATTGCCTTATTAACATTTTAAATAATTTTAGGTAAGGAGTCATAAGAAAACTTTCTATAATTTCCACTCATACTAAGATGCTCAAATATTTTAAATTATATTCATATCTATCCATAATGACCATTGATTCCATTTATCTACTTTAAAAAGATAATATTATTTATTGTTCCAATATTTTTCAAGGCTAACCATTCTTTTCATGTGATTATTATTTTAGTTGGTATATCTTGTTTTAATATTCTTACACACTTGAAGGATATTTTCAATTTTACATCCTTAAATTTACCCAATGCTTGCTTTAACATTGCTCACAAATTCTTTAGAAATAATGTAGTAGAAATAATGTAGTTTGGGGTAGATGTATAACTTAATCCTTTATTGAGCATATTGATATGATGATTATAAAGCATTATACTCGAAAGGTTAATAACAATTTAAAAATTTATGAAGCCCGTTATCAATTGGATTATGATGAGATACCGTATTGGGGTCTTTATAAGACAAACATAAACCACATGACATTGAGGTATAAGAAGATGATGGTATAATATTACTATGTGTGAATTATATTGGGTTATTATCTATTGTAAATTTATAAGAGCTATGTTCTTTCCTTATTATATTGTTAAGTTTTTTATTTATTTTTATGTGAAATTTTACAATTTTTTAAGATGAATTCTTAATGATAGTCATAAAAAAAACCTCAATGAGGTAGGGTTGAAATGGACATGTGTTGTCATAAAAAAACCTAACGATTCATTTATGGATCCCCATATGAACACATTTATGAATCTTCCAAGTCCATATTGTTATGCAACATGATGCCATGGGAAAGTAAGTGAGAATCGAAGACAGAGGGTGATGCCATGGGAAAGTAAGTGAGAATCGAAGACAGAGGGTGACCTCACTCTTTGTTCAAAATATTCTTATTTTACTTTTTCAACCAACAAACAAATGTCGATAACAATTCTCCACTACAATTGTGGTGTGTTGTCATCCACTCCTCCTAAATCGCCGGCACTGCAGCAAACCCCATATCAAATACTCCACAATCCATTCCTCCACAGTCGAGCAGGAGTTGTTAAGCATGGCTCACTTTAATTCCTACGCCTGGTTTTTCTTGGCTCTCCTTCGAAACCTCTCGTTGCCTCTCGCTCTCGCACTCTCCCCCGATGGAACAATCCTTTTGCAGGTAAAGCAGAGTTTGGTCGACAATTCCAACGCTCTCGACAACTGGAACCGCTCCGACGAAAATCCCTGCGCATGGACCGGAATTTCCTGCGACGCATCTCGGTCCGTCACGCAAATCAATTTCACGGGCTTCACGCTCGCCGGAAATCTGAACTCTGCGATATGCGAACTTCCAAATCTGATATCGTTGGAAGTCCAGCGCAACAATTTCGAGGGTCCGTTCCCCGCCGGATTGTTTAATTGCACAAAATTGCAGACGCTCGATTTATCGTTCAACGCCTTCACCAGAGATATTCCCTACGAAATTCTAGGTCTGGGGGCCCTCAAGACTCTCCGGCTTGATCATAACCTCTTCGACAAGGAAATTCCTGGAAAGATTTATTTACTGGAACAGTTGAATCAGCTCAATCTGAGGAGTAACCGAATTAGTGGCAAGATTGAAGGCACCTTGGGTTCCTTGACTGCGCTTGTTGCACTCGATCTGTCCCAAAATGAACTTGAGGGAGAAATTCCTGTGCAATTGGGAGATCTCCAGCAGTTAACAGAGTTCAACGTGTCATACAACAAATTGTCTGGTCCTGTTCCGGATGGCCTCAATAAGTTGGCTTTTAGAGATAGTTTTATTGGCAACCCGGGGCTGTGCGGCGGTGGTGCATTAAATCTCCCTCCTTGTAACTTAACTAAGTAGAAGATAAAAGCATGCATTCTACGCTGTGTGAATCTCGTCCACGTCAATATCTCAATATATTATTTTTTAAGCGTTGCAGTGTATACAAGAATTTTAGCAATAACAATGTTGCAGTTTATTTTTGATATTTGGTAAAGTTTAGTCTTTGTTGCATTGCAAGGCTCATTTTCAGGTTTGGATACCCAAGAAAATTATTATTAGAAACTCATTTTTTTAGTCTTGCTGCAGCCTGTCTGGGTTTTTTAAATTTAATTTAATTTAATTTTATTTTTATAACTTTTTGGGCATTTGGTGGCTTTTAGCGGATGAAGGAAATATATATTTATGTTCAATATATATTTGGCTTTAACTTTTATTTATTTATTTCTATATATATATATATTAATTATTAAAATTTTAATGTATTTAAATTTTTTATTTATAAAGGTTTTAATTATTTCAAATATTAAAATTATTGTTTATTATATTTATTGAGTTTATATTGATTAAAATTTTTATTGAAACCAACAATTATATTCAATAAAATATAAGAGATATTACAATAAAAATGAAGATGTAAAAATCACGTAAAAATCACAACTCGTGGTGTAAGACCACCTAAATGATCAACACCGTAAAGATGAGGTCCAAGACCAAAAATAAAACTGATCCCTAAAAGGGTGAATAAACAACATAACTAGGCAAGGTCGAGCTCTGCTATGGGCACTGACAAAACTCCTTGACCTTCTATGTCGAAGCCTCAAAAAAATAGAGGAACCTTGGGGTGGAGGGAAGTTAGGCAAAACCTGCTAATAGTGCAAAGAGCCTCGTATCAATATTTGATAATATTTGATAAGATTTGTCAAATAAGTCAACTCATGAATCAACTTGGAAGGCTATAAAAAAAATCTAAACAATAAGAGAAAAAAAAACACCGTAGTCTTTTCATGCATAAAAAACTTATTAAAAATTGAATCTTCAAAATAAAAAACATTCCTAGCTTTCAAACTGAATTGAATCTCCATAATAAACAACATTCATAGCTTTCCAAAGTCAAAACAAATAACACCAAAAAAATTCCACATAGCACCTATATAAAAAAACAATAACTATTATCTCCAAAAAGATCATCTACCAATATAAGCGTGGTCTTGGATTCAGTCGTTGTTGAAGCTTTTCATTAATTAGAATTCTTATTATATTTTTGCTAAATATTGAAATTTTATTAAATAATGTTGTTATAATTTATACGTGTTGAATTCAAAACATTAACAATTACATCTTTTCATTTAATAAGTATCACTAACATTCATCTTTATGTTATATCATATAGTAACTAAATAATTTATAGTTTTTGAAATTACTTAAATTATCTTATTAATTTTTTTTTTGTAATATATTAAAATTAATAATAATAAATTTTATGGGGGTGCAGTGCGTTTTGACTCTTATTCAGGAGGTTCAATGTTCAAACCGCGGTGTGGACGAGTGTGTGAGGGGGTGGGTGTGTGGTGGCTTTGTGACTTATGTATTTTTATAGCCCAAATAATAATAATAGACATTCTCAAAATCTTCCATTAAGAAGCATACAGAGTAAAAGAGGATAAACAAAGTTCCCAAAGCATATGTCCAAAAAAAGAATGTCCAAAAAATAACGAGGATAAAAAAAAATGCCTAACTAGTATAAAGGATATTTGAAATGCTGAAATGCAATTATCATTATAACTAGTATTTGCACCAACAACATTTTAGATCCAAGGAGGATTATTAAAACAGAATCATCCTTATAACTAATATTTGCACCAAGAACATTATGATTGGCCATGTCATACAAAATTTATTCAATCTAACAATGCAAGGATTTTGACTACTCATCAACTACTTGTCTCTCAAAAGAGTAAATCCATGCAATGTAAGTGACATATCTTAGATGGAATTTTTAGTTTTGTGATGGGTGAAAAAAAAAAACCTTAACTTTTATATAATATATGCATTTTATAATTATAAATATTAGATAAAAGACCAATATCAATTAGATATTAAGGAATAAGTGGGTTCAACTAGGAAAGAAAATCAATTTTCTTTTTTCAAACCTTGAAAGGGGAGGATATGCCAATTATAATAGGTTTCAATCATAGTGCATGGTTGGTATGATGGTTAAATATTTTTAGGATATCATATTGAATATAAATTCAACCTTTAATATTAAATATATTTTTCAACCAAACCTCGTAAGGGAGGCAGAGGTCCAAGGTTCAAATATTGGGCCTCATCGGACTGAACGCTTGTCCCTTTCCTATGCTTTCAGGGTGTAAAAGGTTTAAAATAATTGTGGCATGGTGGTTATAGGGGTAGATAGTGCAAAGATCTATGTAGCGGCTTTCGGGGCGAACACCGTAGAATACTGTGGTGACCATAAAAATCCGGATGGCCTACCCGGATTCGTGGCGGCTATCGATTCCACATGTTAAAAAAAAAAACATTAAATATATTTTAAGTTTTATTAGTATTACATATATTATGATTATAATAGTTTTTATCAATTATGCTTTAAACTTTGCTATTATTTAATTATTGTAATTTTATATTGTGTCATCTATACATAATTTTTGCTTATCATTGAAAATACAGTGGTATTTCTTAATAAGGATTCAAATAAGACCTTATGACTTGGTCTACTTTAATATGCATGTATGAAAAAAGAACCAACCTACAAGTTATTTGCATTAGGATTTATTACATCATAGAACATGTGAGAAGTCAAGTGGTATAACCACCCCTCGCAAGGTACATGCATGTAGTATAGGAAAAGCTAGTTGTAAATTTGTTTGAACATTTGTTAAGCCTAAAATAGGCATCCTATGTACTTAAATACCCATCATTTCCATAGTAAAATATATTCAAGAATTGAGATCTAACATGTGGTATTAGAGCGGGTACAAAGATGAAAGAATTATCCTTATAATCCTCCTTTAGCTTCAACATAAATAAATCCAAAAAGCACTTTGTTTGAGAATTTTTTTAATTTTGAAAAAGGAAATTTCAAGGTTAAAATCATCCTACATAAGATTGTGATCATAATGAAAAATTCCATGGGAGATTTCTTTAAAATTTATTAAAAGGCTTCTAGGTGAAAAACCCTTGCCAATGTAAAAAAATTCTTTAAGCATAAAAAGGGGTTTTCATCCCTTCTCAAGACCAATAAAATCATAAGGCCTATAAGAAAAAACCAAGCCAAGCTTAGAAATAAATAAATGTTTGTCATTTTAAAAGATAAGAAATGAAAAGGAAGCCATAGAAACCATTGAAGCTTCTTAAATTTGCAAGAAAGGGAAGCCATATAATCCCCTTTGAAAATATTAAGAATGAAACCATTGAAGCCATTTAAAATGCATTGCAAAGAACATTGCATAATATTAAAAGCATAATCCCATAAAGGATCATAAAAAGGAAGAATTAAATATTTTCAAAGCCAAAATAAGTAACATTATACAAGTTACAAAATTATAGAAAAAGAAACATCCCACAAAGAGATAAAACATTCCAAGAGAATATGATTAGACATCAAGAATTGTAAACATACTGCAATTTTTAAAAGGGGAAATCTCAATTAAATTTTTCTAACAAGAACCCATTCTCAAGAAGTTACTTTAGCAAAAGGTAGAGACCAAAGCCTAGAACAAAATAATTATAAAGGAGTTTGTTTACAAAATTTGAAGTGTTCCAAATTGGAATGACAAAAGGAAAATGGATGTTGCATAAGATACATCCAAAATAAATAACCAAAATTATAAAATTGAAGAAGTGCATGAGAAACAAAACTCAAGCTATTCTTGATGTTCACACTTGAGTGAAATGGTGCAAGAACCTTGTGAAAAGCAAAAATTAGAAAAGAGCAAATATCACATGCTTCAACGGATCAAAGCATCTTTAGAAGGTAAGTAATATATATATATATATATATATATATAAGAGAAAGTGGAAGAATATGTAGTTAGAGAGAAAGAAAGAAAGTGCAAATAAACAAAAATAATTTGAACAAACAATGCAACATATTAGAGAACACACAAATTGGTAGCATAAAGCAAAGTTGGATGAACAGAAGCCTTGACCTCTAAACAAGTAGCATAAAGAAATCAAGTTTGTAGTCTAACATAGCATATTCCAACATCCTTCCATTAAGAAACCATGTAAATTACCAAAGACCTATAACTAGACAATAAGGTGTTAACAAAAAAGTAGAAAGAAAAATAATTTTTGAAGGTGTGGAAAGTGTTTGGAGATACTACATGGACAAAAAAAATTGAATGCATTTTGCAAATGGTCAATTCAAAACAACCAGAAAGTGGGATCCCCTTATCAAAATAGTGAGAAATTTAAAATGATCAAACAAAATGTTAGAGATCAACATTTGCCTATGAATTATCAAAAGAAGCAAATCAAGTAAAGATGCCACCATATTTGAGGTAAATAAAGCAGTCAGCAAAAGGAATGATATTTCAAAGTAAAATGAGTAGGAAATATAAATCAATTCTCAAAAAAATGTTCCTTCTCATCAGACTTAAGATTGGATGCTTAGAAACATTTACATGAGCAAAGAGTGCAATTTGCATGTAAACATGGACGTAAGTAGTCCAAAAGGTACACAGAGATATCACACGTTGGTAGTGACTAAAAGCATTGAAAGAAGTAAAAGTATATCCTTTATTTTATTAAAATTATAGGATAAAAGGAAAGTGTTATATTTTTATAGAAAAGAAAATTACTAGAAAATTCCATAGAATATTCCATATAAAGGGAAGGAAATTTCCTCTATTTAAAATTTTTTCCAACAAACAATTTTTCTGGGCAATTTGAAGCAACTATCAAATATATGAGTATAGACCTATACTTGTCAGAAATCATTTTTTCAAGTGCATTCAATAAAAGAAGAATATTTAAATTTTGTAAATGTTTTCTATGTATATTGAAGCACCAAATTTCTTGTTGCTAGATTCCCAATTATTGAAGAAAAATTATTATGCTACCTATAAAATCAAACTTGGGATATAGCTTGAATATGAGGAAGTATGGGAAGTAGTATATGGGATGATTACTCATTGGATAACACAAGGATAAGATCAAATACAATTTTATAAGTCAAACAGAAAAGCAAGACTAATCATCATGTTTATATTAGTAGATGATATCCAATCATATGTTAAGGATTCAGCCATGAATAAATATGCATAGGAGAAGCTAAAATATTATTTGAAGCCAATATTAAAAATTATATTCTATTCCTCTAGATCCAACTCCATTATTTTAAGAAAAAGAGTTGAGAAAAGTTGGAATTGTTCATGAAGAGAATAACAAAAATTGTGAGCTTCATTGCAAGCATTAGGAACACAAGTATCTAATGAAATATTAGTTCCTATTATTTTTTACATGACTTTCATCAAATTATAATATTTTCATAGCTATATTAGATATTAATGAGTAAACACCAAACTTTGAAAAGCTAGTGAACCTATTTTAGAAAGTAGAGGCCTCACATACAACAGAAGAAGAAGAACAATTATTGCTTACCAATCAAAGATAAAAGCATCCATTTAGAAGAGGCATAAGACCTCCATAGTGATTCCAACAAGGAAACAATTTTCAAAGATAATAGAATCAGAGAAATAATTTTTAAAGGAGCACTTTTCAAATGTAAAATACATAAACATTGTGGTAGAAATAGATATACCATGAATGAATATTGGCATATTATTGGTAAAAGATATTTCTAATGGAAGGATTTGTGCACCCACAAACTCAACCAACATTGAGTGATCGTAAAATTACAAGTTTTGAGACCAATATCCAAAGTAGGCTAGTTCCGTGAAAGGTTCTAACCACTTTTGTTTGGGTTAAGAAAAAGGATATAGAGAAAAATCTAATCTAAAGTCATAAAATATAGAGGGACAGGTTAGTCGCATCAAGATACATGTAAGATCAGAACTAAAACATAAACAACATACACTTGAACCATCTAACAGTTTAGCCAACACATTTCAATATCATTCAATGCTTAGTATTTGATTGTGAATTCTAGAATTAATGAACAAACAGTAAAAATATAGAATGCAAAATTAAAACTAATTCATTCACCAATTTTAGCAAAAATAAATAACCATAATGTTCATACATACATGAAAGTGCTTGAATACCAGATAATAGTTCATTTGTATTCAATATGCTTCAAATATTACATACAAATTGTAATAGCCAAGAGCCGACCATGAAAATACATTACATCCTCATACTTATAGACATGAGACCTCGCTCCTTTTATAGGACAATAAAAATTTAATTAATGAGGTGCCACCATAGCAGTGAGTAGTTGGCTTCTTTAAATATCCTATGAATGGAACATCTCTACATCACCTAGATTGGGTGCATTAATAATATTTATCTAACCTCTCAATCCACTTCTACATCTGATACAATTGTTGTACTTTACACATCCATGCCTAGGGCTAGGGTAGTTGGGGCATTAACAATATCTATAACTTACTTCGACCTTGAACACAATGCTCTACAAGGACTAGCAAGAAATTGAATCCCTAAGATTTCAAATTGGACTTTATGGTGGGCTCCTGGATTTTCCATAAAACTATGTCAATTCTTGATTTCACTAGGTGTTCACTTCTGTGCAGGGTAAACCTTTTGGATTGGACTCATAGTGCAATATTGCCTTAGCTTTTCATCCCATTATGCTAAGTATTCACCTTGGGTGGGGGTTCAGGCTTTGAGGAATCCCACAACTTTTCCTATTTTTTTACCCGTTGTAGCATTTGATTTACCTAGGGTGTAACTTTGGAGCACCTCCCTTCACTTTTGGCTTCCTATTTCTCCACCTCGCCTTATTTTTTTGGGAAACATTTTGGGATTGCTCCACCCTTGTGACCTTTCCAAAATTCTACCCAGTCGAGGGTGGAGTTTTGGAATTCACCTCAATTTTTTGACCCCTCAAATCTCTTCCCCTATCTACTCCTTTGATTGGGTAGAACTTTAAGAGCGGTAGGGAAATTCTTGGGATTAGAATCTCCACTCGAAGATTGACCTTTGTATTATTGTTAGGGTGTGACTTTTGGGATGCACCCAAGTTTTGGAGACACCCAATTCTCTACCCCACACCCTTGGTGACTTTAAATTTTTTTACTTGCTAAAAAATGGAAAACCTAGACAAAAAGGGGTAAAAGCAATTCTCTTCCTTGATCAAAATTTTAAACAAAAATAAAAATTATATAAAAAATCCTTGGCCACTATCCATTGTGCTACAAAGTAATAACATCAAAAACAATTGCACCAAGCTTGAAGAGGCCTTCCTACTCCTTTTAAAATCCTATCGCTCCTCCTAACTCGACTCATTGTTGCACCCATATTCCAAAAGACTTGATTTGGAACATTACCATCACAAGGATTTGAACCTTGAGGTTCTGGCATATGCGCTCCTAAATTTAAGCAATAGCGAGGGGAGAACTTCTGATCTGATCAATGATGGCCTCTAACTGACAAAGATCCTTGTAGGAAGGGTCGTGCTAATTTTTAGTTTTTTCTTCTATTTTAGAAAAATATTGGATAGCCTTAATATGACATCCAATATTTTATCTACTACCACCAGCTCTTCAAGTGTGAAAATATCATTTGCATCCCACTCTAGGACCTCGAATAGATTTATGAGGCCCTACTCTTTATGAAACTACCTGTTACTATCCTAGAACCCTAGAGAACCAAGTGTTCTAAGTCCGACATTGATCATGTTCATATTCTCCACTTCCTTCTTCAATGTGGCATGGATTTCTTTACCTTCATAGTATAGATCTATAACAAAAAGTACTTGTTGCATGCGGGCCCTGGTTTGATCCATTTCCCATTTTGAACACTCCAACAATATGGGATCCGCCCTCCTAAACATTGCTTTCATCGACAATGCTTGAGGGTCCATGCTTTACACCACCTCTATATTATTGGCTAATTCTACCTTCGCCTCTCTGGAAGTTGATAGACTATCTGTTAACCTTTGTGCAAAGGTGGGTAGCACCTTCAATGTTGCCTCTTTTATTTTGCCTAGATAGAAACATTTAATAGGACTTATCCATACCTTTGAAATTATTGCTCTGTGAGGTGTATCTCTTTCTCTCATAGATAATTCAAAGCATCATTCAAGGACTTCTTCAACTGCTACAATTTATCTTGAGCTTTGATATTTTGCTTCTCAAATGATCCCTAGGTGACCTACAACTTGGTTTTTAGTGCATTGATCTCCTCATCCTTTTATTCCAACGTCTTCTTGGAGGGAGATTTTTTCATGCCATCTTGGAGTTCCTTCACCTTTTGATCTAGAGCTCTCTACTCTAGTTTTGCTCACTTAAGATGATATTCCAAGTAGCTAATATTTTTCCTCACAAGATTAAATTTCTTTTCCTCATCCTTATTTTTCTAGAATAGTGTATCAACCTGCACATACAAATTTTGAAGGGTTTGAGCCCTAGGGATATTTGAAATATCTTTGGTGCTCACCTAGAAATCCCATTCCTCTCACCCCATTTATACAAGGGATTTATTGACTTTTTGCACATCAATTATTTCATGCATCCTTCCTTCTATTAGACCACACTCAAGATACATCATGGGAATCATCGATGCTCGTTCATATGCTAGCTCCTACCATTGTTGGTCATCCCACTTTATTTGAATATCTTGTATGTTCTTTATTACAACATAGACCTCTAGCAAGTCTTCTTCTATAACATGTGGGAGAAGTGGTGTAGTTAGGAATGTTGGGAGAGGGGTCATTAGACAAGATACCAAGGTTTGAGTTTGGAGTGAACTAATTATCTTACCCAAGTGTTGTAGATTTGGCAATATCATAGATGACTAAGGTAGCTAGGATTGAGCAAAATATTATAGGGGTGTGCTAGGAAAAGACATCATCACGAATGGGGATTGGAGAAGAGTAGACACCATAGATAAAGTATTGAGTATGGGTGGAGGAGGTAGGAACTCAAGTGATTTCTTGGAAGATACATGTTGGTGGTTAGGGGGAAGAGGAGGTGCCATGTGAGCTATGGCTAGTATTATCCCAATGATTTGTGCTTGGGATAGAGTAGGGGAATCCTATATGGTTTCTAATTATGAGATCCAATGAGGATATGGTAAATGGGAGTCCACTATTTCAACTATGTCTCACTCTCGCATCACTTTGGGAGGTTCCTTTACTAATAGCTCTTACTTCTGGATATTTCTAGAGGCCAACATTACTTCTATCTTTGGGAATTTGAGAGGAGTATTTCACCCTTTGCTTACCACTTTTTGATATTGATACATGTTAGGGCTAGGGTAGCCTTTTCTCTTCCTACTTGATTTAGCCTTTGGAGGTGGAGGCGCAGGGGATTTCTAAACTTTCACCCTAAATTTTTTGGTTGATCTGGTGATTCTAACATCTGGTGAAGGTTCCACAGGTGAGACTTCTTATTCATTTCTTCCTATTTATCCTCTTCTTCATCAACTTCCTCTTCATATTCCTTGCATTGCACAGGGCTAGTCGTGTTCGACTTCCTCAAGATTTCAGGAGTGAGATCCTCTCCTTATTTATTCTTCCATATCTTGCAGTTGGCATCAAATATGGAGAATTGTCCATATATTTTTCTAGAGAATGCTTTCTTGATATCACCCTGCTCACACTGCATAATCCACCATTGCTCAATTTTACTCTCCTCCCATTTCTTCTATCGAATTATTTCTTGGATCAAAGATGATTTTATCCACTGAGTGGGATCTTTCTTAAGATTAAACACATTCTCATATGGATAATAGACCCTCCATAGTGTCTACTTATGCATTTTGAGCCTAGTTAGAGGTATTATTTCATCCTTCAATAGGTTCTTATACTTCAAAACTTCTTCATTAGCCTTGTTCTTTTTATGTTTGAACTATCACAACTTCACATTGTCTTGAAGCCTAGTTCTCAAAGTATTATCAAGATCATAATGCCATCTAGGCGGCACCATAGGGAGACCTAGGGAAGAAAATCTATCATCAAGCTTTTGAAATTAAACATCCTCCTTTTTGGGTAGAAGGATAGGCCCAAACAATACTGACTGTGGGAAAATTCCCTTCTTCTTGGTTCCAAGTCCCCATTTTTCCTCAATGAAATAGATCTATCGACATACTTCCATACCAAATATCCAATCCATCATATAGAATGGAAGAAAATATGGGAATTTTGAGAACCCATATAGTTGGATGCACGTTCCTTCCTCTAGGAAGTACTAGTCTCAAGTCTCCTACATGTTGGTTCTCAAGAAATCATGCACCTTGCTCGACAATCATGGATAGACCTGGTAAATGCATGCAAGGGTGGGACCCACAAACTTCCTATTGAACTCCAAATAAGAGGTACTCCTAAGCGTATGTATCTAGTCTACAACCAGATGTATCTGTCCCTTCTCATACCTATATTGGATTTGCATAGTGTGTTTATCATAAGGTATGCTATAGAAAAATAACCAGGCCAAATGTGACACATACCAAAATTCTTGGCTATATTTGCTTTGATAGTCTGCCAACTGCTTTCATATGTTCCTGGACAAGAAATCTACCCAAATCAAGCCTTATGGAGTTGAAATCCCATAAAATAGCATACACCATCACCATCTGATGTGGATGCATAGTTTCATCTAATGAGAGACCCAATAGGATGGCCAACAAAGACAAGATGGGTTGGACTTCATATTTGAAATCCTTTATTGATCGGGTGTTCTCCATGTAGTCATCTAGTAGTCCACCAAGGGCTTCAATCACCCACTTTTAGGGCCATCCTTGTATAGAAAGTCTTGTTGTTCATCTGTATATATGATTTTTAGCCATGCTTCATGAGGCTCATGTGTAAAGGAGGCTTTGGGAAGAAATACCTCTTAAATGGTGCTAGCATTTATTTAGAACAATACTTACCCTTTTCATATTGGATTGCACCAGTGGCTGCGTCATAAAATTTTACAATAGCGTGAACCAACTTGGGGCAAGGGTGAATAAGGAATGGCATATAGGCACTTAGCTAAGTTCTCCAAGAGAGGGCTATCGAGTTTTTGGAGATTTTTACCACCATGATCGTTGCAGCTTCACGAAAAATTCTTATTTTATCTCTAATAGTTATTTTCATGTCATTGAGCCTCTCATATGAGTCTTCCAACTTATTTTAAATATTTTCCCACATCATTTTCAGACCTAAAATTATATTTACTCACAAATATTTTTTCTCCATAGATGGGTGGCCACAAGAATTCAAAAATCATCCTCAATTTTGACTTTCACCAGATTTTGTTATCACTCCAAACATTGTATTAGAAAAACAAATAGAGAGGAAAGAAGTAAGTTCACCTACCAAATTCCTCTATTATAGTGCTTGGTTGGAGATGCAATTGGGGCATTCATCAAGATAGTTAAAGGGAATTTGCTCAAAACAAGGAAAATATTTTTGAAAAAGGTTTTCTTTTAATAGTCAGTCCCTATGTATTTCCCTTGGGAGGTGAACCACTAGCCAATGAGGTGGCTACATTTTTTGCTTTAGTCATCCTAGTGTGGTGATATTTGGACATTTCTTTCAAATTAGAATTCTTTTGATTATTGTGCCACCATAATTCGCTAGAGTTTTATTGGATGTAAGTAGATTGAGCTTAAGATTCAATATTTATGATTGCCTATCCTTTACTTCATATGATGTGTTCCTTAATTGTATTGGCC
The DNA here is from genome assembly GCA_028583015.1 of Wollemia nobilis. Taxonomy (NCBI): domain Eukaryota; kingdom Viridiplantae; phylum Streptophyta; class Pinopsida; order Araucariales; family Araucariaceae; genus Wollemia; species Wollemia nobilis. Next base: position 467,892 of record JAQPPZ010008116.1, read on the forward strand.
TTAACAACAATTTTGATGTGTTCATCTAAGGAGAAACCACCTAGTAAATTTTACTTCTTAAGTCACTACATTTTCAGTGCTCTTGGTATGCAAACCATCTTGTTAGTTTGGCAACAATTAAATCATGCCACTACCACTGAAGTGGTGGTTGATATTCCCCATACCCCATATTAATGATATCCTCTAATGATTGGTTTGGGGAATGTATTTTTCACAACATGATTGGCATGGTATGGTTATCACACGTGTCTACTTTTGGAGGCAATTGGACAACTAATTTTCTGACAAGCTTAGGTATAGATCTTCTTCATGGTAGAACTTTAGGATTTTTGGGAAGTGGGTTGCATCCCAAATTTTTATCCACCCCTTGATTACAGTAGCATTTAGCATGATGATAGATTTTTTGGAATCTTTTGACTTATCACTTGTCCCATTTTTTTTGCCCCACCCTTTTGTTGCTACTTTGTTGGGGCCACATTTTTTATTCCATTAGGGCTATGTTTCCCATTTCTCCACCCATGGTAGATGAGATTTTAGGCTAAGATGATTATGAGGCTTCCTACCATTTATCCATCCTACCCATATTTTACCAACTTCTTACTTCAACTTTCTAGGTCTACAGAGGATTTCTCATCAGCCTATCTTATATTGGTCTTCATCTCATCATCTAAGCTAAGTGCATGCTTAGGTCAAAAATACACTATGATAGAGGATGAGAAATTGACATGCTCTAAAAAATTTATACAATAGTACTAAAAAAAAATAAAAAGTAGCAAGGGAAAGGAATATATACATATATACAATCCAGATCATGATCCAGACTAAGCATAATGCTTAAGGTACTAACCATTTATAGGAATTGGGAGCAGTCTTCCTTCCAGATCCTATAGCTAGTATGCATTTGAATGTTTGCAACTTTGGATAAGATATGGGCCTGACAAAAAAGAGTTAAACTTGTCATGAATGCCTGGTTTTTCTCGGTCAACGTCCCATTTCAGGACAAGATCACCTTCGAAGAATGTCTTTGGTGTGGCTTTCTTATCAAACCAATGTTTGACAATATTTTGATGATGACATAGGTTATTGTATGCCTTCTCATATTCTTCTTCTAGTTGCATCAGCTATACTAGCCTTTTCTCCATATTTTGAGAAATAGTTTTCCTCTATCTCACTCATGAATTTGAGAGTTGAGGAGCTCTAGGTGGATTTATGGAACCACCTCCTTTCCATAGACCAGGGCATAGGGTGATGTCTTTAGTGATTTCTTAGGCATGATTATGTCCACCCATAGCACTCGATCAAGAAGGAGGTGCCACATTATGGGATTGTGCTCTATGCTTCACTTGATTATTCTTAGTAAATTTTTGTTAGTAGCCTCCACTAGACCATTTCCCTATGGGTAATAGTTTGAATATGCATTCTAGTAGATGCCATATTTTCTAGCAAATTCCATGGTTTTGGCACCTATGAAATGTGTACCATTATCAGATACAATGGTGGTAGGGACTCCAAACCTGGTTATTAGCCTTTCTAAGAAATCAATGACCATTTGTTGGTCAACATGCTTGGTGGCTTTTGCTTTGGTCCATTTTGTGAAATAGTTAGTTGTTGTGAGTATATACTTGTGATCAACTGATGAATTTGGATTGATCACACCGATGAAATCTAATCCCCATTGTTGAAATGACTCCTCTACTACTATTGGCTATAAAGGCATGGTAGAATATTTGGCTTTCCCAATGAATCTTTGACACTTGTCACATGCTCATACAAACTTGAATGCATCAGAGAAAATAGATGGCCAATAAAATCTAGCTCTCAAAATCTTGGTTGTCATGGTCTAGTCGAATAGTGCCCTCTTGAGAATCCAACATGAAATTCTTTGAGAATACTCTTAGCCTTTTCTGGTGGTATGCATCTCAAGAGTACTCCATAAAAGTTCCTTCGGTATAGGACATTATTGATTAGTGCATAATTTTTTTCTTGCAATCTATATCTTCTCCTCTGAGATGTTATCAATCCTTCTAGATATTTTCCAAAATTAAAATAATGCATTAATTGAGTGATTTAGGTAATCGGTGACATCTGCATTTCTCCCTACCTCATGGGGTTGCCTTCCTCTATATACATATTAGGTTCCATAGCCACAGATTGGGCCAATTGCTAACAGAGTGACCTTCCTCTTACTAGATTTTTTGGTTTGATTTCTATATCAAACTCCTAAATTTTTATAGTCCAACCCACTCTTCTCTCACCTAGATCCCCTTGTATAATGAAAATTTTAACGTCTAGATGCACCACATACATGAGGACTTTACTTTGAGAAATAAAGTGCCTAAACTTCTTCAGGGATTTCATAATGGCATAAACCTACCTCTCAATAAAATTGTACTTCTCTTCATGATCTTGTAGGGTTTGACTAAGGAAATCAATTGGCCTTTCATTATTGTCTTCTCTCTTTTGAGTGAGAACTACAACATAGCTCTCCTCTACTCCAAATGCATATAAAATGAAATACTTGGAGTAATCTAGGTTGGTAAGGATCGAGGCTCATGAAATTGCTTCTTTGATACTTCTGAAAGCATCTCATTGCACTTCATTCCACTTCAACTCTACATTTTTCTTGATCATCTCTATCATGGGTTTAACTATATGAGGAAAATAAAAAGTATACTTTTTTATGAAGTTGATTTGTCCAAAGAAAGACTAAAGTCCCTTCTTATTCATGGGAAATGGGAAATCTCATATAGTTTTTACCTTATCCTTGTTAATAGCAAGCCCTATTTTAGACACAATATACCCTAGCAATTTTTCTTCTTGCACGATGAATACCAATATTTTTGGATTGAGTGATATCCCAAAATCCCTGTATGTCTCAAATACTTGTGTAAGGTGATCTATACAATCTTATTTTCTATGATAAAATATAGTCATATAATCTATATATTATGATCGCTCTATTCACTAGTTCACTAAATGTCATATCCATTACCATCTAAAAAGTAGCTTTCATATTAGACAACTCAAGCGACATCCATTGATAAGAGAAGGTTCTCCATTTGGTGGTGAAGGTTGTCTTATATTGGTCTTCATCTCGAACATAAATTTGATTGAATCTAAAAAATCCATCTAGTAGATAAAATATCTCTGCTCCTACTACTATGTGTAGTATCTGATCAATTTGTAGCAAGGGATAATGGTCTTTTAAAGATACTATGTTCAAGCTTAAAAATTCAACATAGAGCCTAATATATACATTTTTTTTTCTGATTGGAACTAGGTTTGCCACCTAGGTAGAATGCTTGATAGGGTATATTATCTTGGCATTAAGAAAATTCAAGAGTTCCTATTTCATCAAGGCTTCAATATTTGGGTTGACTGGCCTTTGTTTCTGTTGGATTGGTTTTGCATCTGATTCCAATTCAATGGTATGTTGAATAGTGTTCTTATTATAAACCTTGAGGTCATCATATGTCTAGGTGATAATATCATCATACCTTTTGCACAACTCCTGGATATGACCTAGCTCTTCTTCTAAGAAATCCACACTTACCTTCAGACTCTTTCTTAGGGCCACTAAAACCTCCTTGGATCCCTTAGCATCAATTTTAATCATGTGACCCACTGGGCGATCGTTGTTATCAAACAGACTCTCCAAGGTAATTAGACCTTTTGGTATGTGGTTATTCTTTAGCTGGAGGAATTCCTCCTCTTCTTCCTCTTGATCTTCATCTCCCACAGGTCCAGTTGAACAGTTCATTTCCTAGATTAAGAAATCTATTATTTGTTCATCACTCTCAAATACCTACCAAAATATGTCTTTATCTGGTATGGAAGGCTGGTATATCAACCTTACTATCTTGGGCCTATGTATGATATTTGACATAGGGTAATAACTAGCTCCCATGGTTACTAGGGTGTCAACATGGGTATTTTGGTTTCTGGGGATGGCTTTAATATTTAGGGCCTCAAAGGCCTCCAGTAAGTCCCAAAATATGTTCCTATATACCTTGAGATAGTGTTGTTTGCTTACACACTTCTCAATGATTTGATTAATTACCAACTCAAAATCTCTAAATATTTGTAGCTGCTTGATTCCAAGTTTCTCAACTTTCTTTAATCCTAGGCATAGGGCTTCATACTCTATTGCATTGTTAGTGTAGATCCATGTGAGTCTATAATAGAAGGTCTTTTGAGATCCTACGGGTGAGATTTATTAGAAATAAATTATATTACATCATTTGGATCATGTAAATATACCTTTCCTTATTACATACTTAGGACATTAGATTACTTTAGGTAGAAGTTATCTAGTTACTTCATGCAATGTAATAACTGTACAAGTATCAAAGTGCAAGTTATATATGTGCAAGTCCCTTGCACATCTAGGTATAGTGTTTGCCAAGATACCTATTCCTAAATAAATGGCCATATGTATAGAACATAGATATAGCATTGTGTAGAGATTACTATATCAGTAGGAAGTAGTATTGACCAGAGTGGTATGATGTAGCAATGTGATGTAATATGGTGGAGTGTAATATGCTCAATTCCTATTCTTGAGTAGTAGCTCTATTCATGGAGTGTTTAGTTCCTCCAAAGCTATTTTGTAAATATCTCCATCATTTCTATATATATTATTTTTAGTCATCTCCTAGATTTACTTAATGTTATATTATTTTGCATCTTGTATTTGCTATCTCCCATCACATGCTACATCAAAAACTAACAGTGGTATAAAATCCATGGTAGGTCAATAGGAAAGCCACCATTATCATTGATACTAAGTTTTTGTCAACCTAACGTGCAATTGGACCAGTCATTATCAAAAATACTTAAGAGAGTCTAGGTGGTAGAATTAAGGAAAGCCACAAGTTAGGACTGAAAGAGATCTCAGGTTTTGGAATATTGAGATTGAACTTCATGAATTGTCAAAATTAGGTGAAGAAGAAAACCTATGTCTTCAACAAGAACTAATTACATTGGAAAGGACTTATGTTCTCAAGAAGAGCAAATAAACATTCAAGAAGACCAAGGAAAACAACTAGACATTCAAGAAATTTTAGAAATATTGGAAAGATCAAAATGTCATTTACAACACTTGATAGAAGATACTGAAAATGGTGCCTCACAATCAATGTTAAAAGAAATCAAAAATAAAAATTTCTTAGCACTTAGCAATTATCTGAATGGAAAGCTTGATGAGACATATAAAGCTTCTAAAAATAGTTTCATATTACCAAGTGATATAGGAGACATGATATATATGGCATTACTTTCAAATGAAATTCTAAAAGATAAGAGGACATGATAGAAGATTTGAAGAATAGGTATGTTGATGAAGTAAATACTTTGAACAGTACGCTTGCAAATATTACTAGGGAAACAGAAAAAGGGGATTATTCTACACTTCAAAAATACATGTAAATTATTCTCAATAACGCTAATGATTACTATGAATATTTTTTTACTATACCTACCAATCTATGGAGAATAATCTACTAAGGAATTATCACTCTTAATATTTCTAATATGGGAGAATAGGAAAATGTTGAAGAAATAAAAAACAATATAGAAATGAAATATGCTTCTAATGATACAAATGACTTAAGACCTATGATGGTAGATTCATGTTGCAATACCATAGAATCAAAACCATTGATGATTGATGCATGACATGATACTAGTGATCCTCTTCAAATGAATAAAGATGCAAATCACGATTCTTATAAAAATGAAAGGGAATATTACAATGCAAGCATTGACACTAGATAATCCTTGACAAATATAAAACCTATTACAAATACTGATGTTATATGTGATATAAGTGATCTAAATACAATTCATGACTTCTCAAAAAATTTCATGTTACTAGAATTGATGAAATCATAGATACAAATGATGATAGATACAATTATGTACAGGATCATATTGACAAATATCATTCTAATTATTTTATTGGGCATAATAATGGTTTTTTTTCAAAGTTGATAAGATATGAAGATACAAGATCCAAAGATATGAATAGGGAATGAAAGAACCAATTACACTAGAAATTATATTAGAATAGGAAGGTCTTGAATATACAGATCAAACTAGCAGCTGCAAACAAGGAACAAAGTTTATAATAGAATTTAGTGATATCAAATCAGTGATAGAGATTGATAGGAATAGTTACTATGAATAACATAATGGTCAAAGGGATTTGTAGACTTCCTAATTTTTTCTTTACTAAATCGAGAATTATTTTTTATATATATTTAACCAATCCCTTGTTAAAGGTTAACAACTCTCCCTAGCCTAACCAATTCAATTTGATTGACTTAAGATGATATTAGCTCCATTACCCAACATGTACATATAACATAACTCACCCATCACTACTTCTTACATACGTCTATCAATGTAAGAGTACTAATCCCCACATTCCCCATAAGTCTCTCTATGGGAATGCACTTAGCACAAGAATTTTTGACTATCTCTCTCATCTAACCAATGAGCTAGTCTACTTTCCTTGAGCTCATGACTCTGTTGGCTACTTATCATTCAGTAGTTACAATAGACATCCACTAGCATATTATAACAAATATAAATGTTTAAGTTCAACTCTTCTTCTTTAAAGCTAAGGGTCTAATTGATACATGGGTTAGATATGGATCTACCGTATATTTATGATAGAAAGTTTTTTCTTTAACATAATTAGTCTATCCTTCCTTTAAAATAGGCACTCTAATTATTTTAAGAGAACTTATGTGTTTGTGGCCCAAAATCAAATGGAGACAATCACGTGGGTTTAACCCCGATGATAACTAGATGGTTTCACCTAAAACATCATCAATTCTCATGTCGACTATACTTTTTCCTACTCCAGTTCCCAATGAAAATGTAGATATTCAAGGAGAAAATGAGTCAACCCCATTTGCTAAATATCTAACCCATTACTACCCTTCATAGCTAATATCTTCCATTGAACAAGAATGGCACAACCTAAAACATAATGAAATAAAAATAATATCTAAATAAATCATGGAGATTTTACATTATCTCAAGGATATACATTTTATTTAATAATGCATTCGAGTCCTTTAAATGAAACTCAACATCGATTCTACAATAGTTCACCAAGCTATATTTCCCAACATTAAATTTTTATTACATTCCAATTATGTAGGGGGTACGACTGACATAGATTTTTTGGAATGTCTATTGTCCGGATACCATCCAAGATTTTTAAAAGGAATATCTTCTCATCTTCTCCTTAAGAAAAGTTACATGCATCAATATGTATAACAATATCCAAAAAATATTCGTATTCTAGATCCTCACCAGATTCGATCAACAAAATTTCCTCTATTAGATCACCTACAATCAGATTAGTAAGGAGCCCATTTCTTTCACAAGTGCATTCGAGGCCACTGAGAGGGATTTCCTTTCCATAGGGATCAAATATGGATCCAACTCATAAAATCGAGCAACTCATTCTGCCATCAGGATTCAACTACTCATAAGATATTTATCATATGCAAGCTCTATTTATTTTACCATATTTCTTTCAGATGGTAAATAAAAATACATGCCTACTATAACTAAGACAATTTATCTTGCCAATGATAATTACATGTACACACATCCATTAATCTATTCTTCAAAGATAATAAAAGGTAAGATAATTTCTTTTCATCTACGACAATGCATATACAAACATCCATAAAGCTATTCTTCAGAGATAATAGAAATTCTCTAAGCGTGTATTCATTCACATAGAAACACGTGTATAATTCTCTCATTTATATAAACAATTATGTAGTACACAACTTCTAACATTCTATAAGCAATCGTTCCATTTTCTAATAAAATAATTTCTAAATAAAGTTTCTTTATGAATCATTTCTATCTTGCCTATCATATATATTCTCAGTAGCTTATTTCAAAAACAATGAATCAAAACTCATTTATTCCACAAAATAATTACTAAGGTAACATATATAGTTTATATCTTTATTTTCTACTATTTGGGATCAAGTTCATCCAATAACATACACTCATTTCCTCAAGTGTGCCTACTCTAATTTGGGAACCAAGAATTACACCTATCACATGGCTAAAGAAACCCAACATTACTCCACATAGTGAGAGAAACTATACTCATTAGACACATACATAGTTTGAACTAAAAATTAGTCAAATCGACTTGGAGCAAAGGTATTGTGCCCAGTCGATTGAAAAGTACTACACTAGTCTATGTTCCTCTACAAGGCTACTCCAAAGGCAAAACAAAAATCTACATACCAAAATCCCACTTGAAACAGAATATGGAAGCTCTCATGCAAAAATATTTAATGGCAACAATAGTCTCACAAGCTATAGTTGACTCCCCCTAGATCATATGTCGAATAAGAAACTACGATATATATTTTCATCTATAATTATTTTAGGCTTCCATGTCATGACCCTCTCAAATGGATCTTTCAACATGGAAAATAATGTATTAATTTATGGTACTTTAATACTCGATTTTGTGCAATTAAGCAGTTATGCAATGTTAGTAGATATTGAAGAGCATGATACTGCTAACAAATTGCCAATGTGTAGGATCGGGTACACTTGTAAGTGAAAGAAGTTGAGTCATCCACCAAAGGTGAGGGTAATTGAGGTTGAAAAAATTATGAGAAGGCAACTTGAAGGTAACAAGTATAAATACCTTCATATAGGTATGCATTCAGTTTAGGGATAATCATCAATAGATAGCCACCTTGAGCCCTAAACTGATAGCCTAGTAGCTATCATAATTTTTGGAGGCTGAGACAAGAGACTAAATTGATGGAAAGACTCCCTCTTTGTCTATTGCACATGCTTAATTTATCTTTTACTTCAGCACTAATGCCTCAATAATTTGGGAAGTGTGAATGGATAGGTTATCTCCATAACTCCTTATGTGCTCTGGTAAATAGAATGATAAAGATATTTCATTTTAAATAAATAGTTGATTTATTTTAGAATGATAAAGAGATTTCATTTTAATAAATAGTTGATTTATTTTATAATTATAAAGAGATTTCATTTTAAATAAATAGTTGATTTATTTTAGAATGATAAAGAGATTTCATTTTAAATAAATAGTTGATTGCTTTAGAATGAAAAGATACCTCTTTATAAATAAATAATTGATATACTTTAAAAAAATAAAGAGATTATTTTATAATAAAGGAATTTCATTCAAATAGTTGTTTTATGTTAAGTGATAAAAGAATATTCACTATAAACACATAACTATCCTATTTGAAATGATAAATGAAATTCATTTAACTTAATTATCAAAAACTTTTATTTAAAATGATGATGAGCATTCATTTAAACTAAATATTAAAGTTCTACCTAGATGATAATTAAAATTCATCTTATCTGCTATTGAAAATATCTCTAAGCAATTTAATAAAAGCAGCTAGGTGAGCAATAATTAAGACCACTTTAAGGATCCGTAGGATCATATATTTGTGCCTACATTTCTTGGGATTTTGACCAAGGTGGAAATGTGAAGCTCCATACCAAGTATAAAAGGGATGGCTTAATTAATAACAAGCTTTGGGGAGTGAGAAAATAAAATAATTCTTTAATACAAAGGGTGATCGGTAGCTACGGATGGGAGAGGGAAGTAATGGCAGGCAATTGAGCTTTAATGAGAAGACAATACTACCAAGTGGGAAAGGGAGAGAGATTCCCTAAAGAGGAAATAAGGTGGAGAGATATGCATATGATGAAGAGGTGGAGGAACTAGAAGGAGGAAAAACTAGAGCATATTGTAGAAAAGGAGTGAACAACATAGACATCTTGGAATCCTGTGGTGGGTATTACAAGAGTGCTCATATTGGAATCCATTGGCGAATGATTTTATGTGGGTTACATTTCATTTGCTTTTCCTTTTAATATAAAATAAATTGGTTATAATCCCCATGGCCATGGATGTGGTTGATCTAGTTTTATTCCTTGAAACTATAGACAGACTATTCTTGTTTATATTGTAGCTCCTTGAACTGGATTTCATGCTTTTCTCTTCGTAGATAGCGTAGGTGTGTTTGGGGAAAACTTTGTAGGAGGCATGTTGTAAACTTGCACTTCTCATATCATTGCTTGGATTTTATCCCCTGTTCAAACCATAGAAACTAATATTTTTGTAACCTCTGATAGATGCCTACGTCACCTGTTCTTAAGGTATGGTGTACCTCTCAACGTGTGTCCCTTTTGAGGCCAATGAGATATCATGGATGACATATTTATTTACATCACTTATTACCTAAATTATTATCTATTTTACCAAGCATCCTTATGGTGATCATGGAATGCACACATATCCAAAGAGGCACCTTGTGTGTTCTGGATGATGGGGTGCTTCGTTGTTAATACCATTGTGACCAACATTGTAACTCTCTCTTACCTCAAATCACTTTAGAATTTGCAGGTATAAGCCTTAGTGTGAGCACTTACCCTTCAGGCCACTTCTAGGCTACCCTTTCCTAATTTTATAATAGTCCTCCCTCATCGAGAGGCCTCGTTTGTTCTTCCCTGGATGGTGGGTGGAGTTTTTGTGTACTATTTTGAGCAATGAGTAATCCTCTATGTTGATTGATAATAGTTTAAGTAAATATTAAGCTATTTAAAGAAAAGGTTAAACCAAAGAGTAATGTTTGATTTGCTAAATGGAAGTTCTGATTATGTTAAATAGGAGTTTATTTAAATAATTGGATTCTAGGTAAATAAATAAATGAAGGGTTTCATAGATTAAAGTAAGGGAAGCTTTGATTGTGAAATAAAAGAATGTTGGATTTATTTTTAAATTGAAGTTATGGGGCTTTGATTTAGTAAATAAATAAATGAAGGGTTTCATAGATTAAAGTAAGGGAAGCTTTGATTATGAAATAAAATAATGTTGGATTTATTTTTAAATTGAAGTTATGGGGCTTTGATTTAGTAAATAAATAAATGAAGGGTTTCATAGATTAAAGTAAGGGAAGCTTTGATTTGTGAAATAAAGGAATGTTGGATTTATTTTTAAATTGAAGTACTGGGACTTTGATTTAGTAAATAAATAATGAAGGGTTTCATATATTAAAGTAAGGGAAGCTTTGATTTGTGAAATAAATGAATGTTGGATTCATTATTTTAATTAAAGTAGAGGAAGCTTTAATTTGGCAAATGAAAGAAAGGTTTGTTTGTAAACTAAGGGTATGGGACTTTGGTTTATGAAATAAACGAGAAGAGATTTATTGTTTTAATTATATTGAAAGATTTAATTTGATAGTTAAATGGAAATATTATTTATAAGATTGAATGAACCTAGATTATTTGGAAATTAAGGGTATGGGACTTTAATTGTTGAATAAGGGTTGAATCATTTATTACAAGTATAGCCCATGATCTAGATGCATTGTTGAAAGAATCTCATAGGAGGATGAGAGGAAAAGAATAGAAAGAGTAGTTTCTATGATATCAACTATGCATTAGATAGTTGAATTGCTTGGGTTGTTTGTATAGTTACAATTTGGCAATGAAATGAGTAAATGCATTTAGAAGCATGTCTATCCTAAACTATGAGTGTCATGTTCCCCTACTATCCTCACTTGATCGATGGAATAGCGAGAGGACCGAAGTTACAAATGGACCAATGCACAAGTTTGCTCTCTACTTTACATCTTGTTTATTTATGTAAATAGATTATATTTGTGGAGAGATTTCCCTACTGATATTGATGTAATGTATTATTTTAGGGTATGGAGGTTTTACCATACACTTATGTAATAAATGATCAATGTGGTAGATGCACCTTTGTATTCTATTTGATTTATTGTGAATGTATCTACATCCTTTCTAATTCATGCTTATTATTTAATCATTGCTCTATGTTTCCAGTTACCTTTTACTTGTTTAAATGGATTATGTTTTGTTAGATTTAGTATCTAGATCTATCTTTTATTTTCTTGTTTGAATAACTTTTATAAGAATTGAGTAGTAATAAACCACCTAGGCTACTATTGGAGGAGCTATTTCACAGCTAAAAGACCACATAAACCCCTTAATCTTATGTTCTTTTGTGACACCTTCGAAGAGGATACCCCTGCAAAATCTACTGTTGCTACTAAACTTGAAGCTAAGGAGGATGAGGTTGTGGAGATAGCTAGGGAAATCTTCAAGGATGCCCCTAAGGATGAGGCTAAGGAAGACAAGAAAGAATAAATTAATGAATCTATTATTGTCTGATTAGCTTCTGTTCTGATGTTTCTATCCCTTGGGGTTTTTCCCTTATCTATTTTTGGAATATTTTGTGTTGTCCTCTGTTTAGTCTGGTCCTTAAGGATGCTCTTTTTGAGGTTTTTGCATCCTTTTTCTCTTTTGATGTACTAAGGCTTTAGGTTGCATTTCAAATGCCCTCTTTAATGAAACTTTTTAAATTACCAAAAAAAAAGAATTGAGTAGTAAGCTCTAGTGTGAACTTAGAGGTTAACCTAAGGGCTTGAGACCCCCTTAAGAAAAATGATAACTAGTTTTATAGAAGATCGTACCTGAGTTTAGATACCTTGTTAGAGGATAATATTGATATCTTAACTTGCAATATACATAGCATACCTACACATAATGGATTACGTTGAATATGGAGATGTGTGCACACCTTCTAATGATTGAGGGTGATAAGTCTAGCTCATCAAGGATGATGAGATTGATGGACTTATGTGCATAAATTGAGATATACCTATGCATAAGGGACTTGCGTGAGGGAAATATTGTGTGGTATAGTTCTTGAGAAACTTAGGGGTTTTTTTAAACATTAAGTTGATCTAATATTGGTTAGGGATTTATGAATCCCTCTCCTTATGTCAAAAAAAAATATTTCTATTTCTGAGTGTTTTATTATTTCTTTATTTTAGCATCATTACATTTGGTATCAGAGCTCTAAGTACAAGGGTATAGAGATTCTTATGTGCTAAGAGAGATTTGGATGTATCCAATGAAGGTTTGCTTAAGTTTAAGCTAAATTTGGGATGACCTAGAGTCTCTAATTATTAGAATCTAATGGATTTGATCCCAAGGATAGATGAATGTTATGATACCTTAGTATGTTCTTTGGTATTAATGATACATTATCATCTTGGAATATTATCCTAGTTAAAATGCTAATGCTTTGGAAATAAGGACTATGTATTGTGGTTGGAATTAGTGATTCATTTTAAGATGAAGTTTTAACCTAATTCTTTTCTTGGTTGAAACCAGGTCAAGATGCCATCTAAGGCTTACACCTAGGCAGGCTCAACAAAGTAATATCATAGAAGGGATACAAAATGAGGATCCAAAAATTCCCAATAATGGAATGAAATACCTCGCTACTACATTTTCCACAATGCAAGGATAGATAAAGCAACAAGGCCTACAAGAAAAACTAATAGACTAGTAGAAAGAATAATTGATTTAGTGTAAGCTAATGAACAAATAATTTTTGGCAAGTCTATCAAAAGATCACCAATAACCCCAAAGATAGATGATAAGTGGTGGATTCCTAAAGTGAAAAAACTAACATAAGTATCAAGTAAGCCAACAAAAACTAGCCATTAACATTGGCCCGAGAAAATGGGAATCACCTCAGCATACCCTTAGAAAAATATAGAAATAACAAAGAACACCCCGAGTGGGAAAAATTAGGAGACAAACTCAGAAACCCCATAGGGTCCCTTTTGAAGGTTGTTATGTAGGTGGAGGATCACATTATGCAGTTAGCTACCCAAGTAGAGAGACACTAGGCCTCTGGTATAAGGAGATGATTCTTAGGGCACAGGTGGTGGGAAGGATCCAACGTTGAAATAGGACACCCCTACCACAAAATTGGGAATGTAAGTTTCCTCCCTCTCTATGAGCAGATTAAAAAGGGGAAATTTTTACGAAGGATTGTTTTCTTGATTATGTAAATATATGTAATAATAAGTTAGCAAGATATATGCCAAAAAGGCCAAGATATTTAGCTCATGGATGGAAGGTTGAGTATGATTATGGACAGACCTACTCTATAAACCAGTGTTTTCATATGTTAGAAATTTCTTTAGCTAGTGGAACCATGGAAGGTTTCTTATATGTAGCTCCACTTCATGCCTTCGATGTGATTATAGGGATGGATTGGTTATAGGCCCATAAAATCGTAATCAATTCCAAGATATATGGATCAAATATTCTAAATAAGGTAAAGAAAATCTATAGATTCATAGTGAACATGGGGATATTCAAATCCCAAATTCTTTCATCTATGCAGTTGAATAAAGCCCTTATAAAAGGTGAGCTAGTTTATGTAATAAAGCTAAATGAAGTTGGTGAAGACCGAAAGAAAGAGGTGTTGGGAACACACCCAATTTTATAGGATTTCAAGGATGTATTTCTTAAGGATTTACCTAGATTCCCTACTATGTGAGAATTTTATTTCACCATTGATATTATGCTAGGAGCGGAACCAATTCAAAAATATCCATATTGGATGACACCTATCAAGATGCAAGAATTAAAGGTACAATTGCAAGGGTTATTAGAATAGGGGCTAATTAAATGAAGCGTATCACCTTGGGGTGCACCTATTTTATTTATGAAAAACAAAGACAACTCTTTAAGATTGTGTATTGATTAGAGTATACTGAATAAAGATATAATCAAGAACCAGTATCCCCTACCTAGAATTGAATATGTATTCAATCAACTAAGAGATGCTATGTTGTTTAGTAAGATAGATCTGATGTTAGGGTATCACCAGTTAATAATACATGAGGAGGATACTCACAATATGGCATTTAAGACTAGGTATGGACACTACAAGTTTACAGTCCTACCCTTTGGACTGACTAATGCCCCAACCACATTCATGAATTTAATGAATAGTGTGTTTAGAAGGCACCTAGACCAGTTTGTACTTGTATTTATATATGATATCCTAATATACTATTAAAACAAGGAACAACATGATAAACATCTCAAGATCATGTTAGAGTTACTAAGAGAAAATAAACTCTACAGAAATCTGGCCAAGAGTGATTTCTATGTTTTACAGGTATGATATTTACGACATATCATATAAAAAAAAGAAGTGGATTCGAATAATATCAAAGCCATACTAAATTGGTCACCCCCTACTAATATTACTGAAGTAAGAATCTTCATGGGGTTAACGGGCTATTATAGATGTTATATAAAGGATTTTTTAAAGATTGCTTCGATAATAACTAACCTCCAAAAGAAAGGGAAGGAATTCAAATGGACAGAAAAGTGTGAAACTTCCTTTGCTTTATTGAAGTAGAAACTCACTACCACACTAATATTGAAGATTCCAGATCCTCAAGGAGATTTTTTAGTATGCACTGATGCATCGCTGGAAGGTTTAGGAGGAGTACTTATGCAAGAAGAGTTAGTATTATCATATACTTCAAGGAAGATTAAGAAGCATGAAGTTAATTATGCTACTCATGATTTAGAGCTAGTTTTTGTGGTGCATAGTGGTGAATATTCACCAATTGGGCAGATATTAGGATTTTCAAAATTAAAAATTGGTGAATATGAGGACCGTCGACATCGGCCCATTCACCTAAATTTTTCAGGATTAAGTTTTTCTTAGGGTCAATTCGCCACAATATATATTCAAACATAGGCATATTTGTACTTTTTGGAAATCTCTTTTTAAGCCTGATCTAATGGTGGTATTTTTATGAAGTTATAATATGATTTAATAGGTCAAAAGTGGCCCCAAATATGACCTTATATTTTAGGGCTTCAAATACCCCAAATTTTGGTGTGAATATGCTCGATTTGATTTTCTTAGGATTATCCATGATTCACCTTGATTTTTATTAGGATTCGCCATTTTTTTACAAGTACATTTTGAGTCCAACCCCTTATGCATAACCCTAGGTCTAGCACCACTATCTGGTAGGGAGACCTTTTGAATTAAAATCCGACCATCAAAGCTTAAGGTACATATTTACCCAACCAATACTTTATGTAAGAAACAGAAGGTGGATTGATTTTCTCGTTGAGTATGAAATTGAGTACATAAAGGGAAAGGAGAATAATGTTGTTGATGCCTTGAGTAGAAGGAAAAAACATAGCAACCATAACCAAGAGTCACATAAATATTATGTACCAAGTAATGCAAGATCAATATTAGGATGAATATTTCCAAGAAATTCAAGCTAAAATAGTCAGATACCCTAAGGGCAATAAGGAATTTTGGGTGATAGATAACCTTTTGTGCTATAAAAGTAGAATCATCATACCAAAATCATGTGGTTTAAAAAATCTAATAATGCAAGAAGCCCTTAAATATCCTTATACAGCCCACCCCAAATGGGAAAATATGATTAATACATTATCTAGATGATTAATACATTGTAATCTTCCATTTAATCATTTCCAATCACGAGGTTCACACATACACTTTCATGCACTTGCATGTTGAAGGAGAATATATTTTGAATGTAAAATTATTTGAAAATTTGAGCTTGGATCCAACAAAATTTAAAAAAAAATTGGTTTTGGTAGGGAATTTCAAACTTCCAATAATTTCTAAATTTTCAAATTTTAATAGTCAAAAGTGTTTATTTTCACGCTTAAATGTATCCAATGGCTAGTATGTTGTAGTGCAAAATTCAAGGTAAGAAGAGGTTAAATCTAGCCAATGACTAGTCTATTGTACTGTCATATTAGCATCAAGTCAACGATGTCTCACGTAGAGGGTACAAACTACAAGGTAAGGGTGAGGTTAAATCTAGCCAATGATTAGTCTACTGCATTATCATGTCGAAATAAAATCAATGGTATATCAAGCAGAGAGTACAAATGATATGGGACCGAGCAAGTGAACAAGTTATAGCACATGCACAAACTACAAGGGGACACTTAGTGGTAGATGTATGAGCTACAAAGGATGAATAGATAGATAAGCTATGGAGGATAGACACTTAGCAGTAGATGGATGAGCTACGGTAAGCTTGATGATCTATTGAGGATGAATAGATGGACGAGTTGTATAGGATGGAAACTTGGTGGTAGATGGATGAGTTGTGGAGGATAAACACTTGGTGGTTGCATGAGGATAAGGGACAATTTTGCCACCGATTGTGGTCACAATAACCTTAATGTGAAGCGATGAATTTAAATCCTTTAATGCCTACTATGCAGGCAATGTGAAACTAAAGTACCAAACTAAAAAAGAAATTATGCGTGTTTTTTTTGCATCAAAACCTCTTTTTTTCCACTGGAAACCAACCGCTTAACCTTTTCCAAAAAATTAATATCGCCTGTCAAAACTAGAATCATCTATCATTGGATTTGGTTGTGTATTTTGGATGTACTTAGGACACCAATTTTTTTGCTTTTAATTGATGAAAATCAATCACATTTTTTCGTTAATTACCTAGAATCACTCATTATGTGAAAATAATCCTGAAATGTGTCTTAAAATAAATCGAACACGACCCGAGTTGTCAAAATTTGTTCACAACAACTAAAATTATTATTCAGGTCATTGGAAACCTAGATTCACTACCAATGACTGGATCTGTCACTTTGACACTTGGTATCACAATACACCTTCGATTCTAGTCTTAATTTTGAGAGTTGGGCCCTAAAATTATGACTACACCTTATATTTTTTTTATTTTTTCTCAATAGTTGTAAATCGTCCGATGATCTTATGCATGAATTCATAGTATCACAATACTTATGAAGCATCAAACTTTCTTTGCATATGAGCAATACAAATATTCTCATGTCATCATTTCCTCAGTTTTGAAAATGAAGTATTGACTTCATTCTTTCTTCTCGTTGAAATTGATGCATATCCTCATACATCCTCATTTTTTTGGACATGCCTTATGCTACAAATCTTTTTATTTTATTTTCTTTCTTTTTTTATTCTCTTTTTTTTTATATTTTTTTTTTTGTGATTCAAATATGTGATCATTTGGAATCTTTGTCAGAAGAGAAAGCCTCTTCAATCATATGCAAGTTTTATTGTGAGCAATATCAAGAAAATTCCACATTTTTTAGTGGCTTATGCTACCATTGTAAATGATGTTCATTCACCACTAATGTCCTCCTTAAATAATCAATCAAAGAAATTTTAACTCCATTCTCAAACACTTTTGGTTCATCCTTATTGCTCCTAATGTGATCATCATGCCACATTTTCCATTGTTTTTTAATAAACTTTGTTTGGTGAAGTGTCTCCAACTGAATTTCATCCAATGCATTCAACTGCAAAATTCTTTTGTTTTGTACCTAAAATAACTCAATGTCAACTTTTAAAGGTGTATGAAGTGTTAGTAAAGCATTAGGATGTTGGATCAATGCGTCAAAAAATTTTACTTCCTAGTCATTAGTCGACCAACTATTGATATTCAAAGGTATTTTGGTTGTGTTTCAATTTGTTTTGTACCAGGATGTATTGAATTAATTCTTTGAAAATTATGCATTAATAAATTAAGAGAGCAATGGTGTGGTAGAAAAGAATGAAGTATTTGTGTATCTTTATCAAAAACAATTATTGAAGGAATTAAATTTGATAAATAGAAATGAAAAGGTGAAAGAAGATGATGATGCCATCCATGTGGTAAATGCAAGAAATTGTCTTGTATTGGAATGGGTGACAAATTTTTTAGTTCTTGTTCTTCATTCCATAGTAATTATTGGATATTAATTGGTTCATATTTAAGATCATGCAATTTTTTTATTAGAACATTTTCATCAAAAATAAACCTTTTATATGAATCCAACTCTTCTACATTATCCTTTACAACTATGGTGGACAAATTTGAAACGTTCTTTTCATTTTCCTTATATGATTTAAGAAACCATGGGCTTCTTATATAATCATACTTAGGTGGAGTAAGTTTTCCTAAAATCAAGTCTACTAATTTTCCACCTACTTGTATGGTTTTAGGATATATTTCTCCTTTTTCCTTGGTTTGTTAAAACACGTTTCCTGAACAATCTTATTGATGATTGGTACATCTTTAATAGCTTGAAGTAAAGGTATTGTAACATTTGATATTTTAATTCCTTTATCAAATTTAATTTTGAAGATGTTATTTGTGATATCTCAAACTATTCGGGATATGATACTTTCTTCATTAAATTATTTTGAGAGAGGTTTTCTTTTTTCTTTTTGATGTTCTTTTTGTTGTTTCAATGTAGATGGGTTTTCATGTTTCTTTTCTTTAGGTACCATGTCTACATTGATAAGTGGAATGTTTAAGAAGTGGTTTTCATGAACACAATTGAGTGTTGTCACAATCACTAACATTTATTATGGTTGAATTTTTTATTCAGCCTGTTGGTCAAATATTTGCATAAAATACAAACATGTGTTTGTGTGCCCTAGACATGACCAAAATTGAAATGCCAGAGAAAATAAATGTCCTTCGAGCCAATCTCTAGAGAGGGCTAGCTCCCTAACTAATCCTACATCGATTTAAGTTTAGATTTGTAGGAAAGATATGGAAATAATGGAAAGAAATGGGAAATATAGCCACAAGCCAAAATATGTAGGATTGGGGATAGACTAGCAGTAGGAATTCAAATCAAGCATTATATCAGCATAGAACAGAGAGAAAGGCAAAGAATCCACTTACAATTTTGCATAGACAAATTCCAGAGTCGCATTCCAGTACTCATTCCCTCACCAGTAGTGTTCAAATCCAAATGTAAAATTTAAACTTAGCAGATAATGAACATGAACATAAAATAGAAATGCTTTACAGTAGAAAGAAATCACACACAAAAATTGTTTGTAGGATTAGAAGCCAAATTTCTTCCATTTACATAGAAAACTTGAAGATTTTTTTAGCAGTGTCTATCCTTCTTTGTTATATTAGAAGTGTCTAGTATTTATAGAGATTTTTGCCTCTGGTCATTTAATACATAAAAGATAAATGTTTACATATCAGGAACCTCCATGAGGAAATTCCTCCTTGAAATCCTTGAAAATATTCCTTTTGTGACAGCGATCTAGCCTTTAAGGGAAAACTCCTGGGAAATCAGCAAATTCAGACATCGGTGCATGGAAAACTATAGATATGGTCATTGACTTGATACCTCCATTATTTTTTGGAAATTGACCCTTGTCCAAAATGCCTTGGGACACATGAAAATCATACTATGAAATTCAATCCTACATTTTTCTAGCATAAAATTTAGGTACACAACTCCTTTTGCCACCATCATTAAATTCTCACCAATTCTAAGACTAGGCACCTTTGAGAATAGCTTTGAGAATGATTGAAATAAATTTCACCCAATACACAACCCATAAATTGATTCATTTAAATACTTTTGCATCACATTCACCCCTTAATCATAACAGAAATCACCTTTGAGAAAATTAGGGCGAAACTCCTTTTATACATCTTTGTTTTCATTTTTGGTGTTTCTAACCATATTCATGTCAATTTACCCCAGGAAGGGGTGAATGGGACTTTCACCTCTCACCTAGGATGAAAACACTGTCGACTTATTCTTTTAGAAACTCTTCCACCTTCGGCATATACGTTCACCCCAAGGAGAGGCAAATAGAATGTTCACCCCTCACTTAGGATGAAACCACTTAAATTTTATTTTTCATGCGTGCCACTATGGGGACCGCATGTTATTATTTTCCATATAATTTCACCTCAATGAGGGTTGAAAGGTAGTTTTGCCCCTCGCTTGGGGTGAAAGAGCTTTGACTTTGTAATTTCATAACTTAGCACCTTGCTATCCTTATTTGATATTCGTCTAAAGTGTGAGTAAAAAATGTTATCGCTTCAACTTTGTGAAGAACACCTTTGTGGGACCAATGGCACAACTCCTCTAAATCCATAATTATTGGTATTTTTCCCTAGGGAGGGGCAAAAGGTATTTTTACCCCTCAGCTGGGGTGAAAGTCCAGTTGACCATTCAATGCATTGATTGGGCGAATCATCATTTATCTTTAATGATGTTTACCCCAAAGTGGGGTGAACAATGCTTTCGCCCCACTTTTGGGGTGAATGTACTTCATTTTATTATCTTTGCTACTTAACTTTAGTCCCACCATGAGCTCTTTATTTAAATGTTTTTTCACCCCAAAGAGGGATGAAATGGACTTTTGCCCCTCATTTGGGACGAAGTCATATCTGTCAACTTAACACATTTTTTTCCTTTCAAATTTACATTCATCCCAAAGTGGGGTGAATGGGTCTTTCACCCCCTTTTTGGGGTGAACACAATTTTTCTCTTCCATTTACTCAGTAGCAAAGCTTTCAAGAAACAAGGACATATTTACCCTAAGAAAGGGTGACAAGGGTTTTCGCCCTTTCACTTGGTGTGAAAATGTTGTTATGGTTACTTTACCCTTAGTCTCAGGCATAATTTTATTAGCATCTTTAGCAATTTCAATTAATTTTACACGCCATCCCCCACAACAATTTTCCCTCATAACATCCATTATTTTCAAGCATAAGACCCATAAAAAAGAAATATGGTTAACACAAAAATAAACTGCAACACATTATCAACCAAAAATACTGCAATGTTGATTTAATTAATTTACCACTTTACAATCATATTATTAATCAAAGTTTCATCAAAAATTTCAATGTGGTAAGATGCAAACCTACCAATATTTATGGCGGCTCTCAGGGTATCCAACTTGCATGGATGTAAGTGATCTTAGACCTTTATATGTTGGGCTCTCAGTGGTCCTTCTTATGGGCTGTCTTGGTTGGCACTTCTAGTTTAGATAACTTTTTTTGCACCTATTTTTCTATTGCCTTCTCCATCGTTGCTTGCTCTGTTGTTTCCTACTCTACCATGGCTTGCTCTTCCTGTTCCTTCAAGATTTCATAGGTGACTTCATAAATTAAAACTACTTCAGCCCAAGCATCGGTAGTGAAGAGGGAAGGAACACTCAGTGATTCATAAATATACCATATATTTTTAACATCTTCGAAGCTAATGCATCTAGATATCTAAGTTAACTCAAAAAAGGAAGACTCCATACGAGTGAACCTTTTCATTAGTAACAACACCTATTCTTTTGTAATTGGGTATACCCAACTATCAATCTCTGATGTGTTGTGCACAAAATTCTTCCAAGATTCTTCTAATTGCTCCTTTGATAGTGGTTCCCCCATTTTCTTATAAAATTTGGGAATCCCATGTCAATGAGAGCATCAAAATGAACCATCGAAATGGAATGCTCCCATTCAATTACGTTCAGAAGGTTTCTGTCTTCTTTCACTAGGTCCAACCTATGAAAATAATTGCACAACATAATCTTGGTAGTAGACCAGGCACGATCCATCTCACTCATGGGGTGAATGTACATATTGGACTAAGCAAGGGCCTAGACTTTTACTACCAACTCCAAATGAGGCTCTAGGAAATTTTCCACATCTTCTATCACCTGCTCACTCAACTGAATCTGAATTCAGACCTCATAGAGATATTGTAGGACAAGGACTACTTTCACCATCATTTTCTTACAACTTTGAGCCAACTGAAGGTGGGATTCCTTAATCATCTTCTATATGAAACCTGTAGCCTATATAGCCTTCTTGGCTAGTTGTTTCTATATGGAATCAAATTGCACCTTCATTGCATGTTCCTACTGCTTCGCTATGTTATTTACCTTCTCATAAGCCAATGCCTATTGACACAACTATTCAATATCCTTTGTCATCTTCTCCTGTTGCACTCTACTTTCTTCTATAGCTTCCTCAAGCTTGACAATATTTGCATCGACATCATAGAATCACTACTTATAGTGCTCACCATGCAAATAAACTGAGCTCATATCAACTTGGATGTTCCCCATATTTTTAGTAGGATCATTTTTTTCAGGTCCTCCATCACAATATCATAAGCGTAATCACTTGGCATCATTTCTCCTTGTGGCTTTTGAACCAGGGGAATCATCTTAGTAGTGTGATCCTCCATAGAAATTGGATCAAAGGTGGCCTTCTTAAGTGTCTTCGTTGGAGCGAGTGCTTCCTTTCTCTTATGACTCTTCAACCACTATGGTGAACTAATATGAGTGTGACTAATATTCTCTGCAACTGGTTGTTTGGGCATCACCTCGATCTCAAGAAATACCTACATCTCCAAAAATGGGGTGAAATGGAACAAATGCTGTGAA
Organism: Wollemia nobilis; assembly: GCA_028583015.1. NCBI lineage: Eukaryota > Viridiplantae > Streptophyta > Pinopsida > Araucariales > Araucariaceae > Wollemia > Wollemia nobilis. The sequence goes on from JAQPPZ010008116.1 coordinate 491,062, forward strand.
CATTATAGCTCGAATGAAGAAGAGGAAACCAAAATTAGAGGGGATACCAAAATAATGGAATGAATGGAAGTGTTAGGATTGACTGCAGTTACGCTCACTCATGGAGGAGCTTGCATACTTATAGTTGCAGTGGAAATGGTGATAGGAATGGAATGTGAAGGACATAAAAATAGATTCATACCCAATGCAAACAAACTAAAAGAAAAGGAGGCCAAAGATAAGGCAAAATAAGTAGTAGTGACTGGCGGTTGAGAGATGGAGGGTGAAATGGAAACAAAAGGTATACTGAATGAAGGGGTGATAGATATAGGGTCTGAGGGAAATGAATTAATAGCCATTACTTGCTCCTGAGTGGAAGAAGAAGGTAAAATAGACGTACCTTAGAATGTGGGTATCATGTGTATTGATGATAGAGGTGGATGCAAAATAGATTCTTCTTGTTATTTTCCACTTCCACCTCAATGTATATGATCTCCATCTATTGGTCCAACTGCTGCTCTTGAATTTGGACAATGTTAACTTGAGCAACTAGCATCGATGGAGGAGAGTTTACTACAGATGTAGTAACTACAACCATGGAAACTACAATAGTGGATGAGGAAAAAACATTCGTTCTTAGCTTCTTTACAACCTTAGGGAAATAAAATACCTCTTATGCACTTTACTTTATCCATTGATATCTTTGTTTAAAAATAAATTGTTGTTCTTCTTCCTCATGTGTCACTTCCTCAGCTGTTGGGTGCTCTTCTTCAACCATACTTTCTTCACTGTCAAATTTTTGAAAGCTTCAAGATATGATATTGGAGAAAGCGATAGGTTGATAGATGTCAACAAACTCATCATATGCATCAAAAAATGCTTCGTCCATATTCAACCCATAAGGCAATGTAATTCTGCCCTGGTGGACCCTCATTATCCACCAATTTTTGATATTTTCCTCAAACCACATAGGTGGTTAATCCCTCATCTAGCCAAATAGTCCTAGTGGAGGTATATTTTCTATGTGCACGATGAGGTTATATTCAGCCTCTTGCTCATAAAAATCATGCCATGGTGGAAGTGACATCATGGCTTCAACATGCCACTCCAAATAATGCCCTTCAAAATTATTGCAATTTTGCTAAATATCTAGTCATGGGTAGAAATAAAAATGCTTGGCCTTAATTATTTCTAAAAAATGACCTAATGGGTTATATCTCCATATTTGTGATAGTTCCACCAGGCCCAGGTCCTAGAAATCCTCTATGAGTAGTTTGTTCTAACCAACTTGGTTCACCTCGATACTACCAAATTTAAAGTGCATTGTGCACATTGTTATTTTACTACACCCTGCTCCATAAAAATCATTCACATAATCATTCTGATGCACCACCTCCATTGCAAAAACATACTTGGTGGTAAAATATGGAAGCAAGAATGGCTTTCCCGTGAAGCCAAAAATTTGCACAACTACACTTTGAGTGAGAAAAAATATGTCACCCTTCTTTGCTATAACAACTGCCTCCCTCATTGCCCATGGTACACCTTCACCCTTGCCACAAATTAGTTCAATTGTGGGGCCCAAAAATAAGTGGTTAAAATTATAGAACGAATCCCTTCTTGATAGAGTGGGAGTCCATATATAAACAGGTAAAACCTTGTTTTCATCATCAACTTGCTTAACCGCTATAAATAAAAAATATTGATGCAAATGAAAAAAGAAATACTAGACAAGGAATGAAACATTCTTGAATTAATTTTCTTCTCCCGTATTCATTTTCTCCAACTAGATGTGCATTTTTTGATATATGAAATCAACCCAGTCAAAATAAATTGGACTTGTGCTTGCCCTCATCGTCGTCAGAGCATAAAACTCCACTTGTGATATGCACTATGCAAGTGCCATCTACCATTTGTGAATCGTGGAGTCTATAGAGAGGCCAACCACCCATGCCAACATCAAAAAATATCTAGTCTCTTAAAATCCAAAATCAGCTTTGATAGATTCAAAAACTACCCTAGCTGTAGCTCTCGGATTAACTGCATTTTCATAAATTGACGCATCATCACTATGGACACATATCTCTCCTCCTATTCATTGATTTACAATTTTTTGAGATCATGTCTCGAGGAGGCTTCAACCCATAAGCGAATTCTTCCCTTATTGCATTGGATGAGATGGAGAAAAGCACATCGTCATTTGCTCTTCGAACAACCCTGGTAGTTGGGTTGTAAAATCTGGCAATTAACATCACCAACTCCAGGCAAGCATGTACCGGTGTGCACAAATACAAAAATAATTGTGCATAGTATAACACCATTTAAGGGCTCTCCAGTATCAACCCTTTTTTAATTGTGAATTCACATCTTGTCGAATCTTAATGACACCCTTATTGGTAATGACGCAGTCTCCAATTTATGTCATTGTGTTAGAGTACGGGTCCAAATCCACATTTTCATTTCTTTGGGCTTTCTTGGATTTTTTTTTCCTTTCGCTTTCTTCTTCGATTGCTTGGGTTCTGCAGCATCTTTAACTTCTGCATTTTTCTTGCCCATGGTGTAAATTCTAGCAACCCTGAAAGCGCTCTGCAATTTCTACAAATAAAACCCACAAATGCATTAGTAATTTTTTTTTTAAATTAATCTTTGGATGATTTTACCTATTCTATTTATAGAGCATGCCTTCAACTACCCCAGTAAATGTAGTGAATCTCTTCGACAAATTAAAAAACATTTGTTCCTTGGCCCCCTCACTCAGCATATTCTCCAATATTTTAACAGACATTCAGCTCCATCTATCGCAATATATTTTTCGAAATGTGTGCTTTCACCATGTTATACCCTCGAACAGTGTGCCTTGGCTTCTTAACGGTTGCCTAAAAAAATTGCTCATCACATGTGGGCCAATGAGTGTCCTTGCTTTTTTATTATGAGATCTTGGTTTTCGAGAATGCCAAAATGCCTTCCAACATGAATCCAGGTGTACGTTTCTAGTCGAACACTCCTAAAATATGTTTAAATGACCACAAGCATTTTCAAAAATTCACCATGTGCTGATGGGCAAAATCACCTTGAGAGGGTGCTTCCCTTTTCTTGCTATGCTCCCAAAAATACCTTTCACCTGTTTGATTACTTTCATGGCAAAAATCCTCCTTTTAAAATAATTCTTGCTTTTCAATTTCACCCCAAATTTAGATAAAATAAAAAATTTTAAACCTTTTTAACTTGAGCTTTAACTTTGATTTTTCTTTTTTCTCCTTCTTTTTTTTCTTTATTTTCACCTAATTTCATCAAAACTCCTTGTATGCAGCGGCCCAAAAATCCGAAGCATGTCCCCCATGCTATTCATTGCTTTTATGTCGCTTCGTCCATGTGGGAGGCGAATGGGATCTTCGCCCCTCACTTGGGGTGAAAGTGTTGTTAAAAAAATTTGCCTTCAATTGCCATGGTGCATTTATTATTTTAAACCATGCTCTCTTCGATGAAAGGTGTGTAAGATTTTATCCTAAAATCTTGGGCGAAAGACATTTTAAATCATTTCTTTTTAAATTGAATGGTGTAGGAGCTGCGATTAGCATCTTAATTCTTTTCACAATATGCTTTCATCCCAAAAAGGGCTAAATAGGATTTTCACCCCTTACTTGGGGTGAAAGCCCTTTTAACCATTTTCATGATGGTGACTTGGTGTTTTTCTTTTCATTTTCTCTTCTTTAAAACTTTCCCCCAAAGGGAGGCAAATGGGGTTTTCACCCCTCCCTTTGGGGCGAAAGCGATTTTCATATCGTTGTGCTTTTGGACCAAATTTTTATATTTCCTTTTCTCCCTTGATCCCTTGATTTTGATAATAACTCAAATTTTAATCTTGGGGTTTTCAAACACCTAATAATACCCTAAAGCAAAGTAATTAATCCTACCTAGAATTCATAATGTGTCCTTGAAAAACTATTTTGGGGTGAAATTGCTTTTAGAAAGAGAAGAAGCATTTTTAACAGTCTTTTTTCCCTTGTGGGTAGCCTGGTATTTTTTAGGCAGATTCAACTTCATACTCCCTTTTTTTTAAAGCAATAAAATACTTGCAAAAAATAAAATCTATACATATTTACATACTTGACCTCTAATCATATCACTAGAAATAAACCTTCAAATGAAGTTTGTTAACTAGAATTAGAATATCTTGACCATCAATATCTTGGAGATGATATGCATTCATTGAATTTACCCCTAAAACTTGAAATGGACTTTCCTAGATCACGTTAAACTTGTGGTGCTTTCCAAGCTTAGCTTTATTATCGTTCCACTTGAGGACTAGATCTCCAACCTAAAACTTCCACTTTGTTGTCTTCCTTTTGAACCATATTTGAATCATTTTAGCGTGCTCGGTGAAAGCAGAATATACCTTTTCTCTCTCCTCTTCCAGCTATAGAAGTTAAGCCAACCTTGCACACATTAGATCAGATTCATCATTTTTATCTCTGAATAATTGCAAGTTTGGAGAAATAAGAACTTGATGTGAGTGGATAAAACTACCTCCTTTCCATACACCAAAGATTAAGGAGAAGTCTTAATTGATTTTTTTATTGATATGTGATCCACCCATAGAGCTTCATTTAAAAACGGATGCTAGCTTCTTTTATTGCTTCCATGTTGGATATTTTGAGCTTATTTAGTTGTCATTGATGTCAAGGTGAAAAGTCATCATTAATACTATGGATAACACCATCAATAGCACCAGGAACAATGCAAAGAGTTGAAGAGAAATTTGTCAAGGTAAAAATTCATCATTATTACTATGGAGAACACCATCAATAGCACCAAGAATAATGCAAAGAGTTGAAGAGAAAGTTGGAAAATAATATTTTAAGAGGGTTTATGGTAAACCCATGGTGGAAGATTAAAAGGTTTCATTAAAACCATTATAGTTGGCAAAAAAAATATTTTATGAGGGTTCATGGTAAACCCATGGTGGCAGAATATATTACATTTAAAGGTTTAAGTTTAAACCCAAAGTTAAAATTTATAAAAATAATTTATAAAATTTAAATTCCTTAGAATTTAAATAATTTATAAATTATAAATGTGGGAGCGCCGACATCGTCAAATTGGGAGAACTGACGTCTAAGAAGTAAAGGGAGTTTCATGTATAAATAAATGCAAAAGAGGCATTCAAAACTTAACCCTCGACATTATTATGTGACAAAAGAGAAATGTTTTTGAGCATTTGATATTCGTTGAGGAAGAAGACAAGAATTTTACTTGTCTTTAGCACCAAGTGAAAGAGATAATCGTGAGAGCATATTGGTTGATTCGCATAGGACACTGTGGTCCATTGGCAGCACATGTTTTTCGAAGGCATTGGGAGTTGAGAGACACGTGATCGATTCACGTGGAGTGGTGTGTCTTGAGCACCAAGGGAAGTTCATTTTGCATGTGGTTTTTGCACACCAGCCAAGGATAAAGAAGACAAAGAGTGTTTAGGCTTTTAACCATGCATCTAGCACATGCGACGGTCAAAGCCACAACTAGAGTGCTCGTAGAGACATGGATCGTGGGCTCGAAACCCATTTAGAGGCAAAGGTAATTTTTGATAATTAATTTTTTTCCTAAGGTTTTTCTAGAGGAGAATGTGGAGTAATAAGGGTTTGTGAAAAGTTGTGTGTTTGATTTATATTATTGTTGGAGTTATAAGGTTTGAGAAAGGTTGTTGATTTGATAATTGATTTATATTATTGTTGGAGTTATAAGAGTTTGAGAAAGGTTATTTATTTTTATTATTGTGGAGTAATACGGATTAATGAGAGGTTGTTTTATTGATGAATGATTTATATCTTTGGAATTATAAAGAAAGTTGATTTGATTTTTATCAAATTTTCTCTTACCATTAAAATAAATTAAAGACGTTTGAGTTAATTTTTTTGGTGGATGTTAAGTTTATTTTAGTTGGGAGTTTATAAGGTGTTATTGGATAAATATTTCATGTATGTTGATGGTTTTTTTTAAACGTGGAGTTCTAAGGTGTAATTGAGTATTTACATTATATTGTGAGAAATATTTATCTTCTAACCTCTTTGAGATTGGCATAGAGTGTTTGAGTTAATGCTTCAAGGTTTTCTAGAATAAAGAGTTGTTAAACCCTTATTTTATAAGCACTATTGTTGAAGTCATTGGTTGGTTGAAGAACTTGATTTAGGATTTGAAAAGACATGAGTATCATTGTTATGTGAAAATTGTTTTATAAGCATTTTTGTTGAAGTGAGTTGTTGTGCAAAGAACTTGAACTAGGGTTTGAAAAGAACACGAGTATCATTGTTATGTGATATTCTTTTTTGAGTATTGTTGGAAAAACTTTGAGTTGGTTGATATATACTTGGACTAGGGTTTGTGAGCAAAGATTATTTCATTGAGTGATTGGTTGAGTAAAATTGATTGAGCCTATTCAAGTGGATGTGTGTAGTGATTGTTCAATTTCCATAAAACAAACTATTCTATATTCTGATCTGAGTTGAAAAGCGATTGAGCATTGAGTATAGAACATATTGGGTCTCTAAAAATTCTCTCTATGTTTCTATGAGATTTAAGCAAGTTCTAAGTGGACTTGTTGAGCAGATTTGGACAAGTTCTGAGTGAGCTTGTTGAGCAGATTTGGACAAGTTTTGAGTGAGCTTGTTGAGAAAAATTGAGCAAGTTCTGAGTGGACTTGTTGAGCATATTTGAGCAATTTCTAAGTGGAATTTTTGAGTATATTGAGCAAGTTTTGAGTGGACTTGTTGAGAATAATTGAGCAAGTTCTGAGTGGACTTGTTGAGCAGATTTGAGCAATTTCTGAGTGGACTTCTTGAGCAGATTTGAGCAATTTTTGAGTGGACTTGTTGAACAAATTTGAGCAATTTTTGAGTGGACTTGTTGAGCATATTTGAGATACTTATGAGTGGACTTGTTGAGCATATTTGAACAAGTTTTGAGTGGACTTGTTGAGAATATTTAAGAAAGTTCTAAGTGGACTTATTGAGAAAATTTGAGAAAGTTTTGATTGGACTTGTTGAGCAGAGTTGAGAAAGTTCTGGGTGGACTTGTTGAGCATAGTTGAGCAAGTTCTGATTGGACTTGTTGAGAATATTTGTGCTATACTGAAGGACTGTGTTTAGTATATATTTGAGATAGAGCTTTGGAGGTGATAAAGCAAATAGGATAGTAGTCTCTAGTGGATAGAGATCCATCAGCCAGGGTAGTGAGGACAGGTCTTCTAAGTGGGGACAAGATTATTCAGTGGAGAGAGATCCACAAGATAGTGTAGTGGAGGTAGTAGTCTTCTAGAGAATCACCAGCTAGAGTAGAGGAGAAGGAGTTCTCCTATGGATAGATATCCATGAACTTTATTTAGGGGATCAACATATCCTTTGGATAGAGATCCATAAATATTTTAATAGGGAAAGAATTCCCAAGAGATTGATTGAGAAAATTTAGTGAAATATTTTCTCTGTGTATGTAACCCACATTGGGTGAACCACATTAAATTGGTATCTATATTGTGTGTGGCGATTTGTGCATTGCTTTGATTACTTTTGTTGTTGTTGCTATTATATATATATATATATATATATATTGATTGCATAATATTAATTTTGAAAGAAAAGTAAAAAGTGGCCTTATATTGTTCACCCCTATCCTCTCTATATAAGCATGTGTTCTTCAATTCCAAGCGTCCTCTTCAATATTCGAAGCAAATTTTTGTTCGTGGATTCAGCCAGATTGTTTCCCTATGGGTAATAATTGGAGGATATATTCAAGTAAATCCCATACATGCTTGCAAATTCAATGATTTTTGCCCCAATAAATAGAGTCATGCTGTCTATTACAATGGCATATGGTACACCAAAATGGGTAATCAATCCTTCGAGGAAGGAGATAACAATTACCTGGTATACTTTCTTGGTTGGAATGGTATCTACACACCTGGTAAAGTAATCAGCTACTATCAGAATGTATTTATGCTCAACGAAGGAGTGAGGATCAATGACTCCAATGAAATCCAAGCCCCATTGCTAAAAAGGAGCTTCCACCTAGATCATATGCAGGGACAAAGATGCTTTCTTATTTCTACCAATATATGCTAATATTTATCGTAACTTTGGCTCACTTTATCTGCATATGTGAAAAGGGTAGGCCAAAAATATCTAGATCAGATGATCTTCAAGGCCATATGCCTTCTTGCATATATCTACCAGATAAACCAGAGTGGAACTCCTCCAATATCTTTTGTTTTTTTGGCTCTTTCACACATATGAGAACTCCATCTATGTTTTTATGAAATAACCCACTTGGCAATAGGACATACCTGAGCACCTACAATCTTAATATTCACCATTGTGATGCATCAAGATGTGATGGACACTTCCCAGATGTGAAGAATTCAATAAGACCTTCTATCTTATCATGATAACTTATAACTTGATTGGAAATATTACTCTTGCCTATAACCTCATCTTGTAGTAGAGCTAGAGCTTCGAAGACTACACTTTTGGCCAATTCTTGGCAGAGGAACTGACCAACTTGGTTAGCTAAATATCCACATGATATTCCTAAATATTCAAAACCTAGCCTACTCTTTTATCACCCATTTCTCCTTGAATGATGAAATTTTGAAAATTTGGATGAATAACATAGACGACTATCTTGATCTATAAAATAAAATACCAGAATTTATTTAGGTATTTCATGACTGTGTATACCTACTTCTCGATAAAATTATATTTTTTCTAGTGTGGTGCAATGACTTGGCTAAGGAAAGCAATCAGTTTCTCATCCCTATCATCTTGCTTTTGAGTAAGTATAGTAGCATAACTCTCCTATTTTTCTACTGCATAAAGGATAAAGTCCTTCGTGTAATCTAGATTAATAAATACTGGTGCTTAGATGATCCTCTCCTTGATTTCCTAGAATGCTTATCTTCTTACTTTTGTCCATTTGAAGTGTGCATTCTTCTTCAAAATTTTAGTCATTAGCTTGACTACTTGAGCAAAATCAGCTATGAGTTTCTGAATGAAATTAATTTAGCCAAAGAATGACTACAGATATTTCTTGTTAATTGATAACGGTAATTTTAAAATTACTTTAGCTCTCACAGGATCAATCACCAGTCCTTCTTGTGAAATCACATGTCCCAAGAGTTGTCCCTCTTTGATAGAAAAAATGGATTTCTTTGGGTTAATGGAAATTCTAAATTCCTGATACTTTTCAAACACTTGTCTCAGATGAGAGACATTCTCCTCCCTACGATGTGATAAAATAGTCATGTCATCCAGGTAAATTATAATAACTTGATTCAACAACTCACCGAAAATGATATCCATAGCTCTATGAAAGGTGGCATCGACATTGGAAAGACCAAATGGTATCCTTTGATAGGTGAAGGTTCCCCACTTTGTAGTAAATACCATTTTGTGTTGGTCCTCATATTTCACCCAAATTTGGTTATAACCTAAGAAGACATCCAACAATGAAAATCTCTATGCTCCAATGACTACATGAAGAATCTGATCAATCTATGGTAGAGGATAGTGATCTTTCAAATATGTTTAGTTCAGATTGTGGAAGTCCACACATAGGTAAATATCTCCATTTTTCTTTTGAACTGGAACCAATTTCGCCACCCATGTTGAATGCTTTATAGGATAAATTATTTTACCTCCAATATTTTTAGCAACTCTGCCTTCATAAGCACTTCAATCTTTGGATTAACAGGTCATTGTTTGTATCAGAAAGGCTTCACACCTTCTTGCAAATCGATGGTGTGTTGGATTATATTTTTATCATATCCTTTTAGATCATGATAGCTCTAGGCCATGATGTCAGGAAACTCATAACAAAAATTCTTAATATCCTTAAGCTCCTTTGGTGTACAATCAGTTTCGACTTTGATAACTTTTTTAGGATCCAACTACATTTCCCTATACTCCTTTGCATCCACCTTGATATTATGTTTCTTTGCCCTATAATTTTGATCAAGCAATCTCTCAAGTGAAATTAGTACCCTAGGAATGTGGTTATTCTTTAGTTGACTCATTTCTTCTATTTCCTCCTTGGCCAATATTCTTTCTTCTCCACTAGCAGCTTCCTTAATCAAGAAATTAACTATTTGTTCATCACTATCAAACACCTACCAATAGATATTTTTGTCAAGGACAAAAGGTCTATAAATCACCCTCATGGTCTTTGGTCTCTTGACCACTTGCTCTATGAGAGAGAAATTAGCACCAAGGGAAGACAAGATATCTGCATGTTTGTTCTGCTCTTACAAAATTGCTTGAACATTTAATACCAGAAAAGACTCAAACAAATCCCATACCTTGTTGTGGTAGTCCTTCAAATAGTGTTTCTTTGACACACATTTGTGTGTATTCTAATTAACAATAAGCTCTAAATCTCCAAATATTTGCAACTATTTTATTCCTAACCTTTCCACTTTCTTCAAACCAAGGCACAATGCTTTGTATTCAATGGTATTATTTGTGCAACTCCAAGTTAACTGATATGATTAAGTCTTTTGTAACCCTGAAGGAGAAAAAATAACAATTTTAGCTCCTACACCATTCTTTCATCTTGCACCATCGAAATATAATTTCCATAATTGGTTGAAGATAGGATCCTGGGAACCATAAGCTTTCACTTCAATCGGTTTAGGTTTAATTATAGGGTAACAATCGATATCGGTTCCCACAATTACATTGAAATCCATTAATGAAAATTCATCTTCCATCAAGTTGACTTCTTGCAATTCTTCTGTCATCATATTGACTACGTCAATGGGCTTTTCGTCTTCTTCTAGTTTATCTATATGAAAAGTGGGAGGCTTTTCACTATAAATATATATTCTTCTTCCCTTAAAAGGAATATTTAAATTTGAATAATCCAAGGAAATATATCCTCCTAGCTTGTGAATTACCTCAAAAGACACATGCTAAAATATGGCTCTAGATCAACTACCACTACTTCTTGAATGATGATGATCTGTGGTATGTTGTGTAGAACAATGGGAATATCTTTAATCACACCCACCATCTTAACTGGTGTCCCATCTAATTGTAAGATGTCTGGACTGCTCCTTATGTACTCCATCCCCATGACTTCACATACTACCTTTGGAATGATAGTAGTCACGGTACCATAATCAGTCATACAATTATGCATGATCTATCCTTCCATTCCGAGAGACATATAGAATGGAGGTGGTCTATTCTTACCATTGGAAGAGGTTATCAATGTTTATGCTAACACCATCTAGATGAGATTTTTCATCTTATCTTTCGTAGACTTGAGAGGCTCTCGCAATAAATCAAATTTTCCAGGTAACTGTAATGCATCATACAAACTCACCTTTGCAAATTAGTTTCTTCATTTCCTCAATAATGTTATAATTAGAAGCACCAGTGCATTTTTCTTCACTGATTGGCTCATATTTGTTTTGTTACTATTGAGTAGCTTCTACCCTTTTCCTCTTGGTCAATTATGGGTATTTGAAGTGCTCTTTGGCTTGTTCTTTTACCTCAATTTGTACTTGAGTGACTGTAGGTTGCCTGAGTTGATGTCTTTACCTGCAACTTCTCTTGAGCTTGCTTGGGTAATAGATACTTCAACAAGATAGTATCTTGCTATTTAGTTATTGAGCTAGGTGCTTTCACTTGTGGTTGTACCTTTTCATCCTATGCATTTTGTTCAGCAGGAACTTTTAGTGGCTCCATTTCTATTGTATCAACATTTACCGGCTTATTTCCATACCTCGTAAGAACTAAAACTTGCTCCAAGGAAGGGACAATAAAATTGTGATCAACTTTTGTTATCATATTGATTTTTCCACCAACTAAACTTTTTTCTAGTATTTGTACATAATTCAAATTAACCATGCACGTATCTTCACCATGAGTATCATTACAGGTAGAACACCAATATGCCTACTTTGATGTGCTAGCTTCTTCATTTGCTAATATAGTTGTACTCCTTTTGGGACCTTTGCTAGCAATTGGTTGTTCTCTATTAATTAGTAGTTTTTGAAATCTTTTTGATCGAAAGTCAACTTTAGCTTACTTCTTATTAACAACTGTAATTTCATTTGACATTGTCCTTATCGCTGAATTGACATACTGTATTTCCTATAATAATTTCATATATGAATCAGTATTTGAAGGTGCAGGAGGTGCTGGAAAATGCAAAGGTGTTGGTGAAGCAGGCAATGCCAAGAATGGAACTAGATTAGGCAATGTCGAGAATGGAATTGGAGCTAGCAACTATGGGATGGATGGTGTGGGTAATTACAGAATACTTGGATCAGGAAGTTATGGAACTAGAATCAGAGCGATTTGAGGTGAACTTGAGCTACATGAAAGAACGGGATACATAAAGGTCATAGGCTATGAAAATGCACTAGAGTATAGATATTGTGGAAGATCAGAGAGAATGGGTATTGTTACCTTTGGAGGTAGCTTACCTATGGCAATCAGATCTACTTTGATCTTTTTCACTTGTGTGTATAAATCTAGAAATGTATTAACATTGGCCTATCGGATTGCCATACCAATGTTGGAATTGAAGGCCCAAATATAGTAAAATATGGCTTGCTCATGAGTAGGCTGAAGACCATTAGGAACTCTCTGCCAACTTTAGGTAAACCTGACATTAAAATCCACTATTTCCTCTTTTGAGTGTCTTTGTATATATGTAAATTGGTGTAGTACGAAAAAATGGTTAGCTTGCTCATGAAATTTCTTGATCAACAATTCCACCAACTGGTCCTAAGTGGTGATAGTAGCGGGTGGTAAGGATTGGTACGAGTACAATAATTTCCCTCTAAGGGACAACACTACTAATCTCACCATAATATCTTCATGTATGATGTCATGGATTATTGCCAAATAAGCAAAATATTGGATATGCTCATAATCAGTCTTGATTGTACCAGCATAGGTAGGCAAAGCCTTCAATGCTGCTTGAGAGACTAGATTTTGCACTTATAGATTCAAATATCCTGAGCTATTCCATGCTAAAAATTACCTTGGTGGTTTTGGTTTTTGTGGTGATGGATTCTAAGCCATATTAACTAGAGGATTCAATTGAGGGGTAGGAATGCTAGTAGTAATACTATAAGGACTCAAAGGAATGAAAAACACATCAAGTATTTGTGAAGATGTTGCAATTGGTGTATGAGGTGGGGTGATGAGTCTAGGGCGTTCTCTTAATTTTTGGGTGTAAAGTTCAAAGAACTCAATGGAGTCTTCAAAATTTATGGCCTTCGATCTTGTAATCATGAAGTACATATTTCGCTGACTTCACATTCGAAGGCTTCTGGGTATAGCTGAGTTTCCAGATTTTCTAAATTAACAATACTAAGGTGAACATAAAATCTTAATATTACATATATTGCTCAATATGAGACTTAAAGGTCCCACTGGCTGTGCCAAAAAATATTGGTCAAATATCTTCATAAAATAAAAACATGTTATTATGCACCCTAGACACGACCAACATTGAAATACCGAAGGAAAGAAATGTCCTCCAAGTCAATCTCTAGAGAGGGTTGGCCCCCTAACTAATCCTACACTGGTTTAAGTTTAGAATTACATGAAAGAGATGGAAATAATAGAAATAAATGGCAAATATAGACATAGGCTAGAAGATGTAGGATTGGGGACATACTAGCAATAAGAATTGAAATCAAGCATTATAGCAGCATAGAATAGAGAGAAACGTGAAGAATCCATTTACAATTTTGTAGAGACAACTTCTAGAGTCGCATTCCAGTACTCATTCCCTCACCAACAGTGTTCAAATCCAAATGCAAAATTAAACTTAGCAAATAATGAACATGAACATAAAAGAGAAATTATTTAGAGTAGAAAGAAATCACACACAAAAATTGGTTGCAAGATCAGAAGCCAAATTCCTTCTATTTACACAAAAAACTTGTAGAGTTTTGTTGTAAAGTGTCCATCATTCTTTGTTACATTGGAATTCTATAGTATTTATAGAAGTTTTTACCTTTGTTCATTTAATACATAAAATACAAATTTTTTATAGATCAGGAACCTTCGTGAGGAAATTCCTCCTTGAAATTCTTAAAAATCTTCCTTTTGTGATAGCAATCCAGCATTTAAGGGAAAACTCCTAGGAAATCAACAAATTTGGGCATCTATGCATGGAAAACTATAGATAGGAAAACTATAGATATGGTCATTGAATTGATACCTCCATTGTTATTTGGAAATTTTCCCTTGTCCAAAATGCCTTGGGACTCATGAAAATCATACTATGAAATTTAATCCTGCATTTTTCCAACATAAAATTCAGGCACATAGCTCCTTTTACCACCATCATTAAATTCTCACCAATTCTAAGACTGGGCGTCTTTGAGAATAGTTGTAGGACTGCTTAAAATTAATTTCATCCAATACATAGCCCACAACTTAATCCATTTAAAGACTTTTGTGTCATGTTCGCCCCTTAATCATAACAACAATCACCTTTGAGCAAATCAGGGCGAATCTCCTTTTATGCGTCTTCATTTTCATTTTCAATGTTTCTAACCATCTTCATGTCAATTTGCCCCAAGGAGGGATGAATGGAACTTTAGCCTCTCACCTGGGATGAAAGCACTGTTGACAACTTATTTTAGAAACTCTTCCACCTTTGGCATATACATTTTCCCCAAGAAGAGGTGAATAAAATGTTTACCCCTCACTTGGGTCAAAACCACTTAATACTTCTATTTTAATATGTGCCACTGTGGGGCCCACATATTCTTCTTTTCCATATGATTTCACCTCAATGAGGGTTGAAAGGTAGTTTCACCCCTCTCTTGGGGTGAAAGAGCCTTGACTTTGTAATGTCGTAACTTAGCACCTTGCTATCCTTACTTGATATTCGCCCAAAGTGTGAGTAAAAAATGTTATCACTTCAACTTTGTGAATAAAATATTTGTGGGACCCATGGTGCAACTCCTCTAAATTCATCGTTGTTGGGATTTTTCCCTAGGAAGAGGCAAAAGGGATTTTCACCCCTCACTTGGGGTGAAAGCCCAGTTGACTATTCAATGCATTGACTAGGTGAATTGTCATTTATCTTTGATGATGTTCATCCCAAAGTAGGGAGAACAATGATTTCACCCCACTTTTGGGGTGAACGTACTTCATTTCATTAGCTTTGTCCCTTAACTTTGGGACCACCACGAGCTCTTTCTTTAAATGTGTTTCAACCCCAAAGAGGGGTGAAAGGGACTTTCACCCCTCACTTAGGACGAAGTCATATCTGCCAACTTAACACATTTTTTTCCCTTTTGAATTTACATTCATCCCAAAGTGGGGCAAGTGGATATTTCACCCCCTTTTTGGAGTGAACGTAATTTTTCTCTTCCATTTACTTGGTAGTGAAGCTTTCAAGAAACAAGTATATCTTCGCCCTAGGGAAGGGTGACAAGGAAATTCACCCTTCACTTGGGGCTAAAATATTGTTATGGTTACTTTACCCTTAGTCTCAGATGCAATTTTATTAGCATCTTTGGTAATTTTAACTAATTTTACATGCCATCCCCCACAACCAGGTTTCCTTATAACATCCATTATTTTAAAGCATAAGACCCATAAAAAAGAAATACGGTTAACATAAAAATAAACTGCAACGCATTATTAACCAAAAACACTACCAACACAGCCATAGAGAGAGGGATTGTCGTTTTAACATTATTTGGATTGACCACAAGCTGAACTGAAAGTGGAGGTTGTTTTACTTGTTTTTTTTGTACCCATTGTTGTCCCTACATTTTTGGTTGCAACCATGGTGGATTTTGTTGATTTGATTTTTGATTCATCCATCCATATTGAGTCCACTCTTGTGAATATACCCATGTTATTTGACTCCAATTTTGTTGAATTGGACTTGAATTAGACCATGGCATATACCAAGGATTATTTTCCCAATTTATAGGAAATCGAGAAGCATTTTGATACAAAAATTTAATAAAATTATCTTCTTGTCTTTGTCCTATAAAATTGAGTTCTTTCATAGGTTGATATTGTTTTTCAAAAACACTTTTGAGTCTTGGTAACAAATGACATTTATCTATAGGGTGTCCTTTTTTATGAATGCTACATATAACAGATATGAAATTTTTATTCAAAGGATATTTTTGGTAACAAAGAGTGCTTCTTCTTACATATTGAAGAATAGATGGCTAATTATTCAAAAGATTCATTATTTTCATCTAATTTTTTATCAAGATGTCCTAAAATATCAGTTTTTATATTGGCAAATTCTTCCATGAATTCTTTCAGAGCATTTTTATTGTTACGAATTTTGTATTTTCTATATCTTGAATGAGAATAGTTTTTACAGAGTTCAATGATTTCCTAAAATTCAAGTGTATTTGCATCTTCTCTTCCCAAAATATCCAATACCTCTATATTTATCTCAAGGCAAACTTCTTGAAATACTCTAAGGTGATTTCTTGGGTCACCGTCTCCCTTCTACATTTAAAGCATCAATTCTATAAAGTTCTAAGAACAAGTTCCACCAAATAGATATGGATTTATGGGTTAGTTACAATATAACTTATAGGAATACTTATTTCCTATGGCTCCTTGGATAGTAGTCAAATTCTACATAAATTTTAAGTTTTCTTTAACCAACCATTCTATCATAGTGTTTATATCTTAAAAATTAAATATATGAAACTTGTGGTGTTATGAATTCATATTGTGCATTAACCAGAAGGTAATATTGGGTATTTATATGGGATGATCCAAAAGTTATTGTCATGTTATTAGTTATAGAATTATTTGGAAGAAAAGGGTTCGTAGAGGGAATTTTAGCAGGAATAGGCATGCTAAATAAAGGATTAGAAGAAATCACATTCAAAACATTTGGCATATTGGAAAAGATATCCATATTTTGATTTTTTAGAATACTTGCAAGTTGAGAGACATGTTTATTTAGTCTAAATGGCTCTACATTTGGAGGTATATATCCCTAATTTCTATAGGAAGATGAAATATTTTATGGCCTCCCTTATATGGTTGTTGTAATGATAGAGTCTATCTATTGAGAACTCATGGGATTAGATCCAGGTTGTATACAATTTCTAAGAGAAGTTCATCTACAATATAAGTAGGCATGTCATCCACCTTTAATATGGATTTCATAGCTTCCCTATTTCCTCGTAGGAAAGTAGCTAGATGGTCCATGGACTTAAAAACTACTTCCCCTTGTTCATTATGAATAGGAGAAAGGGTTTCAAAAGGAGGATTTCTTCCTCTTCTTCCTCAAATGTTGGTTTTTCAATCATTGGTTGATTCTCTATAATTTTAGATGAAACACTTAAATTTTGTGTTAATTTTTAGGCAACATTCTAAGGCAAGGAGGTTTATACATGGTCAAATGAAGGGAGATTAAAATTTATTATGATTTTTTTTAGAGTTTCTTTGACAAGAAAGAGATTTTTTTTATAATCCTTATATCCCTAATGAGAACAAATCCCCTTATGAATCTTGTCAACCCACCATAATATACTTACCAAGAGTGATAACCCTTAAGGATTGTACGATAGTTTACTAAAGGGGTCATTAATGTGGCCATCCATGACTAGAAGTTCCAAGAGAGGCTTAACATAAAAGGCTTATACATATAACTATACAATGGGCCTAAGAGGGATTGTGAAAACCATGGAGGTCTTCACATTAGGTTCACCAAAATGTAGATATGAAAAAAATATATGTAGAATATTGGTCCTTTATCAATCTACTACCTCAATATGGACACTATATACTTATAATAACATAGGATGGGAATAATTCTTGAAAACAAAAACAAATAGTTAATGCATAGAGCAATAAAATAATCTATGTCATGGTAAAGTAGTAACAAAATACATTCAATTATATAGATAAATAATATAGTGAATTTAATATAAATATTGATAAGATAGCTTGATATACAAATGCCTTTGTCCAACTATTAGTAAATTATGGTTTTTGAGCTTATGTAACACTAGATAATGAATTGCAAGAGACAACACTAAATTAGGATTCTATGGGGGAATAACAAGTGGTATTAGTATTTATGGGGACTATCAGGATTTAGACACATGATATATTCCCTTAGCCAGATAGCTATTCCCCAAGTCCCTTTAAGGTGAGTAAGAAATAAATAAATGTGGCCAGATACAAAGAACATAAAGACCTAAATAATGCATACAAATGAATAACAATGTGCATGCAAGAGATACCAAGTTTCCATACAATTGGTTAGATGCTAGTGCAATTATATACAACATATGCCTACAAGGTGTGAAGTGTTGGTGATTCATCTTATTACTATATCGTGATATGCTAGACCATGAACTCACAATTGAAGATATCAAATTGATGAGCCACTATATTTTTTACTAGTTAGGAAGTATCACTTACTAATCATTCTAACCGTATTTTTTCTAGGATGGTATTTATAAAGGAGCTTTGGGTATTTCCTATTTCAAATATTGTAGTGTAAATACCATTTGGAACTGAGATGTCCCCTACCTTATATCATGGTGATTTATCTATAGTGTATAAAAGTAACAAGTCTTGTAGGTTGATCATTATGTCTTGACATGGTTGACTAAGATGAATTTATTAGGTTGATCATGTTATCTTTCTACAAAAATCAAGTCATTGAAATATTTTGGGAGAAGCATTCTAGCACATTTTTTAATGGCTATATGGGAAGATCTCATCCAATATTGTGATTTGCATCACTTACATAGAGGTGGGAGTTATTACTTTATAGCTATAGTGGGGTACATTGGTTTGTAAATATGGTCATCCCATGCCAATACTAGTTCCTAATATACCCTATCACCTATCGACATGAGAGATGTGAGGTAGAGGTAGGGATGCATGCACCACAAGACAAGTAG
This sequence comes from Wollemia nobilis, assembly GCA_028583015.1. NCBI lineage: Eukaryota > Viridiplantae > Streptophyta > Pinopsida > Araucariales > Araucariaceae > Wollemia > Wollemia nobilis. Next base: position 509,972 of record JAQPPZ010008116.1, read on the forward strand.
GTAAACAAGTGTGATAATAAGGTTTAATCTAAATGGAATATGCCATGTCATCCCATTGAAAATTCATAGGAAAGAAACTATTATTTTATGTCAAGGTGGGTTTATGTCTCATACTTGTGTCTCATATACCTTTGCAAGCCTTGGATGCCTTTCTATATCTTCAAGATCAATATGAGGTATGGAGTACATGGATATATGCAGATGTGTTTGTTAACATAGATCCAACAGATGCTATTTGGATGAGCACGAACCTAGTATGAGAAAATTTGTAGACTTCAAAGGAAAATAATGTATTTTTTGTCTTTTCCCCAAAAGGTTCTAATTCTAAGGTTTAAGTCCTGTAGAATTGGGTATCCACATAGTCAAAACACTATCTAGCTTGTTTACAATCTAGTGTTTCAGCCATAAAACAAGCACATTGATATTTGGATATATTATATGAAATGTTATATGCCCATGGGATGCTTGATATTGTTTTTGTTCCATCAAAAAAGTAGGTAAAACATATCCTAACGAAGTTTATGTCCCAAGTTCCTTTTGTGTGTATGTAGGAGTAACTTGGTGTGGGAAAGCATTAGTTAAGAGGGGATGAAAATCAAGGGTCTCTCTTCATGCCCCTCATTCAAATTAAGGGGGATGTCAAAAAATATGGTGATTAAGCTTCACTTGAGGACACAATCAAATTTGTATTGTATCATATTTATAAGCCCTTTGGGCCCTTTTAAACATTAAAAATAGGTCTTGTTATAATATTTTTATTATTTTATCCCTAAGATTGGTTACTTAACCTTGACCTAAAGGTGACTTGTATTTGGGATAAATACCCCATCATACCAACCATTTTATTATAATTTGGAGTGTGTTATATTTTTCTATAGTAAGATTATTTTATGTCCATAGACACTCACATTTATCATGTGCATTACCTTGTGTGTATTTCTTTTTCAGCAATAATGGGTAATGTGTTGATTCCTTTCATTTCTAGAAACTATTGTAAATTCCTATATGAAATGGCATATACCTAATTGGTTTAATATTATTTCCTTTACTATGCAATTATTTCTTAATAAATATAACTAAAACATGTGTTGTTTCTAAAAACTGTGGTCTTTCATATGTTTATCATAATAAGCTCTATATCTCATTTGCATTTTCTCTACATTTTCTTTCATTCATTGATGTACCAATTTAATTTTCTCTAAGAACTTACTAACCTAATTGATTTATTTACTTACATAGCCTCTTTTCTAAATTATATACTTAAGATTTGAATTAAATGGGGATCATTGGAAAAACCCATAGCATGTTTCAAATGGTAAAATATTTGTATAAATGTATAGGGCTATTGAAGTCATGTTGAATGTAATTCAATATTTCATCCAAATTATTTGAATTCCTCCTACTATATCCTTTCAATAAATATATCAAATTTTATCTTATTAATTATGTTTTTTATTAGTTTATGGATGAACAAAATTAACCTCTTAAGATTTATATCCATATTTTCCAATAATGTTATCCAAAAACACAAGAAATCTTGCATCTACACCTACAATAATTTTTTTTTGTAGCCCATATTGGACTAATATCTAATAAAATAATTTGTAAGGTGGTTTTTCATCATATATTTTTGTATTTCATGGAATTAGTATGCACATCTTGTTGAATCAAACTAGTACCATATACAAGTAATCATGAGTACTTCTTATCATGGGTAAACCACCAAGAAAATACATTGAAAAAATTTCCTATTTGGATTTGTTTATAATAAATATATGTAAAATTTGTCATCTCTAATTTTCCTCGTCAAAAAAATCATGCCTTGAAAGGAGTAACACAATAGGACCACAACCAAGAACATGTGGTTTGGCTCAATGAGGGCCCTCCAAGAGTTTTTACAAGGTTGAATCCTTGTTAAGATGTGATCTTTGTGATGCATTTAGAATCAAAAGGGAAAATGAATGCAAAAAAAGGAAAGTAAACAACTCAAAAAAAGAAAAAATATGGAAATGTGCCAAAATATATGCTAAGATCCCTTTGCATAATAGGTCTAAACACTATGTTCTAGTGGTAAACTCTTCCACTCCCCAACATAGTTAAGCACAGATGGAATTTTACCAATGCATACATGCATAAATAAAAGCCTACAGGAATCCATAGATGGCTTATTTGAAAATGGACATAGGCCCCTCACACATACATACATACATACATCAATAAAATCCAAAGCAAGTAAAGAGTATAAGTGCATACACACATATAGAAATGGATCTCACAAATGACTGATCCATAAATTGGCGTATGCCTCTATATATATATATATATATATATATATATTAAAATTGTACAATTACATAAAATATGTTGATAGTAGGGGTTCAATTTACCCACAAACTGCTCAAGATCCAACTACTATACATAAAGAAATAAAATGAGACCCTATAAGAGAATACAATTGCAAACTCAACGATCCTTTACAAAGTTAACAATACTGTTATTTATAGATTACAAAGAGGAGGGTTTCCCTCCAAAACTCATGTAGACATTTCAAGATGATTATGATATCTGACACTAGATCATATATCTCCTAAGTCATTACTCCTTAAAAAAATCACTAGATTTGATACTATAAATGCTAGATGGTTTTGAGCCTTCTTATTAGCAACTACTACCATTATTTCCATCTACCCTTTAAGGAATTATTGGAATCTAGGTGTGGAGGATTTTTGTTTTTAATGTTCCAGATTTGGAAGTGGCCTTGTCATGGATTTCTAGCTACTTTTTTTCTTTCCAAGAGATATACAACATTTATTTTGTAGTAAAGAATAGTACTTTATAGAAGATTACACACCTCAAAAAATATTTGCTTTTTGAAATATGGTGCCTTTTTTTAGAATTTGTTTCCTCCCATATAACCTCAAAATATTTTCTTGTCTCAAGAATTTTGATCATCGGATATTCACTGTCATGAATTTTCTTTCCCCTTTTTTTATCATACCTAAAAACATTTTGACCTTCAAACTTTTTCTTAACTAGCCCTTTGATCATCAAATATTTTTATCAAAGATTTCTATTTATATTAGTATACTTGCACTCTTCCTTGGCTACCAAAAAATGGTGTAGTGAGAAATCACAATAGTTTTGGCAACTCGTGGGAGATATTTATCCTATTAAATATAAAAAACCTAGGTAGGCTAGTTTCTTAGCTCAATGAGCATAGATTTAATAAATAATCCACCTAGAGGAGTTAGGGAATTTCAAAAATCTACATCTCCACGTCTCTATAGTTGTTAGAACATTTTTCATCCCCATGACTTTGGGACAACTATGTTACATATAGTACATATGTACAAGGTTTTAAGAGGGTAGCCTTTATCCATTGGACATGGAGTCAAAAAGACCCCCCACTAGCTTCTCAAGTCCTTTCTTCTTCTACTTTTTCTAGTTTCTTGGGTGAAATATCATAGGTGGTTGTGTGTTTTCTTCATTTTGTAGTAGAGGATATAATTATATTCATTTGAGGGAATTTTTAGATCATATTAGTATCACAATAATTTAATCTATGAACATTGACCATTATATCATTAAATAAAAAGGGAGCTGAGCAAGGAAGAGGGAAACTTTAGAATTCATAAAATTTAACATGTCCAAGTGGTTTGGTGAAGATGTCCACATGTTTTTCTTGAGTATAGTATAATTTGAGCTAGATGTTCTATTGTTGAACATGTTCATAGATTAAATGACACTCCATGTTAAAGTGCTTGGTTCTTTCATGTAATACTATATTACAAAAAAGTTTCAATATCCCTTGGTTGTTGCAGTGCATGATTATAGGTTTATCTTGTGGTGCTCCCATATTTGTTAACATATACTTTAACCATATTTCTTTACAAATATATCCTCCTACTGCATAATATTTTAGTTCAATGGAATATCAACCAATTATTTGTTGCTTCTTGCTTCCCCTTGACATAGATGTAGATATAAAAAAACACATAGCCAAAGGTGGATTTTTTTCTCATCAATGCAACCTGTGTAATCTATATCTATATAACCTATTAAGAGGATCTAGTCACTTCTCTTGAATTCTAGATTGTAATTTATGGTACCTTATATATATATATAATATATATATATATATATATATATATATATATATATATATATTAGAACTCTTTTTCTGCCTTCCAATATGTCATCTCTAGTTCCTACATGTAACATGAGAGATAGCTCACTATAAAATTGATATTTGGTCTTGTGTAAGTTAGATAGATGAGACTTCCAACTAAGTTTTTATAGAGTGTTGCATTTACTAGAGGAGAGGAATAAAAATATGAGAGTTGTAGACTTGATTCCATAGGAGTTTTTATAGGCTTGCAATCTTCCATGTGATATTTCTCAAGGAGATTCTTCGCATATTTAATTTGTGAAATAAATATGTGATGATGGTTTGGCTTTACCTCTAGTCTAAGGTAGTAGTGTAATAACCCAAGATTGGTCATGTCAAAATATTTCTTCAAATCTTCCTTTGCATCTAGAATCATTCTTTTAGAACTTCTTATGATGACCAAATCATATACATACACATTGATGAATACAATTTTCCTTATTGTTCTTTATGATACAAACTTGGATCATACAAATATATTTTAAAGCCATGCATTCCAAAATGTTCATCTATATTTATGTACCATTATCGAAGAGCTTGTTTGACACCATATAGAGATTTGACCAACTTATATACCTTTATTTCTTGTCTAGGTATGATTAATCCTTTTGATTGAGTAATATAAACTTCTTTTAAGTCTCCATTGAGAAAAATACTTTTCACATCCATTTGATGAGTTATCCATCCAAATTGTGCATCTAGAGCAAACATAATTCTAATTGGAATTTATTTTCGTTGTAGGGGTAAATATTTTTCCTAGTTTATGCCTCCCTTTTGTGCATAACCCTTTGCTAAAAATTGTTCTTTGTGTTTATCAATACTGTCATCTGATTTATATTTGGATTTGAAAAAACATTTGCAACTAATAGCCTTATTATCTGGTGGAGTATCAACAAGATACCAAGTCTTATGTTTCAATAATTATTGATATTTTATGTTTATAGCATTTTCCAAGAAAAATATTGAAGATCTTCCTATACTATATATGGCTTAACTATAATCATTAGAGCTACAATTTGTGTATTGTGAGTCATACTTTGTGTTCTTGGTCTTGTAGAAGAAGTTTCTAGGATTCCATCTATACAATATGATGTCAATCTACAAGTGTACCACTTGGGTATTATCCTTGTGTGCTATGGTGGAGTAGATAGATCAACTTCATCATTTATTTTGCTAAACATTTCTTCATTGGTAACTTATTCATAACTTTCAATCATTATTAGAGTTGATAGATGAAGACTCTTATGATGGTGATTTTTCTTCTTCATAATAGACAAAATTGTGACTAATATATAATTTATTTGAAGCTGGATCAAATAATCTAGATGCTTTGAATTCATCATTGTAGCCTAGTAGGATGCATTGTTGAACATTTTCATCCAATTTACGTATTTTTTACTTTATAATGTACATGTATGTTATACAAACAAATACTCAAATATGAGATATTGATGGTTTGTGTCCACTCCATGCTTCTTCTAGAGTGATATATTCAAGTGGTGCAATGGGGGCATGATTGAGTAAGTAAATTGTTTTAGGTATAACTTTTTCTATAAAAGAGTGTCCAAGTTGCAAATTCTTCAACATGATTCATACCATTCCCATGACTTCTCTATTTTTGTTTTCTATAATACCATTTTATTGTGGTGAGTAGGTAGTTGTTAAATATTTTTGAATGCCACATTCCATTAAATTCCCCCCAATTTGAGTGGACATAGATCCTTCTTCCTATGGAAATATTTACTTGGTCCTTAAATTGCTAAAAAATAATATAAAGCTTCATATTTGTTCTTAAAAAAATATACCCACATTTTTAAAGTATGATCATTAGCAAAAAATTGAAAATACTTGGACCCATTAAAATGTGGAGCCATGGGTCTATGTAGATTAGTATGGATCAAATCAGGAGATGCCTTGGCCTAATATTTTGTAGTCTTAAAATGAGATCAATGTTGCTTCCTAGCCAATAAAAAAGAACAAATATATGTGGGCTCCTATAAAAAGACGATACCTTCAACCATATTTTTATTTGTAATGCAATAAGGTGTCCATAATGTAGATGACCATATTGTTGATGCTAGAGTGATGTAGATATATGGGAGTTGATGACTAATTCTAAGTTTTCATGATGAATTGTGTGAAGTTCAAACATATTTATTTTTCCTTTTCCATATGCAATAATCTTAGAATTTTTATCTTTATCATGAATAATGCATACCTTGGATCCTTTTTGCTTATCAAATTTATCTTTTATGTTATGGTCAAGTAGTTGATTGTCTGAGCATAGATTTTTGGTGAGTCTTAGAACATATAGGACTTCTGTGATTCTAAATTTTTATGATCCAAGTCATAATTTTATATCACTTATACCTTTTATTTTATAGTATGTGTCATCCCCAAGAGAAAATTTTCTTGCATGCCTAAAATTCTTTAGATTTTGAAACCAATATTTTCATTTTATCATACATCTATTTTCTCCATAATCAACATACCAAATATCATTGAGTTGTGCACGTGCAACTAAAACATATTCTTTGTTGTTAATTTGTTGATGCTTCATTTTCCAATATAAATTTATTTATGATTTTTCTTGCTAGTGATGAGAATTATTTTTGGTTATACCTTTTTTGAATGATTGCTTCCTCTTAAGTGATACTTGTTCTTCTTCTTATCTTGAATGTGATACCGATTCCTTTTGAAGTAGGTTTCTCAACTTTTCAAAGATTTATGTTTGTTCAATTTTATTTAATGTTGTCACAAAAAAATTATACTTTTATAGGAGATATCTCAAAATAAATGGAAATAATATTTTATCAAATACTTGAGTTTCCAATGCTTGCAATGATGCTTACAACTTTGTGATTCTCCTCATGAATGATTCTAGTATCTCCTCATGTTTTATATTCAAACAATGCAGCTATTTATGGAGGATTAGAATTTGATCTTGGTTGTTTACTTACAATAATACTTTTAGATTATTCCATGCATCCTTGGTTGTGGTTGAATCCTAGATGTATGCTTGGACATCATCTGTTATTCCGAACATGATGATTAGTCTTACCTTTTTCTCTACCTTGTCAAAATTTATTTGGTCTTAATTTTCTTTTTTAGGATAGGTAATGGACCCATCTAATACTTTTCATACTTCCACAAACTCAAGCTAGGTTTTGAGTTTAACTTTTTAGGTAGCATAGTTATTTCCCCTCAATAGTTGGAAATATAGAAACAAAAACTTTGATGCTCCGCTAGCCATAGTAAACTTATACAAAATTTGAATATTGTTCTATGATTAAATTCATCACAATTGTTTTTTTTTATGAGTATATATATGCCTATATTCAAATTTCATTAGATGCTTCAAAAATTATGATAAAAATTTATCTTGCTAAGTAAAGGTAGATGGAATACTTTTTCCTCTATGGAACATTCCTTAGAATATTTTTTTCTTTCATAATATTAATTTCAGTTTTTATTTTTCATATTGTTTTAAAAATTTTACCACATGTACTCTCTTCCTTTTGTCCATGTGCAACTATTGAATTGGATCTCTTTAACCTTTGATTTTTTTTTGGTAGAAATTTTTAAAGAGTTCTTTGGTAATATTATGTTACTAAAATGTCAAATATTTTTTGGCAATAATTCCTATTTGCATTATTTTTCTATTCACCTAATTATCATAAGGGTGTGTGTCTTATTTTTTCAATGCAATTCCATTTGGTGCAATGCGACCATTTATGATATTTCATGGTTTCCTTACAATGTTTGAATTCTATTTGTTCAAATCATTTTTGTGTCAATTATGTTTATAATCTTGATGTTTTATCACCTAATGAGTCAAATGTTTGAGTGATAGATTCCTTAAAATTCAGCATATCTAATTCATTTTCACCCATTGATAAGAATTATCTTCAATTGTTTTGTATGTTTTGCCCCTCATGATTGTAGTCTAGGGAATTGGCATCAAATATTACTACATGTTTTGAGTTTTCTTCTATGATATTTGAGCTAGCATACAACTTATTTCCATTCTTTGTTTTACTAGAGCTAATTGTTTGCTTTTGCTACTTGGAGAATATCTTTCTTTTCCTTTTACCTCTCATTTTCTCTTTCATTTTGAGTGCTCTCTCTCTCTCTCTCTCTCTCTCTCTCTCTCTCTATATATATATATATATATATATATATATATATATATATATATATATATATATAGTATGATAAAGTTCTAAAAAACACAAGTGTCTTACTTTATAACAATTTTGCTATAAATTTCTCTCAAGGTGTTTCTTTTTATTTTGTTCTTTTTTCTTTGATCCACATGGCTATTTCAATTTATAGGACATTGCTAACATTCTCTTCTTTTTAATAGACATTGGCTTCTTTTGATTGATTTTATTTGAACTATATGGGTAACACCAAATAATTTGGTTTCTTATCATGGATGCTTAAAAAATATTGTTTAATGCAAACATATTGTGTATAACATGCACTTCTTGTGTCATTCTAATAATACAATGTCAATATTTGCTTTTCTATAGACAATAAATTATTACTTTCCCATTAGCTCCAATTGATACTAGGCCTTTGGGCAACTTCCTTATGTTTCCTTCCCTACAGTGGTCCTTTCTTGCTTCATCTAATTTTTTTTGCATTCCTTAAGGAATGTTTGTATATTATTTTTTCTTGAGGGAGGAATTTATGAGACCTATTTCTTATTCTTTCTTCAATTCATTGTTCCAATTTGCAACTTCAATACTTTGAACCAATCTATTGCTATTTTTCCTTTATGGATTCAAAACTTTTCATTTACCTCTTGGCTATTCTTTTTGTGAGCTTTTAATATTTGTACAAGACTTAAAAAATTTTCAATTTTAAGGAGCTTTAATGAATTCCTCTTTGTTGGTTCTTTTATTGCAATATTATAAGAATATTTAATGCATTATTTATATTGTTTTTAAGGAGATTCTGTCTTTCTCTCTTTCCTTTTGAAATGGAGATTCTTTAGAGAATTTTATGACCTTTTTATTTCTTGCTAAAATTGGCCCAGGTGTTTCTTATAGGCTTATGTCCTTATTGGTCTTAGAAGAGATTGAAACCATTTTTTATGTTGGAAGGCTTTTTCCTTTGGTAGGGGTTTTTCACCCTATAAAGTTTGAATCTATTATGGAATTTTGATTCATAGTGATGATAACATCTCCTTTTGAGGTTATCTTTAAACAATTTTATATAGGCCAATATTACCCTTGAAAATTCTTTTCTCAAAAATAGAGTTCTCTTTTGGATTTTCTATGTCAAAGCTAGAGGATGATCAAAAGGATAATTATTTCTTCCTTCTACCTGCTCTAATATCACATGATATGACTCAATGCTTCAATTATTTTATTATGAAAGTGAAAGGGTATTTAAATATAATGGTAGCCCAAATATGGCATAAAAACCTACAACTACCCTTCTCCCTTAGTGAACCTTACAAACCATGTGTTAAGTTGTTACTCAACTTACATTCACATGATACATGGTGTATTAACTCCTAACAAGAAAATAAAATCAAATATAAGGTTTACTTGGTTGGAGAAAAATATGGTGGATTTAAAATCATCCCAAGCAAATTGGTTATAAGTTGAGTAGAGATGATGTCAAATATATAAAAATCCTAGGAAAATCTAGTAGAATGAAGACAAGCATGGCCCACATAAATGAGAGTGAAGATAAACTAGAAAGTATATTAGAATCTCACAAGAAGAAAAATTCAAAATTAGCTAGAGAAGAATAGTCAATATTAGTCATATCATTCAAACTAAAAGTAAAAGTAGATACAATAGTATAGAAAGGAAAAATAGATGCTAAGATATTATAGCACAAGATAGACCATCTAGAAAACTACTTTGATTTTATGGTTATTTACATAATCAAAGAATCAAAAGTATAAGTTTATAAATAGAGACACATCATCTTACTTGGTAAAGATTTATGAATTAGCTTATGTAAAATACAAAAAGACTATCATGATTTATTTGGATGAATTAAATGAGACTAAGGAATAATTTCTATCCACTTGGCTATGAAAAGGAGAACCTCATTTGGTGGAAACACTCGAGGTAGCCTATAGAATATAATGTAGAGGATTATTCTTCCACTTTTCATACTCAAGTAATGAATATTGGAGTGAATATCATAGAGCATAGTGTGGTGGCGAATCACCTTGTAAGAATTCAAGTTCCATTGAGGAGACATATACTCTTGTTCAAACCCTGAATAATAGATAAAACTAAATTCCTAACAAATTTCTTGGAAAAAAATCAATTGAGAACAAGAACTTCTATTTCACAAGTGTAAATCCAAAAATATGGAAAAGAACATGGAAGGAAGAATAGAAATAAGAAATTTCCCTATGAATCCTAATAAGATAATAATAAGGATTGAAAGAATATTTCCTCACATTATGACAAATGACCATAGAAGCACTTCTTGTTGGAAGAAATGGAAGAAGTAATTAAGTATGAATCTTTGCTCACATTATGATAAAGGAGGCTATTATAGTCATGAAAGAAATGGAAGAATTAATTAAGTATGAATCATATATGGATGAGGAGCTTTTGTGGTAAACATTTGTAATAACCCTAAAATCAAGAAAAAAGAAACACACAAAAAAAGAAAGATTTTTTTTTTGTTTAAGGAGAGGTATTCATAAATCCCCAACCAACCTTAGACTGACTTGATGTTTAAAAAATTCCCTAAGTTGCTCAAGAACTATACCTCAAAATATTACCCTAATGCAAGTTTCTTTTCCATAGTTCTATCTCATGTTATGCGCATAAGTCCATCCATCTCATCCTCCTCGATGAGCTAGACTTATCATCTTCAATAATTAGAAGGTATACACACATCTCCATATTCTACGTAAACCATTATGCATAGTTATGCTATGTGTACTATGAGTTAAGCTATCAATATTGTCCTCTGAAAAGCTATCTTAACTCAGGTATGATCTTCTATAACCTAGTTACCATTCTCCCTAAGGGGGTATCAAGCCCTTAGGTTATCCTCTAAGTTCACCCTAGAACTTACTACTTAATTTTTACAAGAGTTATTCAAAAAAGAAAATAAAATATAGAAAGAGATATTAAATCTAACAAAATATAATTCATTAAACATACAAAATATAACTAGAAATATAGAACAATAATTAAAGAGGAAACATGCAATAGAAAGGATTTAGATACATTCACAATATATCAAATAGAATACAAAGGTGCATTTGTCACATTAATAATTTATTACATATGTGTGTATGGTAAAACCTTCATACCCTTAAAAAATACAGTACATCAATTTCATTGGGAAATCTCCCCACAAATCTAATATATTTACATAAGTAAACAAGATGTAAAGTAGAGATCAAACTTGTGCATGGGTCCATATGTAACTTTGGTCCTCCTGCTCTTCCATAAATCAAGTGAGGATAGTAGGGGATTAGGACACTCATTTCAGGATAAACATGCTTCTACATGCATTTACTCATTTTATTTCCAAATTGCAACTATACAATCAAAACAATGAATCCATCTATCTAATGCATAGTTGATATCATAGAAACTATTCTTTCTATTTTTCCTCTCATCCTCCTATGAGAGTCTTTCAACAATACATCTAGATCATCGACTTTACTTTTAATAAATGACTCAACCCTTATTCAAAAATTAAATTCTCATACGCTTAATTGCCAAACAATCTAGGTTCATATTTATTTATCAAACTAAATTCAACTACTTTAATCCATAAATAATCCATTTCTTTTCATTTCATAAATTAAAGTACCTACCCTTAATCTACAAAACAAACCAATTTCATATTTATTTATTAAATCAAAGTCAACTACTTTAACTCATAAATATACCCTTTCTTTTCGTTCCATAAATTAAAGTCGCAATACCCTTAATTTATAAAACAAACCAATTTCACATTTATCTATTAAATCAAAGTCAACTACTTTAATTCATAAATAAACCCTTTCTTTCCATTTCATAAATTAAAGTCCCATACCCTTAATTTACAAAACAAACCAATTTCATATTTACTTATTAAATCATGGTCAACTACTTTAATTCATAATACACTCTTTCTTTTCATTTCATAAATTAAAGTCCCATACCCTTATTTTACAAAACAAACCATGTTATAATTAATGAAGTTGTCATTGATTCAAAGGCATGATGAGTAGAGCTTGGGCAAAGTAATCAAGAAAAATACATTTTGAGTAGAGGTTTGAATATTTAAATATTATGAAGTTGAAATATTTAAACTAAATATTTTAATATTTTAATTTAAATATTAAGAAGATAAACTTATGTTTCAAATATTATTGTTAATGGCCAACCTCCTTGGGCATCAAAAGGAAATGAATGGTCTGATATATAAATAAAGTAAAAATTCATTTTGGAAAGGAATCTCGATTGAAAAATTATATGTTCGATATAAGTGTGCATTGCAGAGAACATGAAGGAGAAAAACACGCAATGACAAGGGAAATGGTAGCGCAGTAGAAGACGCAGGAACTCGATGGTGCAATAGAGTTTGAAATATAGTGAATAGCATGGAGGCTCGAAGAAAGAATATAGTAGGAGCACAATTATAGCATTGGTTGTGCACATCGAGTAATTTTTGCCATAGTAGAAGATGAACGCTTCTAGTATATTAAATATAATGATGGCTTCTAGTTTGATAGCAACGATAATAGCACAATAGGATAAAGTGTTGGCAATGTGAAGGTGCTTTTCCTTAATTTTATATTATGAGACAATAAACACAGTGTGTTGGCAGTGTGAAGTGTGTTGATTGTGGGAAGAATCTTTTACTCTTATTTTTATCATGTGAGAAAGTGCTATTGTGTGAAGAATGTGTGCATGTAAAATTGAAAGGAACCCACATTTATGGTAGAAGGGAAGATGTTACATTAGAGCCCAAAGAGACGTCCTCATTCTTGGAGAGGCACGCTCGGTTGACTATCCCACCTAAAGAGACCAGCAACTATTCATTTTGCATGGAAGAGAAGCACTTTTTGCTTGGAGAAAAGACACACGAAGGAGATTGTAGACCAGCCAATTCAAAGGAAAGTATTTTTCTAAATTTCAATAGGAATATTGTATGCTATGAGAAGATTTATGTAACATAGATATTGATCATCTATATCATCGAGCTAGGGCATGAGATTACTGATATTCAAGCATTGAAGAGGGATTTACCAAATCAGAGTGGTGTAGTGGAAATTGTGAAGGAGAAAATAATTGGGGTGGCTCAAAGTGTGAAAACGATGACGATGAAAAATAGCGCTCATTATGATATCATATGCAGGAAAGGAAGAGTAATGATTTCACACAACTTCAGTATATTAACTCTTGGTTTAAGAAATAAGTGCAGGCCAGCATGTTTACATGAAGATTTCATAGAACCAAATACAAAAGTTAGAGATATTTCTAGCATGCAACTTCAAATTGAAAATTGTGGAGTTACTATCCATCGGATGGTGTAGCTGAGATGGTCCACTTTCCATTGGTAAGTACTGCAAGCAAGAGATCCTAGTTCAAATCATGCGCAAGTTCTTTTGGCAAAAGGAGATACAATAATGTTCGTTTGATATTTATGTTAATAGCTATGGAAGTACAATGAGTTAATTCCTTTCTTAAGGTGGCTTTATTATAATTGTTGTTTTTATAAAGTGGGAGGTATAAGGAATTATTAGATACATGGTAATGAAATGAGTTAAAAAAAGTTTGTTATTTTGACATACACGTGGGAATAAGTAAATGAGTGCAGTTTCAAGAAGACCTTGTGATAGAATTGTAACCAAAAGAACTGAGTAATAAAATAAATGTAACACAGAGAAATGAGAATTGCAAAAACTTTTTACTTTATTTGATTTTGATACAATTGTTACAAATGGATCTTAGATTGCACCAAATGTGTTTGGGACAATGTTACAATGCTCTCTCTCTGTATTGATACAAATGAGTGATTATTTGGTAGCATAGGGGTTTTCCAAATCTTTAAGGGCTCACATTCTTCCAATTGTAGTCCAAGGTGAGTAGGCTTTGGTATCCAGCAAGGGACCACTCTAGCTACAATAGCTTATCTAAGGTACCTGTCACCTACACACATTCAAACTAGAAAAGGGATTAGTAACACCTGTATATTTGAGCAATAAGATACATGCTATACATAAAACCCTAAGCAGATAATTATATGAAACAAATTACAAAAAAAATTAATAGACAATGCCTTGTTAACACATAAATTACTGATCTCCGTTGGAAAACTATGTTTGGCTCTCGGGAGTATGGAACCGTAAAAGCATGGTTGCAAACGGGAAATCATGGACCTGCAGTTGTGAAACCACGAATTCACATTTTCAACTATGAAACCATAGATGGGCAGTTTCGGCTGAAGAACAGATTGCCTCAGGATTCAAACCAACGATACAAAATAAAGCTTGCGCTCATGATATCTCATTGGGTATAGATCGATTTCGATATCCTGTCGATATGCAAATTCAGCTTCCTTTTCTTGGTGGGATAATGGTACCTTTATATGCCTCTTGGGGTTTTGGAGGGAAATGGGAGGTGGCAAGCCCAACTTGCCAAGTGGCAAATCTAGACTGCCAGGTGGAAGGGGCAGTTATATTGATTCACCCAGTGTGGGTCACTTAACTGGGAGTGATGTGGCTTGAAGTGTAGTGGGATATGGGTGATGTTTTATGTGAAGGGACAAGGGGACAAAAATAAATGAGTTGTGGCATGGGTGTTGGGAATCTGGCCCATGTGCAAGGACAAGGGGGTTAGGAGTGGGTAAGATGTGGCAAGGGTGTTGGATGAAGTGTCCAGGATATATGTCCAATGGGTAGGTAGGGTATTCTAGGGTGATTTTCCAAATAAATTTGGGAAAATAGGATAATGTGCAGGATTTTATATCGCTAAGTTAGAACTTAGGCATATCTTTTTATTATGCAAGATTGATGGTGGGGTAAAAAATATGGTTTAGAAGGTGTTGGATTTTGGTGTCTATGGTTACCCCTTTTTGTACAACACAATGCGGTGCAAAAACTAATGACACTCAACTTTTATTTGATGAGTGGCCTCAACTCTCTTTGGTGTGACAAAATTAATGATTGTTGTAAATAAAATTATAATTTGCATGCTTACCCCCTCAATTGGTGAGTGGGTAACAACTGAGACCCAATGGCAAATTGAAATAATATTTTTTTGTTGCCCCAAGTTAATTTTGGACTTTGTTCTGCTTTTTTCTTTGGTTTATTGACATGCAAGTAATGAAGTAAAGTAACCAATCATCCTAGGCACTTGTCCTAGTGACTGTTAGCAATTCCATTATGCATTTGGATGGTCATGTAATTTATCGTGTTTTGTAACCCCACAGAGTAGGCATCATTTAACCTCGGATTATTTGCATTGAACTTTGTATTAAAATGTGGTGCATTTTATTTTATTTTATTTTATTTTTATTTTGTTTGAAATGTAGCTACGCGGTTGCGGATACCTGAAACCGTGGGTCCGTGGTTTACTCTGCTAATCGCAAAACTGCATTTTCATGCACCTTAGAAAATGCATATGTGCATTTTCTACCATGAAATGTGGCTATAAATGGGCCAGGTGCCTTGTCATTTTCATATTTGCCATTTGTCATCTGCTGATTGGTGAGAGCGATGAGTGAGATGGAGATTGGCGAGGGTAGCGGTGGCAGAGGTGATGTTGGCGGTGACTCGACTGGATCAAAAGTTGGTGCCTATGTCGAGGTAGGTGGTCTTGTCCTTTTAGTTTAGGCTTCATTATTGTTTGTGTGTTTTGTTTGTTTGTTGTTTTTATTGTTGTTCTTTTTCTCTCTTTTTTTTTAATTAAGTGGGGCTGGTAATGAACATGTTTTTGTTTTTTTTTTGTGTATTTGTTTGTTTTGTCTTTGATTTTTTTTTTTATGTTTTTGAATATTATTTTTGTTTTTGTCTGGATATTTTAATTCACCTAGGGGTAGGTGAAATTTTTTTTTTTTCTTGTTTTTTTTTTTCCTTTTTTTGTATTTTCCTGTTAATTTTTTTTTTTTTGGTAAATAAAATTCTTCATTGATTACCGGGTTTTGTAGGTTAACCCAAAACCTATTACAATATCCAAAATTCTGCTAAGATTGTATATCCTAGTCATCCTTGAAACTTTCTTACCATAAATTGTGTCGAATCCCCTACAACACCTTACTAACAAAGCACACCCATACCTAAACATAACTATAAACATTACTTACATTGAAAGGAATTCAAGTTTGGAACTTTGCACTTGTGAACCCTGTTGCTTGCCCATTTCTTATTATCAGTCAAAATATTCCAAGGCTTACACCGTATTACCTTCATTTCCAATTTGGTATGATTTATAGGGAAACCCCATAGTTATTACCAGCTCCATGGGGAAAGAACACCCATTCATATTTCTCCTTAATGGGTAGGTTTATTTTCATGACTAATAATATTTTCCACTTCACGTGGCACACCTTGTTTCCATGTCACTAGACTACCAACATCAACACCTATGTTGGCTAATTTTTTAGCTGACCTATTGGCCTCACGGTACACGTGATGAGCCCTCCTATTCTGTCTTGCCGCAAAAAGGATCCTCACTTCATGGATGACTCCCTCAATTCTCCATGGATATTTTTTTCCATTGGTTAATAGGTTAATGATGTTCATAGAGTCACCTTCAATCATCAAGTTACCTTGAGTTGCTTGGGCTACTTGCAACCCTCTCCAAAGGGCTCTAGCTTCTGCTTCGTTATTAGTTCTGATTCCCAATGGTTCAACGAAGGCCTTGACAAGATTTCCTTGATGATCCCTGATTATTCCTCCAACTCCAAATCTTCCCAGTTTCTCCTTGGCTGCACCATCAAAATTTAGTTTAAACCAACCCTGGGGGGGTTGCTCCCAAGAAATTCCATTTTTGGGATTGGGCAAAGGAATGGAAGGTTTGTCCTCAAAACCTAAGGCCCGAGCTAATTGTTTTTCTTGGGGAAGAATTAAGTGGTTCTCATCCACTAAGGTTCTAAGGTTTTCTTTCGCAAAGACAATAATCCTATTGAGGATGGTTTTTGGGTTGTGAATGGTATCCTTAAAGGCTCTATGGTTCCTTTCTAGAAAAATTTTCCAGATAAAATTATGCCAACATATTTTCCATAGGTAATTAAGTTTTAGGCTAACAAAGGGTTGAGGCCATTGATGGAACACTTTGGATATAAGAGCAGGCTTAACCCATGAGATCCTAAAGGCTTGGAAAAGTTCATCCAGGATGGACTTCGCTATCGGACACTCCAAAAACAAGTGTTGGGTTGTCTCCCATCCTGCCCTGCACATGTAGCAATGGTTAGCAATAACTATACCTTTGGATAACATATTGTCCATAGTGAGGATTTTTCCTTGAATCACCAACCATGAAAAAAAGGATATTTTAGGAATTAAGCCTTTGATCCAAATCAAACTTGGTTGAAATTGTTGACCTTCCACATTGAGAAGCAAATTATAGGCAGACTTAACTATGAAGTCACCACTTTCAGTCTTAGCCCAAACAATGTGATCTTTATCCTCTCCAGAGGGAATAATTTGCTGAATTAAAATGTTATAAATCTGTTTAGACTCTGCTTCAAAACCCTGTACTCTGATGTGTTTCCACCTATTGATATTTATATCCTGCCACATATAATTTGCAACCTTCTTCCCAATATGCTACTCCATATGCTCTTGAATCCTAGCCAAACGAGGATTCTAGGATAACTCCTCAACTCTCACCCATCGATCCTTCCAAAAGTCTATTGTTTTCCCATTTCCTAGAATCCATCTAAGACCTTTCTTGAAAAAATCCCTGCTCGTGAGGATTACCTTCCAAAAATTAGACCCCCTGCTTGCTAATTTTTCATTAAGGAAGTTCACACCTTGGAGGTATTTCCTCCTAACTATGGCAGTCCATTCATTATAGACCTTAGTCAATAACCGCCATGCTTGTTTGGCTAACAGAGCTATATTGATATGAGCAACTCTCCTCAATATTAACCCCCCATCAGCTTTAGGTTGGCAAACCTTGTTCCAACCTACTAAATGGATCTTTTCTTATCCTTAGTACCTGACCAGAGAAAGTTTTTTAAAGCTACTCAATTTTGTGATACACCTTGCTGGGAGCTCTGAAAACTGATAGGAAGTAAATGGGTATACTTTGAAGTGAAGCCATAGTTAAAATTGCTTTGCCTGCTTGAGATAACATATGTCCTTTCCAACCTACTAGCTTTTTTGGATCCTCTCTAGAACTATGTTCCAAATTGATCCTTCAGGTTTCCCCGTAAACATGGGAAGACCTAAATAGAAGGTGGGAAGGGATGTAATCTGACATTCCATGATCCTTTCTATGTTGTTTTGCCTAGGAATGGGGATATTGATGAAATAAAGTTTGCTCTTATCAAAATTCACTTTCTGTCCAGCCGCTTCTTCATACATTATGAGTATTTTTAATCCTTCTTGCCTCAACCATAGAAGCCAAAGTCAGTAGCAATGTATCATCAACAAATTGTTGATGTGTCACCGGGGTAGTTAGCGACGTGGCCTTGATACCTGATATGAGTCTAGCTATTGTTGTTGCCTTAATGGTTCTTCCCAAGGCCTCAGCTACAATGATGAACAACATAGGACTTATGGGATCTCCTTGTCTTAGACCACATTTGCTTTGAAAAAACCTGCAGTAGACCCATTAACCAAAACTAAAAAACAAGGCTTAGAAATACACTCTCTTATTAACTTGACCCATTTCATGTTGAAGCCAAATTTTAATAAAACTGCCTCTAGGAATTCCTAATTTATCCTATCATAAGCTTTGTTCATGTCTAACTTTAAATCCATGACTACTTTTTTGGTTTGAACAACTGTATGAAGAGCCTCGTGAACAATAATAACTCCATCTAATATTGATCTTCCTTGTATAGAACTTCCTTGACTTGGATCAATGATAACTGGTAGAACTTTCTTCAAACGGTTGGCTAAAACTTTGGATAGAATTTTATAGGATATATTACACAGGCTAACCGGCCTAAAGTCAGCCATAGTCTTGGGGTTGGGACCTTTAGGGATCAAAGCAATGAAAGTTGAATTGAAACCCCTTGGAATATGATTTGAACTTTGGAACTCCTTGATTGCAGCAATAACTTCTGCTCCAACAATATCCCAACAAACTTGGAAAAACCACGGTGAAAACCCATCCGGCCTAGGAGCTTTGTCAGGATCCATGTTAAACAAAGCCTCCTTGATCTCTTCATCTAAAAAATATGCTATAAGAGACTCGTTAATTGTTTCATCAATGAGTTGTGGAATGAATTGAAGGAGAGATTCCTTTGCTTGGGCATTACAGGCCCGTTCGTCACCCAATAATGAACTAAAAAAATTAACAGCCTTGTCCCTGATCTCCTGAATGTTTTGAGTTGAGGATCCATCCACCTTAGTTAAATTTCTAATATTATTGTTGCTTCTATTGCTCAATGTGGTAACATGGAAATTTTTTGAATTAGAGTCGCCTTCCTTTAGCCATAATGCCCTTGATTTCTACCTCCAATACATCTCTTCACAAGCTAAAATATTATAAAACTCACAAAGGGTTTCCTTCTCTTTAGTCCTTGTCACCTCATCATAGGTTCCATTTTGGATTTTGCTTTCTATTATTCTTATTTTTTCCCCCACTACTCTCTTATTCTCAAAAATATTTCCAAATACTTCTTTATTCCATATTCTAAGGTTGTTTTTCACCATCTTAAGCTTTTGAGATAGTTTGAAGGAAGCACTTCCCTGGATAGGTTTCTACCACCATTCCTTTATTCATTTCTTGAAGTCCGGATGTTTAACCCACATTGATAGAAATCTGAATGGATTTTTAAAGGAGTTAGCCTAAAATGCCTCCCATAGAATAATATTATGGTCTGAAGCGCATTTAGGAAGGGCTTGTAATGCTGAATCACCAAACATTGTTGTAGCTTCCTTGGATTAAAAAAAATTGTCCAACATTTCTTGAATCAGCTGACTTCCTATCCTCTTATATGATCACCTAGGGGTAGGTGATTTTTTTTTTGTATACTAATGTATTTTATGTTTATTTGTTTTTTAGGTGAAGCTCTTGGATGCTCGACATAGGTGGCCGAGGGCTATTAGGAAAGTGCAGAAGGCACTTTTTGATGATGATTGGACGCTTTTGGAGACCATTGGTCTTGATGGTTGCGGGCGGTTGGGAACCATCCGAGCTGACGAGGATCTCCTTTTTGCACTTGGTTGAGCAGTGGGATCCAGATAGGGGGACCTTCCAGCTCCCTACTGGGGGAGCTTACCATTACCCTCGAGGATATATACCACATTTTATGTATTCCTATCGAGGGTCCAGCTGTCCGGGTTGGCCTCGACAAGAAGGAGGCATTGTTCCCTATATTTGGTGAGCTGTGGGATGTGGACTACAGCAGGGGTGGCATTGCCTATTTGGATTTATTTTGTGATGAGAGACTTGGTGCAGTACCTACTTTTCTTATGTACATATTGAGCAACATCTTGTTGCCCAATTCCATGGGATCGAGGATCCCGTGGAATCAGGTTCCTATTGTGCTGGGTTTGATTGGTGACCCTCGACGGTTGGCTTGGGCTCTCGCTCTTTTGTGCCAGATCTACAATGAGTTATATGAGGTGAAGAGGCAGGGGCAGAAGGGGATTGCCTATAGTTTAGTGCTCCATATTTGATCATGGGAGCATATCATCATTGGTTGTCCTATTGGTCTTCCATACACCTATGATGCTTCCTCTCCTCATGCTATCGGGTGGCTTCTTAGTGAGGAGGTCAATCGTGTAGCAATGGTGCCATCAGAGTATAGAGATATTCTTAGCTCACTCACTAGGGACTGGATGAGTTGGCACCCATGGAGGGGCTTGGTATGGGTCACTGATGTGGTAGAGCTTTGGCGTATCAGGCGGGGTCGATGGGTTGTTGGTGCTCATCTCAGGGAGATGGAGTACATTCAGTTCAGTTTGGTGCAGTGCTAGTTTGGTTTGGTTCAGGGTGTTCCTGATGCGCCTGTCACTTATAGGCATCGAGGAGATGAGTTGGGGCTTCTTGTTGCTCCTAATTTTTGGAGGGTTGATGACCCTACGGATGACCTTGAGATAGAGCTGCTAGATTTGGATGATGTGGGTACTACTCCTGAGTATGATGCTTGGTTTGTTTCTCAGCCTCTCTGGACTTCGAGTTTGGCTGTTGACGATGAGGGTAGTGGTGATGAGGCAGAGATGGTAGGGTGGGTTCCTTGGTCGATGAAGCGTCGATGAGGTAGTTCTTCTAGGGTTGAGGCTGTGACTAATGTACAATAGTCGGTGGGGGGAGGTGGAGATGGGGATGGTGAGGGGGATGTCCCTCCTCGGTGGACAGAGGAGGATTGGGATTCGCTACAGGCTGAGCGTGACAGTCTGGATTTAGAGGTGACTCGCCTAAAGGGCGAGTTGGCATGGTATCAAGGTGAGGTGACTCATCTTCAGGCTGAGGTGGATAGTATGCGGGGTGGGCCTAGCAGCGATGCCCTTATTGCAAAGGATGCAGAGATTACTAGGCTTGGGGGTGAGGTGTCTCGACTAGAGGGTGAGCTTACTCGATTACAGGCAGGTTCGGGCAGAGGTGACACCGTAGCTACTGTTGCTGCTCTACGGGTGGAGATATCTCAGAGGGTTGCTCGTCAGGGTGCAGATTTGAGGACCCTGCGTAAGCAAGCTACTTATATTGAGATGTTGGAGAACATCTTGCATGAGCGATAGATTCCTTTGCCTATTCCTCCTTCATCATCAGTGGCTACTACTAGCCGAGGGACCGAGACGAGTCACAGGACTCATCGACCATCGAGCTCTCATAGGGATACCAGTTAACTGTGGCATGTTTTTCTTTTTATATTTTATGTTTTTATATTTTGCTATGAGCCTTGGTGCTCTGATGTATACAACCTACGAGAATTTTGTACTTTGAGACCTCCATATATATATATATATATATACATGGCTTTTATATTGGCTATCTCTTGTGTTAATGATGTTTTATTTATGTTTCATTAGAATGTTCTATTATTGTTTATTGATGTAAATGCAATTTAATTATGCATGTGTTTGTTCTATGTGATTTATTATTTTCATTTGTTGTTTTTGCATTTATTGTGAAAAATATTAATGCAAACTAATATGGAATATGCAGTTAATTAAATGTTTATGTATACTATATGATGGAATGCATGGTGTTCATGTGATCTTTTTATAGCTCAGAATATCATTGACCATTACTTGTTCATTTTTGCAATTGGGGGTATCCAACTTGATGACTTCATGCGGGTGATGTATGATGTAGATATGTATGTGATTGTGGAAGAATATATGGATGTTGATATGGACGATGTTTTGGTTTTGATCTTTAATAGTGGAATATTTTCAAAGACTCAAACAGCCTAGTGATATCAACAAACTTACTTGACTATTGTCTAACTCTCTTTAGGACCAAGGTGTGTGCAAGTGAAGTTTATTTACTAAATCTTGAGCATGGTAATGACCCTAAGCAATCAAGAACCAGTGTATGTGAATGTGAAGTTCATTGACCCATTATGAGTAAATTGGACTTGACCTATTATGGGATTTACCAAGTAGCTAGCTTGTCCGTATGTGCGGTCAGAGGTCTCCCTTTTTGGGAGAGAGACATGTCGCCCTGCATGAGTTTACTCCACTGCCAGTCAAGCGTCTATAGCCCCGGTGGAGGCTCACTCCATAGTCCAATGATCTGATATTTAGGCTTTGGGGATGACTACATATCTTTTTGAGGGAAATGTAGTACGATCCTTACAACTTTAAGTATCTATGTGTGTGTATAGAAATTGTTAATTTTTGTATAGAGCTTTGGGGAATCAGATTCTCAACCGAAGTGTGATGAGAATGTTACCCTATCCTTACTACTCTATATTTTATGTTTATATTTGGATAGTAACTGTGATAGTGGTAAAAACCACTATTTTTTATTTTGGACTATGTTGCGTGATAGGACAAGCATAGAATATTATCTTTTCACTTCAAGGTGTTACCCAAGTTTGGCATTATCCTTTTCTTACTCAAAATGTTTTAAGATGTGAAGAAGTGTGTTTGGTGCAAGATTGTTTGGGGTCAGTCGACGATACTCAAGACCTCTTTTAATGTGAGAAAAGTGCTTTGGTCCTAAAGAAAATTGGACATTTTATGAAAGTTGGTTTTACACTAGACATGGTTGAGTGACTGAAAATTTGATTTTATGATTTATTGACATCATATATGGGTGTAGCGTTTGGTGAATTGCGTAAATGCCTTAGTTGGGTACCCCCAATTATTGGAACTTGTTTTTCTTTGGTCATATCATCACCACTACAAAAGATCACTGAACATGGGATGGG
Organism: Wollemia nobilis; assembly: GCA_028583015.1. Lineage (NCBI taxonomy): Eukaryota > Viridiplantae > Streptophyta > Pinopsida > Araucariales > Araucariaceae > Wollemia > Wollemia nobilis. Next base: position 533,634 of record JAQPPZ010008116.1, read on the forward strand.
ATGGATGCAATTATATTATATTTTTTAATGCAGCTAATTGCGTATGATATGTTTATTTGAATGCATATTTATTTAAATTCTATGTGATATGCGAATGTAATGTACAAAATTAAAATTTTGTGATATGAATATTATCTATGTGATATGCGAATTCAATGTGAAAATGCATGTAAAAATGTTTATGTACAATGTAAATTGATGTATTCAATTTTTTTTTAGCCACGTATATATATATAACATATGTTGTGAGTCATTCATGCATAAAATGCCTTTAGGTGCATTATGTTTAACGGCTCTGGTTCCAATTTTCCTTCTAAGTTGGCAAGTCTATACGTTCCTGGTCCCAACTTATGCTTTACGATATATGGGCCTAACCAATTAGCCATAAATTTATCTCTCAAGTGCGGCAATGCATTGGTATTTTGTTGATTTTCTTTGAGTACTAGGTCCCCTATTTGAAATTTGTGAGGATGGACTTTTGTGTTGTAAGCATGTTTGATTCTGTCTTGATATACTCGCAAATGCTCTAGAGCATTGATGCATTTTTCATCTATAAGTGTCAATTGGTCAAGACGTGCTTGTCTAGCGGTGTCATCATCCATGAATTCCTGTAATGTGATTCTCAAGGAGGGTATTTCGAGCTCCAAAGGTAATATAGCTTCAGCACCATAAACTAATGAAAATGGTGTTGCTCCCGTTGGCATTCTTATGCTTGTTCTGTAAGCCCATAGTGCCAAAGGAAGTTGAGTATGCCAATCTCGATGATTTTCTTTGACCAGTTTCTTGAGAATGGATACCATTGTTTTGTTGGTTGCTTCAGCTTACCCATTTGCTTGTGGGTAATAAGGTGTTGAGAAACTATGTTGGATATTGAATTTGTTGCACAAGGCTCTAACATCCTTATTCTTAAATGACTTCCCATTATCAAAAATGATTTTTGAGGGTATTCCAAAATGACAGATAATATGCTGAAGTATAAACTCCGCTATTCGAGGTCCAGTCGTAGTGGTCATTGGAATTGCTTCCACCCATTTTGTGAAGTATTCCGTAGCGGTTATGATGAATTTATGTTGTCCTGATGAGGCAGGTGATATTTTACCAATCAAATCGAGGCCCCATTGTGAAAATGGCCAAAGACTTTGAATGGGTTGTAGAGCGTGTGATGGTACATGAGTCAAATTGGCATGATGTTGGCACTTTTGGCACTTTTTGACATATTGACAACAGTCATTTTCCATTGTTGGCCAATAGTATCCCATTCGCAATATTCTCTTTGCGATGGCCATTCCACTGAAATGACCACCACAAGTACCATCATGGGCTTCTGCTATAGCTCGTTCTGCCTCAATTGGATCTAGACATCGTAATAATATTCCATCATACCCACGTTTATACAACACGTCCCCCAAGAGAGTGAAACGAGTTGCTTTTTGTTTGAGCATTCTTTTTGCATTTCGTGTCATTTCTATTGGGAGTGTTCCAGACTTGAGAAAGTCTCTTATTTCATCAAGGTAAGAATTGTAAGGTTCACCATGTATCAAACAAACATTCTTCTCACCTGTAGATTTTGCTCTTTGAACTGATGGTTTTGACATTGTTGTTATGATTAGCGGTTGTACTTCTCCATGCTCATTCTTAGGGATGAGAGATCCCAAAGAAGCCATTGCATCCACAAATATGTTTGTCGATCGAGGTAGGTTACTAATTTCATACCAGTCAAACTTTTCTAGCAACTTTGTTGCTACTTCATGATATTGCTTTAAAACTGGTTCTTTACATTGATATTCTCCTTTTACTTGGTAAACAACTAGTTGAGAATCACCAAAAATGCTTAGTATTTTTATGCCCATTGCTATAGCTGATTGAAGACCCAATATTAAGGCTTCATACTCTGCATTATTGTTAGTGCATGTGAAGTCGAGTTTGAATGATAAAGGAATTGGTATTCCTTCGGGTGTATAAAACACGACTCCCGCACCTTGTCCTTTCTCGCACTTAGATCCATCAAAGAACATTGTCATGTCTGCTTCATCCTCGGGAGGGACTAACTCTTCTTGTTCTGTGATAGAGAATACTAAGTCATCTGGGAGCTCAATGATTAGTGGTTTATCATTTTGTAAAGGAGCTTCAACTAGTTGATCAACTATCACTTGACCTTTTATGGATTTTTGACTTATGAATTCGAGATCAAATTCTGTTAAAAGCATTATCCACTTGGTTGTACGGGTGTTATTGTAAGTGCGAGTCATCATGTATCGTAGAGGGTTTTCTCTAGCAATGACATAAGTAGTGTTGCTTAGCATATAATGTCTAAGTTTCTTAGTGGCAAAAACCACTGCTAAACACAACTTTTCAACATAAGCATATCTTGTTTCGTAACTTACCAATGTTCGACTAATATAGTAAATTGCTTGCTCCTTATGATTTTCATTCTTTTGTGCAAGCATTGTTCCTAGTGCAAAATCTGTTGCAAAAATGTATAGGTAAAAAGGGACTCTTGTTCGAGGTGGCGTAAGAACTGGTGGTGAAGCCAGATACTTCTTTATGTCATCAAATACCTCTTGACATTCAGTCATCCAAGAGAATGTCACCCCCTTTTGTAGCAAGTGGTTGAAAGGCCTGCATTTATCTGAGAGTTGTGCAATGAATCATCGGATAGATTGGATCTTTCCTTGTAAGCTACGCAACTCTTTCAAGTTCTTTGGAGGTGGCATCTCTAGTATAGCTTTTACCTTACCTGGGTCTACTTCAATGCCTCGCTTGGAGACAATGAATCCTAGAAGCTTTCCTGATGTGATACCAAATACACACTTCTTAGGATTTAACCTTACTTTATGTTCTAGCAATCGATCGAACGCTTTTTCTAGGACTTCAATGTGCTCAAGACGTGTTTTTGATTTAGCAATCAAGTCATCTACATAATCCTCGATGATCTTATGCATATAGTCATGAAATATGTACGTCATAGCACGTTGATATGTAGCTCCTGCATTCTTAAGTCCAAAAGGCATCACTCTGTAACAGAATGTGCCCCATGGTGTTGTAAATGTTGTCTTATGTTGATCTTCGAGATTAATTCGAATTTGGTTGTATCCCGAGAAATCGTCCATTAAGGAAAGCATTTCATGGCCAGCACAGGAGTCTACTAGTTGATCGATATTGGGCAAAGGAAAATCATCCTTGGGACATGCTTTGTTTAAATCTCAAAAATTAGTACATACGTGTATCCCTCCGTTCGGTTTGTGAATGGGTACCATATTTGAGAGCCATTCTGGATAATCAATTGGGACTATGAAATTTACGTCCAATAATTTTTGTAACTCTTCTTTCACAAGTAATGCAACTGTTGGATGAATTTTTCTAAGCTTTTGCTTAAAAGGTTTAGCATCTGATGCTAAAGTAAGGTTGTGGACTACCAACTCGGGGTTTAATCCTGGCATGTCTCTATATGACCATGCGAACACTTCTTTCTTTCTCATCAGCACATTGATCATGCATTCTTTCTCTTCTATGGATAAATCTTTTGTGATTTTGACAATTTGTGGATTGTCCGCGTCTAGGCTAAGGTTCACATCTATAGATTCTTCAATTAGCATGTGAGAACCTTCTTCTAGTTGATGTGGGGTTGGGATGAGGTGGATATCATCCGCCACATTCTCAAATGTCTCAGGGGCTTCCCCTTCTATTTTAGTTTGAAAAATTGAGTGATCTGATGATGAAGGTTGTTATGAAATATATGTGTTTGAAGCATGCAGCAACTCTTCGGATAGGATAAATTCGGCAATGGATGGTGGGGATGAGATCCTGTCCATGGCAATGAGGCTAGTGTCGATATGGATCGGCTTTGCCTCATCATATGGATTGCGGAGTGGGGTGAGCAAATCAACAGAAATCATGTTGACTTGATGGAAATGGGGTGGCTACGATTTGAGAGGTGATGACTCATCCTCTCTAGGTTGCAACTGACCTAATGTGTGTGATTGGTGGTGCTGTAGGAGCGGCCAAGGTGGTGGAGGAGGTTCTGGTTCAGGACTTTCATGCTTTTTGCTTAGCTGAAAGAGAGTTTGGTCTATTGGGAACTTCTTTTGGTACCAGTCATTTCTCTGAATAGATTCTGCATACACCATTTCCTCTTGAGGATCTTCTGCTACCTGGTTAAGTCCTTCATGATGTGCCTCTTGTTGGAGTATTTCCCTAGCTTGCATTTCTCGCATATGATTCAGAAATATCATTTCTGTCTCATCTTCATAATCATCATCGCTTATCCAGAAGCCGTTAGCATTGGTATGAGGTCCCAGAATGAGTTGTGTGTAATCTGGCCTAAGGTCGGCCATTTCTGTTGGATCTTCGTATTTTGGTTCTTGTTGTAAGGCTTGTTCTAAGAAAGTTCCAAAAACATGAGGGTAAAAATTGTAGATTAGGTATTCACCATCTATATCATCATTTTCATCATTTGATTCATCCTCTTTGTCACTTTCTCCTTCTCCTTCTTCGCACTCAATGTCAAGTTCTTGGAATGCTTGATTGAGAGAAGAGCTTGCGATGGAAGGTCTGTAACCTAGACCTGAGCGGTCATTTGGCTCTCTATATTCTGGCTCAATAATGCGGTGAGGACCTTGTTCATGTCGTCCAAGTCCATATCCTTGCCAATTAACCCTTTGAAAATATCTCATTGGGAATGATGGGTTAGATAAATAATCAATGTCTTCATTAAACTCTTTTAAATGGTCCTCCTCCGGAGGAGATGGACCAGATGAAGAATCGACTCCCCCATATATGAAATTTATTGCATTTGATGGGGAACCCATTATGTATATCTCACCTATGGCTAAAGGTGGGTCACGAGGGTGACCATAATCTCTGACTGACTCAATAGGTGGTGTAACTGTGACACTTTCAATAATATACTCGCCAATACCAGGACTGGCAAGATATACTACAACTCGGGAAGGTTGGGAGGCTGATGGCTCGATGGATGAAGAGGGTTCTTCTGAGCTAGGTTGCGGCTCTAATGGTGGTGGTGGATTTTCTCTAATAGGTGGCCCTATTTGTGAGACTACGGGTTGTGATGTTTGTGGTTTGCTAATGGATGTAGTGGGTTGTGTTGTGAATATGAATGGTGTTTGTGTATTTGGTAGTGTGGTAGTTGAAGTTGGCATTTGGTTGGTAGGATGGTCAGGTGTGATTGGAAAATGATATGCAGTGTTTGAAGGTTGAATTGAGCTGACACTTTTTAATGCAAAAGTTGGATCAACTATTGGCAATTCTTCTTGGATGGGGGCTTTTGATGAGGTGTTGCCAGGTGGAATGGTCCTAATGTTAAGTGGTTGAATGGATAGGTGTGTTGATGGAAGCAAGGGCTCATACGGGTTTGAAATTAAGTTGCAATACTTGAAAGGCTCTGTGTCAGCTGGAATACAATGTACTTTGCCTTCATGTACATACTTTAAGCATTGATGCAATGTTGAAGGTACACACTTCATTTCCCTAATCCAAGGGCATCCAAGCAGTATATTATATTGCATTTCTCCTTCCAAGATGTGGAAGAGAACATGGATTATTTTCACCCCCATGATGATAGGAAGAACAACATTTCCTATAGTTGAGCATAAAGCGTCATTAAAAGCCCTAAGGGTGAAGGTGGATGTTGTGATGTGTGATGATGGGATGTTGAGTTTCTTCATTGCAGGTGTGGTGATGAGGTTTATGGAGGAACCGGTATCAATGAGCACTCTCTTGAATGGCTTCCTATCAATGTGAGCTACTATGTGCAATGGTGGATCGGGTGAATCTGCCGAAATTTGTTTTTCCTCAAAGTCATAAAATGCTATTGAGGGTTCCATGCATTTTTGCACACTCCCCACAAAGGAATTGAATGCATTGGGGTCTTCTAACTATACTTGGATAGACTTTAATATTTCCATCAATGCTTCCCTATGGGGTGTTGATTATTGTATTAGCTCATAAATTGATAATTTTGTTGAAGCCATTTTTAAACTTTGGGTTAACCGGCTATTTAAGGTGACAACTGGGTGATTATGAAAAGGTGGTGGAGGAATGTTTGGTCCAAGTTGTATGGGCACACTTGTGGGTTGGGTTGTTGGAGCTTGAGTTGTGCGGTTAGCTTGTCTCTGTCCATGGGTGACTATGTTGATAGCCCCTACAAAACCTTGTGGTAATTGTGACACGTAATTAACCTGATTGGGAGCAACTATAGAAGTTGACGCTCCCATCGGTTGTTGGTTTACCTCATGATGCGGCAAAGGTGTCTGATAAATGCCAAGGTTTTGATTATTGTGGGCTAATGGGTTGTCAACTTTGATCGTACCCGCTTCCAATAAATCTTGCACAATACCTTTGAAACCATGACAACCTTCGATGTCATGTCCTCTTTGTCTATGATAAATACAAAACATGTGCTCTTTGTAGCCTTTTGTCTTTGGTTTGTTAGGATCCTCAGGTTTCATCTCTGGCAATGTAAAGAGTTTTGCCGCATACAAATTTTGGAAAACTGATGAATATGGCTCTTGTACTGGTGTGTAATTTCTTTTTGGCTTAAAATGATGTTGTTGCCTTTCTGCAGGTTGTGTCTGATTTTGTGCTTGTTGTGGGGGTGGAACCGCTTGATAATTCAATTATTGTGGTTGTTGTTGTTGTTGGGGTTGTTGGATTTGTGCTTGGGTTGGTTGATTTGATTGTGGTTGTCCCAAGACTATCTGGTTAACCTACGCGGTCTTGGATGGACCGTGGTTATTCCCCCTTTGATTCTTATTGTTCCACTCTTTCTTCTTAGGCTTTATCTCACCTTCATAAATTTTTATCTCTTCTATGACCTTTGCTTGGGCAAGTGCCTCATCGAATGTTCTATACTATTGTAGTTGTAGTAATGAAGAGATGGGTCTAGCGCAACTCTTTGTAAACATTCATGTTATCTCTGACATAGGGAGAGAAAATGGTAACTTTATCATGATTCCCCTCCATCGATTGCCAAAGTCATGGATTGATTCATCATCATATTGTTTCAAATAAATTAAATCAGTCAATGTGGTTTGCTTTCTGACATTTAGGGTGAATCTTTCCAAGAACTGGTCCGCTAGTTGCTCAAAAGTAAATACACTTTGATGTGGCAGGTGGTTGTACCAGTCTTGGGCTTCTCCCCCTAATGTTTGAGGAAATGTGTGTAACATGAGTGCATCATTGTTCTTGATTTTGAAGCATGCATTTACAAATCTAGTTACATGTTCACGGGGGTCCTCTTCCCCTTTAAATTCAATCTTGGGTATCTAAAAATCCGTTGGATATGGTGGCTCAAGCACCAAAGCATGAATAGGATGATTGAGTAGTTGCCTTAAAGTTGGCTTTTGGTATTGCAAACCTGGAGTTTGCATGGCAAGACTATCAATATGACTCTATAAGAACTGGTATCTAGGGTCATCCATCGGACTGGCACTTGAGTGTACTTGATGCTACTGGTAATGGGGTGGATTGTATGTAAGTTATGGGTGATAAGGTGTGGTTGGCTGAAATGTGTTATGGTAAGGATGTTGATGGAGGTTATGATACGGATGGGGTGATGGAGGTATGATGGTATGCTGACCTACTATATTAGCATATGGATGTGGAGGTTGATTATGAACCATAGTGGTAGATGGAGGGTGCATTACCCAAGATGGATCTTGGATAAAGGTATTAGTTTGGTGAGATGTAGGTGGAAAGTTGTGCTCAATCCCTTGCAAATGTTGGTTGGGGTCAGGATTTTTGTTATGGTTAGCATTATCTAAAATCATTTGTTATAGTTGCAAGAAAGCCTATTGCATAGCAATTGCATTTGAAGTAGGGACTGCTACATATGATGTATTAGGCTGGGCTGGTTGTGAGGCAACCATGGTAGTGGAAGTGAGTGGGGGGTAAGTAGCAAAGGGTATTGCCACTGAATGTGGTATGGTATGAGATGTGGGACCTATGAGGGTAGTGGGTGGAGTGGATGTTGGGGCTTGCGAAACAATAGGGATTGTTTCATACAAGGGATTGGTGGACATGGTTATTTGTTGAGGTAATGTGAGGGGTGGTTGGTTGGATGGTAATGGTTGGTTAGCTAGTGCTACAACAACCAACTCAAATAGGGGATTTGTGAAGACTTGTTTTGACTGTTATGGGTAAATGAAGGTAGATTCTTGTTGTGATGGTGGTATGACATGGGAAGGGATGGAGAGTGGTGGTAATGATGGGAAGACCATTCCAGCTGCATTCAAGTACATTTTGATAGTATCCATGTCCAACATGGTGACACGACTATCCATTACTATAGGAGGTTCACTCCTAGGTGTCTCAGGTATGGCTGTGTGAGTTGCCCTATTCATGATGTCTATGTCCGTATTAGGGGCACTACTAGAGGGCCCTACATTAAGGCTTTGGGGCACAGAGAGGGGCATGCTTACTTGTCCTACCACCGAAGTGTTAGGGATGTTGCCAGACTGAGATGCCATGGGGGAAGACCACTGACTTTGACTTGGCACTAATTTCTTAGCCTGACTACGAGTCACTACCATACGCTACTATGTAACAAACTGCCAAGTGCACCTATGTGTCTTATGTAAATAAAATGATAATACAATGCAATACAACATGCAAAGCAAACAAACACACTAAGTTTTTGATCTTAGATTTTTGCCAGTTTTGTTTATTATATATTTTTTGAAATTGTTTAAAAATGAAAAGACGTGTGCTCAATGTTTTGCCCTAAATGAATCTAGGATTTCACCTGTATACTCGTAGCTCGACAACCTGGCTATGAACTCCAGGTCATGTAAACCCCCCAAAGTGTGGTAGTGAAAGTCCACACCCAGGTAGGGAGCACAAGTCCTACCAGTCCTCACCTAGTCTCACTTGGTCAGTGTCATACTCTCCGAAGAGAAATATATGCAAATTTTCCAAGCTACGACGGTTCTTGGAGCTGACCTTGGCCAAAAATCAGGGTATAATGTTGGTGGTTCGGTGATGAAATCCAAACCCGACGGTGATGAAATCCAATCATTTTCCAACGTTTATGTGAGTGTGTGATGGTTTTGTTTAATTATTGTGATATGCAAAACTATTATGCAATTTTGTTTCAATGCCTAAATGCAGAAAAATAGAAAATAGAAAATGGTAGACAACAGATCAGGGGAAAAGTGCCAACTTCAGTTCTAATCCAATCGGATTATGTTTAACAAGGCTAACCGTGGGTGGGTGGTTAGTTCTGGTAAACCATGGATGCATGGTTTGCCAACCGTGCGTCTGCATTTGGGATATCCCAACCGTGGATGCATGGGTCCTTTATGCTAACAAAAATAGATTGGGTCTCTTATAGACCCGAACCTAAAAATGATGTCCTAACCCGAACCAGATGCAAAGATGATTTGTTTTTCTATTTATATGAATGCAGATTTTTTTTTTTATGAATTCTATCCTAAGATCTACATGCAAACAAATGGCATACAAGACTTAGACCTTCTAATTTACCCTAAATGCAATGCTAAGAATAGAATTAAAACAAATAAACAGAAGAGGGAACATAAATCAGAAGGTACAGACCTGTGATCCTATCGTTGCTCCTTCCAATTTTCAACCGTCGGCCCGCGTTTCCACAGACAACAACCGTGCATTCATATTTTCTCTAAGGATCAAATCATGGAGTCGCATTCGAGCCTAAATAACCATGCTTCTATGTTTCTTTAGAATAGAAATCGCATGCACACGTTCTCTCAGGGTAGAAACCATGATTCTACATTTTCATAGTAAATAGGCCGAACATAGGGTTCTTTAGATTTATCGACCCAGGGTCGAATCTATGTGCTTCAAACTCCCAAAACTTGTAGATACAGAACAGAGATCAACAAATAAAATTAAAAAGCAAGGCAAAACAAAATGGAACCTTTAGGGGGTCCCACCATGATCACCATTTTTGTAACCAAAATAATTGAGCAATAAAATAAATGTAACACAGAGAAAGAAGAATTGCAAAATTGTTTTCTTTATTTATTTTGATACAACTTGTTACAAAAGATTTTGGATTGCCCCAAATGTGTTTGGGACAATGTTACAATGCTTCTCTCTCTATTGATATAAATGAATGATGATTTGGTAGAATAGGGGTTCTCCAAATCTTCAAGAGCTCGTGCTCTTCGTTCTTCCAGCTATAGTCCAAGGTGAGTGGGCTTTGGTATCCAGCAAGGGACCACTCTAGCTTCAACAGCTTCTCCAAAGTACCTATCACCTACACACATTCAAACCAACAAAGGGATCAGTAGCACCTGTCATAATTAAGCAATAAATCCAATGCTACACATAAAACCCTAAGCAGATAATTATATGAAAGCAGATAATAGAAAAAATTAACAAATAAAGCCTTGCTAACACAAAAATTACTGATCTCCATTGAAAAACTATGTTTGGCTCTCGGGACTATGGAACCGTGGAAGCGCGATTGTGGGCTGGAAACCATAGACCTATGATTGTGAAACCGTAGACATACATTTTTGACTATGAAACCGTAGATGGGCAATTTCAGCTGAAGAACATATTGCCTCGGGATTCGAACCAATGGTACGGAATAAAGCTCATGCTCGTAATTTCTCGCTGGGTCTAGATCTATTTTGGTAGCCTATCGGTATGCAAATTCAGCTCCCTTTTCTTGGTGGGATAATGGTGCCTTTATAGGCCTCTTGGGGTTTTGGAGGGAAATGGGAGGTGGCAAGCCCAACTTGCCAAGTGGTAAATCTGGACTACCAGGTGGAAGGGGCAGTTATAGTGAGTCACCTAGTGTGCCTCACTTAACTAGGGTGATGTGGCTACAAGTGGAGTGGGATATGGGATCCTGTTCTATGTGAAGGGACAAGGAAGACAAAAATGGATGAGATGTGGCATGGGTGTTGGGAATCTGTCCCATGTGCAAAGACAAGGGGGACAAGAGTGGGTGAGATGTGGCAAAGATGTTGGGTGAAGTGTCCAGGACACATGTCCAATGGGCAAGTAGGGTATCCTAGGGTGATTTTCCAGATTTAATAAATTTGGAAAATAGGATAATGTGCAGGATTTTATATCCCTAAGTTAGAACTTAGGCATATAATTTTATTATGCAGGATTTGATGGTGGGGTGGCAAATGTGGTTTTGAAGGTGTTGGATTTTAGTGTCTACAATAATTATGATCATTCTTGTGTGGTATTATTGATCCGAGTGGTATTTGTGATTGAGTAGATCTAAGTGGTATTTGTGATCAATTTTGAGAGCAAATTTGAGCAGTATTTGTAATCGAGAGATTGGAGTAGAATAGAGTGAGGTTGGTTCCTCAAGGGGATTGGTATCTCCTGTGGGTTGGCTCCCATGAAATTATATAGGGTATTGGTGTCTCTTTTGGGTTGGTATCGATGAACTTGTATAGGGGATTGGTGTCTCCTATGGGTTGGTGCCCATAAACTTATATAGGATATTGGTGTCTCATGTGGATTGGTGCCCACAAATTTATATAGGAAATTGGTGTCTCATGTGGGTTGGTGCCCACAAAATTTATTGAAGAAAAATATAATCAATATTTGATCGTGGTTTTCTCTTGAGAGGATTTTTCCACATAAAATATTTTTCTCTTGTGTGTGTAGTGATTTGTGGATTGTTTCATTACTGCATTCATATTACTGCATTCATATACTATTGTAGTTGTAGTAATTAAGAGATGGGTCTAGCATAACTCTTTATAAACATTCATGTTATCTCTGACATAGGGAGAGAAAATGGTAACTTTACCATGATTTCCCTCCATCGATTGCCAAATTCATGGATTGATTCATCATCATATTGTTTCAAATAAATTAAATTAGTCAATGTGGTTTGGTTTCTAACATTTAGGGTGAATCTTTCCAATAACTGGTCCTCTAGTTGCTCAAAAGTAAATACATTTTGATGTGGCAGGTGGTTGTACCAGTCTTGGGCTTCTCCCCCTAATGTTTGAGGAAATGTGTGTAACATGAGTGCATCATTGTTCTTGATTCTGAAGAATGCATTTACAAATCTAGTTGCATTTTCACGGGGGTCCTCTTCCCCCTTAAATTCAATCTTGGGTATCTAAAAATCTGTTAGATATGGCAGATCAGGTACCAAAGCATGAATAGGATGATTGAGTAGTTGCCTTAAAGTTGGCTTTTGGTATTACAAACCTAGAGTTTGCATGATCAGGCTATCAATTTGACTCTGTAAGAACTAGTATCTAGGGTTGTCCATCGGACTGGCACTTAAGTGTACTTGATGCTACTAGTAATGGGGTCGATTGTATGTAAGCTACGGGTGATAAGGTGCAATTGGATGAAATGTTTTATGGTAAGGATATTGATGGGGGTTATGATACGAATGTGGTGATGGAGGTATGATGGTATGCTGACCTACTGTATCAGAATATGGATGTTGAGATTGATTATGAACTATAGTGGTATATGGAGGATGCATTGCCCATGATGGATCATGGATAAAGGCATTAGCTTGGTGAGAAGTTGGTGGAAAGTTGTGTTCAATCCCTTTCAAATGCTGGTTGGGGTCAGGATTTTTGCTACGGTTAGCATTATCTAAAATCATTTTCTATAGTTGCAAGAAATTCTATTGCATGGCAATTGCATTTGAAGTAGGGACTGCTACATGTGATGTATTAGGCTGAGTTGGTTGTGATGCAGCCATGGTAGTGGAAGTGAGTGGGGGGTAAATAGCAAAGGTTATTGCCACTAAATGTGGTATGGTGTGAGATGTGGGACCTATGACGATAGTGGGTGGAGTGGATGTTAGGGCTTGCAAAACAACAGGGATTGTTTCATACAAGGGATTGGTGGACATGGTTATTTGTTGAGGTAATATGAGGGGTGGTTGGTTGGATGGTAATGGTTGGTTAGCTAGTGCTACAACAACCAACTCAAATAAGGGATTTGTGAAGACTTGTTTTGGCTGTTGTGGGTAAATGAAGGTAGGTTATTGTTATGATGGTGGTATGACATGGGAAGGGATGGAGAGTGGTGGTAATAATGGGAAGACCATTCTAGCTGCATTCAAGTACATTTTGATAGTATCGATGTCCAGCATGGTGACACGACTATCTATTACTATAGGAGGTTCACTCCTAGGTGTCTCAGGTATGGTTTGTAAATTGCTCTATTCATGATGACTATGTCCGTATTAGAGGCACTACTAGAGGGCCCTACATTAAGGCTTTGGGATACAGATAGGGGAATGCTTACTTGTCCAACCACCAAAGTGTTAGGGATGTTGCCAGACTGATATGCCATGGGGAAGACCACTGACTTTGACTTGGCACTAATTTCTTAGCCTGACTATGAGTCACTACCATACGCTACTATGTAACAAAATGCCAAGTGCACATATTTGTCTTATGTAAATAAAATGACAATACAATGCAATACAGCACGCAAAGCAAACAAACACGCTAATTTTTTGATCTTAGATTTTTGCCAGTTTTATTTATTATTTTTTTGAAATTGTTTAAAAATGAAAAACGTATTCTCAATATTTTGCCCTAAATTAATCTAGGATTTCACCTGTATACTCGTAGCTCGACAACCTAGATATGAACTCCAGGTTGAGTAAAACCCCAAAGTGTAGTGGTGAAAGTCCACGTCAAGGTAGGGAGCACAGGTCCTACCAGTCCTCACCTAGTCTCACTGGGTCAGTGTCATACTCTCCGAAGAGAAATATATGAAAATTTTCCAAGCTACAATGGTTCTTGGAGCTGACCTTGGCCAAAAATCAGGGTATAATGTTGGTGGTTTGGTGATGAAATCCAAACCCGATGGTGGTGAAATCCAGCCATTTTCCAACGTTCATGTGAGTGTGTGATGGTTTGTTTAATTATTGTGGTATGTAAAACTATTATGCAATTTTATTTCAATGCCTAAATGTAGAAAAATAGAAAGCCAAAAATGGTAGACAACAAATCACGAGAAAAGGTGGTAATTTTAGATCTAATCCGGTCAGATTTTGTTCAACAAGGCTAACCGTGGGTGGGCGGTTGGTTCTGACAAACCATGAATACAAGGTTCGCAAACCGTGCGTTTGTGTTTGGGATATCCCAACCGTGGATGCACGGGTCCTTTTTGCCAACAAAAATAGATTGGGTCTCTTGTGGACCCGAACCTAAAAACGATAACCCGACGGATGCAAAGATGATTTGTTTTCCTATTTTTCTTAATGTAGATTATTATTTTTTTTTGAGGATGTCTATCCTATGACCTATATGCAAACAAATGTCAAACAAGACTTAGACCTTCTAATTTACCCTAAGTGTAATGCTGAGAATAGAATTAAAACAAATAAACAAAGAAAATCACAAGGTATAAACTCGTGATCTTATCACAGCTCCTTTCAATTTTCAACTTTCGGCCTGCATTTTCACAACACAGCAACCGCGGATCTGTATTTTCTCTAAGGGTAAATAATGTAGTTGCATTGGAGCCTAAATAACTGTGCTTATATGTTTCTTTAGAATAGAATTCGCATTCACACGTTCTATCAGGGCAAAAATCATGATTCTACGTTTTCATAGTAAATAGGCTGCACATAGGATTCTTTAGATTTATCGATCCAGGGTCGGATCTATGTGTTTCTAACTACCAAAACTCGTAGATACATAATAGATATCAGAAAATAAAATTAAAAAGCAAGGTAAAACAAAATGGAACCTTTAGGGGGTCCCACCATGATCACCATTTCTGTAACCAAAATAACTGAGCAATAAAATAAATGTAACACAGAGAAACAAGAATTGCAAAAACTATTTTCTTTATTTTATTTTGATACAATTGTTACAAACGGATCTTGGATTGCCCAAAATGTGTCTGGGATAATGTGAGAATGCTCTCTCTCTATTGATATAAATGAATGATGATTTGGTAGCATAGGGGTTTTCCAAATCTTCAGGAGATCGTGCTCTTCGTTCTTCCAGCTATAGTCCAAGGTGAGTGGGCTTTGGTATCCAGCAAGGGACCACACAAGCTATAATAGGTTATCCAAGGTACCTATCACCTACACACATTCAAACCAGCAAAGGAATTAGTAGCACCTATATATTTTAGCAATAAGATCAATGTTATACATAAAACCCTAATCAGATAATTATATGAAACAAATGATAGAAAAAATTAACAAACAATGCCTTGCTAACACACAAATTACTGTTCTTCATTGGAAAATTATGTTTGGCTCTCAGGACTATGGAATCGTAAAAGCGCAGTTGCAGACGAGAAATTGCAGACCTGCGATTGTGAAATCGTAGACATACATTTTTGACTATGAAACCGTAGATGAGCAGTTTATAATGAAGAACATATTGCCTCAGGATTCGAACCAATGGTACAGAATAAAGCTCACACTTGTGATATCTTGTTGGGTCTAGATCAATTTTGATAGCCTATCGATATGCAAATTTAGCTCCCTTTCCTTGGTGGGATAATGGTGCCTTTATAGGCCTCTTGGGACTTTGGAGGGAAATGGGAGGTGGCAAACCCAACTTGTCAAGTGGTAAATCTGGACTACCAGGTGGAAGGGGTAGTTATAGTGAGTCGCCTAGTGTGGCTCACTTAACTAGGGGTGATGTGGCTTCAAGTGGCGTGGGATATGGGGTGTTGTTTTATGTGAAGGGACAAGGGGACAACACTAAATGAGTTGTGGCATGGGTGTTTGGAATATGTCCCATGTGCAAGGACAAGGGGGACAAGAGTGGGTAAGATGTGGTAAGGGTGTTGGATGAAGTGTCCAGGAAACATATCTAATGGGTAGGTAGGGTATCCTAGGGTTATTTTCCAAATAATTTTGGGAAAATAGGATAATGTGCAGGATTTTATATCCCTAAGTTAGAACTTAGGAATATTTTTTTATTACGTAGGATTTGATGGTAGGGTGGTAAATGTGGTTTAGAAGGTGTTGGATTTTGGTGTCTACAATAATTATGATCATTCTTGTGTGGTATTATTGATCTGAGTGGTATTTGTGATTGAGTAGATCTAAGTGGTATTTGTGTTAGTTTTGAGAGTAAATTTGAGTAGTATTTGTAATCAGAGATTGGAGTAGAATAGAGTGAGGTTGGTTCCTCAAGGGGATTGGTATCTCCTGTGGGTTGGCTCCCATGAAATTATATAGGGTATTGGTGTCTCTTTTGGGTTGGTATCGATGAACTTGTATAGGGGATTGGTGTCTCCTATGGGTTGGTGCCCATAAACTTATATAGGATATTTGTGTCTCATGTGGATTGGTGCCCACAAATTTGTATAGGAAATTGGTGTCTCATGTGGGTTGGTGCCCACAAAATTTATTGAAGAAAAATATAAGCAATATTTTATCGTGGTTTTCTCTTGAGAGGGTGTTTCCACATAAAATATTTGTCTCTTGTGTGTGTAGTGATTTGTGGATTGTTTCATTATTGCATTCATATTATTGCAGTTATTTTTTGGAAGGAAAATTTTTATCTTATACTATTCACCCCCCTCTCAGTATAAGCATGTGTTTCTTCAATTGGTATTATATTAGGTTCCTTCATGAAAGCCTAACAACTTGAAGGAAGATCCTACAAAAATACACATGGCCATAAAGGTGAAAGAATATGCTCCTATTATTGATAAATAAGAAGAGAAAAAAGATATAGAAAATGAAGAGGAAGCTATAGTTGACATAGAAGAGGAAATTTTTTTTGCTCTTAAAGAGGTGAAGATGCTTAGAAATAAGAACTCAAAACTGAAGACTCAAGTACAAGAGGATGAGGAGACAAAGTCAAAGCTTTCACAAGATCTCATCAAGTAAATTGAATTGAAGAAATTATGTCTAAGCAGTTAAAGGAAAAATAGTTGGAATGTGAAAAACTGGAACATGAGGTTATCTCTCTAAGGAAGGAAGTGGAATAATATAATGATAAGCTACATTAGTTTGAGAAAAGCACAAAAATCATGGATGATATTATCAAAACATAAATATCTTTAGTTATAAATACTAGACTTTGTTTTGAAGTAATTCAAAAGAAAAAATATAGAGTCAAGCTCAAAAATAACAAAGGCATCAAATAAAATTATTAAATAAGAGCGTAAGACCTATGTCGATGTGTTGAGAAGTGGAAGCATCAAGAAGGAAGAAAATAAAGCATCATCATGGACCAAGGTCCATCACATAAATGGCAATAAGAGAACCATACAGTCATATCCTCCAAGGCAATCAAATAGGTTTTAATATTTCTTTTGGGGTTATTACTTTTCATGTCATCAATTTGGTCATAAAGTTGTACATTGTAGCATATGTGCTAAAAATGATTTTGGCTTCACTAAGAGGAATTTCAATTCATTTGCACCTCTCATGGATTACAACATCATTTGTTACAAATGTAATAATTTTGGGCATGCAACAAAATGGTGTAGAACAGTGTTCCCTGAAATTCCAAAATCAAGCAAGAAGGAGGAAGGTCAAAATGTTCAAAAGGATATATCCTCAAAATTTTGGAAAAAGAAAAAGGAACAAAAAAATGAGAAGTCTATGTTGGTACAAAGGACTCTTCATGTGAAAAATGAAGCAAATAAGTGATACATTGACAGTGGTTGTTCAAGCCATATGACGGGTGAAAAAAGCAAAATTCTCCCTCTCAAGGAAATAAATGGAGGTACAGTGAAATTTGGTGATAATACTTTTGCAAAAAATTATTGAAAAAGGAACTTTGAGCCTAGATAATGGAATATAATATAGAGGAGGTGAATTCACTTCAGCTAAATTTGTAGAATTCTATGAACAACATGGAATCAAGATATAATACACAGTAGTGAGAACTCCAGAACAGAATGGAGTAGTTGAAAAAAAGAACAAAACTATTCAAGGTATGTCCAGGGCCATGCTAAATGAGTCTAATATTTTTTATGCTTTGTTGAGAGAGGCAATTCATACAGATGTTTATATCATCAATAGAGCTCAAGGAAGAGTAAATCACCACAAAACTCCATATGAGCTTTGGAAGGGAAGACCAGCTACTATACAGTACTTCAAAAAAATTGGAAGCAAATGCTACATTAGATGGGAAGAAAAATATTTGGGCAATTTTGATTCCAGGTGTGATGAGGGTATCTTCCTTGGATACTCTTAAAAGAGCAAATCCTTTAGATGCTACAATAAAATATCACATAAAATTATGAAAAGTGCAAATGTAAGAGTTGATGAAGAAATAGATCTAAGAGAACCATCTCAAGAGATCGTGTATCAAGAAGGAGAAAGTTGCAAAGAAGAAGAAACTGAAGAATATGAGAATTAGACACCTTCAAGAACACCCCAAAATTATTTTTCAATACACCATCCAAATATGTACAAAATAACCATCCAAAATATCTTATTATTGGGAATCTATATGAGAGACAAACAGGGAGGAAAATAACAAGAACATGTGAACAGGCCAACTTCTCTTTACTATCTAAAGTTGAGCCAAAGAATTTCAATGAAGCAAGTGAAGATAACTATTGTATTAAGGCAATGGAAGAAGAGATATCAAATAGAGAAGAGTGAGACTTGGGAACTTGTTCCACATCCAACATACAAGAACGTAATTATAACCAAATGGATCTACATAAACAAGTTAAACAAAGATGGTCAAATTATCAAAAACAAAGCAAGACTTGTGTGCAAAGGTTATGCACAAGTTGAGGAAATTAATTTTGAAGAGACATTTTCTCTTGATGCTCATATTGAGGCCATAATAATATTCTTGGCTTTTTCAAGTTTCAAAAACTTCAAAGTGTACCAAATGGATGTAAAATCAGCATTTCTTAATGGTTACTTAGAGGAAGAGGTCTACATTGAGCAACCAAATGGTTTCAGCCTAACAAACAATTTGGACTATGTATGCAAATTGAAGAAGGCTCTCTATGGAATAAATCAAGACCCCAAGGTTTCATACTCAAGGTTGAATAAATACCTCCAAGAATAGGATTTTAGAAAAGGTATAGCTGATAGAAACCTATACATAAAGAATGAAGAAAATGATCAGTTAATTGTAGTGGTCTATGTGGATGACATCATTTTTGAAGGTAGTAATAACAAGATGTGTTAGAAATTTACAAAATGTATGCAAAGAGAATTTTAGATGTCAATGCTTGGTGAGCTATCCTTATTTCTTGGTTTGCAAATCTCACAGTTAGATAAAAGGTATATTTCTCTCTTAAACCAAGTATGTAAAAGAAATGTTCAAAAATTTAGGATGGAGGATTGCAATCCTGTGAGTACCCCCATGATTACAGGATGTAAATAAATATGATGAGTCTCATGAGGCTAATCAAAAATTTTATAGATACATGATTGGAATTTTACTATATGTCATAGCTACAAGGCCGGATATAATGTAGGCAATCATATTGGTGGTAATATTTCAAGTTGCACCAAAGGAAACACATGTACAGGTAGTAAAAAGAATCTTCAAGTATTTGAAAGGAACTATGGATTTTGGATTGTGGTATCCCAAAGGTGATAATTTCACTCTCACTGCATATATAGATGCACATTGGGTAGGTAGTGTGGATGACAAGAAAAGTACAAGTGGAGGAGCATTTTTTCTTGGATACTATTTGGTCTCTTAGCTAAGTAAGAAACAAGCATCAGTGTCCTTATCTACTACAAATATGGAGTACATTGCAGTAGATTCTTTTTGGACATGGATTTTATGGATAAAAAAAACCTTAAGTAATTTCAAAGTAGAACATGATCATCTTATCTACATACTTTGTGATAATACAAGTGCCATCAATATTTTTAAGAATCCGGTGATACATTCAAGGACCAAGCACATTTCAATCAAGTATCACTTTTTGAGAGAGCAAGTAACTAATCAACAAGTTAGTTTGGAATACATTGCTACAATTAAAAATATTTCTAACATCTTTACCAAGCCACTTCCAGAGGAGACATTAAAGTATCTCAAAAGTAAGTTAGGATTAATTTCACTCCCATATCATCATTGAATGTCTCAGTTAGAGAAGGCAGTAAGGGGGCATTGTCAAGTGTCTTACCATTTAATCCCAAGGAGCCTTTGACATTGATGTAAAAAGGGAAGAATTTTAGTAAGGAGGAACAACTTGTTAGGGAGAGCAGTTTGTGATCATGTTGCAATAAAGGCTAGTTTTTTTGTAGGGTTGCCATCAATGACAAAGGGGAAGATTGTTAGAATTATTAAAGTTATCATTGATGTCAAAGGTATGTTGAGTAGATCTCTAGAAAAGTAATCAATGACAATACATTTTGAGTAGAGGTTTGAATATTTAAATATTATAAATAAATCAACTATTTATTTAAAATGAAATCTCTTTATCATTCTAAAATAAATCAACTATTTATTTAAAATGAAATATCTTTATCATTCTATTTACCAAAGCACACAAGGAGTTATGAAGACAACCTATCCATTCACACTTCCCAAATTATTGAGGTAAATAGTGTTGAAGTAAAAGACAATCAAGCATGTGCAACAAACAAAGAGGGAATATTTCCATCAATTTAGTCACCTATCTCAATTTCTAGAACTTACGATAGTTACTAGGCTATCAATATCGAGCTTAAGGTGGCTAGCTATTGATGATTATTCCTTAATTGAATGCATTTCTATATGAAGTTATCCATCCTTGTTAACTCTGAGTTGTCTTATCATCACTTCCCCAACATCAAGTACCCTTGCATTTGGTGGATGACTCTACTTCTTCCACTTACACATGTACCTAATCCTACACATTGGCAATTTGTTAGTAGTATCATGTTCCTCAATATTTACTAACATTGCATAGCTACTTAGTTGCACAAAATCGAGTATTAAAGAACCATCAATTACTACATTGTTTTCCATGTCAAAAGATCCATCTAGGAGGGTGATGACATCCTCCCCCACTATGACTAAAAACCATCTTAGTGTTTCTTAGTTTTACACAATCACAACATAATCAAAAAGTAATTTATTATAGTTTAGATATTATAAAACAAAAAAAAAGAAAATATTTTTGCATATTTGTTACTTCCTCCCAAGTGGTATTTATTTCAGAGAAACAGTCCCACTGGATCTTACATTGCTCAAGAGTCTAAATTCACATATTCTTAGAGTGAAACTCAAGAATATTTATTGGCATTACTTCAATTGTCTCTGTATTTGTCATTTGTAAGTGAGAAACATCCCACACATATTCAGGATCAGCAACACATTTTTTAAGCAAATAAATGTGGAAAGTATCATGGATTTTTGATAAATTAGGAGGTAAAGCAAGTTGGTACGCAATTGGACTAATCTTTTCAGTGATATAAAAGGGTCCTACAAATCGTGGATTCAATTTCATGGATTTAATCACACTTTTTATTGGTTTAACCCTTAGGAACACTTTGTATCCCATCGAGTACTACCTTGGAGTTATCATTAAATTAGCATAACTCTTCTTCCTATCAGCAACTTCCTTGAGTCTTTTCCTGATTACCTTCAATTCCTCTTCCATTTATTTGACCATTTTTGGTCCAATCACAACTCTATCCTCTAGGTTATCCCATGATAGTGATTTTCTACACTTTATCCCATAAAATTCATTGAAATATGTCATTCCCAAATATGAGTGATACCCATTATTGTAGGTGAACTCTATCAAAGGTAGGTAGTCTTCCTAGTGAGACTTGTGATCCATACAATACATGCTGAGAATATCTTCTAGTACTTGGTTTAACCACTCTATTTAACCATCTATCTTAGGGTGGTATGTTGAACTCATGTTTAGCTTTGTGTCTATTGCCTACTGAAGAGCTTTCCAAAACCTATATGTGAACTTGGAATCCCTATCTGAGATAATTACCTCAAGAAATCCATGAAATCAGAATACTTCCTTGGCAAATATATTAGCCACCACCTGAGCATCATCCTTTGTGATCCTAGGTATAAAATGTGCAACCTTAGTCAATTTTTCAACTACTACTTGGATTACATCATGTTGGAACCTGGTCTTAGGTAAACCTACTATAAAATCCATAGATATGACCTAGCATTTCTACATAGGTATACTATGTGGATACAAATATCCTACAAGATGCTTGCATTCCACATTAACCTTCTGATATTCAAGGCACCAAGTGACAAAATCGATAATATCCTTCTTCATTCCTACAAAAAAGAAGGTTCTTTTCAAGTTTTATCTCATATTTTCCCCTCTAAGGTGAGATAAATAAGGAGCTCTATGGACTTCTTGCATTATTAATTTTCTTAAATCACCCAATTTTGGTATGATGATTCTACCTTTGTTGCACAAAAGGTTATCTATCACTCCAAACTCCTTATTTTCCTCATCCTAGCTTGAATTTTCTAGAAATATTCATCCTAATATTACTCCTACCTCACTTGGCCCATGAGACTTATGCGACTCCTATTTATGGCTACTATGTGTCCCATTCTGCTTAAGGCATCAACAACATTATTCTCTTTTCCTTTTATATACTCAATTTCAAATTCATACTCAACAAGAAACTCGATCCCCCTTATTTGGCTCACATTGAGTATTGGTTGGGCAAATATGTACCTTATACTTTGATGATCAAATTTTAACTCAAAAGGTCTTCCCACTAGATAGTGGTTCCATAACTTTAGAGCATGCACCACAGTGGCTAGCTCTAAATCATGAGTAGCATAATTAACTTCATGATTTTTAAGCTTCCTTGAAGTATAAGCTACTACTAACTCTTCTTACATGAGTACTCCTCCTAACCCTTACAGTGATGCATCAGTGCATACTAAAAAATCTCCTTGAGGATCTGGAATCTTCAATACTGGTGTGGTAGTGAGTTTTTGCTTCAATAAATCAAAGGTAGTTTCACACTTTTCTGTCCATTTGAATTCCTTCCCTTTCTTTTGAATTTTATTTATTGTAAAATCAACCTTTGAGAAATCCTTTATATAACATCTATAATAGCTCGTTAACCCCATGAAGCTTCTTAATTCATTAATATTAGTAGGGGGTGCCCAATTTAGTATGGATTTGATCATTTTCATATCCACAACAATTTCTTCTACTGATAGAATATTCCCTAAATATCGTACCTCTAAAACATAGAAATCACTCTTGGCAAGATTTCCATAGAGTTTATTTTTGCTTAGTAACTCTAACATGATCTTGAGATGATTATCGTGCTCTTTATTTTTTTGAGAGTATATTAGGATATCATCTAGAAATACAAGGATAAACTTGTTGTGTGGACCTTACACAGGTTACAAAAAACAAATAGGTAGGGGTTATCCCTAGATACCCAATAAATATGATGCATCTCAAGGATGCTTAAGGCTAGGTGTTGTCTACAACCTACCCCACTACTGGTCCAGAACTAAAGGTGATGATGATGACAAAGTAGAATAGAGAGCATCACATCCCACTTGATAGAGAGTGGAGGGTTCTAACTACACAGGGCCAACCAACCAGCAATATATCTCCAATGTAGAGCCAAGGTGTTAATCCTTGTTGGGCAACACAAGGGTTTGGATATAGAGCACTAAGATGGACCCAAACTCAATATAGTTCCATAAAAATGGTAACAATGATGATGACCAAGAAACCGCTCATTGGTTCATCGCCAATAATCATTAAAGTAACAAGTTGCTAGGTCAAAGGAACGACATATAAGTGAGAACCAACAAACCAGCAAGCAGAAGAAACTAGCAAAAGGGGTAAATCAAACATGTCTAATTAAAATATGGTTCTATGGACCCAACCTGGTTTTTGTAGCTAGTTTTCTTCATTCGTCACTCTAGTAGATGTCCATCTCACTCTTTTCTTCTTGCAAATCTTGCTCTTTCTCCCTCACGATGCTTTGCTCTTTCCTACAATACATATCCCACTAACCAATCTCTCTCAAAATGCTCCCCTCTTACCTTTTCACCAACTTCCTACTCGTAATTACTTCCATATACATCTATCAAGTGGTAGGGGGGATATTTTCCCTTTCAGCTTCCCAAGATGCTGCCATAAATGAAGCTATCCCTTCACATCAGTTGGAAACTTCACATGGCTATCCTAATTAGATTCTCTAAAGGGTGGTTCTATCATTTTTTTAAGCCAATAGTAGTTTACCATTTTATTAAGTGAATTCTCATTATCATTAAGTCAGTAAAAGATTTTTCTATAATTTTAATGAATTTCATTTATCATTACAAATAGAGTAGCCATTTGTTTATAATGGATATTATTTTATTACTTAATATGAAACAACTATTTCTTTTTATTTAAAAGAGGTCTCTTTATCATTATGAAATAAATCAACTATTTATTTAAAATGAAATCTCTTTATCATTCTGAAATAAATAAACTATTTATTTAAAATGAAATCTCTTTATCATTATAAAATAAATCAATTATTTATTTAAAATGAAATCTCTTTATCATTCTAAAATAAATCAACTATTTATTTAAAATGAAATCTCTTTATCATTCTAAAATAAATCAACTATTTATTTAAAATGAAATCTCTTTATCATTCTAAAATAAATCAACTATTTATTTAAAATGAAATCTCTTTATCATTCTATTTGCCAAAGCACACAAGGAGTTATGAAGACAACCTATACATTCAAACTTCCCAGATTATTGAGGCAAATAGTGTTGAAGTAAAATACAATCAAGCATGTGAAACACACAAAGAGGGAGTATTTCTATCAATTTAGTCACCTCTCTCAGCATCTAGAACTTACGATAGCTATTAGGCTATCATTTTGGGGCTCAAGGTGGCTAGCTATTGATGATTATCCCTTAACTGAATGCATTTTTATATGAAGGTATCCATCCTTATTACATCTAAGTTGCCTTATCATAACTTCCTCAACCTCAGGTACCCTAATATTTGGTGGATGACTCAACTTCTTCCACTTATGTGTGTACTTGATCCTACACATTGGTAATTTGTTAGCAGTATCAAGCTATTTAATATCTACTAGCATTGCATAGTCGCTTAATTACAAAAAATCAAGTATTAAAGCACCATAAATTAATACATTGTTTTCCATGTTGAAAGGTCCATTTGGGAGGGTTATGAAATCCTCCCCCACTAGGACTAAACACCATCCTGGTGTTTCTCAGTTTTACACAATCACAACACAATCAAAAAGTAATTTATTATAGTTTAGAGATCATCAAACAAAAAAAGAAAATATTTTTTGCATATCTACCACTTTCTCCCAAGTGGCATTTATTTCAAATAAATGGTCCCACTAGACCTTACATTGCTCAAGAGCTTGATTTTGCATAGTATTAGAGCGAAAATAAAGAATATTTAATGGAATTACTTCAATTGCCTCTAGATTTTCCATATGCAAATTCGAAATGTCCCACACATGTTTAGCGTCATCAACATATTTTCTAAGTAAAGATATGTGGAAAGTGTCATGGATTTTTGATAGATTAGGAGGTAAAGCAAGTTGGTACGCATCCAACCTAATATTTTCAATGACCTCAAAGGGTCCTACAAATTGTGGATTCAATTTTATGGATTTAATCACACTTTTCATTGGTTTAACCCTTAGGAACACTTTGTCTTGCACTGAGTACTCCCTTGGAGTTCTCTTTAAAGTAGCATAACTCTTATGCCTATCAAAAACTTCCTTGAGTATTTTCCTGATTACCTTAAATTGCTCTTCCATTTATCTGACCATTTTTGGTCCAATCACAACTCTATCCTCTATATTATCCCATGATAGTGGTGTTCTACACTATAGCTCATACAAGGTATTGAAAGGTGTCATTCCCAAAGATGAGTGATACCCATTATTGTACATGAACTTTATCAAAGGTAGGTAGTATTCCCAGTGAGACTTGTAATCCACACAATACATGCAAAGCATATCTTCTAGTACTTGGTTTACCCACTCTATTTTACTGTTTGTCTCAGGGTGGTATGCTGAACTCATGTTTAGATTTGTTCCTATTTCCTGATGAAGGACTTTCCAAAACTCAAAATTGAACATGGAATCCTTATCTTAAATGATTACCTTAGGAAATCCATGCAATCAAAATACTTCCTTGGAAAATCTATTAGCCACTACGTGAGCATCATCCTTGGTGATCCCAGGTATAAAATATGCAACCTTAGTCAATGTATCAACTACTACTAAGATTACATCATGTTGGTACCTAGTCTTAGGTAAACCTACTATAAAATCCATAGATATAACCTATCATTTCTACGCAGGTATACTATGTGGATACAACTATCCTGTAGGATGCTTGCGTTTTGTCTTAACCTTTTGATATTCAAGGCAGGGTTATGCATAGTGGTGAATATTTGCCATTTGGACAAATATTAGGATTTTCAAAATTGAAAATTGGTGAATATTCGCCATTTCAACAAACATTAGGATTTTCAAATTTGAAAATTGGTTAATATGAGGACCCTTGACGTCGGCCTATTCGCCTAATTTTTTTAGGACCAATTGTTTTCTTAAGGTCAATTCACCATAATATATATTCAAACATAGGCATATTTGTACTCGTTGGAAAGATATTTTTGATCCTGATCTAATGGTGGTGTTTTTATGAATTTATAAGGTTATTTAATAGGTCAAAAGTTATCCCAAATATGACCTTACTTTTTAGGGCTTAAAATGCCCCAAATTTTGGTGTGAAGATGATTGATTTGATTTGCTTTGGATTTGCCATGATTCACCTTTATTTTTATTAGGATTTGCCATTTTTTTACAAGTACATTTTGAGTCCAACCCCTTATGCATAACCCTGATTAAAGGTACTGAGAGATAAAATCGATAATATCCTTCTTAATTCCTACCAATAAAAAGGTTTTTTTTAGGTTTTCTCTCATTTTTTTCCCTCCGGGGTGAGCTGAATAAGGAGATCTATGGGATTCTTGCATTATTAATTTTCTTAAATCACCTGATTTTGATATGATTATTCTACCTTTGTTGCATAAAAGAATATCTATCACTCCAAACTCCTTATTACCCTCAAGGCATCTATCTATCCTAGCTCAAATTTTCTAACAATAATCATCTTTATATTGCTTCTACCTCTCTTGGTCCATGAGACTTATGTGACTCCTACTTATGGCTACTATGTGTCTCCTTCTACTCAAAGCATCAAAAACCTTATTCTCTTTTCATTTTATGTACTAAATTTCAAAGTCATAATCAATGAGAAACTCGATCCACCTTCTTTGTCTTGCATTGAGTATTGGTTGGGTAAATATGTACCTTAGACTTTTATGGTCATATTTTAACTCAAAAGGTCTCCCCACTAGATAGTGGTGCCAGACATTTAGAGCATGCACCACAGTGGCTAGCTCTAAATCATGAGTAGCATAATTGAATTCATGATTTTTAAGCTTCCTTGAAGTATAAGCTACTACTAACTCTTCTTGCATGAGTACTCCTCTTAACCCTTCCAGTGATGCATCAATGCATACTGAAAAATCTCCTTGAGGATCTAGAATCTTCAATATTGGTGCGGTAGTGAGTTTCTGCTTCAATAAAGCAAAGATAGTTTTACAATTTTTTGCCCTTTTTAATTCCTTCCCTTTATTTTGAAGGTTATTTATTGTAAAATAAACATTTGAGAAATCCTTTATATAACATCTATAATAGTTTGTTAACCCCATGAAGATTCTTACTTCATTAATATTACTAGAAGGTGGCCAATTTAGTATGGCTTCAATATTTTTTGGATCCACATCAATTCCTTTTGCTGATATGATATGCCCTAAATATCGTACCTTTGAAACATAGAAATGGCTCTTAGTAAGATTTCCATAGAGTTGATTTTTCCTTAGTAGCTCTAACATGATCTTGAGATGCTTATTGTGCTCTTCCTTGTTTTGAGAGTATATTAGGATATCATCTAGAAATACAAGGACAAACTGGTCTAGGTGCCTTCTGAACACACTATTCATTAAATTCATGAAGGTTACTAGGGCATTAGTTATTCCAAAGGGTAGGAATTTAAACTCATAGTGTCCATACCTAGTCTTAAATGTTATCTTGTGAGTATCCTCCTCATGAATTCTTAATTGGTGATACCCTGACCTCATACCTATCTTAGTAAACATTGTGCCATATCTTAGATGATTGAATAAATCTTTGATTCTAGGTAGGAAATACCAATTCTCGATTGTATATTTATTTAGCATCCTATAATCAATACACAATTTTAAAGAGCTATGTGTATTTTTCATAAATAAAATAGGTGCACCCCAAGATGACATGCTTGGTTTTATCATCCCTTTTTCTAATAACTCTTGCAATTGTACCTTTAATTCTTGCACATTTATAAGTGTAATCCTATATGAAGATCTATGAATTGGTTTCACTCCTAGCATAAGATCAATAGTGAAATCAAATTCCCACATAGGAGGGAGCCTAAGTAAATCCTCAAGAAATACATCCTTGAAATCCTATAAAATTGTTTGTGTTCCCAACACTTCTTTCTTTCGATCTTCTCAAAATTCATTTAGCTTAATTAAATAGAATATCCCTCCTTTCCTGAAGGCTTTATTTAACTGCATAGAAGACAACATCTAGTGTTTGAATACCCTCTGCTTGCTATGAATTTGTAGCCTTTCCTTACCTCCTTTAGAATATTTGATCCATCTATCTTGGAAAATGATTATGGCCTTATGGTCCTATAACCAATCCATCCCTAGGATCACATTGAAGGCATGAAGTGTAGCTACATATAAGCAACATTCCATGGTTCCACTAGCTAAAGCAATTTCCATCATAGAAAAATACTGGTCTACAAAGTAGATGTATCCAGAACCATACTCGACCTTCCATCCATGAGCCAAATATTCTGGCCTTTTAGGCATATTTTTTGCTAAATTATAAGAAATAAAGCTATCAATGGCTCCACTATAAATTAAGATATTCACTTGCTTATCAAAAATCTTAGCTTTTATGATTAATAGGGTAGTTTTCCCCTCAAGCTTCTGACTCCCAATTGCAATGTGGATCTGATGTGTAGGTTTTTTTCCTTTAATATTGGATGTGCTTGGCCCTGGTCAGTGTGGATGTTGATTAGCAAAATGCAGCCCTCTAAAATGGTAAAAACCATCCTTGGGCCCTTGTCACTTTTTTGGTTTCTGCTCCTCACCTTTTATTTCTAGAACTAAAACTTGTGGTTTCTATGGTTGAGGCTTAGCATTATTGGGGTTCTCGCATTTCTTATAAAATTTCTTCTTGAACTTCTTCTAGTTTCCATAATATTTATTCTCAGTATTTTGGGGGTTTTTGGCCTTCTTATCTTGTTTAAACTCCCATTTTACAAGCCCATTGCTATAATTCTTCTTTAGTTCTTGTCGATCTTGCTCGAATAAGGTTTCATATTTATAATGGAAGTGTGACTCTGCTTTATTTTCTATGTCACATAACTTTTGCAATGACTTAGGTTCTTGCATATATACATCATGATTTATCCTATATTGTTGTTAGTCTTACAATGACACTGAGAGGGGGGGTGAATCAGTGTAGCTCTATAAACTTAAATTTATAGCTCTTAATATTGTAGCAATTAAAACTTATTACTAGATACAGCAAGTATAACAAATGAGCATCACACAACACAATATTTAACGAGGTTCACCAATGTGGCTACTCCTCAAAAATTGACTGCTTGGAATCCCATCCAAATCTATCCTTTTCAAAGTAACAACTTTACAATCAATTTACCAGCACCCACTAGAAGGAGCACCAACCCCTAATTTATCTGCACCAACAAAAAGGAACACCAATCCCTGATTTATTAGCACCAACTGGAAGGAGCACCAACCCCTAATTTATTTGCACCAACAGAAAGGAGCACAAACCCCTGATTTACCAGCACCAACTGAAAGGAGCACCAACCCTTGATTTATCTGCACCAACAGAAAGGAGCACCAACCCCTGATGCCAAGCTACAACCTGGACTTCAATTTGAATCTATAATTTTGACAGTAAGATACCTTTGCTTTTGGAAGACCTTGACTGGTTTTCTTCACCTTTGCGTTCTCTACGCACTTTGCTCTCTCTGTGCAATCACTTCGCACACTCTACTTTGTTACATTCGAACTTCACGATCATCTTCTCCCTTTTGTGCACTCTACTCTCTTTGCAAATTTTTCACTTAGCACGATTCGACATGACTTGTTCTCTACGTACAACGACCGTATTTCACACACATTCATCATAATCTTAATTCTCCAAACATATCTCCTTTTATAATAATATTTTTATGATGAAAACCCTAATCTTAGTCGATTGTAAATCCTAATATTAGTCGGCTTTCATAATAACTATAAACCCTAATTTTAGTCGGTTGTCATTGGTCTTTGTCGGCTTCAACTCAAGAAGATGTTCGGTTTATCCATCGCTTGATGATTTCATTCTGGACAGACCCTGTAACCACCATACTGAATTTTTATCACTCTTCATCTTTCAACAGTATGAAATCACTCTATAACTACCCCTTTAAATGCCGTAGTGATTTCGGTCCACTTTCATACTTCTCATTTCAATTGGTTCTCCTTCTTGACTTGCGCATTTACGACTTGTCATGAAATTGCAACATTTCTGCCTCTGTAGCTTCTTTTGTTGTTATTGCCATGAAAATACAACATGTTGCGATATCTCGACACTTTCACCTCCGTACGCTTTCTCTATTCTTTTGTCATGATATCGTGACATTTCTGCCTCTGTAGACTTCGTATTTTATTTTGTTGCGATATCGTGACATTTTCGCCTTCGTATACTTCGTCTTTGCTTTTGTCATGATATCATGACACTTCTACTTCCATAGACTTTGACTTTGCTTTTGTCGCGATATCGCGACACTTCTACCTCCGTAGTCTTCAACTTAGCTTTTATCATGAAATCGTGACACTTTTGCTTCTGTACTTAGCTTCTTTGCTTTTGTCATGAAATCGTGACACTTTTGCCTTCGAAGTCTTCTTCTCTGCTTTTGTCATGAAATCGTGACACTTATGCTTTTGTAATTTACTTCTTTGCTTTTGTCACAAAATCAGGACACTTCTACTTCTAAAGTCTTCAACTTAGCTTTTGTCACAAAATCATGACACTTCTACTTCTATACTTAGCTTCTTTGCTTTTGTCATGAAATCACGACACTTCTTCCTTCGAAGTCTTCTTCTCTGCTTTTGTTGTAAAATCATGACACTTCTACTTTTGTACTTTACTTCTTTGCTTTTGTCACAAAATCATGACACTTCTACTTTCGAAGTCTTGCTTTTTGCTTTTGTCGTGAAATCATGATAGTTCTACTTTCGTACGCTTCCTCTCTTTATTTTGTCACGAAAATGCAACATGTCGCGATATCGCGACACTTTTCAAACTTACTTTCTCTCTCCTAT
Organism: Wollemia nobilis; assembly: GCA_028583015.1. NCBI lineage: Eukaryota > Viridiplantae > Streptophyta > Pinopsida > Araucariales > Araucariaceae > Wollemia > Wollemia nobilis. Next base: position 565,021 of record JAQPPZ010008116.1, read on the forward strand.
TTTAGTCATGAAAATGTAACATGTCATGAAATCGTGACACTTTTCTTACTTTCTCTCTCCTATTTTAGTCATGAAAATGTGACATGTCGCGAAATCGTGACACTTTTCTAACTTACTTTCTCTCTCCTATTTTAGTCACGAAAATGCGACATGTCACGAAATCGTGACACTTTTCTTACTTGTTCTCTTTCTTCGAACTTGTCACGAAATTGTGACACTTTTTCCTGCTTTCTCTTTCTCTTCCAACATGTCACGAAATCATGATAGTTTTTCCACTTGCCTTTTTCTCTTCCAACATGTCGCAAAATTGCAACAGTTTTTCTTGCTTTTTCTCTCTCTTCCAACATGGCGTCTCTCTTCCAACATGTCGCGAAATCATGACAGTTTTTCCACTTGCCTTTTTCTCTTCCAACATGTCACAAAATCATGACATTTTTTCTTGCTTTTTCTCTCTCTTCCAACATGTCACAAAATCACGACAGTTTTTCTTGCTTTTTCTCTCTTCCAACATGTCGCGAAATCGCGATAGTTTTTCCACTTGCCTCTTTCTCTTCCAACATGTCACAAAATCACGACAATTTTTCCTACTTTTTCTCTCTCTTCCAACATGTCATGAAATCACGACAGTTTTTCCTACTTTTTCTCTCTCTTCCAACATGTCACAAAATCACGACAGTTTTTCCTACTCTTTCTCTCTCTTCCAACATGTCACAAAATCGTGATAGTTTTTCTTGCTTTTTCTCTCTCTTCCAACATGTCGCGTGATAGTTTTTCTTGCTTTTTCTCTCTCTTCCAACATGTCGCGAAATCATGAGTTTTTCTTGTCTGTTGTATATGTCGCTATATCGCGACACTTTTCTTACTTGTCTTTTTATTTGATCTTTTGCATATGGGCCACTTCGATCTTCTTGGAAAATCATTGTACATACTCTGAATAACCTTTGAACTCTTGTCTTCTACATCTGAATAGCTTTTGAACTTCTTGTCCACTGCATCAACAGATCTATCTGACTGTGTTGACAACAATTACAATACTATTGTTGCACCTTGCTCAACAATCTCCCCCTTTGGAATTTTTGGCAACACATGTGCAATTTCCTGTAACTCTTCTCCCCCTTTGACAATAATACCAAAGGGCTACCGTAGACTCCCCCTGAGTCCATGCACAACATTCTCAGGCAAAATTTATTACACTTAGAAAAAATCATGAACATGAGCAAAAATATAATCAAATACTTAAATGCTCCCCCTGAGAATGTGATCCCTGTAGCTAGTCAATTCTTGGGAAGTGTGACCACTCCCAATTTATTATGAAGGTACTCAAAAACTTCTTTGGGCAATGGTTTTGTGAAGATATCTACTACTTGCTCTATAGTTGGAACAAAATCCAACTTAACCTCACCTTCTACAACTTTCTCCTTCAAAAAGTGATACCTGATAGCAATGTGTTTTGTGTGTGAATGCATAACCGGATTCTTGGAGATGTTAATGGAACTGGTGTTATCACACTTAACTGATATTGGCTCACTGAAGCTAATACCAAGATCTTTCAGGGTTTGTTTCATCCACAATACTTGCATACAACATGTTGTCGCTACAATATATTCTGCCTCTGCTATCAGTAAATAAATTGACTCTTATTTCTTACTGTGCCACGCGACCAATATGTCTCCAAGATAGAATGCACCTCCACTGGTACTCTTTCTATCATCGACACCTCTTGCCCAATCTGCATCTGAATACAAAATAAGGGTGAAGTCTTTACCTTTTGGATACCATAACCCATACTCCATAGTGCCCTTGAGGTACCAAAGAATCCTTTTCACTGCTGTCACATGAGTCTCCTTAGGATTAGCCTAAAATTGTGCTACCATGCATACTGCCTGCAAAATATCTGGTCTGGTAGCTGTCAGGTACAGTAAGATCCCAATCATAGATCTATACATGGTTTGATCAACAGGTGGAGATTTTTCATCCTTGCTCAACTTGTAACCTATCTTCATGGGAGTGCTAACTGGCTTACAATCCTCCATTGTGAACTTTTTTAACATCTCTTTCACATATTTAACTTGAGAAATAAATATGCCCTTCTTATTTTGATTAACTTGCAACCCAAGGAAATATGAAAGTTCACAAATCATTGACATTTCAAATTCTTTCTACATCTTATTTGCTAAATCTTTACACGACTCATCTTTGTTGCTGCCAAATATGATATCATCTACATATACAAAAAGAACAATAAGATGCCCATTTTCTATTTTGACATACAAATTACTATCCACCATACCTTTCTTAAACCCTTGTTGAGTGAGATAGTTGTCTATCCTTGCATACCATGCTCGGGGTGCCTGTTTTAAGCCATATAATGCTTTTGTCAACTTGCAAACGAATTTGGGATCATCACCAAGTTGAAAACCATCTGGTTGCTCAATATAAACCTCTTCTTCAAGTTTCCCATTCAAAAACGCTGATTTCACATCCATTTGATAAACTTTGAAATTCTTGTAGACTACTAAATCCAGAAACATTCTAATTGCCTCTAGTCTAGCTACTAGTGCAAAATTTTCCTCAAAGTCAATGCCTTCAACTTGTGCATAACCCTTACATACCAATCTACTTTATTTCTGACTACCTGTCCGTCTTCATTCAATTTGTTTTGAAAAATCCATTTAGTCCCGATTATATTTTTATTTGCAGGTCTAGGTATTAACTCCCAAGTTTATTTTTTTCTCGATCTGATCTAATTCTTCATTTATTGCCTTCATCCAACTTTCATCTTTGCTTGCGTTAGCAACATTTTTGGGCTCAAAGCTAGATAATAGAGAGTAGTTACTTACTACTATTCTTCTTGTCTCAACACCAACTTTGGGGTCTTCAATTATTTGCTCTCTAGGATGATTTTTTTGCCAGCTGTCTGTTTTGAATTTCTTATTTTCTTCCACTTTTGAATCACAACTTAAATCATCTAAGTCAATTTTCTGTATCTTTTCCATTTTGTTTTCCTCATCTTCTTCAATAACCTCTTCATAAATTGGGTAGTTCTTTTCATAGCTAATTACTCGTTCTCTACCTTCATCAAATTTAACATCGGCACTGTCCACAATTTTCTTTAGCCTCTTGTTGTAGCATTTGTAAGCTTTTCTTTTTGATGAATAACCAACAAAAATATCTTCATCCACTCTATCTTCAAACTTACCAAGATTATCTTCAGTTCTTTTGATGTAGCACTTTCTACCAAAAATTTTAAGGTATTTTGTTGTTGCCCTTTTACCGAACCACAACTCATAAGGATTTTTGCTTTCATGTGTTCTCAGCATGTACCTATTTTGGATATACACCGCAATATGGACTGCTTCTTTCCAAAATCTGTCTACTACTCTACTTTTAGCCAACATAGTCCATGTCATTTCTTGCACTGTCATGTTCTTTATTTCTACCACTCCATTCTGCTGAGGTGTCCTGGCTACTGAAAATTGTCTCCTAATACCGTATTTTTCATAGTACTCTGTAAACTCCTCTGAAATGAATTCTCCTCCTCTATCTGATCTTAAAAATTTGATTCTCTTTCCTGTTTCATTATCAACTTGGTTTTTGAAAGTCTTGAACATTTCAAAAGCTTTTGATTTATGCTTCAAGAAAAGTATCCATGTCATTCTGGAATAGTCATCAATGCACAACATAAAATATTTGTCACCATTTATGCTTTGTGTTCTCATGGGTCTACATAAATCAATGTGTATTAGTTCCAAAGGTTTGCTTGTGTAGTACTCTTTTGTTTTGAATGTGACTCTAGTTTGCTTCCCCTTTTGGCATGAAGCACAAATGTTGTTTGCAGGTTTGCTGATGGTGGGAATATCTCTCATTGCCATTTTTGAGTTGATTTTTACTATATTATCAAAACTGATATGACCGAGTCTCTTGTTCCATAACCAATTTTCTTCTTCCTATCCAATAAAACAAGCTCCTTCTGAAGTCTCTAAGAGTGTGTACAGGTTTCCAAATGTCCTTGATCTAGTTGCTATCGATTTTCCACTGTTTGTTTTTATGACTTCACAACCCTACTTCATAAAAACTACTTCATGACCTTTATCATATATCTGACTTACGCTCAACAAGTTATGTTTCAAACCATCCACAAATAAGACTTCTTCTAACTTAATTTTTTTGTCACTAATTTTAACTGAACCTTTGCCAACTATCTTAGCTCCATCATTATTTCCAAACTTTATTGAATCACCTTCATATTTCTATAACTTCTCAAATTTATGTTTGTCACCTGTCATATGACTGGAGCATCCACTATCAAGTATCCATGGTACATATTTATTCTATGCTTTAAATGTTGTTTGTACAATTAAGGATTCATTTTCTTCCTTAAGTCACTCTTTTTCTTTCCACTCCATTTTGATAGTAGTTTTGGGCTCTTGTTTTGCCTTTACCTTATCAATAGCTTGTGCATGTTTTTCAAGAAGTTTTCTATTTTGTCTCATCCTATTTGGTTGAAATTTTCTTCCCTGAAACTGATTTGATGAAAATGTACTTCTATAGTTTCTTGCAATGTGCCCAAAATTATGACAGTTATAACATTCTACTGTATAATTCATCAGAGGAGAAAAATTATTTCGACTAGTGAAATTCCTTGGTCTTACATTATATTTGTAGTCTGAGATTTTATGTCCATAGCCATTATTTAAAATAGAAACCAGAAAATGGATAATTGAACCTGGGTGATGGTATTTGCCATGTTGCCATAGGAGCCATAGGTCTTCTTCTTCTTTGATGTGTGACATTGGTGAATCCATCATTGTCAATTCTCCTTTCATGTCTAGCATTATTGCTTTCTTTTGCATGAGACTTTTTTCCTTGATCAACCTGTTTCTTATATTTATTCTTTATGGATTCTACATTTCTGGACTTTGATCCATTTGATGATTCTCCTTCGGCAAAGCCCAAACAAAATTTGATTCCTGTAGTCTTTTGGTTATTTATGATCTTATCCAACTTCATAGAACTTTCTTCACGTTTGTGATAACAACTAATTTTATGATTCATCTCTTCTATCTGCATCCTTAAACCAACAGTCTCTTCTTCTAGCTTGTTGCAATAATCTATTTTCATGGTTATTTGCACTTCGAGATCTTCAGATATTTTCTTGGATTCTTCTATTTGTACTTTCAAACTGGTTATGATTTCATTTGCATCCTCAATATTTCTTGAAATTTTCTTATTCTTTTTTATTTCTATCTTCAATTCATCTAGAGCTGCAATTAGTTCCTCTTTCAAATTTACTTATGCATCAATTTCTTCTTCATCACATTCCTGTTCTTTTTCTATTTTTTTTCTTTTAGTGCCATGAAAAGAGCTTCACCTCCTACAATTGTGTTACTTCCAAGATCACCCTAGTCGGTTAAGCTTGTACAAGAACTTAGCTCTGATACCAATTGTTAGTCTTACAATGACACTAAGAGGGGGGGTGAATCAGTGTAGCTTTATAAACTTAAATTTATAGCTCTTAATACCACAACAATTAAAAATTATTACTAGATACAACAAGTATAACAAATAAGCATCACATAACACAAGATTTAACGAGGTTCACCAATGTGGCTACTCCTCAAAAATTGAGTGCTTGGACTCCCATCCAAAACCATCCTTTGCAAAGTAACAACTTTATAATCAATTTACCAGCACCCACTAGAAGGAGCACCAACCCTTGATTTATCTGCACCAACAGAAAGGAGCACCAACCCTTAATTTATTAGCACCAACTGGAAGGAGCACCAACCCCTGATTTATCTACACTAATAGAAAGGAGCACCAACCCCTGATTTATCAGCACCAACTGGAAGGAGCACCAACCCTTGATTTATCTACACCAACAGAAAGGAGCACAAACCCTTGTTGCCAAAATGCAACCTGAACTTCAATTTGAATCTATAATTTTGACATTAAGATACCTTTGCTTTTGTAAGACCCTGACTGGTCTTCTTCACCTTTGTGTTCTCTGTGCACTCTGCTCTCTCTGTGCAATCACTTTGCACACTCTACTTTGTTACAGTCAAACTTCACGATCATCTTCTCCCTTTTGTGCACTCTGCTCTCTTTGTGAATTTTGCACTTAGCACGATTCGACACGACTTGCTCTCTATGCACAATGACCGTATTTCACACACATTCATCATAATATTAATTCTCCAAACATCCCTCCTTTTATAAAAATATTTTTATGATGAAAACCTTAATCTTAGTCGACTATAAATCCTAATCTTAGTCAACTTTCATAACAACTATAAACCCTAATTTTAGTCGGCTATCATCGGTCTTTGTCGACTTTAACTCAAGAAGATGTTCGGTTTATCCATCGCTTGATGATTTCATTCTGGATAGACCCTATAACTACCATACTGAATTTTGATCACTCTTCGTCTTTCAGTAGTATAAAATCACTCTATAACTACCTCTGTAAATGTCATAGTGATGTCGGTCCACTGTCATACTTCTCATTTCAGTTGGGTTCTCCTTCTTGACTTATGCATTTATGACCTGTCATGAAATCGTGATATTTTTGCCTCTATAGCTTCTTTTGTTGTTGTTGTCACGAAAATACATGTCATGATATCGCAACACTTTCACCTCCATACGCTTTCTCTATTCTTTTGTCATGATATCATGACATTTCTGCCTCTGTAGAATTCATCTATTCTTTTGTCATGATATCGTAACATTTTTACCTTCGTATACTTCGTCTTTGATTTTGTCATGATATCACGACACTTCTACTTCCATAGACTTCAACTTTGCTTTTGTCATGATATCGTGACACTTCTGCCTCTATAGTCTTCAACTTAGCTTTTGTCTCAAAATCATGACACTTATGCTTTCGTACTTAGCTTCTTTGCTTTTGTCACGAAATCATGACACTTCTGCCTTTGAAGTCTTCTTCTCTGCTTTTGTCATGAAATCATGACACTTTTGCTTTCATACTTTACTTCTTTGCTTTTGTCATGAAATTACGACACTTTTGCTTCCAAAGTCTTCAACTTAGCTTTTGTCATGAAATCATGACACTTTTGCTTTCGTACTTAGCTTCTTTGCTTTTGTCACGAAATAGCGACACTTCTACCTTCAAAGTCTTCTTCTCTACTTTTTTTGAGAAATCATGACACTTCTACTTTTGTACTTTACTTCTTTGATTTTGTCACGAAATCATGACACTTTTGATTTTGAAGTCTTGCTTTCTGCTTTTGTCGTGAAATCACAATAGTTCTGCTTTCGTACGCTTTCTCTCTTTATTTTGTCACAAAAATGCGACATGTTGTGATATCATGACACTTTTCAAACTTACTTTCTCTCTCCTATTTTAGTCATGAAAATGTGACATGTCACGAAATCATGACACTTTTCTAACTTACTTTCTCTCTCCTATTTTAGTCGCAAAAATGTGACATGTCACAAAATCGCGACACTTTTCTTACTTGTTCTCTTTCTTCAAACTTGTCACGAAATCATGACACTTTTTCCTGCTTTATCTTTCTCTTCCAACATGTCACGAAATCGTGACAATTTTTCCACTTTCCTTTTTCTCTTCCAACATGTCGCGAAATCATGACAGTTTTTCTTGATTTTTCTCTCTCTTCCAACATGTCGTGAAATCACGACAGTTTTTCCACTTGCCTTTTTCTCTTCCAACATGTCACGAAATCGTGACAGTTTTTCCTGCTTTTTCTCTCTCTTCCAACATGTCGTGAAATTGTGACAGTTTTTCCACTTGCCTTTTTCTCTTCCAACATGTTGCAAAATCATGACAGTTTTTCCTACTTTTTCTCTCTTCCAACATGTCACGAAATCGTGATAGTTTTTCTTGCTTTTTCTCTCTCTTCCAACATGTCACAAAATCGTGACAATTTTTCCTGCTTTTTCTCTCTCTTCCAACATATCACGAAATCATGACAATTTTTCTTGCCTGTTGTATATGTCGCGATATCGTGACACTTTTCTTACTTGTCTTTTTCTTTGATATTTTGTATATGGGCCACTTCGGTCTTCTTTGAAAATCACTATACATACTCTGAATAACCTTTGAACTCCTATATTCTACATCTGAATAGCTTTTGAACTTCCTGTCCACTACATCAATAGATCTATCTAACTGTGTTGACAATAATTACAATACTGTTGCTGCACCTTGCTCAACAATTGCAACCCATGAGTAAACTTATGAACCCACATCTTCTCATTATAAGCATGTACATACTTCAGCAATTTTACCAAATTTTTGTAGTATACCTCCACTAAGTTGGTTCCTTTCTTTAAACTGGCAAACTCCTTGAATTTTAGGGCATAAAAATGTTTTTTGAGGAACCTTTTCTTAAATATGACTATAAATTCCTTCCATGGAATATCTACTAGTTAAATATTAGTTTCTTCATAATATGTTTCCCACCAATATAAGGTAGATCCTTCCAGGTAAATAGTAGCCCAAACAATTCAGGTTCGTAGAGATTATCTCTTTACTATGAAGTAAAATTTCAATTCCCTTAACCAAGCCTCAGTTGCATCTCCATATCCTACTCCATAAATCTTGGATATATATATATATATATATTATTTAGGTCTCTTACCATTTCCTTCTCCATGAGGGTTCTAACTTGTAACTACTCTGCATTTAGTCCCTCAACTTGGTTAAATTTTGAACCTCTATATTTTTCGTTCATAATGGTTTAACACCTATCTTAATTAATCTTGCATTGCAGCAATTGTGGTAGTGAGATATTCCATTCTCCTATTGTAATTTTTTGGATCCTCATTCTGGATCCCTTCTTTGACATTACTTTGTTGAGTTTTCCTAGGTGTATACCTCTCTCTTCTGGCCTTAGGTGGCATCTTGATCTAGTTTCAACCAAGAAAAGGATTAGGTTACAGTTTCATCTTAAACTATACCATTAATTCAAGCTACAATATAGAGTCCTTATTACCAAAACATTAGAAATCTAACTAGGATAATATTCCAATACTATGATTTATCATTAATACAAAATTTCATACTAAGGTATTGTAACATTCATCTATCCTTGGGATCAACTCCATTATATTCTAATAATAAGAGACTCTAATTCATCCCAGCTTTATCTTAAACTTAAGTAAGCCTTTATCGGAGATATCTAAATATTTTTTAGCATATAATAAGCTCTATACCCTCGTAGCTAGAGCTCTGATACCAAATGTAACGACCCTAAAATCAATAAAAAAATAAGCACACAAGAAGATAAAGAATTTTTTTTGTTTAAGGAGAGGTATTCATAAATCCCCAACCAACCTTAGACTAACATACTGTTTAACAAATTCTGTAAGTTTTTCAAGAACTATACCTTATAATATTATCCTCACACAAGTATGTTCTACATAAGCCTATATCATGTTATGTACATAAGTCCATCCATCTCATCCTCCTCTATGAGCTAGACTTATCATCTTCAATCATTAGAAGGTATACACGGATCTCCATATTCTACACAAACCATTATGCATAGGTATGCTATGTGTACTACAAGTTAAGATATCAATCTTATCCTCTAACAAGCTATCTTAACTTAGGTACGATCTTCTATAACCTAGTTACCATTCTCCCTAAGGGGGTTTCAAGCCCTTAGGTTATCCTCTAAGTTCACCCTAGAACTTACTACTGTATTTTTACAAGAGTTATTCAAAAAAGAAAATAAAATATAGATCTAGATGCTAAATCTAATAAAATATAATTCATTAAAAATACAAAAGATAACTAGAAACATGGAACAATAATTAAGGAGGAAACATGCAATAGAAATGATTTAGATACATTCACGATATATCAAATAGAATAAAAAGGTACATTTGCCACATTAATCATTTATTACATAAATGTGTATGATAAAACATCTATACCCTTAAACAATACATTACATCAATTTCATCCGAGAAATATCCCCACAAATCTAATCTATTTGAATGAGTAAACAAAATGTAAAGTAGAGAGCAAACTTGTGCATTGGTCCATCTGTAACTTTGGTCCTCCCACTCTTCCATCGATCAAGTGAGAATAGTAGGGGATTAGGACACTCATAGTTTAGGATAGACATGCTTCTAATTGCATTTACTCATTTAATTTTCAAATTGCAACTATACAATCAAACCAAGCAATCCATCTATCTAATGCATAGTTGATATCATAGAAACTACTCTTTCTATTTTTCCTCTCATCCTCCTATGAGAGTCTTTCAACAATACATCTAGATCATCAACTTTACTTGTAATAAATGACTCAACCCTTATTCAACAATTAAATTCCCATATCCTTAATTGCCAAATAATCTAGATTCATATTTATTTACCAAATTAAAGTCAACTACTTTAATCCATAAATAATCCCTTTCTTTTCATTTCATAAATTAAAGTCCCATACCCTTAATTTACAAAACAAACCAATTTCATATTTATTTATTAAATCAAAGTCAACTACTTTAATTCATAAATAAACCCTTTCTTTTCATTTCATAAATTAAAGTCACATACCCTTAATTTACAAAACAAATCAATTTCACATTTATTTATTAAATCAAAGTCAACTACTTTAATTCATAAATACGCCCTTTCTTTTCATTTCATAAATTAAATTCCCATACCCTTAATTTACAAAACAAACCAATTTCACATTTAATTATTAAGTCAAAGTCAACTACTTTAATTCATAAATAAACCCTTTCTTTTCATTTCATAATTTTTTTCCCATACCCTTAATTTACAAAAACTACAAATTTCACATTTATTTATTAAATCAAAGTCAACTACTTTAATTCATAAATAAACCCTTCGTTTTCATTAATCTAAAATCTACCATTTTAATTAATGAAATAATATAAGGAAACTTTTTTCCATTAATCTAAAATCTACATTTTATTTAATGAAACAATATAAGGAACTTTTCTTCCATTAATCTAAAATCTACCATTTTAATTAATGAAACAATATAAGGAAACTTTCTTTCATTAATGTAAAATCTATGATTTTAATTAATAAAACAATATAAGGAACTTTTATTTCATTAATCTAAAATCTACCATTTTAATTAATGAAACAATATAAGGAACCTTTCTTCCATTAATATAAAATCTACCATTTTAATTAATGAAACAATATACGGAACCTTTATTTCATTAATCTAAAATCTACCATTTTAATTAATGAAACAATATAAAGAACCTTTCCTTCATTAATCTAAAATCTACCATTTTAATTAATGACACAATATAAGGAACCTTTCTTTACCTAAATTAAAATGCCTTCCACTAAACAACCTATGCTCCTCCCATTCATGGTATAACCATATGTTAATATTAATGAATGAAGGATGGAGCACCATAGGGTACCTCAATACTCAAGAGGTGATGAAGGCGTGGGTGGGAGAAAACAATTTGATACATAGTAAACTACAAATATGGTGAAGTGCACAAAAATCTTATTTGGTTTTGGATGATAGCCAAGGTATTGCTAAGACACCCCAGTGTCAATGTAACCCAACGATGTTATGTTGCTTATGCCCACATATGGCTATCATCCTGCCAAGGGATTCACACGACAAAAAGAGTCACTATGTGTATATTACATAGGTTATGAAAATCAAATAGGTAGGGGTTACCCCTAGAGACCTAATATGGATGACTCATATCAAGGATGCTTGATGTTAGATGTTTTCTACAACATACTCCACTATCAATCTAGAACTAAGGGTGAAAAAAATGGTAGAGGAGAATAGAGAGAAGCACGTCCCAGTTGATAGAGTGGAGGGTTCCAACTACATAGGGCCAACCAACAAGCAATATATCTACTGCGTAGATCTAAGTTGTTAATCCTTGCTAGGCAACATAGGGGTTTGGCTATAGATCTCTAATATGGACCCAAACTCAATAGAGTTCCATAAAAATAGCAACGATGGTGATGACCAGGGAATCACCCACTGGTTCATCACCAACACTCATTAAAGAAACAAGTTGCTATGTCAAATGAATAACATATAAGTAAGAACCAACAAACTAGTAAGCAGGAGAAACTAGCAAAAGGGGTAAATCAAACATGTCTAATTAGAATACGATTCCATGGACCCAACCTAGTTCTTGTAGCTGGTTGTCTTCCTTCATCACTCCAGTAGACATTCATATCACTCTTTTCTTCTTGTAAAGGTTTGCTCTTTCTCCCTCATGATGCTCTACTCTTTCCTACAGTGTATATACCACTAACCAATCTCTCTCACAACACTCCTCTCTTACCTTTTCACCAACCACCTACCCGTCATTACTTTCCATCTACATCCATCAGGTGGTAGGGAGAATATTTTCCCTTTCACCTTCCCAAGATGCTACCATAAATGAAGCCATCTCTTCACGTCAATCGAAATATTTGCATGGCTGGCCTGATCAAATTCTCTGAAAGGAGGTTCTATCATTTTTTTAAAGCCAATAGTATTTTACCATTTAATTAAGAAAATTCTTGATATCATTAATAAAGTAAAAGCTTTTTCTATAAGTTTAATGAATTTCATTTATCATTACAAATAGAGTAGCCATTTGTTTATAATGGAGATTATTTTATTACTTAATATGAAACAATTGTTTCTTTTTCTTTAAAAGAGGTCTCTTTATCATTCTGAAATAAATCAACTATTTATTAAAATGAAATATCTTTATCATTTTTATATAATCAATTATTTATTCAAAATGAAATATCTTTATCATTCTGAAATAAATCTATTTATTTAAAATGAAATCTCTTTATCATTCTAAAATAAATCCACTATCTATTTTAAAATGAAATCTCTTTATCATTCTAAAATAAATCTACTATTTATTTAAAATGAAATCTCTTTATCATTCTAAAAAAATCAATTATTTATTTAAAATGAAATCTCTTTATCATTCTAAAATAAATCAACTATTTATTAAAAATGAAATATCTTTATCATTCTATTTTCCATAGCACACAAGGATTTATGAAGACAACCTATACATTCACACTTCCAAAATTATTGAGGTAAATAGTGCTGAAGTAAAAGACAATCAAGCATGTGCAATAGATAAAGAGGGAGTATTTCCATCAATTTAGTCACCTATCTTAGCCTCTAGAACTTACGATAGCTACTAGGCTATCAGTATGGGGCTCAAGGTGGCTAGCTATTGATGATTATCCCTTAACCGAATGCATGCCTATATGAAGGTATCCATCATTGTTACCTTCGAGTTGTCTTATCATCACTTCCCCAATCTCAAGTATCCTCGTCTTTGGTGGATGACTCAACTTCTTACACTTATGAGTGTACCTGATCCTACACATTGACAATTTGTTAGTAGTATCATGCTCTTTAATATATATTAACATCACATATCTTCTTAATTGCACAAAATCAAGTATTAAAGCACCATCAATTAATACATAATTTTCCATGTTGAAAGGTCCATCTAGGAGGGTCATGACAACCTTGCATAGGATCAAATCACAAGAATATTTTGATAAGAAAAAATAAGCAAAAAATCAAGAGAAAAGAGGAAGAATGTTCATATTAAAAATGCATGTTAATAAATATAAGATGAATGCACTTAAAATTTCCAGTTTTAAAAAAAAATAATTTGTAAACAAATAGTGAAGAAATTGAGACTCCAAACCACCAAGAATTCACATCTATACTCCTTTGGATGGTTGAAAATGGATGTAGAGATGTAGGTAACCAAAAAATATAACATAAAATCTACTATCTCCTCTAAGATTGTTGATCATGATTTTTGTGATGTGGTTCTATCAAATTTATATTAGGTGGTACATAGATTCCCTTGAATTCAACCAACAAACCAAATTTATTGATAAATGCAAAGTTTAAAAAATTTTGATTTTTTAAAAGGTAAAGCATACATAGAGGTGGTCAGTTCCTAGTTTAGTGCTACTCCAAAATAGAAACAACTACAAGCAATTTGGAAATCATTCCAAGTAATATTTGAAGAGCCAAAGGACATACCCAAAATAAGAAGATGGAACATTAAATTCAATTGAATACCAATTTACCACTTTCTAACCTTGGTTTGTACAAAAAATATATTATGCATACTCAAGAAGTAAAAGAGAAAATCCAAGTACTCATGGATCAAGAGTGATTAAGTGTAGTAATTCCCCATGTAGCTCTCCAATAGTACTTGTTCCAAATAAGGATAACACATGGAGGATGTGCATTTATTATAGGGCACTTATTAAGATTATAGTCAAGAACTATTACCCTCTTCCAAGGATATATAATTTATCTCATCAAATCTAGAAAATAAAGTACTTTACTAAAAATTATATCAAAGCTAGATATCACCAAATTCAATTGAAGTAATATGGAATTTTGAAGATAGTATTCTAGATAAATCAAGTTTTATGAATATTTTATGCTTTTATTTGGTCTATGTAATGTATCAATAGCCTTCATGAGGGTGATATATGATGTTTTCTACCTTTTCATTGATTATTTTGTAATTTTCTATTTCATGAAATTCTTATATATTTTGAAAATTGAGAATACCATCTAACCCATTTATATAGAGTGTTGAATGTTTTAAAATAAATTAAATTAAAATTATATAGACATAGAGAGAGAGATGCGCACACACACACAAAGAAAATCCTTATGTATTTGTGATTTATAGTAAGTGTAGGTGAAATCAAAGTAGAATAGACAAATATTGAACTGATTATAAGTTGGAAATCACACACCAACATATTTAAAGTCATGAGCCTTGTTGGTGTAGTTCAATACTTATGAAATTCCATATCATTATTCTCCAAAGTATTAACTTCTTAATGTGGTCCATCATCTAAGATCAAGACATTCAAATGAGGGTATGTAGAACAACAAGCACTTCAACTAAAATATACAATCGGTCATCCACCAATGTGAGCCTTACCCAATCTACAACAACCATTTGGGATTAAAATATATGCATCAGTACATACCATCAGAGCCAATCTATTACAAGGAGGATAATCAATATATTATAATTCAAAATTCTTCAACAAGGCTATCATAAATTATCCAACACATGACAAGGATTTTTTTACATTGGTGCAAACATTAAAAAATGAAAACATTATCTTTTAAGGAAGTAAATAATTATACATAATGATCATAAATGTCTCAAATATCTCCAAACATAAAGTAAGTTACAATAAAAAAGGTATTTGAAATGAATGGGTTTCTAGTAATATTTCCAACTTCTCATAAAACACAAGAAATGTACTATTAACAAGATGGAAGAGATAGTTGCAAGCTTACTGCAGTGGTAAGGGATTTGGCTTCTCTTTGATAGGTCCAAGGTTCAAATCCCACTTAGTATGAGGGGACCATGACCCCTCATAAAAACATGTGTAAACTCATTGAAAACGATCTTAGGTCTAAGGTGTAGACCAACTAGTTCGACAAAACCTTATAAGGGGGATGAACATCCAAGTTTCAAATCTTGGGCCTTGCCATATTGGGTGCTTGTCTGTATTCCAATGTATTCCCAATAGCGTAAAAGGTTCAACATGAATGTGGCCTAGTGGTTATAAGGGCAAACTGCATGGATTACCATGGTGGAAATAAATTCCATTAATTAAATAAATAAAAAAACAAGATGGAGGAGATGTTGTGAAGTCCACCAATATATAAAATATTAGTTTTAGCTACTTTGATGAGGCTTAAATCCATTGCATATGAAGAGTTATTAAGCTACTATGCATGGCCTTTGCTAGAATCTGTGTGTCTGTGAACCTGGCATCCCAGCTTCCCACTCGCATCAATATTATCTATGGGGACTTTCAATGGTGCCAAGCTATTGAATATGAGAACAAGTCAGCATTTTGCATCTAATGCCATGCCTAAAGACACCTCAGATCCCAATGCCCTTTGCTAAAAGCTTCCAAAGAGGTTCCTCGGTCCTAGATTCCCCTTGCTCAGTGTCCGATCACCCACCCGGGACCCAAAGCTACTGGTGGCCCTCTCTGAAGAAAAACTAACAAATGGAAACAAGTCCCCTTCCACAGATCCTTCCCCCATCAAGCTCCATCAAGCTCTAATCAGGTATGTTTGTTGTTTGCCTTTCCCAACAAGTTTGGTTCACTATCTGGTGTTTATGACGATGTACTCTTTCCCGAATCTGTTTCCCCCCTCCCCTCCCCCATTGCCTCCATTCCCCCCCTCCCCTCCCTTTCCATTCTTGGCCCCTCCCCATATGTACCTCTCTCCCCCACCTCCCCACCTCTTCGCTCTCTCCCACCTCTCCTAAACCCCTTTCCCCCCTTCCCCTAGAGGAGGGCTTTCCCACCATTTCTTTAGCCGAACCTCTATCTCCAACCAAGTTAGTTTCTAACTCCCTTGATGAGGCATCCAGCCCGTTCTGCAACCACTCAGATTCTAGCTCCATCATCACCAGAAGTAAGAAAGTACTAGTGGATATAAGAGGTGACAAAAAGAGAGGCAGACTGTCTATGGCCGACCAGCTTAAGAAAGACATGGAGAATCAAGTCACAAATGGGGTCCAATCAACCCTCTTCCCTGATTTGTTTGACCAGCCCTTGGATGATCCCAAGAATCCCAAACCCCCTCTCATACCCACCAAGGGCAGTAAGAAACTTTCCAAAGTATCCAAATGAAGATCCTCTCTTGGAACATCAGAGGGCTTAACAGCTCAGGTAAGCAGAGACTGGTCAGAACCATTAGGAAGGATTCCAAACCCACCATCATTATGTTACAAGAAACCAAATATGATGTAGCTATAACCTTGAACATCATCAAATTAGTTTGGAAATACTGCCAATGGGCTCCCTCCCCCGTAGAGGGATCGATTGGGGGCCTTATTTGCCTTTGGTATCCTCTCCAAGTTGAGGGAAGGGTGGTATCCTTCACCAACAGAACCCTTAACATGGTTTTCCATTGTAAGACCAACCAGTTCACATGGGTCCTCTCCAATATCTATGCCCCCAATAATCCCTTGGAAAGGTGCCAACTGTGGGGTTCCTTGTCCCTCCTCAAAACTACTTTTTCTTCCCTCCTGTGGATGTTAGCTAGGGATTTTAACTCTCCTCTGTTTGCTTCTGACAAACGAGGTGGCTTATCCACTCCCTCCAAAAGCATAACTGATTTCCAAGATTTTGTGTCAACTAATGAGCTTATGGACATCCAGATTAGAGGTTATCGATTTACGTGGAGTAACAAAAGAGCAGGCCAAGATCACATTCAAGACAAGATGGACCAGTTTTTCTTATCTCAGCAAGCTATCCCTCTCTTCGATGATACTCTCCTCACATCCCTCCCCAGATTTGGGTCTGACCATTCACCCCTCGTCTTGGAATCCAACAAGGTCCCATACTTTAGAACCCCTTCTAGGTTTGAAAACATGTGGATTCACCACCCAGACCTCAAACAACTAATCTCTGAGTGGTGGAATATTCCATGCTCAGTGTCCGATCACCCACCCAAGACCCAAAGCTACTGGTGGCCCTCTCTAAATGAAAACTGACAAATGGAAACAAGTCCCCTTCCACAGATCCTTCCCCCATAAAGCTCCATAAAGCTCTAATCAGGTATGTTCATTGTTTTCCTTTCCCAACAAGTTTGGTTTGCTCTCTTGTGTTTACGATGATGTACTCTTTCTCAAATCTGTTTCCCCCCTCCCCTTCCCCCTTGCCTCCATTTCCCCCTCCCCTCCCTTTCCATTCCTGGCCCCTCCTCGACCGCACCTCTCTCCCCCACCCCCACACCTCTCCGCTCTCTTCCATCTCTCCTAAATCCCTTTCCCCCCTTCCCCTAGAGGAGTGCTTTCTCACCATTTCTTTAGCCAAACCTCTATCTCCAACCAAGTCAGTTTTTGACTCCCTTTATGACGCATCCAGATCATTCTGCAACCACTCATATTCTAGCTCCATCATCACCAGAAGTAAGAAAGGACCAGTGGATACAGGAGGTGACAAAAATAGAGGTAGACTGTCTATGGCTGACCAACTTAAGAAAGACATGGAGAATCAAGTCACAAACGGGGTCTAATCAACCCTCTTCCCTGATTTGTTCGGCCAACCCTTGGATGATCCCAAGAATCCCAAACCCCCTCTCATACCCACCAAGGGCGGTAAAAAACTTTCCAAAGTATCCAAATAAATATCCTCTCTTGGAACATCAGAGGGCTTAACAGCTCAGGCAAGCAGATACTGGTCAAAACCATTAGGAAGGATTCCAAACCCACCATCATTATGTTACAAGAAACCAAAGCTGATGCAGCTAGAACCCTGAACATCATCAAATCAGTCTGGAAATATTGCCAATGGGCTTCCTCCCCCGCAGAGGGATTGTTTGGGGGCCTTATTTGCCTTTGGTATCATCTCCAAGTTGAGGGAAGGGTGGTATCCTTCACCAATAGAACCCTTAACATGGTTTTCCATTGTAAGACCAACCAGTTCACATGGGTCCTCTCCAATATCTATGCCCCCAATAATACCTTGGAAAGGTGCCAACTATGGGGTTCCTTATCCCTCCTCAAAACTACTTTTTTTGCCCTCCCGTGGATATTAGCTAGGGATTTTAACTCTCCTATGTTTGCTTCTGACAAACAAGGTGGCTTATACACTCCCTCCAAAAGCATAACTGATTTCTAGGATTTTGTGTCAACTAATGAGCTTATGGACATCCAGATTAGAGGCTGTCGGTTTACTTGGAGCAACAAAAGAGCAGGCCAAGATCACATTCAAGCCAAGCTGGATCGGTTTTTCTTATCTCAGCAAGCTATCCCTCTCTTCGATGATACTCTCCTCACATCCCTCCCTAGAGTTGGGTCTGACCATTCACCCCTCGTCCTAGAATCCAACAAGGCCCCATCCTTCAGAACCCATTTTAGGTTTGGAAACATGTGGATTCACCACCCAGACCTCAAACAACTAATCTCTGAGTGGTGGAATCTTCCATGCTTCATGTCCAATCACCTACCCAGGACCCAAAGCTACTAGTGGCCCTCTCCAGAGGAAAACTGACAAATGGAAACAAGTCCCCTTCCATAGATCCTTCCCCCATCAAGCTCTAATCAGGTATGTTCATTGTTTTCCTTTCCCAACAAGTTTGGTTCGCTCTCTAGTGTTTATGACGATGTACTCTTTCCTAAATCCATTTCCCCATCTCCCCTTCCCCCTTGCCTCCATTCCCCCCCTCCCCTCCCTTTCCATTCTTGGACCCTCCCTGGATGCACCTCTCTCCCCCACCCCCCACCTCTCCACTCTCTCCCATCTCTCCTAAACCCCTTTCCCCCCTTCCCCTAGAGGAGTGTTTTCTCACCATTTCTTTAGTCGAACCTCTATCTCCAACCAAGTCAGTTTTTGACTCCCTTTATGAGGCATCCAGCTCGTTCTGCAACCACTTAGATTCTAGGTCCATCATCACCAGAAGTAAGAAAGGACCAGTGGATACAGGAGGTGACAAAAAGAGAGGCAAATCGTCTATGGCTGACTAGCTTAAGAAAGACATGGAGAATCAAGTCGCAAATGGGGTCCAATCAACCCTCTTCTCTGATTTGTTTGGCCAGCCCTTGGATGATCCCAAGAATCCCAAACACCCTCTCGTACCCACCAAGGGTGGTAAGAAACTTTCCAAAGTATCCAAATGAATATCCTCTCTTGGAACATCAGAGGGCTTAACAGCTCAGGCAAGCAGATACTGGTCAAAACCATTAGGAAGGATTCCAAACCCACCATCATTATGTTACAAGAAACCAAAACTAATGCAGCTAGAACCTTGAACATCATCAAATCAGTCTAGAAATACTACTAGTGGGTTCCTCCCCTGTAGAGGGATCGGTTGGGGGTATTTGCCTTTGGTATCCTCTCCAAGTTGATGGAAGGGTGGTATCCTTCACCAACAAAACCCTTAACATGGTTTTCCATTGTAATACCAATCAGTTCACATGGGTCCTCTCCAATATCTATGCCCCCAATAATCCCTTGGAAAGGTGCCAGCTGTGGGGTTCCTTGTCCCTCCTCAAAACTACTTTTTTTGCCCTCCCATGGATGTTAGCTAGGGATTTTAACTCTCCTATGTTTTTTTCTGACAAACGAGGTGGTTTATCCACTCCCTACAAAAGCATAACTAATTTCTAGGATTTTGTGTCAACTAATGAGCTTATGGACATACAAATTAGAGGTTGTCGATTTACTTGGAGCAACAAAAGAGTAGGCCAAGATCACATTCAAACCAAGCTAGACCGGTTTTTCTTATCTCGACAAGCTATCCCTCTCTTTGGTGATACTCTCCTCACATCCCTCCCCAGAGTTGGGTCTGACCATTCACCCCTCGTCCTGGAATCCAACAAGGCCTCATCCTTTAGAACCCCTTTTAGGTTTGAAAACATGTGGATTCACCACCTAGACCTCAAACAACTAATCTCTGAGTGGTGGAATCTTCCATGTTTAGGATCTGCCATTGACCAAGTTTCCCGCAAACTCAAATCAGTGAAAGAAAACATCAAAATATGGAACAGGGAAGTTTTTGGAAACATCTTTGAGAACAAATAGCTCATTATTGATAAACTTAAGACGTTGCAGGAGTAGATCCATCATGACCAGTGGACTCCTCAGCTGAGGAATGAAGAGAGTCAGCTACTGTTTGAGTATCACAACATTTTGTCTAGAGAAGAAACCTTTTGGTGGCAAAAATCCCATGCCCTCTGGCTCAAATATGGGGATGCCAATACTAGATTTTTACATGCCTCCACGATGCAAAACTATAGCTCCAACAAAATTATAGAACTCACCTTATCTAATGGCTCTATTTCCAAAGATATTCTTGAGATCAGATCAGAAGCGTCTACTTATTTTAGTAATATGATGGGAAATCCCTCTCCCTCCAACTTGGCAGCCCAGGAATCCCTTCTCTAGAACATTCCACCCATGGTTACCCCAGAGATGAATGCCACCCTGACTCAGACCCTCTCTCTGAAATAGATTGAGACTGCTCTCTTCTCCATGCAAGCTGACAAGGCCCTTGGTCCAGATGGCTTCCCCCCTCAATTTTTTCAAACCTTTTGGGAAATTTTCAAGGAATACATTTGCAAATCCATCATCAAGCTCCAATCGACCAAGTCCATTTCAAAAGGGACTAACTCAACTTTCATTGCTCTGATCCCCAAAACCCACCCCTGCAAGACTATGGCATATTTCAAGCCTATTAGTCTTTGTAACATTATATACAAGATCTTAACCAAATCCCTAGCCCTGAAGCTAAATAATATTCTCCCTGCTATCATCGATCCTTATCAATGTAGCTTCATGGAAGGCAGATCTATCATTGATAGCATCATATCCCTTCATGAAACTCTCCATTCTACTCACTGCAACTGCAAGGTAGCCATGTTTCTTAAGCTGGATATCAGCAAAGCTTTTGACAGAGTCAACAAGGATTTCCTTCTGAATGTCCTTGCCAAGTTCGAGTTTCATAGAGAATGGATCAAGCTCATAGAAGGTTGTATCTCAACGCTATGGTTCTCTGTGCTCGTTAATGGCTTAGATGTAGGTTATTTCTTGACTCATAAAGGCATAAGGCAGGGTGACCCCCTATCCCATTTCCTCTTCATCATCTTGGCAGAATCCCTGGGAAGAGCTTTCAAATTTTCCTATGTTTTTGGACATGTGAAATGGATCAAAGCTTCATCCTCCATGCCCCCCCTTTCTCACTAGAAGTTCATTGATGATACCATTATAGATTCTTTAGCTTCTATCATCCAAGCTAAGTCCATCAAAGCTATCCTTGACACCTATTCCAGGGCAACAAGCCAAGAAATAAATTACACCAAAAGTGAGTGTTTCTTCCTAAACACTCCAGATAGCAGGCAGTGCAAGATCACCCGTATACTACAATGCAAAATCTTGAGCTTACCCACCTCTTACCTGGGCCTTCCTCTTTTCATCAAGAGCTCGAAAGAGTCCATGTGGGATAATGTCATTGAAAGTTTTAAGTGTAAAATTATAGGCTAGAAGGGTGCCCTCCTATCCTAGGCAGCTAAGGCTACCCTCACTATGGTGGTCCTCCAAAGTATTCTAGTCTACTTCATGTCTGTCTTCAGAGCCCTAGTGTTCATTCGTGTCAAGATTGAGCAAATCTAGAAAAATTTCTTGTGGTTAGGTCCTAAAGAAAAAAGTAGAATCCACCTTGTTAGCTGGGACAGAGTTTGCCAACCTAAATCCCAAGGGGGCCTGGGTTTGAGAAGGTCTTCCAATATAAACCTTGCCCTCCTCACCAAGCATGCATAGAAAATCTACACCAATGCCAAACCTGAATGGGTAACAATTATCAAGATTAAATACTTCCCTCGATCATCCTTCATGAATGAACACCTCCCTTCCTTTGGATCTGCTTCCTAGAAGGCAGTAAGTCAATCCAGACCTCTCATCACTAAAGGATCCAATTGGAAACTTTGCAGTGGCTCCAAGATCAATTTTTGGGATGACTTTTTGTTAAATGACTAGTCCCTCACAATTATCCCAGGTATATCTGCTCTTAGATCCTTTCTTGAGCGCAGATGGGGCAGCAGGGTCAAGGATTATTTCAATGATCAGTGGGAATGGAATCAAATCCCCATTGGCGATGGTGCCCAGATAACCCAAGTGGGAGATTCCTTGTTCCAGATTCTCAAAACCACCATTATTCCTACTACAACCATTCCAAATTCTTTGGTTTGGTCAGGGATGGACAACAAGGTTTTTTCAGTCAATTCGGCTCACTCCCTCCTGCTGGACCACCAACTTTCTTTCTTTCTATTTGGGTTGGTTTGGATCAAGCGCCTAGTCCCTAAGATTGGTTTTTTATCCTGGACTTCGATCCAAAACAAAGTGCTCACCACTGAAAACCTGATGAAAATAGGCATACCTATCCCTAATAGATGTCATCTTTGCCTATCTGATAGAGATTCGGTCAACCACCTATTTGTACATTGTGAGTTCACCCAAGGGAGTTTTAACCACTTGCTATCCCTATTCCAAATCTAGTGGGCCCAACCCCGCACTCTCTGGGATCTCTTTATCCAATGGCCTACCCCTTTTTAGAATCCCAATGTTGCCTTTCTTTGGAGGATCTGCCTCCACCACCTTATTTGGTAGATCTGGCTAGAGCGCAATCGCAGAGTGTTTTCCACCCTTTCCAACGATGCCATATCTACGGCCACCAAAGCCATCGCCTATGCCTCTGAAAACCTCCATTTACTCCCTTGGTATAAGTCCTCAATTGGCAAGGGTGAAGGGGAGATTTTTCAATCCCTCAACATCCCTCTCCCTAACTGCCCTCACCCCATTCCCCATACCAGATGGTTGGCCCTCTGGAATCCCCCTCCCATAGGTTTTTTAAAGCTAAATTTTGATGGGGCGTCCAAAGGGAACCCAATACTGTCAGGAGCTGGCAGGGTTTTATGAGACCACATAGGGATGATCGTTCTCGCCTTTTCTAAGAACCTCAATCACCAAAAAAATAATTTTTCTAAATCTTGGGCTCTCTGGTGCAGCCTGAACCTGATCAAAGACTCTCGTATCTATCTTCACATCGAGGAGAATTCTATGAACATCATCCATTACATCAAAACTAAGAAAAACCCCACTTGGAATATTAGCTCACTGATCCGAGAAAGTAGAGTTATCATTGGTCAACAATGCCAAGTGGCAGTTTCACATGTTTTCCATGAAGCAAACAAACTCGCTGACCAGCTTGCTAACATGGGTCTTATCCAATCTCCACTAATGGTGTGGCGTAATTCTAATCAATCGGGTGTCTCCTTCGTAGCAGATGTTGACAGGCAAGGCAAGTTTGTGTCATCCCCTCCTCGCTAACCAATGGTTTTCCTTTCCAGGTTTGTAGCTACCCCAAGGGGTATTTTCTCTAGTAATTTCCTCCTCCATCGTTGGCTCATGATTGGCATCCTCGCTGGCACTACCAGTCATCAATTTTCTATATGGATGATTTGTCTCCTCAATTATGCTCCCCAATACCTGTTGCGATACCCCAATGCCACCTTCGATACCCCTGTCCAATCTACTTTTCTGCCCATCCTCACCAAACCCAAGTGGCTCTAGATTCCCTCGATTCCCTATATCAACTCAAGCCCAAGGACTATCACCAATCCCCACCCCACCTGGCCTTTGTCCACCTGTCCCCTCCTCGATCGGATTGGCATGCATGATCGTCCCTTGTTGACCCTTTTAAACAACCCCCTTGTCCTTCCCTTTAGTGTTCGTCACCCTCTTCCTTGGTCGCTTTCTCTTCCCCCATCCCTTTCCCTTGGAACTATGGCTTACATCGAATCCAGCTCCCTCCAGCTCGACCCTCTGGCAAAACCCTTTATCGACACCTTTAACCTGAAGCCCTTTTTGAGCAAATTCTAGGGCCCCAAAGCTGATATTTCTGTCGACTTCATCCAGACTTGGAAGAAAGGATTTGTTGTCATCCATAGTTTCCACTTCAAGGTTACCCCTAATTTGATGGCTGAGGTGTCTGGCCTTCCCCTGTCTAGTCGCCATGTCCACCATGACAAGCATAGTTGGGAGCCCGAGCTAGAGGGGTTCCCCAATTATCAATATTTCAAGTGGACAGGTGTTTCTCTCGAACGCACCTCCATTCCCTCCCCTTGGTCTATTGTTGCTATTCCCCTAATCTAGTATTTTGCCTCTAACGACCCCGCTAAGTTGATTTCCAGCTTCCATATAGCTCTTGTCAACCACTTTTGTGGTTACAAGCCCATGAACATTCCTACTTTCCTCCACCGCTCCGTTCATTTATCAGTTTCTACCGCTCGCAAGAAACATTCCCCTCCCACCCACCAGGGCCTTTTTGCTATCCTCTTCTACCATGTTGCCACCAATCCTCCCCTGGCATCCACTCCCCTCCAATCCACCCCTCCCATTCCCCCCCAGCATCTTCGCCAACCCACTCATTTTCCAGTGAGCCCTTGGACAGAAAGTCAGGTCTCGAGCATCAAACCCCTAATTCCAAGAGGAACCCCCCAAGTAGTCTACCCATTCTAAGCCCACCCCTCTCTCCAATAAGGTAGCATTGGGAAAGAGTAGAACTATTATTGAGTATGTTCATGTGATCTGCAGATCATCAAGGACCAAGAAGATCAAAACGAAGTCAAGCCATAACTCCCCTGTTGATTTCCTTGATGATAACAGCGAGGACTCGGACCCCGCCCCTAAAACCTCTAAGCACATGAAAAGGATGTTTATTAAATGTTTCATTTCTACATTTGAAAGTACCACCCAGGCTATGAAACGCTTCTTGGAGGAGCTCACTACGGATGCAAAGGAGAACCCCACGGAGGTCGACCCCTAAGGATTCCCTTTCGGTTTCTCTGTTTGTTTTTGTTATGTTGGTCCTATGTGATTACCTTAATTTTTTGTTTTTTGGAAAGCCCTTGGGGCCATGTCACCATTTTTGGGTAGGTTTTGATGCTAGAAAGGAATGCCCCTGTGTGGGCTATTCGGTCGTAGATGTTAAGGTTTTAATCCCCTGCATGGGAATGTTGTCATGCTTATCCCCAAAGAGGGATTCTGCCAGGGCTTGGGCTTCCATTTATCGCTACAAGTTTTCTGCAATTTCAAGACCCACCACCCTAGCTAAGGTTTTTGTATATCTGGGACTGGGACCTAGTTAAAACCCTGATAATCAAACTACTACTTACAAAAAAAAAATTAAGCTACTATGCACAAAATACATACTTTAAATAAGTATTTTACCACCTCCAACACTGTAATGCAAGCAAGATAAATGGGATAAATTTCTAGTAGATGAATGGATGCTCTAAAATTTGGTGAATCCTTGTTAATGGGCCTCTTAGGTTGTAATTAATGAGAGAAGCACATATTTCTTTGATGTCTCGTGACTTTGATGTATAGAAGATAGTTGTAAATATCCAAAGGTGTGCATATTGGGTAAATTTGGTTGAGGTTTTTATGAGATATAAAAGAGAATATATGTTGTGTTCAACCAACAAGTCCAACAATTATATGTTTGGGTTGTGTAGTGATTTCTCACTACACTATTTTTTTTTAGCCAAGGTAGAGTGCAAGAAGTGGACCAACACAAAGAGAAAACTTTGATAAAAAATTTTGATGATTAAAGGGCCTAATAATTAAAATTCTAAAGGTCAAACCTTTTTTAGTTTTGATAAAAAAAGAGGAAATAAAATTCTCGATAATGGAGATCCAATGGTCAGAAGTTTCGAGTCACCTAAAAGTTTTGAGGTTAGATGGGAGGCAAAAACTTTTGAAGAAAGACACCATATTTTGAAAAGCTAAAATTTGCTAAGGTGTGCAATATTTTGGAAAGTATTATCCTTTACTATAAAATAAATGTTTTATATCTCTTAGGAAGGAAAACAATAGCTAGAAATTCATGATGAGGCCACTCCTAAATTTAGAACATTAAAAGCAAAAATCCTTCACACCAGAATACAAGGATTTCCAAAAAGGGTAGATGGAAATAATGGTGGTAGCTATTGATTTGAAGTCTCAAACCATCTAGCATTTAAAGTATAAAATCTAGAGAACTTTGGAGGGGCTAATAAATCAAGTAAGATATGACCCAATGTTAGATATAGTACTCATCTTGAAATTTCCACATGAGTTTTGGAGGGAAACCCTCCTCTTTGTAATCTATAAATAGTAGTGTTAGCTTTATAAATTATTGATGATTTTACAATTGTATTTTCTCATAGGCTCTCCCTTCATTTCATTTTGTATAGTAGTTATATCTTGAGTGGCTTATGGTAAAATCGAACCCTCACTCTTGATACAATATTTGTATTTGCACCATTTGCATATGCATATATAGAGGTCTGCATCAATTTTTGGATTAATCACCTATGACTTATTACAGGCCTATTTCTATATGTGTGTGTGCTTGTAGTCTTTACCCACTTTGGGTTTTGTTGATGTATGTATGTGTGAGGGACCCATGTCAATTTTTAGATCAACCATCTATGGATTCCCATGGATTCACCTTCTTTATGCCTCATTGGAAAAATCCCATCTATGCTTAACTATGTTGGGGAGTGGAAGAGTTCATCATTGGCACATAGCATTCATGCTTGTTGTGTAGAGGGATTATAGTGAATATTTTTGTGCATCACCACCTTTTTTTGTTGAGTTATTTACTTTTATTTTCTTGCATCTATTTTCCCTTTTGAGTCCAAGTGCACCATAAAGATCACATGTTAACAAGGAAGTGACCTTATAAAAACTATTGAAGACATCCAATTAAGTTGAACCTCATGCTCTTTATTGTGGATCTACTATGTAACTCCTTATGAGGCATGACTATTTTGACTAGGATAATTGAAGATGATAATAGTTTAATAGTGTGCCCAATGGGATCCCAATGACATCATTGGTCTTGTAATTGCAATAATAAGTTAGGATAGACTAAGTGAGGGTTTGAGCCTACCCCTACTTGTTGAAGTGCCTCTCACTCACCTGATGACTTCATTATAGAACAAACATTAAAATAAGCCACTATTGAAGATATGAGATTAAGGTTCTAGTGAAGGCCTTGATTTATTTTCTTCTAGAGCACATGTTGCATTCGTCTAGTGACACCACTCAATCTAAAGAAACCAAAAGGCTATGAAATATTTACCAAGGAGGATACAATCCAAAACATGAATGCTTCCTTTATCATGAAATTTTAAGCATGGATCAAAGCGAGCCCTTTGTGACCTCTAGTACCACTAGATGTCTACAATGATTATCCGATATTCATACTTTGAAACCTGCCATATTATGATGTTGATGGATTATCAACCTCACATGAATACCTACAAGATATAGTCTACTTCTTTCAATTGTAAAATATCACAAAGTAGAATGTGGCTCTGAAGCTACTCATAACTTCATTAAAAGGAAGGTATTGTAAGTGGTTCTACTCCCTCTTCCCACACTCAATAATTGAATGGGATCAACTTGTCTTATTCATAAATGAATTTTGGTAGATAGTGTAGTCAACCCCAACTATCCAATCTACTACTCTATAGTCCTCTCTCACTCAACAACTTACTACTTCTAACCATATTATGCCAATCTATAAAAAGGAGTATGTGGAGTTAGAGGTAGCAATTTTTGATAGGCTCCAAATCCAAATAAATATTCAAATGAGCTAGAGGATAGCTGAGTTAGTGAAATTTTTTATGTCAAAGGTGTCCAATCAAGTAGGTTTGAACATTTTTCCAAGATATAAGGAAGCAACCTAACCCTAC
Organism: Wollemia nobilis; assembly: GCA_028583015.1. NCBI lineage: Eukaryota > Viridiplantae > Streptophyta > Pinopsida > Araucariales > Araucariaceae > Wollemia > Wollemia nobilis. Next base: position 593,325 of record JAQPPZ010008116.1, read on the forward strand.
AAAATCAAAGAAGAAGCAAAGGACCTAATTTGGAAGATGAATGTGTATATGCCAAAGGGGTAAAAGATAAAAATTCCATATTGGTACCAACCCCACTTCACCAAGAAAAACATATATCCACAGTACCAATCTAGTTGCATCAAAGGGGCTACTAAAAAGTCCTAGTTTCATTGGGGTGATTCCATTTCTCTAATTATTAACTTGCATATGTGATTCCTAATGCTACTATATATTTCTTGAATCAATATAAAACTAGATAAAAAATGAAATGCATATATAATTAGGAATTAAAAATACACATAAAACTAACTTAAAACCAATATTTACATTGAAAACCTTTGGGAAACAAAGTCCATGGAAACACAAGAAAAACTTTGGTTTGTATTGGCTTTCACGTATATTTATAATGGAATTATTTATTGGATAATATTAGAGGTCTTCCTCTAGCTTCAAAAAAATATTTTATTGTATTTTATTACCATTATTCATGGCATTTTATCTTTCATTTTCCCCTTAAGATCATTTATTCTTCTTGAATCTTTAACTCCTTCCTGTAAGTTGATGTATCATAAGAAGCATCCTCCCATAATTGTTCTGGAGTTTTTAATATATTATAGGTGTTTTTAGATTTTGAAAAGTTACTAGGTTATATAAATATATTATATATGATAGCTTACTTATCCATATGTTCTTGTCATGTTACACATGTTCTTCTAGTTTATTTATGACTATCTAGCATCATTCTAGCTTTGTTCCAACTAGACTATATTTTAATATTTTTAAGGAATAAATATGGCAAATTTATTCCAACAATTGTTATGCATATGGACAACACCATCATAATATGTTGTAGTGGTTTTAGCTCATTTTAATTCCAAATGGATATTTAAACATGACTATCCAATAGAATCAGACACCTATATTAATGCACTAATATTATACAAAGTATAGCCTTTAATATACATATAATTTAGAAAAATATTGGTATAATTTGAACTCCATTTGAGTAAGGTATGCCCAAAATATCACCTATATGTTTGGACTATCTTGTGTTATATTTGTTTGGTTTTCTAGATGAAATTAGATCTAAAAGTACTTGCATATACCCCTCTTTTCATCAAAAATATCACTGTAAAGTTTTATTGTGTTTTAACACCATTTGTGGGAGTTATAGCCAAAATACAATCATCCCATGTCCATGGATAAGCATTGAACACTATTAGTATTTTGGGATCTTATTAAATTTTAATAGATTAAACCATTATCGATTAAAATTCCACTATGATCATTATAAAATCCAAAGTGTATCCCCTCTCCTTCTATCTCCAAAAAAAATAGTAAATCCTACCTTCCTTCTCAAAACTCAATTTATCCACTATTGCAATTGAGTGGAAGTTATGAAGCATATTTGAACGCAATCCATATACTTAGAAGAAAATAAAATTTTCTTCTTATACTTTAGAATAAAATAAAATTTAATATTCCTGTATTTTTCATATCTCTCTATCTATTATCATTTTTTTATAGAAACATTGTAATAAACCTCATTTCACCACCAAACTCTACTATGAATTTTTTTTTCTAATCACTTCTATTTCAAGTGTAGAGTTCCTAATCCTCATATCTTGCATTCTTCCAGATATTGACTATTCCATTAATGACTAGATGATCATATTTCTTAATTCATGACCTTAGTCTTAGTATTTAGTTATCTCAGCGGAAGTCACATTCAGTTAGTGCAGTGAATCATGTGTCTAAGAATCACTTTCAATGCTACACAACTCATTCATTTGATCACATGAGAACATAATAATTTTAATCTATTATGCATCATATGACATAATGTATTCAATTCCATGAGGAAGGAAATGCAACATCAGTTAATTCTAATGCAATGATTCATAAGCTCAATGTAACATACTCCAGGATTTCATACTTTATTTACCTACAAAAGACCATGAACATTTTATCCACTTATGTAGTATATTACATATTTGTATTCACGCCATGGACAAGGAAGTACATTATCAATTACTTCTAGCATCCTATCAAAACCATTCTTACCAAAGGAACATTGCTTATTAAATAAACCATGCATCACTAATTCCTTTTGCAAGTAAAACATAGAAGTATAGTTAAGACATGCATTTCTAAATCTAATAACAAGAATCACCATTCCACAAATAGATCCATAACACAATTGTTTATCCTGGGAAAAACCCCAAAGGGAAACCACCCAGCCGTAAAATATGCGCTCTTGCTTTTATTTCATTAAATTGTTATTCTCAATTTACAATAATACTAAGGATCCTATAGATCCTTTTTCCAACCGTCCATAAATTCCTTTATGTGGAACACTTCCACATCATTATAAATTGAAACATACAAGAATATGTTCCTTGGACACATATACATATTAGAGGAACCTTCACAGGCCTCGTAAGAATGAATCGCACATGCATTCTATATCACCTTTATTAGCATAACCTTCAACTATCTTGAAGTTATAGTACAAAGGTTTTATGATATTTGAAGAGATCCCATAATCTCTTTGGTTATATGCAATCATTCTTCTTGTTAAATGAATTCCTAGTTTGCAGATCATTGGAGGAAATCTCACACCTTCCTCAGGAGTGGAAATCATAATGTTTTCCTACCTACACAATAGTTACTTTTAATCGGGCAATGTCATGTGACAATACTCCAATGAATGTAGCTAAGCATAGTACATAAATCAATATGTAACTTGCAAACATTCTGCAACCCAAAGGTAGGAAATCCCATACTTTCCTAAGAATGAAACTTGAAGCTTCCCTTTCATCATTTCATCCCATATCATTCTACCCAGAAGATATGCCTTTGAATCTATATTATCCCATACATTCACCAAAGGCTACGAGAGAATCCCCATAAATTCTTCGAAGAACGAAACCCCATTCCAATTTTCCCTCGATTAGAAGAACGCTTATCATGTACTAGATCCGACTACCCAAAAATAGCATTTAAACAAGAGAACCATTTCATATTTATGATAAAGGTTCTTGACATATTTTCGATGTCTACTTTATAGTTCTTTTAACTATTAACCCCTAATCAAAGGTCTAGTGATGATTAGGTTTACTATATTTGTAAAGATACAACCAATATTTCATAGAGACTACTCCATATTTCTTTCTCATATGGTAACTCACAACGTATTCCCAAACTTACTTCAAACAATATCTTTTAACCTCTGAGTTAAAGCATATCTAATTCTCTTGAAGTATAGTTAACTCTTCCAAAGACTATAGTTATGTCTCTTCTTATGATTTACATTATAATCTTCTACAATTGGCCATAACATGGTCTTTAAATATTTAAAGCTTTCTCATATAACTCAATTTCATTAAAGTCTTCTTTAATAGACCACCTCAAATAATTCAATAGCATTAAATAGCTCAATTTCTTAGTTATTTGATTTTCCCCTATGGTTGACCAAATCACTCTTCTAGGATTCTTCCTAGATTTCTCTCAATCAATTCTTGGGGTCCAACTATTTCAAATACCATTTAATGAGATTAAATCAAATCTCTAACATTCCTTTTTCCAAAAGTACAAATATCATTTAATCAGAATTAGATCCAATTTCTAATATTATTTTCCCAAGTATATATAATATCTTTAGATTTAAACCCTATCTCATATACTTTTTTTCAAGAATATATATTTCATTTAATTAGATTTGCTTCAAATCACCTAATACTCTTTTCAATAATATTTATGGTATTTAACTCTAATGGCTTATACTCCTTCCAAGAGTATTTTAAATCAAATATTTTTATGCTCACATATCTTGACCCAATTTAATTTCATTAAATCCAAGATATTCATTTTCGGTCAATTAGCTTTTGACCCTTTTAATTATTATGTCTACCAAGTGGACATTTAAATAGGGGTGCTTTCCCCATATTTGATTTTATTTTGCTATATTAGTTTCTTTGGGTGCATTTATCCTAGCCCAATATTTAAAACTAATTTCTTTGGACCCATCGTTATATTTATTCCACACAATATTCCATACAATACCACCTTTTATTTATTACTTTGTCACAATATTCCATAATATCACCTTTGGTAAAAGGTGTATTTCCCTTAACATAATATCTTTTAGTCTTCATGCTAAAGTATATTTAACTCTATACTTACGCATTCCCTTACGATCATAATTCCTTTTGCCTACAATATTTAAATCAACATTTAAATCATAGATTGCTCAAGCCACTAAAAATAAAACATTCCCTAAATTGTCAGGGCTACCTAGCCATATTACTAGAGGGCTTTAATATCTACATAACCCAACCATTTAACCAAATAGATCACAGATCACAAATCACAGATCACAGATCATAGATCACAATTCATAGATCACAGATCATAGATCATAACTTTAAACATATAGATCAAATAATCTATCATGTCTACCATGCACTCACAGATTTTCACACAACCATCTTTAGTAATAGTATGTCTCTAAAATCTCTTCATAAACCCTAATGAGAAGAACAAGAGGTTTCTCTAACACATGTTGAAACCCCAACTAATATTAACATATTATCATATACTCTATGCTAAAAATTAGTAGCAAATAAGGCTTAATCAAGGAGGGATATCACCTGATCTCTTTCTCCTCCATGTAAGCCTCCTAAATGGTGATCTCCTTCTCTCTCTTTCTTCCAAAGTTCATCAAGTCCTTCCTTTCTACTCCAAGAAATGTCTTGATCGAGCGACTATTACTAAGGTTTGGTAATCTCCTAATGTTGTTTGGTTTCTGATCCACCTAAGGGTGGAGAGCATACTCCCTAAGCGTTAGGATTTCTCGCAGAAATCGCTTGCAAGAATGCTTCCTAGAATGCTTGCTTTCTCCTCACAAGAGCCTTCTATTTATAGATAATTTCCCCCACCTAATACCTATTATTTTAATAATAAAACCGGTCAAGGTAGGTGAGGAAAGTCTTCCCTTTATTAATTGCTTAGAATAATGCTCCTTGTGGTCCAATTAGATTTGAACACAACTATGAGCATTAGTCATTAAATTAGGTTGGTCCAATTAGAATTGGACAATCCGATATTGTGGATAGGAAGTGAGGATCCTAATCATCCTCCACTATCCATTATAATATTCTAAATATTACTAGTGCTTATTGTGGTCCAATTAAATTTGGACACATTTTTATGAGCACTCATTTATCTTAAATTAAGTTAATTAACCTCAATTAACCCAATGAATTATCTTGAATAAACACTAATATTTCTAATTAGTTTTCACACAAAATCCACTAACTAGGAGTTGTGGGTGTGAATAGGGTCTTTGACCCTTAGACATATGCTAATTGATTTTCCTCAATCAATTAGTTTACCTATGAGAGAGGTCCAACGGGGTGGGCTGTGACATACTCCCCCCTTGGATTAAACACAGTCCTTTATGTTTCTCGTACTCTCCTATCACAGATGGAGCTTAAGATCATAATATGCATCAATATTTTACAAATTTGATCAAGTTAACATTATTTTTCTTCTTTTTCCAGCTTCTCGCTCTTGATGGTAAGCATATTCTTCCATCTACGAGAGTACCTGAACCTGCAAAAATAGAAACACATCAACAGTATCATGTCCTCAAGCAATAAAATATCCATATTGCATAAATTTTCAAGTATTGAAACACTCATCAATACAAAAATTTCATCACAAGGTCAGACATCGAAGCATCTATCAATGCATCATAAAAGAATATTGCAATAACAACACTTCAAAATGTCTTCTCAGTGATAATGTGAAATTATATTTCCATAATAGGTTAGACATAGCAAGTCTAATTATTGATAGGTTTAGCAAAATCTCATACCAAGGAGTTTTCAACCTACCATTTTATGATTCTTAACATGTGTTAAGCTTATGGAAATTAGATGTCAACAAGGAAAAAATCTTAATTTCACAAATCCTACTTCAAGATACCCCTATATCTTGAATTCATCTTTGTAGCAATCCCAGTTGCTACCACTAGTACATCTCTCCAGATGTCATATGGTATTCATTTTTAGTCAATTTATCGACTATTATACTTTTTTTGTACCTCAAGAGATTCAAATGTCAAGTACAATCCTCAAAAGAGCCTCAGGTACACCACTTAAGACTCATCATGCTTCCACTGCACTACTCTAATTCACTAGCAACACAATAGTGGGAGGATAAAAGACTTGAATATGTGAAATCTTGAGTGTAGTTATACCATATTAACATTTGTTGTGACTATCTTAGTCCAACTTTACTCTACATAAGGTGTATTTTTCTAGCATTTTATCATTTTCTGATGATTTTTATGTTGATACTTACTCCAAGTAAGACATCATTCCAAGTGCATTATCATCCACTGATGATATTGGTGACCACATTTATTCCAAATAAGGTGTCATTTACAGCATTTGGACATGATTTTATCAACTTAATGAGAGGATCCCATACTCCTCTCAAGAATAAATCCCTGATCTATTCTTTCCCAACACAATTTTTCAATTCTTATATAAGTTTATGATCTAGACTTTGGATAGTCTCATCATCATTTTAGGTGTAATTCCAACATACTACCTAATAGTTCACTCTAATTATAGTTCCAGTAACTAATTTTATCTTTTGTGAACTAATCAAGGATGATCAATTTTGCACTCGTATCTCTTACAAGGTACAAATTATACAATTTTTAAAGAAAATATCTTATTCCTTCTCTTGCAAGATAACACCTCAATGGTGGTTTCAAAAGGAATCTTATTTCTCATAATTTATCATGCTTTTCAAGCAATAGCTTATTCGTCTATTATCTTGTATAGCTAATTTTATGATCAAGGGGTGATTCTCATAAAAATGAATTCTCAAGTAAGTCCAAGGCTGCATTCCACAAGAGTCAACATGACCAATGTCTATCTTGTGGATAGGAGTGGTACCAACTCTCCTATTAAGGCCGGTGGGTAATCGAACATACCACGCTTTTGGGAATTCTCCTGTCTGTTTCAATAGGAACACCTTTTTCCTTGCTAGCTTAAACTAACATTAAGCTAGCCTTATGTTAGGTCTCTTTCAAGCCATACATTATGCTAGGTCTCTTTCAACCCATACATTAGGCGTATGCCTTGAAGATTAAATGTCCTACCATAGAGATAGAACATCAACCTAACTGCAATGCTTAACCATCATCCCATATCACACAATGGGGGTTAAGGGGGTTATCACACAAACCCTCATAGACACTAAAGTGTCTACCATTCTTACTTGCTCTCACTTTATCATTATCCTTCATGATGTGAGAGTGAATTTGCTTTACCCACATTTGATCAATTCAATACTTGAGTTATCAACTCATAAAAGGGTTTGGTTTAAATTTATATGTACTAAGTGTGATTTCTTAGCAATATCCTAGTTAAACCACATAAAATCCATTAGTCATATGTGCATTTACAATAGCATGATGTTTATTATAAAAATATTCCTAGAGACTAAATCATCATAATGTTTTCAATAATTTCTAGGAATCAAACATCAACTTATGCAAGACTCCTACTTACCAATTCTTAGGATGACTAGATTTGGTCCATGTATAAACATAATCCACCAATAAACACATTAGCCAAGAAAACACTTTAAGAGATCAAGTCTCAATCCACATAGTGACTAACAGATCAAAGACTCCATAAATTGTGTTAATCTCTCTATCTTATAATGAGATCAAATTGTACCTAACTCTACCATTGGAGAGATCTGACCTCATTAATTTGTTGGAATAGATTGAGTCTCTTCTAATACTATTTCCAAGGGTATAGGCATATATAATATATTTTTTCTATATATATTTAATGTGGGACAAAATCTAAATATGAGATACACCATTTAGAATTACATCGTCACATTAACCGATTGGAAAGTAATAGAGTCAACCTCCCTTAATAAACACATTTAATGTTAATTCTATTTCCAAAGTTGATACAAACTATATTCATCATTTGTATCTTTCCAAAGGCTATATTATAGTCTTCCATCATTAAAACTAACATTCAATTATAATTAAACCTTCTTTAATTGAAGGTCAATAATTCATCCTCTTAAATATGACTGATCCAATTGATACCCTATTTAATTGGATATTTCAAATGATTCAATTAACATCTTCGTTAATTCAACACCCTCTTTAATTTGGTCTCCCACTAAGCAATACCTTAAATCAATAATTTAATACCATATTTAACTTATTTTCCATTAACCAATAAGTAAGGGTATTAAGTGGAGCAAATTCCAATTCGGGTGTTTTATATCAATGATCATTAACTCATGAGCCAATTGTCCTTTGATAGGAATTAATATAGTAACCCAATGGTCAAATGATCATCGAAAATCAAAGTATTTCAATATTATATTTGATATTTGACCATTGACTAAATAATATGACTATATTAAACTTTTAGTCCACCGACACTAATTACTAAATATACTTGGGCGTGAAAAAGGCTCAACATTCAACGATATGTGCATATCCTCTTTCTCAAGGCCACGTAACCCTCCATGGTGTGACTTACGAACGTTAGCCAAGGATCCACCACAACCATACAAAAAAATAACCCTCCCTTTCTAAAAAAACTCCCCACCCTTCAAAAAAAAAAAAAAAAAAAAAAAAAAAAAAAACCCCCAAATCACATTAAATTGGATTTGAATTTAACTTATAAGGTCCCAACTCCCTACGGTGTACCATGGTTACCTTATATTAAACTATCTCATAAATATAAAACGTTAGCAAAAATTACCCGATTATCTCAGTCAACCTCGATATGCCAAATATACCCGAATTACAAAGCAAGAGGACCAACCTCGCATATTCGACAAACAGGTGTGTTACTATTTAGATGACTAGTAAGAGAAATATAAATCTAACTCTAATTAACACTTGGCCAACATTAATTCATTATCATCATGCGGATCGCATGGATAAACAACACGTTACACCTTACGTCAACTTATGTGATCCTTTCTTGATAATGTGCTCGATCATCAAGATATGGTCAAGTGTAAGAGAATATATTATCCATTTTATGGTGACGTACATCCACCACATCAAGGATGTGGGAGAGAAGTTTTTTTTGTTTTTTTAAGTCTTCCTATGGTTCTTGATTTTACATACGATCTAGTGTGCCCCGATCATGAAATCACTAAGGACAAGTATATTTGATGGAAACTAGTCCTGAGCGAAAGTCTTCAACCATTATGCACTAACCGATAAAGCAAATTTGCTTGTTACGGGATCGTTAAGCTCATTTACTTGAAGGTATCCAATTCTTGGGTGTTGAATGTTTTCCTGAAGGGATCACAAAGTTCTCCTTGGAAATCCATCTGAACTGCATCTTTGATGAGCACAGGGACCACATCAATCCCAGGTGATAATATTCAGGCTATTTACCATGGATCCTACAGTATTACTCCATCACCACCCAGTGTTATTACAACAAGGCTTTACTATTATCCACGTATCATTTGGCAAGATAAGAACTTGAGTCTTCTCTTTAAAACATTGGAAAATTTAACAAATTTGAACCTTATATTTACCATATTTAAACCTTATATTTACCATATTTGAACCTTATATTTACCCTAGAAGAGTCCTACGATTTTTCCCTTTTTGAATACGATGAAATGCAGTGTATATCCATACGTCAGTTGAAAATATGACATTAATCATAGCTTATTCAACACGCTTGGGAAATCGATCCTACGTTCATTTGTTTAACTGTATCCAGAATAGGTTATCACCATGGGGTTTACGTAGATGTCCTTCATCTTCACAATGATTCCATACCTAGCATGTGGTCCCATCAGATAGGTTTGAATGGCAGGAGGGTTCTAAACCCTATAATGGTGCTCTCTTGTCTGGTAACTAAGGTAGAGGGTTTTCAAGAAACCACAAAGCGTCATCCACTATCCTAGAAATATTGGCTTTATCACAATGCATCGAGGTTTACAATATTCCAAGATGTCGTACACATTTGATCAGAATCCTCTGATGCATTGAGGGATGCAGATAGGATCATATTGAAAACTCCTATCTCATACCATCATCACACAATGATATTAAAACAAAGCTTGGATATTATCTATGGATCATTTGGTCAAATTTGAACTTTGACCTAGAAAATAATTGGCAGCATTCAGGAGCTCACTCAAGGGTTGATCCTATACACCTTTAACGACATCTGCAGTCCTTAACATAAAACTTAAATAAGATATGTGGCATGTTTAACTATCATATCTAGATCAATGCTAAGGATGACATCATTTTGGGTTCATTCTATCCATAGAACGTTTATCTCCCAAGGGTTTGAATCACCAAACTAAAATCCAAAACCCCATCTGTTATGCAGGGATAAAACTTTCAATGCCTGGCTTGATCTCTGGTTTGAATTTCTCTGTAAACCTAGTGCAGAGAACATTATCATACCTAAATTATTATAGGATCAACTCACGGGAGAAGATAGGGCTCATATAAGTTTTCCCACACAATGGTTTTTGTATCTAGATGTAACCATAAAATCCAGCACATGATTTACTAAATAACCTACTAATTACATTTAATAGGAATCATCGTAGGTCAACCAATTTTGGGTTGACAATGATCCATTCCTTCATCTAATGAAAATAAAGAGAGGACCAAATAGCCACTTTTAACAAGGGACATTAAATCATTAGCTCAAGGTTTCACCTCTTAACAAAGACCGAAGAGTTATCTCACAATCGGGATTAAAATAGGACTCGGGCAAGCCCGATTTGATTCTCACATGGTCGAGGCAACTATTATTACAAGACAATATCATTCCCTATGTCCCACATTGATTTCATCATGGGGGAAGAAATATTTATAAGTGCCAACGCACTATGAAGTAGATAACCACCTCATGGTGGTTGTGAGGTACCATCGATGGTGTTGACATTGGGGATTTGGCCACTTAAAAAGCTATTGAGGCTTGAAAAGGGTCCTACCTAGACCAAACCACCATGATTAAATATTTTACATTCTCCAAGGTTGATAAAGCATATTTATCCAAGGTCGATATAAAGTCTCTCAATCACAATCATTATAAAGTACCCAAAGATTATGAGTAAATATCTGAACATAATCTATTGCCTTATACCTCATACATTAAATTAACACCCTTAGCACCCAAAGGATTATAAACAATATTAGTAGCAAATTGCTTATTTGCTAATATAGAGCTACCAACTTCTTTCCAAGGGCTAAATCAACATTAGTTCCAATCAATTAGCTATTTAAAGCTAACATTAAACTCTATTTTTTTACCAATCATTTATTGGCTAAGAGTTCATCTATAAGTTTTATAAACTTACAATATGGAAGTTTTAATAGTGCCCAAAACCTTTGCTAGCCTAGATCTAACATTTAGAATCTATTAGCTAACCTGGCTCTGATACCAACTGTAATAACCCTCATTTCACCACCAAACTCTACTATGATTTTTTTTTCTAATCACTTCTATTTCAAGTGTAGAGTTCCTAATCCTCATATCTTGCATTCTTCCAGATATTGACTATTCCATTAATGACTATATGATCATATTTCTTAATTCATGACCTTAGTCTTAGTATTTAGTTATCTCAACGGAAGTCACATTCAATTAGTGCAGTGAATCATGTGTCTAAGAATCACTTTCAATGCTACACAACTCATTCATTTGATCACATGAGAACATAATAATTTTAATCTATTATGCATCACATGACATAATGTATTCAATTCCATGAGGAAGGAAATGCAACATCAATTAATTCTAATGCAATGATTCATAAGCTCAATGTAACATACTCCATGATTTCATACTTTATTTACCTACAAAAGACCATGATCATTGTATCCACTTATGTAGTATATTACATATTTGTATTCACGCCATGGACAAGGAAGTACATTATCAATTACTTCTAGCATCCTATCAAAACCATTCTTACCAAAGGAACATTGCTTATTTTTTTTTAAATAAAGGGGTAAAAATTTATTAATAAAAAGTTTGGATTACAGAGTACAATTGAGCTTCCAGCGAGGACTCAAATAAATAGCCAAACAAGCTAAAACCACTAGACTAGAATGACACCTAGAAAATACAACAAGAACAAACCATATTAAGTCTGTATATCCTTGTGGATCAACTCCCACAGGCATTGAGAGTACCCAGATGGGAGACTCTTCCAATTATTGATACTCCAAGGATCCAGCAGCTCAGAAGCCCTTTTGGCCAGGTAATCAGCAACCACATTCAATTCCCTTGGGATGTGCACAAAGGATATAAATTTGAACTCTTCACTAATTCTGAGAATTTAAACGGCTACAAAGATCAAATTCCAATTAACTTCCTCCACCCTTTTACTGTTTAAAATATTAACCACAATTTGAGAGTCTAACTCGCATATAATCCTATGCTAGCCAAGAGAAAACCCCTTCCACAAGGCCTTAAGAATTGCAAGAGCTTCCATAAAATTTTTGGATTGAACACATTTATAAATGGAAAAGAAAAAATTGACACCACTAGTAGAATATCTCCCAACACCGCCAATTCCAGCATGTCCAAGATTACCCCTAGATGATCCATCAGTATTAATTTTTAAAACTCCTCTAGGGGGTGGCCTCCACCTACCATCTCTCCTAACCTTCTTGTTGAGCTGAGGAACCCTACTAGGGCTAAAAGAGTTCACACCATCCCCAAAGAGACCAAGGGCTTGTTGTACCTTCTCCTCCCTAAAATTCAAAAGAGGGTCCACATCACATTTGCTATGGATGGTTTCTTGAACCATATATAGGATCCTTTGCTAGATCTATTGAATAGCCAAATAACTGCCCTAAAATATGTGTCGGTTCCATTCAAGCCAAATTTTCCAGATGATGCAAGAAGGGCCCAAATTCCAAGCCACACGAAGGAAGGGGGCCTTGGCCGAAGGTCTGCCCAGACTACTCCAAAACTCCACCAAGGACAACACATGAAAACATGGATGGTTCCAAGCGCTCCACCAATGATGCCAAATGTCTCAAGCAAAGGAACATTAGAAAAATAAATGAGAAGAGTCATCTTAATTCTTACTACAAAGGACACAAAAAGAGGGACCCTAAAATACCCTCTTCCTAACATTATACCAACTAAGGCATTTATTATGAGCTACCAACCAGAGAAAGAAGTTACACTTTGGCTAGGAAAACTTGTTCCACACATTTTTCCACCAAGTGACAGGAAGACTCCCATACTTTTGCTTATCAAGAACCTGATAACCATAGGCTACCAAGTAGGTTACCTTAGAAGCAGGGTTCCAATCCATAATATATTTACCGTTCAATGAATAACAAGTCCTCCTCATAATAATAAGAGCAAGCACCTCTCTGTCCTTGGCCAGTCCCCCTTGGGGCCATTCTTGTGAATCTTTCCACCTGTACATCTCTATATTTCCAAAAGACTGGATTTTTTTAAAGTCCACACAAGACCAGTCTGCTTCCAAGAAAAAATACTTAGGGAACATAACCTAAGACATTGATTCAATATAGGAGGGTGACCATCCCAAGAATCCTCCAAAAAAATACATTTGATCACTGATTGCAAATCCAAAACAAACCCTACTTAATTAAATTAGCTCCTCTTTTTAGAGTGTCCCAAATAACTGAACCTTTCCCAACCAAGTTGACTCTAGGGATCTTAGCCTCATAAATACCTCTCAAGTATTTACAAGATAATATTTTAGCCCAAATATGATCTTGAGAGGTACACCATCTCCAATAAAGTTTTGCAACCAAAGCATGCCCAAAAAGATTTGTATGTCGCAACCCAAGGCCTCCCTCTTGCACCGACCTACATATAGAATCCCACCTAACCAAACTCCATTTAGATTGATCAAGTTTTCCAGACCATAAAAACTATCTTGACAAAGCATCCATGTCCTTGATGAAGTGAGAGAGAGCTATTTGTACAAAAAATCTATAAATGGGTAAATCTTGAACAACAAATTTTAAAAGCAACTCTCTACCTATAGTGGATAGCCATTTAAAAGTCCAGTGATTCACCTTAATTCTAAACTTATCAAGCATAGATGGCCAAGAAGATCTAGATAGAGGATGATATGAAATTGGAATACCAAGATAAATGAGGGGGCGAGTCCCAACCTGGAATCTTAGAATGCGAGAAATCCTAGCTTGAATAAGAGAAGGGGTATTGAAGAAGAAAATAGAAGACTTGTCCTCATTAATCAAATGTCCAAAAGCACCAAGATATATGTCAAGAGACTGTCTAATATTGCCATCTTCTCTGATAGTGGAAACTCCCAACAAAGCAGTTTCATCAACAAATTAAACGTGGGAAAGAGGTGGCACACTAGTATCCCACTTCCACCCGTGAATGAGACTCTGCATGACTTGAGACTTGAGAAATATTCCCAACCCTTCCACCATAATGATAAAAAAATAAGGAGATAAAGGATCTCTTTGCCTCAATCCCCCTGAGGCCTCAAATAGCTCTGATGGCTCATTATTAACAAGAACAAAGAATGAGGAAGAAGAAATACAGCTCATCACCCATCTAATCCATTCCTCCTCAAATCCAAAAGTAGCAAGAACTTTCTAAAGAAAGGACCATCTGACCCGATCATAGGCTTTGGCTATGTCCAACTTAATGAACATAGTTTTATCCTTAGAATTTTCCATTGAGTGAATAGCTTCTGTAGCAATAACAACCCCATCCAAGATTTGTTGGCTAGCAACAAACCCTCCTTGCTCCTCAGAGATGATTTTTCTCAACCATATCTTCAACCTCTCATCAATAATTTTTGTGATGATATTATACACAACATTGCAGAGAGCTATAGGCCTGAACATATCCAAGGAATTTGCTTCCTCTTTTTTGGGTATAAGCACCACAAAGGTAGCATTTAGGGCCCTTAGCATTTGTTTGTTATTTTGGGACTCATGGACCACCTCCAAAAGATCAAATTTGATTAAATCCCAAAAATACTAATAAAACTCAATCGAGAATCCATCTGGGCCTGGGGATTTTCCTTTTTTCATCTTGAATACAACATTTTCCAACTCCTCAAGGGAAATTGGACCCATCAAGTGCTCATTCATCTCTCTAGAAACAATCATTGGAATACAGTTTAGAATAAGCTTTTCATTCTCATCATCTGATAGGGAGTCCTCCTTGAAGAGAGAGGAAAAATACCTCTTAGTATCTTCTAAAATATCCCTGAAAGAAGAGAGCAGGGCACCCTGAGAATTTACAAGAGAGGTAATCAGGTTACCATTATGGCGAGCCTTAACTGAGTTATAAAAGAAGGTTGTGTTCCTATCCCCTTCTTAAATCCAATCTACTCAAGCTTTTTGTTTCCAAAAAAATTCTTCCCTTAGTTCCCATTTAGTAAGGTCTTTCGCAGCCTCAGATTCCTCAACAAGAAACTCCTTCATGAATACCTGATCTCTAATCTTCCTTAAAGTTTCTTCCATCCTCCTAAGAGCTGCCAACTTAGCCAAGGAAAGGTTCCCAAAATTTAGTCTATTCCATCTCTTCAATTTATGTTTTACAAATTGTAGTCGCTTCATAAAGGAATACATAGCGGTTCCATGAGGAGGTTTGCCAGTGGTCCACCAGCCTCGCATGAATTCATGAAGCTTAGGATCATGAAGCCACATAAGTTGAAACTTAAATGAGGGATTCTTTTTTAGCCCTAACTCTAAAGAAAAGAGTTTGATAGGCCAATGATTAGATCCCCTACCCTCCAGAATCATAGAACTAGCACTTATGTTATTACCCATCCAATAACTGGATATCAAAAACCTATCTAGTCTCTCTGATATGGAAGATTCCCCACACATTCTATTGTGCCAAGTAAATATCCCATTATCTGGATTGATGTCAACCAAGTTTAGGGCCTGTATATGAGCACTGAAGACAGAATAAAAAGGCTCGAGATGGTCCACCCCACCATGTTTCTCCTTCATACAAGTGATAGAGTTGAAGTCTCCAGCCAAAATCCATGGGTACAGGGGAACCAAACTTCTCACAAAGAAAATGTGCTCCCATAAATTCACTTTACCATTGTAATCAACAGGAGCATACACATTTGTAAGTAGGATGGTTTCACTAGATTCATTATCATGCCCGACCATTAAAATAGACCATCTACTGGAAATCCAAGTAAACAAGCGACACCACTAGCATATCCACATGCATCGATACACTAGCATTGCCCCCTTCTCCACAACTTTGGAGCAATATTGAACATACTATCAATAGCCAATTTAGTCTCCTGAATAAACACCACATCCGAAGAATGCATACGAACCAAATCATGAACAACTTTTTGTTTGGGGATGTTGTTCAACCCCCTTACATTCCATGAGAGGATAATAATTTTTGGGGGTTATAAAAATGGGAGTCCAATGTTCTCACCAATATTGACTCCACAAAATTCTCCCCCATTAACTTAATTTTATCTTGGTCCTTCTTCCGACCCACCTTCATATTATTATCCGAAAAAAACTTTTTTAATTATTTTCTGCTACAATCCCAACACCGTAGGAGTTTTGTAGTCCAAGGATGACTGCATCAGTGCTTGAGTAGGAGAGGGTATAACTAAATCTATACCACTTTTCAAAATAGTTTCCCTTATAGGGCTAGAACCAACCATGTCCCCTATACTCATATCCAAAGCCCTTTGTTCTTCATTTAAACCCCCTAGATATGATTCCTTAAGTTCTCCCTCAAGAAGAGACATCTGATTTGGCCTTGTTATATTTGCATCACGTAGCGACATTTCAGGTATCTCCATGCACTGATCAAGATCATGTAATATTTCCAAAATTTTGAGTAGAGCATCTGGCTGGCTATCCTTAAGGTCTTTGTTTTCACTTCGTCCTTTGTTTTGGGCTTTTACCAGAACAAAACCTTCCTTATCCCATTCCCCTTCCTTTATTGGGGATTTTACTTTATCTAAACTTTGTCCAGACCAAGAGGGACCAAGATTTGAAGCCACAGGCAGGAAAAATTTAGGGCATTTTTTTTTTAGGTGGCCATATTCACGAAAAATCTGACAACAAAATGGAAGAGCTTCATAGTCAAGTTTTTGAACCCATGTAGTTGATCCAAATTGTATTTCAATAGAATCCGGAATAGGATTATTTAAGTCAATTTCAACACAAATACGAGCAACAGAGATTACCTTTTTATCCATTGTCTGTTGTGACGGTCCAACCAGCTTCCCAAGTAGAAGGGCAATCTTATGCAAGATATCAGTTCTCCAGAATTCCAACGGGAGCCATGGAAGCCACACCCATACTATAAACCGTGATGACCGCTCCTCTGATGGGTTGAAACCCACATGCCAGGGTTTAAGAAAGAGTCCCACTTGGCTATATAAATAAGGACCCCCTTCAAATGCTTTGTTACGATCTGCAATACAAGAGAAAACCACCATAAAATAGTTGTTCGTACTTAGCATCACCTTCACATTGCCTTTAGGATTCCAAGTATTCCTGACCCAAGCCCCCACAAAGGGGAGAGAAATTTGGATGCCCAAAATTTTTTCAATAAGGGCATGTTTGGTTAGATACTCCACATATTTTGCCACCGAGTCTGGTTGAACCACTAGAACTGTCCTGGCTTCACATCGTTCCAAATATCCATTGTTCTTTAACAAGCGGTTCCTGACATGCACTAGAAAATCCTGTCCCTTCCAATCATTTTCAGATGAAAAAATATCACTAGCATGCACTCTCTGTGTCGGACCCGATGCCATCACGAAATTCCTCCAATTTTTTAGACCTCCTTCGAAAGTTGCTACCATCCCCGCAGAGTAGTTTTTCTTCATCAAACCCTAGCAGAGTAGTTTTTCCTCCACATACTATTCAAGGCATAGCCTTTTTCACATTGCTTATTAAATAAACCATGCATCACTAATTATTTTTGCAAGTAAAACATAGAAGTATTGTTAAGACATGCATTTATAAATCTAAAAACAAGAATCACCATTCCACAAATAGATCCATAACACAATTTTTTATCCTAGGAAAAACCTCGAAGGGAAACCACCCAACCGTAAAATTTTCCCTCTTGCTTTTATTTCATTAAATTGTTATTCTCAATTTACAATAATACTAAGGATCCTATAGATCCTTTTTCCAACCGTCCATAAATTCCTTTATGTGGAACACTTCCACATCGTTATAAATCAAAACATACAAGAATATGTTCCTTGGACACATATAAATATTAGAGAAACCTTCACAGGCCTCATAAGAATGAATCACACATTCATTCTATATCATCTTTATTAGCATAACCTTCAACTATCTTGAAGTTATAGTACAAAGGTTTTATGATATTTAAAGAGATCCCATAATATCTTTGGTTATATGCAATCATTCTTCTTGTTAAATTAATTCCTAGTTTTCATATCATTGGAGGAATTCTCACACATTCCTCAATAGTGGAAATCATAATGTTTTCCTACCTACACAATAGTTACTTTTAATTGGATAATTTCACGTAGCAATACTCCAATGAATGTAGCTAAGTATAGTACATAAATTGATATGTAACTTGCAAACATTCCACAACACAAAGGTAGGAAGTCTCATACTTTCCTAAGAATGAAACTTGAAGCTTCCCTTTCATCATTTCATCCATATCATTCTACCCAGAAGATAAGCCTTTGAATCTATATTATCCCATAAATTCACCAAAGGCTATGAGAAAATTCCCATAAATTCTTTGAATAATGAAACCCCATTCCAATATTCCCTCCATTAGAATAATGCTTATCATGTACTAGATCCAACTACCCATCAATAGAATTTAAACAAGAGAACCATTTCATATTTATGATAAACGTTCTTGACATCTTTTCAATGTCTACTTTATAGTTCTTTTAACTATTAATCCCTAATCAAAGGTCTAGTGATGATTAGGTTTACTATATTTGTAAAGATACAACCAATATTTCATAGAGACTACTCCATATTTATTTCTCATATGGTAACTCACAACATATTCCCAAACTTACTTCAAACAATATCTTTTAACCTTTGAGTTAAAGCATATCTAATTCTCTCTAAGTATAGTTAACTCTTCCAAAGACTATAGTTATGTATCTTATTATGATTTACATTATAATCTTCTACAATTGTTCATAACATGGTATTTAAATATTTAAATATTTCTCAAATAATTCAATTTCATTAAAGTCTTCTTTAATAGACCAACTAAAATAACCCAATAGCATTAAATAGCTCAATTTCTTAGTTATTTTATTTTCCCCTATGGTTGACCAAATCACTCTTCTAAGATTCTTCCTAGATTTCTCTCAATCAATTCTTGGGTTCCAACTATTTCAAATACCATTTAATGAGATTAAATCAAATCTCTAACATTCCTTTTTCCTAAAGTACAAATATCATTTAATTGGAATTAGATCCAATTTCTAATATTATTTTCCCAAGTGTATATAATATCTTTAGATTTAAACCCTATCTCATATACTTTTTTCAAGAATATATATTTCATTTAATTAGATTTTCTTCAAATCACCTAATACTCTTTTCAATAATATTTATGGTATTTAACTCTAATGGCTTATGCTCCTTCCAAGAGTATTTTAAA
Source organism: Wollemia nobilis (assembly GCA_028583015.1). NCBI lineage: Eukaryota > Viridiplantae > Streptophyta > Pinopsida > Araucariales > Araucariaceae > Wollemia > Wollemia nobilis. Next base: position 613,031 of record JAQPPZ010008116.1, read on the forward strand.
TCAAATATTTTTATGTTCGCATATGTTGACCCAATTTAATTTCATTAAATCCAAGATATTAATTTTCGGTCAATTAGCTTTTATTAATTGCCTTTATTAATTGCTTAGAATAATGCTCCTTGTGGTCTATTTATAGAGTATTGCCTTTATTAATTGCTTAGAATAATTCTCCTTGTGGTCTATTTATAGAGTATTGCCTTTATTAATTGCTTAGAATAATGCTCCTTGTGGTCTAATTATATTTAAACACAACTATGAGCATTAGTCATTAAATTAGGTTGGTCCAATTAGAATTGGACAATCTAATATTGTGGATAGGAAGTGAGGATCCTAATCATCCTCCACTATCCATTACAATATTCTAAATATTACTAGTATTTATTGTGGTCTAATTATATTTGGACATATTTTTATGAGCACTCATTTATCTTAAATTAAGTTAATTAACCTCAATTAACCCAATGAGTTATCTTAAATAAACACTAATCTTTCTATATAATTTTCACACAAAATCCACTAACTAGGAGTTGTGGATGTGAATAGGGTCTATGACCCTTAGACATATGCTAATTGATTTTCCTCAATCAATTAGTTTACCTATGATAGAGGTCTAATGGGGCGGGTTGTGACAAACATAACACTACTTTTGTGTGAATAGTATTATTAAGTTTTATATGAGTAACATTTTACAATGAGGGAGTCACATTGTAAAAAATAAATATAACATTGAATTTTAAAATTTATCTTGTTCTTTTGTTAAATTCTAGTACTAGTATGTAATCCTTGAACACGTTATAGGAGTTTAAAATACTGTAATGACACATACATATACGATTTGCAATTCTTCTAATGGAATACTTCATTTCAATTTTGGATCCATAATATAATTTTTATATTTAAATATTATTAAATTTTTGGAAATTTAAAATTTAAAAATCACAAAATATTAATAAGGCTTAGAATTTCCAACAAACACTATCAGTTTACTTTCTAAGAGGAAATTCAAATGAACATAAATTATTTAAATGGATTAGGTATATTTGGGAATGTAAAATATCAATTGTGGAATCTATGAAAGGGTTTAGATAGGGATATATCGCTTGTCATTTTATTTCTCTTTAAGTTGTGTAATAAATTTTGTACTATGATACTTAGATAATTTATGGATATATATTATCAATAAGCATGGTCTTTTGAATTCCATCCACAAGGACCTTCTCTATCTAAATATTGCATGTGCATGGGACTCCTGTTTTTGAACATCAATTTTAGAACATACTTTCAAGATATTGTTAGTTTTTTAGTTCATGAAATATGGTATAAGAATAAAATATGATAATTTTTTTAGTCTTCATGTTCAACTAAAAGTTTGTGTAGAATTTTACCTTAAATAGTCCCTTTCAAAAGTAATCATCTTTGTTGGAATAGGATTTGAATATGCTCAAAAACCTGTATACCTTAGTTGGCCAAGTATTCATTTTCATTATGGAGAGGAGGTACATATTCTTAGGTACTATTCAAAATGGAAGATGTATTTATCTAGGTCTATGATTGATGTTGTACCTATCACTTCACCTTATAAGTAAAGTTTTACTTCTAATAATTCCTCTAACTTTGACATAATTTAAACTAAAACTTTGGGGCTTGTTGGGGGCCAAAAATAACCCCTACACCATAGGTACCTTGACCCCTCATGGTTGTGAATCGCTCTTCATATTATCCAAGTAGATGCATCTAGTACCCTATGTCTTATGTGGGGCACAAGTCCTAGGAAGTATAGGGAAGCATGGGATGTGGCTTCTCCAAATGACCTATGAGATTTTTACCAAGTTTGTATATTTTATTTGATGTAATATTTGGAATTCATCTCTCTTCCCTACCTCCTATGCTAGTCTACTCTATAAGGTTCATCTCCAAGTAAAAGGGAAAATAAAGGAAAACAAAAAATAACTTGAAAAGTAAATTGCATGGAATGAAACCTATCTATCCTAACTAAGGGTGGTGATGTGCCAAAGACCTAATAAGACCCTCAATTCCATGATGGTTTGAAGCGAACACATGTAATAAAATATAACATAACAATCGATAGTGCACAAGGAACATAGGTCTCCTAAAGTTATGAAATAACACATTTACACCAGAACCAGGATAGGGATTTCATGAATATTCATAAATTATTATTAGTATGAAAATTGAGTTACATACATGCAAAGAGAAGAGGTTCAAAAACTAATCGACCAACAAGGCAAGGCTCAAGCTAGGCCAAGACACAAGAGAGAATGAAGAAAAGCATTCTTAGAAGAATGGATGGATTTTGATAATTATAATTAAAAGAAGGATGCGTATTTATAGATTACATTTGGATTCATTCCCTTGAGATTCAAAATTTCTACTTCAAAATTCCTGCCCAGGGTAACCAGTATTAATGGTGTACAATCTAAGGTTGTTATAACATAGGGCTCACTCAAGGTGAGACCCATTTTATCCCATGTTGAAGATCTACTAGATTTTTTGCATTCAATGTTCTTAGATCTATGGCTACTATTCTAGGATCTCATGATACTTTAAATATAGTACCTTTTCATAGATAGGGAACCATGCATCTAGGAAACTATACAACTTCACCATTTATGGGGTCTAGGGTTGTGGCCATGTCTAGGGAGGTATGGGGGGTTGGAGGCCTTTCATGCAAGGTTTTAAGGGTGGTATCACCTAAAATAAAATGTGGCCTCCTAATTTGCAGCCTAGGTGGTGTAAAATTGATTGGATTCTAGAAAGTATCTCTCCTTTGCCCTTCATTCAATAACCTAGTTTCTCATGTTTGGTCTAGTTGGCACTACTAACTTTTCATTCTATCCTTTTCAATATTTTTATTATCATTATTAACTTCTAATTACCATATTTTTATGTTGGGTGGGTGTGCTTGGATTATTTTTCCCTTTAGGTTGTGCTTGTCACTACTCCAGGTTATCATTAGAATTTTGGATTCTCTCCTTGTAATACCAACTTTGAAAAAACAATTTAGGTTACCAATTTTGTTTGTATATTCTTGCTTCCTCTCATATCTGGTCTCTTTGCTTCCCACTAGAGCTTCTTTGCAAAACTAGCCAAAATATTACTCCTCGCATGTGTAGTAAGAAATCACTATAATGAGGAGCAAATGGCCCAAATAAACTAAATCTAGAAAAATAGTAAATACAAAATCAAAGGAAAAAAGAATAAGGTAATAGTTACACACAACACAATATTTCACCTAGGAAACTATTACGAAAAAAGACCCAACATAGTAATATATCCTTATTGTATAACTTAACTATAATCAATACAATAATGTTCATCTCTCATCTAACTCTGGTGCAATTAAATAACAATAGCACAAGAATGGGTTTTATAATGCCAGGGGTTCAAATAATTACTCATAAATAACCCATATGGGTCTAAAAATAGCTTAAGAAACCCGACGAGGATACATGGAGATTGTCTAGTACCTTTTAGAGTTAACCCCACAAAAATAACATGGAAAATATTCAACATATTTCCAACATTATCCCACTTGTTGAATACTTTCCATAAGGGCCAAAAAATTACATTGTCAACCGTCAAGGGCAACCATGCCCATAAATATTCTACACCAAGAATTTTTTTGAGCAAGTACAAAATTTTTTAATGAATCAACAAAATTACTCTTTGTATCAACTTTCTCCAGCATCGCCTAATTCCCTCCAACCATCTCTCTCACAAAATTGTACTTGATATCAATATGTTTTGAATGATCATGAAAACTAAGATATTTTGCCAAAAATATTGCACTCTAACTATCACTATCAATTGTCATAGCATTCTACTTAAACCCAAATATTGAACACAACATTTGTAGCCACACTACTTCTTTACAAGTATGAGTTTTTGCAATGTACTTTGCCTCTAATGTATAGAAACAATGAGGCATTCACGAAAATACGAAGCATTGATTATTATCAAAGAAGAGCATGATATACATTCCATAGGTGGTTCAGGTGGTTGAACCACCTGAGTTGGTTTGACAAACCAACTTAATAACTGGAGAGCGCGGAGGCGCTATTTTAATATGCCAATGAATGTAATATACCCTTCACTAATATATCCTATGATATATATTATGCTAACATCCCCCCTTATTACATTATTGGCAAATACCAAGAGTATTGCGAAACAATTCAAATTTGACACGAGCAAGTGCCTTGGTGAAGATATCTGCAACTTGCATATCAGTGGGAATGTATTGGAGTTGTATGTTGTGCTTTGGAACTTCATCACGAATAAAATGACAGCGAGTGTCAATGTGTTTGGTGCGATCATGAAAAATTGGATTCTTGACAAGATTCAAAACACCTTGATTGTCGCAAAACAAATGTAGTGGAAGATTCACTGGAAGACCCATGTTTGTAAGAATGCGACGTAACCATATTATCTCGCAGACTGCTCCACTAGCCGCTCGATATTCTACCTCTGTAGAAGAAATAGCAACCACTTGCTGCTTCTTGCTATGCCAAGAGACAGGACCAGACCCAAGATGAAATATGTATCCAGAAGTTGATTTTCGATCATCAATGGATCCAGCATAGTCGGAGTTCGTGTATCCTTGTAGATAGAACTTGTTATTCTTTTTGTATTCCAAGCCAAAATATGTTGTACCACGGACATAATGTAGAACTCTTTTTGCTGCTTTCCAATGACTTACTTTGGGTTCCTGCATGAACCGTGAAAGATAACCCACAACAAAACTGAGATCAGGCCTGGTGTTGGTTAGATATAGGAGACTCCCAATCAGTTGATGATAGAGAGTACCATCTACCTATGGTGATGCATCATATCATGATAACTTAAGTCCTTGTTCCATTGGAGTTGCTTTAGACTTACAGTTAGTCATCCGATATTTTTCAACTAATGTCTTGGCATACTTCTTTTGTGTAACTCTGATATGGTGCTTTTTTTGAGTTACTTCTAAACCAAGACAATAGTGAAGAAGTCCTAGATCTGTCATTTCAAAAGATTGTTTCAAATCATCTTTTACTACATCAATAATTTTCTCTGAACTTCCTGTTATGATCAGATCATCTACATATAACACCAAGATCACTATATCAGAACCATTGTTCTTAATATAGAGATTTGCATCTGAAGGACTTCTTTTGAATCCATGCTGTAGTAGGTGACTATCTATCTTGATATACCAAGCTCGAGGGGCTTGTTTGAGCCCATACAAGGATTTGATCAATTTGCATACTTTCTGCTCTTGCCCTTCAGCTACAAATCCTTCTGGTTGGGTCATGTATACTTCTTCTTGTAAGTCACCATTCAAGAAGGCACTTTTCACATCCATATGATGTAACTTCCACCCAAACTGAGCTGCCATGGCACAAATTACTCGAATGGTAGTCATATTTGCAGTAGGGGCAAAAGTCTCTTCATAGTCTATGCCTTCTTTCTGAGCATAGCCCTTTGCAACAAGATGGGCCTTATGCTTATCAATAGTACCATATGCTTTATATTTTACTTTGAACACCCATTTGCAACCAATGGGCTTCTTTCCTGTAGGCAGATTGACTAGCTTCCATGTATTATTCTTCATGAGAGATGTGTATTTTGCTTCCATAGAAAACCTCCATTGAGGCTCTCTAAGTGCATCTTGAACTATTACAGGCTCATTTTCATCCAATGCTGTCATATAAACCTGTTCATTTTCCATTTTTGTGTCTCTGTCTTCCTCTGCATCTACAGATAGATCATCAAACTGTTGGTAAATCTCATCAACCTCTGAAGATGATATCTCTATTTTTTTCTATTGTGTCATACTCCGAGTGCATGGTCGATCTTGAGTTAGATCTGGAAGTGTATTCAGTTTAGAATCTCTCAATGTACTAGTATACCATTTTGGAACCTTCTTCTTTGGAGATGAGCTTTCTCTCTTAGGTTCTTCTTCTTCTTCAAGGTATACATTTGTAGATGTGATATCTGATGTGGAAGCTTCATCAAATACTACATCTCTACTTATATGTGTTTTCTTGGTTATAGGATCTATCAAGCGATATCCTTTTGAAAACTCATCATAGCCAAGAAAAATACATTGCAGTGTCTTCTCATCTAACTTCTTCCTTTTCTATTTTGGGATGTGCATAAATGCTTTACATCCAAAAAATTTTAGATGAGAAATGGAAGGTTTCTTTCCATTCCATGCTTCTTGTGGCATTTTTCCTTGTAGAGCTCTGGTGGGTGCTCTATTTAGGAGATATGATGTTGTGTTGACTGCTTCTGCCCAATACTGATCCTCAAGATGTGCGCCCTTTAGCATACATCGAACCATTTCCACAATGGAACGATTTCTTCTCTCTGCAACTCCATTTTTCTGAGGTGTATAGGTTGTAGTCAGTTGTATTTTTATCCCATGTTCTTCCAAAAATGAGGAAAATTATTTAGAGGTGTATTCCCCCCCTCGATCTGAGCGGAGGGTTTGGATGAAACATCCTGATTCCTTCTCAACAAGTTTCTTGAATTGTCGAAAGTATGAAAAAGCCTCTGATTTCAACTAAAGAAATAAAACCCACATCTTTCATGAGTAATCATCAACAAACAATTGAAAATACTTCTTTCCACCATAGCTGGTTGGCATAGGACCACACATATCGGTGTGTATCAACTCTAAAGGTTTCGTAGCTCTGGAAGAGCTAGCCTCAAAAGGTACTCGGTGTTGCTTCCCTACTAAGCAATCCGAGCAAACTGGTAAGACATAGGAGAGGTGAGGAAGTCCTCTTACCATGTCATATTTTTGCAATTCAAGCAAATATCCTGAACTTAGATGCCCATAACGTCTATGCCAGAGAGAAGTGGCCTCCTTTGTAGTTGCAGCCAGAGCAACATGAGGTGTGGAAAGAGCATCTAGAATGAACAAGCCATGCTTGTAGGATCCGGTGGCAACATGTTTACCTTTGTGGGTGATGAAACATCTCTTCTTGCCTCTCACAACTCGGAACTCAACCTCCATATCTCTATCCAACATTTGTGGAATAGACAGCAGATTATTGGCTAATCCAGGAACATAGAGAACCTTCTCTATCTGACATTTACCATCTGGAAGAGAGACAGAAACATCCCCTTCACCCTTCACCTGGTAGACTTGATTGTCAGCAATGGTGACTGGCTTACCTTCTTTCTCCTCAAATGTTTCAAACCATGATTTATCTCCAGTCATATGTTTACTAGCTCCTGAATCAATATACCATACAACATCTATCTGGGAAGATGAAGTATGGGTCATGAGCACCTTGTGTGCTCTTTTAGAGTCAAAATCTGAATCGGACCCAGGGGAATCTGAGTCTGAGTTGGAGTCAGCATAAGCAACATGTCCCTTAGGTTGCTTATGTTTCTTTTTATATTTTTGTTTCTCTTTGCCTTTCTTTTTAGAAGGTTGGTCATTTTGTTGCTTGTTTTTGAACCAACACCTGTTGGTGTCATGGTTATTCATATCACAAATTTTGCAATATTTTTTATCCTTCTGCTGATTTTGCTTCCCTTTGCCCTTGGAAGAAGAACCCCCTTTTTGAAACTGACCTTGCTTCTTACCACTTTGTTGTGTGGAAAGAGCATTATCTGGCACCTCATATTTCTGAACCTGATTTGCCTCCTCAGTCTGAAGCAAATTTACCAGCTCCACAAATGATACTTGTCTACCAGAAACATTGAGGGAAGTGATCAACATCTTGTAGGAATCTGGCAATGCTCTCAAGATAACAGAATTCAAGAGATCATCATCCACTGGTTTTCCCATGGCATTCAACTTGGCTTTCAAGTCAACCACTCTGCAAAGAAATATATCAACTGTCTCCCCAGAATTCATACTGAGAGTATGTAGTTGAGTTTGAAGGTTTAGAATAGTGGATTGATTCTTTCCTTCATACACAGTAATCAAAGCATCCCAAGCTCCTTTACTGGTTTTGGCATCACAGATATGAGGTTGGACCTCATCTGCAGTAGCAAGCAGGAGAAACATGAGACCTATTTTGTCCTTCTTATCCCAAGCCTCTTGATCTATTATTGCTATTTGAGGATGTTTTGTAGTGCCACTCACTACATCCCATAAATCTTCCACCTGAAGAATTGCTCTCATCTTTGTCTTCCATGGAACGAAGTTAGGACCTTTCAATAACTGTGAATCTGAGATATACTTGTGAACACTGGCCATTATGAAGGTTCCTTATATCACCAATTGGTCTCCCTTTCTTTATACCTGCCAGATATTTATATCGTAACCATTCAATATATACCTGCCCTTACGTGAGGGAGACTATAAGTATATATGAATAGTATACTACTCAATATGTACCCGCCCTTACGTGAGGGAGACTATAAGTACATATGAGAAGCACAATATATCGAACTTAGGCGATACTGAAAGGGCATCATGTTGTTAATGACACCTACCATAGAAAGTTTTATTCCTCATGCGTGGGGCGTAACTTCCCCTAAACACTTCGGAAAAAACCTTCGTCAGGATTTACGCCTAACAACAATCACGATGTGGGTATGAAATGAAGTGAGCAATAGAATTGGTTTGCCTTATTTCTCCTCGACGATTGATAGAGAACAAGCTCAGACATCATTGTTGCAGCTATATTAGGTGGCGGATATAGTAGTCCAAAGCACGACAACATTACCTGTAAGTGTGGGCCAGAGGTATCACAAATACCGAACGTTGCTGTGCAATTGAATTGCACGAGTAGGTTTTAAAAAATTTGGGGTCTTGATTATTTTTTTTTATGATTGTTAATGCAAGAAAATAAAATATTTAAATGCAATACATACAATCACAAATGCCCACAAATTTGAACTACTCTAGGTGTCGGTTTCCACCAAAAATGCACCTATTACAATGCCAGTTTTAAACACTTTCATCAATATATTTTTTTATCTCCCCCCTTTGTCTTATAATTTTGCAAAAGAATGCTATGATCCCCCCTTATGAGTGCAAAATAAATAGGGAAGTGAGAAAAAAAAATTGGTGTACCTTAACCCTCAATTTTTTTTTTGAAGTCTTCAAAGTGTCAAAAAAGGCGTCAAATGGGGCACTTTAGGGCATTGGCATCATAGAGGGCATTGTGGGCATCACAATACAACTCCCACCATAAAAATAGGCATGGGGCATCAAAATCAGGCATAGGGCATCAAAGAAAACACCCGTCATCAATTTTTTTTTAAACATCTAGGACCCTCCACGCAATTCGAATTGACGACCATGGCTGGAACACAAAGCGCACAAAATAGCCAAGCTACATCACTTTCTATGAAGAAGGAGCAAAAAAAATATCCTTAAAGAGGTGGAGATTCAATGCTACAAAAAAATGAGTGGAATAGTCCCACATGCATCATGTTGATGCATTTCCCTTGTTTAAAACAACCATCACACCACTATTGCAGTGTTTGCCTTCGAGAAGTCACCTCCCCAACTACCCTTTTGCCTCTCAATGGTGAATGAGAATCTACCAGGGTCATTTATCTCCTATGTCCATGTGTCATTTGCCTTGATATCTACGTTTTTCAACTCAACAACTCTCCTGCATCCACGTGTCGTCCACCTTGATCTATGTGTCGTTTGGTCTGCACCTTGGTCCATGTGTCATATGGTCTGCATCATTTGTCATTTTTTGTGTCATTCATAGTTTCTGTGTCGTCCACCTGGTCTACTTCATTTCCATTTGCCTTGTTGTGCCCAAGGGTCTAGTCTGTGTGCAGTGGAATATAACTTCTCCAACCACATCCGCCAATTCTCCACGCTCTGGTACCATATAGAAACAATGAGGCATTCACAAAAATACGAAGCAATAATTATTATCAAAGAAGTCATAATATACATTCCATAGGTTTTTTAGGTGGTTTAACCACCTGAGTTGGTTGAAAAACCAACTTATTAACTAGAGAGCACGGAGGCGCTATTTTAATATGCCAATGAATGAAATATACCCTCCACTAATATACCTTATGATATATTATGCTAACATATTGTGGACAAAGCAACCATTGATTGATGTTTACTCATCCAAATTACTACCCATCCAAATATTTTGAACACATAAGCACTAATGGATCGTATCTTGTCCAGATATCCATCCTAGTTAGCATCCACAAAACCTTGTAGATTTACAATATTACTATCTTCAAATTTTCCTTGGTGTAGACATGGAAAATTGACCCATCCAAGTGAGTCATTTTTCCTAGAACCTCAGGGAGACCCTCCAACTTGCCCAAATATAATCTTGGACCTCTCTTCTCCCGTCTTCCCTAATTTTTTCCTATTTTTATCAAAATCATGGTCATACCTTATAGGGTACGATTTTAGAAAAATAGGGGTTTCTCTTAGAAATTCCAACTTTTGACCTAAATTTTTTAAATTTGATATTTCCTTAGGGTTTTCCCACATGTTTGTGTTTCAAATACCTTATAAATAGAATTTTTTGGATCTCCTTTTAACCTAAATAAGATATATTGAAGGATATCAAGAGGTAAGTCATAACAAGCATTCTGTCTAAGCAAGTTAAATCATAAGTTCTTTGGAAAATTTCTTCTGGTATTATTATGTTACATTATTGATTTTCTCCCCTTAATGGACAAGTGTTGCAGCCTTGGGGAGGATTCAACCATCTTGTGGAGGTCTTTAAAAAAATTTCTTCTTTTGTTACCATCAGGTTGTTTCGCATATTTTATCATTCTTAGATTGTTAACTACAATATGGTTTTGGCCCATTTTGCATTGGTATGTTATTCTCTTTGACATTTTATGAAATCATGTCCCATATTTACAAGGCATGATTTTAGCAAAGTCGATATCATGAACACCTCGTACAGGGTATGATTTTAGATACATGAATTCTAGGGGCAAGACTTACTCCCAAACCCTAGGTATGTGTTTTCATGCTACATTTAGGATTTGATACTATTGTTTACATTTTTTTCCTTGCACTATTTTTCTTCATGGCATTATGTTTGTTCATTTCCTAAAAAGTTCAACATTCATTATTGATTTCTAAAGGTCAACTAAAAGGACCTAAGGGGGCTTGACTACGACGCTTCCAAGCTCTTCTACATAACGGCCTAAGCAGACCCCCCAATATTGATCATATTTTCTAGGGTTTTATAAAAATATTTCTTTGCAAGTTAGAGCAGGGATATTTATAGACTCAATACAAAGCTTGGATCAAACATAAAAATAGATAAGTTCCCTAGTATATCTTTAGATTGTTTATTGATTATTTTTGTTCATTTTTGTTCAAGACCTAGAATATAAATAAAAGGAAAGCATTTGATCACTTCCTAGGCATTTGAAAGGATAAGAACATATAGTGTGCATCTAGGGTTTATCCTTGTTTGTGCATTTCACTTGTGCCCTTGCTCAAAAGAAAAGAATTTCATTTCTTGTAATCTAGGGTTAGATATCATTTGAATATAAGAATCATATTAGGGTTAGTCATTGTTCTCTTGCATCTTGTATGTTTTGCATTGCACTTTTATTTGCATAGTTTAGTTTATAGAGGCCAAACATAGGTGGATGCTTAAATTGAACAAATTAAACACTTCCACCCCATACTTGGAGCAAGTCCTAAAATTGTTCTTGGTGAACCCTTTCCTTTGTCCACCAAGTGTAGAGTTATATTTGTTGTTTTATGTTCACCCTCGTAGTCCACCTTGGCTCCCAGCATATCTAGTCAAGAATCATAGGTGGTAGGGTAGTTTTCCCCATTTACATATTTGGTGAACCTAACGTGAATCACATGTTTTAGTGGCCAATATAGGAAGCCTCTTCCTTTGTTTTTTCTTGAAAACTTTAAATAATACCACTAATTCTATTTGCTTATATCAAAAAACATTTAAAAACATCTTAAGAATCTTCTTATGTATATTTCCTTGGTCTTCTCCTGTATCATTTCATTTCTCCTAATGGATTCATTCCTTACGAATCAATGAAGGCATCTAGAATTTGATCAAATTTCTCAAGAATATGATCAGGTTGATAGATATAATCCTAACCTTGATGCATAAGAGAAAGAACATGTTAAAACTAATATAAACTATGATCTCCTTGAGGGGCCTAATGGTAGCTTCACTTTTACATCATTTGATCATGTTTGGGGTTTCATAAATGCCATAGGATGACTTTGCTCGAAGCTATGGATTAGGAAGCTCAACTTGAAAAGGGTGAGACTTCCCCTTCTATAGCTACCTCTCCTAGAATGGCTCATGATAACCCCTTTTTTTAGTCTTAAAATCATGCTAATACTTTACATAAACCAACATATTCTACTACTGTAACCACAAATATTGAAAGGATTATGCAAGTTCCTCCAACTAATAGTGCATATCAAGATCATGTTTAATTTTCTCTTCATTCTGCTCATCTCAACATTCATGCATTTGTTCCACCAATGATTAGCTATCCTCCATTGCAAGATACCACATATCACAACCCTTTCCATAACAGTGTCAATACCTCCAACATGGACGGAGTCCCTTTCAATACCCTACCTATACCCCTCCCTAGGGAACCTAGGGGTATTACACAACAATAATTCTGAGATACAAAGTTTAACTAACATGGTGAAACAATTGATTTCAACATTGGATATGATTCAACCACCTAGTTTCACCTACAACTACAGAGAAATGTGCAATCAGCCCTTAGACCCTATCATTACCTCTAGGCCCTATCCTAATCATTTTATAATGTTGGTTTTGCCTATCTATAAGGGAATGGAAGATCGAATTGAGCATTAAGGATGTTTAGGATAGTGTGTCATGATATCATATATGATTATATGTTGTTACTTAAAATTTTCCCTAAGAGCCTTGGTGGTATGGCTTTAGAGTGGTATTGTCAGTTGCCCAATCATTCTTTGAGGAATTTTGAAGAGATAATTGAAATATTTGTTCAAAAATTTCATGCTCATGTTGAAAATAATATTATTGGTAATTTGATTTATCTTATGTTTTAATTAATGTTACATGAATCATTGATTTCATATGGATCACATTGAGTTTTGGTGGGCAAATGATATTTTGGAAAGCATGGATAAATTCAGGGTTTTTATGAAAACCAAGGTAGGCAAAATAAAAGGTTTTATTTAAAAGCATGGATGGTAGATTTGAAATGGGTTTTTCTTAAAACCTAGGTTGGCCTTTCGTTTCATCGAAAAAGGTGCCCCGGTGATGGAGATATTTAATTTTAAATATTTAGTTTAAATTTTAATTATTTAAAATTAAAATTAAAGTTAGCGTCGATGTCTAAAGAAAGAGGGAAAATCAATAATGCACCAACATCAAAAAATGAGGAGAAGACTATATAAACGGGGATCCTAAGGTTCATTTGAAATTAATCCTTGCTCATGTTAATCATTGGCTAATCATCCGAAGAGAGCTCGTGTGAAAATCATTTTGAAAGGGAGAGAATGAATAAATCCAAGGTTTATCGAAATCCCAAGACATTGTGGGAAGAGTGGCGCATTGGCAATTGGATTTTTGTTAAAGTGTGTGGCAGCACTTTATTTCAAGGTTCGAATCTCCTTGACTGCATTCGAAGGCATTGGAAGGAAAGCGCTTGAAGCGCTTTTGGTTTGCATGGAAGGGAGGAAGGACTTAAGGCACGTCATGTCTGTTCCTTTTGAACGAGTGGCTAGCTCATGTGGCAACCTTAGCCTTAGCCATGGCTAAGGCACTCACGGTGTGTGCAAGTTGGGGGTTTGAATCCCCTTGAGGAGGTAATTACGTTTTGCTCTAATTCAATTTGGTTGATGCCCTAGGATAGGAGTTATAAGGTGGTTAAGGAATAATTAAAGTTTTTAATTAAACTTTATTTTTATAAGGGTTGTGATTATTATTTTAGAGTTGGATGAGTTGTTGATTTATTTTGATATTCATGAAATTGAAAATTAAGATTTAGGAGAAATAAGGAGTTCTTATAAAATATTTTTGAGAGACTTATTGATTATTATTTTTGATAAGGGTTTTTATTAAAAAGGACTTTGGTGGATGTGTTTATTAAGTTGGAGTAAAAAGGTGTAAATTGAGTTATGCTTATTTTGTGATTATTATTTGAAGTCCACTAACCCTTATTGATATTGGAAAGGAAAGTTGTGTTTAGTGTGGCAGATTTTGTGGACAACTTCTTGGCATAAAAAAAAGGTATGGGCACATTCTCCTATTGATTGTTTATGGTGGTTGATTTCTAAAATATCATTGGAGTGAAAAGGATTGATTGTGGTTTCCTTTTCGAAAGTGGTTGGTTGAATGCTTCAAGATTTTATGGTTGAGATTTGTGTTTAAAACTTGTTTTATAAGCATATTTGTTGAAGCCCATTGGTTGTAAAAGAACTTGAAAATAATATGAGTATCATTGTTATGTAATATTTGTGGTTGAGAATTTTTGGAAACATTTGAGTTGGTTGATACATGCATGGACTAGGGTTTTTGTGAGAAATAATAGTCCCTTGTGGTGATTGGTTGAGTTGAGTTGATTGAGCCTATTCAAGTGATTATGTGAGGTGATTGGTCAAGTTCCATGAAACAAACTATTCCATAATTATGATTTGAGTTGAGATTGATATTAGAACATATTGAGTCTCTAACAATTCTATTTATGCTTCTATGAGTTGATTTAAGTTGAGTTGAGTTGAGATTGAGCTTAGAACATATTGAGTCTCTAAAAATTCTCTTTATGCTTCTATGAGTTTATTTGAGTTGAGTTGAGTTGAGATCATTGTGGATCATTGTTGTCATCCATTGAAGAGTGTAGCACCCTAAAATTGGCGCAGTAAAATTGGAATAATTACATTCACCTTAGTAAATAAATTTAAATTCAAATTTAACCTCCCGTTAACCGTCGAAAAACCTGTTTCCTCCTTTTTCGTGCCATTTTTAGCAGTTGTTTTGACCGTTTGACGATATCGTCTCCGATCAGACGATATCGCCCTGCATTTGACGATTTCGTCCGGACTAGAACGTCCGAGACGATTTCGTCGCAAAACTGAATTTGCATAGTTGGAATCCGTTCCAACGGGTCTCCAATCTGGGCGAAGCGTGTCTGCGCCATTGGGACCCTTCCCCCATTGGAGATCTCCCAAATTGGGATGATCTCCAACCTCCCAACAACTATCCTATGCCTATTTAACTCTAAGACTTTTCCCTCCCCAACCCCTGGCTGAATTTTTATGCAAATTGAACCCTTATGCTCTAAAACATCGTAATTCATATTTTGCATTAGTCCTATAGTCATTTCATTGTAGGTACACCATTGGTTTTCAGTCGGAGCCAGCACCTATCGCAGCCGACGAACTTGTCAAGATCGGAGGCGATCTCGTCAAATTCGGGACGATCTCGTACTGATGCGAGACGATTTTGACTGCAGCGCACATCGAGGCAATCAGTGCTTGGAGTTTGTTCTTCTGTCTCTTTTCTCTGTCATTTTATGTTATAAATTAGATTGTTTATTCAGTTTTTATATTATATTGCATTTGGAGTTCACCCATTTTGTCTAGTTTATAGATTAAGATCATATTCTGCTATCTAAACACAGTTATTTGCATTTACTTCTGTTCTTGTATATTGTTCAACACTCATATTACTGTTTTACATAGTTTTCCCCTTTTTGCAAAATAGAATTTCTTGTATTTCGCATCTGTTTGCTGTTTTGTAGGTCTCTGACGAATTCTTCTGACGAATTCGTCAGATTTTATACGATCTTGTCAATTCAGACGATTTTATCAAATTGAAGGCGATTTTGTTGAATTGCGGACGATCCAGACTACTTCAAGCTTCAGAAACTCCATCAGACTTCCGGATCAGGTAATCTTCATTGGCCTCCTACAAATTCTCTGTTTCTGTTTTCCTTTCTGTTTGTTGTATGCATTTAAATTGCATTTTCATGTAGTTTAAGTTAGAATCATTCGGCCAAACCTAGGATGAATGTTTAAAAATAAAACGAACTCATCAAAACTCATTCCCAAAACCTAGGCATGGAAACTGCCATCAAATGTTTCCTGGTGAACCCACCATCCATCGAAAAATCACCAAAATGCACCTCCCTTGAGAGGCGGGACCTTCGCAAAGTCCTCTCGTCCGAGGTACCGCACCATCCTTTTCCCATCCTCCTTCCGGGCGCGGATCCAATAGCCTGAAGGTAGGGGTGCAAAAATTTGGAGCGATACATTTTGGTGAACCCGACGTGAATGCATCATAACCTTTTGAACAAAAACAAACAAGACAAAAAAAAAAAAATTTAGATGCATTTTAAAACATTTAAGGTTCAAAATCATGTTTAGATGGTAGCTCCTAAAAAGAGGTTAGCAGTTACTATAAACGTAGTAAACCAATTAGCGGCCATAGAAGTTAATTCTGTCCTTAGTGTCCCTGAAGCAAGTAGAAATCAATCCTTGTGGGACGAGCTTATCAGGAGACTTAGTATCATTTCATCTAGGTCCACACAACTTAAACAGATTAAGAGGCTAGTCTTGGATAGAATCCTGGATCCTCATCAATTAGTGTTCTATCATGAACTTCAGAGAGCTTGCCATAGGTGGTTAGCCTATAGGAGAGCTTTAGTATCTTCAGAGTTGTTTAGCTTTGAGGAATACCTCGAGAATGCAGACATTGTACACCGATTCCTAGGCCTTGTAGAGGACCAAGAAGTTGTTCTCACAGATAGGGAAAGATGGAATAGAGTTCCGCGAGCTGTGCTATATCGAGAGTATTGCCATGAGCTTTACTTTTATCAACCAGCATCTGAGACAGACAATATCACCATAGCCCTTTTCATCAAATTCTTAAAAGAAAACTTTCAATTTGAAGAAGAACATTTCATGACCCCTGAACAGCTTGAACCTATTAATGATATTCATAGATTATTCATAGAAGATTAGTTCATCTACTTTTAGCCTTATTATTATTGTGTGCATTTCTTGTTTCATTTGCTGTCTTTATTATATTGTTTCAAAGAAAAACTAAAAATCAAAAATCAAAAAAAAAAAAAAACATAGTAAAAAACTTAAACATTTCATTTACAATATTGCATTAGGTATATATAAATATATACCTTTTAATTTGTTGCATATATATATATATATATATATATATATATATATATATTTGCTGAAATCAAAACTTAGCACCATGACTAAACTTAGGAATGGTAAAGAAATTTTAGGAGAAGGAGAAGATTGGCTACAAAATACAACAGAAAACCCAAATGTCCTTCTTGGAGATACAAATCCGGAAGGTGAAACTCTAGGTCAATCAGATGAAGACTTAGGTGAAGATAAGGAACAAGAAGGAAGTGTTAAAGAATCTTCATCCCCTAGAATAGCTCCAAATGGAGGCATCACTTTTGACAACGCAGAACATTTTCAAAAATTTCTTAATCAACATATCGACATCCTTAATGTGGCAGTCCGTATTGATAAAGGGGAAATTAGTGATGCTCAAGCAGTCTTAGAACGGGCGATTGATATGCAAACTAATCCTTTGTCTTTCATTGATCAAGAAAGTGATAAGGGTGGACCATCTAATGCGAATATGGTCACTATAGCCCAAGCCATGACCAAACAACAGGTCACCCAACCTCCTAAGCAACCTGTTACTCAACCTAAAATCACTCCCGCACAAAAGAAAATTCCCTTCACTACTTCCTTCCTCCAAACAGTTGAGCAAAATGCTTTAAATAGACAAAAATCTAAAACAAAGCCAAATACAAACTTTCAACAATCTACAATACAACACAATCCAACTTCAAAACTCCTCCATAATATCTTTCCTACCAATGTTTTACACAATAGTAACATGGCATCTAATCTGCATGTTCCTCCATCCTACGCCCATAACACTTATGGCAATGCCCCACCGAATCAATATGGGGGGCAAACTAGTAGTTTGGAAGCTATGGTGAAACAATTGGCTTCACGTATGGACCAGATAGATCCCTACCATCCCTCGTATAATTATCGAGAGATTTGTAGCCAACCATTGGATCCCATAGTGGTAGCTCAACCATACCCTAAACATTTTCCCATGCCCGTCCTGCCTATCTATAAAGGAACCGAAGATCCCATAGAACATCTTCGCATGTTTAGGATAGCATGTCATGACATATCGCATAACGACTTGCTATTACTAAAAATGTTCCCCAAAAGTTTAGGTGGAATGGCGTTAGAGTGGTATTATCAATTGCCCACTCATTCCTTAAGAAACTTTGAAGAAACAGCTGAGTCATTTGTTCATCAATTTAGTGCCTACATCGAGAGGCATGTAACTATTAAAGACCTATACAATTTAAAACAAGATAAAGACGAATGTTTTGCTGATTTCTTAGCAAGATGGAGACAATTGACAGGAAACCTGCACTTTGTGCTACCCTATAGGGAAATGTTAGACATTTTCATTAACAATTTACAAGAACAACTTTCTTATGAGCTATCAACAACTACTTTGACTACCTTCGATCAAGCTATAGACTTAGCTCGAAGGGTAGAAGATGCCCTCATTAGGAGAGGCCAACTTAGAAAGAAGGATGATGAGAAAACATCTAGAAATCAATATAAAAACAAACAGGTTGTCGGTGATGGAGTCATCGACAGCAGTAAATGTTGCTAATGTCAATGCAACAAAAACAATAGAAAAATTCATCTTGAAACCTCCTGATAAGCCTCCTCGAGAGTTCACTAGATTAAACCAACCTTTATCAACTATTTTACCTCAACTTCTTGAAAGAGGTTTAATCCAACTACCAGCTATCCGGGAACCTGACCCAAGCATACCCGGATATAGAGCTGATTTGCACTGTGATTTTCATAGAGGTCCTGGACATTCTACCAACGCTTGTAAGAGATTGAAACATAAAATACAAGATTTGATTGACAATAATGAAATGGAAGTGCAAGCCTTCCAACCTAAACAAAACCCTCCTAATAATACCCAAAAGACTGTTCCCCAAAATCAAAATCAGAATGCCAATCAAACTTTAGACATATTTCAACACCCTTTACCAAGACATGGTAAAGAGGTAGCCAATCAAATTGAACATCACAATGTTCCCCCTCCTACCCGATATGTAGGAACCATTAGCGGGCAATTACCTGTTCAGGACTCTCACACATTCGACACAACCTTATCCCTGGTTACAACCAGGCCCTTACATAATTTTCAAACTTCTGATTCTAGCAATATAGAGTCAGATAGTGAGAGTGAAGTAGACACCATTCAATCGAATAGTTCTAAAAACGAATCAGATCCTATTCAACCTATCACAGATGCTAATGTTCCAGAAGAACCATTTCCCAGAAGAGTCACTACTCGACCTTCTTCTAATGAAGTCCTTCCTTATGAACAAGCCATAAACTCTCAACCGAGACCCTTTCAACGTCATCACTATAACATTGTAGGTACCATCGGAGTCGTCACTCGACAACAAGCTCAAAATCCCCAACAAGAACCAAACCAGAACGATGGATCAGCTCCATTTGTTCTAAAAAATCCTAATAAAGGAAGTCATGCTCCTATTGTTCAAACTAAACCCCCTTACAGCATTAATGAGCAATTGTCTAATACCACCGCCAGAATCTCCCTTTTAGATTTATTAAGATCCTCCCCCACCCATAGGGATGAATTGATGCTTACTTTGAGCCAGATGATGGTACCTCAAAACATCCAACCCGAAGCTATGGCCAATACTATCATCACGCGAGAGATTGATTGTATTGACTTTCGGGATAAAGATATCCCACAACACAGTTTACACAAGGATAATCCCTTGTATATTACAGCTTTAATTGGGGATGTAGCTGTCAAACGAGTCCTGATTGATAATGGCTCATCTCTAAACATCTGCACCTTTGAATTCTACCAACGATTTGGTTTTAGAAGTGATGAAATGAAGAAGACTGATATGATTATCAAAGCCTTTAATGACGAAACACAAGAAACGTGTGGAGTCATTACCCTCCCATTGCAAGTTGGTCCTAGAACCCTTGAGACAATTGTGTTCATTGTACATTGCCCAGCATCGTACAATATACTTTTGGGTCACCCTTGGATTAACGCCATGCGAGCAGTCCCATCAACTTTACACCAATGTGTTAAGTTTGAGTTTAAAAATCAGTTGGTCACTATTCATGGTGACCCTAGACCTTTTGATATGTGTGCATTGGCAGAACCAGTTGGAGTGCAATTTTGCCCCGCTCTGTCATCCACATATCCTAGTTCTTCTTCATCTAAAACTGTGAAATATAAACCCATAATTTCATCTATTCCTCCTCCATTAACTTCATCTTCCCATATAGATCAACCACCTTCTAAACAAATTACTGTAGAACATCAAAAAGCTCTTAAAACTACAACCAATTCTTCAAGTTCTAATCCCATAAATTCAAAACCTTCAGACACATCTATCATACCTTCCACATCTCAAAACATAGGTAATAAGCCTTCTACATCTTATGCCCTTTCTGATGATCTTTTACCAGATTTATCTACAATCTTAATATCAAAAAAAATGAATGATTTCATGCAAGATTCAGACCTTTTAAATCAATTGCCGCCATCTCCTCGTACTTTGGGCCTCCCACAACCTATGGGAAGTACTTACCAAGTCGGGAGTTGTGCCTTCATGTACAAAGGATATGACTGGGGAAGAATCCCTCAGAATATCAAAACCCATCATGATGGATATGCTCGGTGCTATTTTACCAACGATTATATTAAAGCTAAACCCATGATGCTTAAAATGGGATATAAAGGGAAAGGCTTAGGACCTTTCCAAAATGGCATGAAAGAACCTTTCGAGGTAGAACCATGGCCTCGCCCGATGTGGTGTGGGCCTATTACCTAGTAAGGGTCAACCCTTTCCTTTTGAGGATGATGATCATCTCATATGCTATCAAGACTATTTGGATAGACATGTTGATTTACCTCTTAAAAATCCGTCATTTTCATGCAACATGCTATCCATAGCATACCCCGAAATGATTGTCGACCCCGATGAAGAGTTGGAAGGAGATATCTTCCATGATGTCTCTCGTTGAAGAGATGTTGTATAACGGGTTTTATTTTGATGGTTCTATACCAACCATAGCTCAACTTGAGGCCACCGACCCTCAGAACGAATTATCTAAATTAACTTTACAAGAGTTACAAGAGTTGGGCATTTCACCTGCCCCACCTAATTTTGAAAGAGATCTACACATGGAGGTAGAAAATGTCCTTAAAATTAATATTGGAACTGAGGACAACCCTCACATAATCAACATTGGAGCAGAACTAAGTCAAGAAAAACAAGAACAATACATTGCATTTCTTAAAGGGTATGAAGATGTCTTCGCTTGGACATATGAAGATATGCCAGGTCTAGACCCTTTTGTAGTCATGCACCACCTAGTGGTCCATCCGGATGCTAAACCTGTTAAACAAAAACTTAGAAAAATGCATCCCAAAGTGGCTCTGCTAGTCAAAGGGGAGTTAGAAAAACTCTCGAATGTTATCTTCATACAAGCTATTGATTATGCTGAATGGATCTCCAATGTAGTTCCAGTCACCAAGAAAGAAGCCACCAAAGTTAGGGTTTGCACAGATTTCAGAGATATTAATGCTGCATGCCCTAAAGACGACTTTCCTCTTCCAAATATGGACCAAATTATTGATTTTACTGTCGAAAGTGGGATGATGTCCTTAATGGACGGATTCTCCGGCTATAATCAGATCAGGATAGCTCCTGAAGACCAGGCTAAAACAACATTCATTACCCCTTGGGGTACCTTTTGCTGGAAAGTGATGCCCTTTGGCCTAAAGAATTCCGGGGCAACTTATCAACGGGCCATGACCTACATCTTTCATGATATGATGCATGATATCCTACATGATTATGTAGATGATATTATAGCTCGCTCTCTTATTGAAGATCATCATTTAGATGATTTAAGAAAAGTTTTTAATCGATTACGAGAATATCTCATTCGATTAAATCCAAAAAATGTATATTCGAGCTTTGGTAAAATTAACTAGTGCTTCATGGACATAAGTGCATCAAATGAGTATTTCACGAAGTGGGTCGAAGCTATGCCTTTAGCTTCCTGCACTGGTTCACAAGTCTCTAAATTTATTTTTAATCAAATCATCTACAGGTTCGAAATTCCTGCAAATCTCATCTCTGACAATGGAACTCCATTCAAAAATAAAGATGTTA
Source organism: Wollemia nobilis (assembly GCA_028583015.1). Classification (NCBI taxonomy): domain Eukaryota; kingdom Viridiplantae; phylum Streptophyta; class Pinopsida; order Araucariales; family Araucariaceae; genus Wollemia; species Wollemia nobilis. The sequence continues at coordinate 635,273 of JAQPPZ010008116.1, forward strand.
AAAAATTATGTCAAAAATATAAGATTCAACATCGCTGGTCTACTCCCTATTATCCTCAGGGTAATGGTCAAGCAAAAGCTTCTAACAAAACTCTAATCAAAATTCTCAAAAGACTAGTCAATAAAAGCGGTCGTGACTGGCATATTCAATTATATCCAACCCTGTGGGCTTATCGAACTAGTGTTCGAACCCCCACGGGCACTTCACCATTTGTTTTGGTATATGGTGCCGAAGCAGTTTTTCCATTTGAATTAGAAGTTCCTTCTTTGGCTCTGCTACTTCAAGACACCGAAGTAGGAGATGAATATCGCGCTGGCAGACTCAGTCAGCTGGAACTCCTAGATGAAAAATGCATCAATGCTTTAGAGCATCTCCGTGCATACCAAAACAAGCTTAAAAGAGCATATAATAAGAAAGTTCGTCATCGATCCTTTGAGATTGGCGATCTTGTTCTAAAAGAAAATAAAAAAAATACAAATGCAACCAAAGAACTGAAAGGTAAATTTGAGCCCAACTGGCTTGGACCATACATCATTACTACAAAATTTGAATCAGGAGCATATAAATTATCTACCTTAGATGGTAAAGAACTTAAAGAACCCATGAATATTTTACATCTCAAACGTTATTATGCATAAATTTGATTATTTCATCCATGTATATATTTGTTCAAAATCATTCAAAAACCTCAAAAACATTCATAAAATCTTCAAAAATCTTCAAAAATATTTATCGCATTTATTTTGTAAAGTTTCTTTTGCTTTAAAACAAAAATCAACATAAAAAATCCAAAAACAGCTATATGCTTGACTCTTTCGAAACCAAAACAATATACAGAATAAAGAGAGAGTCAACATTCTCAAAACTTTCTCAAAATCATTATTTTCTTACAATTATTGCAGTTATATGTTTCAACTTATTTTGGATAAAACTAGCATTTATTTGGCATCCCTCACTTGCACACTCACACAATAAATATCTTGATTTTATCTGGCATGATTACTAATCTCTCTTATATCAAAGTTCACAAAAATCAATTAAATAAAGTTTGAGCATAGAGAATTGATCTTGGTATTTACTTAAACCAAGCACATCTTTTCACAATAAAATGATTATATTTGTAATTTCCATGTTTTGCTACATAGTAGAACTGATTTCTTGAGTGAAAAGTTTCCCCTGCTATCCTATCATGCACATGGTCTAGAATCTTTGAGAATTGGCAAAAGGACAAGCTCACCCCTACCCGAATAAAAATCCCTTGCTCTACAGCCTAATCCGAGCAAGTATCCCTAGAAAAAGAAAAAGAAAAGAAAAGTTCAAGAAAAAGAAAAGAGAAAAGAAAAATGTTATTCTATATCATTCCAAGCAATATTTCAAGCACTATCCAAGAAATCAAGCAAAAGAAAAATAAGCAAAGTTCAAAAGAAAGCAAGAAAAGCAATAAAATCCCTTTCCCTACCCTTTGAAAAGAAAAGAAGGGTTGATGAGCTTGAATCCTTGGAATTCTCAATTATTCGAAAACTGAGAGGTAAGCCCCATAACAAGTGGTTTGTGCCCAACCCGCTTGGCCTTGGGTAACTCCTAGCGTGGCGATATGTCCGTCACATTAGCGACCTTCTTTTGTACGGACCTATGTCCGCTTATGGATTAGCTAGCTCTTGATAATCCGATCTACATAGTAGCCTAGTATGGTTATATGCATCTACATCATGGTTAATGAACACTTAGTTGGTTTATTCAAATCACTTGTATCATAGTATCTTGCTCAAAAGCGGTAATTGAACCATACAATTGCACACACATTTGTATTTGAGAGATTTTGTCTATCATTATGATAAATCAAGATTGGCAATGAATTCACTTATGCACATGGGATTCCTTATAAATCTAATTTTTTCTTCAAAATACTTTGAAATATTATTTTTGCAACTTGTTTGGAATAATCAAGTACAATTATTTACCACAAAGACAACTATATAATAGAAGAAATCAAAAATTTCAATTAAAACATATCATATATATCTTATTGACTTTCGCGACGATGGTATAATTCCAAAACCAAAATTGGAGTTTTATGCTTAGCGCAAGTCCTCATTTTCATCTTTTTTGTTCATTAAAAATCAACCATGCAATAAAACTATCTTTTCTTTGATCTTCGCGATGATGGTATAAGTCTATACCTACATATTCTATACCTAGCGAAAACCATTGTAACAATATTTTCTCCAATTTATCAAAATTCATAAAAACCATATGACTTCATTCTATTACACAAATTATGCTTTTCAAAAGCAAACACATTTTTATTATTTCATATCATTATGTCAACCTTTGCATTTTGCAATGATGGTATAATTCTTAAGGAATTATTCAACAATTTTTATCACACTTAGGAATTTATGCCTAGCAAAAATTATTTTACAATATTTCATGCATAATATTTTTATGGAAATCTGAAAACAAACCATCATCATCATCATCATTTGCATCATCACAACAAAGTCTTAAGACAGTCTCTTAAGCACTCTTTTCTTTTAACAATATTTCTATCCTGGGACTAGCTTGACGACCGAGTGAGCAGTGACTCCATGAAATGGTCTATAATAGCGACAATGTCCTTTGAAATTATTGTTAGAAATCTCTTTTTATTTTTTATCACATTTCATTACAACCAATCAATTTGTTACATCAGATTATTTCATTTAAAATATTTATAGCATGACATCCAAGTTATAATATTTTCCAAAACGACATAATTACATGAATCATCAATAAAATCATTACATCAATCAACTCAATCAATCAATCAAACATAAAAAGCATCATAAGCATCACATAAGACAAGTCATATGATCAAAAAATATCTCATCTATATATATCAACAGAATATATACATCATCAAAACTAGATTGGTATGCCACAATCTGTACCTCGGCATACTCAATCCTCTATCAATACAAGTATAATACAATCTCAGTGGCAGTATCCCGCCCTCTAGCCTCGAGAGCCTCTAGAGCTCTTGGCCTCATCTCCTCCCCCGCCCTGCGGAGGACGAGGTGGTCCCATCGCAGTATGTGTGGTACTGCGAGTCCTCGTCATCGACCGGGATGAGCTCCTCGTCGACCCTGTCCTGATAGGATCTGCTATGGCAGGTGGCACTTGTATCCTCTGGCCCTCTGGCACCGCCTGGTAGTATAGCGCCTGATAGAATGCGGTCTGAGAAATTGACCGCAGATAGCTCCCCGAGTGCTTACCCCTCCGCCTCGTGCCCCGAGACGAGCATTCTCGTCTCGTAGCCGTGACACCTCGGCCTGGTGCTGTGCAGCTGCATCCTGTAACATCTGCACCCGAGCTCGCAGACGATCTCTCTCGCCCGAAGAGTAGCCATCTCGCTACTCTCTCCAATGTCCACACCCTTGCCCTTATCAGGCGATGGTGGCCTCTGTGGAGATGGGGGTCTCACCTCCCTCCTCTCCCTCTCCCTCTGTCGTGGCCTCTCCTGTGCCTGTGGCCTCCTTTGCTCTCCTCTGCCGTGACCCTGGGCTGCCTCTACCATCGCCTGGCATCGCCTCCCTATCCGATGCACAACTGCGTGGATCGGTCCCTGTGCCCTCGTCATCCGAGGAGGGCGGATGCCTATGTACCAGGCATCGTAGCCATCGGCTACTCCTGCGTCGTCCCCATCCACTGGCTGAATGGGGGCATCATCCGCGTCTTGACTCCAGAATCACTGCATATCTGGAGCCCCGCTAACTGTGGTGTTATCCCGGACGGTCCGAGAAAACTCGTAATCCCTGAGAGATGGGATCCCCCATCGTAGACCGAACTGTCGCAAAACTCGGTCATAGCGGTGGAGCTCCACCTCTCCCCTCTCCATCCATAGCCAACAGACTCGCCTGATGCGAGCCAGCTCCTGTGCATCCTCTGCCCACCCTGGATGCTGCCTCCACGGCCTCTAGGTGATCTGGTCTGGGACCAAGTCATCCAGTAGTCTCCGGGACACCGGCAGGTCGATCCGTCGCTGTGCCCCTCTCCGGAGCCACCAGTAGAAGACTCGGGGCCTCTCCCCGTCAACCCCTGTCAGTGGAAGCCCTACCGGCCTCCGCACCGCAATGTGCTCCCAGCACCAAACCTGTAGGAGCGATGTCATAACCAGACATCGGCCGCCCTTGTATACGACCCCATGCAGGATCCTATACAATCGGCATAGAACAAAGCTGCCCCAAGCAAATCTGTAGCCATGGTCGCGCATGTCGCAGATCACATCTGCCAGCATCCATGGTACCCTACAGCCGCTCTGGTGGCACAGCAGAAGTCCACCAACCACCCCGACCAAAACTCGTGTCAGTGTAGATGCCCCAGGCATCTGGCGCAGTGCCTCGATGTTCACTCCGCCCTTCTCCAGGGCGAAGCTCGGGTCACCGCAGAGTCGTCCCATCACGTGGCCCTGATTGGCCGCAGGTGTGATCATCCTCCCTTGTATGGGGATTCTAAGAATCCTCCATACATCCTCTAGTGTGGGAGTCATCTCCCTGTCGGTAACCGGAAACATGAAGAGCCCGAATACCACCTCTCTACTAGGGCCGTCAGTAGCCCCATGTCTGTAGATACTTGTGGCATCTCTGCCACATGTAGTAAGCCGGCCTGTGCTAGCTGATCTCGCTCTGCCTGTGTCAGAGCGGCCAAGTCATCTCTTAATCCTCCATATTTCCACTCCCTGCTCTTTAGTAATCCTCTCTGCAAGCATAAACATCAAAACAACAAACAATCATTAATAACAATTTTAGCAATCAATAATGCAACTTAAAGATCAAAATTTTGCAATTGATGATATCGCCCACTATTGGCCGATATCGTCCGAAATTTGAGCAAAATCGTCTCCGATTTCGCGTGTCGAAATCGTCTCTAATTTGACGAAATCGTCCCTTTTTCGCCGATTTCGCCCTTGGGCGAAATTGACGAACTTGAGACGATTTCGTCGAACTAGGGACGATTTCGTCCGGACGACGTCGATGGCCAAAAACGGCCGCGATGCTCAAAATTCACCTAAAAATCCATCTAAAAAGCATGTAAAATCAAATTAAATCAATTCTAGATCAGTTTAAACCCTTACCCGTAGACCGCGGCGGACCTCTGCAGATCTGTGCGCTGTCTCTACCATTTTTGCTCCAGAGCTCTCAAAACAGTAAAATGAACAGTAACAAATGAATTAGGGTTTTACCCTATTTTTCTTAATTTTATTCAACAAATAATTTTTGCTTTTCCGCGTTTTTACCTCAAACGTTCGATTTGGGTAAAAACACGGAGGGGGCACCATAGTAAGTTGTCGTACGATTCGACCAAGAATCGTCGCCTAAAAATGGGAATAATTTTTTGCTTTCTCGTAGATCGAGAAGAACTCATCTTTAACGCATTTTCTTCGGAAAATTCGCTAAAGAGGGGGCAAAATGTAGCACCCTAAAATTGGCGCAGTAAAATTGGAATAATTACATTCACCTTAGTAAATAAATTTAAATTCAAATTTAACCTCCCAAACCGCCCGTTAACCGTTGAGAAACCCGTTTCCTCCTTTTTCGTGCCATTTTTAGCAGTTGTTTTGACCGTTTGACGATATCGTCTCCGATCAGACGATATCGCCCTAGATTTGACGATTTCGTCTGGACTAGAACGTCCAGACGATTTCGTCGCAAAACTGAATTTGCATAGTTGGAATCCGTTCCAACGGGTCTCCAATCCGGGCAGAAGCGTGTCTGCGCCGTTGGGACCCTTCCCCCGTTGGAGATCTCCCAAATTGGGATGATCTCCAACCTCCCAACAACTATCCTATGCCTATTTAACTCTAAGACTTTTCCCTCCCCAACCCCTCGCTGAATTTTTATGCAAATTGAACCCTTATGCTCTAAAACATCGTAATTCATATTTTGCATTAGTCCTATAGTCATTTCATTGCAGGTACACCACTGGTTTTCAGCCGGAGCCAATACCTATCGCAGCCGACGAACCTGTCAAGATCGGAGGCGATCTCGTCAAATTCGGGACGATCTCGTACTGATGCGAGACGATTTCTACTACAGCGCACATCGAGGCAATCAGTGCCTGGAGTTTGTTCTTTTGTCTCTTTTCTCTGTCATTTTATGTTGTAAATTAGATTGTTTATTCAGTTTTTATATTATATTGCATTTGGAGTTCACCCATTTTGTCTAGATTGCAGATTAAGATCATATTCTCGCTATCTAAACACGGTTATTTGCATTTACTTCTGTTCTTGTATATTGTTCAACACTCATATTATTGTTTTACATAGTTTGCCCCTGTTTGCAAAATAGAATTTCTCGTATTTCGCATCTGTTTGCTATTTTGCAGGTCTCTGATGAATTCGTCTGACGAATTCGTCAGATTTCAGACGATCTTGTCAGTTCAGACGATTTTATCAAATTGAAGGTGATTCTGTTGAATTGCGGACGATCCAGATCGCTTCAAGCTTCGTAAACTCCATCAGACTTCCGGATCAGGTAATCTTCATTGGCCTCCTACAAATTCTCTGTTTTTGTTTTCCTTTCTGTTCGTTGTATGCATTTAAATTGCATTTTCATGTAGTTTAAGTTAGAATCATTCGGCCAAACCTAGGATGAATGTTTAAAAATAAAACGAACTCATCAAAACTCATTCCCAAAACCTAGGCGTGGAAACTGCAGTCAAATGTTTCTTGGTGAACCCACCATCCGTCGAAAAATCACCAAAATGCACCTCCCTTGAGAGGCGGGACCTTCGCAAAGTCCTCTCGTCCGAGGTACCGCACCATCCTTTTCCCATCCTCCTTTCGGGCGCGGATCCAATAGCCTGAAGGTAGGGGTGCAAAAAATTTGGAGCGATACAAAGAGTACATTGTCATTCATTGTTAAGTTCATCTTTGAGATTTGCCTTGATAGATTTGTGGATGATATTTGAGCGCTACTTGAGCATGATTGATTGAGTCTTTGAGAAGGCCTTTGTGGATAGTTTTAGGACAGCCTTAATGGACAATTTTGGGACAACTTTGTGGATAGTTTTGGGACAACCTTTGTGGATAGTTTTGGGATAGCTTTGTGGACAGTTTTGGGATAGCTTTATGGACATCTTTGTGGATAGTTTTGGGATATATTTGTGGACAGAGTTGAGCAAGTTCTTGGTGAGCTTTCTAGAGCATATTTAGGCAAGTTATTGGTGAGCTTTCTAGAGAATATTTGGGCAAGTTCTTGGTGAGATTTCTAGAGCATATTTGAACAAGTTCTTGATGAGCTTGTTGGAGTAGATTTGAGCAAGTTCTTGGTGAGCTTGCTAGAGCAGATTTGAACAAGTTATTGGTGATATTGTTGGAGCATATTTTGGGCAAGTTCTTGGTGAGATTGCTAGAGCAGATTTGGACAAGTTCTTGGTGATATTGTTGGAGAAATTTTGGACAAGTTTTGTGTAATATTGTTATTTAGTTTTGGACAAGTTCTGTGTGAGCTTGTTATTCAGTTTTGGAAAAGTTCTATGTGAGCTTGTTATTCAGATTTGGACAAGTTCTGTATGAACTTGTTATTGCCTAGATTTGAGCAGATCAAAGAAATCATTGTATTGGATAAGGATACTTATTTCTGTGTGAATTATTATAAGGATATTATATGGTGGAGTACCCCACATTGGAGGAACCACGTTAAATATTGTGTCTCAATTGTGTGTGGTGACTTGTGCTCTTGCTTACTACTGCTATCTGAGTTATTAGTACACACTGTTATATTTGGTTATTACAATTAAGGGAATTAACTAATATTGATTTGGAAAGAAAGTAAAAAGTGGTCTTATACTGTTCACCCCCTCTCTCAGTATAATATTGTGCTCTTCAAATGTGACTATGAAAGATGTCTATATGTTAAAACAAGGTAAAGATGAAAGTTTTTTAGAATTTATATATCTTTGGAGGAGTCTAGTTAGACACTTGAGATATCTTACCTCCTCATGACATCCTTGAGATATTTATTGGAAATTTACAAGAAAAATATCCTATGCATTGGAAATGATAATTATCTCATCTTTTGATCAAGCTATAGATCTAGAAATAAGGGTATATCAAGCCCTTATTAGAAGAGGTCAACTTCAGATAAAGGAATATAAGACCACAAAAATGTAGTATAAAAATAAACATGTAGTTGGTGATGGGGTAACATATAGTAGGTATGTTAACAATTTTATTAACACCCTAAAAAATATGGTGCTTTGACAGCCACAAAAACCCCCACCAGGAAATTTCACAAGACTCAACATGCCTATGAATGTGGTACTAAAAAAACTTTTAGAAGCTAATATGATTGAGTTTCCTCCTATAAGGCATCCTGATACCATGACTAATTGGTATAAGCTTGGTCAAAATTATTAAAATCATAGTGGAGAGGCAAATGATAAACTCATGTAAGAGGTTGAAACACATGGTCCAAGACTTGATTGAAGAGGGTAACCTTGTTATAGAAGGTTCTCGACATAATCCTCCAACAAAAAATTAACCTCCTACTCAACAAGCACCCACAACAAATCAAGACATCGGTATCTTCCAAGACCCCCTTCCTAAGTGTGGGCAATAAGCTATTAATCAAGTGATATATCAAAATGTGCCTCCTTCCTATGATAATATGGTTGGTATAATAGCAATAACTACAAGGCAACAAGCACAAAATCAACTGACTCAACCTTTTTAGTAGGAGACGATTTCCAGGGTTATGTATAAGGGGTTGACCCCAAAATATATTTATAAAAATTTGGCGAATCGGTTTCAAAATCTAGATGAATAGTTTCAAAAAACATATAGAAGGTTCACTATTATTAGGGGTAATGTTGAAAAGTTAAACTTAAAATGGTAAAATTATTATAAAATTGGGGCGAATCGACCCAAAAGAAATTTACATCCATAATTTTTTGGCTAATGGACCCTGGTCAAGGATCCCAAATATTAGTCAATCCCAAATTTTGAAAATCCTAATTTTAGCCAATTTTGCGAAAATAGCCACTATGGATAACCCTAACGAGTTCTTCATCCAACCCACCTTAAAAACCTGCCTTAGTTTTGAAAGATACCCAAAAATAAGAACACGATTAGAAAACCCACCTTTAGTGTTGAAACCTCAACCTGAAGTCTCCTTTGACATTCAACAACAATTAGCTAGTACCCTAGCTAAGATATCCCTCTTAGAAATTTTGTAAACTTCTCCTATTCATAGGGAAGCCTTGTTGAAGCTTCTAAGGCAATAATTTGTTCCTCAAGATATTTCCTCTAGTGCTATATTTTATGTTGTAGGATCTCTTGGGATACATCACATCACATTTTTAGATGATGATATGCCTTCCTCAAACTTACGAGGGGATTCCTCCCTCTACATCACTACATTCATTAGTAAAATTTTTATCAAGCGTATTATAATTGATAATGGTTCTTCCCTTAATTTATGCACTTATCAATTCTTTCAAAAGTTTGGATTAAAAGAGGAAGATTTAACTAATATGACATCATCATCAAAACTTTCAATAATGAGTTCCTGGAGGCTTGTAGTATTATATCTCTCTCCATTAGGATCAGACCTAAGATCTTAGATACCTTTTTTTATGTGGTATCTTGCCCTACATCTTTTAATCTGCTTCTTGGATGCCCTTGGGATCATGCAATGAGGGTTATCCCTTCCACTCTTCATCAATGTCTTAAGTTCAAATTTAAATATCAACTTGTCACCATTTTGGGTGACCCTCATCCATTTGAATATTGTTCTATGGTTGAGTAAGCTCGATATGATCTCAATTTATGCCCATCAGTTTCCTCATATCACATAACTAAACAACTTGAAAATCTTAAAGTAAATGAGGAACCTATAATAAATGTTTCATCATGGGATCAAGATAATCCATTTCTTTAGGAACATCTTCTGGATCTTGCCAAACTATTGCATTCACCAAGGGCTATGGGTTTACCCTGTAAGAAGGGTGAAGTTGTACACATTGGCACATGTACCTTTATCTTCACATGTATGGCCCTTGAAGAAAATATCTATGGTAGAAACCCTTACCCTGTAGAGTATTCTTTTACCCATTGTTATCTATCCAATGATTGCCCACTCCCTAAATAAATCATGTCTAGCATGGGATACGTAGGTAAAGGATTGGGACTAGGTTAGAAAGGCATTCAAGAGCCTTTGGATGTCAATATTTGGCTGGGGAAGCATGGCATACGCTATATAGCCAACAACAAAAAACTTTTACCATCTGATAATAATGATCACCTCATTAATTATGCTAAATATTTAGATCATCAAATCTCAGAGTGGAGTGATGAGGATGGCAATCCACCTTATCCCTTAGATATCCCATTTTGCAACATGGTAACTCTAGTACATCTTGATATAGATGTGACCCCAAAGGAGTGTAGTAAAGAGGATACCCCTTGTGATGTGAATTTTGAGTATACCTTCTAGAGTAGTTCCTCCTTTGATGGTTCTATCCCTTGTGTTGTGCAAGTCGAGTCCTCTTATCCTTAGGATAACCTTGTTCCTCCATCTCATAGAGACCTTGTAAAGATGGGGATATCCCCCCTTTCATCAAGAAGTATGGCATAGTTAGATTTTCAATGATTATTTTGTAACAACCCCCAAATAATATGTTATCGGCGATCTTCCTGATAAGAGTCATGAAAGTGCCTTACATCGTAGCTCTTTCTTTGATGGGTCAATTCCATGTAGTATCATCTTGTTTGTTAAAATAGGTGGTACAATCAAAATTTGTGATGACTTTAAAAGATCAAAACACTAATATTTGAAAATAAAACTATGCATGACTCTGCATTTTCATCTAGTTTAGTTTACATCCTACATCTGGTTTGTTTGATTCATACATGTATGATTATCTATCATACTTTGCATGTTTTCCTGATATTATGTTCTGCTTGAATTTTGCTTGTCATATCATTGCATTTATGCTTGCTCATATTTGCATGACTACTTGATAATATATATTATTAGGGATTTCATGACAATGGCAAGTGATGATACCTAATTAGGTCATAGATCACATGCATTGCACTCACACTAGGGCTCTAATGCCTATAAAATCCCCAATCTAAGGCCCATATCCCCATGCATCCTCATCCTTGCATTTGTCCATCCCATTTTCTTTTCTTCTTCTTCTATATTCCTTACCCTTGAAATTTTTACAATGATGATTAATTTCTCTTCAAGTCAAAGAATATAGTTCTTTTGTATATCCTTTTCTCTTAAATATTTTTCTTTTTCCATTTCATCAAGACAAGGGTATGTGTTCTTTTCTTCTATTGGTAACTCATACTTTATTCACTCATTCTCCTTTCTTGATCTTCTTCTTCAAGAAGGGTGCATGCATGTATTGTTATTATTCTTCATCTCTATTTCTTCTCTCTATTTTCTAGCACATGCACACACAAGTTATGCCTCACTCTATTCACTCATATTTTGCATACACCACACCCCTATCAGGTGGCACTAAATTCAACAATTCAATCATATTATTTCAACATCCCATAACAGATAGCTTCATGGTCACAAGTGAGGGGTAGCCTCCAATCGATCATTTGTGAGCATACATACTAGTGGGTATATCTCTCTCTTTCTCTCTAGCCATCAACAAGCACTACACCCATAGCGGGTACCACTTCACTCATCCATATTTATGAGAATAACACCCTTTAAGGATAGCTTCATTTCCACATGCAAGGGGTAGCCTCCATCTTGGTCATTTGCAAGCATACATCCTTATAAGAGTTTTACTCCTACTTTATTTTTTTCTTTCTTTTTGACCCTTTTGGATATTTCACTTTCTTTTTTTCTTCCTTTTTTCACTTTCTTCTTCTTTTGCCTTTCTCTCTTCTTTAATTGTTTGCTTCTTCTTCTCTCTTCTTTCTTTCCATCCTTTCTTATTTCCATCAGTTCATCCATGCATTTTTATTTGCATTCATTTTAGCTTGCATGTTAGATTGTATTTCATTGTCATATTCACTCATGAATTTCATTTACTTAGGATAATTTTGTATTGCATTCATTATGTTTGTGATCATCATGTAAAAAAAAACTTAAAATACAAGTAAACCCTTGTCTTTCCTATTGTCTCTCATCTCTTGCCTCCCTTTGGTGCCTTCTTGTTTTTCGCTCTCCTTTCCTCTGAGTCTATCATTTTGAGTTTCCTTAGGAATTTTCTTTTATTCATTCTGAAACTCAAGGGGGCACCCTAGACTGAGAGGCATTAATATTCATAATACCTCATTTTGCATGTAAAATATGAAATTTTTCTAAGTGATATCATTTTGCACCACCCCTTTCTTCTAAACTAGCTACCCTTTTTCTACTTGTTTTTCTTCACCCATAGGTTTCTACATCTTATTTATGATGCATTTACCAATTTGTAAATGCATCAAAGAGGGGGAAAATGTAGACATGGAAAATTGTCCCACCCTAGTGAATTATTTTCCCTAGAACCTCAAGGAGACCCTCCAACTTACCCAAAGCCAAGATTGGACCTCTCTTCTCCCTCTTCCTCCTTTTTTTCCTAGTTTTTCCAAAATCATGATCATCCTTTATGGGGCACAATTTTGACAAGTTAGGGTTCTCGTAGAAAACCCTTTTGAGCCAAATTCTTTAAATTTGGTCCTTTCTTAGGGTTTTACCACCTATTTTTATTTCAAATCCCTTATAAATAGAGGGTTTTGGATCTCCTTTTCACCTAGAGAAGAGATATTGAAGGATATCAAGAGGTAAGTTATAACAAGCATTCTATCTAAGAAAGTTAAATCACAAGTTCTTTGGCAAGTTTCTTCTGGTGTTATTCTATTGCATTATTGATTTTCTCCCCTTGGTGGACAAGTGTTGGAGCCTTCATAAGGAGTTAACCATCTTGTGGAGGTGTTCATAATTTTTTTGTTTCTTTCACTACCAATTTGTTTCACATATTTATCATTCTTATATTGTTAATTGCATTTTGATTTTTGCTCATTTTGCATTGGTCTACTATTCTCTTTGACCTATCATGAAATAGCACCTTGTATTTGCAAGGCATGATTTTGGTAGATCCAAGATCATGGATGCCCCGTACAAGGCACAATTTTGGTTGCATCAAGTTTGGGGTAAGACTTGCTCCCAAACCCTAGGTTTGTGTTTGCATGCTATATTTAGGATATAATACTATTTTTTACATTCTATTCCTTGCATTAATCGATTTTATTGCAGTTTGTTTGTTCATTTCCAAAAAGGGTCAACATTCATTCTTGATTTCTAAAGGTCAACTAAAAGGACCTAGGGGGATTGAATGTTGTTCTCCCAAGCTCTACTACATAGTAGCCTAAGCAAGATCCCTAATGTTGATAATGTTTTCTAGGGTTTTGTAAAAGTATTTCTTACAGGTTGAATATAGGGGATATTTTTGGACTCAAGATAAAGCTTGGATCAAACATCTAAATAGATAAGTGTCCTAGTAGATCTTTAGGTTGCTTGTTGATTATTGTTGTTCATTTCTTTTCAAGACCTAGAATACAAACAAAATGAAAGAATTTTATCCCTTACTAGGTATTTGAAAGGATAAGAGCATATAATGTGCATCTAGGATTTTGCCTTGTTTGTGCATTTCACTTGTTCCCTTGCTCAAAAAAAAGTAATTCATTTCTTGCAATCTAGGGTTAGAGATCATTTGAATATAAGAATCATATTAGGGTTAGTTATTGTTCTCTTGCATCTTGTATATTTTGCATTGCACTTTTATTTGCATAGTTTAGTTTATAGAGGCCAAACATAGGTGGATGCTTAAATTGAACAAATTAAACACTTCCACCCTAGACTTGGAGCGAGTCCTAAAACCATTCTTGGTGAACCCTTTTATTTATCCACTAAGTGTAGATATATAACACACCCCCATGTTTAACCTTGAATCCCAGTGGATCCAATCAAAAATTGTATGCGGTAGAGCAATTTTTCCCCTCTACACTTGGTAATAGATAGCATAGTCTAAAGTTCCATGCAAGTATCTGAAGATACTCTTCATAATAGTCCAATGTTCATTTATTATATTGGATATATATCTACTAACTACTCCCACTACAAGTGCAATATTAGATCTAGTATAGACCTTTTTATACATCAAAATACCAATAGTGCTAGCATAAGGAACATGGTGTATTTCTTTAATTTTCTCATCTATTTTAGGACACTATTCTGCATATAACTTTTTATCAACAGGATATGGAGTACATACTAGCTTACAATCATGCATCCTAAACCTCTACAGTATCAAATCAATGTATTTCTTTTGATTTAACCACAAATTTCTATTTGCATGATCCCTTATTATTTCCATATCTGAAATAAATTTCACAACACCCAAATCCTTCATGTCAAATTTAGAAGATAACTGAGATTTTAGTAACTTTATCATGTCCTTACTATTACCAATTAATAGCATGTCATACACATACAAAATAATGATAATATAATTTTTACCTTCTTTTTTAAAATACACACATGGATCTGCTTTGCTTTTTCCAAACCCAAGTGTCAAAACAAACTTATCAAAATTTTGGTTCCACATTCTTGGAGATTGCTTCAAGCCATAAAGAGACTTTTTCAACTTGCATATCATGTCCTCCTTACATTTTACCCTAAAGAATTTTGGTTGTGACATATATATATCTTCATCAAGTTCACCACATAGAAATACTGTCTTTACATCCATCTATTCTATTTTAAGATCAAAAGCAACAAAAATATCCAAAAAAAATCTAATTGAAGTTAGTTTAGCCACAGGAGAAAAAATCTCACTAAAATAAATTCCCTCAAATTGAGAAAATTATTTTGCTACTAGGTGAACCTTGTACTTATCCAACTTTCCTTCTATATTATACTTCTTATTGAATGTCCACTTACAACCAACATATTTTCTTCCTTGGGGTAATTTCACCAAGTCCCATGTCTTATTTTTATCTTGGGACTCCAATTATTCCTCCATAGCCCTTTTCCAAAAATTATTCTCACTTGACTAAAGTGTCTTCTTTATAGTATTAGATTATTCATCAGTAACTAATATATTAAATGTAAAACAAATATTTGAAGGGCTATACCTTTCTAGGAGTCTTCTCACTCAATATGATCTCCTCAAACTTGGAGTTCTAGGTTATCCATATTCAACTTCCTCCTCACCTTATTCCTCTAAATTTTCCTCTTTAGACTCTCTTTGTAGTTCATCTTCTTCTGTAGCACCAGGTTCTACCATAGGTTCTTCCTCCTATTCCAATTTTACTTGAACTATTTTAGGTTCTTTCCTTGGTTGAATTTTCTATTTCAAAACCCCTTTTGTTTCTCTAAATATCACATTACGACTATAAATAATATTATTTGTTTTTGGATTCCACAACTTATATCCTTTAGCACCAATACTAAAACCCATAAATATGCATTTTTTAGATTTATAGTCTAGATTAGTCCTTTTCTATTTTGGAACATACATATAAGCATCGCAACCAGGAACCCTTATATGACTAAGATAGGATTTCTTACCAGTCCACACTTCTTGTGGATTCTTGTCCACCAAATTTGAGGTAGGAGATTTATTTATGAGGTAAAAATTAGTTAGCGTGGTAGCTATCTAGAATTTCCTTTCTAACCCTACACCACTTTGCATGATTTTGGCCTTATCCATCAATGTTTTGTTCATTCATTCTGTAACTCCATTTTTTTGTGGAGTATACAGAGTTCTTTTTTGCCTTTCTATTCCACAATCCTTTCAAAACTACTCAAATTCATTAGAGCAATACTCACCACCATTATCACTTCTCAAAACCTTTATATTTTTCTCTATTTTATTTTCTATAAGAGCCTTAAACTCTTTAAATTTATTGAAAACGCAATATTTGTTCCGTAAAAAATATACCCAGATATTTCTTGAAAAGCCATCTATAAATTTAAAAAAAAAAATAGATTTACCTAAGTATGGTACTTTTGTATGTCTAAACACATCACTGTGAACTAGATGCAATATTCCTTCAGATCTTGTAGCACTACTAGGAAATTTGACTTGGGTTTTCTTTCCAAGAACATAGTGCTTACAAAAATCAAAATTTAATGGGCAATAAAAAACTTCTTCAGCCATACCTTTCATTTTTAATGTTCGAAGACCTTTCTCACCAATATGCCCCATGTGTTTATGCCACAACATTGTCTTCACTACAGGAATACTTGAATTTGCTTCTACCATATTATTATCCTCTACAACTAAAGAGTTATTGCAATAAATACTTATAGTGCTAACCTCAAGTCTAAATAGAGTTCCTATACAAACTTCCTTTGCCAACACCAAGACTCCACAACCATATTATAGCTATCCTTATGAATACCACAATAACACCTACATCATTCATATTACTTATGGATATCAAATTCTTTGCCAAACCTAAAATATGCAACACACCAAGAAGGGTTTTAATTCTTCCATATTTTAACCTCAACTTGACTCTTCCTCAACCTATTATTTTATATGTCGAATTATCTCCCAGGAAGACTTCACCTCCATTTATCTTTTCATATTTATAGAACCCCTCTCTATGAGGATTCATATGAAAGGAAGCACCTGAGTCAATCAACCATGAGTCATGGCATTCACTTGAGCATGTTGTAGTTAAGAACAAGTCCCATGAATATCCAATTATTTTTCTTCATTTCTACAAAATTTTCTTCATTAGATGATCGACTGTTATCAATCTTTTTAGATTTGTAGTATCTTTTATAATGCCCTATTTTACCACACTTCTAGCATTTCCTCTTTCTTGGAGCAACAAATTTACCTCTAGATCTTGATTTCTTTTCTTATAATTTATTTTTGCTTCTTTCTTGAGAATGACCTCTCACAACCAAGACATCCTTCTGATGAAAATCCTCAAAACATTTTTGTCTCATATCCCCAAATAGCAATTTTTCTACTATATACTCTACTTTCAATGTAGAAGTAGTATTGGTGATAGCCATAACTAGGTTATCCCATGAAATGGGTAATGAACAAAGTAAAGTAATACACTTTTACTCTTCATCAATTTTTACTTCAATGGAGTTTAATTGACTTACCATAGTATTAAAAGTAGTAAAATGTTTAGCCACAGATTCATCATTATTCCAAAGCAAATACAACTTCTTCTAGAGAAAGTTTATTTAGAAGTGACTTTGTTTGATACAAAGTTCCAAAATTATCCCATAATGAATTTGCCATGGTCTTTATCAATGAATTCAACAATACCAATTTAGATAAGCACAATATGATAGAACTCCTTGTATTATGATCAATCTTCATCTAATACTCATCTGTCATTGATGTTGTTTTTATTCCCAATATCACAATCCACTAATTTCTATCAACCAACAAATCCTCCATCTTGAGTTTCCATAACTCAAATTTTTTATTCATTAATTTTTTTAATATTTACCCATGTGCTTCTCGTCATTTTTTTTTGCCCAAATTCTTTCATGTATTACTCCCACTCAAGAATTAATTTATCAAAGGGTTGAAAATTTACTCCTTGAAAAAAGCTAAAAAAATCTAGCTCTAATACCAAATGAAGAGCAAAAGGCCCCAATAAACTAAATCTAGAAAAATAGTAAATATAGAATCAAAGGAAAAAAGAAGATAATAGATACACACATAACATAGTATTTCACCTAGGAAACCCTTACAAGAAAAAACCCAACACAATAATATCTCCTTATTGCATAAACTTAATCATTCCTAATACAATAATGTTCATCTCTCATCTCTCATCTAACCATGATGCAAGTGAAATTAAATAACAACACAAGAACATATTTTGTAATACCATAATAAAACAACCATGGGTTCAAATAATTAACCCTAAACAACCCATATGGGTCTAAAAATAGCTTAATAAACCTGGTGAAGATATATGGAGTGTCAGGTACCTTTTAGAGTTAACCCCACTAGAATAACATGGAAAATATTCAATATATTTTCAACATACAGGGCCAAAGAAATTAGTTATATTTTCTTTACCTATAATTATGAAAATAATTTTGCCTCCCCATTAAAATTAAAGTCATCCTATATCCCTAAAATAACCTACAACATTGTTCATTCCAACTAGGGCTCTTTCCAAATTTGTACACTCCTTTTGCAATAGCAACCCTATAGCCATGCTAACAATCCTCAATGATAATACTATAAAGTTTTCCCTTATTGAACTAATATTATATAAGATTGATTTAGATACAAAAAATGCTTTATACCTCTTGATACATTATATTCATTGCCTTAACAATTTAACTTTAAGGGGGATGGGCTTTTTGTAATTAATTTTTAATCATATAGATATGTAGTTACCAATGGTAAGTGATGTCATATTTAAATGAACCTACCATTATAAACGGGAGGTCTAACAATCCAGATATACCCATGCCTCACTTACATCAAAATAGTAGGAAGCATCATGGATGGGATACCACCTACAAGGAAACCTTTGAGGTTTTTAATCAAGGTAGGATCCAAATTGGAATTAGTCCTTGATGCATAGATATATCTATGAGTTGAAGCCATGGGGATTACAAGAAAAGAAATTGCGATGAAAGTAAAAAATAGGAAAAGGAAATACTTGTAGAAAAATAAAACCTAAGTTATGGGGGCAATGCACCAAATAATTAATATCTCAACTTTTAATTGCAAAAAGTCGCCATGAACTATGGCTAATTGAACACAACCAAACAAACACATTTCCAAGAATAAAAACAAGTTTAAGAAAAAAGGATAGAGAAAAATTAGTCATGGCTTTTATTAACATGCTAAAAATTATTACAAGACAATGAGGCTCAAAATATTTGATGCTCCTTAGGTAGAAGGCCAAGGTTGAAGCTCTACTTATTACAATGAGAAAGAAGGGTAAGAGGCATATTCCACAAGTCCAAGTACTAGGTATGAGCAAATAATTCCCAATGCCTTTACAATAAAATTTAGGTATATTTATAATTTGTAAGGAGGGTTCCTTCCATCCAAAGTTCTATGTAAAAGGCCTACAAATTATCCTTTGCTTATGCAGCCAAAATTCTTCTATGACTATAAATAAATTCAAGGTCTTTGGATCTAAAGCCATAAATATTGAGATATTTCAAGCCTTTGAATGATCAACTATCATTGATTTATCTTTTTGCTACAACATTGGGGTGGTTGCATCATTTATTTTCTATGGTATTTTTCCTAGAATTCTTCAACTCATTAAAACAATAAGCATAGACTTCTTGACTAGTGTAAATTGGTAGGGTAGGCTCATGCATATAGTGGGTGGTTTTCATGGCTGACATGTGGTTATTTTTGATAGGCTTGTCTATAAAAGCTATTCTTTACAACCAATGGTACGTGGTCCTTTTAAATTCTCCATCTGCTTTCCTCCTTACACATGTATATGCCGCATGTTCTTAAGTGAGTTGGAACCTCCTTTGGCCAGTGGTAGGCCTTTATCACTTGAGCAGTGGTACTTTCCTCCTTAGTATCTTGAATGATCACCATGTATATAGAGTTAGCGTTTGTCAAAGCTTTATTTTCTTTTCTATGTTGTCCTTCATTAGAAGGACCATGTAGACTATTGAATTGAAAATAAATGGCTAATTGGCCTTAGCACCCTTTATGTGACTAATTTAGGGAGGAAGATGAGTGTTGGTCATATATGGAATATCTAACAATTGACATGGCTTCTAATCTTGTTATCCTTTTCTTTAGATCCCTTTCCTTTTGATTGAAGGTAATAAGTACCTTCCAAATATTATCCTTACTTCCAATTAAGCCATTTATGGATCCTAGTGTTCTTCATCCTACTAAAAGAACCAAACCTAGACTACTTGTTTTGTCCTTACTTAGAGAGTGAAAATTAGAATTCTAAAAATACGTGAATAACAACAACAAAATAAAATCTTAATAAAAGCATAAGGAATGAGAGACAAAAAAGAAGGAATATGTAGAAATGTTAGTGAGATGAGAACTTGCTCATATAAGCTCTCATTTCCTCCCACTCTTCTTTAGAGGGTGCTCTATCTTCTTGTGGCTTCTCAGAAGCTCAACCTAATCTACGTGTGAGAAAGTTGCTACTCCTTGCATGACCTCTCATGCTTGTATTTCAAGCTCCATCATAGGCTTGATAGTCTTCATGGCATCTTTTATTTTTAGGATCTTTGGCTATTTTTAGAAGTCCAACCCCCTTCCTTTTGCTCCTCTAAGGCCTACATTTACTCCTACTTTGAGAGGGGTGTAATATCACTTGTATAGTGATATGGTAGACCCTTTTGAATTAGAGAGTACATAGGGGCATGTAAGTCACTGATCACTTTATTTAGGTCTTCCATTTGAGCTACACATTTTTGCATTACTTTTTCCCCATTTAGAGTATCCTATATTTTGTTAATTTTACCTCTTGATTTTGGATTTTAGTAGCCTCTACCTCCTACTCGTTTGTGGTGGAAATTCAAGCATAGAGATATTTTGCTTTATTTCTTAGGGAATCAAGCACTAGGGTTTTCTCTATCTCATGAGTGATTTTTGCACTTAGTCAGGATGTTGTGCAAAAAAAATAAAAAATGGGACACCAAAGCTACCAAAATGGCTATGCTATCCCAAAAAAAGGTACAAACATCTTAGATTAGCTTGGTAATGTACTACTATAGGATTTCTAAGCTTCTCTTCCTTTCTTCTTCTACCTCCCTCTCAAAATCAGACCTATATGAGTTGATTTGACTCTCTATGATGAACAACTAGTCTAATAGTTCTTGACTTTTCCTTAAATCTTCTTCTAATAGGTAATTCATTTATTGAGAACTTGTGGTTTATTCTATTTGATTCTAGAGCCTCTTAATTTTGGCCTATGAGTGCCTAAATATACTCTTGACCTATTGGAGTTCCTTTTATCTCTTCTATAGTATCCTCTCCAGGGTTATCAAATCATGTTTGACAAGCGTGCTCATGTTTTTATTCACTTTTTCTATGCCCCTATCTCCAATACCTTGTATACTAATGGGTAACCTAGTTAAATGGTATTCTTGGGGCTACATATGCCCTTATAGCTTGGATATTTTCAATTCTAGATAGGAAAAGTGGAGAATCCTTCCTAGTATGTCAACCTAGATTTTGCATATGCTCTTCATTGACATGGCTACATTTTTCCTTCTTCTTTTGTTTATATTTGAAGATACTTCTTTGTATTTCTATGAAGTCTGGTAGTACACTTAGAGAAGTAGTGAAACTAACCACTAATTTACTTGATGAGAAAGGTAGTGTTGTTAGATTAAAAAATGAGCATGATGGGGTTGGTTGAGGAAGGGTAGCAAGGGTAGAATTCTCCCATCCAAGGTGTATTGGAGGCCTTCCCATGGGATTGTGGGAGTGGAGGCCAACGGTTTTAGAGCCTCAAGATTTTGTAGTAAAAGCCTCCCATGGAGGGTTGATGCAATAAGAGTTTCTGGAGGAAAGGTAATTGTTGAGATAATAGGGATGTGAGTTGGTGTTCATTGAGTTGGTGCCAAAGGTCACAGAGTTATTGCATCTATCATGGAAGAAGGAGAAGAATTGGTAACTTTCCCAACTATTTGGACCATAATAGCTTAGGAATTTTCCTTGGAAAGATGTTTTTTATTCTTCTTGGAAAGCAAGGGGCTAGTTTTGCAAGATGGCTCCTTCTTTTGCTTTTGTTGCATTAATGTGGATGCTTGATCCAATATTTATTGAATTTGGTAGTGTTGCTTATGCATTGCAACCTCTATGACCCATAAGATATATCCCTCCAATTAGGTGACCTCCTTAGATCCCACCTCCATGTCTATCATTCCTTGGATTTTATGATCATTTTCCCATTTCCTTCACTTATGTTAGAACTCTCTTTTTTGATATACTCTTTGTTCTAGAATTTTGCAAACTCTACATCCTCATTTTTCTAACCAAATGCTTATGCCATATTGTTGATTTATGTATATATTTTCCACCAATAATTGATCTTTCATATCTTCTATTTGTATTTTAACAAGAATTTCAACATAGGCACATGAATATAATAGTTTGGGTCCACCTTCCTAATTACATTGTAGAAGGCTTGGTAAGGCTTCCTCCCTAATGATGGTGGTGGAGCTTGTTCTAGAATTTTCTTGAAAAATGGTGTATCTTCTTCGTTTGTGGGATTTTAGAGGGCTTCCAAGTTTATCCTAGACTCATGTATGAACTTTATTGAGTTCTTCAATTTAATCATCCACTCTACAAACTTTTTTTTTGGGTCGTATTTCCACTCTTCCAAAGCATTTTGCAATTTGAATTTCTTGAGCTTATATTCTAGGAGATCATAAGCCTTGCATTTTACCAAGCTAACTCCATCAAAAATGAAGGGCAACTTGAAGAATTTGGTTTTTTTTCTTTTTCTAGCATACAAAGTGTCAATAATATCCAACTATCAGAAGGCTTCAATGGCAAAGATCCATTTGGACATGTGCTTTGGAAACTAGTATGCTTGCTTGCTAAAGCCATGCATCTTTATGGAAGTTTGATATTCAATATAAAATCAATCCCTAGGGTTTTGTCCCCCAAAAAAATTATTACAATTTAAATTGAAGTGCTCATGCCTCTACCCTTTAAGGGTTGTTAGCATTGGAATTAGAAAATTCTCAACAAAATCTTAATAAGAGGAGGAATTTGACCTCCTCAATCCTTCTATCCAAGAGGATACAAAGAGTGGATGGCCTAAACTATCCTTAGATTTAATGAGTAGTCCAAGATATATTCCTTGATTCTAGAACAAAATTAGACAGGTCATGTATGCCAAAAAATGGAAAATGTGACTAGTTTTATGAAATCCAACCAATCCTTCAAGGATATTTGCAATAATATAATTAAATAAATTGAATACCACCCTTTTCCTATTAGAGGTGTGTCTCATATAGTATAGGATCACCATTTGAGGCTAGAAAAGTCCCTTATCCTCATTTAAGTCAATTTGAATGCCAATATTTTTATCACATCCTTGGCACTAACCTTTGGGTATTTAATATCCAAGGGAAGGTCAAAAAATCTTCCCCCATCACATTGAATTCTTCTAGAAAATATGGGAGCTTTTCAAGGATGGCATTGTAAAGCTCAATGACACTTTCAAAATTAATTATAGTTGGTCCTATCACTACCATTAACATTATTTGAATTAGTTGGGAACTAATTACCACTCTGAAGCCCCCATCAAGAGCCCAAATCTCCTAGGTATCAAGGTTGTATATCTTGGTGCATGGGTCAATTATTTTGAAAAAACTTTACACTTTGGATATCATATACTACACTAACATTCTACTCTATTTATTTGAAGTTAGAAACACTTGTGATTTATTGTTTTCCGATATCCATTGATTACTATAGAAATATTTATTTTATTTTCATTACATTTTATTTTTGTTTTAGTTCTATTGACAATTTTTTACTACCTTACATTTATACTAAAAATTATAAATTGTTCTTCTCTTGCATTAGATTCTCTATTCTTATTGCTATTGTTTATTGTTAAAAATTGTGTGTCAATTTCTTTTCAATTTAGAAATATTTTCCATGTTTTCATCATAACATAAAAATCAACAAATAAAGTGTGTAGATTAATCAACAATCATCAATAGAGGAAGAAGTAGAAAACACTATGTAAATGGAGGGAAAAGAAACAAGAGAACAAAAATTCAAGACTCATGAATTAACAACTACAAATTTAGAGGTATTAAAAAGGGTAAAATATTCTAAACTTAAGAAGAAGAGAAAGATAAATTTCCAACAAATGCATAGTGTCATAAATATTTAAAGGAGTAAGAAGAGATCTAAAATAATCAAGTAAATAAGAGAAAAACAATAGTTTATACATATATCATGAAAGCAAGAAAAAAGAACTAATTTATTTATGGAATAATAGCCCAAAGTTATTCTAGATTAAAATTTGATAGAAAAATAAACAAAATATAGCATTACAAAAATTCAATGGTTGGAATATACAAAATAGTTATATGAATAAAATAAAGAAGAAAATACCCCTTTTGTAATCATCACAACAAGTAGAATACTAAAAATGGGGAGTAGAGGACTTAGCACCACACATCAAGGGATTATTTGACATCACCATCCAACATGGATATTTAAGGGATTGAAAAATAATTCTAATAGTACCTCTTTTCAAATGTAGATATGTAGCCAATCCCTCAAAATAATGATCCATTATGGACAATCACCTCTTTTCAAAACTATTTAAAAACATTTCCAAGAGTAGAATTAGAAAGTGGATAGAAGGAAAATAAAAAAGGATAAAAGAACTTGCAGGTTTTAGACCAAAATAATGGACAAATACCATGTCATCACTTTGAGACATATCATTGCAAAAATATAGAATGGAAAATAAAAACTTAATGTTTTTCATGGAATTCAAGATATTTTTTTGACATAGTGCCTAGAAGTAAATTATAGAGTATAATGGAAGGTTTAGGCATATTAGAAAATATAGAACAACAATTCACAAAATCTATGAGGAAGTTTGTGTTAAAATCTAAACACAATAAATACTTTCATAATGCATTCAAATTGAAACAAATATTAAATAAGCATGACCATTATCCCCTACTTTATTTGGTTTATATATTTACAAGTTAGAAGAATGGATAAATCTATGTGGAAGGGATAATGGTTGATAAAATTATTGAGTTTTTATTTGAACTTAAGAAAAAAGTATAATGAATGTTGTCTCTATAAAATAATGAATATTCAACCACCATTTATGTCATTTATTGTTCCATACCTAGGTGGATTGAACAACATTGAAAGGAATGAAAGGCATGTAGAGATTTCACAAATTATCCAAAACCTTGAATATGGAACACCATTGGAGCAAGATTACTCATGTTAAGGAGATAGTGCAAGAAAAATATAAGGTCTTGTTCATCAAATATTCAATAGTAAACAA
This sequence comes from Wollemia nobilis, assembly GCA_028583015.1. NCBI lineage: Eukaryota > Viridiplantae > Streptophyta > Pinopsida > Araucariales > Araucariaceae > Wollemia > Wollemia nobilis. The sequence continues at coordinate 660,279 of JAQPPZ010008116.1, forward strand.
TAAAAAGGAGATACACCATGAACAAAAGTGTTAAAAGGATCAATCTAAAAAGTAAGAAAGAGATGTATGAAAAATAAATTAGAATACACACAAGAGAAAACAAAGAAATATATTATAGATCAACAAATATAATTACCAGATTGGTAATAGACTATGAATAAGCTAAAGATACATCTAGTTATAGAAAAAGCTTCCTTAAGGATAAAATACAAGTAAAATAAGAAATTTTCCTAGGGTGGATGATTGATAAAATAAGAGAATAAATATATAGGTCTAGTAGAGTTACCATGATGAAAATGGGGACAAGAGACAAATATTTAGAAATAGGAGTCTTTTGAAAGGCTCATAATTTGTAATAGATAAAGGCTCGAACCCAATACAAGAAGAAGAGGAATAGAAGAATATAAAAAAAATAGGACAACAAGGAATGAAGGCAAATGGGTATGGTTGAAAACAAAAGGATTATGTGACTAGTCAAAAATATTTGAGAGACCAATATAACATGAAGAAGGAAGGTGGGAGACATAAAATATATGGATAATAAGGAATGGAAGTAAGTGGGCACAGGTCAAAAAGGAAAGGCATGAATCTCTTGTTAAAGGTTCTAAAATGAACATAAAAATAGTTACCTTTAGGAGCAATTAAATATAGTATGTTGAAATTATAGAAGATAGCCTCAAAGGATAGAATTTGGGCTAGGTATAATCACAAAAGGAATGGATATAATTATCTTATAGAAACTCATGAACATGATTGGTGTAGTACGACTTATGAAGGTTATAGGAAGACTATAGTATGATATCAAATAATAATAAATGGAAAAGGAATTTCAATGCAAGGATAATAAGTAAGCAAAACATGTTAAGCAACAAGGAGGTTTTGGATAGCAATCTATTATGGCTAGTAGAAGAAAAATAAAACAATGGATAATATGCTCAGAGGATAAAGGGGTCATTACTCATTCTAATTAATAACTATTAACCCTATGAGGTATATATGGATTGATTATCTATAATGGTATGCATGATAAGAGTTAAGGAGCTTCCTCCCTGATACAAAGTACAATATCGATGGAAAAATCCCACTACCATATAGATAAGCCTTGAGAATGAACTCCCAAGTTTGCTAAGAGATCAACCACTGAATTGCCTTCTCTAAAAATGTGGGAGAAATCCATGCTATAAAAGGAACGAGCAAGACAAGTTGCTTCATCAATTAAATTAGCTATTTTTCATCCTGGATGGGAAACTCCACGAATCATGTTGATGATGGATATGGATTCCCCTTCAATAATTGCATTTTTGATGCAAAGGTTCTTGAGATACTCTAAGCCAATGAAGGCCACTCTAGATTTATCCACCGTCGAATATTAGACTCCAAGGCAGTCCATGTAAGCTAGAATAATATTGCCATTTTTGTCTCTTATTGCACCGCCCGTGCTAGCTAAGCCAGGGTTGCCTTTAGAGGTACCATCAAAGTTAAGTTTGAACCACCTAACAGGTGGCAGAGACCAACGAACCTTCCTCCTCGGGTCAGGAGCAGGAGGGGAGCAGGCTAACAACACAAAACTAAGTCGTTCTTCCAAAAATCGCTCGCTCGAGGAGAGCACTAAAATTAATTTTGAAGGATTCAAATTGTTGAGATCCAAAGACACATTTTCTAACACCCTCCATAGAATCTTGAGGCTGATTTGGGCGATATTGTTTTCCACTTCTTTGAATGCCCTTGAGTTCTTTTTCTTCTACACTCCCTAGAAGAAGTGTGGGAGGAGAAATTTCCAAAAACATTTAATCCGGGAAGAAAGAAATGGTGACTTCCATTGGATGACATAGTCCATTAAGGAATTAGGAAACACCCATGCAACATCCAACCAAGAGAGAATGGAAGCCAGAATATTTTGTGCACTATGATAGTTGAGCAAAATATGAGTCATCGATTCCCAATAATTCTTGCATAAATAACACCTATTGACCAGGCACATCCCCCTCTTAAGAATATTCTCGATCGAGAGGATTTTGTTTTGCATAGCCAACCAATAGAAAATGTTAATCTTTGGCATTAGATTTTTAACCAAATTTGATTTACAAGAAAAAAGTCTTCCTCCATTGAGCTAAGAGTAATGTAGGCATATTTAATCGAATATGACTCATCTGAGTCCCCCATCCACACTAATATATCATTTGTTAAAATATTACGTACCACAATAAGCCTCAGGTCCACCAATAAAGCACATCACAATCTTACATCTGCATTGATGACTAGCTCTAGAAGGGAGGGAGACCAAAATATACATCCATCTTGGACAGTAATAAATTTTGCCACCTTTTAAAGCCTATGGGATCTATAATGAGAAACAATGGAGGCGTACCATGGATCATCCCCTAAGAGACATTCTCTTACTCAAATATCATCCTAGAAATTAACTGCCTCACCACTTCCAATAATACAACTGCAAAAAAACTTGAGGAACCTGTGAGATTTGATGAGGCAAAAAATTGCCTCATAAAAGACTACTTTGATAAAATTTTAAACCCATTTGGAACTGCTTATGTTGTGATTTTATGTTAATATTAGAGATACTATGCATTATGTGATGGTATTTACATGTTAAAATGATGAAAGTGCATATACTCTGTTTTGACTAATTTGTCCATGTTTTATATTCTGTTTTGGTTGTTTATTTCAAGTATATTCTGCATTAATTTAGGTATTACAATATTTAGGTACTTCATTCATAAGGTTTATGTTTCTTCCATAAGTGTATTTCACCATTTGCCCATTTTTTTTAAATTACTTTAAGGCGCCAAGAACTCTGTCAACAGTTGGTTGTGCAGGAAACTGGACTTTTTCCATACAAATTCCAGCCAACTGTACATATACAGCATGGCATGGAATTTGTCCACTCCAGCTCAAACCAAAAGTGGAATTAGTCATCTAGGTGCTCAAAGAAACCATATCCGCCACCACAGTTGGTCGCATGTGCTTATGTTGCTAGATATAACAACAACCTTGTTCTACTGCCTGATATTTCGAAGCTGCTCCGGAATAAGCGCAGAGGGTTTAAAACTGACTGAATGCGTCTTTAATCACCATAAAAAGGAGGTAAACGATGACTGTAATCATTTTAGGAGTATCCTTATCCATTCTTACACTTGTCCCTCACCGGTGGAAGCCAGCAGCTTGAGTGGAGAAGGCCTGAAGGGTCAAAACCCTGCATTTGTGGAAGAACAGAATTGAAATAGTTGTAACAGTCCTATGTAACAGCATTAAACCTTATCTTTAATGTACCTTATTTGTATAAATAAAGTGCTCCCATCTGGTTGAGAGGGATGGAGAGAGGAAATAAGTAATAGAAGTTTTAGATATTGTAATTGTGTATTACAGTAGCACAATAGTCTGTAGGTCTTTCCTTGCACTACTGTTATGTTGCTAGGAATGAAATAAAGGTGCATCATTTGTCATTTATTTATGTTCAATTCTGCATTGAGTGTGAGGACTTAATAGTTTAGAGCAAGTTTATTTGCCCTCTTTTGGTTCAGGAAGCAAGGGCCACTTCCAGGTCCAGAGGAGGGTTTTTACCTGACAAAATTCTGCTATTTTTGGTTATAGCAGGTCAGTAGAGATCTGATAGTTTTTGCATGGTTAGTGATTAGGATAATGTGGCATTTGAATGCATGGTAGGTAACTCATCTAGAATAGATTTTATAGCATAACATTTTTTGTTTTAGCTTCAGCATTTCCAGTCTGTATTTCCAGTTTGCATCAGAGAATTTCTGGTTAATTCAGTTTGCTACAGATTTGCAATATTTGCTTTCCAACCTTTGAATTTCATCATTGTCTTAGGTTTCATTTTCTGTAGGTGTGAAGTTTTAATTCTGAAAAAGTTTCATTGTTGTTATAGTTATTTATGTGATTTCCATTTTTGTTATTTTAAATTCTATCAATTAAATTCTATCATTTTCAATTCTGCAATAGTTCAGATTTGCTTTTCCTGCAACTGTGTGAATTTCAAATTATGCAAGGATAAGTAGGCACTCAGTTTTAGTTTCTAGGAGATTAAACGGGACACCTGACACCCCCAAAACACTAACTGTTCCATGAATAAGGCCATGATCTAGATGAACTAAAAATCAATCTGTTAACCCCTGCTTTCGTATATAGCCTTGGACACCGCCCTGGATTGACACATAATGATTAAATGATGAAGAATTGATGACACTCATCATTTTTGGCACCGTTTCCAGGGAACCTTAGGTGTTGTTAGGAGAGGTCTAGCAGTCCAGAAATTGTCCTGTCTCAGGAAATAATTTTTGGAGACCTGAGGTTTAGTTCATTTTAGTAAATAGGCATGAATGCATAGGCCAAGAGACGAGAGAGGGAGGTTTATTAGAACCGGTTCCTTCCCAGAAAGGCGTTCTTCCCATACAGGAGAAGATCTGCCTATTTATGATTATCCTGATAGAGTAAAAAGAGAATCATCTTCTTCATCAGTTGAACCATCTGCAGAACCTTTTGAGGAAGAACTTCTTGAAGCACTTGCTACTAGACATTCTTTTGTTCCTGATCCATTATTAGAACAAACAGAAAAAGCTGAATCAGTTAAATCAGAGGAGGAAAACATGGCACAACCACCACCTCCTGCTAGAACTTTTGAGTACCCTATACAATTAACTGTTGGACAACAAGCTCCTATGAAAACCATTTCTCCCTCAGTGTTGCCAATATTTAGGGGAATAGTGTCTGAAGATCCTGACCAATTTCTGTTTGAGTTTAAGATCTTGTGTCAAACATATGATTATGTGACTGATAATCAAAAGCTGAAATTATTCCCTTCCACACTTAAAGATGCAGCTTTACGTTGGTTCATGAGTCTTGACTCAGATTCCATTCATACCTGGGATGAAATGGAAACTACATTTTTAGACAAATATCAGGAGTATTGTAGGGTACGTAATAGAAAGGATGAGTTATTTTGAATTAAACAAGAAGAAGATGAAAATTTGGAAGATTATGTTGATAGATTTGCTTTTATCCAGAAAAGAGTTGGTCCTGTAGAAGGAGAATTGTTAAAATCTATCTTTCTAAGGGGATTACAAGATGAATCCAAGGAAGTACTGGATATAATGGGAAAAGGAGATGTACACCAACTTGAGATTGTTGACATTATAGAGTTGTGCACAAATTATTCTAGAACTAGGGACAGAAGGAAGAAGAAAAGTCCTAATAATGTAGACATCAAAGAATTGATGGAAGAAATGGCTAATATGAAAATTGATATACTTGTTCAACTAAACACTGCTTTAGGAGAAAGGAATACAAGAGCCAATTCTTCACCACCCCTGTCTATCTATTGTCCTAGGTGTAGAAATAAGCATGCTCTACAAGATTGTCCTTTGGACAAGACCTCAATCTCAGCAATCTATGGCATTTGCTCAAAGGAGCATAAAACTGATAAATGTCACCTTTTGCCCCATCTTAGGAGTGCTATAGAAAACCAAGTTGAAGAACTTCATGCTATTGGGCAAAGGCCAGGAGGCAACTTCATACAAAACCAAAATGCCCCTCGCTTTTCTTCAAATTGGGGACAAAATCCTTGGAATATGCCATGGGGATACACAAAACCTCCTCCTCAACCTTGGAATCAAACTTGGGTAGCTCCTCAAGATTGGTCACATTCTAGTTGGAATCAGCCATGGCATCCAGTTAATCCATCTTGGGTACCAAATCAGTCAGGGCAAATATGGGGGCAACAATACCCATCCTATCAAGGGCAACAGAGGTATCAACCACCAAACCAACACTTGCTGCTAGCCCCTAATCAAAATTTTTAGGGAAGAGTTCAACCACAGCAAACACAGCCAGTCAAGCAGCCTCCACTTCCAGCTCAGCCTATGGCTAACCCCAATAACAATAGACAAGCAACCCCTATTTATGGAGCTGAGTCTGAAGAGACTATTGCAGTCCATGTCCTTGACTGTAGTAACATCCAGTTACGTTCAGGGAAGGTTTTACCTGACCCTGCACCACCCACTATTGAAGAAATTGATGGAAAGCAAGAATTTTCAAGTCCAAAAAAACCACAAACAGAGCAAAAAGAGGAAAAATAGAAAGTTTACAAGGAAAAATTGAACCTATCTCAGCATACCTACCATATCCTGAAAGGTTTGACCACACTATCATTGCTCCTGAATCAGAATTAATCATAGAATTGAGGAAAATGTCTATCTCACTCCCTTTGTTGCAAGCAATAAAGGATGTACCTCTGATTAGGAAAACCATTCAGGAGCTATGTATTAGGAAACCTGGTAGGAAGAAGAAAGCCTTTCCTAAGACTGTACAAGTAGAAGGTAAGTTGGCTGACCTACTTTCTGGAAAACTAGTACCCCCTAAATATGGTGATCCAGGGAGTCCAGTAGTTACAATTACTATTGGGTTAGTTCAAATTCCAAATGTACTTATCGATTTAGGAGCTGCAATCAACGTGATGACTAAGGAAACCATGCAAAAATTGCAGCTCAATAACCTTAGTCCTACTACCACAGTTTTGGAAATGGCAGATAGGTCAGTGGCTAAACCGAAAGGAATTCTGGAGGATGTTGCCATTGAAGTATCTTCTTGGGAATACCCTATAGATTTCTTAGTGTTGCAGCCTAGAAACTCAGCTAATGGCTATCCTATTATTCTAGGACGACCTTGGCTTGCCACTGTAGCTGCATTTATAGACTGTAGGTCAGGTGAGATGACCATTTCAAATGGTGTAGACCTGAAAAATATTTCCTTGTATCCACCAGCCCAACCTTCAACCAAATTTTTTGGATAGATATGGTATCCTGAGTCTGATGAAGAACAGGAAACTATTGTCACCTTGGCCACCGTTGTAGTAAAAGAACATATTGAAGAACTTAATTCACCAGAAAGAGAAATCTTTGAACATGAAACAATTTTGGTGAAAACATTGCAAGAAGAAGGCCTTAGGGATGATCAAATTCTTGTCCATCATTTGTTATGGAAATATGAAGAACAAATTGTTGAACATCTGTCATCTATTCCACTACAAGAAAGCTCCTTCACATTGCCACATGGATGGCATCATCATCTTCTGACTTCTTTCACCTGTCCTATGCAAATGATCCCATCAGGTATCACATTTACACCAGAATCAAGAGTATTTCATACTCTACAGCCACATCATTGTCCCTTAAATGCTTTAATCAATAAATATGAGGCTGTCAACTCTGTTTATCCAGGGATTAAGCAGATTGAGATACAACCAGGAAATTTTTTGAACATTAATAGTTGGTTGACTAATGAGCAAGAAGCCAAATTATTTGTTGTTTTACAGAGACATGTTCAAGCTTTTGCTTGGAGTTATAAGGACATGACTGGCATTCACCCTGATGTGTGTACACATAGGATATACACTAAATATGTCAAACCAGTAAGACAACCACAAAGGCGTCTGAATCCCGCTCCGAAGGATATTGTTAAGGAAGAAATCGAAAAACTATTGGATGTAGGATTCATTTATCCAATTTCAGATAGTAGGTGGGTTTCACCATTGGTCATTGTTCCAAAGAAAAATGGGAAGATGAGAGTATGTGTGGACTACAGGGAATTGAATAAGGTCACACATAAAGATCACTTTCCATTACCATTTATAGACCAAGTGTTGGACACCCTTGTTGGTAAGAAATTTTTTTGTTTCCTTGATGGTTTTAGTGGTTATAATCAGATCCAGGTTGCACCAGAAGACCAAGAAAAGACAACTTTCACATGTCCTTGGGGAACATTTGCTTATAGAGTATTACCCTTCGGTTTGTGCAATGCACCAACAACATTTCAGAGAGTTGTTTTGGCTATTTTTTCTGATATAACAAATGAAAGTGTAGAGATTTATATGGATGACTTCACAGTGTTTGGAGATACATTTGAATATACTTTAGAACAACTTGAAAAAGTTTTAATACGTTGTGAAACATATCATTTGTCTCTAAATCTTGATAAATGTTTCTTGATGATGGAAGAAGGAATTGTTCTTGGACATCATATTTTTGCTTATGGAATTAAAGTTGATCCTAAAAAGGTAGAGGTCATCAAGAACCTTCCTCCTCCAAAAACTCAAACTGATGTCCATAGTTTCTTAGGACATATTGGCTTTTATCGCAGATTTATTGCTAATTTCAGTACCATTGCTAATCCAATGTTCGCATTGTTAACAAAGGATTCTGAATTTGTTTGGTCTACTGGGTGTCAACAGTCCTTTGAAGTTTTAAAGGAAAAGTTAACAACTCCACTTGTATTGAGAGGTCCTAATTGGGAGTTACCCTTCCATATTCAAACTGATGCTTCCAATACTGCTATTGGAGCTGCATTAGGGCAGATTGAAGATGGACAACACTATGCCATATACTACATTAGTAAAAATTTGACTGGAGCTGAAAAGAATTACACCACAACCGAGAAGGAATTTTTAGCTGTGGTGTATGCTATTAACAAATTCCGACACTATATCACAGGATATCAGGTATTCATTCATACAGATCATGCTGCCATTAAATACCTGATGAATAAACCTCTGGTTAGTGCAAGAATTATTCGTTGGTTAATACTATTGCAAGAATTTGATATCACTATAGTTAATAAACCAGGGAAAGCTAATGTAGTGGCAGATTTCTTGTCAAGATTATCAAATGCAGATATGGAGGAATTGGTTGAGGATGTGTTTCCTGATGAGAAATTGTTTGTTGTTTCTGTACAATCTCCATGGTTTGCAGATATAGCTAATTATTTAGTTACAGGGAAGATTCCTCTTCACTTTACTCCTAAACAAAAGAAACAATTGATCAAGCAAAGTTCTTCTTTTGAATGGATAGGAGGTTTATTGTTTAAATGCAGTCCTGACCATGTTTTGCGTAGATGTGTTCGCAAGGATGAGGTATATGACATCCTGCGAGCATGTCATGATGAACCATCAAGAGGGCATTATTCAGTGAAAAGTACCATTCAAAATATTTTGGGTACTGGTTACTACTGGCCATCCTTGCACAAAGATGTCAAAAGGTATGTCAGAAATTGTGATGCATGCCAAAGGATGGGTAAGCCTACTTTTACTAGTGAAATGCCTTTACAACCTCAATTAGGTACAAAACCATTTGAAAGGTGGGGGCTAGATTTTGTAGGACCCATTGATCCACCTTCCCAAGGGAAAGTGCATATCTTGGTATGTACTGATTATGTAACCAAGTGGGTAGAAGCCCATGCTTTTAAGCATGCCCGAGAAGAGAAAGTTGTTGATTTCCTGTATTCACAAATATTTCTATGATTTGGAGCCCCACATTCTATCACCACTGATCAGGGACCTCAGTTTACCTCAAAATTTGTTGAAGCCTTTACAAAGTTGTATGAAATCAAACACCGAAAATCCTCACCTTACCATCCGCAAGCCAATGGCCAAGTTGAAGTGACAAATAGGGAATTAGAGAGGATCTTAACCAAAACTGTAGCAGCCCATAGGAGGAATTGGGTGGAGAAGTTACCTGAAGCAATTTGGGCTTATAACACCACTTGGAAATCCACTACTGGATTTACTCCCTATGAATTGGTTTATGGTAAAAAGCCTCTTTTGCCTATTGAGTTTGAATTAATAACTCTTCGAACTACTTTGGAAGTTGGTATTGATTTGTCACAGGCACAAATGGACCAGATCCTATAGCTCAATGCATTGGATGAGCTAAGGAGGGATGCATTGCACCAGACCAAGGTGATCCAGTCACAACACAAGTTATGGCATGATAGTCATATCCAACAACAAAAATTTCAACAAGGCGATTGGGCTTTGTTGTTTGATTCACGATATGAAGACTATCCTGGCAAGTTGCAGACTCGATGGCTCGGACCTTATCAGGTTGAGGAGGTATTTGCAAATGGAGTTGTACGTCTTTCACCAATAGATGATTCAAGAAGGAAAATGGTGGTTAACGGTCATCATCTTCGGATATATCACAAACCATTAACCAAGGAGGAGTTTCTCAAGCAAGTAGGAAACTTGGATGTATCAATATTGGAAGGAAACCACTTCTTCCAAGATGGACTCAATCAAGTGACATAAACCAAAATATATATAAAAAAAATGAATGAAAAAAAAAAAATAAAAAAATATATAATAATAATAATTCAGAATGTGAAAACCTCTTTGAGGCGCATCTGAATTGGGCTTACATGAAAACCAGTTTTTTCGGCATGTTTGCCTCACTCTCCACCATTGTTCCATTCACTCTTCATCATTCCATTATTCCATTCACTCTTCATCATTCCATTATTCCATTCACTCTCACTATTACTCACCTTTGGTCCATTCATTTTCACTTCACTCCATCATTGTTAACGTTTGTTCCACTCATTTTCCCCTTTGTTTCACTATAGTTCAGATTGCACCATGTAAAGAGTTAGCGCATAATCAACCAAAAACAACATTTGTACAAAATATGGATAAACAAGTTTCTTCAGGTTGCCTTTTTTCTATTTTAATAGTGTGAATACTTCTTGTATGATGTATGATATCCCTAAGCGGCATAAAAACATACATAAGTTAGTTCCGAAAGGTTATCAAAAGAAATCCTCTTGAAATGATAAACCCTGGAATAAACTTCAACATATTTTCAAATTAAGAAACCTCGGAAAATATCACCATGGGTGGACAAAAGAAAAAATTGAAGGAAATATAGAGTTAAAAGGATGAATGTTATGTGAATAATTCATCAAAAGGTTTTGCTTTCAATTTGTTAAAAATACATTAATAGAATTAATTAATCAATTTAGAGGGGAAAATGACAGACCTACAGAGTTCATAATAAGCAACAATATTTGCAAAGGAGTTAAGAGAACCAGTCTGCAACCACCATGGGATGAAGTTGTAGTCTGGGTCATCAGGTTTCTAACTTGTGATGGTCAATACCCTATTCTTTCTGGTCATCATTTACAAATTTTAACTCACCTCCGCTATGGTCATTTAAAAACTAAATTAAGAGTCAATTTGCCTTTGTATTTGTACCAAGAACTTGCAAATATGGCTAAAAAGTATCAAGAAAGCAGGGGGTCACCCAAGCATCATGGGTTAGTCAAAATTGTTTGCAAACATCACTTTAGGGGGAATCCTAGGAGTTTTGACCACTTTTTCCATACTTGGGATGAGTTTGTTGAAGAAAACATTGTTGAGAGTCCCACTTATGGAGAAGAGATAGGGGAGGCTAACCCTAACCCTGAGCATAAACCTGGAGCTTCTATTGGCACAACCCCTTCATCTCTAGAAGGACCTCCCTCATCACGAACAAGAACACAGAGGAATGTCGGCTCTGACCGAAAGAGAAAGGTCACATTTTTAGAGGATGTACAAATATTCCACACTTTTGAAGAAGGGGAACCCTCTAATCAACAAGAAACTAGAATTTTTGAGTCTAGGTCTCCTAGTTCTAAAAGAAATAGGAAGCAATCTGTTTCAGGGTTGAGGAGATCCTCAAGGCTTCAAAAAGCTGCTGATACAAAGGAGATGCAAACAAAGGAGAAGAGGGAACATAATGATGTTTTTGAAACCCATACTCAGCTTGTGGAGGAAACTATGCAAGAAGCTAAGGCTATCAACGACCAAGATGTAGATATCTCTGGATAGAATGTGGACACTTCAATAGAAGAGGAAATGCCTTCCATTTCTCTCAATTATTCCTCAGATTCTGAGGAACAAATTGAAACAGGGGAAGCACAGGAAGACACAACTATTGTTGGTCTACCAAGATCCCTTGTAGATTACCTTGACTCTAAAGAAGATCTTGAGGCAGCAGCAGATGAGAAATATGATTCAAGTGCAGAGGAAGAGGAGGAAGTTGATATTAAATCTCAGTTACATGTAGCCAGAAGTGTGATCAAGACCCAAATAGGCTGGATTGAGAAAAATGAAGCCTCCTTAAAGGATAAGGACAATATCATTGCCAAGTTATGGAAAGAGATAGAAGCTGTAAAGGCTAGGCTCACACTTTTGGAACAACAACCTTCTCAAACAGACTCAGGGGATGAATTGGCTATTTTGTTAATGAATTTAGCAAGAAATGCAAAAATAAGTTCACCTGGAAGTGTTGCACCTGACGAAGCACAAGAGGCACAACAGAATTCAGGGGATGAGCAACCAGGGGCACTTGTGCAGGTGTCCAAGGAGCCACAACAGATGACCACGACAACAACACCCCCATAAGCAGCCATAATAGTCTAGGAATAGGTAAATCCATAAATTCCCAAAAATATTGTTAATGTGAACATTCCTAAAATTAAGCTAGTTGAAGTGGGGATACAAACAGAATCCCTTGTAGTAGAAAAAGTAAATTTTGGCATTCAGGTTAATACTATACCTCAGATGCAACCTATGAATAGGTCACCTCAAATAATTTCATTAGTAAAATATAATGAGGATATAGCATATTGGATGACCAAATGCCATCAATTGGAGGGAAAGGTCTCCTCATTGTAGACCTTAACGGAAGAAATAAAGCGAAAGACTCGAAATTGAGAAATTAAAGGGGCAAGTACGGGACATATGTCAGATTGTTGAATGCATGGTTCAATGTCGGAGGCTTGCCAGATTTTACAGTTTAATTTTGAAGGAGAGGTACCTCCGATGGCAGACAATGAGAATTACCTCTGGTCTCTCCCACACATTTGAGACACCAGGTGAATTCTTGGAAGCTTTCTGGAGAGCTCTAGAGAACACAAAAATTTACTATGTGAGTTATTTCTTCATAATTTCTTTCTACCAACTGAAGTTATTTTCCTCCCCCACATATTTACTCGGCGATATTTAGCCGAGGGCTTTTCAATCAATGCTTCGGAATCAGATTTACTAGGAGCGAGGAGAAAAGGGCTAGTAAATCCATAGAATCCCAAGCTGTTTTGCTCATTAGACCTATCCACTTAAATCATAGAACTTCCACCAATCAGCATTATACACTAATGAGAAATGACAGGGTAAGGAAAATGTACCTGGGAATTTGCGGGCATGCATAGATGGTTTTCAAACATTTTGTGCAACATCATTTGCTGACGCTTTGTCAACCTATAAAAGTAGATGGGGTGAGTTACCTATATCTTTGCAGAAGAGAGAAAACTGTCACACCTAACAATTTAATATGGTCAAGAAGAAGGGCTACAAGCATAATCCAAACCATATTTGAGGTCAAGGAGCAATGGATTGGACTCAGGTACAGAATCCCAACTATAATCACTCCTATTCCATACTACTTTGATAATGATTCTCAACCAGAAGAACAGTTTCAGGAATGGCTCGGGGAGATTCAGATGCACAAAGGATACTATCAGGTTGGAAGCAGATTATGGAAGTATGTTGAGTGATACCTAGATGTGGATCTTTGTGCTATTATGGCAGAACAAAATGCATGAGGACATGCATTAGAACAGGCTGGGGGGAAATGATGAGGCAAAAAATTACCTCATAAAAGACTACTTTGATAAAATTTTAAACCCATTTGGAACTTCTTATGTTGTGATTTTATGTTAATATTAGAGATACTATGCATTATGTGATGGTATTTACATGTTAAAATGATGAAAGTGCATATACTCTGTTTTGACTAATTTGTCCATGTTTTATATTCTATTTTGGTTGTTTATTTCAGTATATTCTACATTAATTTAGGTATTACAATATTTAGGTACTTCATTCATAAGGTTTATGTTTCTTCCATAAGTGTATTTCATCGTTTGTCCATTTTTTTAAATTACTTTAAGGCGCCAAGAACTTTGTCAACAGTTGGTTATGCAGGAAACTGGACTTTTTCCATACAAATTCTAGCCAGCTGTACATATACAACATGGCATGGAATTTGTCCACTCCATCTCAAACCAAAAGTGGAATTAGTCATCTAGGTGCTCGGAGAAACCATATCCACCACCATAGTTGGTCGCATGTGCTTTTGTTGCTAGATATAACAACAACCTTGTTCTGTTGCCTGATATTTCGAAGCTGCTCCAGAATAAGCGCAAAGGGTTTAAAACTAATTGAATGCATCTTTAATCACCATAAATAGGAGGTAAACGGTGACTGCAATAATTTTAGGAGTATCCTTATCCATTCTTACACCTATCCCTCACCGGTGGAAGCCAGCAACTTGAGTGGAGAAGGCCTGAAGGGTCAAAACCCTACATTTGTGGAAGAACAAAATTGAAACAGTTGTAACAGTCCTATGTAACAACATTAAACCTTATCTTTAATGTACCTTATTTGTATAAATAAAGTGCTCCCATATGGTTGAGGGGAGAGGAGAGAGGAAATAAGTAATAGAAGTTTTAGATATTGTAATTGTCTATTACAACAACATAGTAGTATGTAGGTCTTTCCTCTTCGTTATGTTGCTGGGAATGAAATAAAGGTGCATCATTTGTCATTTATTTATGTTCAATTCTGCATTGAGTGTGAGGACTTAATAGTTTAGAGCAAGTTTATTTGCCCTCTTTTGGTTCAAGAAGCAAGGGCCACTTCCAGGTCCAGAGGAGGGTTTTTACCTGACAAAATTCTGCTATTTTTGGCTGCAGCAGGTCAGCAGAGATCTGACAATTTTTGCATGGTTAGTGATTAGGATAATGTGGCATTTGAGTGCATGGTAGGTAACTCATCTAGAATAGATTTTATAGCATAACATTTTCTGTTTCAGCTTCAGCATTTCTAGTCTATATTTCTAGTTTGCATAAGCAAATTTTTGGTTAATTCAGTTTGCTACAGATTTGCAATATTTGCTTTCCAACCTTTGAATTTCATCATTGTCTTAGGTTTCATTTTTTGCAGGTGTGAAGTTTTAATTAGTTTCATTGTTCTTATAGTTATTTCTGTGATTTCAATTTTGTTATTTTAAATTCTGTCATTTTTAATTCTGCAATAGTTCAGATTTGCTTTTCCTACAACTGTGTGAATTTCAAATTATGCAAGGATAAGTAGGCACTCAATTTTAGTTTCTAGGAGATTAAAAGGGACACTCGACACCCCCAAAACACTAACTGTTCCATGAATAAGGCCATGATCTAGATGAACTAAAAATCAATCTGTTAACCCCTACTTTCGTATATAGCCTTGGACACCACCTGGATTGACACATAATGATTAAATGATGAAGAATTGACGACACTCATCAATATTATTCATAACACATTAAATAATTTTATATTGTATATGTATATTTTGAATATAATGTTCAAATTATTTTTTATTTTTGGATGAAAAAGCCATTATATTAATAAAATAATGTTTAATCATACAAAAAAGGGTGGGTGGTATTAGCACACCCCGTAAACCAATACATTAACCATTGTGGTTAAGAGTATACAAGAGTGTCAAAACTTGACCCACAAACTGCCAATAACAACTGCCAAAACAATATTAAATATGCATTCGGAAAGAAAGAAGTCGAGAAATTATTGCCACCTGGAAGGGGAAGGAAGATGCACATGGCTCATAATGCAGGGTGAATTACCCCAATGATCCATGAGGGTATGCAAGTACTGCAGCTCCACCTGTACTTTTTTAACCTGTACTTGTATTTGTAACCAACAATCAAAGAATATATCATATTTATCAGCAACAAAGAAGACATGTCGGACATCTTGCTGAGAAAAAACAGCTCTATTCCAGGACTTCCATAGATAAAACAAGGTACCAATTCTAAAAATATTCCAAACAACATCCAAGTTGAAGGAAAAAGCAATAGGGTCACCCAAAATAGCATGCACCCAAGTAAAATCCTCCTGCATAAAAGGTCTGAAAAATTCAAGAAGCCACTCCCAAGCTGACTAAGCCCGATCACAAGACCAAAAAACATGCAGTAAATCTTCCGCTTGTCCACAAACCGGGAAAATGAGATTATGAACACCCAGATGCTTGAGCCTACTACCAACAGGTAACCCTTGATGTAAGAGACTCCAAGAAAAAAAACTCGGTTTAGGTTCAATATAAGTAGCCCAAGCAATCTGAAACCTCTTATTCCATTGGGAGGGAAGAGAGACTAAATTCCATCTCGGAGTGAGCTTATCAACCATTGGAACTTGTGGGGTGAGCCATTTGTAACCAAGATGAGCTTTATATTGCAAAACAGGAAGCTCCCTAAACCATCACCAATCTGACCACCATTAGAGTTTTATTATTTTTTATTTTGAATACAATCATATATTTTATAAATAATATGTTTATAAAAAATTTATTTATTATTATAATATAATTATTTATACTCGTAAAACATGATATATAAATAACAAATAATTATGAATTTCAATAATGTATTAAGTTGTATCTAATAAATTTAAATAAATGTTAAAAAAATTATATTAAAAATCGAAAAATTCTAACTTTAATAATAAACTTAACTTGTACAACTGTAATTAAGATTCAATTAATAAAATATAAAAACTTTAATTATAATATAATTAATTAATAATTTTATATAATAAATTATTATTGTTATTTAAATTATATATAATAACAAATTACAAAATAAATAAAAAAAAACGTCACATCCTACTTAGCCAGTAATGACGACAGTGGCTGATGTGATTTGTTGTCAGAGGCACAACTAATATCTCTATTTGTATGTTGAATCTTTTGCATCATCACAGCCGTGGCAAGATCCTGCAAACAGACTTGGCCATCTCCCATCTTGTCGTCTCTTCTCATTATGTCCCTGTCATACACTTCCTGCACATCTAAAACCGTTATTCTGCCTATTCCTCTTACCAGAGATATTTTATGGAAATGGAAAAGAAAATGATAATACTATATACTTGCCAGTTTGAGGAAAACCGGGGTAGACTGGGGTATATAAAGCGATAATTCTTCATTCCAAACGGGATTCAGATTCTGTTTAATTACTCGAGTCTTCACTTTCTGCCACACAAGACAACGTTAGTTTCCCAAATCATAAGATGAAAACACTGTATAAAAGGAAGGGATGGGGTTATCATTGCACTCCCCTAATGGATGAAATCTTATAACATTGACAAGGAGAAAATCCATAACATCAATATTATTTATGAATGATATTTTTTTTTTTTTCTGGATTTCACTTTATTTACGCTCTTAATAATCAACTCAAGTGGATTTTTTTTAAGTGGCTAATTAATTTTCCAATCAAATAGGTGATTGACAAAAACTTTACTATTGTTGAACAGAGAATCTTAGCTGGCACAGAAATCTCAATTTAACACCTAAACTACACCTGTAAAAAGAATCTTAGCTGGCACAAAAATCTCCCTCTTTTTATTGAAGATTTAACATCTAAACTACATGATGGGAGGCTATATTCTCCAAGAACGTAGTACAAGGGGGCCACATTTTCCAAGAACCACATTTTTCAAGTGACCTCCCTCATTTTCCAAGAACATAAGTAACCTCATTAATAATTAAAATAAAACATTAAAGAGATCTCAAACTTAATAAATTTTACAACACTCTTTACTAGTGTTTGTTTTCTTACCTCTCTAATCTTTTATGATTATTGGATTACTGTGACCAATTATATTTTAATGTTATTTCTATGAAAATTAGAATATATCTTTTATGATTATTCGATTAGTGTGACCAACTATATTATAAAATTAAAATATAGTTGTCACATTAATCGAATAATCAAATAATATTAACTATATTCTAATTTTTACATAAATAACATTACAATATAATTGGTTACACTAACCAAATAATCAAATAATAGTATCCAAGTATAGTTTTTATGAAGGTTAGTGGATTTGTAAGTGTTTGTTTGGTTAGGCATTTACAGTTCAAATCTCGGGGTAGCTTGTTTGCAAAGTAGTAGTCTGAATTGAATCCTTTAAGTGCACGCCCGATTGAAGATGAAGGTACAATCGGTGGTCCCCTTCATGCTGGATTAACAATAATGAGGTGAAATAAGATGACGATGGTATGAATCCGGAGCAACCGGTGGTCCTTTCACACTAGATCAACAATAACGAGATGAAATAGGTTTGGTAGGCTTGTTAGTAATATGGTTGTGATCATCTCTGATGTAACCAAAGGAAAATAAACTTGAAGATGATGGTACAAATCCCGACTCACCGGTTGTTCGCTTTGCCTTGGATCAACAATAATGAAGTGAGTCAACAATAACAAGGTGAAATAAAATGATGATGATACATATCCTGAACCATAGCTAAGCATAAGCATACGAAAGTGCTAAAATTCAAAGCTGCGCAATAGTCGCTAATTTTTTTTTTAAGAAAATCTCTCGCGAGAGTGCAATCTTCACCCTTCAATCTCGGATGAATAACAAATGAGGTAACGGATCTTAATCAGCAACCATTATACTTAATCAATTACGTAGCCGATTCATCTATATCTGTTTATAAAATGGGACGTTTGCTACAGTCAGTAAGGGAATTGAGTGTCGGCACGTGTAGCGCAAGTCAATTTTGAGCATACCCTGCGCAGTTCCTGGTCTTAATTATTTGTTCCAGCACGAAATCATGTCTCGGAAAGGAGCAAATCCAAATCCAACGGCAACTCCATTGCAGAGCGCGACGTCTGGCCTCATTCAAAGCCACTCCCCAAGAATAGGAACGAACCCATAACCCATCTTCGTTTATAAATACCCCCAACCTCCAACCCCTCTTCAGAATAGCAAATATGGCTCACCCAAAGTTTAAGTACGCCTGGTGTTTCCTCATTCTCATTCAGACCCTATGGCCCTCACTCATCCCTGCTCTCTCCCCAGACGGAATGGTCCTCCTGGAGGTAAAAGAGTTTCTGCTCGACGACTCCCACGTCCTCGATAGCTGGAAATCCTCCGACGAGTTTCCGTGCTCGTGGCGGGGAATCTCCTGCGACCCGGCTTCCCGTTCCGTCACCAAGGTCAATCTCACAGCAGCCTCGCTCTCCGGAGAAATCAGTTCCGAGCTCTGCAATCTCCCAAATCTGAAGTCGCTGATATTCTCCAGCAACGAATTCGTAGGACCCCGCCTCCCGACCTTCTACAATTGCTCCAAATTGCAGGAGCTCGATTTGTCGCACAACTCCTTCACGGGGGGAATTACTGAAGACATGCTGGGTATGGCGGAGCTCAGAACCCTCCTGCTCAACAACAACCTTTTTAACGACCAAATTCCGCCGGGGATTTCTTCTCTTCGACAGCTTCGTCGGCTGAATCTTGCCAGTTTAAAACTCTACGGCCGGCTTTCGGATTCGCTGGGCGATTTGACCAACCTCGTTGCTCTCGATCTGTCCAACAATGACTTTATCGGAGAAATTCCGGCGAAACTCGGAAATCTCACGCTAACCGAGTTCAATTTATCGTATAATGAATTGTCTGGTCCAGTCCCCGATGGCCTCTGTAAGCCGGCTTATAAAGATAGTTTTCTTCATAACCCGAAGCTGTGCGACAGCCATGGCAAGTTAAACTTACCTCGTTGTACGTAGAAGAGAAGAAAATTCAGGGTTCCTTCATGTGTGTATGTTCCTCTGTCTCTGTGGAGGTGATTTAAGCTTTGGTCTTAGAAGAATATAACGTACAAATAACAGTGTTACTGTACATGTTAAATAAAAGTCAGCTTTGGGAAGTGGGTCTGCTTCTTGTCTGGTTATGTTGGTATTTACAGACACAGACTGAATGTAAATCCAAACAAAACCTTTGACATCTAATGATAGTTTTCAATAATTTAATGATACTTCCAGGGAAACTTTTTCAATTTTGCACTCACAGAAGAATGCTACATTATGTGGTTATAGTTTCTTTTTATTTGAATAGTGATTTCACATAAGACAAAAGTTTCAATTTTGCACTCACAGAAGAATGCTACATTATGTAGTTATAGTTTCTTTTTATTTGAATAGTGATTTCACATAAGACAAAAGTTTTTATTTAACCTCTGGAATTCTCCAGACACCCAGCGTTACCATTACGCATTTAAAGCGAGAACGTGCTGGGGCCTAGAAAAAGTGAAAGCGGTGGAATTATCGCTCAATTTACTTCCTCTGTTAAAGTAGCTCCAACAAATAGCTCTGTTAAAGTAGCTCCAACAAATATACATCTTGGTGGTTTAGGTTGTTAAAATAAGGGGAACCTGTGAAACAATTATATAATCTAATATAATAATTAATAATATAAAATGAAATTTTAATGAGAATATCAAATTAATATGTATTTAAATTTATTGTCTAACAAAACTCAAATTCAAGTGAGATCCTCTATATATTAAATAACACAAATTTTAAGAATATATTTATTTTAATAATTAGTATTTTAGAATATAATCGTTTTTAATATATTTATTAATTTTAAGAATATATAATTTTTTAAATAATTAGTATTTTTAGAATATATAATTTTTTTTTGGTTATATAGAGAATTGGTCACAACCACATTATTTTAGTAATTGAAAAGCGAAGAGTTCAAATCATAGGGGTTCAAATCACAGGGGCTGCTTCGACCAAACCTATTGTTAGCCCGGCGTGAAGAGGAGGACCACGAATTCAGTTCAGACTACCCCAATTGCAAACAGACTATCCCAAAGTGTGAACCTAGGTGTCTTCTTGGTAAGTGCATGACCAAACAAACACTTACTACGTGCATAACCAAACAAACACTTACTAAATGCATGACCAAACAAACACTTACTAATCCACCTAACCCAATATAATTTAATAATTAGTACTTTTAAGAATGCCATTTTCTCACGTTTGTTCTTATTTAAAATATCATGAATATTACTACGTATCAATCATGCTTGTTTGTTCTTATTCAAAATATCTATTTGTCTTGTTTCTTCTTATTCAAAATATCATGCATATGAGTATACGGCATGCTTGTTTCTTCTTAATCAAAATATTATGCATATGAATATACGGCATGCTTGTTTCTTCTTATTCAAAATAACATGAATATCCCGGCATGCTTGAATATCACGGCATGCTTGAATATAAGATGAATATCACGGCATGCTTGGAATATAAGTACGAGAATTAAAGGGACAAGGCTTGCGTTTTATGATATTCATCTTATGAGGGCCTTATGAGGGCCTTTACATCACTTGTGTTTTATTTTCCTTTCATAGCATTAAATATTTAAACAACTAGAGAAGTTTGAAGAGCTTTTTATATTAGGTGATATTTTTATTAATTAAGATATAGACAAGGTTTTCCTATTAAAAATAATATAATTGTTAGTGTTTATTTTTACTAATTAAGATGTAGAAAAGGTTTTCGTATTAAAAATAGTATATTTGTTAAGTGATTATTTTTTACTAAGATCATTCTTTATTAAATAAGATATAAAAAAGGTTGTAAATGCACATTGTAGATTGTCAAACAATAAATGAATTGTAGATTGTAGAAGTTTGAAGAGCTTCCTACTAGAACTAGTATAGTTATTAGCTACTTGTTATTTACTAATTAGGACAAAGAAAAGGTCTTCCTAGTAGGAAATTCCTACTGAGCCTCCTACTAGAACTAGTATAGTTATTAGCTAATTTCTCTTTACTAATTAGGACATAGAAAAGGTCTTCCTACTAGGAAATTCCTAATGAGCTTCCTACTAGAACTAGTATAGTTATTAGCTAATTGTTCTTTGCTAACTAGGACATAGAAAAGGTCTTCCTACTAGGAAATTCCTAGTAAGAATAGCATTAGCTAATTGTTCTTTGCTAACTAGGACATAGAAAAGGTAGACCTCAAAGGAAATTCCTAGTAGGAATAGCATAGATATTAGATGATCATTCTTTACCAATTAAGACATATAAAAGGTTGTAAAAGCACGTTGTAGATTTTCTAACAACAAATTATTTCAATTGAGATGTTCTTCAATAGGTATGGTTTTTAACCACCTATTTCTTTATGACATTTTAGAGATGATGATTAAATGACAATATCATTGTGTTATCTTTTTTTTAAAAGGTATACGTGCTAAATGTGATTTTTATAAGTGGATATAGGTTAACAAGGAAAATTATGGCTAAGATTAGAGAGGGTTATATGTTATATTTGTATTTGTCTCTTGAAGCCACCCAAACCACATTACAAAATGTCCCTTTTATTATCTATGTATAAGTTTATTATTGGAAAGCATGTAGTCTTGACTTCCACCTCCTTCATGCCCTAAATATCTAGTATGGATAGAATTCCCCTTCCTCAACCTTGCTTTCAAACAATTTCTATGTAAATTATTGGTTAATTGGGTAAGGTTCTCTAATGTAAAAAAATAAAGACATATATGTCATCTTAAAGGTTTTCTAGAGTTGAGTTAGGTCCAATAGTTAAAATATGCATCAATATAGACCCAACTCAACACTTCCTTGAAACTATTAGCTTTTTCAACTTGATATTTGAATACTTCCAATAGTTTTTTTTTTTATATTAATAAATCTAACACATTTTTATTACTAAAAAGAGAGTAATTTGATTAAATATTTTTAGGTAAGAGGCAACAAAGGTTTTCTCAAACTTGATAATAGAAATTTTCATAGGGAGGTTTTGAATTGTAATTCTAATCTAGCATGCTTAAAAGTACCTCTTCAAACCAAAATGCTAATGCAATTATTTTTTGAAAAAACTATAAAGTCAAGGATTGGGGGAGATGATTTTGTAGTTTCTAAGAGTACTTCAAGGTAGACCTCAAAGTAAATTGTTTAGATACCTATATATGTGGAGAATAAAATTATATCCATGAATTGAGGTCACCTTTGGTGATTATACCAAATGTTTCTTTTGAGCTAGTGTCACCATTGAGAATTATGGTAAATTTATCGTACAAGCGAACATTTCCTAAGGATAATGGGTGCATTGAGCCAATGTATCCTAAAACAAATGAGTCTTCTTATGATTTCAACTTTGAGTATCCTTTGAATAGAATTTAGAATATACCAAACATGAATCATGGTATTGTTCAATGATAAATAAAAAGGTATGAAGAGAACTATAAGAAAGAAAAATAATGTATATCCTCAAGAAAATAGGAGGGAAAATTTTATGACAAAAAAATGAGATTTGTAAAGTAAAAAGTAAATGGTAAAGTAAAGTAGTTTTTAACATCCATGAGACCATAGGCCATATGAAACGACCCTCATTGAGGATGTTATTTACTTAATATATGTTTATCGAATCAAACTCAAGTTACCAAAGTATATTGTACAACTTTACACCTATTGGATTTGAATCTTGGTAGTTAACCAATTTGTGATACTTTCATAGCATAGTATTCTTCTTATGAATTATTTAGGACTCTATTAGAAGGAAGAGATAAATTAAATAAAGTGACTTCTCGATGAATTATTTATCCTTTATTATCCAAGAATTTATTTGGGTCTTATCTAATGCTACGTTTCCCCTTTACACTTGGTAATCAAGTGTATTGTTTTTTCTAAAATGTGTAAAAAATTATAGTTTTATAGGAAATTAAAGGGTCAACAAATTTCTTAATAGATTGTATCCAAATATGATTATGTTAATTAAGGTTAAGCTAGGTGGACAATGATTATTGTTTTCTCTACATTATATTTGGGATCATAGATTTTTTTGTAGTCTTCTAGTGAGCATAGTATTGAAAATATATTTTGGTATTAGTGTAGTCTCACTAATTGCTTCTAATGATGATTTATTTTTTAAATGTGACTTAATTTATCTTGTCTGATAATTTTCTAATTATGGTGTAATATTTTATAAAATAGGGTCCATTTGATAAATATATTATTCCTTTCAAGTTGAATGTCTCACACCAAGATGAGCCTCTTGCATTCACATCCTTCACATAGTTTGGAATATAGAACCAACTTCTCTTAGCATATAAAATTGGGTCAACCCATGGGAGATTGCAATTAAATGAAGTGTTAATTTTTTGATAGAATATGATAAGAAATTTGATAGATAAAGGAAGAAGAAAGGATTATGTATTAGAATAGAACTTGAAACTATATTTTATTTGTCAATTATAGTCCATTGAATATCACCTTACAAGACTAGGTTATATTTTAATATTTTTATGGTATTTAAAGCTTTAATTGAAAACATACAAAGATCAAGTCAATAATCTATTATTCAAGGTATTATAATTTTATTTAACTATCTACAACATAAGTGTAGGTAAATTTTACCTATTACCCAAATTCACTCAAAGCTAGATCAATCGAAAGTGGGACCAACCAAGGCTATGTGGTTGAAAGGCACTTATCACCTTCAGTTGGGAGGAAAGAGACTCAAGAAAGGGTAGGCAAGCTAAAAGTTATGCCAACCATTAGATCTCCCATCTATGGCTAATACATCATATTTTTCCAAGTCTAGCTAAAGCAAAGGTACCAAGGCCCATGGATCATTAATTTTTAGTTCAACGGTATCTATAGTCCTTCCAACCAAAGGAGTGTCAATGACGGAAGAGAAGCTCTAACCAAAGACAAAGTAGTACATGTGATGACCAATCAAAATCCCATAAGAGGAAAGAACCAGTGATCTAAGGAGTAGGTCCACCATTAGACAAAGGAGATTTCATCCCATCCAAGGACACATGGTAGCTATGCATGCAAGAAGAAGGTTAGGTAGAAGAGCATTAAATAAGGCACCCATAAATGGTCATAAAGATTGAATTTTGTAGCCAAGACCATCAAACCTAATCACATGCTAGTCACAACCACTATCCACCATACATGTGAGACTATCATATCTACTTACACTAGTCAAGGAGACCATGTCCACCATGTTAGCAAAATGACACATTCTAGAAGAATCATGGAAAAATAATTATGATGCAGCCACCCCTAAACAACAATAAAGAGCCTAGTCATATACACCAATTATCCAAAGGACTTGAAGCTTTTAGTATTTATGGCCCTAGATCCAGAGACCTTGAAGTTATTGTCATGCAAGTTGTAAAAGGATTTTTTTATTGTAGGAATAGAAGATATCTATAGGTATTGGCAACTTATTTTTGAGGGAATGCTTGAGAATGGTACCTCAGTCTCATCCCATGATTAGTAAAAATTTAGGACAAATTGGTAGAGCTCGTGGTAAAGTAGTTTGGAAAAAAGGTAGCCAAAGTGTCCCTCCTAACTCAACTCACAACTATCAAGAGGGTACCTATAGAGAGAATGTAAAATTTTAACATTTAATTTCACAAGACTTGGCAAAGGATCCCTAAAGATATTTGACCACCTCTAGGTATGCCATTCATTTACTTTCTAAAATATTTCAAGTCTAAGATGGTAATTCAATATTGAAATACTATGGGATAGCCAGATAGGCTAAAAAATACCTAATCCAAATAGGAATTCTAGCTCCTAGATTGCCTTTGCAATTGTTTCCTTCTATTCAACACCCATGTCATTACTCTTCAACCATACAACCCACCACCAGTTTGGTTCATCCTCTTGTATATCAAGAACAAAATCAAGCTTTCTCTCCCCTAGGTGCTACGATGGAAAAATATTCAAATCTCTAAGAACCCTCACTAATGATGTCATATCCCTCAAAAGGTTGTCAAACACCCAAATTTTTCCCTATCAAATTTATCCAAAACCTTCCTTCCAACAAAGAAACCCAATATTTTTACTGCCCCCAACTAGATATCATAAGCCTCTATTTTCATCCAATAATAATCCTAGTCATCACTAAGCCTTAATAAACAGATAGTACCTATGTTGTTCCTAATTTTCCAAGTACCTACAAGCTTAGCTAGGGACCTAGTTGCCACCCAAAACAACTATGTTGAAGATTCTAGTGGTTGGTACTATCACATTCTTGGCTATCCTTCCTTTGATTATTTTTTCAAAATGGAAACTTAGGGCATTGAGACTTTCTCTTTCAACCATAAAGATATTTATCCTTCTCAGTCATAAGTCTTGATACCAAATCAAGAACCTCTCAGCTAGTCTCCAACTGCACTATCAATTGTCAACTCATCAACTCAGAGAAAATATTGGTTACCTGGTGTAACAACCCTCCTTGGAAGAACTCATTATTGATAATAAATTATGTATTGGTGTGAATTTTTAATTGCATAGCTTCATTTTATGATGTCAATATGATTGGGTAATTGTACTTTGTGCTTGGAATATGGTATTGTTGATGTATTTGTGGGTGTAGGACCAAGTGCTCTCATTAATGGGATCATATGGGTGAACCATATAAATTGAGAGATATTTTGGGAAATGGTGTTGATGACTTGCTCATAAATAGCTCAGGGTAAAAAAATGTCCTTCATGTAGATGCATTGCATTATGCTTATTTCATGTTCACACCATTGGGCTGAGAAGTTGCTTATGCAATGAGTCTCCTTAATAAGTTGGTGATAGCATTAGACTTTCTTAAAAGGGGTCCACCTACTTAAGGATAAAATTATGGTGTGTAATATTGTTGATGTGAATGGCATTTATGTTTGTTTATGGTATGCTTAGATTTATGGTTAAGCATTATTAAAGTATTAATTTGATTGGTAACATTAATACTTGAGAATATTAGTATCAATGCTAATAATTAATATTAGCAATTGAAAACTAGTAAAATGAATTATTAAATTAGTTCATAAGGAAACTTTAATTATTGTATTGTTTTATCCTAATGATAAAGCATTAAGAGATATTACTTTATGGGTTTGAAAAGCATTAAAGAATTAGCAATCCATACCCTATTTATTCCTTAAGCATTTCAATATTGGAACATTCTAAAGAGAATGTTACGAGTTGAAATTGATAACTCAAAGGAGGCTCGAAGGAAGAACATTAAGTTCTTGATGAAACTGCCTCAAGGAATATATAGAAGACCTAGTTCACATTTTGGACAACTTTTGGAAGGATGGAAAAGAAGAAACTAGGGAGCAGAAGGGAGATGTGTGTCAGAGGAGCTAACCAAGGCAAGCATAGAGAGAGGTAAGCTTCATGGTGGTGGAAGCTTTCCATTGTTGTAGTACACTATTCTACATGTTGTTTTATCCTTTGGTTGTATGTTGGATATGTTTAGCTTTGTCACCTTAGATGTATTGAGCTTGATTTTATGTTTGCATGGGGATCTGTCTCGATTTGTGTTTGATCTTCTTATTTTTGGCACAATCTCATGCTTCCCTGGTATGCCTAATGTGTCCTCTCTAAATTAGTAAACTATCAACTATTTTCTAAGAGTTTTGGGCACCTTTGAGCATAGGTTTTGGTCTAGTTTTCCATAATGTTTTTCATGTGCCTCCTAGTGGATTATTTTTTATTGCTTTTGAGGTTTTATATTGGGTGGAGGTCTTAGAACCTATCAATGCGTTCTTTTGTTGACCATGCGTCGAATACTACATAGGATGTTGGTTTTTGGTCTCCCAAGAATGTATGTTGGTTTTATTAAGCATGGGTTGGTATTGTTGTCTGTAATGTTAAAGTCGAGTTTGGTCTTTGCCTGTTGTTGTCTATTAAATTAAATTCTTGTAAGACATGCTTCGGAGGTATGCATGGAAGGTCATGGTCGCTTGTATGTGTTTAATTGATTGTTGGAGGTATGGTTACTATGTTAATTAATCATTGAAGCATGCAAACATGATTGCATTAAGTAAATATCATTGCATTAAGCATAACATAATATTGTTATCATTTTCGTTAAGATTAAAATATAGTTGGTCACACTAATCGAATAATCAAATAACACCAACTATATTCTAATTTTCACACAAATAACATTACAATATAGTTGATTACATTAACCAAATAATCAAATAATATTACCCAAGTATAACTTCTCGAAGGGCTAGTTGATTAGTAAGTATTTGTTTAGCTACGCATTCACCAAGGCTCCAACCTTAGAGATAACTTATTTACAAAGATAACAATCAGATCTGAATCCTACCAAACCCACTCAATTTCTCTAACAAAATCTCTCGGGAGAGTGCAATCTTCACCCTTCAATCTCGGAAACTCGCTATAAATGAATAAGAAATGAGGTAACGTATCATCAGTAGCAACCATTATACTTAATCAATTAAGTAGCGGATTCATCTATATCTGTTTATAAAATGGGACGTTTTCTACAGTCAATAAGGGAATTGAGTGTCGGCACGTGTAGTTCAAGCCGATTTTTACCATACCCTGCTCCGTTCCGCGTCTTAAATATTTGTTACAGCACGAAATCATGTCTTGGAAATGAGCAAATCCAAATTCAACGGCAACTCAATTGCAGAGCGCGACGTCTGGCCTCATTCAAAGCCACTCCCCAATAATAGGAACGAACCCACCTTCTTTTTCCAACTTTAAATACCCCCAACCTCCCATCCCTCTGAAGAATAGCAAATATGGCTCACCCGAAATTTAATTAAGCCTGGTGTTTCCTCGTTCTCATTCAGACCCTATGGCCCTCACTCCCCAGATTCGCTGGGCGATTTGACCAACCTCGCTGCTCTCGATCTGTCGAACAATGACTTTATCGGAGGAATTCCGGCGAAACTCGGAAATATCACGTTAACCGAGTTGAACGTATCGTATAATGAATTGTCTGCTCCAGTCCCCGATGGCCTCTGTAAGCCGGCTTATAAAGATAGTTTTCTTCATAACCCGAAGCTGTGCGACAGCCATGGCACGTTAAACTTACCTTGTTGTAGGTAGAAGAGAAGAAAATTCAGGGTTCCTCTATTTGTGTATGTTGCTCAGTCTCTTGGAGGTGATTTAAGCTTTGGTCCTAGGAGAATATAACGTACAAATAACAGTGTTAGTGTATATGTTTTATAAAATTTGGGAATGGGTCTAAGCTTTGGTCTAAGGAGAATATAACGTACAAATAACAGTGTTTGTGTATATGTTTTATAAAATTTGGGAAGTGGGTCTGCTTCTTCTCTCGGTATGTTGGTCTTTAAGGATGTAAAGCCAAAGAAAGCCTTTGACATCGAGTGATAATGTTAAATAATTTAATGATGATTTCAGTGGAACTTTTTTCAATTTCGCAGCTACGTTATGTTCTTTTTATTTGAATAGTGATTTCACATAAGTCAAAAGTTTTATTTAACTTCTGGAATTCTCCAGGCACCCAGAGTTACCATTACGCATTTAAAGCGAGGACGTGCTGGGGCCTAGAAAAAGTGAAAGCCGAGGAAATATGGCTCAATTTACTTGCGCCAATCTCGTTCAAGTGGGTTTGTTTGCCCTTTTGAAAAATGAGAAAAGGGACTGTTGGGGACAGTAGGCCCAAATAAAAAGTAAAAACAAGAGAGAATGGAAGATAAGAAAAAGGTGCTCTCTGGAAGTCCATGGAATAGACGATTTACGTGGCATCTTTAAATGATTTTTCAAAAGAAAAATATGCACGAAATTTCTCGATGTCTATGGAATGGAGGACGCAGATGATATTCTATTAGATGGTTTTCAATCAAAGTTGAAAACAATATTTATAATGATATAACTAAATTGGGATCTTTATGACATGTTTACATTGGTGGTGGTGTTACTCTTAATGTACGTCTTAGGTACAGCACATCGTAAAGTTTACAAAATTCTACGGTAAAAGTTTATCAATTCTACAGTAAAAGTTTATCAAAGTGTGGTGAAGTATAAGAGTTCACATTGTAGAGTTTAGTTTAAGAGTTCACAATGTAGAGTTTAAACTAAAGTAAAAGTTTATCAAAATGAAGTAGATTATAACAATGTTTCAAACTTGCAATTTTGCAAAATAATAATAAATAAACAAACAAGTAATTTTTTAACCTCACCTCACAACATTAGGCTCTCAATCGATCTAACCATTTTAGTTTGGGGAACATTCGGAAATAGATATAAGGAAATAAATCGCCGATCTACCCATTTTAGTTTGGGGAACATTCGGAAATAGATATAAGGAAATAAATCGCCGATCTACCCATTTTAGTTTGAGGAACATTCCGAAAAAGATATAAGGAAATAAATCGCTGGGAATGCCCAAGTCGACGGCAGCGGCCTCGATGGAAATTAGTATCTACAGAACCTCTCTAATCTCATCTCAGCCTTAGAAATTAACATTTACCCATAATCTCAGAACCTTTCTTATCTCAGCCTCTCGATAGAAATTAGCATTTACGCAATAATGTCGCACATTTCTAATCTCAGCCCCTCATACCCGGCCTCGGAGCTTCGAATCTGTGACTGCATAATGTCACACATTTCTAATCTCAGCCTCTCATACCCAGCTTTGGCCTTTCGAATAATGTGATTTAGAAACGGATTCGTCTTTTCAGTTTCAATGGCCGAGTACTCGGCGAATAATATGGGCGAGTAACTCATCGCGAGTGGGCGAGTGATGCAAGTACAGACTATGAGAACAAAACAGAGGGTTTATACCCTGCCGCTAATCACACAGAGGCATACCAACAAGACACACAAAAATAAAATACTAAAATATCTTTTGTATTAATTCAAAAATGGCAACATACAATGATTCTTCGTCTCGCTTCTTGCTTGCTGCGGCTCTATCTCATATATATATATATATATTTTTTACTTCCTCTAGAAACTTCTTTTTTTTCTCTATAGTTCTATATTCTTCTAGAAACTTCTATTATTATTATTTTTTTCCTATAGTTCTATACTCTTCCAAAACTTCCCCTTCTTTCGGAAACTTCCTCCTTTTAAAGCTCCTGCGTCATTCTCCTGGGGTAAGAAAAGTTTTAGCATGAGCTCCTGCTCATGCCAAGGCTTGATATTCTTCAACTGTGTGCCCAAACGTTGCCAGTTCAGCTGGTTTCATCCATGTTGCATCCTCTAATGGCCTGTTACTCCACTTAACCAAATATTCAAAATATTCTCTTTTCCTGGTCTTCCTGTACACTCGTTTATCTAGTATGTCTTCGATTGTTTCCTCTTGTTGTTTAGGCATCTGTTGCTCCCAATGGACCTTTTCAGCTTGCTCTATGCAGTCATCCTCTGTAGCTAAGTTTGGATAAGCATACAAATCCGCAACATTGAAGATTGGAGAAATCCCAATTCCATCCGGCAATTCTATCTCATAAGCATTATCCCCGAATTTCTTCAGCACTCTACACGGCCCAATTTTCTTTGACTTCAGCTTATTATATTCCCCCTTCGGAAACCTTTCCTTCCTGAGGTAAGCATATACCACATCTCCAACCTGAAAACTGACTTCTCTTCTTTTCAAATCTGCATGTTGTTTGTATTTTTCGGTACTCATTTGCAGCCTCTTTCTTACCTCGTTTTGCATCTCATGTATTGCCTCCGCAAACTCCTCAGCATCAGCACTCCTCTTATTCAAATCTGCTATATCCCTCAATTCACAAACTCCTCTAGGGCTATATCCATACACAATCTGAAATGGTGTTTTCCTGGTGCTCCTGTTTATAGAATCATTGTATGCAAACTCAGCCTGTGCTAATGCCAAATCCCACTGTTTCGGTTTGTCACTTGCAAGACACCTCAATAGATTTCCCAAACTCCTATTGACAACCTCCGTTTGCCCATCCGTCTGAGGATGATAAGCGGAACTAAAACTCAGCTTTGTTCCCAATTTCTTCCACAATGTTCTCCAGAAGTGACTTACAAATTTAGTATCTCTATCTGAAATAATGCTTAATGGCAACCCGTGCAATCTCACTACTTCTTTGAAGAATAAATCAGCTACATGTGTGGCATCATTACATTTGTTACAAGCCACAAAATGTGCCATTTTGCTAAATCTATCAACAACAACAAAGATGGAGTCCATACCTTTTGTTGTCCTAGGCAATCCAAGCACAAAATCCATACTTATAGCTTCCCATGGCTTTTTCGGAATAGGCAATGGCTTGTACAACCCTGTATTTTGACTCCTTCCTTTTGCATGCTGGCATATCCTGCATCCCTGTACATATCTCTTCACATCGGCTGTCATTTTAGGCCAATAATAATCTTCACTCAACTTGGCCAATGTTTTATCTATGCCAAAATGACCAGCAAGTCCTCCGCCATGCTTCTCCTTCAATAAGTTCTCCCTCATCGAACTCTGTGGTATACATAGTTGCTTCCCTTTGAACAACAGTCCTTCCTGGATAAAATAATCCAGCCACGGTGTCCTATCCTCCACTAGAGGATTCTCACATGCCTTCCATGCCCTCATGAAATCCGGATCAGTCTTATACAAATCTTTGATTGCATCAAATCCAATCACTTCTAAGCTCATTTCAGTCATCAAAAGACTCCTTCTACTCAATGCATCAACTACCTTATTTGACTTTCCGCTCCTATGCTTCAACACAAAAGTGAAATTTTGCATGTACTCAACCCATTTTAAATGCCTCTGATTCAACTTACCTTGGCTGTTTATATATTGTAGCGCTTGATGATCTGTGTATAAAACAAATTCTTTGGGCAGCAAATAGTGCCTCCATTTCTTCAATGCTTGGATAATAGCATAAAATTCTTGATCATATACCGAATACTTCCGCTTGGCTTCATTTAACTTCTCGCTGAAATAAGCTATAGGTCTGCCTTCTTGACTTAAAACACCTCCAATAGTTGTACCACTTGCATCACAATCTACTTGAAATACTTTATTAAAATCTAGTAAAGCCAATATAGGCTGCTCCGTAATCCTTCTCTTCAAATGCTGGAAACTTCTTTCTGCTTCAGCTGTCCAAACAAATTGTTTTCCTCCCTTAAAAGTTTCCGTAATAGGTGCACATACTCCGCTGAAATTTCTTATAAACTTCCTGTAAAAACTAGCCAAACCATGGAAACTTCTAGCTTCAAATGTACTCCTCGGTGAAGGCCAATCTGCAATCGCTTTCACCTTTTTCGGATCCATTTTCAGTCCATCCTTCGATATCACAAAACCCAAATAAACCAGCTCCTCCTTCATGAAGCTACATTTTTCTAAATTTATCAATAATTTTTCCTGCCTCAGCTTATCTAACACCATCCTAACATGCTCCAAATGCTCCTCTTTAGTCTTGCTGAAAATCAAAATATCATCCAAATAGACAATTACAAATTTACCTGTGAATGGCTTTAGGACCTCATTCATCAATCTCATAAATGTGTTGGGTGCATTTGTCAATCCGAAAGGCATGACCAGCCACTCGTACAATCCGTCATTGGTCTTGAATGCGGTTTTCCATTCATCCCCTTCTCTAATTCTGATCTGATGATATCCGCTCTTCAGATCAATCTTCGTAAAGTACCGAGCTCCACCCAAACAATCCATAAGATCATCCATTCTCGGTAATGGGAACCTGTACTTAATTGTTATTTTATTGATTGCCCTTGAATCCGTACACATTCTCCAATTTCCATCCTTCTTCGATGCAAGTACGGCTGGTACTGCACATGGACTCAAACTCTCTCTTATCAAACCTCTATCTAGCAACTCCTGTACTTGTCTCCGGATTTCTTCATTTTCTTGTGGCGTCAACCTGTATGCAGCCTTGTTAGGTAGGCTTGAACCCGGAATTAGGTCCATATGATGGCTGATTTTCCTCATAAGTGGCAATCCACTTGGCAAATCTTCTGACATAATATCCGCATACGTCTCCAACAATTTTTTGATCTCTTCTGGATATTCTTCCTTCCTTTTCTCACCCTTTACATCAGTTGGTTTAGCTACCACAACCAAACACATCCCTTCATTTTCCTTTATCTGTAGAAATTCCTTTCCTGTTATCAACATTACCTTGTGTTCCTGTTCCACATCTTCCTGATTATCCTGCAACGACTTCAACTTAAATTTTGTTCCATCCTTCCATATGGTGCAAGTATTTTCTCTCCCATCATGGACAACATGCCTATCATACTGCCAAGGCCTTCCAAGCAACAAGTGGCACACATCCATAGGCATAATATCACATAAAACTTCATCATAATAATTACCAATTTTAATACTCACCAGACATTGTTCTTTGACTATCAATTGGTGCCCCTTTTGCAGCCACGCCACCTTGTAGGGTGTAGGATGAGGCATCCTCTTCAATCCTAGCTTGGTCACCATCTCCTCGGACACAAGATTATCCGTACTGCCGCTGTCCACGATCACTTTGCAACATTTTCCCCCTGCCTTGCATATTGTTCGAAATAAATTTCTCCTTTGTGAGGGTTCAACTTCCTTTTTTGTCGATGATTTCATTAAAATCTGCCTCATGACTAATGATTCTCCGTGCTCTGGTGATGTACATTGTGATCTACCTTCATGCTTCTCCTCATATGCAATATGAGCCTTGCCCTCAGGTGCTCTTTGACTAGTTGTAGGTGCATTTTCAGGACACTCAAATGACCTATGCCCAGCAAACCGATTGCATCTAAAACATTTTCCTCTAAAGCTTCCACCTTGTCCTCTGTTATGAGACCCTCTATTATAAGACCCTCTTCCTCTAGCTGAATATCCACCTCTTGTACTGGCATCTTGATAATGTGCATGGTTGGTTCCTTCATCCCTTGCCTAAAATTTTTGACTATTGCCTTCCTCTTTTGGTTGGGATCTCTGGTTGTCTCCTCCTTGAGCTCTTCCTCTCATCAATTTTCCTCTTCCTCTAGAGCTACTCTGCATTTTCCTCGCTAATTTCTCCTCCGCCTTCAACGCATACTGATATGCAATTTCTACGGACTTAATGTCCAATAAGCTGATTTCATCCTGAATGTTATACCGCAATCCATTAATGTACCTAGCCACTTTTTTCGGTTCTGAGTCATCATGACCAGCTCTTATGGATAATTTATAAAACTCCTCCGTGTAATCTTGGATACTCATCTCTTTTTGCCTCAAATTTTGTAGTTTTTGGAATAGACCCACTGGTAATCAGCAGGCATGAACTTGAATTTCATCCTGGACACCATCTTATCCCAATTTTTAATTTTCTCCTTTCCTTTCCTCTGCCTCTCAGCCTGAACGCTATTCCACCACAACAACGCATGACCTTTCAGCCTTGAACTTGCATATTTTACTTTTTTGTTATCTTCTACCGATTCCAAGTCAAAATATCTATCCATTTCGCTGATCCAATCAATTAATTTATCAGGGTCAAGACTTCCTTCATAGCTAGGGACCTCAACGCGGGGTTTACCTCCAATTTTTGCTATGGCCCGAATTAATATTTCACTGACATTATCTAATTGCTCTCCTTGGACTTCCTCAAATTTTGATTCCTCATCACTTTCCTCTGCAACAGGTGTTCCCCTACGTTGTGCCGCCTCAATAGCATCTAATCTGGCTGTGAAAGTTCTCACCATTTCATTCAATTCTTCTCTTCCTAGTGCCCTTCTTCTGACTCTGCCCCACTGCGCCATACTGCTGCAAGGCTTTCTTCTCCTTTCAGCTTTACCCGTGTCTTTTTTTTTCGCCACTTACCCAATCAATTTCTCTCACTGCCCTCACCTTGGTCTTTTTCACCCAAGTCTATTGGTTACAGTTTCTCTCCGCAAGACCAACCTGGCTCTGATACCAAACTGATGCAAGTACAGACTATGAGAACAAAACAGAGGGTTTATACCCTGCCGCTAATCACACAAAGGCATACCAACAAGACACACAAAAATAAAATACTAAAATATCTTTTGTATTAATTCAAAAATGGCAACATACAATGATTCTTCGTCTCTCTTCTTGCTTGTTGCGACTCTATCTCATATACATATATATATTTTTTTACTTCCTCTAGAAACTTCTTTTTTTTTTCTCTATAGTTCTATATTCTTCTAGAAACTTCTATTATTATTATTATTTTTTCCTATAGTTCTATACTCTTCCGGAAACTTCCCCTTCTTTCGAAAACTTCCTCCTTTTAAAGCTCCTACGTCAGCGAGTTAATCGACCAAAGTTGTTTAGCATGCCTTCCTGATCTGCAAGTTTAGCGGGTACTCGCGAGTAACTTGGGAGTTTCAAAATAGTGAGGTACAATGGTAGATTTCCAAATTCATCCACAAGAACAAAATTATGGTGAGAGGAGTATAGTGGTAGCTTTCCAAACCACATCCATAGGAATAAAATGATGTAAACATACAAAATGATGGTGGGATAGGAGTGTAATGGTAGCTTTGGGACAGGAGTATAATCGCATCCATAAGAACAAAATGATGGAGACGAACAAAATGATGGTGGTACGGGAGTAAAGTGGTAGCATCCACAAAAACACAGAAACAAAATGATGAAGACTTTGCAGATTCTCTATATAACAAAAAAATAAAAATAAATAAAGTGAAGTTTTTGTTGGAATATCAAATTAATGTCTTTAGATTCATTTCAAATTTTCATCAAACAAACCTTGATATGTTTTTGGATTTTTATTAAAAAAACCCAAACTCAAAAAAAATGTGTGACCCTTTTATATTTTATTTTTTTTAAATTAATACAAAATAAAACTTTAATATTTTTTTATATATGTTAATTTTAAAAATATATAATTTTTTTACAAATTAATATTTTGAAAATGTATAATTTAATAATTAGTACTTTTAAGAATGCCATTTCTATCTATTTGTCTGGTTTATCAGAATATTACTGCATATAAATCATGCTTGTTTGTTCTTATTCAAAATATGTATTTGTCTTGTTTCTTCTTATTCAAAATTTCATATCACTGCATATGAATATCACGGCATGCTTGTTTGTTCTTATTCAAAATAACATGAATATCACGACATGCTTTTTTATAATTATGAGAATTTAAGGGGCAAGGCTTGGGTTTAATGTCCACTCCTACTTCATGGATTTCTCACCTTATGAGGGCCTTTACATCACTTGTGCTTGTTTGTTCTTATTCAAAATATCTATTTGTCTTGTTTCTTTATTCAAAATATCATATCACTGCATATAAATATCACGGTATGCTTGTTTGTTCTTATTCAAAATAACATGAATATCACGGCATGCTTTTATATAATTATGAGAATTTAAGGGACAAGTCTTGGGTTTAATGTTCACTCCTACTTCATGGATTTCTCACCTCTTATGAGGACTGTTTTATTTTTCTTTCATAACGCTAAATATTTAAACAACGAGAGAAGTTTCGAGCTTATTATAGTAGGTGATATTTTTTATTAATTAAGACATACAAGGTTTTTTTATTAGAAATAGTATAGTTGTTAGTGATCATTAGAAAAGGTTTTCCTACTACAAATAATATATTTGTTAGGTATTTATTCTTTACTAAATAAGATATAGAAAATGTCGCAAATGTATATTATACGTTGTTAAACAATAAATGATTGATGTTAAACAATAAATGATTGTAGATTGCAAAAGTTTGAAGAGCTTCCTACTAGAACCAGTATAGTTATTAGGTAATCATTTTTTCCAAATTAGGATATAGAAAAGGTCTTCTACTAAAAACAATATAGTTATTAGGTGATCGTTCTTTACAAATTAATATTTAAAATAGGTCATAAAAGCACATTGTAGATTGTCTAACAACAAATAATTTCAATTGAGATATTCTTCAATACGTATGGTTTTTAACCACCTATTTCCTTATGATATTTTAGAGATAATAACTAAATGACAATATAATGTGTTATATTTTTCTTAAAAGGTATACGTGCTAAATGAGATTTTTATAAGTAGATATAGGTTAACAAGAAAAATTATGGCTAAGATTAGGGAGGATTATATGTTATATTTGTATTTGTCTTTTGAAGACACTCAATCCACATTACAAATTGTCACTTTAATTATCTATTGTAAAGCATATAGTCTTGACTTCCACCGAAGGCCCTAATATCTAGTTAGTGTGGGTAGAATTTCTCTTCCTCAACCTTGCTTTCAAACAATTTTTATGTAAATGTTGGTTAATTGGGTAAGGTTTTCTAGTGTAAAAAAAATAAAGATAAATATGTCATCTTAAGGTTTTCTAGTGTTGAGTTAGGTCCATTAGTTAAAATATGCATCGATATAGACCTAACTAAAAACTTCCATGAAACTATTAGGTTTGTCAAATATTTGAATACTTCCAATAGGCTTTTTATCTTAATAAATCTAACACATTTTTATTACTAAAAAGAGGGTAATTTGATTAAATATTTTTAGATAAGAGGATAATTTGATTAAATATTTTTAGATAAGAAGCAACCAAGATTTTCTCAAACTTGATATAAAAATTTTCAAAGGGAATTTTGAATTGTAATTCTAATCTAGCATGCCTAGAAGTAACTCTTCAAACAAGAATGCTAATGCAATTATTTTTTGAAAAACTATGAAGTCAAGGATTGGGGGAGAAGATTTTGTAGTTTCTAAGAGTACTTCAAGGTAGACCTCAAAGTAAATTGTTTAGATACCTATATAAGTGGAGGATAAAATTCCATCCATGAATTGAGGTCACCTTTGGGTTAATACCAAATATTTCTTTTGAGCTAGTGTCACCATTGAGAATTATGAAAAACGTATTCTACAAACTAGCATCTCTTAAGAATAATGGGTGCATTGAGCCAATGTCTCGTAAAACCAACAAGTCTTCTTATGATTTAAACTTTGAGTATCCTTTGAATAAAATTTAGAATGTACAAAACATGAATCATGATCTTGTTCAATGATAAATAATAAGGTTTTAAGAGAACTAAAAGAAAGACAAAAAATAAATATATCCTCAAGCAAATAAGACAGAATTTTTTGTGACAAAATTTTTGAGATTTGTAAAGTAAAAAGTAAAAGGTAAAGTAAAGTAGTTTTTAACATCCATGATATCATAGGACATAAGAATTGAATTTCATAGAGGATGTTATTTACCTAATATATGTTTATAAAATCAAATTCTAGTTACCAATATATATTGTATAACTCCACCTATATTGGATTCAAATCTTGAAACTACTATTTGGAGTTCCAAAGTATTATAGTTAGGTCAACTAAAGCTATGGGAGTGACAAATAAACTAGGGAACCAACTTGTGATACTTTCATAGCATAGTCTTCTTCTTACGAATGATTCATATTCCATTAGAAGGAAGAGATAGATTAAATAAAGTGACTTCTTGATGCTTTATTTGTCCTTTCTTGTTCAAGAATTGATTTGAGTCTTCTATAATGCTACGTTTCCCCTTTATACTTGCTAATAAAATGTATTGTTTTTCTAAAATGTGTAAAAAAAATCTTTTTATAGGAAAGTAAAAGGTAAACATTTTTTTTAATAGATTGTGTATCCAAATGTGATTATGTTAAAAAAGGTTAAGCTAGGTGGATAATGATTATTGTTTTCTCTACATTATATTTGGGATCATAGATTTTTTTTTGTAGTCTTCGAGTGAGCATAGCATTAAAAATATATTTTGATATTAGTGCTCACTAATTACTTATAATGATGACTTATTTTTTAAATGTGACCTAATTTATCTTGTTTGATCATCTGCTAATTATGGTGTAAGATTCTTTAAAATAGGGCCCATTTGATAAATATATTTTTCCTTTCAAATTGAATGTCTCACACCATGAGCCTCTTACATTCACACCCTTCATATAGTTTGGAATATAGAACCAACTCCTCTTAGCACATAAAATTGGATCAACCCATGAGAGATTAAAATTCAATGAAGTATTGATTTATTGATAGACTATGATAAGAAATTTTATAGATAAAGGAAGGAGAAAGCATTATGTATTAGAATAAAACTTGAAACTATATTTTATTTGTCAATTATAGTCCATTGAATATCACCTTATAAGACTAGGTTATATTTTTATATTATTTAAAGCTTTAAGTAAAAATATGCAAAGATCAAATCAATAGTTTATAGTTCAAGGGATTATAATTTTCTTTCACTATCTACAATATAATTTTAGGGGACTTTTCCATACAGCTCCACTTCACTCAAAGCTAGACCAATAAAAAGCAGGAAAAACAAAGACTATGTGGTTGGAAGGCACTTATCGTCTTCATTTGGGAGAAACGATCTTCAAGAAAGGGCAAACAAGCTAAAATTCATACCAGTTATTAGATCTCCCATCTATGGCTAATGCATCACATTTTCTCAAGTCTAGCTAAAGCAAGGGCACCAAGGTCCATGGATCATTGATTTTTAATCTAGTGGCATCTGTGATCCTTCCAACCAAAGGAGTTCCAATAAAGGAAGAGAATATCTAATCAAATCCAAAGTAGGACATGTGGCGAATAGTCAAAATCCCATGAGACAAAAGAACCAGTGCTTTAAGGATAAGGCTCACCATTGGACAAAGGAGGTTCCATCCCATCCAAGGACACATGGTAGTTGTGCATGCAAGAAGAAGAGAAGGTAGAGGTACATTAAATAAGGCACCCATAAATGGTCATAAAGCTTAACTTTTGCAACCATAACTATCAAACCTAATCACATACTAGTCATAACAACTTTCCACCATATACATGTGACTACCCTATCCACATACACCAACCAAGGATGTCATGTCCACCATGTTATCAAAACAACACATTTCAAAAGAAGCATGCAACCACCCCAATGCAACAAAAAAGAGCCTAGTCATCTACACCAATTATCCAAAGGCCTTGAAGCTATAGCATTCATGGCCCAAATCCAAAGACCTTGTGCTATTATCATGCATGTTACAAAAGTGTCTATTTGTTGTAGGAACAAAAGATATCTATAGGCCTTTTGCACAAAAATTTAGAGGTAAGACACCATCCTCTTAGCTTACAAATAGACTCGATTTCTATTTTAAAGGAATCAAAAGTGGTTTGTTCATGCCTAATACCCATCCTTAAAGGCTCTTCCTTTCACCTATATTTCCTACTATAAAAAGGGGAGCTTGATCATTTTATCATTCCTAGGGATCATTGAGCCTCCAAGACTCATTGTTTTATAATCATTTTAGCAAGTTAATGGAAGCCATGGCTAATTTTACTCGATCTTCCTTCTCTTCACTTGTCTCAATTCCTAATAGTGTATTTTCTTAGTTGTGTTCACTAGCCATAGGTGAAATTTTGTGTGTTTAATTACCACTTATTGTAGTAAAAAAATGGGGGTCCCTCAACCTTGAGGTTCCAAAGTTGAAATAAATTATTGGCCTAGTTACATTGTTTATTGGGCTCATATTTACGGTGTTGATCGTTTGGGTGGTATTGCAGCCCGAGATATGATTTTTCTAGATCCTTTTTTATTGTAACCTCTCATTTCCAATAAAAATTGGGGTCCCTTTTTACTTCTTATGTGCATTGCCTCTATAGGTTAGGGCTTTACTTTTTTGTAATCATTTAATTTATCCTTTTTACTTTTATTACAATTCCTTCTTTTGCTACACACACCTTGGAATTAGCTCTTAGAGGTCACTATGCATGAAGGATTTAATGAAGAACATGTGCTTATACTGAGAGGGGGGTGAACAGTATAAGATAAAACTTTTTGCCTTTTAATCCATATGATAACATCAACAATATTAAAGTAGTAAACATCACACAAAGCATCACACACATGAGAGACATGATTTAACGTGGTTCACCCAATGTGGGCTACTCCACGGAGAAAATATTCCTTATAATATTTTCTCAAATAAATCCTCTTGGGAATCCTTTCCCTATTACAATGTTTATGGACCTCTGTCCAAAGGAGACACCAATACCCTAATCAAGTTTGTGGATCTCTATCCATAGGAGAACTCCTTTCTCCTCTGCTCTGGCTGGTGATCTTCTAGAAGACCTGTTGTCTCCACTACACTGGCTGATGGATCTCTATCCACTGAAGACTCCTATCCTCACTCAGAAGACCTATCCTCACTACCCTGGCTAATGGATCTCTATCCACTGGAGACTATCATCCTCTATACTCTACCACCTCCAAAGCTCTATCTCAAATCTACACTAAACACAGTCCTTCGATCTAGCACAAATATGCTCAATCTCTATCTTTGGTCTGGCACAAATATGTCCTCAAATCTGCACCAAAACTCTATCCTCAAATCTGTCCTCAAATCTGTTCTCAATATTCGTCCTCAAATCTATCCTCAATATCTGTCCTCAAATCTGTATTGTAAGCTTCCACAAAAGCTCACACCAATCTGTCCACAAGTCTTCTCAAAGACTTGCCTCAAATCTACTCAACAAGTCCTCACTAGAACTTGTTCAATCTCATAGAAACATATAGAATTGTTAGAGACTCAATATGATTTACACTTACAAACACTCAATATCTTTCTCAAATAAATTTAGAATATAGAACAATTTGTTTCATAAAACTTGAACTATCACTTCAACACATCCACTCAAATAAGCTCAATCACTTCCACTCAACCAATCACTTCAACAACAATGCTTATCAAGTAATCCTCACATAAAAATGATACTCATGATATTTGCAAACCCTAGTTCAAGTTCTTCACTCAACCAATCACTTAAACAACAATGCTTATCAACCAATCATAACAATGATACTCATGATCTTGAAACCCCACCACTTACATAACAATGATATATGTTCTTTCAAACCCTAATCCAATATTCAAACTCAACAACAAGGGATCTCAATCACACAACAATGAAGTATGCATTCACTCACTCAAAATATCCAACAATGCTTATCAAACAAGGTTTATAGCATTTACTTCCATTTCAAAAAACTCATCAACTCAACAAACTCACAAAGGAAAACTTAACCAAGTCCTTTTCACTCCAATCTTATTTTCAAAAAATCTCAACCAATCAATTATTTCAACCAAGGAAGAATATGCCCATACCTTTTACTTGATGAAGAATAGACTTCAAAACCTGTCTCAATTATAACCACTTTCCTTGCCAAGCACAAAGGTTAGATGACAAGAATTATCACTCTAACACTTCTTCAAAAATATTTCTTCAATACAAAAAATAATACTCAAATACACCTTATAATCTCCAACTTTAAAATAATATTCAACAACCTTCAATCTCAAAAAATAAACTTTCCTTACTACCTTATAACTCCTTAAACACTTAAAAATTCAATCTAGAAATCAAAGTTTTGCATTCCCCTTTTAACTCCCCTAAACAACTTATAATCCAAATTAATTATGCAAAAACTTTAATCAACATAAACCTTTGGAAACAAAAATATTTTCCCCTTTTTATTTTTCGCAAGCCAAGTCAACCCAAACAATGTGCATACCTCTATTATGCTGCCCAAAAGGCCTTGGCAGGATTCGAACCATCGATGGTTCTCCCCCAAGTGCTTTCGCAGTGCTCGCGCCCACCAACTGGGTTGCGTGGCTCCACAAGAGCCAAAAGGCACAAATGTGCCTTTGACTTCCTTCTCCCTTGAATGACACAAACTAAAACATGACCCTCCCTTCAACAAAATGGCGTGCACGAGATTCGAACCTGCACTAGGCATCTCAATGGCGTCTTACGTAGCCCTTGGCTACCAACTCAGCTACGAGGGGCTTCGAATAGTTTTTGGAGGCTACCACACTTTGTCCTTTCCTATGCTCACAAACACATGCGAAAATTCACGTTTTTCTTTTGCACGAGCCAAAATACAATCGCATGGATAATTTTCCAAATGCCAAACTTTGGCATTATTTATATGCAAACTATAGCTTGTTCCAACATCGGTGATTATTCAAATTTAATTTGAATTTGAATATTAAAGTTAATTTTAAATATTAAATAAATATTTAAATTAACCTTAGCACCCATCATTATTTAAATTAAAATTTTAATCAAAGATTAAAATATTTTAATTTAAATTAAATCTTCTTGTGGGTCTTTTTCAACTTGATCCTTGATCTTCTTAAACTCGATTTTTGATCCGAAATAATAATAATAAAATATTATTATTTAATTTGACTTTGCTTCTCCTTCCTTGGATCTTCATTCTTTGAGCCCTCTTGGGTATATAATATTTAAAAATAAATATTATAACCTATTGCTTTTCAAGACCTTCTTGCTTTTGGAAGAAACACTTAATGTCCTCAAAGATGATGAACATAGCACAACAATGCTTTTGACATCAATGACAACAAACACTCCTCAAAATGTCCAACAATCTCCCCCTTTGTCATTGATGGCAACCCAATTACTTTTTACCATTTCCTTGACCTTTTTCTACTCCCCCTGACTGAATGCTTTCCTTCTAACTCAAATCTCTCCCCCTTACTCAAATCTCTCCC
Source organism: Wollemia nobilis (assembly GCA_028583015.1). Lineage (NCBI taxonomy): Eukaryota > Viridiplantae > Streptophyta > Pinopsida > Araucariales > Araucariaceae > Wollemia > Wollemia nobilis. Next base: position 704,277 of record JAQPPZ010008116.1, read on the forward strand.
CCTTTGACATCAATGGCAAAGGGTCACCTTTGGGGCTCGAGGCTAAGAATGAAACTCTTAGCTTAGCCCCTCCCCCACCTCCTCTTGAGGTGGTTAATTCTGGGGTGGGAGTATTACTCCCAATTTTCCTCGAAGATACTCAAACGTCTCTTTCAAAAGTGGCTTAGTGAAGATGTCTGCTATCTGCTCCTTTGTAGTAACATATTCCAACCTGACCTGTTTATCTATCACATGTTCTCTCAAAAAATGATACTTGATCGAAATGTGCTTTGTCCTGGAGTGCATCACTGGATTCTTTGAGATACTTATAGCACTTGTATTATCACATAATATGGGAATAGGATGATCATGTTTTATCTTGAAGTCTTCTAGAGTTTGCTTCATCCATAATACCTGTGTACAATTGGCTACTACTGCAATATACTCTGCTTCTATTGTAGACAAGGATATTGATGCCTATTTCTTACTTAGCCAAGAGACTAAACAGTCTCCAAGAAAGAATGCTCCTCCACTTGTGCTTTTTCTATCATCAATGTTGCTAGCCCAATCTGCATCTGTATACGTTGTGAGTGTAAAACTATCACTTTTGGGATACTAGAGCCCAAAATCCATAGTCCCTTTTAGATACCTGAGAATTCTCTTTACTACTACCACATGTGTTTCCTTAGGTGCTACCTGAAACCTTACCACTAATCCCATTGACTGCACTATATCTGGTCTTGTAGTTGTAACATACAACAAGTTGCCAATCATAGATCTGTATAATCTCTGATCTACCTCTAGAGATTCATCATCCTTACTTAACTTACATCCTGTAACCATGGGGGTACTTACTGGTTTGCAATATTCTAACTTGAATTTCTTTAGCATCTCTTTTATATACTTGGTTTGTGAAAGAAATACTCCTTTCTCTGATTGTGAAATCTGAAGTCCAAGAAAGAAGGACAACTCACCAAGCATAGACATCTCAAATTCATTCTGCATGTTCTTTGCAAATTCTTTACACATCTTATCATTATTTCCCCAAAAAATGATGTCATCAACATAAACAACCACAATTAGTAGATTATTCCCTTCATTTTTTATGTATAAGTTGTTGTCCGCTATTCCTTTTATGAATCCCTATTCTTGAAGATACTTATCCAATCTTGAGTACCATGCTCTAGGAGCCTATTTTAGACCATACAATACCTTTTTCAATCTGCATACATGATCTAGTTTATCTATTAATATGAATCCCTCTAGTTGTTCAATATAGACTTCTTCTTCTAGAACACCATTTAGAAATGTTGACTTAACATCCATCTGATATACCTTGAAGTTTTTAAAACTTGAGAAGGCTAAGAATATTCTTATGGCTTCAAGTCATGCAACTGGAGCAAATGTCTCATCAAAGTCAATTCCCTCTACCTGTGCATAACCTTTGCATACTAACCTTGCTTTATTTCTGACTACCTATCCATCTTCATTTAACTTGTTTCTGAATACCCATTTTGTGTCGATCACATTTTTGTCCTTTGGTCATGGAACAAGTTCCCAAGTCTTGCTTTTCTCTATCTGATCTAATTCCTCATCCATTGCCTTAATCCAGAACTCATCTTCACTTGCCTGATTGAAGTCTTTTAGCTCAATCTTAGATAGCAAAGAAAAATTTGCTTGTTGAGATGGTGTTATTATCCTTCTCCTTGTCTATCTTTCATCTAGATTCCCAATGATTAGATCTTTTGGATGATGCTTCTGTACATACCTAGATGGAGTTTTAGGAAGAAGTCTTTGTGTTTCTTCTTCTTCTTCATCTGATTCCTCATGAAACTCTTCTTGACAACTTCCATCTTCCTGATACACAATTTGCTGAACTGGTTCTCTTGAATCTATCTTCTCATCAATTGTTACATTTATACTTTCTACAATAGTGTGTGTTCTCTTGTTGAAGCATCTATAAGCTTTACTCTTAGTGGAATAACCAAGAAAAATTCCCTCATCACATCTTGGATCAAACTTGCCTAAGTTTTGCTCTTCTCGTCTTATGTAGCACTTGCTTCCAAAAACCTTGAAGTGTTTTACAGTGGCTGGTCTTCCTTTCCAAAGCTCATATGGAGTCTTGTGATGGTTTACCCTCATTTGAGCCCTAGTGATTATATATACTATTGTGTTGATTGCTTCCCTCCAAAATCCATCTAAAATTTTGGACTCATTTAACATAGCTCTAGCCATATTCTCAATAGTCCTATTTTTCCTTTCAACTACTCCATTTTGTTGAGGAGTTCTTGCGATTGAGTATTCTCTCTTGATTCCATGTTGTTCACAAAAATCTACAAATTCATTTGAGGTAAATTCTCCTCCTCTATCAGATCTCAAACACTTAATCCTCTTGCCAGTTTCATTTTCAACTAGTTCTTTAAATGCTTTGAATTTTTCAAATGCTTCTGACTTATCTTTCAAGAAAGCTACCCAAACCATTATGGAGTAATCATCTATAAACAATATGAAGTAACTCTCACCCTGAATACTCTATGTTCTGGTAGGACCACATAGATCAGTATGTATTAGACTTAATGGCTCAGATGACATATATCCCTTTGACTTAAAGCTTGTTCTAGTTTGCTTTCCATGTTGACAAGGTGCACAAATTGTGTTTTGTGGCCTTTTTAGCTTGGGTAAATCTCTGAAAGCCTTGCTTATTGCTTATGTTGACTATGTTGTCAAAATTCAAGTGACCCAATATTCTATGCCACAACCAACTCTCATATTCTTGTGATAGAAAGCACTTTTCCCCTTTGATCTCACTAAGCATGTATAGATTGTTTGGAGTTCTTCTTGCATTTGCAATGACTTTTCCAATTTTTGATTTTCTTATCTCACATCTATCTGGGTGAAATGTAACCATATGACCTTGATCACAAAGTTGACTTACACTTAGCAGATTATGTTTTAACCCTTTGACATATAGTACATTTTTTGTTCTTGTTTTCCCATTATCTAAACTCAAAGTTCCTCTTCCACCAATTTTTGTTGATCCATTATCACCAAAACTTATTGATCCTCTATTGGTTTCTTTTAGTACAATGAATTTGTCTTTGTCTCCTGTCATGTGTCTAGAGCAACCACTATCAAGATACCATTGTTCTTCTTTATCCTAAGCATGAAGGGTTGTTTGAACTAACATTGATCTAGCCTTTTCATTCCCCTCTTTCCTCTTTCCTAGTTGTTGAAATTGTTTTTCTTTTACTAGACTCAGGAAGTATCATTTTACACCATCTAGCCTTGTGCCCAAAATTATTGCATTTGTAACATATAATATCATTATCCATAAGAGGTGCAAAAGAATTGAAATTTCTATTGACATCATTTCTTGCATGACCAATGCAGTGTACAACTCTATGACCATATTTGTTACAAGAAAAACAATAACCATGGAAGAAATTATGTAACCTATTTGGATGCCTTTGAGATTGTGGTTGAGTGCTTCTCCCTTTGTGATTAACTCTCATCCAAGGTTCTTCTTTGCTTTCTTCCTTCCTGATGTCTTTTCCTTTTGGAGTATACTTTACTTGCCTATCTTTGTTTGAAGTTTCTGCTTCTTGAAGACTTGACTCCTCTTTCTATTTCCCATACTTTATATCTTGTAGTACCTTGGTCCTTTCAACTTCATTCCTTAGATAAACAATTTTTGCTTCCAATATTTCACATTCTGTTTCTCTTGCTCTTAATAGATCTGTCATATCCTGCTCAATTTTCTTTCCCTCTTCTACCTTTATCTTGAGTTCTGTGAGACTTTGTAGAAGTTCCATCCTTGCTTCTTCATCCTCTTGAATTTGTTCCTTCAAGCTTGAGTTCTTCTCTCTAATCCTTTCCAAATTCTTGAGAGTAGTAAAGAATTCCTCTTTTATATCAAACATGGTCTCTTCTTCATTTTCTGAAGTCATGTGTGTTTCTGATGGATCCTCCTCCAAGTTGTTAGTCTTTTCATGGAGAGACCCGCTCTGATACCAATTGAAGAACATGTGCTTATACTGAGAGGGGGGTGAACAGTATAAGATAAAACTTTTTACTTTTTAATCCATATGATAACATCAACAATATTAAAGTAGTAAACATCACACAAAGCATCACACACATGAGAGACATGATTTAACATGGTTCACCCAATGTGGGCTACTCCATGGAGAAAATATTCCTTATAATATTTTCTCAAATAAATCCTCTTGGGAATCCTTTCCCTATTACAATGTTTATGGACCTCTATCCAAAGGAGACACCAATCCCCTAATCAAGTTCATGGATCTCTATCCATAGGAGAACTCCTTTCTCCTCTGCTCTAGCTGGTGATCTTCTAGAAGACCTACTACCTCCACTACATTAGCTAATGGATCTCTATCCACTAAAGACTCCTATCCTCACTCAGAAGACCTATCCTCACTACCCTAGCTAATGGATCTCTATCCACTAGAGACTATCATCCTCTATACTCTACCACCTCCAAATATCTATCTCAAATCTGCACTAAACATAGTCCTTCGATCTAGTACAAATTTGCTCAATATTTATCTCTGATATAGCACAAATCTATCCTCAATATATGTCCTCAAATATATCCTCAATATCTATCCTCAAATCTGTATTGTAAGCTTCCACAAAAGCTCACACCAATCTATCCACAAGTCTTCTCAAAGACTTACCTCAAATCTGCTCAACAAGTCCTCACTAGAACTTGTTCAATCTCATAGAAACATATAGAGAATTGTTAGAGACTCAATATGTTTCACACTTACAAACACTCAATCTCTTTCTCAAATAAATTTAGAATATGGAACAATTTATTTCACGAAACTTGAACTATCACTTCAACACATCCACTCAACTAAGCTCAATCACTTCCACTCAATCAATCACTTCAACAACAATGCTTATCAAGTAATCCTCACATAACAATGATACTCATGATCTTTGCAAACCCTAGTTCAAGTTCTTCACTCAACCAATCACTTCAACAATAATGCTTATCAAACCAATCCCATAACAATGATACTCATGTTATTTCAAACCCTAGTCCAATTATTCAAACTCAACAACAAGGGATCTCAATCACACAACAATGAAGTATGCATTCACTCACTCAAAATATCCAACAATGCTTATCAAACAAGGTTTATTGCATTTACTTCCTTTTTCAGAAAACTCATCAACTCAACAAACTCACAAAGGAAAACTTAACCAAGTCCTTTTCACTCCAATCTTGTTTTCAAAAAATCTCAACCAATCAATTATTTCAACCAAGGAAGAATATGCCCATACCTTTTACTTGATGAAGAATAGACTTCAAAACCTATCTCAATTATAACCACTTTCCTTGCCAAGCACAAGGGTTAGATGACAAGAATTATCACTCTAACACTTCTTCAAAAATATTTCTTCAATACAAAAATAATACTCAAATACACCTCAAGGAATATACACTCACAACTATCGAGAGGGTACCTATAGAGAGAATGAATAATTTCAACATCTAATTCCACAAGACTTGTAAAAGAATCCTTAAAGAGATTTGACCACCTCTAGGTATGGCATTCATTTAATTTCTAAAGTCTTTCAATTCTAAGATTACCATAATGGTCAAGTCTATAGGTGGTAATTCACTATCAAAATATTATGGGATAGCCATCCAAATTTAAAAGGACCTAATCCAAATAAGAATGCTATCTCCTAGACTATCTCTGCAATTGTTTCCCTTCGTTCAACACCCATGCCATTACTCTCCAACCATACAACCACCACCAATTTGGTTCATCCTCTCATATATCAAGAAAAAAATTAAAATTCATCTTCACTATGTGCTAAGATGGAAAAAATATTCAAAACTATAAGAACCCTTACTAATGATGTCATAGCACTCAAAAGGTAGTAAAAAACCCAATTTTTTTCTATCAAAGTTATCCAAAACCTTCCTCCCAATAGGGAAACCCAAGATTTTTATTACCCCCAACTAGATATCATAAGTCTCTATTTTCATCCAATAAGAATCTTGGTTGTCCCTAGGGCTTGAATTAGTAGGTAGTACCTATATCGATTGCAACTCGCCAAGTTTTTGTAAGCTTAGCTAGGGACCTGGTGGCCACACAAAACAACTATGTTGAATATTCTAGGGGCTGGTACCATCCCGCTCTTGACTGTCCTCCCTTTGATTGTTTTATCAAAATATAAACTTAGGGCATCAAGACTTCCTCTTTCAACTATAAATATATTTATACTTCTCACTCAAAAGTCTTGATGCCAAGTCAAGAACCTATCACCTAGTCTCCAACAACACTATCAATTTTTGACTCAACAACTCAGAGCAGACATTGGTTACCTAGTGTAACAACCCTCTTTGGTAGAAATTATTATTGATAATGAATTATGTATTGGTGTGAATTTTTAATTGCATAACTTCATTTTATGATTTTAATATGATTGGGAAATTACACTTTGTGCTTGGAATATTTTAGTGCTAATATATTTATAAGTGTAGGACCAGGTGCTCTCAATGGTGGGATCATATGGGTGAACAACCTAAATTAAGAGATGATTTAGAAAATGGTGTTGATAACTTGCTCATCGATGACTCAGAGTAAAAAATTACCTTGCATGTAGATGCATTGCATTATACTTATTTTATTTTTATACCATTGGGTCAAGAGGTTGCTTGTGCAATGAGTCTCCTTAATAGGTTGGCGAGAACATTAGACTATCGTAAAAGGGGGGCACCTACTTAAGGATAAAACAATGGTGTGTAGTATTATTGATGTGAATGTCATATATATTTGTTTAAGTATGCTTAGATTTATGGTCGAGCATTTTTAAATTATTAATTTTATTAGTAACATTACTACTTGATAATACTAGTATCAATGCTAATGATTAATATTGGCAATTGAAAACTAATAAAATAAATTATTAAATTAGTTCATAAGGAGAATTTAATTATTGTGTTGTTTTATCCTAATGATAAAGCATTAAGAGATATTATATTATGGGTTTGAAAAGCATTAAAGAATTAGCAATCCATTCCCTTTTTATTCCTTAAGTGTTTGAATATTTGAATGTTCTAAATATAATGTTACAAGCTGAAATGGCCAACTCAAAGGAGGTTCGAAGGAAGAACATTAAGTTCTTGATGAAATCACCTCAAGGAATATATAGAGGGCCTAGGTCAAGTTTTAGAAATTTTTTGGAAGGACGGGAAAGAAGGAACCAAGGAGTAGAAGGGAGGTGCGTGTCAGAGGAGATAACCAAGGAAAGTGTAGAGAGAGGTAAGTTTCATGGGAGCAGAAGCTTTCCACTATTGTAGTACACTATCCTATGTGTTGTTTTACCCTTTGGTTGTATGTTGAATATGTTTAGTTTTACCACCTTAGATGTATTGAACCTGCATTCAATTTTATTTTTTTTGGTCCAATCTCATGCTTTCTTGGTATTCCTGATGTGTCCTCTCTGAAGCAGTGAACCACTGGCTCTTTGCTAAGCTTTTTGGACACCTTTGAGCACATGGTTTGGTCTAGTTTTTCATAATGTGTTTCATGTGCCTTCTAGTGGATAATTTTTTATTTTTTTGAGGTTTTATATTGGGTGGGGGTATTAGAACTTGTTAATATGTTCTTTTTTTGACCATCCATCGAATACTACATAGGATATTGGTTTTCAATCTAGAAAAAATGTATGTTGGATTCATTAAGCCCAGGTTGGTATTGTTTCCTATAATATTAAAGTCAATTTTGGCCTTTATCTATTGAAGTAAGTTCTTGTAAGACATGCTTGGGAGGAATGCATGGAGGGTCATGGTTGTCTGTATGTGTTTTATTGATTTTTTGAGGTATGGTTAATCTATTAATTAATCACTAAATCCAGTATGTATGATTACATTCAGTAAATATGATTGCATCAAGCACAACATAGTATTATTTGTAATAAAGAAACATAGATAGAGAGGTATTAAGCAATAATAAATGTATTTAAGTGATGAGTTAGATGTGCATGAAAGTATTAAAGTATGTGGAAGGTATAGATCTAGATGTAATGAGTAAATGGAGTAAGTTCGATTATGTTGAATTGAAAACATAGATTGATTTAGGGAAGGAAACATTAGAGTTGTAAGAAGAGTTCTTTCTTTTATTTTTGGAATTGTTGGAAACATTGAGTTGTCATTGATGTCAAAGTCAAGATGAAATATTGAAGTGTTCATTGAATTAAAGAAAGGAATATCTTTAGGTATGAAATGCGAAGTGTCATTGATGATAAAGGAAGAAGGAATTTCAAAGAGGTTTTGAATTACAAGTATAAACTTTAATATTAATATTTATATTAAAATAAAAAAATATTATGAAGATAAACCTTATAATATTTAAATATTATAAAATAAGGGTTTAAATATTTTATGGAGCTAAAATTTGAAAGTGTGAAAGTACCAACATAATGGTTTGAACATATGAAGTTAAAAATTTAAAAGTGTGAGGTGTCGACCTCTAGGGGCCAAGCAAAGTTTAAATAAAAGTGCATATATCAAAGGCAGAATAAAACTCATAAGCCGACGATGTAATATATTAGAGGTTTGACTATATATACCAAGTTGTAAAGCTCATTTTGGGTGTCAAAATTGAATACTTAGAGTGTGCGAAGGAGAGTCTATTTTGATCAACGAAAACTCCTCGATAGGAGAATAATGGCACATGGTGATATCCGGGCATTGGAGAATGTTTTCCTAGATAATACATCAAGGAATTTATGATTGAAGAGTAGCATAAATTTGTGTGAGGTGATTGATGTTTCCATGAAGGAGAGAAGAAACATCATAGTATTTGCCAGAGAAGTGTCTCACAAGGACAATGAACATAATTCACAATTCATAAAACCTATTTGTAGTGTGGTTGACTCATTCAACTTGGCGAGACTTAGTTCGTGTTGCAGAAGACTTCATGTGCCTCGTTGAACATGATTTTTTCTTCTTGGGTGATGCATCTATGAGGTAATTTATATTTCATTTGAGTAAGGTTGATTTCGATTAATATTTCTGGGATATATGGGCAGAAAGCAAAATATGATGGAACTTCTCGAGTGAAAGCATTGAGCACTCAGGCATTTGTGAGGTAGAACATAAATCTAGGGCACAAGCCTTGAAACATTAACAGTTAGAATTTTTGAAATCCTCCCGTGTTATTCAAAAATATAGTGATCCAGTAAAACATCTAAGGTATTGAAGATATGGTGCAATGAAAGTTGAAGACAACTATTGAAATTGTGAGCCTTGTTGATTTTTATAGATAGAGAGTCTTAAGTATCTTTAAGATTTGATGCAGATATTTTGAGAAGCACGCAAGGGTAAAATTTTGTAGCAAGGAGCAAAGATCACTCACCACATCAAAGGAGAACATTGCCAGAGTTTCATTTGGCTACCACTGAGCACTAGTGGTCTAAGTGAAAGTCGTAGGTATCAAAGCAGTGCAAACATAAGGCATGCAAGAATTCAAATGTAAAAGTAAAATAATTAAATTTTACTGAAAAATTAAGGAGAAATAAGGAGTCATTTTTTCCTTTAATAAAGTTACATTTTGCAAGTTTTATTATTGGAGTGATAAGAGTATTGGAATTAAAATTTTAATAGAAATAAAAAAAGAAATTTATTGGGTAGATTTGTGCATTCTTTCTTGTTGATTTGAAAGCATATAAGATGGGAAAATTTGTGCATTGATTTTGATTGAAATTGGTAATAATAGTATAAGGGTTTGAGAGCAAAGTTATGAATTGCTTTGATTGAAATTGGAAAAATGCAAGGGATTGAGGGTAGATTTGTGCATTATCTTTGATTGATATTGAGAATAAATTTGCAAGGATTATAGACCAGATTTGTGAAGCAAATTTGTGCATCATTTCATGATTTATTTTGAGAGTAGATGAAAATTACATATTTGTGCACAGTGATTATTTTTGAAGTGAAGGTGGAAATCAACAATTACCAGGTTAGTAATAAAATGCTAGACTAGAGATACCTTGAAAATGTAATAAATGTGAAACATATGAATGTGAAGAACATATTGGTCATTTTTTTAGTGCATATCATTTTATATATGTTCATGAAGGTAAAAGAATTTTGGGTAATTTTTTTTTGAATTTCTCTAGTTGAGGAAAGCACATTGAATAATAGATAAAATAATTGATAACATTTGTATGCAAGATTTGGGGAAATATTTGAGTAGGTTTTGGTGAGCAAATATGAGCAAGCCTTGTGTGTATGATTGGAGCAGATTTGAGCAGGTTTTGGTGAGAATATTTGAGCAAGCCTTGTGTGTATGATTGGAGCAGATTTGAGCAGGTTTTGGTGAGAATATTTGAGCAAGTTTTGGTCAAAAAATTTGAGCATACCTTGTGTGTAGGCTTGGAGCATATTTGAGCAAGTTTTGGTAAGCAGATTTGAGCAAGCATTGTGTGTAAGATTGGAGTAGAGTTAAGAGCAAGTGTTGGAGAAAATTTGAGCAAGCCTTGTGTAAAGGTTTGGATTATATTAGAGCAGAAGGTATTAAGGTCTCCTGTGGATAGAGATTCATAAACCAGAGTAGAGGGGATTGAGGTCTCCTGTGGATACAAATACACAAACCAAGAACAAAGGGGATTGGAGTATCTTGTGGATAAAAATCCATGAACCAAAGCATAGGGGATTATTATCTCCTATGGATTGGGATCCATGAACTTGTGAGAGGAGATAGGTGTCTCCTGTGGATAGAGTTCCACAAATATTGTAATAGGGAATGTGTTCCCAATAATTTTGTTGAGAAATTTATAAGAAATATTTCTCCATGGGTGTAGTCCACATTGGATGAACCACGTTAAATATATGTCTCTCATGTGTGTGATTATTTTTACATTGTTTCATTATTATATTTGATAATATTGGATGATATTGCTTTGAAAAGAAAAGTAAAAGTTTGATCTTATATTGTTCACCCCCCTATTAGTATAAGCTTTTGTTCTTCAATTGGTATCAAAGCGAATTCCTTTGTGAAATCCTAAAATCTTGAAGGAAGATCTTATAGGAACACACATGGCTCATAAGGAAGGATTTTCATCAAATAAGGCTCCATTGTTTGATGGGACTAAATATGCTTTCTGGAGTGTGAGGATGAAGACTTATTTGATGGCACATGGATATGATACATGATAATCCATTGAAAATGGATTCACACCATATACAACTCCTTCTATATATGCAAGTGGTAAGAAACAATATGAATATAATGCCAAGGTAATGAATGTACTTTTGAGTGGGTTATGTGAATCAGAGTTTGTGAAAGTCATGTAATGCACTTAAGAAAATGAAATGTGGGATAAGTTACGGAGAACATATGAAGGAGACGCCAAAGTTAAAATGGCAAAACTTCAAACACATAGGAGGAAGTTTGAAGACTTGAAGATGAAATATGATGAAGATATTTCTATGTATATACTTCGTGTTGATGAGGTTGTCAACACTATTTGTGGACTTGGATAAAATATTGAGGAATCTACTATTGTTTAGAAAATATTGAGGTCACTCCCTATGAGGTATGATGCAAAGGTTTTAACAATAGAAGAGATTAAGGATCTCAAAAATTTAAGCATGGATGAGCTACATGGAATTATCACAACCTATGAGATGAGGTCAAAAAAGAATAAACATAAAAAAGAGAGGCGATATTCAAAGCTTCAAATAAGGAAAAGAATAAAGAACAAGAATCAAGTGATGAATCAAGTAGTGAAGAAGAGGCTAACTTTGTGAGAAGAAATAAGAAGGGTCCAAGAAAACATAAAAATATACAAACTATGAAATATTTCAGTTGTGGTAACATTGGTCACTATGCAGCTAATTTTCCACAAAATGGAGGTAGTAGTAGTGAAGAAGAAAAGGATTACAAGAAAAAGAAGGAAATAAAGTTTTATTATGAAAAGAAAAATAGGTATGGTCAAGGCAATCATGAGAAGATCTTTCAAAGACATAAGAAGAGTTTTTATTTTGAAGAAGCAAGCAGTGCTTCAAGTGAACGTGATGAAAGATTCTCCAATAATAAAAAAGGAAAAATTCTATTTTTGACCATAGAAGAGAAAGAAAATGCTCCTGTTATTGAAGATCAAGTAAAAGAGAAAGAATATGATCCTATAGTTGAAGACCTAGAAAAAGAGAAATATTTAGAAAAGGAAGAAGTCATAGTTTATATAGAAGAAAAACTTGATTTTGATCTTGAAGAGTTGAAAAGAAAGAACTTAATATTGAAGTATCAAGTACAAGAGGATGAGAAAACAAAGACAAAAATTCTACAAGATCTCACCTATTTAAAATTTAATATTGAAGAGGCAAATAAAGTTGAAGAAGGTATGGATGAATAATTAAAGACAAATAAACTAGAATGTGAAATACTAGAACATGAAGTTGACATTCTAAGGAAGGGACTTGAGAAATTCTATAATAAGATATATCATTTCAATAAGATCTTAACATATTTGGATCATATTATAAAAACATAGAGATCTCCATTTATGAATACTAGACTTGGTTATGAGGAAGGTCAAGAGGTACAAGAAGAGGAGTCAAGCTCAAAAGAAATAGAAGCATCAAATAAGGTATTTGAATAAGAGCCTAAGACCTATACTGATAAGTTGATAAGCGGAAGCATCAAAGAGGAAGAAAATAATGCACCATCAAGTAATAGGGACTATAACAGGAAAAGAAAAGAAAGAACCATGTGATCATATTCTCTAAGCCAAGATGAATATCTCTTCCAAGGGTATTGCTACTCATGTAATATTTTTTGTCATAAAGCTATACATTGCAAGGTTCATGGTAAGAATGATTATGGATTCACCAAAAGCAATTTCAAGTCACTTGCACTTTCTAAGGACTACAGTATCATGTGTTTCAATTGCAATAATTTTGGGCATAAAGAAAAATGATGTAGAATAGTGTTTCCTAAATTTTTGAAGACAAGAAAGAAGAAGGAAAGTCAAAATGTTCAAAGAGGTATGAATTCAAAAGTATGGAGAAAGAAAATGAAACAAGAAGAGGAGGATAGTACTTTGGGAGTTTCACTCCCATCACATAATTGATAACCTCAGGAAAAGGAGGTGGTCAGGGGGCTATGCTAAGTGTTTTATTTTTAGCCCCAAGGAGCCCTTTGCCATTGATGTCAAAGGGGAAGAGTTTTAAGCAAGGGGGAGTAGCTTGTCAAGGGGAGAAGATAGTGAATCTAGTTGTAGTAAAAGAAAATTTTTGTAAGATTGCCTTCAATGACAAAGGGGGATATTTGGAAATATTGAGTTGTCATTGATGTCAAAGGCAAGATGAAATGTTGAAGTGGTCATTGAATTAAATAAAGGAATATATTCAAGTATGAAATGTGAAGTGTCATTGATGATAAAGGAAGAAAATTTTTCAAAGAGGTGTTGAATTACAAGTATAAACTTTAATAGTAATATTTATATTAAAGTAACAAAAATATTATGAAGATAAACCTTATAATATTTAAATATTATAAAGCAAGGGTTTAAATATTTTATGGTGCTAAAATTTGAAAGTTTGAAAGTTCCAACATAATGGTTTGAACATATGGAGTTAAAAATTTAAAAGTGTGAGAACGTCGACCTCTAGGCGCTAAGAAAAGTTTGAATAAAAGTGCATATATCAAAGGCAGAATAAAATTTATGAGTCGATGGTGCAATATATTAGAGGTTTGACTATATATACCAAGTTTAAAATCTCATTTTGGGTGTCAAAATTGAATACTCAGGGCATGTGAAATAGAGTCCGTTTCGATCAGCGAAAACTCAACGATAGGAGAAATGGTGGCACAGGGTGACATTCGGGTATTGGAGAACATTTTCCTAGATAATACATCAAGGAATTTACGATTTAAGGGAAGTGCATATTTGAGTGAGGGGATTTATGTTTTCATGAAGGAGAGAACAAACATTGAATTATTTGCCAGAGAAGTGCCTCATAGGGACAACGAACATAATTCATAATTCACAAAGCCTGTCTATAACGTAATTGACTCATTCAACTTGGCAAAAATTAGTTCATGTCATAGAATATTTTATGTGCCTCATCTATGAAGAACACAAGATTATACTGAGAGGGGGGTGAACAGTATAAGACCACTTTTTAACTTTTTCCTTTTACTTCAGAAAGCAATGCAATGAACCAATAGCAAAATCAAAGCAGTAATCAAACCAGTGTACAAGTCATCACACAATTGAGACACCAATATAACGTGGTTCACCCAAGGTGGGCTACTCCACAGAGAAAATATTTCACTAAATTTTCTCAATCAAATCCTTTGGGAATCCTTCCCAATTACAATGTTTATGGACTTCCTGTCCAAAGGAGAATCCTTCCCCTAATCAAATATTTATGAGCCTCCTGCCCAAAGGAGATGTCCTATCCCCCAAAGAAGTATTTATGAGCCTCCTACCCAAAGGAGATGTCCTATCCCCCAAAGCTCTAGAAATGATACTTCAGAAGATCATTGCCTCTTCTACCGCTAGCAGGTGGAACTCCTTTCCATAGAAGACGTCATGTCCTCCTTGCTCTAGCTCTAGAGACTTATGTCCTCACTGATCACCTCCACAACTACTCATCAAAACCTATACTAAACACAGTCAGTCGGTCCAACACAAGTCCTCTCAAACTCTATCACAAATCTGCACCAAACTCAGTCCTCTGGTCCAACACAAATCTGCTCTCAAATCTCTATCAGATCTATCCCAAGCTTAAGCCAAAATCTTGAACAAATCAATCACAACTACTCACAAGTCTCCACCAAGACTTCATCAAATCTATCCACAAGTTCTTCAACAAGAACCTATCCAAATCAGTCCACAAGTTCTCCACAAGAACCTATCCAAATCAGTCCACAAGTTCTCCACAAGAACCTATCCAAATCAGTCCTAGCAAGCTCACCAAGAACTTGCCCAAATCAGCTCAAGCAAGTTTACCAAGAAACTTGCCCAATGTGAACACACAAAGAGAATTGTTAGAGACCCAATGTGTTTCATCCAATCATATCAAATCAATCTCATAGAAGCATAAAGAGAATTGTTAGAGACTCAATATGTTCTATCCTTCAACTTTCAATCTCAACTCAAATCAATCTCATAGAAGCATAAAGAGAATTTTTAGAGACTCAATATGTTCTATCCTTCAACTCTCAATCTCAACTCAAATCAATCTCATAGAAGCATAAAGAGAATTGTTAGAGACTCAATATGTTCTATCCTTCAACTTTCAATCTCAACTCAAATCAATATCATAGGAGCATAAAGAGAATTGTTAGAGACTCAATATGTTCTATCCTTCAACTCAAAAACAAACTCTTTCTCAAATCAGAATAAATATAGAAGTAGTATACTTTCACAAGATCTTGAACCACAACCCAACAATTGTCAATAATGCAATATCAAGGAATCAACTCCTCCAACATAGAACCATAACTTGCTATCAAACCCTAGCCAAGTTAGTTTTCAAGAACTCAAAGCAATCTCTCTCTAAGCATCAAAAAGGGGTTCAAGATATTTCCAACTTCTCTCAAATGGGAATGCTCAACTTAACCACACAACCAAGTTTATCAAGCAAAGTACAACTTGATAAAATCAAATCTCAAAGGAGCAAGCCCAACTCATGTATCAAGTAAAGCATAACTTGATCAACTCAATCTCAATGGAAGCAATCTCAAAACCAAACTCTCAACAACCAAACAACTCAATTAGGGTTTCAACAACTTATAGCAATGGCATAAGCTTCTCACTCAAAAACCCTAAAGCAAACTTCAAATGCTTCCACTCTCATAAACCAGAATTATGCAATAACTCATAAACTCATCATGATCTCATAATGCATAATCAATACTTCCACTTTCAGAAAATAAGATCCACTCCAAATAAGGAAACTTAATTTAATCCTTTTCACTCCAAACTTATTTTCAGAAAACCATCAATCAATAATAACCATGGAAGAATGTGCCCATACCTTTACTTTGATGAAGAAGGAGAACTCAAAATATGTCACAACACTAACTCTCAATTTGCCACAAATTAGAGTTAGCAACAATGGAATAATGCACAATGATAAGAGTCCTAATAACACCTTATCACTCCAACTCATCAATAATCAAAACTCACAAATATACATATCAACAATATTCCTTT
The DNA here is from genome assembly GCA_028583015.1 of Wollemia nobilis. Lineage (NCBI taxonomy): Eukaryota > Viridiplantae > Streptophyta > Pinopsida > Araucariales > Araucariaceae > Wollemia > Wollemia nobilis. Next base: position 720,477 of record JAQPPZ010008116.1, read on the forward strand.
ACACCTTATAACTCCTACTTAATATATCACAAAATAACTTCAACCTCAAAAAATAATTACAAGAGAATATCCACTCAATAACTCCAAAGGCTCTCTAACCCCAATATGACATTAAGCACAATTATTCCTTAAACCCTTATAACTCCTAAAATACATTTACTTCTAAATGCATTTACCACATAAACATTAAGCATCAATAATAACAATGTCAAAGCAATATTTCTATTTAACCTTATACCTCCATCCAATTACCAACAATAATTGCCAAGTCAAATCAAATATTCCACATTATCAACAAAAGATCTACCTTGGCCAAAAATCAATTCTCCAACCTTAGGAGAAGTGTGGAGACACCAACATAAGTGCCAAAGTGCTTCCTCCTCCAAACTCATGGCCCAAAGCAACCATCGTACCACGTGCACAATAACCGTGACCAAGAAAAAATTGAAACATGCCTGTCATGAATCGAACTCGACACCTCTGCTTAGCGAGCGCCTTCGCTCCACTACCTCCACCATTGGAGCACAAGTGCCCAATGAAACTCTCAAGTGCTACTCATCATTTTACCTTCCCTTTGCTCACAAAAGACAACCAAAATTTCCTTCCTCACAAGTGCACGAAATCCAAATTTAACACAGACCAGATTTGTCTTCCTCACTGCACAAAATCAAAATTTAACATAGACCAGATTTGTCTTCCTCATTGGTGCACAAAATCAAAAATTAACACAGAGCAAAATGAGACTCAAAAATCATAGAGCAATCCAAAATCGAAGGTCATAGAGCAATACAAATTCGAAGGTAATCACGCAAATCGAAGGTGCTTAAAACCTTAGGAAATAATGCCCTTTAATAGTCTTTCATCCCATGCAAATTGACATCGATGCTCCTTTCAAACATTGCATTTTTCATCCCATGCAAGTTGACGTCGATGAGGTAAGTCTTTTACATGAGCATCGCTAAGGGTTTAGAAACCCTTTCAATAATAATTATTAAATTAATAATTATTATTTTATTAATAATAAACTTAACTTAAAACCTTTTCAAAGGTTTGAGTTAATTTATTTATTAATAATCAAAATGGACTTTTAAGGTTTTTTCAAGGAGCAAAACCTTTTCATTAAGCCAAGATGGTTTTAATAAAAACCCTTAATGAGTCCAGATGGTTTTAAGAAAAACCTTTAACCTTGTCACCATGGTTTTAATTAAAAACCCTTAAACAAACATCATGGAACTTTCAAGATATTTTTGGCACCAAACTCTTTTTGACATCAACACAAATTCCTTTTGACATCAACACAAACTCCTTTTGACATCAATGACAACTCACAAACATGAAGCTAGGCAACATACCCAAAATTGCCAACAATCTCCCCCTTTGTCATTGATGGCAAACCACTACTAAAACCACTGCCAACTATCAAAACTGAAACCAACTGAAAACCATCCTCTGAAGCTTTGCTCCCCTGACTCAAGGCTCTCCCCCTTACTCAAATCTCTCCCCCTTTGTCATCAATGGCAAAGGGTCACCTTTGGGGCTCAGGGCTAAGAATGAGCCTCTTAGCTTAGCCCCTCCCCCACCTCCTATTGAGGTGATTAATTATAGGGTGGGAGTAAAACTCCCATTAGGCACTGATCATCATCAGTGTCCATAGCTACCTTTCCATGATTTTTCTTGATATCCTTGTCCATGTTCCTATTCCTATTCTTGTTCATATCCTTGTTCTTGTTCCTATTCAAAACCCTATTCCTATTCATGTTCTCATCCCTATTTCTATCCAAGCCATTATTCCTATTCCTATCATTATTCTTTCCCCTGTTCCTATTCATAGCCCTAAACCTATACCTTGGAACTTCTGCTCTACACCATATGGTTGTATGTCCTTCATTATTGCACTTATAACATTTGACAATGTTATTCCTTTGAGATGTACCTATTTTTTGAATCCTCTCTGTTGGACCAAACATGTTCCTATTGTTAACCCTGCAATTAACTGCCTTGTGCCCAAACTGATTACAAGAGTAGCAATACCCTTGAAAGAAATTACCATTTCTAAAATTTCCATTAACCTGTCTTGCTTGAGCCCTGCACTGTGAAGCCATGTGTCCAAACCTGTGACATGCAAAACATCTTCCATTGAACTTTCCTTGCCTTGACCTCATAGGTCCTTTAGTATTTCTCCCCTTATGTTGATTCCTATTTTTTGATTATGTGCTATCTGAATTACCATCTGAAAACTTACTCTCTGAAGTACTCTCTTCATCTGAACCATCTTCTTCTTGGGAGCTCATACTAGATTCCTCAACCTGTTCCTTTTGTTTCTTTCCAAAACCAAGACCTGTTTTATCTGTTGTCCTTCTTTGATCCTTGATGATTGATTTTACCTTCTTGGAACTTTCTTCAAACCTGTAAAGCTTCTCCTTGTACTCTTTAGTTTCCTTTTTCAAGGAAGCTACTTCATGTTTTAACTCTTTACACTCAAGAGACCTAGCTGCCAACTCTTCTTTGAGTTCCTGTGTCTTTGCTATAGAGATATCAAGATTCCCTATAAGCTCATCTCTTTCATAATGACATTCATCAAACCTATCAATGAGTCTAGCATATTTCTTTCTTTCTTTCTTTAACACATCAAGAGCATTAACAAGTTCAGCCTCAAGATCTACTTCTCCCTTTTCTGAAACATCCTCTATTTGTTTACCTTTTGAAACATCAATATCCTTTTCTGATTTCTTACCACTAGAGGTGCTACCTTCATCTAAAGCCATAAGAAGATCTTCCTCATAATTTTTTGAAGCATCCTCATACATAGTATTACCAGAATTCAAACCATCATTTGTACAATCATCCTCAAGGTGACCAAAATTTCCACATCTAAAGCACTTAAGCACAACAAATCTATTCCTCTTTTCTTTTCCTTCCTTTTCTATTAGAAACAACATCTCATTTCTATCATCACTTGAAGAACTTCCATCATCACTACTAGAACACTTACTTGCTTTGTCTGTGTAGAAACTTTTCTTGTGTTTTTGGAAGTACCTCTTCCCTTGACTATTTTGCTCATTTCTATTCTTCCTTTGATACATGTGCTTCTCAGATTCCCTATGCTTATAATCCTATTTTTCTTCATCACAATCATCCTTGGGTTCTGGATAGTCAGTAGCATAGTGACCAAACTTTCCACAATTGAAACATTTAACAGATTTCATACCTTTGTGCTTTCTTGAGAACTTGCCTTTCCTACTGTAGTTTGCTTCTTCATCACTAGAAGACTCATCACTATCTTCTTGTTGTTTACCCTTGGACTTCTTGGTAGCTTTGAAAGTTGCCTCCTTCTTAGGATCAGGTACCACTTTAGTTCTTAACTCAAAAGCTGCAAGTATACTATGAAGCTCATCCTTTTTCAATTTATCCAAATCCTTGGCTTCCTCAATAGCTGAAATATTTTCACTAAATCTATTTGGAAGAGACCTCAAAATTTTATCACAAACATCATTTTCAGCAAGCTCAAGACCTAGTTCCTTCATGGAATTAACAATCTCATCCATACGAAGCATATAGTCACTAATATTTTCTTCATCATTCATCTTGAGTTGTTCAAACATACCTTTGTAATATCTCAATTTTGCTTTTCTGACATTTGCATCACCTGTATGAACCACTTGCAATTGATCCCACATTTCCTTTGTTGTATTACAATGAATCACCTTTGTAAGATCTGCCTTTTGTAGACCTTTCAGAATTGCATTCATTGCCCTTGAATTGTTGTGATGTAGAAGTTTCTCATCTTTAGTAGTAGGAGGGAGCTTTGGAATAGTGTACCCAAACTCAACTGCTTCCCAAACTTCATTTCCAAGAGCCATTAGATGAACCTTCATATTTATGCTCCATAGACCAAAATCTGTCCCATCAAGAATAGGTGTTGAATTACCACTTGTAAAATCCATTGTGTTCTTTTCAAGCTTTTCCTTCAAGCTGTGAAACTCTTCCGAAGGAACCTACTCTGATACCAATTGAAGAACACAAGCTTATACTGAGAGGGGGGGTGAACAGTATAAGACCACTTTTTAACTTTTTCCTTTTACTTCAGAAAGCAATGCAATGAACCAATAGCAAAATCAAAGCAGTAATCAAACAAGTGTACAAGTCATCACACAATTGAGACACCAATATAACGTGGTTCACCCAAGGTGGGCTACTCCACAGAGAAAATATTTCACTAAATTTTCTCAATCAAATCCTTTGGGAATCCTTCCCAATTACAATGTTTATGGACTTCCTGTCCAAAGGAGAATCCTTCCCCTAATCAAATATTTATGAGCCTCCTACCCAAAGGAGATGTCCTATCCCCCAAAGAAGTATTTATGAGCCTCCTACCCAAAGGAGATGTCCTATCCCCCAAAGCTCTAGAAATGATACTTCAGAAGATCACTACCTCTTCTACCGCTAGCAGGTGGAACTCCTTTCCACAGAAGACATCATGTCCTCCTTGCTCTGGCTCTAGAGACTTCTGTCCTCACTGATCACCTCCACAACTACTCATCAAAACCTGTACTAAACACAGTCAATCAGTCCAGCACAAGTCCTCTCAAACTCTATCACAAATCTACACCAAACTCAGTCCTCTAGTCCAACACAAATCTGCTCTCAAATATCTATCAGATCTATCCCAAGCTTAAGCCAAAATCTTGAACAAATCAATCACAACTGCTCACAAGTCTCCACCAAGACTTCATCAAATATGTCCACAAGTTCTTCAACAAGAACCTATCCAAATCAGTCCACAAGTTCTCCACAAGAACCTGTCCAAATCAGTCCACAAGTTCTCCACAAGAACCTGTCCAAATCAGTCCTAGCAAGCTCACCAAGAACTTGCCCAAATCAGCTCAAGCAAGTTTACCAAGAAACTTGCCCAATGTGAACACACAAAGAGAATTGTTAGAGACCCAATGTGTTTCATCCAATCATATCAAATCAATCTCATAGAAGCATAAAGAGAATTTTTAGAGACTCAATATGTTCTATCCTTCAACTTTCAATCTCAACTCAAATCAATCTCATAGAAGCATAAAGAGAATTGTTAGAGACTCAATATGTTCTATCCTTCAACTCTCAATATCAACTCAAATCAATCTCATAGAAGCATAAAGAGAATTGTTAGAGACTCAATATGTTCTATCCTTCAACTTTCAATCTCAACTCAAATCAATCTCATAGGAGCATAAAGAGAATTGTTAGAGACTCAATATGTTCTATCCTTCAACTCAAAAACAAACTCTTTCTCAAATCAGAATAAAGATAGAAGTAGTATACTTTCACAAGATCTTGAACCACAACCCAACAATTGTCAATAATGCAATATCAAGGAATCAACTCCTCCAACATAGAACCATAACTTGCTATCAAACCCTAGCCAAGTTAGTTTTCAAGAACTCAAAGCAATCTCTCTCTAAGCATCAAAAAGGGGTTCAAGATATTTCCAACTTCTCTCAAATGGGAATGCTCAACTTAACCACACAACCAAGTTTATCAAGCAAAGTACAACTTGATAAAATCAAATCTCAAAGGAGCAAGCCCAACTCATGTATCAAGTAAAGCATAACTTGATCAACTCAATCTCAATGGAAGCAATCTCAAAACCAAACTCTCAACAACCAAACAACTCAATTAGGGTTTCAACAACTTATAGCAATGGCATAAGCTTCTCACTCAAAAACCCTAAAGCAAACTTCAAATGCTTCCACTCTCATAAACCAGAATTATGCAATAACTCATAAACTCATCATGATCTCATAATGCATAATCAATACTTCCACTTTCAGAAAATAAGATCCACTCCAAATAAGGAAACTTAATTTAATCCTTTTCACTCCAAACTTATTTTCAGAAAACCATCAATCAATAATAACCATGGAAGAATGTGCCCATACCTTTACTTTGATGAAGAAGGAGAACTCAAAATCTGTCACAACACTAACTCTCAATTTGCCACAAATTAGAGTTAGCAACAATGGAATAATGCACAATGATAAGAGTCCTAATAACACCTTATCACTCCAACTCATCAATAATCAAAACTCACAAATATACATATCAACAATATTCCTTTACACCTTATAACTCCTACTTAATATATCACAAAATAACTTCAACCTCAAAAAATAATTACAAGAGAATATCCACTCAATAACTCCAAAGGCTCTCTAACCCCAATATGACATTAAGCACAATTATTCCTTAAACCCTTATAACTCCTAAAATACATTTACTTCTAAATGCATTTACCACATAAACATTAAGCATCAATAATAACAATGTCAAAGCAATATTTCTATTTAACCTTATACCTCCATCCAATTACCAACAATAATTGCCAAGTCAAATCAAATATTCCACATTATCAACAAAAGATCTACCTTGGCCAAAAATCAATTCTCCAACCTTAGGAGAAGTGTGGAGACACCAACATAAGCGCCAAAGTGCTTCCTCCTCCAAACTCATGGCCCAAAGCAACCATCGTACCACGTGCACAATAACCGTGACCAAGAAAAAACTGAAACACGCCTGTCGTGAATCGAACTCGACACCTCTGCTTAGCGAGCGCCTTCGCTCCACTACCTCCATCATTGGAGCACAAGTGCCCAACAAAACTCTCAAGCGCTACTCATCATTTTACCTTCCCTTTGCTCACAAAAGACAACCATAATTTCCTTCCTCACAGGCGCACGAAATCCAAATTTAACACAGACCAGATTTGTCTTCCTCACTGTGCATGAAATCAAAATTTAACACAGACCAGATTTGTCTTCCTCACTAGTGCACAAAATTAAAAATTAACACAGAGCAAAATGAGACTCAAAAATCACAGCGCAATCCAAAATCGAAGGTCACAGAGCAATACAAATTCGAAGGTAATCACGCAAATCGAAGGTGCTTAAAACCTTAGGAAATAATGCCCTTTAATAGTCTTTCATCCCATGCAAATTGACATCGATGCTCCTTTCAAACATTGAATTTTCATCCCATGCAAGTTGACGTCGATGAGGTAAGTCTTTTACATGAGCACCGCTAAGGGTTTAGAAACCCTTTCAATAATAATTATTAAATTAATAATTATTATTTTATTAATAATAAACTTAACTTAAAACCTTTTCAAAGGTTTGAGTTAATTTATTTATTAATAATCAAAATGGACTTTTAAGGTTTTTTCAAGGAGCAAAACCTTTTCATTAAGCCAAGATGGTTTTAATAAAAACCCTTAATGAGTCCAGATGGTTTTAAGAAAAACCTTTAACCTTGTCACCATGGTTTTAATAAAAACCCTTAAACAAACATCATGGAACTTTCAAGATCTTTTTGGCACCAAACTCTTTTTGACATCAGCACAAATTCCTTTTGACATCAACACAAACTCCTTTTGACATCAATGACAACTCACAAACATGAAGCTAGGCAACATACCCAAAATTGCCAACATTCGAATGTGAATTTTTCTATTTGGATGATGCATTCGTGAGGTAATTTATATTTCATTTGATTAAGGTTGATTTGAAATTTTTTTTCTAGGATATATTAGTAGAAATCAAAATATGATGGAACTTCTTGAGTTAAAGCATTGAGCACTCAGGCATTCATGAGGCAGAACACAAATCTAGGGCACAAGTCTTGAAATGTTCATAGTTAGAAGTTTTGAAAGCCTCCCATGTTATTCAAAAACATAGTGATCTAGTAAAACATCTAAGATATTAAAGATATGGTGCAATGAAATTTAAATATAATTATTGAAATTGTGAGCCTTGATGTTGATTTTGATAGATAGAGATCCTTCAATGTCTTTAATATTTGATGCAAATATTTTGAAAAGCATGTAAGGGTGAAATTTCGTAGTAAGGAGCAAATAGCACTCACTACATCAAAGGATAACACTACCAAAGTTTCATTTGGCTGCCCCCAAGCACTAGTGGTCCAAGAAAAAGTCGTAGGTATCTAAGAAGTGAAAGCATAGGAGCTACACATTAAATTTGGCAAACATACGTCAAAGAAAGTTGGTCGAAAATCATTTATCAAAGCAGTGCGAACATAAGGTATGCAAGAATTCAAATGTGAAAGTAAAATAATTAAATTTTATTAAAAAATTAAGGAGAAATAAGGAGTCATTTTTTCTTTAATAAAGTTACATTTTGCAAGTTTTATTATTGGAGTGATAAGAGTATTGGAATTAAAAATTTTAATAGAAAGGCAAAAATAAAGTTATTGGGCAGATTTGTGCATTCTTTCTTGTTGATTTGAAAGCATATAAGATGGGTAAATTTGTGTGTTAATTTTGATTAAAATTGGGAATAATAGTATAAGGGTTTGAGAGCAAAGTTGTGCATTGCTTTGATTAAAATTGGAAATAAAAATACAAGGGATTGAGAGCAAATTTGTGCATTAGCTTTGATTGATATTGAGAATAAATTTGCAAGGATTATAGACCAGATTTGTGAAGAAAATATGTGCATCATTTCATGATTGATTTTGAGAGTAGATGAAAAGTACATATTTGTGCACAGTGATTGTTTTTGAAGTGAAGGTGGAAATCAACAATTACCAGGTCAATAATAAAGTGCTAGACTAGAGCTACCTTTAAAATGTAATAAATATGAGACATGTGAATTTGAAGAAAATATTGGGCATTTATTTAGTGCATATCATTTTCTATAAGTTCATGAAAATAAAAGAATTTTGGGTAGAATATGTTTGAATTTCTCTAGTTGAGGAAAGCACATTGAAGAATAGATAAAACACCTGATAACATTTGTATGTGAGATTTGGAAAAAGACTTGAGCAGGTTTTTGTGAGCAGGTCTAAGCAAGTCTTGTGTGTAGGATTGGAGCAGATTTGAGTAGGTTATGGTGATCAGATTTGAGCATGTTTTGGTGAGCATAATTGAGCAGGTTTTGATGAGCAAATTTGAGCAAGACTTATGTGTAGGCTTGGAGTAGATTTGAGCAGGTTTTGGTGAGCAGATTTGAGCAAGCCTTGTGTGTAGGCTTGAAGCATATTTGAGCAGAGTTAAGAGTAGATTTTGGAGTAGATTTGACCAAGCCTTGTGTAAAGGCTTTGAAAATATTTGAGAAAGCCTTGTGTAAATGTTTGGAGTATATTAGAGCAAAGGGGTTTGAGTTCTCCTGTGGATAGATATCCACGAACCAGAGCAGACAATATTGAGGTCTCTTGTGAATATAGGTCCACAAAACAAGAACAAATGGTATTGGAGTCTCCAATGGATACAAGTCCATAAAGTAGAGTAGAGGGGATTGGTGTCTCCTATGGATTGAGATCCATGAACATGTGAGAGGGGATAGGTGTCTCCTATGGATAGAGTTCCATAAACATTGTAATAGTGAATAAGTTCCCAATAATTTTGTTGAGAAATCTTTAATAAATATTTCCCTGTGGATGTAGCCCACATTGGGTGAACCATGTTAAATCTATGTCTCTCATGTATATGATGATTTATGCATTATTTCATTATTGCAATTGATAATATTGGATGATATTTATTTCAAAATAAAAGTAAAAGTTTTATCCTATACAATTCACCCCCCTCTTAGTATAAGCTTATGTTCTTAAATTGGTATCAGAGCGGATTCCTTCGTGAAATCCTAAGAGCTTGAAGGAAGATCTTACAAGAACACACATGGATCATAAGGAAGATTTTTCATCAAATGAGGCTCCATTGTTTTATGGGACTAACTATGTTTTTGTAGTGTGAGGATGAAGACTTATTTGATGACACATGGATATGATACATGGAAATCTATTGAAAATGGATTCACACCATCTAAAACTTCTATAGATGCAAATTCATGCAATGCACTTTAGCAAAATAAATGTGGGATAATTTACAGAGAACATATGAAGGAGACGACAAAGTCAAAATGGAAAAACTTCAAATACACAAGAGGAAGTTTGAAGACTTGAAGATGAAAGATGATGAAGATATTGTTATGTATCTACTTCATGTTGATGATTTTGTCAACACGATTCGTGGACTTGGAGAAAATATTGATGAATATACTATTGTTCAAAAAATATTGAGGTCACTCCCTATGAGGTATGATGCAAAGGTTTTAGCAATAGAAGAGATGAAGGATCTCAAAACTTTAAGCATGGATGAGCTACATGGAATTCTCACAGCCTATGATATGAGGTCAGAAAAAGAACAAACATCAAAAATAGAGGCAACATTCAAATCTTCAAATAAGGAAAAGAATAAATAAAAATAATCAAGTGATGAATCAAGTAATGAAGAAGACGCTAAATTTGTGAGAAGAAATAATAAGGGTCCCATAAAACACAAAAATATGTAGACTGTGAAATATTTTAGTTGTGGTAACATTGGTCACTATGTAGCTAATTATCCACAAAATGGAGGTAGTAGCAGTGAAGAAGAAAAGGATTACAAGAAAAAAAATGAAAGAAATTTTTATTATGAAAATAAAAATAGGTATGGTAAAGGCAGACATGAGAAGATCTTTCAAAAGCACAAGAAGAGTTTTTAAGTTGAAGAAGCAAGCAGTGCTTAAAGTGAAAGTGATGAAATCTTCTCCGATAATGAAAAAGAAGAAATTCTATTTTTGACCATAGAAGAGAAAGAAGATGCTCCTATTATTGAAGATTAAGTAAAAGAGAAAGAATATGATCCTATAGTTGAAGACCTAGAAAAAAAGAAAGATTCAAAAAATGAAGAATTCATGGGTGATATAGAACAAGAACTTGATTTTTATCTTGAAGAGTTGAAAAGGGAGAACTTAAGATTTAAGGATCAAGTACAACAGGATGAGAAAAAAAGGCAAAAAATCTACAAGATCTAACTAATTTAAAAGTTAAGATTGAAGAGGCAAAGAAAGTTGAAGAAGGTATGGCTGAATAGTTAAAGGTACAATAACTAGAATGTGAAATAATAGAACATGAAGTTGACATTCTAAAGAAGAGACTTGAGAAATTCAATAATAAGATATATTAGTTCAATAAAATCTTAAAATATTTGGATGATATTATCAAAACACAAATATCTCTATTTATGAAGATTGGACTTAGTTATGAGGAAGGTCAAGAGGTATATGAAGAGGAGTCAATATCAAAAGAAATAGAAGCATCAAAGAAGGTATTTTAAGAAGAACCTAATACCTATACTCATAAGTTGAGAAGCAGAAGCATCAAAGACGAAGAAAACAATGCACCATCAAGGAATAGGGATTATCACAATAAAATTAAAGAAAGAACCATGCGATCATATCCTCCAAGGCAAGATGAATATCTCTTCCAAGGTTATTGCTACTCATGTAATATTTTTGGTCATAAAGCTATACATTTCAAGGTTCATGGTAAGAATGATTATGGCTTCACCAAAAGAAATTTCAAGTCACTTGCACTTTCCAAGGACTACAATATCATGTGTTTCAATTGCAATAATTTTGGGCATAAAGAAAAATGGTGTAGAACAGTGTTTCCTGAATTTCCAAAGACAAGCAAGAAGAAGGAAAGTCAAAATGTTCAAAGAGGTATGACTTCAAAATTTTGGAGTAAGAAAATGAAATAATAAGAGGAGCATAGTACTTTTGGAGTTTCACTCCCATCACATAATTGATCACCTCAAGAAAAGGAGGTGGTGAGGGGTCTATGCTAAGTGTTTTATTTTTAGCCCCAAGGAGCCCTTTGCCATTGATGTCAAAGGGGGAGAGTTTTTAGTAAGGGGGAGCAACTTGTCAAGGGGAGCAGATAGTGAATCTAGTTGCAGTAAATTTTTTTTTTTTGTAAGGATTCCATCAATAAAAAAGGAGAAGATTGTTGGAAATATTGAGTTGTCATTGATGTCAAAGGCAATATGAAATATTGAAGTGGTCATTAAATAAAAGAAAGGAATATATTCAAGTATGAAAGATGAATTTTCATTGATGATAAAGGAAGAAATAGTTTCAAAGAGGTGTTGAATTACAAGCATAAACTATAATATTAATTTAAAGTAACAAAAATATTATGAAGATAAACCTTATAATATTTAAATATTAATAAATTAAGGGTTTAAATATTTTATGGAGCTAAAATTTGAAAGTGTGAAAGCCCCAACGTAATGGGTTGAACATATGGAGTTGAAAATTTAAAAGTGTGAGAGCGCCGACCTCTGGGCACCAAGCAAAGTTTGAATATATCAAAGGCAAAAGAAAACGTATGAGCTGACGATGCAATATATTAGAGGTTTGACTATATATACCAAGTTGCAAATATCATTTTGGGTGTCAAAATTGAATACTCGGGGTGTGTGAAGGAGAGTCCATTTCAAATAGCAAAAATTTTATTATAGGAGAACAATGGCGTAGGGTGATATCCGATCATTGGAGAACGTTTTCCTAGATAATACATCAAGGAATTTATGATTGAAGGGCAACACATATTTGAGTGAGGTGATTGATGTTTTCATAAATGAGAGAACAAACATTGTAGTATTTTCCATATAAGTGTCTCACAGGAACAGGTAACATAATTCACAATTCACGAAGCCTGTTTGTAACGCGGTTGACTCATTCAACTTGGCCAAACTCAATTCGTATCGTAGAATAATTGATGTGCCTCAATGAACATGAATTTTTTTGTCTGGGTGATGCATTTGTGAGGTAATATATTTCATTTGAGTAAGGTTGATTTGGATCAATGTTTCTGGGATATATGAGCAAAAATTAAAAGACGATGGAACTTCTCGGGTGATAAGAGTATTGGAATTAAAATTTTAATAGAAAGACAAAAAAAACATTACTGGGCAGATTTGTGCATTCTTTCTTGTTGATTTGAAATCATATAAGCTAGGAAAATTTGTGCATTGATTTTGATTGAAATTGGGAACAATAGTATAAGGGTTTGACATCAAAGTTGTGCATTGCTTTGATTGAAATTATTAGAGTTATTATGTTAGTAACTATGATTATTACCTCATTTGGTTAATTGTAAGATTCACCTAGGTAGAGTTTATTTATCATATCGTAAAAAGTAGCTTGTTAATTTTTACCACTAGGTTATTTCTATTTACTATTTACCTAGGTTAGTAAGTTAGTCATTGTAGTCAACTTGACTACGTAACTAGGTTAGTGGTTAGCTACCTTCACGGGAGGGCAACCCTAACACGTTACTTGTTAGCACTAACTTAGGATATTATTTAGTTAATATCCTAAGTCTATTGCCAGTGTTCCTATAGTGCTATTTAAGAACTTTTTTATCAATATTGAATACTAATGCTTATGGTTTAATTTTCATGCTTACCTTTTCTAACATTGGCATTAGAGCCACGAGATTCACCTCGACACTCGGAGCAACTAGACAAGGTAGGCAAAGACCCATTGCAACTAGACCAAGGGCCCAAATCCTGACACACGAGACCCCCTGCATAGGACATGCATCCCAAGGTGATGAGGTAGACTGGATTGAGGAATAAATCCCACGGGTTCCTCCTTCAATCATGCACAATTTTTTTCAATTCTAATTATGGTTTGAAATTCATGTTGGCCTGTGTAATTTAATTTTTTTTATTACATTATACTTGAAGTCTTGGCCCCACCTTGGTGGGTATGTAAACTACTCCAAGCCCCTGGCCCCACCAACAAAATGCCCACCTCCATGAGTGGATGCAAGCGGCTCATCGGATCAATGATCGGTGTACTCTGACCGACGATCGATCCTGATAGTCGACCATTTCACAAGGGCAAACTTGCCCTCCATCCGGTGACCAATGACCAAAGTCTTGCCTCTGATGATTAGCCCTGATAGCTAACCGTCGCACCTAAGTAGGGTAGGCATGCCCTACCAAGCGACGTTCAGCCACTTGAGGACTGGCACCAGTGACCGACCACCTAAGGAGGGCAGGCGTGCCCTCCTAGGTGATGTTCAACCATGTGAGGTCCAACATCGATGATCGATTACCTAAGGAGGGTAGGCACACCCTCTCAGGTGATGTTTGGCCACATGAGGGTATGACTACCCCAATGAAATCCTGGTACCTGATAGCAGGGATAGGCCTTGACATCGAACACAACACAAAAAATCATGCATGTGGCCCAAAAATCCAATAGATATCTAACAAATAACAAGGCGACCACTTGGCAACACTACATGGACTAGACAGGAAATGTGGCAGACATGTGTCACGAGGATACACCTGGGTTGACGATGATTGAACGGGCTTAGTATATTGCTGACGTGTCAAGAGGAGACCATGTGGCACTCTAGGGTTCACAGGTCACGCTTGGGTAGCAAAAGGTAAGGTAATCGATTTCTCGAAGGCAATCGATTACATACAGGAAGACTTCTCATTTTAAAACACTTAATATACATCAATATGATGCATGTGGGACAATGTCCCAAGCGCTTTAACTAAAGCGCGTGCAACCTAAGATAAAAGGAAGCATTGCTTCCTTGGCTTACAAGGTCGAGCCTAACCCGACCAGTTCATCAAGCTAGGCTAAGGCCTTGGACGGGGAGTCACGAGATCGACTCCCATCGGGAGTAAAACCAAAACAAGACAATTTTTTGCCTTATAAAAACTACTAGGCGCCAAGGTAAGTTTTTTTAATTTGTTTTAATTTTTTTTTTACTTCAAGTTTTTTTAATAATTCAAATATAACTTATATTAAAAAAAAATCTTTTTTTTTATAAACTATTTTTTTTTACAAATATTTGTTTATTTTTATTATTAATTAAAATTATATGATTAAAATTTTTTGTTTAAAAATTTTGCAAATTAAAAAGAAAAGGGTTATTTTTTGCAAATTACACATCAAAGAGGGTTTTTGTTTTCTCCCAAAAAGGGGATATAAGACATTTAAGAGCACTATTATTTTTTGTAAATTAGAAAGCCCTAATTTTTCTCAAAACTTCTTAATTTTCGAACATAAAAATGGGACAAAATAAAAGACATTTGATTCTTTTTTGCAAAATTGGAAAACAAGGAGACTAAAAAATTTTGTAAAATTTAAAGGCAAAGTGTGCATTTTTTTCTCCAAGGGTAGATATAATACATAAAATTGCACATTCTATTTTTTGCAAAAATTAAGAAGAAATTGAAGACCTAGGGTCCACTAAAACCAAGTCATTTGTTGATTGGTTCTGGAAGCATTTCAAACACGGGTCGTGTGTCGACTTGTCTTGGAAGGAGTGCTAATTTTGTTAATTTTGCAAATCAAGGGGGGAAGACAAGAAATTGTACTTCTTTGCAAAATTGTAACACAAAAGTGAGAAGCACTTAAAACAAAATCAAAACTTGTTAAATTTGCAAAACAAAAAGAAAGGCAATTGTTTTATGCCACATTCTTTGCAAATTTGAAAAACAAGAGGAGACATAAAATATCAAATTTTTTCACAACACAAATCCAAATTTTGTTGCAAAAATTAAAGGTGCATTTTTGATTTTACTCGACACCTTTATTGGCAAATTACATCCGACACCTATGTGATAAGAATTTTGTGGGCATTCTTGTTTGATTATTGCATTATTTTTTGCAATTATAAGTCATAAAATCAAGAACACTCAAAAACCCAAAATTTCACAATAATTTGTGTAAATCATTGCATAGGTTTAAAGCCAATTTACTTGATATTCTCTCCTAAAATCAAAACCCCTAATTCACTCTTATCTGTTTGGCTCAATTTCCTCAAATTGATTATCTCTTTTCAAGAGGATTTTTAGGAAGGTGCCATTAAATATATTTTTGAGTGAATTATCTTTTGGTACTCTTTTAGGGTATATCAAAAGAAAGAACAAGTTTTTGTAAAAATAAGGAACCTTGAAAGTAGCAATCTTTTGCACTAAGGGGGGATAATTCCTTTCTTCCTTCAAACACATATTTTGACAAGAGGGAGATAAAACTTGTAAAGGCAATTAGAAAAGCAGAAGTCATCAAAATTATACCTTTTCTTTTAGGCTTCATAATAACAACCATGCTTGAAGTACTTGCAATAAGGAAGGATTATTTGGTGAACTTTTTTGATAACATTGCCTAGAAATCAAAGTTTTGTACAAATTGTAAAAAGGACAACCATGACACCAATTGGTGTTGGTTTCAAAAACAAGCAAAACTAAAATGACAAAGGCACATCATAGAAGCCATGTTGCTAGTGAAGTATCTAAATGATTTTGATTCTGGTTTAGAAAGAGCATACACAGTTTTCATGGCTAAGACAATATTGTAAATGGGAAACAAATTTGTCACCCTATGCAAACACCTTTTCCAAAACCTCTTTTTAGGCTTCATAAATAGCATAAGTTTTTGTTTGAAGTACTAGCAATAAAGAGGTGTTTGTATCTTTTTTTAGGCTTCATAAATATCAAACTCTCTTTGTTTGAAGTACTTGTAATAAAAGGGGGAAATTTTATGGTGTAAAATTGCCTAGGAGGCAATATTTGTACAAAACCTTCACAAAGCTTCTTGAGTTGCACATATTTTGAAATTAAGAGGAGATAAACATTTATATTCTTACTTCACACAAATATTTTGTAAAAAAGGAAGAAGACTTATAAGGGTGCATTTTCGGCAACAACCGACACCTTAGTCACACTTCTTTCAAAAATTTTATTACAACATGTTTTGCAACAAGGGGGGAAACTTATAAGGGTGCATTTTTGAAAACGATCGACATCTTAGCTACCTTATCCAATTTTTTGCAAAATAATATTGTAACCGAATGAACCTCTTATGAAGTGATCTACTCTACTACACCTAGCGGTTGCAGCGGATGGTTACCCATGCAATTCGGTTGGATGACAATATTACAATAAGGACATTTGTTGATGTGAAGACAAAGTGAGGAATGACCCACTTTTTGCTTAGAAGCAGCCAAAGCACTGTGACAGAGCCCAAGCAAAAGCAAGAACCAGCAGATCAACATATTTTTCACTATATTGGGACAATTATATACATTACCCAAATAATGTAATAATGGGGGATGTTAGAGTTACTATGTTAGTAACTATGATTATTACCTCATTTGGTTAATTGTAAGATTCACCTAGGTAGAGTTTATTTACCGTATGATAACGAGTAGCTTGTTACTTTTTACCACTAGGTTATTTCTATTTACTATTTACCTAGGTTAGTAAGTTAGTTATTATAGGCAACTTGACTACGTAACTAGGTTAGTGGTTAGCTACCTTCATGGGAGGGTAACCCTAATGCGTTACTTGTTAGTGCTAACTTAGGATATTATTTAGTTAATATCCTAAGTCTATTGTTAGTGTTCCTATAGTGTTATTTAAGCACTTGTTTATCAATATTAATACTAATGCTTATGGTTTAATTGTTGTGCTTACCTTTTCTAACAAAAATTGGAAATAAAAATGAAAGGGGTTAAGAGCAAATTTGTGCATTAGCTTTGATTGATATTGAGAATAAATTTGCAAGGATTATAGACCAGATTTGTGAAGCAAATTTGTGCATCATTTCATGATTGATTTTGAGAGTAGATGAAAAGTACAAATTTGTGCATAGTGATTATTTTTGAAGTGAATGTGGAAATCAACAATTACCAGGTTAGTAATTAAGTATTAGACTAGAGCTACCTTTAAAATGTAACAAATGTGAGACATGCGAATGTGAAGAACATATTGGGCATTTGTTTAGTGCATATCATTTTCTGTATGTTCATGAAGATAAAATAATTCTAGGTAGAATATGTTTGAATTGCTCTAGTTGAGGAAATCACATTGAAGAATAGATAAAACACTTGATAACATTTGTATGCAATATTTGGGGAAATATTTGAGCAAGTTTTGGTGAGCAGATCTAAGCAAGCCTTGTGTGTAGGCTTGGAGTAGATTTGAGCAAGTCTTGTGTGTAGGCTTGGAGCAGATTTGAGCAAGCCTTGTGTGTAGGCTTGGAGCAGATTTGAACAGAGTTGAAAGCAGGTTTTGGAGTAGATTTGAGAAATCCTTGTGTAAAGAATTTATTGTAAACAACTCGATTTCCTACAGGGTTCAAACCACAGGGACTGCATCCACAATTGTAATCAACACATTTTTATTTTTTATTTTTTGGTTACATAAAGAATTGGTTACAACCACTATTTTTAGTAACTGATTAGGGTAGGATCCAAACCACAGGGACTACATCCACCAAACCTATATGTCTCATTTTTTTGATCTAATGTGAGATGGGGACCGTCGATCGCTCGATTTCGTACCATTGTCGTTCGTCTAGTGTTCCCTCTGAAGATTCAGATCAAACTACTGCATTTGCAAACTGGCACCACCAAAGTTTGAACCTAGGTCTCTTCTTGGTAAATGCCCATTCAGACTAGCACTTACCAATCCACCTAACCCTTGAAACAAAAGGACCACATTTTTCAAGTGACCTCCCTCATTTTCCAAGAATATAATTAACCTCCTCCTTCGTATAACTAAAATAAAACACTAACCATGTACAATAAAGATATCTCAAACTTAATAAATTTCATAACACTCTTTACTATTGTTTGTCTAGTTTTTTTATCTCTAATATTTTATAATTATTCTATTAGTGTGATCTACTATATTCTATTTTTCATTCAAATAACATTGCAATATAGTTGGTCACACTAATCGAATAATCAAATAAAACCAATTATATTTTAATTTTCACACAAATAATATAGTTGGTTACACTAACCAAATAATCAAATAATATTATCGAAGTATAGCATCTCTGTCACACCAATTATATTTTAATTTTCACACAAATAATATAGTTGGTTACACTAACCAAATAATCAAATAATATTATCGAAGTATAGCATCTCCCTCTCTGAAGGTTGCGCGGATTGGTAAGTTTTTGTTTGGTTAGTCATTTACCAATAAGATACCTAGGCTCAAATCTCGGGGCAACTTATTTGCAAAGGTATTAGTTTGATCTGAATCTTTTAAGTGCGAGCGATCGATGATGACGGCACGTATCCCGAGCGATTGGTGGTCCTCTTCACATTGAGTCAACAATAACGAGGAGAAATATGATGATGACAATACGAATCTCGGGCGATCGGTGGTCCCCTTCAAGCTGAGTCAACAATAATGAGGTGAAATAGGATGATGACGTACGAGTCCCAAAATACCTAGGCTCAAACCTCAGGGCAGCTTATTTGCAAAGGTAGTAGTATGATCTGAATCCTTTAAGTGTGAGATGACATTACGTATCCCGAGATACCTAGGCTCAAACCTCAGGGCAGCTTATTTGCAAAGGTAGTAGTATGATCTGAATCCTTTAAGTGTGAGATGACATTACGTATCCCGAGCGACCGGTGGACCCCTCCACGCTGAGTCAACAATCACGAGGAAAAATAAGATAATGATGGTACGAATCTCAAGCAACCAGTGGTCTCCTTCAGGCTGGGTCAATAATAACGAGGTGAAATTGGATGATGACGTATAAGTCCCAAGTAACTCGTGGTCCCTACAAGCTGGATCAACAATAACCAGGTGAACTAAGGTGATTAAGATGATGAAGTTACACATCCCGACCATAGCGAGCGACCAAAGTGCTAAATTTCAAAGCTGCGCAATTGTCGCTAAATTTCTCTAAGAAAATCTCTCGCGAGAGTGCAATCTTCACCCTTCAATCTCGGAAACTCGCCATAAATGAATAAGATATGAGGTAACGGATCATCAGCAGCAACCATTATAGTTAAATCAATTACGTAGAGGATTCATCTATATCTGTTTATAAAATGGGACGTTTGCTACAGTTAATAAGGGAATCGAGTGTCGGCACGCGTAGTGCAAGCCGATTTTTACCATACCCTGCGCAGTTCCTGGTCCAGCACGAAATCATGTCTCGGCAATGAGCAAATCCAAATCCAACGGCAACTCCATTGCAGAGCGCGACGTCTGGCCTCATTCAAAGCCACTCCCCAATAATAGGAACGAACCCATCTTCAATTTCCAACTTTAAATACCCCCAACATCCAACCCCTCTGCAGAATAGCAAATATGGCTCACCCAAAGTATAAGTATGCCTGGTGTTTCCTCGTTCTCATTCAGATCCTATGGCCCTCGCTCGTCCCCGCACTCTCCCCAGACGGAATGGTTCTCCTGGAGGTAAAAGAGTTTCTGCTCGACGACTCCCATGTCCTCGATAGCTGGAACTCCTCCGACGAGTTTCCGTGCTCGTGGCGGGGAATCTCCTGCGACCCGGCTTCCCGTTCCGTCACCAAGGTCAATCTCACGGCAGCCTCGCTCTCCGGAGAACTCAGTTCCGAGCTCTGCAATCTCCCAAATCTGGAGTCGCTGGTATTCTCCAGCAACGAATTCGTAGGACCCCGCCTCCCGGCCTTCTACAATTGCTCCAAATTGCAGGAGCTCGATTTGTCGAACAACTCCTTCACGGGGGGAATTACTGAAGACATGCTAGGTATGGCGGAGCTTAGAACCCTCCTGCTCAACAACAACCTTTTTAAAGACCAAATTCCGCCGGGGATTTCTTCGCTTCGACAGCTTCGTCGGCTGAATCTTGCCAGTTTAAAACTCTACGGCCGGCTTCCGGATTCGCTGGGCGATTTGACCAACCTCGTTGCTCTCGATCTGTCCAACAATGACTTTTTCGGAGAAATTCCGGCGAAACTCGGAAATCTCACGCTAACCGAGTTCAACGTATCGTATAATGAATTGTCTGGTCCAGTCCCCGATGGCCTCAGTAAGCCGGCTTATAGAGATAGTTTTCTTCATAACCCGAAGCTGTGCGACAGCCATGGAATGTTAAACTTACCTCGTTGTACGTGGTAGAGAAGAAAATTCAGGGTTCCTCTATTATGTGTGTATGTTCCTCTGTCTCTGTGGAGGTGATTTAAGCTTCGGTCTTAGGAGAAAATAACGTACAAATAAAACCTTTGACATTTAATGATAGTTTTCAATAAATAAATGATACTTCCAGGGGAACTTTTTCAAACCCAGCGTTACCATTACGCATTTAAAGCGAGAATGTGCTGGGGCCTAGAAAAAGTGAAAGCCGAGGAATTAGCGCTCGATTTACCTGATTTACCTGCGCCAATCTCGTTCAAGTGGGTTTGTTTGCCCTTTTCAAAAATCATAAAAGGGACTGTTACCGACATTAGGGCCAAATCAAAAGTAAAAATAAGAGAGAAACGAAGATAAGAAAAAGGTGCTCTCTGGAAGTTCATGGAATAGACGATTTAGGTGGCATCTTTAAATGATTTTCAAAAGAAAAATAAGTTTCTCGATGTCTATGGAATGATGATATTCTATTAGATGGTTTTCAATCAAGGTTGAAAACAATGTTTATGATGATATGCCTACATTGGGATCTTCATAACATGTTTACATTGGTGGTGTTACACAGTCCAGTCTTTCACTGAATGTACGTCTTAGGCACAGCACATTAGGATAGGAAAGGTTTTGTACACAAATTATACAGTTTTTTTTTAAGTAAAAGTTAATCAAAAATTTGCAATTCCTTATAAACTCGGCAGCCTAATTTTTGTGAGTTCTCGCAACTTCCGATAAACTCGAAAAAACTCGCATAAAAAAAAATTAAAAAAATAATAATAAATAAATAAACAAATAAATTTTTAACCTAACCTCACAACATTAGGCAAATAATAATAAATAAATAAACAAATAAATTTTTAACCTAACCTCACAACATTAGGCTCTCAATCTCGTGTCGATCTACCCATTTTAGTTTGGGGAACATTCCGAAATAGATATAAGGAAATAAATCGCCGGTCTACCCATTTTAGTTTGGGGAACATTCCGAAATAGATATAAGGAAATAAATTGCCGGGAACGGCCTCGATGGAAATTAGCATTTACGCATAATCTGAGCACCTTTCCAAATTAACTTTCCAAACTGCATTCATAATGGTGAGATTAGAGTATAGTGGTAGCTTTTTATACTAGAAATAAAATGATGTAAATAAACAAAATGATGGTGGAACATGAGTGTAGTGGTAGCTTTAGGACAAGAATATAACCGCATCCACAAAAGCAAAATGATGGAAACCAACAAAATGATGGTGGGACAGGAGTAAAATGGTAGCATCCACACAAAAAAAACGATGGAGACTTTACAGATTCTCTATATAACAAAAAAATATTGTTGAAATATCAAATTAATATGTCTTTAGATTCTTTTCAAATTTTCATCCAACAAACTGTGATATGTTTTCATCCAACAAACTGTGATAACCCCATCCACAAAAACAATATGATGGTGGGACAGGAGTAAAGTGGTAGCATCCACACAAAAAAAAATGATGGAGACTTTACAGATTCTTTATATAACAAAAAAAATATTGTTAAAATATCAAATTAATGTCTTTAGATTCTTTTCAAATTTTCATCCAACAAGCTGTGATATGTTTTTTGGATTTTTATTAAAGAAACCCAAACAAAAAAACCCAAACTCAAATCAAAGGTGTGTGACCCTCTTATATTTTATTTTTAAAAAATTAACACAAAATAAAACTTTTATAGTTTTTTTAATATTTTTTATATATGTTAATTTTAAAAATATATAATTTTTTACTAATTAATATTTTTAAAATATATAATTTAGTAATTAGTACTTTTAAGAATGTCATTTCGATCTATTTGTCTGGTTTGTTTTTATTTAAAATATCATGAATATTACTGCATATAAATCATGCTAGTTTGTTCTTATTCAAAATATCTATTTGTCTTGTTTCTTCTTATTCAAAATAACATATCACTGCATATGAATATCACGGCACGCTTGTTTGTTCTTCGCGACATATTTTTTTATAATTATGAGAATTTCAGGGACAAGGCTTAGGTTTAATGTCCACCCCTACTTCATGGATTTATCACCTCTTATGAGGGCCTTCACATCACTTGTGTTTTATTTTTCTTTCATACCGCTAAATATTTAAACAACCAGAGAAGTTTGAAGAGCTTGTGATAATTTTTATTAATTGAGACAAGAAGGTCTTTTTATTAGAAATAGTATAGTTGTTAATAATTATTAGAAAAGGTTTTCTTACTAAAAATGTGATTATTCTTTACTAAATAAGATATAAAAAGGTCGTAAATGTATATTGTAGGTTGTTAAACAATAAATGATTGTAGAGTGTAGAATTTTGAAGAGCTTCTTACTAGAACCAGTATAGTTATTAGGTAATCATTTTTTAATAATTAGGATATAGAAAATGTCTTCCTACTAAAAACAATATAGTTATTAGGTGATCGTTCTTTACCAATTAAGACATAAAATAGGTTATAAAAGCACATTGTAGATTGTCTAACAACAAATAATTTCAATTGAGATATTCTTCAATACGTATGGTTTTTAACCACCTATTTCCTTATGATATTTTAGAGATGATAACTAAATGACAATATCAACGTGTTGTCTTTTTCTTAAAAGGTATACGTGCTAAATGATATTTTTATAAGTGGATATAGGTTAACAAGAAAAATTATGGCTAAGATTAGGGAGGGTTATATGTTATATTTGTATTTTTCTCTCGAAGACACTCAATCCACATTACAAATTGTCACTTTAATTATCTATTGGAAAACATATAGTCTTGACTTCCATCGCTTGCAGGCCTTGAATATCTAGTGTGTAGGCCCTGAATATCTAGTGTGGGTAGAATTTATCTTCCTCAACCTATTTTCAAACAATTTCTATGTAAATGTTGGTTCTGTAAGGAGCTTCCTTACCTTCCTTCGCCAAACCCAACTTACGTGCACTTACAGATCGTATATGTAACAGAGAATGAAGAGGCGAATGATATATAAAAGACGGTTCAACGGAAGATGATTTATTATGTAAAAGTATAGCCACTAGGAGGGCAGATCCCGTCGTTAAGGCACAGTGCGATTACGCAGTGAAAGAATAATAATGAAAGATGATTTAATTTTAAATAATCTATCTAATATATATATGAAAATATTTACTCTTGGAATACCTAGCCGACGGCTAGGTTTGGTGTGTAACATGACTCCCCTCCTTGGAAAGCTTTGTCCTCAAAGCTGGAAATGTCTGGAAAATACTTTTAGGTTCCCATGTGGCATCCTCCTCTGGTAAATCTTGCCATTTGATGAGAAATTCTTGAATCTGACGTGATCTCAGTCTTCGTATCCTGTGTTGTAGTATATCTTCAGATTGGAGATGTATGCATCCTTCCTCATCGAGCACTGGTAATTCTGATTGACTTCGCACTTTCTGACCAATTACTTTTTTGAGACATGAAACATGAAATACCGGGTGTATTCGTGATGATGTAGGTAGCTCTAACTGATAGGCTACTTCTCCAATGCGACACACAATTTTGTAAGGACCATAGAATCGTGGAGCCAACTTTTGGCTGGATTTTATCCATAACGATGATTTTTTGTAAGGTTGCAACCTTAGGAAAACCCATTCACCTATATTAAAAGTTCTCTCTGATTGGTGCAAGTCTTGTTGTTGTTTCATACGATTTTGTGCTTGGACTAAATTCTCTTTGAGGATGGTGAGTGTAGACTGCCTTTGTTGGAACCAATCATCCACTTTGGCTACTTTGGATGATCCTTGTACGTAATCTACGATGATTGGAGGCTTGGTGCCATACAATGCTTCAAATGGAGACATCTTAATTGAGTAATGGTAAGAAGTGTTGTACCACCATTCTGCCAATGCTAACCACTGGCTCCATTGGTATTGTTTATCTTGAGCGAAACATCTTAAGTACGTACCCAAACATTTGTTAACTATTGTTTGACCATATTTCTATGGATGGTAGGCTGAGGACATGTTCAATTTGGTACCACTAAGTCGAAATAATTCCCGCCAAAAGTTACTAGTGAATATGGGGTCTCTATCACTTACAATATTTTTTGGCATACCATGTAATTTGAAAATTGAATCCATAAATACCTTTGCCACCTTGCTTGCAAAAAATGGATGTTGTAAAGCCTGAAAGTGAGCGTATTTGGATAACCGATCTACGACTATGAAGATTACTGTCCTGCCTTCTGACTTTGGAAGACCTTCAATAAAATCCATGGATATATGTTCCCACTGTCGTTCAGGGATGGCTAATGGTTGTAATAACCCTGGTGATTTGACTGTTTCTCCTTTATTGCACTGGCAAACTTTGCATTTTGCTACCCATTGTTTGAATTCTGCTTTTAATCCTTTCCAACAAAATGATTGTTTGACCCTTAAATATGTTTTCAAAAATCTTGAATGTCCTGCTGATGGAGAAGCGTGTGATTCGTCGAGGATCTTTGATTTGAGTTTTGAATTGTGTGGAATGTAAATGCGGTTCTTCTTCCAAAGGATTTTATCTTCATAAGAGAACAAAGGGTGTTTAGAGGACCCTATAGATAATTCTTGAAGTATCTGAGTAGTTTCGCTATTGGAAAACCATTCATCTTGTAATTGATTCACCCTTTGGGAGCAAGGACCTGAAATAGCGTTAATGACTACTTTGTCTTCATATTTCCTAGACAGCGCATCGACGGCTACATTTTCCTTCCCTTTCTTGTATTCGAAAACAAAATCATAGCCCAATAGTTTGGTTAACCACTTATTTTATTTTGGATAAGAAAACCTTTGCTCAAGAAAATGTTTGAGACTACTATGATCTATTTTTATAATGAAGCAGCTATCGATTAGGTAGTGTCTCCATTTTTCTACTGCGTGAAGAATAGCCAACATTTCTTTTTCGTATGTTGATCTTTCCAAAATTTTCCCAGAGAGCTGTTTACTTTCAAATGCCAACGGATGACCTTCTTGCATTAATATAGCCTCAATTCCTGTTCCTGACGCATCACATTCGATAATAAATGGTTTGTGAAAATTGAGAGTTGCTAAAACTGGAGTTGTACACATGGCCTCGTTAAGAGCTTCGAAGGCTTGAGTAGCCTCTTTCGACCAACAAAAAGCATCTTTTTTTGTGAGGGCCATGAGAGGTGCTACAATATTACCATAATTTTGTACAAAATTGCGATAATAGCCCGTGAGACCCAAAAAACCATGAAGTTTCTTGATGGTTTTAGGTAAAGGCCATTCTTGAATTGCCTTAATCTTATTGGGGTCGACTTTGACACCCTTGTGTGAAACTATATGACCAAGATACTCGACTTCTTGGACACCAAATGAACATTTGGAATGTTTGACAAATAACTTTTCTCTGTGTAAAATGTGAAGGGCTTTATCCACATGATGTAAATGGTCCTTCCATGTTTTGCTATATATGAGAATGTCATAAAAAAAAACTAACACAAACTTACGGAGGAGTGGACGAAACACTTGGTTCATGAGACTTTGGAATGTGGATGGTGCATTGGTGAGACCAAAAGGCATGACCAAAAATTCGTAATGACCTTCATGAGTATGAAAAGCAGTTTTGGGAATATCTTCTTCTCTGACACGGATTTGGTGAAATCCTGAGCAAAGGTCTAATTTTGTAAAAAATTTTGCACCATGCAACTCATCTAGTAGGTCATCTATGACAGGGATAGGAAATTTGTCCTTGATAGTGAGTTTATTGAGAGAACAAAAATCAGGACACATACACCAAGAGTTATCTTTTTGTCGAGCTAGAACTACAGGTGAGGAATAAGGGCTAGTGTTGTGACGAATGACTCCATGATCTAACAGATCCTGAACGATCTGTTCAATTTCTATATTTTGTGGTTGAGGATAGCGGTAAGGACGATTGTTAGGTGGGACACTCCCTGGAATCAAATGGATGGCATGGTCATGAGATCGTTTAGGTGGTAATCCTTTAGGTTATTGGAAAACCTCTTCGTAATTTGTTATGATGTCTCATAAATCTGGAGCAGTAATATTCGAAGTTGCTTGAGATTGTTTTTCCAAACAATTAATTTGAGCTATAAATCCATATCCACATTTTTTTAACATCTTCTCCATACTATGAGAGCTCACCATTTGCGATGGAGGAGTAGTGATGCCTTGTAAGCGAATGACTCGTCCATTTTCCTTCCATTCCATAAATAATTTTTTGAAATTGAATCTAGCTGTGTCTAATGTTTCCAACCATTCAACTCCCAAAATGACATCAGAGTTCCCTAAATTCATGACGAAAAGGGATCCAAACTAGGTATAAGTTCCCATTTTTATGGATACTTGAGATGTTCGACCCACACATTGCGCGTTCACCCCGTTGGCCACTAGAACCTGAAATTTGTCTTTGTTGGAAGAGTTAATGAATAAATTCAAAGCTTTTGCTGTTTTGATGTCAATAAAATTGTGGGTACTGCCGGAATCAATTAGCACATTCACCTTTTTGTGGCAGAGATATCCTGGTTCCTTGATGGTATTATGGGCGGTTAACCCCATAAGGGCATGCACGGAGATCGCCATTGTATCCTCTTCCTTCTCTTCTAAAGTACTTGGTAGTTCTTCTTGCATAGGTTCTTCTTGGTGGTAAGTTTCTTCCTCTTCTCCTTCATATTGATCGCATTCAATATGAAAGTTTTGTTTTTAGGCACATGCTTGTTCCCTGGGATGATGAGTGCGACATTTATAGCAAAAGTATCTTGATGGTTGATCATTTCTACGAAAGGAATTGTTGCGATATGAAGGACGACTATAATTTTCACGCTGTGCATACAACTGAATTCTCTTCTCAGCCAGCTTGGCTATTCTTATACAATCGTTCAACGCGGTTGGATTTTGAATGTCCACCTCCACCCTAATATTTTCTCTCAATCCATTGTGAAAAGCTCCTACCACTGTGTCGGGACTGAGGTCTAATGTATATGGTAGTAAACTGGTGAATTCTGAAATGAACTCGCTAACCGATCCTTCTTGTTTAAGAGATAATAGTCTTATTGTGTATGACGATGTAGCTCCTTCATCAAATCTTTCTAAAAAATAGGTAGTGAATTTTTTCCAGTTAATAGTAGCTCCTTGCTCTCGCTTAAGCCATATGAACCATTGGTATGCCTCAGTGCCTAATTTTGATGCAGCAAAGGGACTTTATCAAAATCCTTAATTTGGTATAAGTCAAGAATGCCTTCCATTTTGGCTATCCAACCATGAGGATCATGACCCTCAAAAGTGGGCATATCAATGCGTGGAAAATTATTAGGGCCTCTCGGTTGGTGATAACCCATATCCCTTTCCTGATCTTGGTTATATTACTGCTGTCTAAGATAGCAATCCTTGGAATTATCCGGATTGCCTCTTCGTTGCTCCCAATCGTCATCTTGGTCGTCATTTTCTTCATTCTTTTGTGCATGGGAGTGATTTTGGGGATTAGTATTGGGATTAAGTCAGTTTTGTGCACTTGCTAGGTTTTTTAGGTTGATACTAATTTTGTGCATACCATATAGTAAGAGTCGAAGAGTTTCATCCGCGATAATGGCCAAGTTACTTGAGTCTCCTTGTGTGATGTTTTCGTGAGTTGGGGGAGGGTTAGTAGCCATAGGGTCTACCAGTGGATGATGTGGATTATAACTACCAATTTTGAAAGGAGAAGGAGAATTTTTTGTACCTAGGCTTCGATGAGGTCTTCGTGCATTGTTATTGGTCATTTTCGAGCTTGATAGTCGACCGTCAGATCCTTTGGTCCACCTTTTGCTCATGCACTTGTTAACATAACCTGCTTAGGAGCTTTTGAGCTTTGACTACTACAAAATTTGGTTGAATTTAGCAAAAATTTGGATTTCGCTTCAACTGTCGCTCCAACTGCGATGCAGATTTGAATTTTGTTGGCTCACCTCCTTAACAGCCACTTTTGACAACTTTCAGCAATTTTGACAATGTTGACAAGTTCTTGACGACTTGGACAACTTGAGCAAGTTTGGACAATTGCTAAGACACGACAGCGACTAGACCAAGACACGATGCAACACGACAGTACTGATAGCGATGGTGAGGAGGACTGACAGCGAGGACAATGACATAGAGAATGCAACATGAAAGACACAACTCAAAAAATGATAGACGCGATGTGAATAATGAGGAAGTCTAAGCGACACACGATACAGTGAACGCAACGTGCAATGTGAAAGATACAACAAGGACGTACAACGACTAGATGATTGACACGAAAATGCCAGCTACGCAACTGGACAATACGACAGCTGGATAACCAACGAACAAGACCTGATTGGATGTACTAACGTGAGCAAGGAGACGGCTTATGTGACGTACGTCACAAATTACCATAGAAGACGTGTTAATTATAAACACGCTTGTTTGCCACTCTACCCTGTGTGTGGGATAAATATCTCGAACACGATTTAAATAAAATTTTAGTACCTTAGCTTAGGCGTGAAATAATTTTTTTTTTTTTGCGTAGTGTGATTGGCTGGCAGCGATTTGCGACTGTAAGTGACTGTGCACATGGATTCCTTCGAATATTTCACCTGTTCGATCATAGGATGTGCTTCTTATCCTGCCATGAATTTTCTTTCACACTGCAAGATTTCTTATCCTTTGAAACGTTGTTTAAATTTATGGCTACCGACAGAATGTGTTTGGAAATCCTACGATTTTCATTGGAAATAGAAGGGAATGCGAGGTGTTTTGCGATGCCTATAGACTCACTTGAAATGGGAGGTAGAAGGATACTCGAGAGTGCGACATGGTTTCGTCAAGATCATTAAGGAATCTGATACCACATGTAAGGAGATTCCTTACCTTCCTTCGCCAAACCCAACTTACGTGCACTTACAGATCATATATGTAACAAAGAATGAAGAGGTGAATGATATATGAAAGACGGTTCAACGGAAGATGATTTATTATGTAAAAGTATAGCCACTAGGAGGGCAGATCTCGTCGTTAAGGCACAGTGCAATTACGCAATGAAAGAATAATAATGAAAGATGATTTAATTTTAAATAATCTATCTAATATATATATGAAATGTTTACTCTTGGAATACCTAGTCGACGGCTAGGTTTGGTGTGTAATAGGTTCATTGGGTAAGGTTTTCTAGTGTAAAAACAATAAAGATAAATATGTCATCTTAAGGTTTTCTAGTGTTGAGTTAGATCCAATAGTTAAAATATGCATGGATATAGACCTAACTAAAAACTTCCTTGAAACTATTAGGTTTTTCAACTTGATATTTGAATACTTCTAATAGGATTTTTATCTTAATAAATCTAACATATTTTTATTACTAAAAAGAGGGTAATTTGATTAAATATTTTTAGATAAGAAGCAACCAAGATTTTCTCAAACTTATAATAGAACTTTTTAGAGGAAATTTTGAATTGTAATTCTATTCTAGCATGCCTAAAAGTACCTCTTCAAACAAGAATGCTAATGCAATTATTTTTTAAAAAACTATGAAGTCAAGGATTGGGGCAGATGATTTTATAGTTTCTAAGAGTACTTCAAGTTAGACCTCAAAGTAAATTGTTTAGATACCTATATAAATGAAGGATAAAATTCCATCCATGAATTGAGGTCACCTTTGGGTTAATACCAAACATTTCTTTTGAGCTAGTGTCACCATTGAGAATTGTGGAAAACGTATTATGCAAACTAACATCTCTAATGTCTCCTAAAACCAATGAGTCTTCTTATGATTTCAACTTTGAGTCTCCTTTGAATAAAATTTAGAATGTATAAAACATGAATCATGGTCTTGTTCAATGATAAATAATAAGGTTTTAAGAGAATTAAAAGAAAGAAAAAATAATGTATATCCTCAAGCAAATAAGAGAGAATTATTTTGTGACAAATTTGTGGCAAAAAATAAAATTTAAAGTAAAGTAGTTTTTAACATCCATGAGACCATAGGCCATATGAAATGACTTTCATAGAGGATGTTATTTATCTAATATATGTTTATCAAATCAAACTCTAGTTACCAATGTATATTTTACGACTCCACCCCTATTGGATTCGAATCTTGAAACTACTGTTTGGAGTTCCAAAGTCTTATAGTTAGGTCAACTCAAGCTATGGGAGTGACAAAGAAACTAGTGAACCAACTCGTGATACTTTTATAGCATAATATTCTTCTTATGAATGATTAGGATTCCATTAGAAGGAAGAGATAAATTAAATAAAGTGACTTCTTGATGCTTTATTTATCCTTTCTTGTCCAAGAATTGATTTGAGTCTTCTATAATGCTATGTTTCCCCTTTATACTTGCTAATAAAGTGTATTGTTTTTTCTAAAATGTGCAAAACAATTATCTTTTTATAGGAAAGTAAAAGGTCAACAAATTCCTTAATAGATTGTATCCAAATGTGATTATGTTAAAAAAGGTTAAGCTAGGTGGATAATGATTATTGTTTTCTCTACATTATCTTTGGGATCATAGAATTTTTGTGTAGTCTTCTAGTGAGCATAGCATTAAAAATATATTTTGGTATTAGTGTAATATCACTAATTACTTATAATGATGACTTATTTTTTAAATGTGACCTAATTTATCTTTTTTGATCATATGCTAATTATAGTGTAAGCTTCTTTAAAATAGGGTCCATTTGATAAATATATTCTTTCTTTTAAATTGAATGTCTCACACCAAGATGAGCCTCTTACATTCACACCCTTCATATAGTTTGGAATATAGAACCAACTTCTCTTAGCCCATAAAATTTGATAAACCCATGAGAGATTACAATTCAATGAAGTGTTGATTTTTTGATAGAATATGATAAGAAAATTGATAGATAAAGGAAGGAGAAAGAATTATCTATTAGGATAGAAATTGAAACTATATTTTCTTTGTCAATTATAGTCCATTGAATATCACCTTACAAGACTAGGTTATATTTTAACATTTTTTATATTATTTAAAGCTTTAATTAAAAATATTCAAATATCAAGTCAATAATCTATAGTTCAAGGGATTATAATTTTCTTTTACTGTCTCCAATATAATTGTAGGGAAATTTTCCCTACAGTACCACTTCAATTAAATCTAGACTAGTTAAAAGTAGGACAAAAAAAAGCTATGTGGTTGGAAGGAACTTATCACCTTCAATTGGGAGAAAAGATCTTCAAGAAAGGGCAAGCAAGCTAAAATTCATACCAGTCATTATATCTCCCATATATGGCTAATGCATCACATTTGCTCAAGTCTAGCTAAAGCAAGGGTACGAAGGTCCATGGACCATTGATTTTTAATCTAGTGGCCTTTGTGGTCCTTCCAACCAAAGGAGTGCCAATAAATGAAGATAATCTCTAATCAAAGCCAACGTAGGACATGTGATGACTAGTCAAAATCCCATGAGAGGAAAGAACCAGTGCTTTAAGGATAAGGCTCACCATTGGACGAAGGAGGTTCCATCCCATCCAAGGACACATGGTAGTTGTGCATGCAAGAAGAAGGGAAGGTAGAGGTGCATTAAATAAGGCACCTATCAATGGTCATAAAGCTTAACTTTTGCAAACAAGACTATCAAACCTGATCATATACTAGTCGCAAACACTTTCCACCATATACATGAGACTACCCTATCCACCTACACCAACCAAGGATGCCATGTCCACCATGTTATCAAAACAACACATTCCAAAAGAAGCATGCAACCATCCCAATGCAACAACAAATACCCCAGTCATATACACCAATTATCCAAAGGCCTTGAAGGTATAACATTCATGGCCCAAATTCAAAGACCTTGCACTATTGTCATACATGTTGCAAAAGTGTTTTTTTGTTGTAGGAACAAAATATATCTATAGGCCTTTTGCACAAAAATTTAGAGGTAAAGCACCATCCTCTTAGCTTAAAAATAGACTCAATTTCTATTGTAAAGGAATCAAAAGTGGTCTGCTCATGCCCAATACCCATCCTTAAAGGCTATTCCTTTCACTTTTCTTTCCTACTATAACAAGGGGAGCTTGATCCTTTTATCATTCCTAGGGAGTATTGAGCCCTCCAAACCTCATTGTGTAATAATAATTTTAGCAAGTTAATGGAAGCCATGGATAATTTTACTCGGTCTTCCTTCTCTTCACTTGTCTCAATTCCTAATAGTGTATTTCCTTAGTTGTGTTCACTAGCCATAGGTGACATTTTGTGTGTTCAATAGCCACTTTTTGTAGTAAAAAATTGGGGGTCCCTCAACCTTGAGATTCCAAAGTTGAAATAAATTATTGGCCTAGTTATGTTGTTTATTGGGCTCATATTTACGGTGTTGATCATTTGGGTGGCCTTGCGGCCCGAGCTGTGATTTTTCTAGATCCCTTTTTATTGTAACCTCTCATTTCCAATAAAAATTGGGGTCCCTTTTTACTTATTAGGTGCATTTCCTCTATAGGTTAAGGGTTTACTTTTTTTTAAGCATTTAATTTATTATTTTTACTTTTATTACACTTCCTTCTTTGGCTACACACACCTTGGACTTAGATCTTAGAGGTCACTATGCATCAAGGAGTTAAAATCTAATGAGGAGCCAACCTCGAATAAAAACCTTGAAGTTTACCCCATAGGTATTTCTCTTTATTCCCACAATACTTCTTACTATTTTGCTCTACACAAGGAATGGGCATAATTTCCCCTCTAATGAGTATGTTTAGAGATGATAATAGTTTATCTGACACACTTGATGGAATGAACTTCTATGTTCACCCTACTAAGATTGGATAAATCCTGAATATGACCCCAATAAAGGTCATAGTATTTTTTCTTGAATATAAGTACTTAAACAACTTTGCTTGATGACTTACATTCAAAAGATATACTTTTAGAAGTTGTTTGATAAAAGATAAACCAATATTTTGGTGGGGGTCTCTATCCCATCAACTTGTTGAAGCAAAAATATCCCCACATGGTGACTCAAGTAGGGAAAAATGATGCACCAAATGATGTTAAAAAATGTGTGTATATATGTCCTATCACTTATGAGCATCAAAAGAAAGCATGCAAGTAAGATGGAAATATAACAAATAACAAGAAATGATGCGAACTAAATCCACTTATTATTAATTGAATCATAAAATCCAGGTTAAAAAATGTCCCCTTTGAGGGCTCAAAATGGATGATACAAATTTTTACAACTCGGGTGCCCAAGGATCAAAATCCTTCAAGAAATTCGGGTGCACATCCAATGTCTTTCCTCGTACCCACAATCGAGGTGGGCGGGCCAAGGTTGTCATTGCTTGTATATTTGATCTAGATGTATTTTTATCCTTCCAAATGTGCTTTAAAAACCTGCACCTACACACAAGGAAACCAGAAACATCAAATAGTAAGTGTGTGTGGTGGAAAACATGCAATCCCCACAGGGGTCAAACAGATAGTAATGAGAAAACATATCAAACCATATCCAAATGACTTGAAATTATAGAGGTATGTAAAATGAGAGGTTTTTGGAAGATATCACTAGAAATTGCACCAAAATTGCATCTGATGGGTCTTCAAAATTCAAGTGACCTTTCGTAACCTGCAAAACCTAAAGCAAATAATTTATGCCCCTATGCATATCCAAAATGCATTAAAATTGGATGGATTATATAAAATGCTATTATAAGAAAACCCATTTGATCATATTTGCAAGATCAGTGATATTTTATGTGTTCTTCTAGATGACCGCCGGATACCTGCATGAGACCCTACAAAACACTAAAAATACAATATCTCGGCAAATATAGCTCAAAATGACATGAAATTTGAACTGCAGCATGATAATAAAATGTAGAAAATAAAAAATAAAAAATATTAATAAAATAATGCACATGTTTCTATTTGTTTTAGGGTGGTACGAATAGGACTATCACAAATTGGGGGATGCCCAGGGGTGGGATGCCCACCGTTTTTGCCTAAATTTTACCACCAATTCCATTGAGTATTGATGCAAAACACTATGGGATGTATTTTCATCAAATTTTGTGAGTAAATTCACTCATATGGTTCAGTTTTATAACAAATTGCATCTCCTAGTTCACTCGTAAACCTCCTTCGCTAGGTACAGATTTCGAGGGAAAAATGGGCACAAAAGGGTGGAAGGAAATCTTGGCATCACTTCCTCGCTTTGTACTAAAAAAAATCTTTTATTTTTGTGTGGAAAATACATCCACTTTATAGCCCAAGGAGTCTCATGGGTCAAAAGGCATGCGAGGGCATGCGAGGCAAGAGGCACCACTTGGCCACCAGGGTGACATGCATTGGAGGGGGAAGAGAATATCCCAATTTGGCCTCCCTTATGGAGCAAGGCATTAAGATGTTGCATGCTCTGACTTGTAGGCATTGGCAGACAAAAAATGTAACCATTTCTAAGTGCCATTTGTCCATATTTGACTTTTTTCCAGTCAAACCTACTATTCGCCCCACCCTGGGACGAATGCTGCTATTCACCCCAGGGTGGGATGAATAGGTTCTGTATTCATCCCAAGGTGGAACGAATAGAAGCAAGGTGTCCAAAAGGTCCCAAAAGTGGCCTAGAACCTTTCAAAACCTTGTACAAAGTGGTTAGAACCACTATATGCCTCCTGAGGGCTGCCCTAGGGGCCTTGGTGTGTCATGAAGCCGTTGCTTATGGTAGCATAATCATATTGACCAGATTTTAGTGTCTATAGATGCCCCTTTTTGGGATGCATTGTGTGCAACATAGCATCGAGCAAAAATAGATGACTAAAATGTTCAATGATTAGGGTTACTCAATAACCTAACCAACTTTAGATGCCCCAATCCTGGAAAGAGCATGTGTTCTTGAATCCTTGCTTCTGATGAGCTAAGGAACTTGCTTGAGCTTGGATATTATTCTGTCATGAAGCAGGAGGCCCATTTTCATGATGCTAGATATGCCAAGCATTTTAATTTGATATTTTGTGCTTGTTTGCTGCCCCAAGTAGGAGCGTGATTGTCTTTGTCGAAGATTCATTGAACGAACACAATTTGCATGATTGAGTGTGTGCTTGTTGATTTAAACTGAGTATGACTACCCCCTCAAGTGATGAGTCGATGAGGGAATGACTCATGAGAAAAGTGATGAGTCACTTGACCCAGATGACTTTTGGTGAGGTTGCCCTTAGTTGTACTCATTGAAAAATAGCACAGTTTTGAAAGGATTTGGATGATGCTATGGAGGTTTCCTGGAAGCAAGGGGTTGAAAACTTCATTCTTGTGGGGTGGTTTGGCCATAATGGCCTTCTTGGGGAGTAAAGTAGTAAATTTTCCATGCATCCATGAGAAATTTGCATTCCATATTGACCTTGAATGAATTCCATCAGATTTGACATGTTTTTGGTGGGTTTTGAACCCTTTTCTTTGCTGCTTCCTGGAGGAAAGGAATGAAAAACCTCATTCTCATGGGGTGGTCCAGCCATACTGGCCTTCTTAGGGATTGAAGTAAGGTTATTTTCAAGCATCCAGGAGTGTTATTATTTACCTCTTGATTGATACAAAAATTTTGACCAAAATAGAGCTATTTTTGTGGGATTTTGGACCCTTTTGGTGCATTTTAAGTTGTTTTAACCTATGAATTTTGTATTCATCCTAGGGTGGAATGAATACAAATTTGGTATTCATCCTAGGGTGGGATGAATGGCCAAAAGTGCATTCATCCCACCCTGGGATGAATAGGGTTGTTGCAGGCCTATATAAACCCCAAATGCAAGTTTTGGGCTCATTATTGCATGTTTTCTTTTGTGGTTTGAGAGGTGAGGAGGAGGAGAGTGATTTTGTGTAGTGAAGCACTATCAAAATCATTCTACTATCATCATGAGTCAGCAAGCAGAGGCATCCAACGAAGGGGTCGGTGCGAGGAAGGTAAATGCTAACTCAAATGACCTCGTTATTAAAAGTGTAATACCTGTTGTTCTTGTTTGTGTTTTTGTATTTACTTATTATGTTTTTTTTTGGGTATATCCCATTACATAATAGGTAATTAAACCTAATAAAATGGATTACCGTATTTTATATTTTTCTTATTTTTTGTGTAATTAGGTTACTTTTATGGATTAGGTGTGCCTTTTTTTGGGCCTTTTGGAGGTCATTTTGAAGCATGGTGAATACTTGCTTACTTTTATTTTTATTTTTTTTTTATTGTTGTTAGGTGGTGAAGAGTTAGTATCAAAAACTGAAGCTCTTCGAGACCACGTGGGGTGCCTTGACTGAGGTTGAATGGGAGTGGCTTGATGCCTTAGGGCTCAAGCAAGTTACCCGATTGGAGCCTGTGGTAGGCGACCGGGCTTATCTGATTGCCCTGATTAATTTGTGGGACTCGTGCACCAACACCTTCCATCTACCGACGGGGGAGATGACGGTGATGCTAGAGGATGTCTACCAAATTCTATGGATTTCGATAGAGGGGTGACCTATCCGGTCATCGCACCGTGACCTGAGGGGTGCAGTGTTGACGAGGTACTTTGGGGTGGATGCGGATGCGATGAAGATGGATTGCTAGAATGGAGGGATATTGGTGGGGTATTGGCATGAGGAGGGGGTGTTGGGGGTGAGGCATGCACTATTGATGACTCTCATCTCCAATATGCTCCTCCTAGACTCATCAGGATCCAGGTTCCCTTGGAACCTATTAGAGCTGGTGTACGCCCTGGCGGGGTGCACCAAGGAGGAGCCACTGGTGATGGCATGGGGGACTACCTTGCTGGAATAGCTCTACGATGAGTTGTATGAGATCCGTTGTCTTAAGCGAAAGGGTTTAGGATGTAGCTTCTTATTGTAGTATTGGGGGTGGTAGCACATAGCTATGGGGTGACCACATGGATTACCATGGACGACCCGGGTGCAACTAGCGGATAGGGAGATAGGATATGGTATCCTATGGTAGAGGGCTCAGGAGAGAGGACAGAGTCGATGGTTTGTAGGTGATGTGGATCACTATGTCGATATCTTATCTCAACTGGCACCAGGGAAGGTGCTATGGTGACCTTATAGGGACTGTCCAGCTTGGGCTAGGGCTGACGAGTAGCTTCATTAGGTGAGGTGAGGTAGATGGCTGATTGTGAGGCATGGGACCAAGTGGGAGTACTTCCTATTTGTTTAGATCATGTGGTAGTTTGGGCTATGGTAGGGGCTTCCCGGGGAGCCAGTGGTGTACCGACATCATGGGGATGAGAGGACACTACTATGGGCGATAGTTGAGGAGGTGAGTGAGGAGTTAGATCTTGTAGTAGTTGTGCCTAATATGGATGATGTCAGGACTACAGAGGAGTATGACTCATGGTGGGTGATGCATCAGTGGCAAGGTGCAGGGGCCCTAGGGGGCGAGGTGATTGGGGTGGCATATGAGATGATTATGGATGCTCGAAAGGAGGACTAGGCCAAGGGAGGTGAGTAGGGAGATCTCCTAGACTTGGGAGATCAGGGTGATGATGTGGATGCAAAGGATCTTGGGGCATAGGTATAATAAGGTATATAGGGTGACCGGTATTTGGAGCTGTAGGTTGAGTTGGCCAGGGTTAGATAGGAGAGAGATCTCCTTTAGGCATAGACATGGGAGGACCAGGCTGAGATATCCTCCCTACGGGTGTAGTTGAGAGCTCAAGGTCCAAGGTAGGAGGGATCCAACATGAGGGAGGCAGAGAAGCTATGGGTGGAGGTACTATGGCTACAGTTAGTGGTGGAGACCTACCAGGTGCATGGGGACAATGGAGGCAAGCTTATATGGATTGATTAGAGATGGATGTGGTGCACCTAGGAGGGCATCTACCTAATGATGGGGAGACTAGAAGATCACACTAGTCTTGGTAGAGTTAGATAGTGTAGTCCTATACTAGGCGAAGGGTTGATAGGGCTAGTGGTAGTAGGCATAGGGGGTCTCAGAAAACCCAGACTATAGGTGGTAGTGTGAGTCGTAGCATTGATCCTGCATGATCATGGTGATGGAGACTCTTTATGTTCTTTTTGGGTTTTTGGATGCTTAGCATTGTGAGGTCTAAGGACCCACTTTATTGTAGCCTACGAGCATTTTTGGAAACTATGATGTACATGTTTTTGCCCCTATATATATGAGATTTTATTATGGTCATCATGTGTCTCCTTTATTTCTTTATGGTATGGATGCAATGTGTGTATTGATTTATGATTATATGTTAGATGATTAGTATGTATGCATATGGATGCTTTTGTGAAATAATGGAATGGTGATAGATATGTATCATGTATGCATGTGTATTTTGATTTGATTTGATGCTATCTATATGCGTGGATGCATAGTGAGATGGGACATTTGATTGATTGATAAAATGAACTGTGGCTAATGATTTGACACACTATGTTAGCACCATAGACTGTACAAAACACATTAATGCTCTTTTTTGTTTTTCTATTTTTTTTGTATGTATTATTTTTTTTGTGTAATGGAAATGTGGAAATGTATTATTGCGATGTGGTGAAATGGAGTAAATGAAATGAGATGTGTAAAGAATGTAGGTGAGGTTTTTATGAGACTCTGATTTGATCAAAGGTTGTATACTGCCTATGCAAAAAATTTTGACGAGGTATGAATCTGCTAGGACGACCAAGGTACTTCATATCCCTGTGTGTGCAAGTGAGTTCATTCTTGCGAGATGCATAAAGATACCGCCATTTCCAGATAGGCTATCCACCAAACCTATAATGAGGATCACTCTATGAATGTCATGATCTAGGGTTCTGTACTTAGTTGTATTAGACCACTAGGCGATCTAGGTTACCAAAATCTAGCTCATCCACATGCAAACATTGGTCTATACACACACCAAAAGCTAATGTGGTAGACATATCATCATGCGTAAGGATACCACCATTGTCGGATAGGCTATCCACCAAGACCGTAATGAGGATCACCTTATGGTTTTCCAAATGCTGAGAATTCTAGGGATTCAAGTTTGACTCCCTTCTTTTCTTCAATTTTATTGGGATACTTGCTCATATGTAGTGATGAAAATCACTGTTTATTTTGTATTTTTTTTTCTTTGAGCAAGGGATTTGGGAATGGGATTTTTGATAGTGGTGAGAACCACTATTTATTTTTCTTTTGTTTTTTTGCTTTTTGAGGATTTTGATATTGAAATTTTGGGATTTATTTTTTAAAAACTTTGGATTTCTTTGATTTTTTGAGGAATTGGGATTTGTGGAAATTGGGGTTTTTGATAGTGGTGAAAACCATTGTTTATTTTGGGGAATTGGGTAGGGAAGAGCTTGTCCTTTTGCCAACTCTCAACATTCTTGAACCATTCACATAGGGGGATGAGTAGGATGACCTTTTCACTTAAAGTAACCTAGACCACTTCATGGTTTTCATCTTTCCTTGCACAAAATTTGGATTATTAATGTTAAAAATGTGTTTGGGATCTGATGTACACAAGGCATAATATAAGCAAGACTCTACCTCCTAAAAATCAAGATAGCTTTCTACAAAACCTGAAAAGAAGCTAGAGATGGTTGAGTGACCAAAAACCCTAATGACATTCTAAAACAAATGACTAGGTGAAGGGGGTGGACACAAATATGGAATATGGAAAATGTGGGTGAAAATGATAAGTGAAACATTGAACTATGTGAATGATTACTTTCACAACATTGATTTTGAGTGATGATGAGTGTACCGTCATGGTGCTAGACATGTATGAGCAACTATAAAATGTAAAGTGCAAATGGTGAGTATGCCTAAATGCAAGCGATGATAGGATGTAATGGGATGCAATGTGATGCGATGCAATATTTTTGTATTTTTGATATTTTGATGATGTTTTTGAATTTTTTGATTGATATATATGTATGTACAAGTGACCAATGGGATTATTGGGGGCCATTGGGGCATTTTGGGGGACCAAAGGGCTTATGGATGCCTTTGGGGCTTTTTGGGTGACCTAGATGGTCATAGACCTCCTAGGAGCATTTTAGGTTGACCAAGTAGGATTGTAGGCACCCTTGGAGCATTTTGGGGTGACCTAGACGGTTGTAGACCACCTAGGAGCATTTTAGGTTGACAAAGCGGGATGTAGGCACCCTTGGAGCATTTTGGGGTGACCTAGATGGTCATAGACCATCTAGGAGCATTTTAGGTTGACCAAGCGGGTTGTAGGCACCCTTGGGGCATTTTAGGGTGACCTAGATGGTCATAGACCACCTAGGAGCATTTTAGGTTGACCAAGCGGGTTGTAGGCACCCTTGGAGCATTTTGGGGTGACCTAGATGGTCATAGACCACCTAGGAGCATTTTAGGTTGACCAAGAGGGTTGTAGGCACCCTTGGAGCATTTTGGGGTGACCTAGATGGTCATAGACCACCTAGGAGCATTTTAGGTTGACCAAGCAGGTTGTAGGCACCCTTGGAGCATTTTGGGGTGACCTAGATGGTCATAGACCACCTAGGAGCATTTTAGGTTGACCAAGGGTTAGGCACCCGAGCATGGGAAAGGAAGACCGCAGAGCTTTTAGGTTGACCAAGGGGTTGTAGGGCCCTTGGGGCATTTTGGGGTGACCTAGATGGTCATAGACCACCTAGGAGAGTTTTAGGTTGACCAAGCGGGTTGTAGGCACCCTTGGAGCATTTTGGGGTGACCTAGATGGTCATAGACTACCTAGGAGCATTTTAGGTTGACCAAGTAAGATTGTAGGCACCCTTGGAGCATTTTGGGGTGACCTAGATGGTCATAGACCACCTAGGAGCATTTTAGGTTGGGCCACCATGCCCTAGGCATGGAATGGCCACAAATGAAGGATGTTCAAGGGTTCAGGATCCTCGACACCTTCAAGGGAGGCTAGGCGATAAGTTTTGGGTCCTATATGACTAGTAATGACAAAGGGACCTAACTAGTTTGTTGTAAACTTGTCCCTTAGATGGGGTGGCAAATTAGAATTTTGTTGGTTTTCCTTTAGAACGAGATCACCAACCTGAAAGTCCCTAAGGTGGAATTTCATATTGTAGGCTCTCTTAAGTCACTCTTGATAAACATGTAGGTGCTCGAGAGCATTAATACGATGTTCATCAAGCAACGTAAGCTGATCTAGGTGAGCCTGCCACATGGTGTCATCATCGATGAACTCTTGCATGGATATGCATAGCGATGGGATTTTGAGCTCTAGAGGCATGACTACCTCAGTGCCATATACTAGCAAAAATGGGGTAGCCCCAGTGGGTTTTTGAATACTAGTGCAATAGGCCCATAGAGCAAGGGGTATTTGCGTGTGCCAATCTGTGTGATTCTCTCTGACAATTTTCTTGAGAATGGCAATCAATATTTTGTTGGAAGCCTCTGCTTGCCCATTTGCTTGTGGATAGTAGGGTGTCAAAAAACTATTTTGGATATTATACTTTTCTATCAAAGCACGCACATATTTATTCTTAAATGATGTCCCATTATCTAAAATGATCTTGGATGGAATACCAAAATGACAAATGATATTGTGTAATAGGAACTCCGCTATGCGGGGTCCTATCGTAGTGGTAAGGGGAATTGCTTCCACCCATTTTGTGAAATACTCGGTAGTCGTTATAATAAACGTGTGATGGCCCGAGGATGTGGGGGATATTTCTCTTGATTAAATCCAATCCCCATTGTTAAAATGGCCATACCGATTGAATCGGTTGCAAGGCCTGAGAAGGTACGTGTGTCAAGTTAGCATGGTGTTGACACTTCATGCACTTCCTCACATATGTGCAACAATATCACTCTAAAGTTGGCCAATAATAGCCCATGTAAAGAATGTGCTTAGCGATGGCCATGCCATTGAAATGGCCACCACACGTACCATCATGTGCTTGGGTGATTGCCCAAGCTGATTCTTGATGCTCTAAGCAGCGAAGGAGGATCCCTTCATAGCTCCGATAATATAGAATGTCTCCTAGCAAGACATATTTTGTCACCTTTCATTTGAATGTTCTTTTAGCGACATGTGACAATCCAGGAGGGAGGTTACCAAGCTTTAAGTACTCCCTAATTTGTGTGGACCAGTCCTATTGTGAGGAAGCCTTGAGTGCATGAACTACCTGTCCCTCTTGAAGTTCATCCTAAGCAAATTTTGATTGGGAGAGAACTTGTAAGAATAGCATTGCACTGCTATCAAAAGGGGCTTGAGGGAACAAAGTCCCCAATCGGCCTGGTTCAAGCATTCGTGAATGTGCGAGAATATCTCTTGATGAGGTTCAATTTGAATCAAGTGGACTTTTGGCATGACTTGAGTGTTCTCATGCTCAATCATAGACTGTGAGAGCATTTTGACCTGAATGGTTGTCATCTCATCAGTAGGGTTCTGTGGGATCAAGGACCCTAGGGAGGCCATTATATCCATAAAATGATTAGATGATTGAGGGAGAGCCTCGATGTTATACCATTTAAATTTTTCTAGGAACTTATCCACAAGGGCTTTGTAGGCTTGCAGAACTAGGCACTTGCATTGGTAGATCCCTTTGACTTGGTTAACAATGAGCAAGGAGTCACCAAAAATGTTAAGCTTGGTGATTTTCATGGTGACAGCCATTTGAAGACCTATGAGCAAGGTTTCATACTCGGCATTATTGTTGGTGCACAAGAAATCAATTTTAAATGATAGGGATATGGGAGCCCCATGTGGTGTGAAAAACATGATCCTTGCACCACCCCCTTGCTCACATTTGGAGCCATCAAAAAATAGGGTCATATCTGCTTGCGTCTCAAGCTCATCAAAATTAGGTGATTTTGATATTTGGAAGACCCCATCATCGGGAAGCTCCACACTAAGAGGTTGATCATCCTGGAGAGGAGCCTCTACAATTTGATCGATGATGACTTGACCCTTAATTGATTTTTGTCCAACAAACTCAAGGTCGAACTCCATCAACAACATGATCCACTTCATCGTGCGACTACTATGATAAGTGTGGCTCATCATGTATCACAATGGATTCTCTTTAGATACAACATACGTGGTATGGCTAAGCATGTAATGTCATAGCTTCTTGGTGGAAAAAACCACCGCTAGGTATAATTTCTCAACGTATGCATACTTGATCTCATAACTGACCAGGGTGCGTCTGAGATAGTAAGTGGCATGTTCCTTATGTAGTTCATTATTTTGGGCTAACATGGCATCCAATGCAATCTCAGTGGCTGAGATGTATAAGTAGAATGACACTCCTGGTCTAGGTGGAGCCAACACTAGTGGCAAAGCCAAGTATTTTTTGATTACATCAAAGGCATCCTAACACTCGTCATCCCAATGGAATGTGACCCCCTTGTGCAACAACTTGTTCATGGGGTGACACTTATCTAAAAATTGTGCTATGAAGTATTTGATGGATGCGATCTTGCCCTACAGACTTTGGAGCTGCTTGATCATGGTTGGGGGAGGCATCTTGAGGATGGCCTTGACCTTATTGGGGTCCACTTCAATGCCTCACTTAGAGATGATAAATCCCAAGAGCTTTCCAGATGTGACATCAAAGATACACTTCTTGGGGTTCAGTCTCACGTTATGCTCAATGAGGTGATCTAGGACTTTGCGCAAGACATCAAGATGCTCATGGCATAATAAATATTTAGCCAATAAATCATCCATGTAATCTTCCAAAATCTTATGCATGTAGTCATGGAAGATGTATGTCATGGCATGTTGGTAGGTGGCACTGATATTTTTAAGGCCAAAAGGCATGACCTTATAGCAAAATGTTCCCTAGGGTATTGTGAACATTGTTTTGAGCTAGTCCTCTGGATTGATATAAATTTGATTGTATCTAGAGAAACCATCCATAAGGGATAACATTTCATGGCCCATTGTGGCATCTACTAGGGCATCAATGCTTGGCAAAGGGAAATCATCCTTAGGACTCACTTTTTTTAGGTCTCAAAAATTGGTGCAAATGTGAATCCTCCCATCTGGCTTCTTGATGGGAACCATGTTGGACAGCCATGGTGGATAGTCTACAAAAATAACAAAATTGGCATCCAAAAGCTT
This sequence comes from Wollemia nobilis, assembly GCA_028583015.1. Lineage (NCBI taxonomy): Eukaryota > Viridiplantae > Streptophyta > Pinopsida > Araucariales > Araucariaceae > Wollemia > Wollemia nobilis. The sequence continues at coordinate 765,264 of JAQPPZ010008116.1, forward strand.
TTGTAGCTCATATTTGACCATCAGGACCACCTTTGGATGCATATTTCTTAGCTTTTACTTGACAGGCTTGGCCTTGGGGTCAAGCATCATATTGTGGGTGACTATATTTGGATCTAGTCTTGACATGTCTTTGTAGGACCATGCAAAAGCTTCCTTCTTCTCTGTGAGAAGGGCTATGTAATCGGCTTACTCTTTGAGGGATAGGATTTCCCCTAGCTTGATACACTATAGATTATCCAGGATCTGAGCTGATATATTTATCAATCATAGGCTCGATTGACATATGCGACCCCTCCTCCAACTGGTGGGGGGTAGGGATCAAATGGATGTCATCTGCTAGATTTATATCATCAATGGGAACCTTGGGTTCCTCCTCAGCATGGAAGACATCATGAGTTGGCCCTGGAGATAAATGCAATGGATGTAGCATCTCATCACAAGGCTAATACTCAAAAGGCGATGGAGGTGAATCTCCTCGATCAAAGTCGATTGCCCCCAAGTCAAGGTGTAATGGATTCAACGAGTTATTCGGATCTCGTAGGGGCTTGAACAGATCTATGGAAATCATATTTATGGATGGATGATTTCCCCTAGGTGGTTGATGGTGACCATGGACCTTTGAATGTTGCAAGACCTGAGGAGGTGGCTATGGAGGCGATGGAATGACCTGCGGTGGTCGGTGTGGCTATGTGTTAACTTGCTCTTCTCGAGGCAGAAGTTATCACCAAATGGGATCTTGTAATGGGAATATGTACATATAGTATTCATCATTGTCATCTCAAGGGATGACCTACGTGTATTCTCCATCAAAACTATCAGAGTCAATCGGTGTGACTCCATAGTCTGACTCATCATCTGACGTCCACTCATAAGGGGACCTTGGATCTTCTTCCTCACTATCATGGGGAAGAGTGCATGAACCTTCACCTCCTTCATAGGATTGGATACCATCACGAGGTGGGTCATCATCTCCCAAGGGCAAGGGAAAATAGTCCCCTAGTGAGTAGACGCGATTGGGGTTGGCAAAGGGATCTCGGGCCAACTCATCTCTATAGTTGAGGCATAGGCACTCCAAACCATTTGTGAGAACATCTAGAGGCAAGGGGTGGTTATGTCCTAATCTTGATTTATCATCTAGAATCTGATACTAGGGTTGAAAAGGAACCCGCATGCCTTATTAGACTAATGATCATCATAGAACCTTCAACATAATTTTAGGATGTATATTTTTGCTCAGCATTGTTCGATCTCACAACGCATCTCAAAAGGGGCATCTGTAGACACCTAAAACGTGACATGTCAAGGGCGACTACTTATATGGACATGATAAAAAACCATATGGAGGATCTTAGATAGACTCCAAGATAGAGTAGTGGTTCTAACCACTCAATTTAGGCATTTTGGTCTAATAAGGTTGAACCGCAACCAATATCTATGGTCTCCAGTCTAAATTACGGTTGATACCTATGGTCTTGTTGAGTGGTATTTTCACCCGATTGTGAAAGTACACTCTCCTTTAGGATTTGGGTTCCAAATCCCCTCTTGCAAAGAAGTTAAACAAACAACTTCTCCAAGGTCTCCGTTGTATTAGCATTTGCATATGTGTATTAGTAATCTCAAATAAAGATATTCAATTTAAATGCTTGGAACACCTTAGTGATTGCAAGTAACTGTAAACAAGGGGCAATGTTGATTTATTTCACCATGAAACTTTAGTGATTGTTCATTGTTTTTTAGATTTTGATATTTTTTAAATGTTTATTTTAATGCCTTGAAAAGTTAAAACTTTTGGAACATAAAAAAAATAAAAAATGCAGAAAGAATGAAAATGAAATGCAGAAAACTGAAAATAAAATGCTTCCAGTATGATGCTATCCTATTACGACAAAACCGAAGATGTGAGGTCTCCGTGCATGCAACCTAACCTATTGGACCTGCAAACAAGCACAATCCGGATAAGCTAAGTGTTGGTTCCTAGGGTACGAAATAAAATTCAGATTTCAAATATTCGCCTAATGTAACCCAAAAAACATGGCATTAACATTATCTATAAATTCGAAATCTGAAAGAATGAAAGAATAAACATTAAATCCATAGCATGCAAAGAAAATCTCCTTCTTTCTTGCCCACAAGATGCAAATTTCTGAAAACTTCTGCATTAAAAATATGTCATTTTACAATAGCAGAATTTTTGGTTTTCCCAAACCAGTCTGTAGAAGGAAAACAACTCAAACAGGTCCAGAATGGCCTTTTCGCCTTCAGCTCTGCAACTCTGCTCTAGCGTTTCCAACCCTTTCTGGAAGAAGAAAAACCAGTCCAATGTGGAAGAAAATATCCAGAGAAACCGTGCTAAGGCCTTGCCTTCATTACTGCAATCTTCTCTAAAGAGTTCCCCCCTTTTTGGCCTCTTTGAATGGCGTATTTAAACTTGTGAAAACATTGTTTCTCCTTCCATGATGGTTCATTTCATTTTTCGATGGTTATTCGTTTCACCTTCCCTGACTGTTCATTTCACCTTCCCTTGTATGCGTGTGCTTTGCTTTCCATTTTGTGGCCCTTCGCTGCATTTTCTCCACATGGGCTTGCGTCCGTTTCCCTCCGTGTGTAACGACCATCTTAAATGATTTCAAATCATTAAAGATTCCTTATGTAACGCTTTGTCTTCTTCATTGGATTTTGTCCTTATGTCCACGTCACTATGCAGGTCCATTACCTTGGCGAAAATGGAACATGTCGCGATATCGCGACACTTTTGGCCCCTTCCTCTTTTGTTGCTTTTAGCCATGAAAATGTAACATGTCGCGATATCGCGACACTTTTTATTTCTTCTTTCTCTCTTTGCTTTGAGTCGTGAAAATGCAACATGTCGCGATATCGCGACACTTTTTCTCTTTGGCCATGAAAATGCAACATGTCGCGATATCGCGACACTTTTCTTTCTGCCAAAATGCAACATGTCACGATATCGCGACACTTTTCTTTTTTTCTTTCGTGAAAATGCAACATGTCGCGATATCGCGACACTTTTCTTTCTTTGCCGCAAAAAATGCAACATGTCGCGATATCGCGACACTTTTTTTTCTTTTCTTTGCTTTAAATGCAACATGTCGCGATATCGCGACACTTTTTCTTTTTTGGCCGCGAAAATGCAACATGTCGCGATATCGTGACACTTTTTCTCTTTTGGCGCGATATGCAACATGTCGCGATATCGCGACACTTTTTCTTTTTGCGCGATTTTGCAACATGTCGCGATATCGTGACACTTTTTCTTTTTGGCCGATGGTGCAACATGTCGCGATATCATGACACTTTTTCTTTTTTGGCCACGATGGTGCAACATGTCGCGATATCGCGACACTTTTTCTTTTTTGGCCGCGATGGTGCAACATGTCGCGATATCGTGACACTTTTTCTTTTTGGCCGTGATGGTGCAACATGTCGCGATATCGCGACACTTTTTCTTTTTTGGCCGCGATGGTGCAACATGTCGCGATATCGTGACACTTTTTTTTTTTTGGTCGCGATGGTGCAACATGTCGCGATATCGCGACACTTTTTCTTTTTTGGCCGTGATAGTGCAACATGTCGCGATATCGTGACACTTTTTCTCCTTGTGGTGTTTTGCTTTTTTTCTTTGAACTTTAGCCTATGGGCCACTTCGGTCTTCTTGGAACACATGCAAAAAAGGTGGGTCCCCAATTTTGGGGTACGTTGTGGATCAGCCACAACAAATGGCGACTCTGCTGGGAAATGCTCCTGAGCATTTCGGTGAGAACTCAACTTGAAAAACACACATACTCAAATACAAGCGTTAGCAAATATCCTAAGAATGAAACTAGACGAGAAATACATGAAACATTAGAATTATTAAGCATCAGCTCGGTGTGTGCAATGTGCTTCATTCCCTATCATTTGAAATTGATCAACATTCCATTGTCAGTTTCACTTATGATTCGTATGCAAGGCTATGAATGATTTGTGCAGGATTTGATGTATGATGAAGATGCTAGAGATATAACAACCTGCTTTGCAAAGGCTCAGACCTTCTAGTATCATGAACAAACATATTAAAACTATCAAACCCTCTTAGGACCAAATATATGTATACTGAATTAATTTACTAGATCCCCAAAGTTGGTTATGTGTCACCACCATCTTGAACCCATGTGCAAGTGTAAGTGAAATCAGAGCTTTGGGGAATAGGATTCCCAACCTAAGCGAGATGGGAATTTAATCCTATCCTTACTACTCTGATCCGGAATTCATTACCTCATCTTGAACAAAATGATTTAACCTGTTATGGATGAAACTGTCAAGCTAGCCTGTCCGTTTGAGTAGTCAATGGTCTTGCTTTTAGACAAGACATGTTGCCACGCATGAGCATACTCCACTTGCCAACCAGGCGTCTATAGCCCCGGTGGAGATTAACCCCATAATCCATGATTTGGCTCTACTTTGATTTCTTGGACCTTGGGGATGACTACCCATCCTTGCAAGGGACATGTAGTACGATCCTTCCAATCCAATATTAATAAAGAAATGAAAAATATTTTCTTTTGAATTTCAAGTTCTTGAGTGGGCAAAATAGAAGCTTTGGGGAATCGGATTCTCAACCTAAGCGAGATGAGAATTAGACCCTATCCTTACTACTCCATGAAGGTCAAATCAGAGCTTTGGGGAATTGGATCCTCAACCTAAGTTCGATGAGGATTTAACCCTATCCTTACTACTCTGATTTTAGGCTTTAAGCACTTATGGGAGTGGTAAAAACCACTGTTTTAAGGATTATGTTGCATGATAGGACAGACACGAAATACTCCTTTCGCCTCACCTTTTCTTCCAAGTATGGTTTTGACCATTTTGCTCAAGATCCTTTTTAATATACGTAGAACGTGCTTGGTTCAAGATAGTTCGGGCATCAGTTCCCAACCTTAGGATCCTTTTAATATATGTTATGTAATAACCCTAAGAGGATTCGACACCTTTTCAATGATTGCACATGAAATGAAGATGCAACTGAGATGGAATGTATATGCAATGCGGAATGTACATGAGATATGAATGCATTGCTCCTTTTGAAATGCGGATGGAGTATACCACCTACTTTGCCATAATTTATAAAACTGACAACTTCCTGCATCACAAGTTCCAAACGATACTCTTTAATGTGTTTGCGATATTCATGGAGCTTTCTGCAATACAATTCCGATGTTTCATATTCTCCTAGTCTTAGTTAACATTCATAAGGACCTAAGTTAACAAACCAAAAGCGTCCAAAGGACCAACACACAAAACTTAAAACCAAAATGAGATCTAATCCAAAACTAAAACACGAAAACCAAAAGTATATACAAATGTACAAAACAAATTTGGATTATCATTTTCTCGGATCCCAAACCTGATTAGAATTCTTTAAAAGACATATGACGTGATACGCATACCAAGTTTTGCAGGAATCCAACAAAAACAAGACCAAACCAAACAAAGAAACAAACTTCCACTTGCCCCTCTCACCATACCAATTTGATTTCGTTCCATTAGTATTCCTATAGGTGAGATTCAAATTACCAATTTGATTAGACAATGGTTGATTTTCAATTCTTTCTTGTCTATTCTTTAAGGTGCAAATTTCATAATTCCATTCATGATTTAGAACTAGGCTTTCTTTATTCAAAATGAAATTTTGTAAGCAAGAGCCTATTTCTAAAAATTTCAAAGCTAATTCATTTTCCATGTTCTTAGGCCAATCAAAATTGTGCAACAATTTACAAGCATCTAGGATATTTACTAAATGGGGATCATTAAGAATTTTTATCCTAGATTCAAGAATTAATTGTTGATGAATTTGATTTAGCAATTTAAGTGCATCAAGCTCCTTTTCATTCATTAAAGTAAGGTTATCAAAGGTGTGGTTAGAAATTAATCCTTGTTCTTCATTCACCTTCAATGGCATTTCATCATAAATATCATTTGAATTATACAAATCTTCACCTAAATCTTGGATGTTTGGATACAAAGGTTTAGATTTTACCTTTTTCACATTTTCATTTACCAAAACTTGGTGAGGATTTGCAATTTCCTCTTTTACCTCATGGTCTTCATATTCTTCATTGATTACTTGTTCATCAAACATACCAAAATTGGGCACCCAATTAAAAACATGCCCATCCTTTTCAACCCTCAAATATTCTTGGTCGAAGTGTATGTCAAGTAACTCATCTTCATGATCAATCACTTTCGTTGCTTCCAATAGATCAACCACTTTGTCATTTAATTCCAATTCTTTGTTCACTATCCATGGTATCTCTTCCAACACATCCTCAAATTGTATAGGAGTTGTACTATCTTCCTTTGAGTAGGCGATTATGTTGTCCTGTATATCAATTGGCACACAAGTTTCATTAGCAGTTTTGGAGTGAGTGTAGTCTTCCCACTTCTTCCATGAATCATAGTAGTCATCCTCCAAGTTCAAATTGTGACGTTCAACTACTTCTTCAACATCTTCCAATTCATCAACATGTTTCTCATCCAATTCATCTTCACCTTCCATAGATGGTCCAGTTATTTCCAAAAGTGGGTTATTTCTTGAATTCAAATTGGTAAAGCTATCATAATCCAAATTAGTAACCCATGATTCGATTTTATCACAATTTGGAGGGTGAAGAATTTTTTGATCATTAATTCCAAACTTCTCATCGAGAGTGTCTTCCGAGAACAAGTGGTGAAATTCTATCATATCTTCAAATTCATTTATTGATTTTCTTACAATTTCACTTTCAACCACTTCCTGTTCCAAGATTTCATCCTCTTCTTCCTCATTCTCACTCTCTTGACGATATAGAGTTTCCACCACCAAAATGTTGTCCTCTCCTTGTTGATGTTGGGGTGGACCCTCATTTGGCACAAGTTCCAAATCATCCACTTGAGCTTGGAGACAATGGGTATACATAGCAATTTCGGGACAATTCCTTTCATTATGCTCCTTTGTATTATGCAATCTACACCCCTTTTCCCATGCAAAATCAGAAATATTAAGAATGGAACTAGAGTGACTTGATCCTGCAGAAGTATCTATCTGATTAGCAATAGAGGAAGGCACACCCCCATTGTTTGGCTTCGTATTCCACTGTCTCCCTCTATCGTTGAAGTTTCGATTTGGGTGAGGGGCATGGGATTCATACTTCTATTTTTGAACCAAATCATTACTCAATTTGTGAACCATATTTTTGAGTTCTTCAACCTCTGAATAAATCTCTTTTGGTTGAGCTATGTTATTGCTAGTTCCAATAGGATTTGCGTAATTGGTGAGATCTTGACTTAACATTTGAGTTGGATTTTGAGCCACTTGATTTGCGTAGGGATTCACACTTTGAATCGGAATTGGATTGGGTGCGTAAGCGGGTGTTGATGAATATGGTTGTTGATAAGGCAAAGCATTTATGCATGATATTTGTGGTGCCATGATCTGATTCATCATAGGAGCTTGACCATATGGACCATATTGTCCTACCATAGGCATCTGGGAAAACCCATAACTCTGTGGTGTCATTTGTTGTTCAATGGTCATAGCTTCATTGTAGGCTAGAGCAAGCGTGGTAACTTGAGGATTTCGCCTTGCAAACATTGCCGTCATAGGATCCAATGCCCCAAAATATATTTGCAAAGCTACTACGGGATCAATGGCAAAATGCCGAATTGCTCTATTATAGCACTTCTGAAATCTCTGATTAAAAGTTCGGATTGGCTCACCCTGGCCTCTTTTGCATGTAATGAACTGATTATAGATGATTGTGGGATCTAATGGTGACCTGAATTGGTTGACAAAAGCATTCTCCATTTGCGTCCATGACGTAATGGAACCAGTAGGTAAGCAAATATACCATTCGTAGGCCACTGGGTCTAGGCTCATGGGGAAGAGTCTACAAGCCACATCTTCATGTTGAACTTGCAATCTTATCAAAACATCCCTATAGGCCTGAATATGTTCTTCTACGGTCCTTGGGCCATCCGGTTTGTATTTGGGCAAAAATCTCTCTATATTCCTAGGGATCTCATGAATATCCCCTGCAATATTCAAAGGAATGTTATTGGCTCCGTACCAAGGAGGTGGTGGAGGTTGGGCCATTTGATTCAAAATCGATGATGATAACCCTACAAGAGCCGTGGAAAATACCTCGAAGAAGACCTGCGACACACAAAAAATCTTGCAATTAATGGAATTCAAAGAATAACTTCAAAATCAATTTGTTAGTCATGAATGAAAGAAGGAACCATGACAAAGCAGTATTCTAAAAATGTAAATTAGTTTCTGATTCACCAGATCGCATATGCGCAAGTGAAGAGCATACTCCTAGTGTTGTAGGCTTTCTGATTCACAAGATCGCATTACGCGCAGGTGAAGAGCATAATACCGACAACAAATACATTTTTAGACAAAATAATTCCTTACAAATAAGCATGAAATGACTAGCAAATATCAAACATGTAACGTATGAATAATCATGTTAGCATCAACCAAGAGGTGTATCCATTAAAATCGAATGAAAGTAATTGCATGGAGACAACCTCGTTAGTCAAGAATTTTTTTTTTTAAATCAAATCAAGACACATTATTCCTGTATGAACAATAAAAAACGTTAGAACAATGCATAGCAATTCATGTCCTCCTTTTAACACTACAAGGTTGTATTGTTAAAAGAGGGCTAAAGATAATAATCAATAGGGCATGAAATATTCAAAATTTAAATCCCTATAGCATTTAAATCACTCTGAAATAAAACAATTCAGGCCCTCCTTCTAGCGCCAATCTGTTGAGTGGTATTTTCACCCGATTGTGAAAGTACACTCTCCTTTAGGATTTGGGTTCCAAATCCCCTCTTGCAAAGAAGTTAAACAAACAACTTCTCCAAGGTCTCCGCTGTATTAGCATTTGCATATGTGTATTAGTAATCTCAAATAAAGATATTCAATTTAAATGCTTGGAACACCTTAGTGATTGCAAGTAACTGTAAACAAGGGGCAATGTTGATTTATTTCACCATGAAACTTTAGTGATTGTTCATTGTTTTTTAGATTTTGATATTTTTTTAAATGTCTATTTTAATGCCTTGAAAAGTTAAAACTTTTGGAACATAAAAAAAAATAAAAAATGCAGAAAGAATGAAAATGAAATGCAGAAAACTGAAAATAAAATGCTTCCAGTATGATGCTATCCTATTACGACAAAACCGAAGATGTGAGGTCTCCGTGCATGCAACCTAACCTATTGGACCTGCAAAACAAGCACAATCCGGATAAGCTAAGTGCTGGTTCCTAGGGTACGAAATAAAATTCAGATTTCAAATATTCGCCTAATGTAACCCAAAAAACATGGCATTAACATTATCTATAAATTCGAAATCTGAAAGAATGAAAGAATAAACATTAAATCCATAGCATGCAAAGAAAATCTCCTTCTTTCTTGCCCACAAGATGCAAATTTCTGAAAACTTCTGCATTAAAAATATGTCATTTTACAATAGCAAAATTTTTGGTTTTCCCAAACCAGTCTGTAGAAGGAAAACAACTCAAACAGGTCCAGAATGGCCTTTTCGCCTTCAGCTCTGCAACTCTGCTCGTAGCAGTTTCCAACCCTTTCTGTGGAAGAAGAAAAACCAGTCCAATGTGGAAGAAAATATCCAGAGAAACCCAGTGCCAAGGCCTTGCCTTCATTACTGCAATCTTCTCTGAAGAGTTCCCCCTCTTTTGGCCTCTTTGAATGGCGTATTTAAACTTGTGAAAACATTGTTTCTCCTTCCATGACGGTTCGTTTCATTTGCCGATGGCTGTTCGTTTCACCTTCCCTGACTGTTCATTTCACCTTCCCTTGTATGCGTGTGCTTTGCTTTCCATTTTGTGGCCCTTCGCTGCGTTTTCTCCACATGGGCTTGCGTCCGTTTCCCTCCGTGTGTAATGACCATCTTAAATGATTTCAAATCATTAAAGATTCCTTATGTAACGCTTTGTCTTCTTCATTGGATTTTGTCCTTATGTCCACGTCACTATGCAGGTCCGTTACCTTGGCAAAAATGGAACATGTCGCGATATCGCGACGCTTCTTGTTTCTCTGTTTGCTTGCCCCTTTTGAATCGTGAAAATGTAACATGTCGCGATATCGCGACACTTTTGCCCTTTTTTTGCTTTTCGCGAAAATGCAACATGTCGCGATATCCTGACACTTTTTTTTTCTCTTTTTCTTTGCTAAATGCAACATGTCCGATATCCACACTTTTTCTCAAGCAACATGTCGCGATATCGCGACACTTTTTCTTTGGCCGTGAAAATGCAACATGTCGCGATATCGCGACACTTTTTTTTCTTTCTTTCTTTTTGGTCGCGAAAATGCAACATGTCGCGATATCGCGACACTTTTCTTTCTTTCTTTTCTCGTTTGGTCACGAAAATGCAACATGTCGCGATATCGCGACACTTTTTCTTTTTCTTTGCTTGCATGAAAATGCAACATGTCGCGATATCGCGACACTTTTTTCTTTGCGGATGCAACATGTCACGATATCGCGACACTTTTTCTTTTTGGCGCGATAATGCAACATGTCGCGATATCGTGACACTTTTTCTTTTTTGGCCGCGATGGTGCAACATGTCGCGATATCGCGACACTTTTTCTTTTTTGGCCGCGATAGTGCAACATGTCGCGATATCGTGACACTTTTTCTTTTTGGGCCGCGATGGTGCAACATGTCGCGATATCGCGACACTTTTTCTTTTTTGGCCGTGATGGTGCAACATGTCGCGATATCGCGACACTTTTTCTTTTTTGGCCGCGATGGTGCAACATGTCGCGATATCGCGACACTTTTTCTTTTTGGGCCGCGATGGTGCAACATGTCGCGATATCGCGACACTTTTTCTTTTTTGGCCGCGATGGTGCAACATGTCGCGATATCGCGACACTTTTTCTTTTTTGGCCGCGATGGTGCAACATGTCACGATATCACGACACTTTTTCTTTTTGCCGTGACAGCAACATGTCGCGATATCGCGACACTTTTTCTCCTTGTGGTGTTTTGCTTTTTTTCTTTGATCTTTAGCCTATGGGCCACTTCGGTCTTCTTGGAACACATGCAAAAAAGGTGGGTCCCCAATTTTGGGGTACGTTGTGGATCAGCCACAACAAGTCTATAATCTGGACCAAAATTATGACCTGCGATCTTAACTGAAGTTCAGTTAGGCCTTCCATCCGAGCCAAATTGGTTGGAACAATCAAAAGATCTAGAAGTACATAGTTGAAAGATAGAATATTCCAAAGGCTCCCATCCCAACTATCCTAACCAACTTTCTTGGTCTTGGCTTCTCCATGAAGCTATCCCTGGCCCTAGGGACATGCTATAAATACCCCCTCCAAATGGGTTGAAAGGAGAGAGAGTTAATTAATCAAGAAAGCAGTGAAGCCCTGTTAAATTTCATACTAAATCTTTGCATTTGAGATCCCCTTTGCTATTCACCTAAAGACCAATTAGCCATGGATTCCCTAGGTGCCTAGGAGATTCAAAAAGCACAAATTTGGGTAAACGAAGGCCTGTCATAGCGATTTGATCACCAAATCTATCAAAGGACAACAAAGGTGACCCTTGAACATCAATTTGGACAAGGAGGTCAAGCCCACTGCCCCTAATTCTAAGGGTAAACCTATTAGAGGTCAAACCGCAGTTGTAAGTCGTGGTTCACAGTGTAGATTGCCCACCATAGCTACAGTTTCCAACAGATGACTTATCACCTTACTTTATTTGCTTTTGACCATATAGATTAGTTATATTAGTCTTTTTATAGGTTTAATTGCACTTTAGAGAAATTTTGACCGTAGGAATTAGTTATTTCATGTACTGTATTAAGAAGGATTATATTGGATATTTTATGCACTTTATTGCTCCTAACTTGATATTTGATCCATGCATCATTTTCTTATTCATGTCCGTCATGGTATAGTAAAATTCTTGATCTATTTAGAATAGTTTAAAGTCTTTCTTTATGATTTCTTGTTTTACTAGTTTGATGGAATTTGCATACATATTTCCTTAAAGGGCCTCATCGCAAGAGGCTATCAACCTTTTTAATCATGTGATGTTGTTTCTCGTTCGCAGGGAGATAGATGCAAGAGAAGCTTACATCATAATACTTCCACATTGCAAAGAAGGGGGTCAACTCCACCCCAATGCAGTTTGTGACTAATCAATAGAGCACTATAAGTGCACCTACCCTATTGAGGGCATTGGCAATTGTAATATTAGTATCATATTTCAAGTGACCCTAAGAGGGCATTTTTGTAATCAAAGCTCATTCATATATTAATACAAGAAACCTTATTTTTATGTTCAATTTATGTACTTGTGTCAATATTTGTGCTTTCATGATGGTATAGATCAATACAGTAGCTAGGTGCACGCTCCATGATTAAGTCAAAAAGCGATCACGGTGGAACTCCATATTTATAACCCTTGAGTACTGAAATTTTTGTTTTTTTCATCTTAGGTGCTAACCGTAGCTAACATCTACAGTTATTTTTTGGCTCGTGGTTGTCACTTGCGGTTTACACTACAACCCATAGACCAGAGATGTGGTTTACAGCAGAAGCAATAGACAATAGAGAAACCACTTGGCAACAGAGCAGGAGTTGAGGTAGGTTCTATTTCCATCCTCTATTCTGTAGTTTCTTCTCTGTATTCCTATAGTAGGTGGCAAATTGATGGAAAATTAGAAACATTAAAGGAAAAATATCAATGAACAAGTCCTAGTTTGATTTCACACTATTTCCATTGGAAATGCACTGCTAGGAACATCGGACCTCTGATCACAGTCCGCCCTAGAATACAATGACCTTGATAAAAATTGTGTGGTCATTTGCATGCATGAGGCCCAATTAGAGGCCATGTCATCATAATTGCATTGTCATAACGTCATGTAGGACATAACATGCATACCTTTGTAAATTTTGAAATGTTCCTTCTTATGCATATCATATAGGAATGATCATATGAATGCTCTTTTATGCATTTGTCTTTATACAAAGTAAAACGAACCACACACACCATGTTTCATTGTAAACATCAGTGGCATTGGGCTCTGACATCCAACCCATTTGATTGAGACCAACAGTGGATGTCATTACCGCTTGGTTGGCTCACTTGAAATTATATTATCGGGACCCGCTCGTTGCCAAGGCTGACCCAAAAACAATTATATTCGTGCAAAATAGCACGAACTCATCTTCAGAAGGGTGTATCGCTACGCACGGTGTGTTGGGTGAGATTGGTAGTACCTATGCTACTTCATTGAGTATGAAATTCATTACCATATTTGGCTTGTGCGAGTATATAGGTGAAAGCCAATTAAACTGAGAATAAAATTCAACGATTTTGCAAAACATGCGAGAGTTTCTCATACTGATACAACACATCTTGTAACAACATCAAATAGTTTAGGGCACATTATAAAATTTAAAAATAAGATAAACATCATTGTATATCCTATTTGATAATAAAAGATACATCTAGATGTTAGGTATACTATGGTGGATACACGGGGTGGTCAACAAAGGTGCAAGCTTGAGGCCGATGACCAAGCCCCAATCAATTCACAATTACACGTGTCTAGTCCTCAACCACATGAGCAAATGGAATGACGTTCGACGAGCATTAGAGGAGACAACTCAACACGAGGGGATACCATTGAGCATACCCCTGATAGACTAGCAACAGTGTATATTATTAGATGTAGATTAGAGCATAGGGTTTCTCAACCTGAGGGTTCTCCACTTGGAAGCCATTACTGAGACCGCAGTGCACGTGTGTCCATGGGATCAACCGAAGAGTATGTTGTGCAGGGGACCAGATTGGTATCCATCCACACTAAGTCTACAAGGTGTACTATACCCTCACCTTATGAGTATAGAAGGAATAGAGGTCTGCCTATTCAGGGGCAAGTAGATGGGCTCCCTATTGAGTGCAAGTCTACCCATACTCCCACACGTGGCCCACCATGCAAGATCACCATTGATATATCAAAGGTGGGAGCTAATGGAACACCACCGCATGAGCGGTGGAGGTCTAGATAGTTAGATGGTCTAGGTAGTGTTCTTGAGAAGCTAGGCTACAAGCCTATAGCTCTACCCACTCATGCTCCGAGTGAGCATAGCGATAGTTGTATCAAGATCACTAGAGAGCATGGAGAGGCTTCTAAGCACCCTCATGTCACACGTCCACCATCCACACATGGTGGTTCATATTTTAAAGTACAGTAGGACACCGATGTCATCTTCATAGATAGAGGCAAAGGCACAACACATTTGTCTAATGGGTACAAAACCCATAAGGTAGCTTGTACAGAGCATACACACCAGAGGCCTCCCACGGCCAGCCAGATCAACAGATCACATAGACTGGTGTTTGAGCAAAGATGTCAACTCCTCCAAGATCAATTGGAGGATGCTCTCCTAGAGAGGAAACTTATTGAAGATGAAAATATTCAAGCGCAAAGGCTCCTACGACAGAGGTTATATGAGCAACGCATGCGCAAGGATCATATTCTAGCTCAGAAGAAGCACATAGAGTAGGGGGATCAGATATCCAGGGCTGACCTATACCCTCTCGAGGAGCATAGGGATCGTGTTCATAGGAGGGTTGTGTCCCTAGCTGATATGCACAAGGAGCGTAGAGACGTTCGTACTCATGTCAGTGCCCAACAGATGGAGTGACTAGCGTCGCTCAATAATCTTAGACAAAGGCAACATGAGCATGTAGATATAGATAGAGACAATCAAGAATATCTTGAGAGTTGCAAAGTTGATGAGGAGGAAGAGCCACTTCCTCCATCTCCCCCGAAGAATACATTACCTCCTAGACCGCCTCCATGTCAGCTTAGGGAGGAGGACTTTTTGTCTTCTGAGTCTGAGGCAGACTCAGTTGGCACAACGAGATAGTGCACTGGTTGTGTATCACCAACGAGATATGGAGTGGGGTCGATACTGGATAGAGTTAGAGACAGAGGTTATCCACCTCGATGGACAGTTGCCTATGCTCAATGGAGGTGGCTCGTCATGCCATACGAGAGGCAGTGATACTGATCAGTTTACATCATCTTGTCACAGGAAACTGGTCAAAGCAATAGAGAGGCAAGGCACAACTATTCAAAATCCGACACTGAGGAAGATACACAATGAACCTTTAGATCCCTCGGTGCCTACGCCTCCATATCTTGAGCATTTTGATATGCCCAAGTTATAAAAATTCAAGGGTGATGAGGATGCACAAGAGCATGTTACGAGTTTTTTGGACGCTTGTTTCTAGATAGAGAGTCATGATGCCTTGTTGTTGTGTACATTCATTATGACACTCTCTGGCCTCGCCCGAGAGTGGTTCAACTAGCTGAAGAAACACAGTATTACTAGTTTTGAGCAGTTAGCTGATGCATTTCTTGAACGCTATTCATTTAGCATCAAGAAACATGCCAACCTTTTTGATTTGGCTATGCTAGCTCAGCGTGATGATGAGCCCATCGAGCAATACAGAAAGAGATGGTGTAGAATAATGGTAAAGCTATCATTCCCTATTCCTATAGCAGAACTGACCCAAATTTTTACAAAGAGTTGTGCCAAGCACATCTCGTTATTATTGCAGCTACAACAGTATGCTACATTAGAGGAATCTTTGGTGCAAGCCAAGGTGATCGAGGACATCAAGTTGTAAGAAGGCAACTTGAAGCTCAAGACCAAGAAAGAGGGGTTTAAAAAGAGTACTACAAAGCATCAGGGCAAGCAGGCCCACATGAATCAAGTAGTACTAAATCTTGGAGGAGAGAACAAGGGACAATAAAAGCCTAATTATTAGGCCCAACCTCCTCCTACGCATTATGAGACATGCAAAAACAATTATAAGGGCAAAAATAGAGAAGAGTGCCCACCTCACTAGTTCACACCTCTGATGAAACTGATGACTTCAATTTTCCATCAACTATGCAAGGCCAAGGCCATACGGTTGCCCGAGGTCAAATTAGTAGATCCGAATGTGCCAAATTTGAAGTGGCATCAAGACGATCTGTTCTGGATATTCCATAGAGCGAAGGGCCATGATATCGAGACATGTTGGTCCTTCAAATACATTGTGCATAACATGATAGAAAAATGAGAGCTCGTAGTACCAGGTAATTCATAGGCACCCGAAAATAGAAACATGGGTATTTTTAAGAATCCACTACCTAATCACGAGGCACCTCATAACAATTCTGACCAAGTAAATCAAGTGAGAGTCGAACCACCTACCCAAGGGTTCATAGGCATGGTCAATGTTGTTACTAGACATGAGAGGTATGATCAATCGAATCAACCTCATGCTACCATTAGAATACAAGCTACGCCGAATCAACGGCTAGTTGAGAACATTCTTGGCCCACCAACTAGACCGGTGGTGACCATAAGGAGTAGGTTAGTTCAGAACCTATAAATAATTCCTACGAAATTGTCAATATATGAGCTTATTCAACAGTCCCCTAGACACAAGGAAACTCTTATGGAAATTTTGAGGTCTATTGAGGTACAGTCCCAAGATGCGCATGCATTTACAAATTTCATGGGACATGTACAACAGTGTCAGGAACCCATGATACAATTTTACAATCATGAAGTGAAGATGGTTCCTACTATTATGACTAACCCGCCGCTGTTGTAATAACAATGGCACTGAGAGGGGGGGTGAATCAGTGTGTTCTTTAAAAACTTAAAACAATTTAGACTTTTAAATAAACTGCAGTAGATTAAAACAAAAATAATAAAAGTACTAAGAGAATCACACATAACATGACATTTCAACGAGTTTCACCAATGTGGCTACTCCTCAAAAAGACTGCTTGGACTACCATCCAAATCCAGTCAAATGCAAAGCTACAACTTTACATAATCATTCACCAGCACCAACTGGTAAGAGGCACCAACCTCTAAATTTTATCGGCTACAACAGAATGGAGCACCAACTCCAATTTTTCTAGCACCAACTGGAAAGAGGCACCAACCCCTTTTTCAAGATACAACTTGAAGATAATAATAAAAATTGCAGAATGTAAACTTTCACCTCAATTATCACGATCCGCTATTTTTCTACGATCGTCTGCTTGTCGGCATTCGACTCACTTCTGTGAAAAATGATTTGCACTTTTTCAACCACTCCTCTATATCTCTCCACGTTCTCTGCTGCAACTTCACAGAAATCTCACTTCAACCATCTGCATATTTTTGCCTCGGACTTTAAACATGTCGTCTACATATCACTCTCTTTGTTCTTGATCAGTCGATACGAACTCACTCACTATCTCCTCGCTACGATCTCTTTTCTTTAACTCCAAAGAACTATCACTTTGCTCATACTTGAGATCGAAACGACTTACACTCTACTGCACATGAACTTCATTCACATAGATTGCATCACTCTCCACACTTTAAACTCGAAGAACCCTTGCTTTTGTAGAAGAAATTTTAGAGGCAAACCCTGGAAGAACGTCGACTGAGAAACCCTGGAATTTGTCAGCTGCCAAACCCTAAAATCCGTCGGCTGTAACCCTAAGAATTTCGGCTGCAAAACCCTAAAATCCGTCGGCCCAGATTTAACTTTGTCGGCGTCATTCTCCACCTTCGTTACCTTCCTGTAGCTTATTGCCGCGAAATAGTAACACGTCGGCCCTTTTAATTTAATTTAATATTCTAATTTAAATTTTTAATAAAATAAAAATTTAAACTAAATATTTAAAATTAAATATCTTCATCACCGGGGCATCT
Source organism: Wollemia nobilis (assembly GCA_028583015.1). Taxonomy (NCBI): domain Eukaryota; kingdom Viridiplantae; phylum Streptophyta; class Pinopsida; order Araucariales; family Araucariaceae; genus Wollemia; species Wollemia nobilis. The sequence continues at coordinate 783,085 of JAQPPZ010008116.1, forward strand.
TTTTCAACAAAACGAAGAGCCAACTTGGGTTTTAAGAAAAACCCATTTCAAGTCTGTTATCCACTGCATCCTTGGACCTAACTGCCTACATCTTTGGATCTAACTGCCTGTGTTGACAACAATGACAACCTTTTGGCAACATCTTGCTCAACAGCTGCTGCATATTATCGCATGTGTTAACCACATGCCTTTCAAAAGGGTATTGATCGACACTGCATCCTCGATCAATATAATTACGATCAAGGTGTTGAGCCATCTCAAGTTTCCCAAATCACACATTGTGCCTACCACCTTTATGTTTAGAGCATTTAATGATGCACCATGCTCCACGGTTGGTACAATTGTTCTACCTATTCAGGTGGGACTCAAGACCATTTCTATGATGTGTCGCATGATAAAGGGTGCCATGTAGTACAACATTATGCTCGAAAGGCCTTGGATTCATGAAATGTGTTGCATCCCCTCGATCTTGCATCTATGCGTGAAGTACATTCATGAGGGACAGGTTCACGTAGTGTCCTTAGACGAAGAATCATTCAAGTTCATGAAACTTAGCAAATTTTCCTAGGGGTTTTGTACTCTTGTCGATGCACTTGGATATTTAGCCTACTTCGTCGGTTAATATTCCAAGAGGAAAACCAGAAGCCCATGCTCAACCATCGACATCTATGTCACACAAATATGATCATATGAATGCAACTTCTCTAAAATCGATTGCATCGACAATGCATCAATAATACAAGAAGCTAAAGGTGAAATTGGGTAAGAAATTAGAAGATCATATGCCCATACCAGTCGCCAATGAGACTCCCACTCCCATGGATGTGGAAGAACCTCAAGACAAAGGCGAGGAGGCACCTCGGCACTGCTTCACTCGCATCTTCAACAGGATCATCTACACTGTAGGTGACCGTTCATCTAGCTAGCACAGTGTTAGGTGAGTATCTTGTGCAAAATGTTACTTTTGAACCTATCCTGAAGACTGCACAAGAGATGGGCCGACCACATGCCCATCAATTTTTTATTGGTCTATAGTGTCGTTGGGTGAGCCACCCAACAAAACAAACTTTGTTTATGCAAGGCTAGATTAAGCATCCACCAGAATATCCATAGTGAAAGCAACATAGAATTACAGTGTGCCGATATGATGCAAACAAAAAGTGGATACAGATGCTAAGTCCTACGAATGCATGAAGGAAATGACGCAGACACAAGATGTAAGTAAGCAAAGCGGGGCCTCTTTTATTGATATTTCTTTTAATCCAATTACAACACGTCCCCCATTTAGGGCTCAAAACATGTGATACAATTTGTTACATCAATGGATGCATGGATGAAGTTGTGCTTCCAAGATCGGACGGTACGCTTCCAGCATCTTCTACATGCCCACATTCAAGGTGGGTGGGATAAAGGTTGTACCTATTTGTGTTTGTGTGTTTTTCATTCCTTTCTGCCCTTTTGGTATTCCTAGCGATGAGATCCTGTGCATAGAAAGACAAAAAATCATTAATAGCATATGCGTATCTAGAGAAACATGCAATCCCCAAGGCCTCCAGCGGGCGCTTATGGAATATCGGTGATAAGGTTGATAGATCAATTACATAATGACTTGTGAATGTAAAGGACAAAATCTTGAGTTGGTATCACCTAATTTTGTGTCGAAGCGGTGTCGGAAGACCCCGTTATGCGCGTTTGCCCATCGGGGACCTCTCCAAAGTGAGCGCTCCAATGTCTCGCATACGCTCATCCAAATCACCTGAAACTCATGGGTTAGGAATTATATGTGATTTTAAGACTACCCAGATGCTCGGGAATATGCCTATCCTACCCAAATTTTCTTGTATGTGATAGGGGCACCCTACAAGATAGTCAACATGTAAAAATGATAAAACTATAATCAAATCATGTCATAATGCAATGAAAATTTAATAGAGGCATTAGGATATCATTAGGGACCTATTGAAAAAATATTAGTAAGGAAACCATGCACAAATTTCTAATCACCTTGGGGTGGGACGCTGGGGACTGCAGCAAAACTTACAAAAAGTGACCCTACAAATGTCTCGTCCAGAGGTCTCCAAAACTCCTGCAAACTTGGGGTTAGACAAAAAGCAGCATTTTGAGATGATCCAGAAGTTCAGATTTGGTATATTTTTCCCAGGTTATACTGTATCTGAAGGCGCTCCCTATAGGTTAGTAAACGCATAAAAAATGACAAAAACCAGGTCAAATCATGTCAGAAAGCAATGAAACTTGGACAACAGCATAAGTACATCAAATAAAAAATAATGCAAAAATAATAGTAAAGAAATCATGCATAGATTTCTAATCACTCCGGGGTGGGGCAATTAGGACTGTAGTAGTTCGAGGGGCACCTGATGGTGGGACGCCCACCGTTTGGGGCCTAGTTTTGACACCAATCTATGTGGGATGGGTCCAAAACCTCCTAGGGGTTTGTGTCGATAATTTTGGGGTGGGATTATGGCCGATTGATTGGGTTTTGGATTTGGATTGTGTTGCTAGTGTTCACCTGATAACCTCTCTTCCAAAAGAGAAATTAGGGATGTAGGAGCACAAAGAGGAATGGGGGTATAGTTTAGCAACACTTCGTTGCTCCAAATGCTCCAGCTCTGTTCCCTTTTTTGGGTGAGGAGGCTCACCTTTTTATAGACCTAAGGGTCTCCTTTGAATGTGCATGCGAGGGCACCACTTGGCTCACCATGCCCTTTTGGGGGAGAGAAGATTCCTCCCTGATTTAGAGCCTCCTTGAATGAGGCCTCCATGATCAGGACAGGCTTGATTGAAGTCTCTCTCTGATTTGAAATTGTTCCTCGCAATTGCATGCCCTGAAGGCAAAGTTAGATGGCAGATCTAGGCTGCCATTTGTCAAGGTTTGACTTTTTTCTAGTCAAACCTGCTAATCGTCCCACCCTGGAGTGATTGCTGCTAATCGTCCCAGGGTGGGATGAATAGGATTCCAATCATCCTAGGGTGGGACAAATAGGGAGCAAAGTGCCTAAAATGTGCAAAATTGACCTCTGACATTCCAAAACTGATTTGGGAGTGGTTAGGACCACTTTTTAACCTCTAGAGGCTGCCCTAGGGGGTATGTATGCCAATTTGGTTAGTGCTTGTAGTCACATAATTGGATTGGTGCTATTTTGGTGTCTATAGATGCCCCTTTTTGGGATGCACTGTGCGTGGAGTAGTGCTGAGAAAAAATAGATGACCAAAGTGCTTAATGATTAGGGCTTCTCAATAACCTAACCATATTTTGATGCCCCAAGTATGGAAAGGGCACGCATTCTTGAATCCTTGCTTCTGACGAGCTAAGGAGCTTAAGTCAAGTGTAACCTTTTCAGTGAGGTGTACTTGATCTTGGACATTGTTCAGTCATGAATAGGAAAAGGGTGCAACATTTTGTCAAAGGAACCTTGTCTTCATGCTTCCATAATACCAAGTGTTTGTTTAGCCTATGATTATTGCTTGTTTTCTACTCCAAGTAGGAGCGTGATTATATTTGTCAATGATTATTTGAATGCATGCCATTTCCTTGATTGGGTGTGTATTTGTTGATTGGTGACTAAGTGTGACTACCCCCTCAAGCGACGAATCGATGAGGGAATGACCAAAAAATGAGAAAATCGACGAGTCGCTTGACCCAATATGACATTTTTTAGGATGCTTATAGTTGTTTTCATTGAATGCTTATTACAGGTTTCCAACCATCAGACCTATTTTTGGTGGGTTTTGACCCTTTTTGCGATGCTGATTGGGGTAGAAATTATTGAAAATCCTCCTTCCCATGGAGTGGTCCAACTATGCTAGCCTTCTTAGGGAGTAGGATAGTGAGTATTTGTGACCCCAACGATATTTTTTCATGCCATGAATGTCAGGTGCAAAGGCACCTTTGTTCGGCAGATTTATTGTTGTTTTTGGTGCATTTTTTGGATGCAGTTTTGTTTCTTTATTTTTTGCTCTGTAATCATCCCAGGGTGGTATGAATACCAATTTTGTAATCATCCTAGGGTGGGACGAGTTCTAACTAGAGCGCTCATCCTAGTGTGGAACGATTACAGGCCTAACAGCCTATATAAGGGCCAAAACTAGGTTTTGGGCTCATTTACAATATTTTTTTCTTGGTGATTTGGAGTAGTGAGGAGGAGGAGTGCAAGTGTGCATAGCGGAGCACTGCTGAAATTTCATGGACATCATGAGTGAGAGAACCGGATCTTCGAGTTGAGGAGCCGAGGCAAGACCGGTATGATGTTCCTTCTCTCTGCCTGTTATTCATGTATGTTGGATTGATTTCATTCGTATATCAAGTTGAAAACCTAATATAGGAACTTTATTTGCTTTGTTAATTTTCATATATTAAGGTCAAAACCCTAGTACACAACTGTTGCCTGTACTTTGTTTGTGTTTGTATTTAAAGCCCAAACGTTTTTTTTTATGTTGTTTTTGTCATTTTAAGGTTGAAACCCTAATATATATATATTTATATATATTTATTTATTTTATTTTTGTTTTTGCCATATTAAGGTTGAAACCCTAATATATTTTTTTATTTTGTTTTTGTTTTTGCCATATTAAGGTTGAAACCCTAATATATATATTTTTTATTTTGTTTTTGTTTTGTTCATATTAAGGTTGAAACCCTAATATGATTTTTGTTGTTTTATGTTGATTGTATAGTTATTTTCATGTCTGCTGTCGTTGTTGTATAGCTTTATTTTATTATTTCTATACTTTCATTGTACTTTGTTTTTCTATACTTTTTATGCTATACTTTTTATGTTGTACTTTTGCTGTACAATTGTAAATTATAGCTTGTTGTTCTTTTGTATAGTTTTATTGTAATTTTTTTGTTTATATTATGATGTACTTAATATCCCTTTTTGTTTTGTTTTATTTTTTTATTTTAGGTGGTGAAGAGTCGGTACTGCCAGCCGACTATTTTCTCTGATGCCCAGGATGCCCTAACAGTGGGGGATTGCGAGTGGCTTGATGACCTTGGGCTAAAGCACATGATGCGTCTGGATCATGTGGTGGGGGATCAAGCATATTTGACTGCCCTGATCAATCTGTGGGATCCCCGCACCAACAAGTTGCCTGCCGCCATGCAGAGGCTGTCTTAGGGGATGCATAGGTTGGGCTTCATGCTAAGATAGCATGATTGGATGGTCTCCTACAGATACAGGAGGAGGACCATAGAGATGCTTTGGTGGAGATAACATAGGAGAGGGATCTCCTATGGACTCAGTTGGCACAATGAGATAGTGCACTGGTTGTGTATCACCAATGAGATATGGAGTGGGGTCGGTACTGGATAGAGTTAGAGACAGAGGTTATCCGCCTCGGTGGACAGTTGCCTATGCTCAATGGAGGTGGCTCGTCATGCCATACGAGAGGCAGTGATACTGAGCAGTCTACATCATCTCGTCACAGGCAACTGGTCAAAGCAATAGAGAGGCAAGGCACAACTATTCAAAAGCCGACACTGAGGAAGATACACAATGAACCTTTAGATCCCTCGGTGCCTACGCCTCCATATCTTGAGCATTTTGATATGCCCAAGTTAGAAAAATTCAAGGGTGACGAGGATGCACAAGAGCATGTTACGAGTTTTTTGGACGCTTGTTTCCAGATAGAGAGTCATGATGCCTTGTTGTTGTGTACCTTCATTATGACACTCTCTGGCCTGGCCTGAGAGTGGTTCAACTAGCTGAAGAAACACAGTATTACTAGTTTTGAGCAGTTAGCTGATGCATTTCTTGAACGCTATTCATTTAGCATCAAGAAACATGCCAACCTTTTTGATTTGGCTATGCTAGCTCAGCGTGATGATGAGCCCATCGAGCAATACAGAAAGAGATGGTGTAGAATAATGGTAAAGTTTTCATTCCCTATTCCTATAGCAGAACTGACACAAATGTTTACAAAGAGTTGTGCCAAGCACATCTCGCTATTATTGCAGCTACAACAGTACGTTATATTCGAGGAAGCTTTGGTGCAAGCCAAGGTGATCGAGGACATCAAGTTGTAAGAAGGCAACTTGAAGCTCAAGACCAAGAAAGAGGGGTTTAAAAAGAGTACTACAAAGCATCAGGGCAAGCAGGCCCACATGAATCAAGTAGTACTAAATCTTGGAGGAGAGAACAAGGGACAATAAAAGCCTAATTATTAGGCCCAACCTCCTCCTGCGCATTATGAGACATGCAAAAACAATTATAAGGGAAAAAATAGAGAAGAGTGCCCACCTCACCAGTTCACACCTCTGATGAAACTGATGACTTCAATTTTCCATCAACTATGCAAGGCCAAGGCCATACGGTTGCCCGAGGTCAAATTAGTAGATCCGAATGTGCCAAATTTGAAGTGGCATCAAGACGATCTGTTCTGGATAATCCATAGAGCGAAGGGCCATGATATCGAGACATGTTGGTCCTTCAAATACATTGTGCATAACATGATAGAAAAATGAGAGCTCGTAGTACCAGGTAATTCATAGGCGCCCGACAATAGAAACATGGGGATTTTTAAGAATCCACTACCTAATCACGAGGCACCTCATAACAATGTCGACCAAGTCAATCAAGTGAGAGTCAAACCACCTACCCAAGGGTTCGTAGGCATGGTCAATGTTGTTACTAGACACGAGAGGTATGATCAATCGAATCAACCTCATGCTACCATTAGAATACAAGCTACGCCGAATCAACGGCCAGTTGAGAACATTCTTGGCCCACCAACTAGATCGGTGGTGACCATAAGGAGTAGGTTAGTTCAGAACCTGCAAATAATTCCTACGAAGTTGTCAATATATGAGCTTATTCAAAAGTCCCCTAGACACAAGGAAACTCTTATGGAAATTTTGAGGTCTATTGAGGTACAGTCCCAAGATGCGCATGCATTTACAAATTTCATGGGACATGTACAACAGTGTCAGGAACCCATGATACAATTTTACAATCATGAAGTGAAGATGGTTCCTACTATTATGACTAACCCACCGTTGTTGTAATCACAATGACACTGAGAGGGGGGGTGAATCAGTGTGTTCTTTAAAAACTTAAAACAATTTAGACTTTTAAATAAACTGCAGTAGATTAAAACAAAAATAATAAAAGTACTAAGAGCATCACACATAACACGGCATTTTAACGAGGTTCACCGATGTGGCTACTCCTCAAAAATACTGCTTGGACTACCATCCAAATCCAGTCAAATGCAAAGCTACAACTTTACATAATCATTCACGAGCACCAAGCGGTAAGAGGCACCAACCTCTAAATTTTATACTGCTACAACGAGAATGGAGCACCAACTCCAATTTTTCCAGCACCAAGTTGGAAAGAGGCACCAACCCCTTTTTCAAGCTACAACTTGAAGATAATAATAAAAATTGTAGAATGTAAACTTTCACCTCAATTATCACGATCTGCTATTTTTTTGCGATCTGCTGCTTGTCGACATTCGACTACTGCTGTGAAAAATGATTCGCACTTTTTCAACCACTCCTCTATATCTCTCCGCGTTCTCTGCTGCAACTTCACAGAAATCTCACTTCAACCATCTGCGTATTTTTGCCTCGGACTTTAAACACTCCGTCTACATATCACTCTCTTTGTTCTCGATCAGTCGATATGAACTCACTCACTATCTCCTCGCTGCGATCTCTTTTCTTTAACTCCAAAGAACTATCACTTTGCTCATACTTGAGATCGAAACGACTTACACTCTACTGCACATGAACTTCATTCACATAGATCGCATCACTCTCCACACTTTAAACTCGAAGAACCCTTGCTTTTGTAGAAGAAATTTTAGAGGCAAACCCTAGAAGAACGTCGACTGAGAAACCCTGGAATTTTGTTAGCTGGCAAACCCTAAAATTCATCGACTGTAACCCTAAGAATGTCAGTTGCAAAACCCTAAAATCAGTCGGTCCAGATTTAACTTTGTCGACGTCATTCTCCACCTTCGTTACCTTCCTGTAGCTTATTGCCGCAAAATAGTAACACGTCGGCCCTTTTAATTTAATTTAATATTCTAATTTAAATTTTTAATAAAATAAAAATTTAAACTAAATATTTAAAATTAAATATCTTCATCACTAGGGCATCTTTTTCAACAAAACGAAGAGCCAACTTGGGTTTTAAGAAAAACCCATTTCAAGTCTGTTATCCACTGCATCCTTGGACCTAACTGCCTGCATCTTTGGATCTAACTGCCTGTGTTGACAACAATGACAACCTTCTGGCAACATCTTGCTCAACAATCTCCCCCTTTGGAATTGTTGGAAACACTCGTATACCTTCCTGTAACTCTTCTCCCCCTTTGTCAATAATAACAAAGGGTTGCTCTGGAACTCTCCTTGTGACCATTCTCACACTTTTCGGGCACAATTTTGACTCCCCACGAGTCCATCCTCACACTTCTCGGGCAAAATTTGACTCCCCCAGAGTCCATCCTCAAACACTCAAGTGCTCCCCATGAGAAGGTGATCCATGTAGCTAGTCACTTCTTAGGAAGTGTGACTACTCCTAATTTGCTTCGAAGATACTCAAATACTTCCTTGGGCAAAGGTTTTGTAAAAATGTCTGCTACCTGTTCTGTAGTTGGGACATAGTCCAATCCGACTTCTCCTTCTGCAACTTTGTCTTTCAAGAAATGATACCTTATAGCAATATGCTTTGTCAGTGAGTGCATTACTGGATTCTTAGAAATGTTGATTGCACTGGTGTTGTCACACTTTACTGATATTGGTTCACTAAAATTAATACCAAGATCTTTCAAGGTCTGTTTCATCCACAAAACTTGTGTGCAACATGTTGCTGCTGCAATATACTCTACCTCAGCTGTAGATAAAGACACTGACTCTTGCTTCTTATTGTGCCATGCAACCAATATGTCCCCCAAATAGAATGCTCCTCCACTGGTACTCTTTCTGTCATCAACACATCCTACCCAATCTGCATCTGAATATGATATAAGAGTGAAATCTTTGCCTCTTGGATACCACAATCCATACTCCATGGTGCCTTTGAGATACCGAAAAATCCTTTTAACTGCTGTTACATGAGTCTCTTTGGGACTGGCCTGAAATCTGGCTACCATGCACACTGCCTGCAAAATATCAGGTCTGGTTGCAGTTAAATATAGTAAGCTTCCTATCATTGATCTATACATGGTTTGATCTACAGGTGGAGATTTGTCTTCTTTACTTAACTTACAGCCTATTGTCATGGGAGTCTTGGTGGCTTACTATCCTCCATAGTGAACTTCTTTAACATCTCTTTCACATATTTGATTTTGGAAATGAATATACCTTTCTCATTTTGATTAACCTGTAGTCCCAAAAAATAAGACAGTTCACCAATCATTGACATTTCAAATTCATTATGCATCTTGTTTGCTAGGTCTTTACAAGATTCATCTTTGTTGCTACCAAATATGATGTCATCCACATAGACAACAAGAACAATGAGATGCCCATCTTCTGTTTTCACATACAGATTGTTGTCCACTAAACCTTTCTTGAATCCCTGTTGAGAGAGATAATTATCTAGCCTAGCATACCAGGCCCGTGGTGCTTGTTTTAATCCATACAATGCTTTCTTTAATTTACAGACAAGGTTGGGATCTTCACTGATTTGAAAGCCATCTGGTTGTTCAATATAGACCTCTTCTTCAAGTTTCCCATTTAAAAACGCAGATTTCACATCCATCTGATAAACTCTGAAGTTCTTGTGAACTGCTAGTGCCAGAAACATTCTAATAGCTTCTAGTCTGGCCACTGGTGCAAAAGTCTCTTCAAAGTCAATGCCTTCGACCTGTGCATAGCCTTTGCAAACCAGTCTTGCTTTATTTCTAATAACCTGACCGTCTTCATTTAATTTATTACGAAATATCCATTTGGTGCCGATTACATTCTTGTTTGCAGGTCTAGGTACTAACTCCCAAGTTCTGTTCTTTTCAATTTGATCTAACTCTTCATTTATTGCCTTCATCCAGTTGTCATCTTTGCTTGCTTCATCTATGTTTTTGGGCTCAATGCTGGATAAAAGAGAGTAATTACTTATTACTTTCTTTCTTGTCTGAATGCCAGTTGTGGGATCTCCAATTATTTGGTTTCTAGGATGATTTTTCTGCCAATTGCTCATTCTGAATTTTCTATTTTCTTGTACCTCTGAGTCATCTGATAAGTTACCTGCATCAGTCATAGACATATTTTCTGTGTCATGTACTTCATCTCCTTCAATGACTTCTTCGTAGATTGGATAGTTTTCTTGGAAATTAACTATTTGTTTCCTCCCTTCATCAAATTTAACATCTGCACTGTCCACAATTTTCTTGAGTCTCTTGTTGTAGCATTTGTAAGCTTTGCTATGTGGAGAATAACCAACAAACACACCTTCATCTGCTCTATCTTCAAACTTTCCAAGGTTGTCATCAGTTTTTCTGATGTAGCACTTGCGACCAAATACTTTGAGATGTTTTGCTGTTGCTTTCCTACCAAACCACAGCTCATACGGAGTTTTGCATTCATGAGTTCTTAACATATACATGTTCTGAATGTATACTGCTGTGTGAACTACTTCTTTCCAGAATCTATCTGCTATTTTGCTTTCTACCAGCATGGTGCGTGCCATTTCCTGAATTGTTCTGTTCTTCCTCTCTGCTACACCATTCTGCTGAGGAGTTACAGCTACTTGAATATTGTCTCCTGATGCCATATTTTTCACAGTATTCTAAAAATTCATTCGAAATAAATTCTCCTCCTCTGTCTAACCGCAAGCATTTAATTATTTTCCCTGTTTCATTCTCTACCAGCTGTATGAAAGTTCTGAACATTTCAAAGGCTTCTGATTTATCTTTTAAGAAGAATATCCAAGTCATTACGGAAAAATCATCAATACACGACATGAAGTATTTGTCACCGTTTATGCTTTGAGTCCTCATTGGTCCGCATAAGTCAGTATGAATGAGTTCCAAAGGCCTGCTAGTGTGATGTTCTTTTGTTTTAAATGAAACTCTGGTCTGTTTTCCCTTCTGACATGAAGCACACATGTTGTTTGCAGGTTTCTTAATGATTGGAATATCTCTCACTGCTTGTTTAGAGCTAATTCTTACCAGATTATCAAAACTTATGTGTCCAAGCCTCTTATGCCACAACCAGTTCTCTTCTTCTTGTCCCATGAAGCACATACCTTCTGAAAATTCTGAGAGTGTGTACAGATTGCCAGACGTCCTTGAGTCGGTTGCTATTAATTTCCCATTCTTTTTTTTTTGACTTCACAACCCTGCTTCTTGAACACCACTTCATGTCCTTTGTCACAGATCTGACTCACACTTAACAGGTTATGTTTCAGACCATCCACATATAGAACTTCTTCTGACTTGATTTTCCCTTCACTTATTTTGACCGATCCTTTACCTATTATTTTGGCTCCATCGTTATTGCCGAACTTCACAGAACCACCCTCATATTTCTGAAGATTCTCAAATTTTTGTCTATCACTGTCATATGACTTGAGCGACCACTATCAAGAATCCACGGTACATATTTATTCTGAGCTCTAAAAGCAGTCTGCACTATTAAGGATTCTTGTTCTTTCTGAAAGTTGTTCCTTTTGTTTCCATTCTGTCTTAACTATGTTGTTGGGTTCTAGCTGTGACTTCCCCTTTTTAGAATTTTGCACATATCCTTCAGTATAAATTCTATTTTTTTTTGCTCTATACGGTTGAAATCTACTTTCCTGAGGTTGATATGAAACAGACATACTACGACAATTTTTGGCAATATGCCCAAAGTTGTGACACTTAAAACACTCTACTGCATAATTCATTAAAGGAGCAAACGCATTTCTACTAGTGAAACTTCTTGGACCTATATTGTATTTGCAGTCAACAATTTTATGCCCATAATTATTACATTTAAAACAAAAACCATAGAAATAATGAGTAAACCTGAAAGATGGTCTTGGCCAGGTTGTTTCTGGAGCCTTGGATCTTCTATTCTTTTGATGTGTGACCTTAGTAAAGCCATCATTGTCAGCTGTCATTTCAGGTCTGGCATTATATCTTTCTTTTGCCTGATTCGTTTTACTTTCCACAGCCTGTTTCTTGTCTTTGTTCTTTTCACTTTCAACATTGCTTGTTTTTGGTTCAGTTGATGATTCTCCTTTAGTAAAGCCGAGACCAAATTTGATGCCTGTGGATCTTTGATCGCTCAGAATTTTGTCCAGTTTCATCGAGCTTTCTTCACGTTTTAGATGACGAGTTGATTTTTTGATCCAGCTCTTGTATTTGTATTCGGAGACTCACATTTTCTTCTTCCAATTTGTAGCAGTGGTCTATCTTCATAGAAACCTGTATTTCCAGATCTTCAGACATTTTCTTGTATTCTTGATCTGTGTTTTTAAAGCGGCAATAATGTCGTTTGCATTCTTAAGTTTCCTTATCAGTTTTTCATTCTTCTTTTTCTCTGATTCCCATTCCGTAATAGCAGACACTAGCTCACCCTCTAAATCAACTTCAGCCTCAACATCTTCAACTTTAGAGTTCATCCCCTCTATGTTTTATGATTCGTCTATTTCAAACGCCATAAAGAGAGCCTCACCTGTTCCTTCTTCAGAGTCTTCACTAGAACTGTCCTCTGAAGATTCTGTAGTGTCTATTGGAGCAGTGGCAAGAGCTTTGTAACCATTGACTATCGCACCCTAGATGTCAAAGCCCAAAGCACTGAGATAAGTCTGCATTCTAATTTTCCAAAATGCATAATTTGTCCCATCAAACAATGGTGCTTTGTTCGAAGAGAATCCTTCACCACTTGCCATTGCTTGATTTCCAAGATCACCTTAGCTATTTAAGCCTCTTCAGGTACTTGGCTCTGATACCAATTGTTGTAATCACAATGACACTGAGAGGGGGGGTGAATCAGTGTGTTCTTTAAAAACTTAAAACAATTTAGACTTTTAAATAAACCTGTAGTAGATTAAAACAAAAATAATAAAAGTACTAAGAGCATCACACATAACACGGCATTTTAACGAGGTTCACCGATGTGGCTACTCCTCAAAAAGACTGCTTGGACTACCATCCAAATCCAGTCAAATGCAAAGCTACAACTTTACATAATCATTCACCAGCACCAACTGGTAAGAGGCACCAACCTCTAAATTTTATCTGCTACAACAGAATGGAGCACCAACTCCAATTTTTCCAGCACCAACTGGAAAGAGGCACCAACCCCTTTTTCAAGCTACAACTTGAAGATAATAATAAAAATTGCAGAATGTAAACTTTCACCTCAATTATCATGATCTGCTATTTTTTTGCGATCTGCTGCTTGTCGGCATTCGACTGCTGCTGTGAAAAATGATTCGCACTTTTTCAACCACTCCTCTATATCTCTCCGCGTTCTCTGCTGCAACTTCACAGAAATCTCACTTCAACCATCTGCGTATTTTTGCCTTGAACTTTAAACACGCCATCTACATATCACTCTCTTTGTTCTCGATCAGTCGATACGAACTCACTCACTATCTCCTCGTTGCGATCTCTTTTCTTTAACTCCAAAGAACTATCACTTTGCTCATACTTGAGATCGAAACGACTTACACTCTACTGCACATGAACTTCATTCACATAGATCGCATCACTCTCCACACTTTAAACTCGAAGAACCCTTGCTTTTGTAGAAGAAATTTTAGAGGCAAACCCTAGAAGAACGTCGACTGAGAAACCCTAGAATTTGTCAACTGCCAAACCCTAAAATCCGTTGGCTGTAACCCTAAGAATGTCGGCTACAAAACCCTAAAATTCGTCGGCCCAGATTTAACTTTGTCGGCATCATTCTCCACCTTCGTTACCTTCCTGTAGCTTATTGCCGTGAAATAGTAACACGTCGGCCCTTTTAATTTAATTTAATATTCTAATTTAAATTTTTAATAAAATAAAAATTTAAACTAAATATTTAAAATTAAATATCTTCATCATCGGGCATCTTTTTCAACAAAACGAAGAGCCAACTTGGGTTTTAAGAAAAACCCATTTCAAGTCTGTTATCCATTGCATCCTTGGACCTAATTGCTGCATCTTTGGATCTAGCTACTGTGTTGACAACAATGACAACCTTACGGCAACATCTTGCTCAACAGCCATTGCATATTATCGCATGTGTTAACCACATGCCTTTCAAAAGGGTATTGATCGACACTGCGTCCTCGATCAATATAATTACGACCAAGGTGTTGAGCCATCTCAAGTTTCCCAAATCACACATTGTGCCTACCACCTTTATGTTGAGAGCATTTACTGATGCACCATGCTCCAAGGTTGGTACAATTGTTCTACCTATTCAGGTGGGACTCAAGACCATCTCTATGATGTGTCGCATGATAAAGGGTGCCATGTAGTACAACATTATGCTCGAAAGGCCTTGGATTCATGAAATGTGTTGCGTCCCCTTGATCTTGCATCAATGCGTGAAGTACATTCATGAGGGACAGGTTCACGTAGTGTCCTTAGACGAAGAATCATTCAAGTTCATGAAACTTAGCAAATTTTCCTAGGGGTTTTGTACTCTTGTCGATGCACTTGGATATTTAGCCTACTTCGTCGGTTAATATTCCAAGAGGAAAACAAGAAGCCCATGCTCAACCATCGACATCTATGTCATACAAATATGAGCATATGAATGCAACTTCTCTAAAATCGATTGCATCGACAATGCATCAATAATACAAGAAGCTAAAGGTGAAATTGGGTAAGAAATTAGAAGATCATATGCCCATACTAGTCGCCAATGAGACTCCCACTCCCATGGATGTGGAACAACCTCAAGACAAAGCTGAGGAGGCACCTCAGCCTGCTTCACCTGCATCTTCAACAGGATCATCTACACTGTAGGTGACCGTTCATCTAGCTAGCACAAGGTTAGGTGAGTATCTTGTGCAAAATGTTACTTTTGAACCTATCTTGAAGACTACACAAGAGATGGGCCGACCACATGCCCATCAATTTTTGATTGGTCTATAGTGTCGTTGGGTGAGCCACCCAACAAAACAAACTTTGTTTATGCAAGGCTAGATTAAGCATCCACCAGAATATCCATAGTGAAAGCAACATAGAATTACAGTGTGCCGATATGATGCAAACAAAAAGTGGATACAGATGCTAAGTCCTACGAATGCATGAAGGAAATGACGCAGACACAAGATGTAAGTAAGCAAAGCGGGGCCTCTTTTATTGATATTTCTTTTAATCCAATTACAACACGTCCCCCCTTTAGGGCTCAAAACATGTGATACAATTTGTTACATCAATGGATTCATGGATGAAGTTGTGCTTCCAAGATCGAACGGTACGCTTCCAGCATCTTCTACATGCCCACATTCAAGGTGGGTGGGATAAATGTTGTACCTATTTGTGTTTGTGTGTTTGTCATTCCTTTCTATCCTTTTGGTATTCCTAGCGATGAGATCCTATGCATAGAAATACCAAAAATTATTAATAGCATATGCGTATCTAGAGAAACATGCAATCCCCAAGGCCTCCAGCAGGCGCTTGTGGAATATCAGTGATAAGGTTGATAGATCAATTACATAATGACTTATGAATGTAAAGGACAAAATCTTGAGTTGGTATCACCTAATTTTGTGTCGAAGCGGTGTCGGACGACCCCGTTATGCACGTTTGCCCATCGGGGGCCTCTCCAAAGTGAGCGCTCCAATGTCTCGCATATGCTCATCCAAATCACCTGAAACTCATGGGTTAGGAATTATATGTGATTTTAAGACTACCTAGATGCTCAGAATATGCCTATCCTACCCAAATTTTCTTGTATGTGATAGGGGCACCCTACAAGATAGTCAACATGTAAAAATGATAAAACTATAGTCAAATCATGTCATAATGCAATGAAACTTTAATAGAGGCATTAGGATATCATTAGGGACCTATTGAAAAAATATTAGTAAGGAAACCATGCACAAATTTCTAATCACCTTGGGGTGGGACGCTGGGGACTGCAGCAAAAATTACAAAAAGTGACCCTACAAATGTCTCGTCCAGAGGCCTCCAAAACTCCTGCAAACTTGGGGTTAGACAAAAAGCAGCATTTTGAGATGATCCAGAAGTTCAGATTTGGTATATTTTTCCTAGGTTATCCTGTATCTGAAGGCGCTCCCTATAGGTTAGTAAACGCATAAAAAATGACAAAAACCAGGTCAAATCATGTCAGAAAGCAATGAAACTTGGACAACAGCATAAGTACATCAAATAAAAAATAATGCAAAAATAATAGTAAAGAAATCATGCATAGATTTCTAATCACTCCGGGGTGGGGCAATTAGGACTGTAGTAGTTCGAGGGGCACCTGATGGTGGGACGCCCACCGTTTGGGGCCTAGTTTTGACACCAATCTATGTGGGATGGGTCCAAAACCTCCTAGGGGTTTGTGTCGATAATTTTGGGGTGGGATTATGGCCGATTGATTGGGTTTTGGATTTGGATTGTGTTGCTAGTGTTCACTCGATAACCTCTCTTCCAAAAGAGAAATTAGGGATGTAGGAGCATAAAGAGGAATGGGGGTATAGTTTGGCAACACTTCGTTGCTCCAAATGCTCCAGCTCTGTTCCCTTTTTTGGGTGAGGAGGCTCACCTTTTTATAGACCTAAGGGTCTCCTTTGAATGTGCATGCGAGGGCACCACTTGGCTCACCATGCCCTTTTGGGGAGAGAAGATTCCTCCCTGATTTAGAGCCTCCTTGAATAAGGCCTCCATGATCAGGACAGGCTTGATTGAAGTCTCTCTCTGATTTGAAATTGTTCCTCGCAATTGCATGCCCTGAAGGCAAAGTTAGATGGCAGATCTAGGCTGCCATTTGTCAAGGTTTGACTTTTTTCTAGTCAAACCTGCTAATCGTCCCACCCTGGAGTGATTGCTGCTAATCGTCCCGGGGTGGGATGAATAGGATTCCAATCATCCTAGGGTGGGACAAATAGGGAGCAAAGTGCCTAAAATGTGCAAAACTGACCTCTGACATTCCAAAACTAATTTGGGAGTGGTTAGGACCACTTTTTAACCTCTAGAGGCTGCCCTTGGTGGTATGTATGCCAATTTGGTCAGTGCTTGTAGTCACATAATTGGATTGGTGCTATTTTGGTGTCTATAGATGCCCCTTTTTGGGATGCACTGTGCGTGGAGTAGTGCTGAGAAAAAATAGATGACCAAAGTGCTTAATGATTAGGGCTTCTCAATAACCTAACCATATTTTGATGCCCCAAGTATGGAAAGGGCATGCATTCTTGAATCCTTGCTTCTGACGAGCTAAGGAGCTTAAGTCAAGTGTAACCTTTTTTAGTGAGGTGTACTTGATCTTGGACATTGTTCAGTCATGAATAGGCAAAGGGTGCAACATTTTGTTAAAGGAACCTTGTCTTCATGCTTCCATAATACCAAGTGTTTGTTTAGCCTATGATTATTGCTTGTTTTCTACTCCAAGTAGGAGCGTGATTATATTTGTCAATGATTATTTGAATGCATGCCATTTCCTTGATTGGGTGTGTATTTGTTGATTGGTGACTAAGTGTGACTACCCCCTCAAGCGACGAATCGATGAGGGAATGACCAAAAAATGAGAAAAGCAACGAGTCGCTTGACCCAATATGACATTTTTTAGGATGCTTATAGTTGTTTTCATTGAATGCTTATTACAGGTTTCCAACCATCAGACCTATTTTTGGTGGGTTTTGACTCTTTTTGCGATGCTGATTGGGGTAGAAATTATTGAAAATACTTCTTCCCATGGAGTGGTCCAACTATGCTAGCCTTCTTAGGGAGTAGGATAGTGAGTATTTATGACCCCAACGATAGTTTTTCATGCCATGAATGTCAGGTGCAAAGGCACCTTTGTTCGGCAGATTTATTGTTGTTTTTGGTGCATTTTTTGGGTGCAGTTTTTGTTTCTTTATTTTTTGCTCTGTAATCATCCCAGGGTGGTATGAATACCAATTTTGTAATCATCCTAGGGTGGGATGAGTGCTAACTAGAGCGCTCATCCTAGTGTGGAACGATTACAGGCCTAACAACCTATATAAGGGCCAAAACTAGGTTTTGGGCTCATTTGCAATATTTTTTTCTTGGTGATTTGTAGTGAGGAGGAGTGCAAGTGTGCGTAGCAGAGCACTGCTAAAATTTCATGGACATCATGAGTGCGAGAACCGGATCTTCGAGTGGAGGAGCCGAGGCGAGACCGGTATGATGTTCCTTCTCTCTGCCTGTTATTCATGTGTGTTGGATTGATTTCATTCGTATATCAAGTTGAAAACCTAATATAGGAACTTTATTTGCTTTGTTAATTTTCATATATTAAGGTCAAAACCCTAGTACACAATCTATGTTGCCTGTACTTTGTTTGTGTTTGTATTTAAAGCCCAAACGTTTTTTTTTATGTTGTTTTTGTCATTTTAAGGTTGAAACCCTAATATATATATATATATATATATATATATATATATTTATTTATTTTGTTTTTGTTTTTGCCACATTAAGGTTGAAACCCTAATATATTTTTTTTATTTTGTTTTTGTTTTTGCCATATTAAGGTTGAAACCCTAATATATATATATTTTATTTTGTTTTTGTTTTGTTCATATTAAGGTTGAAACCCTAATATGATTTTTGTTGTTTTATGTTGATTGTATAGTTATTTTCATGTCTGCTGTCATTGTTGTATAGCTTTATTTTATTATTTATGTACTTTCATTGTACTTTGTTTTTCTATACCTTTTATGCTATACTTTTTATGTTGTACTTTTGCTGTACAATTGTAAATTATAGCTTGTTGTTCTTTTGTATAGTTTTATTGTAATTTTTTTGTTTATATTATGATGTACTTAATATCCCTTTTTGTTTTGTTTTATTTTTTTATTTCAGGTGGTGAAGAGTCGATACTGCCAGCCGACTATTTTCTATGATGCCCAGGATGCCCTAACAGTGGGAGATTGCGAGTGGCTTGATGCCCTTGGGCTAAAGCACATGATGTGTCTGGATCATGTGGTGGGGGATCAAGCATATTTGACTGCCCTGATAAATCTGTGGGATCCCCGCACCAACAAGTTTCCTATCGCCATGCAGAGGCTGTCTTAGGGGATGCAGAGGTTGGGCTTCATGCTGAGATAGCACGATTGGATGGTCTCCTACAGATACGGGAGGAGGACCATAGAGATGCTTTGGTGGAGATAACGTAGAAGAGGGATCTCCTACGGACTCAGTTGGCACAACAAGATAGTGCACTGGTTGTGTATCACCAACGAGATATGGAGTAGGGTCGGTACTGGATAGAGTTAGAGACAGAGGTTATCCGCCTCGGTGGACAGTTGCCTATGCTCAATTGAGGTGGCTCATCATGCCATACGAGAGGCAGTGATACTAAGCAGTCTACATCATCTCGTCACAGGAAACTGGGTGAGGGTAGTGTTGGTGGGCTGGGTGCGAGAGCTGGCAGTAGCCACCTTGAGAGGTCCCATAGGACCCATACTACTAGGGGTAGTTCCAATCGCATCGATCTTGCGTGATCATGGTGGCCAACTCCCTAGGCTTTGAGAATTTTGAATTTTTGGTTTTTGTGAGGTCAGAGGACCTGCTTATTGTAGCCTGAGGGTATTTTGACTTGATATATATACATGACTCTTTTTGGTTTGATTATATGTGTGTCATGGTTTATTGTTCTTTTATGCACATTTATTTATGTTGATGTATGCATATGCTATTATGACTACGGATGATTTTAACTATATGATATAGATGTATGCATATGGAATGGATGGAATGATTTGTTGGTATGTAGGCGGTGGCACCGTAGACTATACAAAATTTATTGGCTTTCTGTACTATGTGATTGCTTTATGGAATAACTTTGCATTTGTAATTTTTGTTTTGTATTTTTTGATGGTGACGTAAGTAATGAAATATACAACAATTGTTTTAGAATGTAGTTAAGATTTTTTGAGACTCAGATGCTTCAACTAACTAGTCAATACTGTACATTATCTTACAAGACTTTCAAACAAGGTACGAATCAGACTTGAGTTTGACCAAGTTATTTCACATCCTTATGTGTGCGATTGAGTTCGTTTATGTGGTATTCGTAAGGATACCACCAGTGCCAGGTAGGCTTCCCACCAAACCTGTACTGAGGATCACCTAATTAGCTCCACTAACTCCTTTGTTGTATGTAGTAGGATTAATCTATGGTGCAATCTAGGATACCATAAGCTAGCTCATCCACATGCAAACATTGGTCTACACACACGCAAAGCTAATGTGATAGACGTATCGTCATGCGTTTAGGCTACTGCCATTGCTAGGTAGGCTATACACCAAACCCGTAATGAGGATCACCTAAATGGTTTTTCAAATGCTAAGAATTCTAGGGACTCAAGATCAGGCGTCTTTCGATTGTTCAATTTGTTGAGATACTTGCTCTCATATATAGCGATGAAAATCACTGTTTATTTTTCTCTTTTTTTTCTTCTCTTGAGCAAGGGGTTTGAGTAGTGGTGATAACCATTGTTATTTTTTTATTGTTGCTTTTTGAGGATTGAGATTTTGAATTTTGATTTTAAAGTTGAGCTTGTGGGTTTTTGGCTTGTGAATGGCATTGATCCTTTTGGCCTTGGGGATGACTACCCATCCTTCTCAGGGACGTGTAGTATGAATCTTTACAACTTTGGGGATCAAAGGTGTTTTAGGATTTTTGATGGTGTACTTTTGAGATTTTGCTTTGTGAATGGCATTGATCCTTTTAGGTCTTGGGGATGACTATCCATCCTTCTCAAGGTTGTGTAGTACAAATCCTTACAACTTTTGGGATCAAAGGTGTTTGGAATTTTTGATAGTGGTGAAAACCACTATTTATTGTGGGGAATTGGATGGGGAAGAGCTTGTCATTTTGTCAATTCTCAGCATTCTTGAACCATTCACACAGGGGGATGAGCAGGATAATGTTTCAATTATGGTACCCTAGACTGCTTTGTAGGTTTTGTCTTTTGTTCATACAACTTGGGAATTTTTATGTGTTTTAATCTTGTTTTGGGATGTTATGCAACAAGGCGTGATCCAAGTAAAACTCTACCTTGTAAAAAATGGTCCGACTTTGTACAAAAGTTGACTAGAAATCTAAAGACAACTGAATGACAAAAAACCCTAAAGACATTAGAAGACAACTGACTATGATATGGCAAAAATGTGAAGGGTGTTATTCTTGATGGATATTTTACAAAATGGACTGAATGTGGAAAATGATGGAATTGCTAAGTAATTATAGTCTATGGTGCGTTGGACATGTATGACTAGAAAATATGCAATGTATGTATGCGATGCCTAATGCAGGCCTTTTTTTTTGTTTTGAATTTTGATATTATGCATGAAAGTGAGATACAATTTTTTTGTTATTTTTTATTATTTGTTGTTTTTCAATATTCGTTATGGACAGTTTAAATTGAATGGGTGTGGACCAAGTGATTCGTACGGATCCTTGGAGGATTTGACCAAAGGGATTATAGATACCTTTGGGGCGTTTTGGGTGACCAAGTGGTGGCGAGAACCCTTGGGGCTTTTGGTTTGACCAAAGGGATTATAGATACCTTTGGGGCATTTTTGGTTGACCAAGTGATGGCGAGAACCCTTGGAGCTTTTGGTTTGACCAAAGAGATTATAGATACCTTTGGGGTATTTTGGGTGACCAAGCGGTGGCGATAACCCTTGGAGATTTTGGTTTGACCAAAGGAATTATAGATACCTTTGGGGTGTCTTGGGTGACCAAGTGATGGTGAGAACCCTTGGAGCTTTTGGTTTGACCAAAGGGATTATGGATACCTTTGGAGTGTTTTTGGGTGACCAAGTGGTTTTGGGAACCCTTGGAGCTTTTGGTTTGACCAAAGAGATTATGGATACCTTTGGGGCATTTTTGGGTGACCAAGTGATTGTGGGAACCCTTGGAGCTTTTGGTTTGACCAAAGGGATTATAGATACCTTTGGGGTGTTTTGGGGTTGACCAAGTGATTGTGGGAACCCTTGGAGCTTTTGGTTTGACCAAAGGGATTATGGATACCTTTGGGGTATTTTGGGGTTGACCAAGCGATTGTGGGAACCCTTGGAGCTTTTGGTTTGACCAAAGGGATTATGGATACCTTTGGGGAATTTTTGGGTGACCAAGTGGTTGTGGGAACCCTTGGAGCTTTTGGTTTGACCAAAGATATTATGGATACCTTTGGGGTATTTTTGGGTGACCAAGTGGTTGTGGGAACCCTTGGAGCTTTTGGTTTGACCAAAGGGATTATAGATACCTTTGGGGCATTTTGGGGTTGACCAAGCGATTGTGGGAACCCTTAGAGCTTTTGGGGTGGGTCATGGCTCTTTAAATGTTGAATGGCCTCAAATGACTGATGTTCAAGGGTTCTAGTTCCTTGATTCCTTCAAGAGAGGCAAGCCGGTATGTTCCAGGTCCTATTTTACTATCGATTACATAGGGACCTAACCAATTTGCCATGAACTTGTCCCTTAGATGGGGCAGAAAGTTAGAATTTTTTTGGTTCTCTTTTAAGACCAAGTCATCAACCTAAAAGTCCCTCAGGTGAACTTTCATGTTGTATGCTTTCTTAAGTCACTCTTTATAGATATGTAAATGCTCGAGAGCATGGACATGTTGTTCATCGAGTAACGTAAGCTAGTATAACTGGGCCTGCTATGTAGTGTCATCATCGATGAACTCTTGCATTGATATGCACAAGGAGGGTATTTCCAACTCGAGAGGCATGACTGTCTCGGAGCCGTACACTAGCAAAAATGAAGTTACCCTAGTGGGTGTCCGAATGCTAGTGTGATAAGCCCACAGGGCAAGTGGTATTTGGATGTTCCAATCCTTATGACTATCTATGACTATCTTTTAAAGGATGGAGACTTGCCCATTTGCCTGCGGATAATAAGGTGTCAAAAAACTATGCTAAATTTTGTACTTTGTTGTCAAAGCATGCACATATTTGTTCTTAAATGACGTACCATTATCCGAGATGATCTTGGATGGAATACCAAAACTACATATAATGTTATGTAAAATAAACTCCACAATGCGGGGCCCAATCAAATAGGTAAGCAGAATTTCTTCCACCCACATAGTGAGTACTCTGTGGCCGTTATGATAAACGTGTGACAACCTGACGATGCGAGGGAGATATTTTTGATGAGATCTAAGCCCCACTATGAAAATGGCCAAGCCAATTGGATCGGCTGCAAGGCCTGAGAAGGTATGTGTGTCAATTTAGCATGGATTTGACACTTCATGCAATTCTGCACATATGCGCAACAATCTCACTCTAAATATGGCCAATAATAGCCCATGCAAAGAATGTGCTTTGCGATGGCTATACCGCTAAAGTGGCCATTGCATGTACCATCATGTACTTGGGTGATCATCTAAGTGGACTCCTGCTGGTCCAAGCAATGGAGGAGGATCCCTTCATAGCTTCGACGGTATAAAATTTCTCCTAGCAAGACATGTTTTGCCACTTTCTATTTGAATGATCTTTTCACGGTGTGCGACAATCCAAGTGGGAGGCTACATAACTTGAGATAGTCTCTTATGGGTGTGTACCAATCATGCTAATTAGAAACCTTGATGGTATGAATGGTCGATCCCTCTTGAAGTTCATCCCTAGCAAAAGCTGAGTGGGAAAGAACTTGTAAAAATAGCATTGTGTTGCTATTAAGAGGGGTTGGAGAGAACAAAGACCCCCAGTTGGTGTGATTCAGACTATCATGGATTCGAGAGAACCTATTTCGAGATGGTTCAATCTATATTTGGTGGATTCCTGATGTTATGTCAGATATTTCATGCTCCATCATGGATTGCGATAATGTTTTGACTTGAATGGTTGTCATCTCACCGGAAATGTCTTGCAGGATCAATGACCCCAAAGAGGCCATAGTGTTTGCAAAACAATTCAATGATCGATGGAGTGCCTCGATGTCGTACCATTCAAGATTTTCCAGGAATTTATCCACAAGGGCTTTGTAGGCCTACAAAACTGGGCATTTGCATTGGAATACCCCTTTCACTTCGTTGACAATTAACAATGAATCACCAAATATATTCAAGCATTTGACGTTCATGGTGATGGTTGTCTGAAGACCTATGAGCAAGGCTTCATATTTACCATTTTTATTGGTGCACAAGAAATCAATTTTAAATGATAAAGGCATTGGAGCCCCTTGTGGTGTGAAAAACATGATTCCCATGCCACCCCCTTGCTCACACTTAGAACCATCAAAAAATAAGGTTATGTCGGCCTGTGACTCAAGCTCATCATAATCTGGCAATTCTGAGACATGGAAGACCCCATCATTGGGCAGCTCTATGATCAGAGGCTAATCATCTTCGAGAGGAGCCTTTGCTAGTTTATCAGCGATGACTTGACCTTTGATGGACTTTTGTCCAATGAATTCGATGTCAAACTCCATCAACAACATGATCCATTTTGTCATGCGACTACTATGATAAGTACGACTCATCATGTACCACAATGTATTCTCCTTAGACACAACATACATCGTATTGCTCAACATGTAATGGCATAGCTTTTTGGTGGCAAATACCACCGCCAAGCATAGCTTCTCAATGTGTGCATAGTTAAGTTCATAACTGACCAAGGTGCAGCTAAGATAATAATTAGCCTGTTCTTTATGTAATTCATTTTTCTAGGCTAGCATGGTGCCCAGTGCCACCTCAATAGCTAAGATGTATAAATAGAATGACACTCTTGGTCTAGGTGGTGCCAATACTGGCAGTGAAGCCAAGTATTATTTGATGTCATCAAAGGCTGATTGGCACTAGTCATCCCAATGAAATGCTACCCCCTTGTGCAATAATTTATTCATGGGTCAACACTTATCAGATAACTACGCTATGAAGCGCTTGATCGATGCGACCTTACCTTGCAATCTTTTGAGCTACCTGATGGTGGTTGGGGAAAGCATTTCAAGGATTGCCTTGAATTTATTTGGATCTATCTCGATGCCTCATTTTGAGACTATGAAACCCAAGAGTTTTCTATATGTGATGCCAAATACGCACTTCTTGGGGTTTAGCCTAACCTTGTGTTCGATGAGGTGATCAAGGATCTTGCGTAAGTCATCGAGATGATTTTGGCATAAAAGCGATTTGGCCAATAGATCATCCATATAATCTTCCAAAGTTTTATGCATGTGATCATGGAAGATGTATGTCATAGCACGTTGGTAGGTGGCACCAACATTTTTAAGGCCAAAGGGCATGACCTTATAACAAAATGTCCCCCAAGGCATCGTGAATGCCATTTTTAGTTGATCATCGAGATTGATACAAATCTAGTTGTATCCCAAGAAACCATCCATGAGGGAAAGCATTTTGTGGCCTGTTGTAGTGTCTACCAATGCGTTGATGCTAGGCAAGGGGAAATCATATTTTGGACTCGCTTTATTTAAATCTTGAAAATCGATGCATATGCGAATCCTCCCATCAAGATTTTTGATGGGTACCATGTTGGACAACCATGGTGGGTAATCTACGTAGATGACAAACTATGCATTCAACAGCTTTTGTACCTCATCTTTAACCATTAAGGCCACTATTGGGTGCATCTTACGTAGCTTTTGCTTGACTAGCTTGACTGTCGAATCAAGTGTTAGATTATGCATGACTAGCTGTGGGTCTAGTCCCGACATGTCTTTGTAGGACCATGCAAAAACCTCCTTCGTATCTTTAAGAAGGG
The DNA here is from genome assembly GCA_028583015.1 of Wollemia nobilis. NCBI lineage: Eukaryota > Viridiplantae > Streptophyta > Pinopsida > Araucariales > Araucariaceae > Wollemia > Wollemia nobilis. The sequence goes on from JAQPPZ010008116.1 coordinate 808,902, forward strand.
TAATGTAATCGGCTTGCTATTCGAGGGATAGAATTACCCCCAACTTGATGATTTGTGGATTCATTGGATCAAAACCGATGTCTATGTCAATCATCTCTTTGACTAACATGTGGGATCCATCCTCCAACTAGTGTGGAGTTGGGATCAGGTGGATATCATTTGCTGAATTTATATCTATGTTGGGAACATCGGGTTCCTCTTCAACATGGAAGATATCCTGAGTCTATCCTAGGATGAAATGGAACATCTCATTGCAAGGCCAGTGCTCTAATGGGGATGGTCAGCGCAATACTAGTCTATGGCATCTAGGTCTAGATACAATGGTCATGTTGGATCGGCTATATTGTGTATGGGGGTAGTTAAATCAATGGAGATCATGTTGATGGACTGAATTTGGTCTCCATTACCGCATGGGTGTTGATTCGGACATCCTTGGTGATCCTTGTACCTTGGATCTGGCTCTGTGGGTATTGGAACAAAAGGATCGGCCCTATGTGTAGATAGAAGGATAGGGTATGACATAGGAACTGATGGCCCTATAGGGTCTCTAGGTGGGAGGTCCTCCTTGTATGCCTAGAGTGGTGGATGAAGCACTTAGTTTAAATGCCACCTATGCTTTGGTCCCATATTTAAATGTTCAAACATATCATCTCTATATATGGGCTATTCATGTTGCCTCATATGGTTGAGATATGCCATCTCAGTCTCATCCTCATAGTCATTATCGGAGATCCATAGGCCTTCATTGGCTTTGACAACTATTTACCCCTCTGGCTGGTATAGCCTCCCACTAGGCATTTCTTGATCACTTGGCATTATGGTAAGCATGGCAGGCTCATTTTGTTCGAGAAAGTTGATTTGGTCCCTTCTGGGTTGTTTTGCTCTCTGTGGGAGGGCTAGATCCTCTGGAGGTAGCAATTGCTTGATTGGAACATTAAAGGGGAACATTGCCACAAAGTTCTCATGATAGTCATTAATGGGTGTCACCTACGAGTGATTGTTATCGGACTCAAAAGGGTCCCAAGGTGCTACCTCATAATCCGACTCATATTCAGAAGACCCCCCTTGATTTTGTTCATATCCTTCTTGGAGGTTACTTCTTGAACTTTCCCCTTTCTCGATCAAAGGGGAGGGGCTGTTGAGGTCAACAAGGTTTGTTGTTAACAATGGGAAATAATTCCCCAATGTGTATGTAGTGTTGGGATTGGCATATGGATCTTGTGCCAACCCATCCCTGTTGCCTAGACCTAAGCCTTGCATGGTTTCTACCAAGATGTCAAGGGGAAAAGGGTGGTTGAACCCTACTCCTAATTTATCATATGGCATCTGGTATCTCGGTTGCCAATGAATGCATATTCCTTGTTCATATCTACCCAATCCATATCCATGCCAATTAAATTGGTCTAGGTATTTCAAGGCGAAGTCCAGGTTGGACAGATAGTCAATATTCTCAGCAAATGTCTCTTTGTCCTCTTCCTCTTGTAGTTAAGGTTCAATGCCGTTCTCGAGGCCCCCATATACAAAATTGGTCTGATTTGGCGGGTAACCTAATGGGACAATGGTGCCTATGGGGAGGTGAGGTTTCCCAATGTCTTGCATGGATTTGAGCATGGGTGTTGCCACAATGTTCTACATAAGGTACTCCCCTAGGCCTGTATTGGCCATATCAATGGTAATCATTGACAGTTGAGGGGGAGGGAATGGGAGTTCTCCTTGAGTGCACTCCATGTTGGGTGAACCAGGTGTATCGACTTCCATTCGGCTGGACACCTCTTCGATAGAGATGGTTGAGACTAATGGTGGTACCTCCTCTAGGGGCTTCTTCCCATTGTCCTTCATTATGGCCATTGTAGTAAACACTGTTGGTGGAGGAACAAACAATGAAGAATTGTCGAGTTGGTGAGTTGAGGGACTCAACAGCAAGGATGTAGGGAGAATCGGACCCTGTGTGGACATTCAATTGAAAGTCCAAATGTGTCGATGGGAGGTTTTATTGTGGCATCAGCTGCATTGCATTGTAAAACTTAAAGGGCTCTAAGTCTGCTAGGACTACATGTACTTGCACTTCATATGTGTATTTGAGGTATTGATGGGCTATCAAAGGGATACACTTCATGTACCTGATCCAAGGTTGGCCTAGCAAGATATTATAGGCCATCTCACCCTCCAGGATGTGACACAATGTAGGAATGGTCTTTTGTCCTACTTGGATGGGCAAGACAATTGTGCCAACCATCGAGCATAACGTGTCATTGAATGCTCAAAGAGTGTAAGTGGATGCCACAATGTGGGATGCTAGCAACTTAAGGTGTTTTAATGTTGCTGTCATGATTATGTCACTGGATGATCTAGTGTCCAACAACACCCTCTTGAATGGATTCCCGTTGACCCGTGCAATGAAGTGCAAGGGTGGATCCACCATATCACCAATCACTAGTTTTAGTTCATCTTCCCTAAAGGTTATGACTGGTTCTATGCACTGTTTCACATGCCCTATGAAATTGTTGAAAGAATTGGCTTCATGGGGTTGTAGCTCAATGGCTTTAAGTATCTCCATTAGAGCCTCTCGATGGGGCGGTGATTGTTGGATGAGCTCATAAATAGAGAGCCTAGCCAAAGTGGTCCTTAAAATTTGAGTAAGTTTAGTCCGAATCGTGGCCATTGGTCTAGGCGGGGGAGGTTGCATAGGGTGTTGTGGAGGTTGTGACGTTGACGGGAAATTTTTGATAGCTACAGCGACTACAGCCGTGTTTGGGTACTTTTTATTTTGTGTCACGATGCTTATCATCCCTATGTATCCTTGCATGGGGAAGTTTTGTGTCACCTCATTCACTTGTAAAGTCTTTTCCTACGCATCATTGGTAGGAAGGGGGCCTTTGAAGACTTCCATATATTGGTTGCTCAACGCTATGGGATTATCTACTGCAAGCGTTTTGTTGTCTATCAAGTCTTGCACTAAGTTTTTGAATTTCCAACAAGTGGAGATCTCATGTCCTTTCTATCGATGAAATCTACAATATAATTCTTCCCTATAGCCATTAGGTTTTGGCATGTTGGGGTCTATGGGTTGACTTTCTGGCAAGTTTATCAGGTTTTTCATGAACAAGCGATCAAACAAGGAGTCTCTAGACTCTGTGAAATGTGTGAATTATCGCCTAGGGCGATGTTGCTGATTTTGCTCTTGTTTATGATTTTCCTTTTCATAGTTATCAAGAGGAACTGCCTGATAATTTGCCTTTGGGGGCTATGTCATTTGTGTAGGCTTTGGTATAGCTATGGAAACCTGATTGACCATAGCAAATTTCGGTTGCATGGGCCTAGTTTTAGAATTTTTTGGCCACTCTTTCTTGCGCGGCTTAGCAATCTCGTCGTCTTGTATTTTGATCTCCTCAATTATCCTGGCTTGCACCAGGGCTTCTTCGAGGGTGGCATATTGCAACAGTTACAATAGCATGGAGATCAACCTTAAGCAACTATTTGAAAACATTTGAGTTAAGTTGGCCATGTGAGGAAGGTAAGGTAGCTTTGAAAGCAATGTCCTCCATCGATTCCCATAAGCAGCCATGGTCTCATCATCATACTGCTTAAGTCAAGCTAGGTCACTTAAGGATGCATTCTTCTTGGTGTTGAAGACAAAATGTTCAAGGAACGCGTCCACTAGCTGGTCTAGATTGTTAATGCTATGCTTTGGCAATTGGGTAAACCAATCCGAGGCAGGGCCTACGAACGTGGTTATAAATTATCTCAAAAGCAATGCATCATTGTCCTGAATGCCAAAGCATTGACTTAGGAACCTTTTTATGTGCTCTTGGGCATCCTCATCCCCTCTAAAAATTGTCAATTGAGGTATTTTTAAGTGGTCGGGGTATGGGGGTGCCGGTACTAAAGAATGTACAGGGTGACTATGGAGCTGGCATAAGGTGGGCTTTTGGGGCCCCAAAGTCTTAGTCTCCATAGACTCTAAGCTCTCTAGCAGTGCTTTGTATGCATCAGAGGATTTGATTTCCTCTTCTTTGGTTTGTTCCCATTGTAAATTGTGAGGAACTTGAGGCCTATGGAGGGGTGTCCGGATAGCACCCCCTACCTTGGTAGGGTTTTTCAGCCCGCTCTTCTTCTCACTCAAATTCCTCATAGGCCTCTTGAGAAGTTTCTAGGCATGACCTATAAACATGGATTGATGCCCGAGGAAGGCACCCATAATTGGTTCTAGGGGTGGCCTCCCGCTCAGGTCTCGGAGGTCTTGGAGGCAACGCTTGATAAGGTCATGGAGACCTGTCTCGTACTAAGGGGTTATGCCTCTCATAAATTTCTATCCTATGCATGCGAGGGGTTGGAATCCTCTCATGCGTAGTGTTCTGGAGCAACTCATCTATCTAGCATTGAATGTTCTCTTTGTTAAGATGATACAATTATTCTAATTGTTGTTGATCTTGCCTAAGCTGTGTGATTTGTACTTGACAGGTGACCTGTTTGGCAAATTCCAAGTCAATTTATTTTACCGTCCTAGGTCTAGGAGGCCTAGACGCCTCCCCTACATATCTATCTCGATCATGGTGATATGAGATATCTATGGGTCACTTTCCTTTGTCGATGTTAGCAGCATTCACCTAAGGCTCTGGCCTCAATAGGTGATCTTGACAATTAGTAGGTGTGGAGTCGCATTGCTCTCGCACGATGTATTTCTCTTGAGGAATATACTATTTTTCCTTGTGCTCCCTTTCGTATATGTGAAAGGTACGGGCAGAGTTGGTTCACCCTATCTGAAGAGCCTTTCACTGTAGATTTGGCCTATTAGTTCTAACAGTAATGAGGGGTGGAGGGGGAATTATATAGTCATGTGGCCCCTCCTTATGAACCCTATGCTGCTCTAGCGCTTCATTGCATAGTGGCCACTCATAATGAGTGTCTAATGGGGCCTTCCCATGTGTGTACCCCTCTTGACAGGGTCTGTGTTGAACGGGAGTGCCCCTCAAAGGGGTGCCTCTATAGTCCTTTTCTATAGTGGCATAGTGTGGACTATGTTGTGGGTCAGGCTGCTAAGGTGGTATAACCAAGTCCTTGGGGCTATAACGGAGGTGACTTGTGCCTCCTTGTATACTTTCCATAGCTTCTGCCCATGATTGGGCTTGGCTACGGGTATACACCATGGTGGTGGTTTTTTTCTAAAAAGATACGTGTATTTTTATCTCCTTTATGATTTTTATGCTATACCAAACAAAATGAGACCACACAAACAAAGAAATGACTATCTCGTTTACAGATTAAATGTGTGCCCTAGATCTAGTTCAGTGTGTTTGATTTTTGTTGTGTAAATCTTGTAAAGAAAGCTTTGTTATACATGCATAATTAGGGCTCTTTTATCTCCAAAATCGTCACCCCTTAAATATACCATTTTCAGGCCGTTATACTGAACCTCTCAATATACCCGCCCTTACATGAGGGAAACCATTGGGATGTGAGGGCAGAACAATAAGTGGAACATAGGCGGTAAGAAAGGGGGTCACTCTGCTTTTTACACCTACCATAGAAGACTTATCCTCATGCACGAGGAATCACCCCCGCTACACTTGGTCAGCTTTCGTCAGGATTTACATCTAGCAATAGTCACGATTGGGATATATGTATGCAAAATCCAAGCCAAGGTGGTGATGAAATCCACCATTGGTCTTGATCAAGTGTTGGGTATTAATACCAACTCCTTGATGTTAACTTTATTAGGTGGTGTGTGTGTGGTTCATTTTAATCATGTAAAGAAAGAAAACATACAACAAAAGATGATTTTCACTAATGCAAGGCTTTAAAGTATGTTTTATCTTTCAGAAACAATTAGTAGCAAAAAAGGAAATCACAAAACCTACCTATAACTGAAACCTATGATGAGGACTTGCCATTGGTGCAAGTACCATGCAAGAAAACCAGAGAAGAATGCATTCCTAATAAAGTTCCTTCCATTTAATTTACTCTATGTTTTTTTTATTTTTATTTTTATTGCAATAAATGAAAACAAACTACTTAACCTTTCTATGCAAGTGTCTAAAAATAAAGCAAAGAAAGCAAAAATTTGCAGAAACAGAAAGTAGAAAAACACAGAGGATGTTTAGAAGGCCTACCTCTTCTTTGTCCAAACCATATGCCTCTAAGTTTTTGCTTAGAAAATGCATAGAGTTATAATCATCCCGGGGTGGGATGAATAGTAGGTCTGTATTCATCATAGGGTGGGACAAATACGTATTCGTCCCAGGGTGGCACGAGTAGCAGTCCAGTGCTCAAATGCATAACACCTGCAAAGAAAAACCATAAAATTTGGATCATAAACCTGATCCTAATAGTAGGGGACAGCATCCCACCATGATCACCATTGAAAGTGATATGGAATGATAGCATACCGATATTATGCAAACAAAAAGTGGATACAGATGCTAAGTCCTACAAATGCATGAAGGAAATGACGTAGAAACAAGATGTAAGTAAGAAAAGTGGGGCCTATTTTATTGATATTGCTTTTAATACAATTACAACATGTCCCCCCTCTAGGGCTCAAAACATGTGATACAATTTGTTACATCAATGGATGCATGGATGAAGTTGTGCTTCCAAGATTAGACGGTACACTTCCAACGTCTTTCACGTGCCCACATTCGATGTGGGTGGGCTAAATGTTGCCGCTTCTTATGTTTGTGCATTCATCATTCCTTGATGCCCCTCTGGTATTCCTAGTGGTGATATCCTATGCACATAAATGCAACAAATCATTAATAGCATATGCGTATCTAGAGAAACATGCAATCCCCAAGGCCTCTAGCAGACGCTTGTGGAACATCAATGATAAGGTTGATATATCAATTAAATAATGACTTATGAACATAAAATACAAAATCTAGAGTTGGTATCACCTAATTTTGCGTTGAAGTAGCGTCGAACGACCCCGTTATGCGTGTTTGCCCTTCGAGGGCCTCTCCAAGGTGAGCGCTCCAATGTCCCACCTACACTCATCCAAATCACCTAAAACTCATGTGTTAGGCATTATATGTGATTTTAAGACTACACAGATGCTTAGAATCTACCTATCCTATCCATATTTTCCTATATGTGACAGGGGCGCCCTACGAGCTAGTTAACACGTAAAAATGATAAAACTATAGTCAAATCATGTTAGAATGCAATGAAAATTTAACAAAGGAATTAGGATATCATTAGGGACTTATTGTAAAAATAATAGTCAGGAAACCATGCATAAATTTCTAATTGCCTCGGGGTGGGACGCTGGGGACTACAGTAAAACTTACAAAAAGTGACCCTACAAATGTCCTATCCAGAGGCCTCCAAAACTCCTACAAACTTGGGGTTAGACAAAAAGAAGCATTTTGAGATGACCCAGAAGGTCATATTTGGTATATTTTGCCTAGGTTATCTTGTATCCGAAGGCGCTCCCTATAGGTTAGTAAACACATAAAAAATGACAAAAACTAGGTCAAATCATGTCAGAAAGCAATGAAACTTGGACAGCAGCATAAGTACATCAAATACAAAATAATGCAAAAATAATAGTAAGGAAATCATGCATAAATTTCTAATCACTCCAGGGTGGGGAAATTAGGACTATAGTAGTTCGGGGGGCGCCCGGGGGTGGGATGCCCACAGTTTGGGGCATAGTTTTGACACCAATCCACATGGGATGGGTCCAAAACCTCCTAGGGGGTTGTGTTGAAGAGTTTGGGGTGGTATTATGGCTGATTGCTTGGGTTTTGGGTCTGGATTGCATTCCTAGTGTTTACTCGATAACCTCTCTTCCAAAAAATAAATTAGAGATGTAGGAAGCACAAAGAGGAATGGGGGTATAATTCGGTAGCACTTCGTTGCTCCAAATGCTCCAACTATGTTCCATTTTTGGGGTGAGGAGCCTCACCTTTTTATAGACCTAAGGGTCTCCTTTGAATGCACATGTGAGGGTGCCACTTGGCTCACCATGCCCTTTTGGGGGAGAGAAGATTCCTACCATGTTTAGAGCCTCCTTGAATGAGGCCTCCATGATCATGGCAGGATTGACTAAAGTCTCTCTCTGATTTGAAATCATTCCTCACAATTGCATGCCCTAAAGGTGAAGTTAGGTGGCGTATATGGGCTGCCATTTGTCAAGGTTTGACTTTTTTCCAGTCAAATATGCTAATCATCCCACCTTGAAGTGATTGTTGCTAATCATCCTGGGGTGGGACGAATAGGATTCTAATCATCCCATGGTGGGATGAATAGGGATAAAAGAGCCTAAAATGTGCAAAACTAACCTCTAACCTTCCAAAACTAATATGGGAGTGGTTAGGACCACTGTTTAACCTCTAGAGGCTATCCTAGGGGGTATGTATACCAATTCAGGCAGTGCTTGTAGTCACATAATCAGATTGGTGTTGTTTTGGTGTCTACAGTAGATGAGGACGATGACGAGCCATTCTCTATGAATGTGCACTATCTATCCAACCCAAAATACACCATGCATATTTTTGAGTCGTATCATTGGCATAGGCATGACCTTGGTCTTTTCAAACAAGGACATAGGACTCCGTTCGAACCTCATTATCAGTTATCTACTAATAGGTTCGAGTTAGGATTATAGGTACAGGATCAGGATGATTTGCTTGCTGCATCCTTAGATCGAATGCATTTGAGTCTGGGGGACGATGTGGATTTTAATCCATATCACCCTAATTCTTCCAACTTTTGGAGGACTTGCCAGACAATATCGTTTGTTTCCATAGGGCCACCCAATTCATATCATGATGGGCCCTTAGAGGACAACCCCAGAGGCAACCTGGGTAACCAAATCCATAATGCTACCAACAACACTGTATGCAGGGGCATAACCCCACTACTATAGATGATCTCAAGTTAGGAGATCTTTGTGATGATGATAGAGAGGAGTCCACATTCGAAATAAGTGGATCTAGTTATGATGTAGATGATGAGTCCTCAAATGATGATCAATATGAGGAGGAAATTGAGCCGACCTTTCCAGGTCTGGATTTAATACGCCATCTGCTACCTATGGAACAAGTTGAAGATACAAATGAGTGCTTCATAGTCAATAGTTATTATGAAGATGAGACAGAGGAGGCCTACTTAAGGCTTCACCCAACTAATATCCCACTATTCATAGACACAATAGAGTGGTCCATCCATGGTAGAGACCACAATTATGTAGATGAGAGGACCGATTCCAGGATTGTGTATCCATAATATCTATTGCCTAGGGAATTAGATCATGCTATGGAGGAAGTCCCTCCCAACACTGAGCGCTCTAAGGAAGAAGCAACACCATTTTATGTGATAGTATCATATATACGATCGTTCTATCAAATTTATCCAGATAGTGATGATAGTGACCGTAGAATCAAATACATGGGGCCACATATGGTAAATCACCCCTTAGAAGAAGGGAGAAGTGACGGATTGTATTTGTATAGTGATGATGAGGATTCATTGGAGATGCTATTTGGGACGTCATCACCTATGTAATAGGCCTCCACCTCGAGGTCCCCCACCTATTACAGTTGTAGGTTTGCATCGGGAGATCAATCTCCATCATAGCCTAAGGGAAAGAAGAGAGCTCAAAGAGAGGTATCATGAACTCTTTTCCCATCCACCTACGTACACAGAGCTCCTTGAGCTAATAGATCCCATTTTCTAACTAGTGCATTAGGAGGATCCAGTTATATGGGCATCCCACAGAGAGGATCCATTTGTGCCCGTACCATCTGAGCCAGATCTTGGATACAAAAGCTACACTTCAGATATAGAGTTTTGTCTGTGTATTTTTGGAGATCAATTCCATTCCATAAATATAGTATTCATTGATTTTACCACTCCACTTTGTAATTTAGCAGATCCATATAAACCATTGCACCTAAACATTGATGCTATCGATTAGGATCACATTGACTCACCGGTCCAGCATGAAGATTTCTTCCCTAATGAAGAAATGTTGCAACTATTTTGTTTTGCACCAGGCTATGCTTATGATGTTTATCACACTGAGGGTGCTTCCCATGAGGAATATGTGAACCCGATTGATGACATCCATCTGATTCCTATGCCTCACCAGCTTGAGAAGGGATAACATATGTCAGTAGAGAAAACCTTCGATGTGGATATCAGTAAAGATCCCACCAATCCAAAGAAGGTTATATTTGGAGAGAGTCTCACTTCGGATGAGCATGATAGCATCATCCCTCTACTAAAAGAGAGACCTAGTCTCTTTTCTTGGACTTACAAAGACATGCCAAGTCTAGATCTGAAATTAGTTACTCATAACCTTTCACTAGATCGGTCAAAGAAGTCAGTCAAACAAAAACTCAGAAAAATACATCCAACAGTAGCCTTAATGGTGAAATACGAGTTGCAAAAGCTATTGGATGTAGAGTTTGTCATCTCCATAGACTATCCAAAATGGATGTCCAATATGGTGCCCATGGGAAATCCAGATGGAAGGATCCGTATTTGTATGGATTTTAGAGATCTCAATAATGCAACACCCAAAGATTCATTTTTGTTTCCAAATATCGATGCTCTGGTAGACGCTATTGCAGGTCGTGAAATGCTCTCCTTTATGGATAATTTTTTTGGATATAATCAGATTTAGATTAAACCTGAAGATCAGCATAAAACCGTTTTTATAACGCCATGTGGGATATTTTGCTACAAAGTTATGCCATTCAGTCTTAAAAATGTTGGTGCCACATATCAGTGGGCTATGACATATATCTTTCATGACTACATGCATAAAATCTTAGAAGATTATATTGATGACTTACAAGCTAAGTCGTTGCTATGAGCAGAGCATTCAGAAGTCTTAAGGAAGGTCTTTGATCGCCTTATAGAGCATAATGTCAGTTTGAATCCTTAAAAGTGCGTATTTGGCGTAACTTCAGGTAAACTCTTGGGATTCATCATTTCTAAATGAGGCATTGAAATAGACCCAAAAAAGGTCAAGGCTATTCTAGAGATGCGTCCCCCCACTACTATCAAAGAACTAAGAAGCCTTAAAGGAAAAGTAGCATCCATAAAGTGATTCATATCTCAATTATCTAATAAATATCGACCCATGAATCGATTTCTACAGAAGGGGGTCTAATTTTATTGGTATGGGGACTGCAAATCAACCTTTGCTGAAATTAAGCAATACCTAGCAACACCGCCAATACTAGTTCCACCAAGGTCAGATGTGCCTTTTTTGCTATATATCGACAACCAATTTTGCATTAGAGACCATGTTAGCCCCAAAGAATGTGCAAGGCAAAGAACAATCCATATATTACATTAGTCGCACCTTGGTGAGTTATGAATTAGGATATGCATATGTGGAGAAGATTTTTTTAGTAGTGGTGTTCGCTACCAAGAAATTGTGGCATTACATGCTAAGTCATACGACATATGTTATATCGAAACAAAATCCTTTGTAGTATATGATGAGCAAGACATATCATAACACACATACTGCAAAGTGGATCATGCTATTGATAGAATTTGATTTACAATTCATCAACCAAAATTCCATCAAGGGACAAGTCATAGCTGATCAACTGGCCGAGGCACCACTATCCAATAGTAGGCCTCTAACCATTGAGTTTCTAGATGATGTGGTCTTCGTAATATCTGAAGCTCCCGAACCCGAAGAACCAAATAATAATGTTGATATGACATTGTTCTTCAATGTTTCGAAGTGTGAGCAAGGGGATGGTGCAAGAATAGTGTTTTTCATGCCACAAGGAGCTCTAATTCCCTTGTCATTCAAGTTAGACTTTCCATGCACCAACAATAATTCTGAGTACAAAGCCCTACTTTTGGGCCTCCACACAACCATCGCCATGGGTATTAAAATATTGAACATTTTTGGTGATTCTTTGCTCATAGTTAACCAAGTTAAGGGGATATTTCAGTGTCGATGTCCCATAATGAAAGCCTACAAAGATATTTTTTCCACTTATCTGGATAAATTTGAATGGTATGACATCGATGCAAATCCCTCATTTGTCAAATAGGTTTGCAAAAACCATGTTATCTTTGGGGTCCTTGTTCCCTCAAAATTTGTCTATCGATTTTACTACCATCCATCTTAGAATGCTTTTGCATCCAACAGCGGAGCGTGTAGCCTTTGATAACAAAGAGTCAGTCAACATGATTGTTGTGTAACCAATAGTTGATTGGTTCCGTAGAGTGAAATACTTTCTTAAGCAGGTGCCTTGGGAGTCATTGACTTCTCAAAGTCCTACGGGGAGTGGTACTACCATTCACCATAAGGTTATTTCCCAGTTTGCATTTACAAAGTTAAATGCGCAAGGGGAGCAATCATCTTAGCAGTTGAAGCTGAGGCTTGTCAAAGCTGGATGTTGCAAATCCAAAACTTCTTAAAACTTAGTATGATCCTAGAGGGATTATCGTGTACCGCCACACACACATTCAAATAGAAAGCGACTAAGTATGTCTTAATAGGAGACATTTTGTATCGACGTAGCTACTAAGGAGTTCTCCTTCAATGTCTTGAGCCCCAAGAGTCATTGTAGGCAATTTTAGAAGCTCACGATTGTAAATGTGATGGCCATTTCAATGGTATGGCTATTATCAAATGCATCCTTTGCATTGGTTATTATTGACCCACTATGGAGAAGGATTGCAATATGTATGTCAATAAATGCATTAAATGTCAGCATCATGCTAATCTTACACACTTGCCATCATAGGCCTTACAACCCATTCAAGCGGCTTGGCCATTTTCTCAATGGGAACTAGATCTTATTGGCAAGATTTCTCCTCCATTCATTATCATGGCTACTGAGTATTTTACAAAGTGGGTGGAAGCCATTCCCCTTAAAACGACCACTAGATCTCACATCGTAGAATTTATTCTCGAGAATATCATATGTCATTTTGGGATACCATCCAGAATATTTTTGGATAATGGAACTTCTTTTAAGAACTAAACTATGCAGGCTTTAACATCTAAATACTGCATTAAACACAATTTTGCAACTCTATACTATCCGCAAGCAAACGGGCAAGCTGAGGCCTCAAACAAGACTGTGGTAGCCATCTTAAAAAATACAATGCAATAACACCACAAGGATTGGCATATATAGCTGCCCCTTGCATTATGGGCTTATAGGACTAGCATTCGGATGCCCATAAGGGCAACACCATTTTCACTAGTATATGGCGCTGAGGCAATCATGCCCTTAGAGTTGGAAATTCCAACACTGCGCATCACATTGAAATATTTCATCGATGACGACACCGCATGACAAGCTCACCTCGATTAATTGACGTTGCTCCATGAATATCATGCAAATGCCCTCAAGCATCTTCGTATTTATCAAGAGCGATTAAAATGAGCTTACAATGTCAAATTCCACCAGAGAGACTTTGAAGTTGGGTATCTTATGCTGAAAGGGAACCAACAGAACTCAAATTTTTTGCCTGATATGCGAGACAAATTTATGGCTAATTGGATAGGTCCTTACATCATATCTAAAAATATGTAAAATACGGCTTCTTGGAGATCACCATTAAGAAAGGCACTTTTGACATCCATCTGGTGAACTTTCCACCCATATTGTGCTGCCATAGCACACATAACCCGAATTGTGGTCATTCAAGCAGTAGGTGCAAAAGTTTCCTCATAGTCGATGCCTTCCTTTTGAGCATAGCCCTTTGCAATAAGACGGGCCTTATGCTTATCAATTGTTCCATTTGCATTGTACTTGACTTTATATACCCATTTGCAGCCAATAGGTTTCTTTCCATGCGGAAGATCAACAAGCTTCCAAGTTTTATTCTTCATCAGAGACTCATACTCTATATCCATAGCGGCCTTCCACTGAGGCTCACTGAGAGCATCTTGCATTGATGCAGGTTCAATACTATCTATGGTAGACATGAATGCCCTGTCATCATCAATATCCATATCCTCTACTTCTGTACTTGGAGTCACAGAAAGTTCCTCAAAAGATTGAAAAAGATCATCAACCTCACCAGTTTCTCTGGCTTCTCTTTCCTTTTGAGCCATACTGCATGTACGAGGTCTATCCAAATTCAAATTGGGAGGAGTGGATAAATTTGCATCTCTGATTGTATTTGTACACCATTTAGGATTCTTCTTCGATGGTGGTGAAGAAGATGTAGAAGGACCTCCTGTCTGTGTTGACGAAGGAATCTCCTCTTCCTTAGGTTCCACAATATCTTGGTGTACATTAGATGTGCTCTGTGATGTGAAAGCTTCATCAAAGACAACATCTCTACTGATATGAATTTTCTTGGTCAAAGGATCTATCAACCGATATCCTTTAGAGTTCTCAGAATATCCAAGAAAAATACATCTCAGTGTTTTCTCATCTAGTTTCTTCCTTTTCTCTTTCGGTATGTGCATGAAAGCTTGACACTCGAAAATACGTAGATGAGATATGGAGGGTTTTCGACCACTCCATGCTTCCTGTGGAGTCATTCCTTTTAGGGCCTTTGTGGGTGCCCTATTCAACAGATACACTATAGTGGTGACAGCTTTTGCCCAATATTGTTGCCCAAGAGTTGCACCTGTGAGCATACAATGAACCATTTCCATTATAGAACGGTTCCTTCTCTCAGCAACTCCATTTTTCTGAGGAATATAGGCAGTTGTTAACTGTCTCTTGATCCCATGCTTATCTAGGAATGCAAAAAATTCATTAGAGGTAAACTCTCCCCCTCGATCTGAGCGGAGGGTTTTGATAGAAGCCCCTGACTCCTTCTCAACGGATTTCTTGAACTGTTGGAAGAATGCAAAAGCTTCAGATTTCAGTTTGAGAAAGAAAACCCACATCTTTCGTGAGTAGTCATCTACGAATAACTAAAAGTACCTCTTCCCTCCAACACTGTTGGGTGTGAAAGGACCGCATAGATTGGTGTGAATTAGCTCCAGAGGTTTTCGTGCTCTTGTAGATCTCTTCTCAAATGGTACTCTATGCTTTGCTTTCGCCAGCGATCGGAGCACACCGGCAATGTGGCGAAAGGGAAGGAAGACCCTTTACCATCTCATACTTCCTGAGCTCAAGTAAGTAGCCAGAACTAAGATGCCCATATCTCTTGTGCCATAGGGAAGTTGCCTCCTTGGTAGAGATAGTCATGGCAACATGTGGAGTAGAGATAGCATCTAGTGCAAATAAGCCATGCTTATAAGAAGCTGTTGCAATCTGCTTACCCTTCCTGGTAATGGTACAACACTTCTTTCCATTCTCAACACGAAAGTTGACAACCATATTTCTGTCCAGGATTTGTGTCACTAACAACAAATTGTTGGCCAATCCCGAAACATAGAGGACTTTGTCAATCTGACACTTACCATCAGGAAGAGTGACTGAAACTATACCCTCTCCCTGAACCTTGTAGGTTTTATCATCAGCAATGGTGACAGGTTTGCCCTCCTTGGCCACAAATGATTCAAACCATGATCTGTCGCCAGTCATATGTTTACTAGCTCCAGAATCGACATACCAAATAGGATCCCTCTGTGTGGAATCTATGGTAGTCATGAGCACCTTGTGTGCCCATTTAGAATCTAAGTCGGATTCTTCAACAACAACATTCACCTGAGGTTGCTTGTTCTTATTTTGTGGTTTGTTTTGGCCTTTCTGCTTGTTCTTATGCCAACACATGTTGGTGTCATGGTTGTCTTTCTCACAGATCTTGCACCACCTCTTCTTCTGTTGAGGTTGTTTTCCTTTTCCTTTCATATCCTATTGAGAATTTCCTCCTTTCTGAAAGTTGCCTCCTTTTTGCCCATTACCTTTCTTCCTAGAACCCTTCCTGTTGGTGTATAGGGCTGTATTGGAAGAATCATCCTTGTGAAGTTGGCGTGCCTCCTGTTGTTGAAGCAGATTGACCAACTTGATGTAGGTAATTTGTCATTGGGACACCTGGATGGAGGTTATCAACATATCAAATGAAGAAGGTAAAGCTCTCATCACAAGTGAAATGAGAAGCTTTTCGTCCACAGTATCTCCGAGAGAACTCAATTTCTCTTTCAACTCAGACACTCTGCACAGAAAGAGTTTAACTGTTTCACCCTGCCTCAAACTCAGGTTAAGAAGTTGTTGTTGAATATGAAGAATGGTGGATTCATTCTTCCCATCATAGATGGTTCTAAGGGCATCCCATGCCTCTTTACCACTTGCTTTGTCAGCTATATGAGGTTGCACTTCATCTGAAACAGCAAACAAAATGAGCACCTTTGCTCTACTGTCTTTCTTGTCAAAAGCAATCTGATCTGCTGAAGGACCTGTGGATCCTGCTGTTGGTGAAGGCCTGGTTGCTACTCCAGTAACAATATCCCACAAATCTTCCATTTGGAGAATTGCCTTCATCTTATGTTTCCATGGTGTATAATTTGGACCTTTCAATAACTGATGCGGATCAGTCATCAATTTTGCAACAGCGGCCATAGTGAAGGTTCCTTATATCACCAAATTGGTCCCCCTTTCGATATACCTTTTGCTAGGCCAATATACCGTACAAAATACCTGCCCTTACGTGAGGGAAACTATAGGTATTTAGAAAGATCAACAAAAAATCACCCGCCCTTACGTGAGGGAGACTATAGGTGAATTTTAGAGATCATACGATACGTGGAACATAAGCGGTACTGAAAGGGAATCGCCTTGTTGATGGCACATACCATAGAATATTCTTCTCATGCGTGGGGCGTAACTTCCCCTAAACACTATGAAGAATACTTCGTCAGGATTTACGCCTAAACACAAGTGCGATAAAGGGTAGTGGATGGAGTAAAAAATGCAAAAATGGCGTACTTATTCCTCCCCGACGATTTATAGAGAACAAGCTCAGACGTCGTTATAGCAGCTATATTAGGCGACGGATACAGTAGCCAAATCACGACAGCTTTACCTATAAGTGTTGTCCAGAGGTATCGCAAATACCGAACGCTGCAGTGCAATAAAATTGCACAGATGGGTTTTATATTCCGGGGACTTAGGGAGTGTTTTGATTTTAATTTTTAATGTTATAGTGCAAAAATGAAATATGCAACATACAACAAAAAAAATTGCCCACAAGAATAACCCACAAGGTGTCGGTCACAGCCGAAAATGCACCTTTTACAATGCAAAATTGCTATTTTTCATAAAATTACTCTCAATCCCCCTTTGATTTTTGAAAAAATATCCCCCCTTAAAAGGCTTTCTTTAACAAAGCATTTTTATAATCATTATTTTTTTTAAATTAAAATAAATAATTTCAATTTATATAGTTTTAAACTTTAGAAAAAATAAATTAAAATTAAATTTTAATTTATAAAGTTTAAAACTATATTAAAAAAAATTAAAATTAAAAATTTTAATTAAAAAAAATAATAATTAAAAATGACTTTAAAAAAAATATATACCTTGGGGGGGTCGGCGGGATTTGAACCCCCGACCTGCAGGCTCCCTGAGCCTTACCGCACAGCTCACTGCCAAGTGAGCTTGCGGGCTGATCCGAAAAGAACAGTGGACCTGCGCCTCTTTCAACCCCTCCTTCCGTCTCCTCCTCTGCAATAGCCTTCGCTTGCGACCGCAGCACTGCTCCCGGCGCTTTTTTTTTTGGCTGCTTCCGCCTGCAACTCCGTCCTCCAACCGGGAAAAAAAAAATTTCTTCTTCCTCTCCGGCCAAACAGCTTCGCCCTCCAACCGAATTTTTTTTTTTTTTTTTTCGTAACCCGGGAAAAAAACAATTCCCTCCGCGGGCACGCGCGGGATGGGGGGCGGCGGACAGATTGAAAAAAATCGACAGGTTGCCGCGGGGGGGGCAAACCGATTGGAAAAAATTGGTAGGTTGCCGTGGGGGGGGTTTATACCCCCGCTGCGGCATGACGGGCGGGAATTTTGAATTCCCGTCGGCCGTTTGGGGGTGCCGGGGGGAGCCGCCCGGGAATTTAATTCTCGGTGTGATTTCCGTTTGGGGGGGAAGGGGGGAGCCACCCGGGAATTTAATTCTTGATGCGGTTTCCTTCCCTGTCGCGTGCGCTGTCGCACGTGACAGGCCTGTGATAGGGCTGTCGCACACAGGGGCTGTGCGCTCTGTCGCGTAGTGCGACGATTCTTGTCGTCGCGCGACCCTACGCACACTGTCACATGGTGCGACAGTTGCTGTCACACGGGCCTGCCGCGTCCTCCTCGATCGGGGGGAAGCGATTGCTGTGGGCACGGAGCTCTGCAATCGCGGCATCCACCGTCCGTAGTATCTCCTGCGCGTCTACGGACAAGGAGCTTCCACCGGCCTGCGCGTCCGCGGTTAATCCCGTCGCAACACAGCCACCTTCTCCCACTCACGCAATGGAGAAATAAAATGCGTTCTGAAAACCATACGCGCAGCGCCCTTCTCACGCGTAGGACGAACCCTTCTCACGAAACAGTAATTGTATTATTGCTGTAGGATTTAAATAGGTTACAACAGTGCCGAGAATAGCACTCCGGCAGAACAGAATAACAGGATTGTTACGCAGTTGTAACAGTGTACTCCAAATACAAATAAAGACAATAGTACGCTAACAAAATATTGGTCCAGGTACCTATCGCCTAACATTGCTAGAGGGTGTGGAAGTGCTTGAGCCTCTCAATATCATCCATCTTAAGGAGTTCTATGATTGAGAGTGTAGTAAAGACACCAAAGGCATCTGTAAGTCCTTTAGTCAACCCAAAAGCTTTGAGGGTTCGTCCACAACCTCTTGGTCATCCCAAAAGGCTTCGAGTTCTCGAATTAAGAAGCTTGGTCAAGTAAATACACCAAAGGCATATGTAAGCCTTTTGGTCAACCCAAAAGCTCTGAGGGTTTTGTCTCAACCGCTCGGTCATCCCAAAATGCCCCTAAGCTCTCTGTTGAGTATCTTGGTCAAGTAAAAGCTCCAAAGGCAGTTCCTTGTCGTTTGGTCATCCTTAAAAGCTCCAAGGACATGTACTCGTAATTTGGTCAAATATGAAAGCTAAAAAATGCATAAAATTTTGAAAATATATAAAATTTCAAAAAAAATGGTAAAGCATAAAATCCAAAAACATTTTCTTTTGCAGTTTGCATTTTCATATATGCATTCACATCATCATATTGCATTTAGGCATTTATCATCCGTTGCATTCCATAGTAGAGTGTAATGTGTATATCAAAATCTTACAAACAATCGCACGTTTGTGTTTCAATCATGCACCCTTAAATTTATCATAATTCATTGCATTCATGCATGCTACTTATTACAGAGAAATATGTATGTATATTAAGTTTTCCAGTCACTCAGCCATACCTAGTGGGTTCTTCAGGTATTGTAGAAATATTGCTTTGCTATTGTAGACAAAGTTATTAGTTGGGATAGTGCTTCAACATATCATAATCCCCTCACTAAGCAAAATAATATAAAATTCTGCTAAGACAAGATATGATGAAAGCTATGAAAGCAGTCTTAGGTATCTAGAGAGATGGGTTTCACGACCTACTTATCTTGTAAATAGTCGGTTTAGAAAGGTGAACTTTGGCAAAAGGACAATAATTTCTCCTATAAATCCCAAAGTTACAAAGTTTAAAGTGCAAATTTCAAAATACCAAGTTCAAATCAAATGTAACGTGAGATAGTGAATCAAAAGAACTATAAAAATCCCTTGCTCAAATAAAACGGTAACACGTGGACTAACAATGATTTTTATCACTACATATGAGCAAGTAAGAAGGGTGAGAAATTGAATCCCTGGATTGTCCACCTTTTAAAAGCCATAGAGTGATCCTCGATCATAGTAATGGGTTGGAAGAGTCTCACCTGTAATCGAAGGGGTAGTTCTATTGGGTGATCCCCAAACATAGCAATGGGTTGAAAGAGTCCTCCCTGCATTTGGATGGGTAGCCCTGATCAATTTGCAAGATGAGCTAGCTCTAGGTACCTAGGATTGTCTAGTTGCATAAGTCTAATAAAATTTGAAATAAGGATGGTATGATCGTATGAGGAACCCTATCTCACATATGAGTTGAAATATTCCCGACTGACATACGGGGTATGCTTATGATCTATCTGAAAATGCTAACATGCACACACAGGGATAATGAATAGTTGGGTCTATCATGACAAAAACCTTGTCCAATAAAAGCCTTGTACAGTTAGTATGTGATTTTTGGAGAAGTCCACTAGGGTGTTTGAGTCTCAAGGAAAACCTCAAAAAGTTCTCTAATGGCAAAAAGATACCAAATATCATTAAACATCAAAAATATGAGTCATTCATTCATCAAAATGCATTTTACAAAGCACAATCAAACATATAGGATAGATACCACATGAATATCAGAAATGATGTTTAGATGACCACTAACTATATAGTGCAGCAAATAAGAAATATACAGAATGATGTATTCATTCATTAGCATTATACCAATCCATTTCACTGCATTTCATATACGGGTGATTAATTGATTAAGTTCTTGTAATGAAAATTATCAATTATCTTGCATGATTGTCATACACTCTGTGGTGTTGCATTTTGAAATTGATATACATAATTTACATTCATTCCTTATGTTTTAAGTGATTAAAGCATATAGGTTCATTTCCATTAGATTATGATTATGTACATAATGCATTACCATACATTGCATAGCATACCATAAACTGCATAAAAATAAATGCATGCCCACAAAGCAAAAATAAATATGCGTTTTAAAATAAACATCGCATCCATATGCATACATCATATATCGCACATCTAATCATCTAGATAACTGCATATCATCATCATAAAGTAAAATAGCTATATAGTGCATGTCATCCATACATCACATCATATAAACAGAGCATTTACATAAGCCTTGCATCCATGTGCGTCAAATAAAAATAAAATCAAAAAATAAAAATAAACATGTACACATAATGAGCCATAAAATATCATATATATATATATGTGTGTGTGTGTGTGTGTGTGTGTGTGTGTGTGTGTGTGTCTAAAATAGTATATAGGGAGTACAAAATTCCTGTAGGCTACAATTGTGTAGGTCATCGACCTTACACACAAAATGATATATCAAAAATGTAGTCGGTAGCTGCTATAACTCAGATCTAGGTTGCTTCCCCTGTATTGGAGCTCTTGCCATCTCCCTTAGAACTATGCTCTAGAGCCTCCTCCCCTGGCTGACTAGGCCCTTGTGGTGGATTCTACTATGGATCCTACCTACATTCAAAGCCTAAAGCACCCAACACATGAGAAACTAGTAACTACAGCAGGCTAGTCCTCTAACTGGTGGTCCCTAATATTTTCCTTGGATCTCTAGTCTTGACCTGCGGTCTCACTGTGTGTGTGCTAGAGGACCTATGCGTCCTCTCAGTATTGTGAGTCCTATGACTCGAGCTCACTGTAGACTATCCAGTAGTCCTAGTTCGAGTCCTTTGAGACTTTGGTGTAAAAGGATCCTATGGAACCTATAGCCCATGCATCTCAATGTAACCGATTAGCTGATCAACGCAAGCAAGTCGAGCTACATGCATATCATTGGTCCTCATGACCATACCATGCAGTCACTCTACCCTATTCATCAGATCCTATGTAGCTATTGGTGCTACCACTGGTGCTACCGAAGGCCCCATAGTAGTCTGAGGAGGTGGCATAGCCCCCCTTGATGCCCAAGATGGATCTCGCTCTATCTCTACTGTAGTCCATTGTGCTTGTGTTAAATCTAGGGTAGTCTATAGTCTCTAAACCTAGGACTCTACATCTATGGCCTGATTTTTAAGCTCCTATAGTTGGTCCTATGCATTAGTCAAGTGCCACTCCCTGTTAGCCACTTTCACCTCCAAAGTGGCGATGGTAGTGTCTCTCTTGAGCTACTGTGTGTGAAACCGTCTGAGCTGACTTTGCAAGTCAGCCACCTGATCCAGTAGCCATCCCTCTGCACTATCAGGAGGGACCTCACCCTCCTTTGGAATATCCTCCTCAAGCTCAATCTCAGGTATATCCTCAGCAGCAGCCTCTGTGTCCCAACCACCCTCTATATGTTGGTGCACCCTACGCTTGTCAAGATCTACCTCTACCTCTGATTGAGCCAACTCTTAGCCCAAAGGCCCCATCCTATACCATCTAAATAAGGACCACCACTCATCATAGTCTAGAGTGGTCCCAACTATATCAACCCTTGACTCCTGGAAGTCATCAGTTGCATCTCCTAGTGGAGGAGAAACTCTCAATAGAAGATCCCTCTCTAGATCCAAGCATCTATACCTAAATGGCATCTCTAGAATGTCATGCACCATGTCAAACTATCGTAGGACATGAGAGAAGAACTGATACTCTCTGACCTCTAGCTTATGCCAAATAAGCCATCTATCTTGATGGGCCCATCATAGCCACTCATCTGCCTTAGGCCATGTAGGGAAATCCATGTAGGGGCACCAAACAACATCTCTCGGCCCAAGTAATGCAAATATAATGATGTAGTGCTTAGTGTTCCTAGCATGAGATCGACTAGGGGTACCTTCCTCAGCACGAGGCCAACATGCGGTGTAACACTAATGGTCGACATCTATGGTGGTGATGCATAGTGGAAGCTCCATAGGATGCTTGATCTGAATGTGTTGCCACCCCTAGATCTGTAACAAAAGACTGTAGTTGATGCCCTTACAACTACTCTTTACAATATGGTATAGCTCCTTGTAGAGCTGGCATAATAGGGTGCTCCCCCAGGCTAATCATAGTGGCTCCTCTATAGAGCTCTGAAGCACCCTCCAAGCAATGGCTAACATGTTCCAAGGAATCCTCGCACTCGAGGAGTCTAAAAGGACAATCTACATAATGAGATGAATGAAGAGGGTCTCTCGTGTAGAAAAGACATCATCGTGGTACCAGTCACCAATATGCACCCCTCCATGGTCAGCATCATCCTATGAATCTATGCTCTGGTCATAGAATATAATGTCAAAGACAACATCCTTTTCCATGGAGGCAGAGGAGATGATAGCCTCACCATCAATGAGGATCCTAAATATCCTATAGACATCATCTAGAGTGATAGTCATCTCACCAAGAGGAAGGTGGAATGTGTTGGTCTGTGCATTCCAGTATCGGGCCAATGTAGTAAGATAGGCTTGATCTACTCTAATGGTGGGTATATCCATGATGTAACCAAACCCAATAGCTTGAAACCAAGCTTGGTCATCATCAAACAAAGCCTCACAGAGAGTCTTCATAAGGACAGGCTCCCACGCTCTAGAAGTTAACTTCTAAAAACAAAAAGCATAATGTAAGCTAAATCTGGCTAAGCATAGTTAAATAAAATTAAAATTTTTAATTAGAGAACCTAGAGCTTAATGAGATAACATTAAATGCCTAATTAAATGACAAAAAAAAAATCGAAAACTTTTGCAAAAATTTCTAAGGTTTACAAACCATGGGTCAACCTTGTGGTTTGAAGGCGGTACAATATGACCATTAGGATTTTTGAATCCTAACCGTAAATGAAACCTATAGTCCCTCATTTACCAATTAGGAACCATGGCTACCAGTTGTGGTTTAGGAGAGGCACCCATTTTGGGTACCCTCATAATCCACTAAAAGAAAAAAATTAAAAACAAAGCTAACCTAGACTAGTGGGGTTCATTACCAGTAGTTTAGTGAGGTTAATTTTCTGCATTTCTTAGTGTGGTTCATTTTATTGGTATTGAGTGTGAGGTCTCAGTTTCAAGTTACCTTTCTCGCACCCTAGCCTTAGCTAGTAGATGGTTGATCAGGTTCCGCCATCGAGGTAGATGAGTGTAATTGCGATAGAGATTGGAAGAATTTCGGATCAAGGAATGTTATCTCTCTCTTAGAGCTCTCAAATTGTTAGTATTTGCAAGAAAATAATGAAAATTTTTAAATGGGAAAATATTTTATAGGTCCTCCTAGTATCTGCGGACCATAGCTGACACCTACGGTTTCTTAACTAGGGTTTTTTGCTCACAGGTTTGACTTGCGGTTCAAAAATTTTGAAATATTAAACCGCATGTCGTACCCATGGTCCGTAGCTAGCAATAAATGCACTCAAAACCCACCGTGGGAAGGTCTAAAAAGGCAAATTACTGACTTCCACCAGACAATAATTCAAAATCAATGATTAAAATTGCAAATTTGATGATGTTAAAAGCACCAGGATCAATCAAATAAATGCAAAATTAAAACAAAACAAAAATCAAATAATGAAAAACCAAATGCACCTCGTATTCAATGATTTATCCTATAAAATTGGCGGTTGTAGCGACTTACGATCCATGCAATCCAACAAGATGAGTAAATCACCGTAAGGACATTTGGGGCAAAATTTTCATTTCTTTTATGACAACTTTTAGCAAATCATTGACAATATGATTCAACACAAGTCTAATTGCATTTGTATTATTTTGATTCACTAAGATGGCTATCATAGCTTGATTGCTCTATGGGATAGATATGTGTAAATACTACTAAGATTTGCAATCAGAAGCTGAACTAGGTCTAGCCAAGGCATTAAAAGGCTCAAAACTAAAGTTGTTCAGGATCATTCATTATGGTCAAGTGATTTCGTCGCTTCATACATTGTCATTACCCTCATCGACTCGTTGCTTGAGGGGTAGTCATAATTTCATTTCATAATCAAAGTCAAAACAAGATCTCGAAGATCATAGATCCCTTGATATTGTCAAAATTGCGTTCGTTCTTGGGAATCATTCCTAACAGCTATCATAAGCTTCCCCCTTTTCTTGGGGCTAATAGCAAATATGAAATTTTATTTGTAACTCTCATCCTTCAGTTATATAGGCCTAACTCCTATTGTAGCACCAAAGCTACTTGAACGTCTGATGGCAAGTGCAGACTTTTCAAATGTAAGCCTTTCCAAGTTGGAAGCAATGATACTGGGATGCACGTCCTTTTGCTAGACCTTGGGCATGTTGATTAGACTAATGATCATCATAGAACCTTAGACATCATTTTAGGATGTATATTTTTGTTCAGCGTTGTTTGATCTCACAACGCATCTCAAAAGGGGTATCTATAGACACCTAAAATGCATCATGTCAAGGGCGACTACTCATATGGACATGATACAAAACCATATGGAGGATCTTGGATAGACTCCAAGATAGAGTAGTGGTTCTAACCACTCAATTTAGGCATTTTGGCCTAATCAGGTTGAACCGTAATAAATATCTGTGGTCTCCAGTCTAAACCACAACTGATACTTACGATCTATAGTTTGGACCGCAACTGTGACCTTCAGTCTTAACTAAAGTTCAATTAGGCCTTCCATCCAAGCCAAATTGGTTGGAATGGCAAAAAGATCTAGAAGTAGGCAGTTGAAAGATGGAAGATTCTAGAGGCTCCCATCCCAACTGTCCTAACCAACCTTCTTGGTCTTGGATTCTCCATGATGTTACCCCTGGCCCTAGGGACATGCTATAAATATCCCCTCCAAATGGGGCAAAATGAGATATAGTTAATTGATCAAGAAAGCAGCGAAGCCCTGTCAAATTCCATACTAAATCTATGCATTTGAGAGCCCCTTTGCTATTCACCTAAAGACCAATTAGCCATGGATGACCTAGGTGCCTAGGAGATTCAAGAAGCACAAATTCCTTATGTTTTAAGTGATTAAAGAATACAGGTTCATTTCTATTAGATTATGATTATGTACATAATGCATTATCATACCATAAACTACATAAAAATAAATGCATGCCCACAAAGCAAAAATAAATATGCGTTTAAAAATAAACATCGCATCCATATGCATACATCATATATCACACATCTAATCATCTAGATCACTGCATATCATCATCATAAAGTAAAATAGCTATAGAGTGCATGTCATCCATACATCACATCATATAAACATAACATTTACATAAGCCTTGCATCCATGTGCATCAAATAAACATAAAATCAAAAAAATAAAATAAACATGTACACATAATGAGCCATAAAAGATCATATCATATATATATTGTGTCCAAAAGAGTATATAGGGAGTACAAAATGACGACAAGCTATAACTATGTAGGTCCTCAACCTTATACACAAAATGATATATCAAAAATGTAGTCGGTAGCTGCTACAACTCAGATCTAGGCTACTCCCCCTATAATGGAGCTCTCGGCATCTCCCTTAGCAATATGCTCTGGAGCCTCCTCCCCTGGCCGACCTGGCCCCTATGGTGGATCCTACCTACCTCCAAAGCCTAAAGCACCTAGTACACGAGAAACTGGTAACTACAGTAGGCTATTCCTCTGACTGGTGGCCCCTGATGTTTGCCTTGGATCTCTAGTCTTGGCCTACAATCTTGTTGTGTGTGTGCTAGAGGACCTATGCGTCCTCTTAGTCCTATGAGTCCTATGACTCGAGATCACTATAGACTATCCAGTAGTCCTACTTTTGGTCCTTTGAGACTTTGGTACGAAAGGATCCTATGGAACCTATAGCCCATGCATATCAATGTAACCGACTAGCTGATCAATGCGAGCAAGTCAAGCTATATGCATCTCATTGGTCCTCATGACCATACCATGCAATCTCTTTACCTTAGTTGTCGAATCCTATGTAGCTATTGGTGCTACCACTGGTGCTGTTGGAGACCCCATAGTAGTCTGAGGAGGTGGTATAGCCCCCCTCGATGCCCGAGCAAGATCCTACTCTGCCTCTGCTATAGTTCACTATGCCTATGCTAACTCCAGGGTAGTCTTTAGTCTCTAAACTTGGGCCTCTACATATGTGGCCCGAGTTGTAAGCTCCTATAGCTGGTCCTGCACCTCAGTCAGACATCGCTCCCTATTAGCCACTTTCACCTCCAAAGTGGTGATGGTAGTGTCTTTCTCGAGTTGTGTGTGAAACCTTCTGAGCTGACTTTGCAAGTCAGCCACCTGAGCCAACAACCATCTCTCTGCACTGTCAACCACCTTCTGTACGCTGGCACACACTACACCTATCAAGATCTACTTCTACTTTTGCCTAAGATGGATCTCAGTCCAGAGGCCCCATCCTGTACTATCTAAATAAGGACCATCACTCATCATAGTCTAGAGTGGTCCCAGCTATCTCAACCCTCAACTCTTGGAAGTCATCGAGTGCATCTCCTAGTGGAGGAGGAACTATCAATGTGTGGTCCCTCTCTGGAGCCAAATGTCTATATCTTGATGGCATCTCTGGTATATCCTACACCATACCAAACTATCACAGGACATGAGAGAAGAACTGATACTCTATGACCTATAGATTATGCCAGATAAGCCATCTATCTTGGTGGGCCCATCATAGCCACTCGTCCAACTCAGGCCATGCAGGGCAATCCATGGAGGGGTGCCAAACAACATCTCTCGATCCAAGTGATGCAAATATAATGATGTAATGCTCAGTGTTCCTAGCATGAGTCTGGTTGTGGGTACCCTCAGAGGCCAGCATGCGGTGTAACACTGATGGTCAATGTATATGGTGGTGATGCATAGTGGAAGCTTCATAGGACGCTCGATTCAGATGTGGTTCCACCCTTATATTTGTAATAAAATACTGTAGTTGATGCCCTTACGACTACGCTTTATAATTTGGTATAGCTCCTTGTAGAGCTGGCATAATAGGGTGCTCCCCCAGGCTAATCATAGTGGCTCCTCTATAGAGCTCTGAATCACCCTCCAAGTAGTGGCTAACATGTTCCAAGGAATCCTCACACCCGAGGAGTCTAGAAGGACAATCTGCATAATAAAATGCATGAAGAGGGCCTCTCGTGCAGAAAATACATCATCACGATACCAGTCACTGATGTGCACCCCTTTGTGGTCAGTATCAACCTGTGCATCTACACTTTGGTCATTGAATATAGCATCAAAGACAAAATCCTTTGCTATGGAGGTAGAGGAGATGATAGCCTCACCATCGATGAGGATCCTAAAGATCCTATAGACATCCTCTAGAGTGATAGTCATCTCACTGGGAGGAAGGTGGAATGTGTTGGTCTGTGCATTCTAGTCTTGGGCCAATGCAGTAAGATAGGCTTGATCTACCCTAATGGTGGGTATATCCATGATGTAACCAAACCCTATAGCTCAAAACCAAGCTCGGTCGTCATCGAACAAAGCCTCGTGGAGAGTCTTCATAAGGTCAGGCTCCCGTGCTCTAGAAGTTAACTTCTAAAAACAAAAAACATAATGTAAGCTAAATTTGGCTAAGCAAAGCTAAATAAAATTAAAATTTTTAATTAGAAAACCTAGAGCTTAATGAGATAACATTAAATGCCTAATTAAATGACAAAAACAAAAAAAATCTAAAAATTTTGTAAAAATTTTTAAGGTTTACAAACCACGGGTCAACCCTGCAGTTTGAAGGCGGTACAATATGAACATTAGGATTTTTGAATCCTAAACACAAATGAAACCTATGGTCCCTAATTTGCCAATTGGGAACTGTGGCTACCAACTACGGTTTAGGAGAGTCATCGATTTTGAGTACCCTCCTAATCCACTAAAAGCAAAAAAATTAAAAACTAAGCTAACCTAGACTAGTGGGGTTCATTACCAACAGTTTAGTGAGGTTAATTTCATTTCTTATTGTGGTTCATTTTATTGGTATTGAGTGTGAGGTCTCAGTTTCGAGTTACCTTGCCTGCACCTCAACCTCGGCTAGTAGATGGTTGATCATGTTCTGCCATCAAGGTAGATGAATGTAATTGCGGTAGAGCTTGGCAGCATTTCGGATCAAGGAATGTTCTCTCTCTCAGAGCTCTCAAATTTCTAGTATTTGCAAGAAAATAATGAAAAATTTCAAATAGAAAAACATTTTATAGGTCCTCCTAGTCTCTGCGAACCATAGCTGACACTTGCGGTTCCAAAACTAGGGTTTTTCGCCCGCAGGTCTAACCCGTGGTTCAAAAAAAATGAAATATTAAACCGCATTTCGTACCCACATCCGTAGCTAGCAATAAATGCACTCAAAACCCATCGTGGGAAGGTCTAAAAAGATAAATTACTGACTTCCACCAAACAAAAATTCAAAATCAATGATTAAAATTACAAATTTGGTGATGTTAAAAGCACTAGGATCAATAAAATAAATGCAAAATTAAAACAAAAAAAAATCAAATAATGAAAAACCAAATGCGCCTCGTATTCAGTGATTTATCCTATAAAATCGGTGGTTGCAGCGACTTGCGATCCATGCAATCCAGCAAGATGAGTAAATCACCATAAGGACATTTGGGATAAAATTTTCATTTTTTTTATGATAACTTTTAGCAAATCATCAACAATATGATTCAACACAAGTCTAATTGCATTTGTATTATTTTGATTCACTAAGATGGCTATTGTAGCTTGATTGCTCGATGGGATAGATATGTGCAAATACTACTAAGAGTTGCAATCATAAGCTGAACTAGGCCTAGCCAAGGCATTAAAAGGCTCAAAACTAAAGTTGTTTAGGATCATTCATTATGGTCAAGTGATTTCATCGCTTCATATATTGTCATTACCCTCATCAACTCGTTGGTTGAGGTGTAGTCATAATTTCATGTCATAATCAAAGTCAACAGAAGATCCCAGAGATCATAGATCCCTTGATATTGTCAAAATTGCATTCGTTCTTGCGAATCATTTCTAACAGCTATCATAAGCTTCCCCTTTTGCTTGGGGCTAATAGCAAATATGAAATTTTATTTGTAACTCTCATCCTTCGATTATATAGGCCTAACTCCTATTGTATCACCAAAGCTACCCGAACGTCTGATGGCGAGTGCAAACTTTTCAAATGTAAGCTTTTCCAAGTTGGAAGCAATGATTCTAGGATGCACGTCCTTTTGCTGGACTTGGGGCATCTAATGTTGATCAGACTAATGATCATCATAGAACCTTCAACATCATTTCAGGATGTATATTTTTGCTCAGCATTGTTCGATCTCACAATGCATCTCAAAAGGGGCATCTATATACACCTAAAATGCATCATGTCGAGGGCGACTACTCATATGGACATGATACAAAACCATATGGAGGATCTTGGACAGAATCCAAGATAGAGCAGTGGTTCTAACCACTCAATTTAGGCATTTTGTCCTAATCAGGTTGAACCACAACCAAGATCTGTGGTCTCCAATCTAAACCACGTTTGATACCTATGGTCTGTAGTCTAGACCACTAACTGTGACCTGTGGTCTTAACTGAAGTTTAGTTAGGTCTTCCATTCGAGCCAAATTGGTTGGAATGGCAAAAATATCTAGAAGCAAGCAATTGAAAGATGGAAGATTCTAGAGGCTCCCATCCCAACTGTCCTAACCAACCTTCTTGGTCTTGGCTTCTCCATGAAGCTACCCCTGGCCCTAGGGACATGCTATAAATATCCCCTCCAAATGGGGTGAAATGAGATAGATTTAATTGATCAAGAAAGTAGCGAAGCCCTGTTAAATTCCATACTAAATCTGTGCATTTGAGAGCCCCTTTGCTATTCACCTAAAGACCAATTAGCCATGGATTCCCTAGGTGCCTAGGAGATTCAAGAAGCACAAATCCAAGAAAATGAAGGCCTATCATAGTGATTTGACCATCAAATATGTCAGAGGACAACAAAGGCAACCCTTGAACATCAATTTGGACAAGGAGGTCAAGCCCACTACCCCTAATTTTGAGGTCAAACCTATTAGAGGTCAAATTGTGGTTGTCAGCCGCGGTTCATAGTGCAGACCACCCACCATGGCTATGATTTGCAACAGATGATTGATCACTTTACTTGCTTTGCTTTTGACCGTATAGATTAGTTATATTAGTCTTTTTATAGGTTTAATTGCACTTTAGAGAAACTCTGACTGTAGGAATTAGTTATTTCATGTATTGTATTAAGTAGGATTATATTGGATCTTTTATTCAATTTATTGCTCCTAACTTGATATTTGATCCATGTATCATTTGCTTATTTATGTCCATCATGGTATAGTAAAATTCTTGATCTAATTAGAATAGTTTAAAGTCTTTATTTATGGTTTCTTGTTTTACTAGTTTTATGGCATTTGCATACATATTTCCTTAAAGGGCCTCATCGCGAGAGGCTATCAACCTTTTTAATCGTGTGTTGTTGTTTCTCGTTCATAGGGAGACAGGTGCAAGAGGATCTTACATCATAATCCTTCCACATCATGAAGAAGGGGGTCAACTCCACCCCAATGCAGTTTGTGACTAATCAATAGAGCACTATAAGTGCGCTTACCCTATTGAGGGCATTGACAATTGTAATATCAGTATCATCTTTCAAGTGACCCTAAGAGGGAATTTTTGTAATCAAAGCTCATTCATAGATTAATACAAGAAACATTATTTTTATGTTCAATTTATGTACTTGTGTCAATATTTATGCTTTCATGATGGTATAGATCAATACAGTAGCTAGGTTCACGCTCCATGATTAAGTCACAAGCCTAACCCATAACCATGCCAATTGCAAAGGTCAAGTTACTTTAGGGTTAAGTAAAGGTTAGACAAGTATTTGATGTCTTCTATGAAGAGCTCCTCATCCTCCTACTACTGTTGGTAGGGTTTGATGTCATAGTAAAATCCCCCATAGATGAAATTTGTTTGATTAGGCGGGATGCCTAGAGGTACTATATTACCTATGGGAAGATGGGGTTGAACCATGTCTTGCACCAACTCTATAGTAGGGGTAGTTGTAAAATTCCTAACCATGTAATCTCCTAATCTAGTGGAAGCCAAGTGCACTATGACCTAAGGTTGTAGATAGAAGAGTGATGAGAGTGAGACCTGATCTAATTCATCTTCTATCTCCTACGATAGCTCCTCATAATCTAGGCTAGGTATCTTATTTGTGAATATTGTGGATATGGTCAGCTAGACCTCATCAATAGGACTCTTCTTAGGGTTCCTTGGCAAAGGATCCGTAGTTCTAATGGGCATCGAAGGAGGTGTTTATGATGAGGATGGTATGGCATGCGATGATGAGGGGTTCAAGCCTTAGCTAGATTTATTCAGTTGGAAATCTAGGTGTGTTGATGGTAAGGTTGACTCGGGGAGCTGCTGCACCATATTACAATACTTGAAGGGCTCTAGGTCCTCAAGGATGACATGAACTTGCCATTCATGAGTTTACTTGAGGCATCGATGGAAGGGATGCACTTCATGTCCCTAATCCATGGTCTACCTAATAGGATATTGTATGTCATCTCACCCTCTAGTATATGGCACATCATTAGGATGGTCTTTTCTCCTACCTAAATTGGTAGGACAATCGCACCAACCGTTGAGCATATGGCATCATTAAACTCTCAAAGGGTGTATGTATATATGACAATATGGGATGCCATGAGCTTCAAGTGCTTGAGAGCTATCATGGTGATGATATTGCTAGAAGACCTGGTGTCTTTAACACTCTCTTATATGGTGTCCCATTTACACATGTGACAATGTGCAAGGGAGGGTCCACCATATCATTTTGAAATGATTTAATCTCATCTTCTTGAAATGTGATTACCAGTTCTATGCATTGTCGTACATGCCCCACAAAATTGTTGAAGGAGTTGGAATCCTAGGGTAGAATCTCTATGTCCTTAAGGATATCCATCAAAACTTCTCTATGAGGTTGTGATTGTTGAATTAGCTCATAGATGGAGAGCTAAGAATATATTTTTCTTAAGCTCTAGGCAAGCTTACTCTTAATGGTGGCCACGGGCCTAGGTGGAAGGTTCAGTAGAGGAGGCGGTAACTACTGTGACATCGAAGGGACATCACTCTGAGTCATAGGTGGTATGGATGGGCTTGGGTACCACCTATTCCTCGTGACAATACTAATCATGCCAACATACCCCTACTTAGGGGGGCATGGTGACCCTCATTCACCTAGGGCACTGGCTTGGCATGCTCTGCATGGGCAAGAAAGGGATCTTTAAATACCTCCATATGTTGGTTTTTTGGCATGATAGGGTTGTCTACTTGGAGGATATTCCTATCGATCATGTCCTGTACCAAGTTTTTAAACTTGTAACACATGTTCACATCATACCCATTTTGTCTATGAAATTTGCAATATAGGTCTTCTGTGTATCCTTTGGGCCTGGGTGCATTCGGGTTGATAGGTCAACTCTCAAGAAGATTGATCAAATTAGACACTAAGAGGTTCTCAAAAAACAAGTCCATAGACTCTGCAAGGGGTATGAACTACCACTTGGGATGGTACTATTAATTTTACCCTTAACTATTTTGGTTGTCCTTGGCATAGTTCTTGAGTGTGGCCTGATAATTGGGCTTTCGAGGCAACGAGGCTTGCATTGACCCCAAGACACTAATGACAACTTGATTCACTATTGTTGGCTTAGACTGTGCTGGGGTGCTCTTAGCATTCTCGTTCCACTCCTTGCGAGGCTTCACAATTTCTCCCTCTTGAATCTTAATTTCTTTAATGATCCTAGCATGAGCTAGGGCATCCTCAAGAGTGGGGTATTGTTGTAGCTGCAACAACAAGAATATTGGCTTCAGGCAGCTCTTGGAGAACATCCGAGTTAGCTTCGACATGGGGAGGAGATAAGGTAGCTTGGTGAGCAAGGCTTACCATATATTACCATAGTTTGTTATTAACTCATCATCATATTTTTTTTAACCCAGCTACGTCGGCCAGTGTTGCCTTCCTCTTGGTATTGAAGGTGAAGTATTCTAGGAATACATATGCAAGTTGGTCCAAGGTGTGGATGCTATGATTAGGGAGCTTGTAAAACAAATCCAAGGTGGGGCTCGAGAGGGTAGTCACAAATTTCCATAAAAGCAAAGCATCATCATCATGAATGTCGAAGCATTGGCCTAGAAATCTAGTGACATGCTCATGCGCATCTTCCTCTACCTTAAATGTAGCAAATTGAGGAAACTTAAATTTCTCTATATAGAGATGCACATGAATCGAAGGATGGATGGGCTAACTACATAGCTGGTGCATAGTGGGCTTTTGAGATCTTAACCTAGAGGTCTTATTTTCTACTAACTCTAGGCGCTCTAGCAACTCTTTATATAGGTCTGAGGACTTGATCTCCTTGTACTTTCTCACATCCTACAGTGGAGGTCTAGGATCTTCCATCCTATCATGGGGTGGTGGCCTATCACCCCCTACCTTGATAAGGTATTTCAAAATACTCTACTTCCAACTCATGCTCATTGTAGGCCCCATAAGGTGTTTCTTGAGCCGGTCTATAAAGAGGGGTATCCGCCCATTATGGGAACCCTGTATTTGGCCTGTGAGGTAAGTCTCGATCTGGCCTAGGAGGCCATGGAGGCAACATTGGATAAGGTCTTGGATAGCTCTCTTGAATGAGCATGTGTTTCCTCTGGTGGACTTCCTTCCTATGTGTCTTCATGGTAGGTACCCTCTCCCATAGATTCTTCTGGAATAGCCTGTTGGTGTGCCATTCAATTCTCTCTTTCTCAAGCTGATGTAAGCGGTCTAGTTGTTCTTTGTCCCATTGAATATTCTTGATTTGATCTTGGTATTCCATATACTTTGCAACTACTTGCTTTGTTTGTTCCACTGTGTGAAGCCTAGGGGACCTAGGGGTCTCACCTTGGGGTCAACCGTATTCAATATAATCAATGATATTTATCAGGCGCTTGCCTCGATCGAGGTTTGCCGCACTGACTTGAGGTTTGGGATGGAATATGTGCTCATTATACTCAACAGGTGTAGAGGCACATCGAGCATGCATGGAATACTGCTCCTAAGGAAAATCTAGGATTTCCTCATGCCTTCATGGATAAGGAAGGGTAGGGTGGAATTGGCTCACCCTAAGCGATGAGTGTCATACTCATCGGATTGTCTAAGTTATTATATCCTATCAAGTTGATGTACAAGAAAATTCATATCGACATGCTCTATCTAGTGTGTGAAGTCATGCTCTAGCCTATGAATATGCATGTCAGCCCTAACGAGTACACGAATGCATGGCACCGCTCTATCTATTAATGCCTCAATGCATTGTTGCCTTTCATCAAAGAAGACATGTGATGTATCACCATACCAGGAACACTCTCCCAAGTAATGCCCATCATCCCATGGGGTGTCCCATATAGGGCTCCCTCAAAGGTGTGGCTCATGCCCCATCATCTTTAGGTTGGGTTGAGTAGAGGCTCACCATGGAGGTATAACCAAGTCCCTAGGGCTCAAGCGGAGATGACTCATGTCTCCTAACCCACTCTTCATATCTTTCACCCATGATTGGGCTTGGCTGTGGGTGCACACCATCACGACTCTCTACCAAAACCTAGATGATTATCTTCTTTACAAATTCTTAATGAAATAGTAAACAAGAAAGGAAACACTCAATAATATAGATGGTTATCTATTTTAAGTTTTAGATGTGAAATTTTCTAAATTGTTCTGTGTATTTCAGATGTGTTGTTTGTAAATAATTACCTTGTGTCACATGTTTGAAATCTTGTTGGATGATAATCTTGTGTTTAATTGGCTTTCACCTATATGCTCACATATATAACCTAGTGATGAAATCCAGGTCATGTAATCCTACCTATAATGTGTGGTAATGAAGTCCATACATGGCCAGGGAGCACAGGTCCTACCAGTTCCTTACCCAGTTCACTCGTAGTCTGTGATATACCTCTTCGAAGAGAGATACATGTTATAACCCATGGGCTATGATGGATCTTGGAGCTGGTCTTGGAAAATAATAAGTTTCATGGGATTTGAGATGACATATGGAGAAGAAAGCCACCTCGTCAATTTCTACTAGTGGATGGTGATGAAATTCACCTCACTAGCATTCAAGTGTACCGTGGTGTGTGTGGTTCATTTTAACTTTAAATAAAGTAATCAAAGAATCATTTGATGATCATTCACTAAATGCATACATAATATGTGTTTTACTTTTATAAAGGTTAGTATATAAAAAAAATAACTCACGAATGTACCTAGAAATGCGGAAACCCTAAATTCTAGCCTACCCATTGGGTAGGCTACAAGCAAGCAATCCAAAGAGATGCATTCCTACTCTAAATTTGTTTTGATTTTTCTCATTTTATGTGTTTTTGTTATTTTGCATTTAATAAAAGAAAACTAACTTCTAACATTTCTAAACAAGAAAAATATGCGAGAAAAACCAAATAATAATAAATAAATAAAATAGTTTCTAAAAGTACAAATCAGAGATGGAAGATTTAGATGCCTACCTCATCACTGCAAAAACTTGCTATTTCTAGAATTCTACTTAGAAATACCTCTGGTTTCTATTCAATCTAGGGTGGGATGAATAGTAGGTCTATATTTTTTCCAGGGTGGGATGAATTTGCAATCATCCTAGGGTAGCATGAATAGCAGGTCAAAGTTTGTTTCAGTCTAGAACGAATAGCACCTACAACATAAAAAGATGAAAAAATGAGATCTAAAATTCACCTAAAGCACAAGGGACTAGCTCCCAACATGATTACCACTGAATTATGGAAAAATTGTGCACCAAATTATGATAAACAATGTGCATATCTATGTCCTATAATTTATGAGGATCAAATGAAAGCATGCAAGTAAGATGGAAAGATAACGAATAACATGAAATGATGTGAACTAAATCCACTTCTTATTAATTGAACTGAGAAAATCTAGGTTAAAAAATTTCCTCTTTGAGGGCTCAAAATGGATGATACAAATGTTTACAACTCAGGTGCCCAAGGATCAAAATCCTTCAAGAAATTTGGGTGCACATCCAATGTCTTTCCTTGTACCACAATCAAGGTGGGCGAGCCAAGGTTTCTGCCCCTTGTATATTTGATCTAGATATTTTATCCTCCTTCCCAATGCACTATAATAACCTTAACCTACACACAAGGAAACCAGAAACATCAAATAGCAAGTGCGTGTGGTGGAAAACATGTAATCCCCATAGGGGTCAAACGACGAGTAGTGATAAAATGTATCAAAACAACTCCAAATGACTTGAAATTATAGAGGTATGTAAAATGAGAGGTTGTGGGAAGATATCACAAGAAATTTAACCAAAATTACATCCGATGGGGCTTCGCAATTCAAGTGACCGTTCATAACCTACAAAACCCAAAGTAAACAATTTCTACCCCTACGCATATCCAAAATGCATGAAAATTGGATATAATACATAAAATGCTATTATAAGAAAACCCATTTGATAATATTTGCAATATCAATGATAGTTTAGGTTTTATTCTAGATGGTCGTCTGATACCTATGTGAGACCCTGTAAAACACTAAAAATGCAATATCTTGGCAAATATTGCTTAGAATAACATGAAATTTTGACAACAACATAATAATACCATGTAGAAAATAACCAATTAAAAATAGTAATAAAATAATACACACATTTTTATTCATCACAGGGTGGGACGAATAGGACTGCCACAAATTGGGGGGTTCTCGAGGGTGGGAAGCACCAATTCCACTAAGTATTGATTCAAAACACTATGGGATGTGTTGTAATTAAATTTGGTGAGTAAATTCACTCATATGATTCAGTTTTGTAAAAAATTGTGTCTCCTAGTTCACTCGCAAATCTCCTTCGCTAGGGAGATATTTCGAGGGAAAAATGGGCACAAAATGGTGGAAGGAAATATTGGCAGCACTTCATCGCTTTGTCCTCAAAAAATCCTCTCATTTTGTATGGAAAATACATCCACTTTATAGCCAAAGGAGGCTCATGGGTCAAAAGGCATGCGAGGGCTTGCGAGGCAAGAAGCACCACTTGGCCACCAAGGTGACATGCGTTGGAGGGGGAAGAGAATCTCCCAATTTGGCCTTCCTTATGGAGAAAGTCTTTAAGTTGCTACATGCTCTGAATTGTAGGCATTGGCAGATAGAAAATGTAACTATTTTCAGGCACCATTTGTCCTGATTTGACTTTTTTTTGATCAAAACTACTACTCGCCCCACTCTGGGATGAATGCTGCTATTCGCCCCAGGGTGGGACAAATAGGTTTTGCATTCATCCCAAGGTGGAACTAATAGAATCAGGGTGTCCAAAGGTCCCAAAAGTGACCTATAACCTTTCAAAACCTTGTGCAAAGTGGTTAGAACCACTGTATGCCTCTTGAGGGCTACCCTAGGGGCCTTGGTGTGTCATGAAGTTGTTGCTTATGGTAGCATAATTAGATTGACCATATTTTAGTGTCTATAGTGACTTAATTATCAAATGAAATACCTAAATTTATATGAGTAGAAGACCTGTGACCAAATCCTTCACTAGAGCTAATCAACAAAATTTGGTACCACCTTTGAATCTAAGGTAAAGAAGGAGAAACCAACAACACAATAGATCAACCATGGCCCATTAGCCTCCTTGAATATTTTTAGCATGGAATGATAGTTCCATATGATACATGGGACCCAAATAGGGCAACCATGGTCCATGAGCCTGCTAGAAGCTTTTTAGCATGGAATGATAGTTTCATCTGACACATGGGACACAATTCCTACCTTAGCTCTCAAATATTTACCATACTTCTCAAGAGAATATGTTACTCCAATAAAATATTTATAGCACTTGTTAAGCTTATGTATTGTATATTTTATTAAAAATCAAGATATAGCCTTGAGTCTATTGGTAGCTTCTTTTAAAGGGAAATCTTGATAATGGTACCTCAGTCTCATTCCATGATCAATCAAAAGTTGGGACCAATTGATAGAGCTCATGGTAAAGTAGCTTGGAAAAAAGGTAGATGGAGCATACCTCCTATAACAACTCATAACTATTGAGAGGGTACCTATAGAGAGAATGAATAATTTCAACATATAATTCCACAAGACTTGTAAA
Organism: Wollemia nobilis; assembly: GCA_028583015.1. Taxonomy (NCBI): domain Eukaryota; kingdom Viridiplantae; phylum Streptophyta; class Pinopsida; order Araucariales; family Araucariaceae; genus Wollemia; species Wollemia nobilis. The sequence continues at coordinate 847,695 of JAQPPZ010008116.1, forward strand.
AGGATCCTTAAAGAGATTTGGCCACCTCTAGGTATGATATTCATTTAATTTATAAAGTCTTTAAATTCTAAGATTGTCATGATGGTAAAGTCTATACGTGGTAATTCACTATAAAAATATTATAGGATAGCCATCCAAATTGAAAAGTACCTAATACAAATAGGAAGGCTATCTCCTAGACTATCTATGCAATTGTTTCCTCCATTCAATACCCATGCCATTACTCTCCAACCATACAAACACCACCAATTTGGTTCATCCTATCATATATCAAGAACAAAATTAAACTTCCTCTCCCCTATGTGCTAAGATGGAAAAAATATTCAAAACTATGAGAATCCTTACTAATGAAGTCATAGCACTCAAAATGTAGTAAAACACCTAATTTTTTCCTATCAAAGTTATCCAAAATATTCCTTCCAATAGGGAAACCCAATATTTTTATTACCACCAACTAGATATCATAAGTCTCTATTTTCATCCAATAAGAATCCTGGTCGTCCCTAGGCCTTGAATTAGTGGATAGTACCTATATCATTTGCAACTCACCAAGTTCCTGCAAGCTTAGCTAGGGACCTGGTGGCCACACAAAATAACTATGTTGAAGATTCTAGTGGCTGGTACCATCCTACTCTTGACTATCCTCCCTTTGATTGTTTTGTCAAAATGGAAAGTTAGGGCATCGAGACTTCCTCTTTCAACTATAAATATATTTATACTTCTCACTCAAAAGTCTTGATGACAAGTCAAGAACCTATCACCTAGTCTCCAACAACACTATCAATTGTTGACGCATCAACTCAGAGCAGACATTGGTTACCTAGTGTAACAACCCTACTTGGTAGAACTTATTATTGATAAAGAATTATGTATTGGTGTGAATGTTTAATTGCATAACTTAATTGTATGATGTCAATATGATTGGTCAATTACACTTTGTGCTTGGAACATGTTACTGCTAATGTATTTATAGGTGTAGGACTAGGTGCTCTCAATGGTGGGATCATATGGGTGAACAACCTAAATTAAGAGATGATTTAGAAAATGGTGTTGATAACTTGCTCATCTATAACTCAAAGTAACAAAATACACTTCATATAGATGCATTGCATTATACTTATTTCATGTTCATGCCATTGGGTTAAGAAGTTGCTTGTGCAATGAGTCTCCTTAATAGGTTGGTGATAACATTAGACTATCATAAAATGGGGATGCCTACTTAAGGATAAAACAATGGTATGTAATATTATTGATGTGAATGACATATATGTTTTTTTATGGTATGCTTAGATTTATGGTGAAGTATTATTAAATTATTAATTTTATTGGTAACATTACTACTTGATAATATTAGTATCAATGCTAATGATTAATATTGGTAATTGAAAACTAATGAAATAAATTATTAAATTAGTTCATAAGGAGACTTTAATTATTGTGTTGTTTTATCCTAATGATAAAGCATTAGGAGATATTACATTATGGGTTTGAAAAGCATTAAAGAACTAGCAATCCATTCCCTTTTTATTCCTTAAGTGTGTGAATATTAGAATGATCTAAAGAGAATGTTACAAGATGAAATGACCAACTCAAAGGAGGTTCGAATGAAGAACATTAAGTTCTTGATGAAACTTACCCAACCAAAAACTATGCACCCATCTACTATATTACGTCGTATTCATTCATTCAAAGCATAAAATAACACAATTGCATAGATTCAACAAAATTGATTTCCTTGTATTAATATTTATAAAGAATCTTGGTTACAATTATGCCCCTCTTAGGGTCACCCAAATGATGATACAATTAATACAATGCCAAATCCCTCAATAGGGTAGGTGCACTAATAATGCTTTTCACTTGGTCACAAACTGCTCTAGGGTGGAGGTGCCCTCTTCTTTGCGATGGGGAAGGAACTTGATGGTTGGTTCTCCTTTGAAACTATTTCCTGTGGTCAAGAAACAACATAGAAGTGTCAAAAAGATAGGCAGCCTCTTATGATGAGTCCCTTTTAAGAAAATTGCATAATGACACCATTAAACATGCATAATCAAGAAAACATGAAAAGTGCTAAACTATGAAAATTGAATCAAGATTCATATAATAGCATAAATAAAGACAGCAGCTACACTATGCATGGATCAAATATGTAAAATGAAGCATAAACATGCATAAAGAACCCATTAATGTCCTAATTGAAGCATAACATAAAGAAACTAATCTAACCTAGTTATATCGGTCAGAAATATGCTAAACTGCATTTAAACCATGAAAAAAACCAATCTAAGCTAATTAACTAGGCAAAAATGAAAAGGGAAAGGTGGTGATACCCCTACTGCAAATCGTAGCTCTGGTGAGTGGTCTACACTGTAAACCATGGTTAGCACTTTGATGGGTTTGCCCTCAATTCCAATGGCAGTGGGTTTGACATCCTTGCCCAAATTGATTTTCAATGGTTGTTGTCGGTATCCTCATACTGATTTGGCAGTTGATTTGGTATGAAGGGGCTTCGTTTACCTGGATTTGCATTTCTTGGCTCTTCTAGGCTTCTAGATCTTCCATGGCAAGTTGATATTTGGGTGAATAGCAAAGCGGCCTTCTCAAATGCACAAATTTAGTATGCAATTCGATAGGGCTTCGCTGCTCGCTTGATCAATCAATTTTATATTGATAATTCGACAATGCTTCGCTATTCAAATCATCTATATCCTCTACCCAAATTGAAGGTGTGTTTATAGGATGCCCTAGGACTGGGGGTGGCTTCCTAGATAAACCAAGATCAATAAGAGGTGGTTAGGATAGTTGGAATGGAAGCCTCTGGAATCTTTCATCCATTAACCACCTTCTTCTATATCAAATGGTCATTCAAACTAATTTGGCTTAGATTTAAGGCCAACTGAACTCCAGTTTAGACTGCAGGTCACAACTACAGTCTAGACTATAAACTGTAGGTCTCAACCATGGTTTAGCCTGTAAACCATAAATCTGGGCTACGGTTCAGGTTGATTAGGCCAAGGAGCCCAAATTGAATGGTTAGAACCATTGTTCTATCTTGGAGTCTATCCAAGATCCTCCATATGGTCTTGTAGTATGTCCATATGAGTGGTCACCCTCGACATGACATGTTTTAGGTGTCTGCAAATGCCCCTTTTGAGATGTTTTATGAGATTGAACGATGTTGAGCAAAAATATACCTCCTAAAATGATGTCGAAGGTTCTATGATGATCATTAGCCAGATCAACATTAGATTCCCTAGGTCCTACAAAAGAACGTGCATCCTGGAATCATTGCTTCCAACTCTTTGGAGGCTTAAACTTGAAAAGCTTGTGCCCTTCTCATCTCATTCGGTGTAGCTGTGCATTCCATAGGTATCTTCTAACCCATAGATCTGAAAGGTAGAGAACAACAAGAAAAATCATATTTGTTATTTACCCCAAGAAAAGGGGTAAGCTTATGATAGCTATTGACAATGATTCACAAGGATGAATGTAATTTTGACAAGATCAAGGGATCTACGATTTTAGGGATCTTCTGTTGATTTTGATTATGATTTGATATTATGACTACCCCCTCAAGCGATGAGTCAATGAGGGTAATGACAATGATTAAAGTGACGATGTCGCTTGACCACCATGGATGATCTAAACAAATTTAGATTTGAGCAAATTAATGCCTTGGCTAGGCCTAGTTTAGCTTTTAATTTCAACTATTAATAGTATTTGCACATTTCTATCCCATGGAGCAGTCAGGCTATAATAGCTATCTTAGGGAGTCAAATTGATACAAATCCAGTCAAATTTGTGTTGAATCAAATTATCAATAATTTGTTGAAAAGGTGTCATAGGAGAAATGACATGCAATGCCTCGTTCTCATGGAGCAGTCCGATTGCAAAGACCTTCTTAAGGATTGAAAAGAAGCATATTAGATCAATGATGACAATTTTACCCCAAATATCCTTATGGTAATTTACTCATCTTGTCGGATTGCATTGATCGCAAGTCGTTGCAACCTCCAAGTGTATAGGGTAAATTACTGAATACGAGGCGCATTTGGTGTTTTTAATTATTTGAAATTTTTGAATATTTTGAATTATGCATTGAGTTTATTTATTTTTCTGGGAGGTGTATCACTCTATGAAAATATTATCATAGTGACGACCTCGGTTGAATGTACTTTATAATCTCTGCCATATTTTTTATTTTTATTGTATCTCAGTGCTTTATTATCACCAAATTTCCAAATTGATTGCTTTTATTGAGTTTTGATCCCCTGGGATGCATTAGTTTATCTTTTTAACCCTTCCCATGGTGGGATTTTATTAAACTGCTTGCTAATTGCAAACCGCAGCTAGGGTCTACGGTTCCCATTTGCAATTTTGGGAACCACGACTAGGGCCTACGGTCCACATGGAATATGAGAAGCTTATAAAAATTCTAAATTTCAAATTTCTCTCATTATTTCTTGACAATGACTTTCAATCTAGAGCTATGACAGTGACAACTGAGAAATTGACCTGCATCTTACTAAACTCTTCACTCACATCGACACACAACACGATGGCAGAGCGCGGGTAAGCTTCCTCTAGCTGCGGTGCACGAGGCAAGGGCAAGGTAATCTAAAACCAAGACCTCGCATCCATTACCAATAAAATGAACCAAAATAAATCATTCATAAATCAATCACACTAAATTGTTGGCAATGAACCCCACCTTAGGCTAGGTTAGCTTAGGATTGCTATTTTTTAATTTTTTTTTTTTTTTTTTTTTTGCGGTATTAGACCGGACGAGATCTCAGTTGGAGACCATAGGTACTAGATGTGGTTTCCAATTTATCAATTGGGGACCATAGCTGCCAGCTATAGTCAACATTCAAAATTCCAATGATCAATTTTTGATCGCATGCGACAGGGTTGATCCGCGGTTCACAAACTTCACAAAAAAATAATAAATTTTTTAATTTTTCTAATGTTTAATAGGAAATTAATGTCTTTTAATGCATTTTTGATCTTTTTGAGTGAAATTTTGATTTTTAGGCCTACATGATGACATGTTTTTGCAATTTTATCAAAATTTTAGATGTTTTTATCGATTTTGAGGCCGTTTTTAAATGTTTTTGCTTGTTTTAATTCGATTTTTCTTATATTATGATTTCTATTTTAGAGGTTGACCTCTAGATCTTGAGAGCCTGACATCCTTAAGAATCTCCATGGAGAGCTCACTCTCGAGGAGCAAGAATAGTTTAGAGCTGTTGGCTTTAGCTACGTATTGGATCTGCCCACTATCAGGGTAGATCAGACCTATTTGACTATGTTGGCCCAGTGTTGGAATGCACGGACCAACAAATTTCACCTACCTATAGGTGAAATGAAGGTGACTCTAGAGGATTTCTATAGGATCTCCATTTATGGTGATGCCAGCATCTCGTCTACTTCTAGGTATAAGGAGTTTGTATTTGATGTTATCTTCGACACCAAGAGGGAGGAGGCTCAGTGCAACATTGACCATGGAGGGGTTCATATCAGCTATTGGCAGGGGAAAAATGTCTTCTCCGTATGCTAGGTCATATTTATACACCTGGTTGTGAAAGTTGTGCTTCTAGACTCCTCGCACTTGAGGATTCCCTATAACCTCCTAGCCACTATGCATAGAGTTGTTTAGAGCACCATCCATCGACCACTATGACTAGCCTGGGGGAGCACCCTGCTCTACCAGTTATATCAAGAGCTCTATCAAATTATAGACTAGAACCATCAAGGGATCAGTTGCAATCTACTTCTTTAGATTTAGGGCTGACATCATATCAGGATAGAGTATCTTGGGGAGCTACCACTGCATATCATGAAGATAGACGATGCTCACCAGTGCTATGCTGCCTACTAGCCTCGAGAGGAGGAGGGGTTCAAAAGTATGACCCATGCTGGTGACGTCCAACATTATATCACATGGTTTGCAAGACTCAACCTGGATGACATCAATTGGTGGCTGTACATGGAGTGCCCTGACTAGATTGAGGTCGATGAGTGGCTTCGATAGGCTCATCAGGATAGATGGCTACTCAATTGAAATACTGATATTAGAGAGTACCAGTTTATTCTTACATCCTACAATAGTTCAGCCTAGTGTAGGATATTCTAGATATCCCCTTCATCTACAAGTGCTTGGATTTAGAGACACACCTACCATGGATCCAACCTTTGACTCTAGGGGACGAGCCAAAATATTTCTAGGAGACTAGAGTTGACTAGTTTGTTACCACTCCAGCATACAATAGATGGTGGTCGATGCTACGGTGGCATGGATCAAGACCTCTAGGCAGAGTTGATGATCATATAGAGCTAGCAATGGATCTTGATAGGTTTAGGGTGCACCAACGGATAGAGGGTAGATATGGTACAAAGGCCACCATCGAGGAGGCACCCATGGATGACCCAGATGATGAGGCTCCAGAGGAGGGTGAGGTTCCTCCTGAAAGTGTAGAGGGGTTGCTCTTAGCTTAGGTTGCTAACTTTTAGAGTTAGCTTGGTAGATATCAGACTCAATAGCATGAGTGATACACTACCATCATCACTCTAAAGGTGAAGCTAGCTAACCGAGATAGGCATCTAGCTAAGGCATAGGAGGAGATCACTAGTCTCACAAAGTGAGCTATAGCAGTAGAGGCTCAAGTCCAAGAGCTCACTAGCACCCACAATGTAGCAGTGGCACAGTGGGATGAGGCAATGGTAGAGAGGGACCTGCTTAGGCTACATATGGGAGACCCTCTATCCTCTGAGGTTGTCATGGGGTCACCAGCCACTCCACTAGTCACAAGTGTGGATCCTATGGCAGAGATCACACGACTCACTTCTCTCATAGAGGAGATAAATGATCGATTGGATGTGAGGGTAGCTTGCATCCCTTATCTAGAGGGCTTCATCGAGCTGAGGGGCTTACAGGTTCTAGAGGACAGGCAGGCTATAGGATTACAGAGGACCAAGACCAAGACTACAGGTAGTCCTCAGTGAGTTCCAGTAATCGAACTCATAGGACCGAGCGGACTCACCAATCTTCTAGCACACACTGAGCCAACTCTCGCAGGAGCCATAATGATACAGGCAGTGAATCATAGGCTAGGGGTACAAGTCCTTCTTTGTACATATTTTATGATATATGTATTGTACTATTTTTGAGTGTAATGTCAAGGAGCTACATAGTTGTAGCCTGCGGGCATTTTTGTACTCTCCATGTACTCTGAGACACATATTTATATATGATATGATCATTATCATTTTATGGCTCATTATTATGTACTCATTTATTTTTTATTTTATGTTTATGTGATGCACATGGATGCAATGCTTATGTTATGTAGATGCTATATGATGTGATGTATGGATGACATGCACTAGATAGCTATTTTATTTATGATGATGATATGCAGTGATCTAGATGCTTATATGTGTTTTTTATGATGGATGCATATGGATGCAATATTTTTCTCTTAATGCATATTTGATATTGCTTTATTGTATGCATTAATGTATGTAATGATTTATTTACATGATGCTAATCTAATGTAAATGAACCTGTATGCTTTAATCACTTAAAACATAAGGAATAAATGCATATATGTTTATCAATCTAATGGATGACACCACAGAATGTATAAAAATCATGAATGTAATTGAGAATCCTTAAAATAAGAATTTAATCAATTAATCACCCATATATGAAATGCAATGAATGCAGTGCTATGATGCGAATGATATAATATGTCATTCAATTTTCTTTTGTAAAATTTGTAAGATATGCACGATATAGTCAGTGGTCGTCTAAATATTATTTCTAATATCCATATGATATCTATTCTATATTTTGATTGTGCTTTATATAATGATGTATCATGAATTTGATACTGTGCAATTTGATGATTTATATGGTTGCGATATTTGCCATTTTGTTGCTATGGGAGAAATTTTTTAGGTTTTCCATGAGACTCAAACACCCTAATAGACTTATCATAAGTTGCATACTAATCACACTAGACTTTTGAGATAAAAGTCTTTTGTTAGGATAGACCCTAACTATTAATTATACCTATGTGTGCACATGATTATTTTAAGATAAGACACGAGCATTCCTCGATGTCAGGCAGGATTATTTTAGCCCATTGCTAAGATAAGGATTCTACAAATGTCTTATCTAATATCAAGTTTAGATTTTAGTTGGACTAAGCCACTAAGCAATGTATGACACCTGACTCTAGCTCTTCCACATTCAAACATTGGTCTTATTCATAAGTGAGGTGCTAATGTGTCAGACATATCGTCATGCGTAAGGTATAGTAGTGCCGACAATTATAGGGATTAAGACTCATTCCTTTCTATCCTTCAATTTTTGGATACTTGCTCATATGTAGTGAAGCAAGGGAGTCAATTCCATCTTCATTTTGAACTGTATTTGGATCTTCATTTGATCTCTCTTCAAACTGGATTTTGGATTTTCATTTGATCTCCGATCAAACTTTAATTTATGATCTTCATTTGATCTTCACTTTGACCTTTGATTTAAGTCTATTTTCTGATATTCAATCGATCTTCACTTTGAAATTTTATTTAACTTTGTATCTGATCTTCACTCGATCTTCACTTTTCGACATTTACGTTTGATAATTTTCTTCAAAAAATTTCCTTTGGGGGAATTTACTTGGGAAAACTATTTTTGGTATATCGATTAAGAATATCGATCTTATGATATCAATATGATATATCACTCTCGGGGGTTGATCTATGATATTGATCTAGGGTATCAATAATGAGGATTGATGTGGGATATCACTTTGAGATATTGCTCATTTTATCGTAAGGGATTCTGAATAGGGAACTAACTTGTCCTTTTTCCAACTGCCAACATTTCCCATACCGTTCACACAAATGGACAAGCAAGAATAACTCTTTTTTCTTAAGGATACCCGGTCTTGCTTCACAGATTTCATCTTCCCCTAGTCCTTTTTAGGATTGTTTAAATTTGTTGATTAGTGATAGACTTATGATATGCTAAGGGCTATACTAACTGAACCTTAGCTACAAAAGCAAAGCAATATTTCTACCAACTCTTGATAAGACCACTAGGTATGGCTGAATGACCAGAAAACCCTAGTATATCTCCATAGAAATATGACAGGTTGTGTTGACAAACACAATTACTCACATGAATGATGGATCATGATAAATGCAAAGATGCATGATTTAAACACAAACGTGGTATAATTTGTAAGACTAAAAAATATAATCCCTCTGACTACAGAATGCAATGGATGACGAATGCCTATATGCAATGTAGTAATGTAGTGAATGCATGTGTAAATGCAAAATGACAATGCAAAATTCAAATGCAAATGCAAATTTAAATTTTTTTATTATATGTTTTACCAATTTTTTTTTGGTTTTTATTGATTTAATAATTTTTATAGGTTTTTGACCCTCATAATTGACAAAACGACGAGTACATGCCTCTGGAGCCTTTATATTGACCAAGCAATTTTTAAAGAATCCTTGGAGATTTTAGGATTGACCAAAGGAATTATGGGTACCTTTGGGGCGTTTTGGGATGACCAAGCGATTTTGAGAATCCTTGGATCCTTTGGCATTGACCAAGTAGTTTTTTAGAAACATCTTGGTGCCTTTTGAATTTGACCAAAGGGATTACAGATGCCTTTGAAGCTTTTTAGGCTGATTGAGAAATTATAAGAAAATCCTTGAGGCTTTTAACTAACACGACCAAGTAGTTTTAGGAACCCTTAGAGCCTTTTGGGATGACCGAGTGGTTTTAAACAAACCCTTATATCTTTTGAGGTTGACCAAAAGGGATTACAGATGCCTTTGGAGCTTTTTGATTGACCAAACCACTGATGAGAGTGTTTGGAACTTTTTAGGATGACCAAGCAGTTACAAGTGACTCTCAGAGCCTTTTACTATGCTCTTCAAGCATAAAACACCTTAAGATATATGATTTTGAGAGGTTCAGGTTCTTCAAAACCCCCTAGAAATGTTAGGTGATAGGTACCCAGGCCAATATTTTTAGATATGATGTAATGTCCTAGCCAATTAGCCATGAATTTGTCCTGCATAGCTGGCGGTAAATTAGAGTTCTATTTGTTTTCTTTCAAGACAAGATCCCCAACTTCAAAGTCTCTTTGGTGCACTTTGATATTGTAAGATCATTTTAGTCATTCCTAATAATCATGAAGATGCTCCAGGGCATTCACGCGACGTTCATTAAGTAGTGTCAGTTGATCCAATCGAGCTTGTTGTGCAGTGTCATCATCAATGAACTCTTTCAATGTGACGTGCAGTGTTGGAATTTCTAATTCCAAGGGTATAATGGCCTCAGTGCCATATACTAGTGAGAACGGTGTTGCCCTAGTGGGCGTTCGAATACTAGTTTTGTAAGCCCATAATGCAAGGGGCAACTGGATATGCCAGTCCTTGTGGTTTTCTTGTATCATCATTTTCAAGATAGCTACCACTATATTATTTGAAGCTTGAGCCCACCCGTTTGCTTGCATATAGTATGGAGTCATAAAACTATGTTTGATTCAATATTTAGATGTCAAAGCTCTCACAATTTTGTTCTTGAAAGATGTTCCATTATCCAATATTATTTTGGATGGAATCCCAAAATGACTTATGATATGCTCTAGTATAAACTCTACTATATGAGCTCCAGTTGTCATTATTAAAGGTATTGCTACCATGATTATGAATGTATGTCGGCCTGATGATGAGGGAGAGATATTTCCTATAAGATCTAGTCCCCACTGAGCAAATGGCTAATCCGATTGGATGGGATGTAATGCCTACGATGGCAAGTGCATAAGATTAGCATGATTCTGGCATTTAATATATTTCTTGACATACACATTGCACTCCTTCTCCATAGTGGGCCAATAATAGCCCATTCAAAGGATGAACTTGATTATGGTCATGCCACTGAAATTTCCACCACACATACCATCATGATCCTATGAAATTACCCATGATGTGTCTTGGCTCTCTAAGAAATAGAGGATAACTCCATCGTAGCTTCATCGGTACAAGATGTCTCCTATTAAGACATATTTGGACACTTTCTATTTAAATGTACACTTTGCAGCATGCAGCAATCCCTCTGGGATTATACTAAGCTTTAGGAAGTCTTTAATTTGTGACATCCAATTTTGATAAATCTCAACTTCGACTACTAAGACGACTTGCTCCCCTTGCATATTTACCTTTGCAAATGCAAACTCAGAAACAACTTTATGGTGAATGGTAGTACCACTTCCCATGGGACTCTGAGAGGTTAATGACCCCCATGGTGCCTTCTTAAGAAAGTCTTCCTCTTTGTAGAACCATTCAGCTTGTGGTTCTACATTGACCATGTTAATTGATTCTCTATTATCATAGGCTGCATGCTCTACTACTGGATGTGAGAGTGTCTTGACATGGATAGTAGTGAAATTAGCATATGGATTCTGAAGGATTAAATATCCCAAAGATTCCATGGTGTCTGCAAACCTATTTGATGATTGAGAGATTGCCTCAATGTCATACCATTCAAATTTGGCCAAATATGTATCACCTAGATCTTTATAGGCTTTTAGTATGGGACATCGACATTGAAAATCCCCTTGAATTGATTTACTATGAGAAAGGAGTCACCAAAGATGTTCAATATTTTAATATTCATCGTGACGATTGTATGGAGGCCCAAAAATAGGGCTTCATACTCAGCATTATTGTTGGTACATGGAAAATCCAACTTGAATGACAAGGGCATTGGATCTCCTTATGGTATGAAGAGCACTATTTCAGCATCACCACCTTGTTCGCACTTTGAATCATCGAAGAAAAGAGTCATATCAGCATTGTTATCTAGTTCTTCAAGATTAGGAGCTTCAGATATGATGAAGACTGCATCGTCCAAAAGCTCAATTGTTAGAGGCCTACTATTTGATAGTGGCACCTTAGCTAATTGATTTTCTATGACCTATCCCTTAATGGACTTCTGGCTTATGAATTCTAGATCAAATTTTGTCAATAGCATGATCCACTTCGTAGTACGCGTGTTGTAATAAGTCTTACTCTTCATGTACTACAAAGGATTATGTTTGGATATAACATACATCGTATAACTTAACATATAATTTCGCAATTTATTGGTAGCGAACACTACTTCTAAACACAATTTTTCCACATATGCATACCCAAGCTCATAGCTCACCAAGGTTCAACTAATGTAATATATGGCCTGTTCTATACCTTGCACGTTATTTTGGGCTAACATGGTTCCCAATGCAAAGTTAGTTGCCGATATATATAGTAGAAAAGGCACCTCTAGCCTTGGTGGAGCTAGCATTGGCGGTGTCGCTAGGTATTGCTTTATCTCAGTGAAGGCTACCTTGTAGTCCTCATCCTAGTTGAATGGGACCTCCTTATGTAGCAGTCAATTCATGGGTCGATATTTATCCAATAGTTGGGTGATAAATCACTTTATCAAGGCTACCTTGCCCTGAAGGCTCCTTAATTCCTTAATATTGGTGGGAGGATGCATTTCCAAAATGGCCTTGACATTCGCTGGGTCTACTTTGATTCCTCTCTTAGAGATGATGAATCCTAGTAATTTTTTAGAAGTTACACCAAATACGCACTTCTTAGAATTTAGCCTGACATTATGCTTTATCAGGAAATTGAAGACTTTCCTTTAGACCTCTGCATGCTCTTCTCACAACAATGACTTGGCTAACAAATCATCGATTTAATCTTCAATAATTTTGTGGATATAGTCATGAAAAATGTATGTCATGGCCCACTGATATGTGGCACAAGCATTTTTTAGGCCGAATGGCATAACTTTGTAGCAAAATGTTCTCCATGGTGTTATAAACATGATTTTATGCTGGTCTTCAGGTTTTATCCGAATTTGATTATAACTAAAAAAACCTTCCATTAAGGAGAGCATTTCATGACCTATAGTTGCATCTATGAAAGCATCAATATTGGGCAATAAAAATGAATCTTTGGGTGTTGCCTTATTTAGGTCTCTAAAATCCATGCAAATATGGATTCTTCCATCGAGTTTTTCCATGAGTACCATATTGGACACCCATTCTAGATAATCAATGGAGATCACAAATTCCACATCCAACAGCTTTTATAGCTCGTCTTTCACCATTAAGGCTACTGTTGGGTGCATTTTCTAAGTTTTTGTTTGATCAACTTCTTCATGAGATCTAGCGAATGGTTATGCGTAACCAATTTTGGGTCAAGACCTAGCATATCCTTGTACAACTAAGAAAATAAATTTGGTCTCTCTTTCAGCAGAGGGATGAGGGTGGCCCACTCATTTGGAGTGAGACTCTCTCCAAATTTAATCTCCTTTGCACTAGCGAGATCATTATTGATATCCACCTCAAAGGTTTCCTCTATCGACATATGAAATCCCTCCTCAAGCTAGTGAGGCATAGGAATAATATGAATGTCATCAACCGGGTTGATCAGTTTCACGTTGGAAGAATTTTTTGCATGATAAACATCATATGCATAGCCTAGCACAAAATGAAAAGGTTGCAATATTTATTCTTTGGTGAAGAAATCCTCAGGCTTAATGGGTGAATCAGTGTGGTCCCAGTCGATAGCATCTTTGTTAAGATACAACATTTTAGATAGATTTGTTGGATTGTGGAGTGGAGTGGTCAAATCAATGGAGACCATGTTTATGAAATGGAATTGATCTCCAGGACCACACGGAATGACCTCTACAAAATTTGCATAATCCTCATACCCACGATCTGGCTCTAATGGCACAGACACAAAAGGGTCTTCCCTATGAGGGCTATGAATAATCGGATCCTCCCTATGCACTGCATGTAAAATAGGATCATTTGGCTCATAGAGCTCCATGTAGGTTAGTGAGAGGGGATTAACCAACCGATGGATTTGATCTAGGTTTAACCATCTTGCTCTCAGATGTGGACCAACATGTAGCTACCGATAGACCTCATCAATATCAATGGGTTGATGATGATAACACAAATAAGGAGGACCAAGTTAGGCCCTCTCTATCTCGTCTTCTTCATTGATGTCATAATAGAATCCTTCACTCACCCCCATTATTGGAAGGCGATCCTGCAAATTAGGTCCCATGAATCTTACCTCTTGTATGTTATCGCAACTATCTGGGAAAATCGGATAATTATACCTCATGTACAATGCTACCAAGAAAACTGACTCGATCTCCTCCCTTGAATGATCAATATTGGGAAGGATATCTTTGGTATCCTGTATCGAATCAATAAGCAATAGATGATGCACATATAAAGGCCTTACATAAGAACCTTTGACTTCATCCTTAGATTCATCATCATTTGAGGATTCTTCATCTGCGTCATAGCCTGGTCCACTCATATCAAATGTGGACTCTGCTCCATCTTCATTAAAAATATCTCCTAGCTCGATATCACTTGCAGTAGTGGGGTTATACCCCTGCACGTATGTGTCATTGACTACATCACAGGTTTGGTGTCCCAGGTGATCTTTGGGGTTCATTTCTATCTCAGTTTGCTCAAAGAGCCCTTCACAATGATCTTTGAGTGGCTCAATGGTGATGATAGATATCATAGGGTGATTCCTCCAAAATTTGGAAGGATCTATATGATATGGATTAAAATCCACATCATCTACCATACTGAGATACAGACGATCTAGGGATGCTGCAAGCAAATCATCCTACCCCCGTATCTGTAACCCTAGACCAAATATATCAATGACTAACTGATAATGAGGTTCCAATGGAGTCCTCCTTGTTCAAAGAGACCAAGGTCGTATCCATGACAATGATATAGCTCAAAAATATGCATGGCATACTCCAGATTGGATAGATAACAAATTTTTACTATGAAATATTCCTCGTCATCTTCATCCATGGGCTCTTGTGTTAGAAGTTGGTCTAGACCTGCATAGATGAATTTAATCTGGTTAGGCGACTCTCCTAATGGAACCACCAATCCAATAGGATAACGATGAGCATATGGTTGACCCATTTCTTATGATGTCTTAAAAATTGGTTTGAAGGTCACATTTTACACAAGGTACTTGCCTAATCTGGTGTTAGTGAGATGTACCATCACCCATGGTGTGGATTAACCTGTTGAAGATGTAGGTGAGGTAGGTTGAGATGCCTCCTCGGCTTTGTCTTGGGGTTCCTTGACTTTCATTGGAGTGGGAACATCCTAGATGATTGGCTCAGACTCACGCTCTTTCTCTTTCTCACTCATTTTTACCTTCAATTTTTTGTCATCCTGATGCATGACTGATGCCAACAGTTTTAAGGAAGTGGTAGTGGTGTGCTCTGATCTGTGTGACACAGATGGCATTGGTTGAGCATGTACTATCGGTTTACCTCTTGTTTTCTTTATTGGTGATGACGACTAAACATCCAGGTGTGTTTATGGGAGTATGAAACCCCTAGGAAAATTTTCTAGGTTCACAAACTTAAATGGCTCTTCATCTAATGCCACTACGTGAACCTACCCTTCGTGAATATATTTCATGCATTGATGCAGTATCGAGGGGATGCAATGCATTTCATGAATCCAAGGCCTACCGAGTAAAATGTTGTACTGCATGATCCATTCTATCACATGACACATTACTAAAATGGTCTTCAAACCCACCTACATGGGTAGGATAATTATGTCGACCATCGAACATAGTGTGTCGTTAAATGCTCTCAATGTAAATGTAGTTGGCATAATGTGTGATTTAGGTAGCTTCAAATGACTTAGTTCCTTGGTCGTTATTATGTTGATCTATGAGCCAGTATTGATCAAGACCCTTTTAAATGGCATGTGATTAACACATGAAATTATGTGCAACGGTGTGTCGATAGTAGTTGTATAAATTGTCCTGACATTGTTGTACGTGTCCCACAAAATTAGTAAATTTCTATGCATCCTAGGACTGTACTTCAATAGACCTCAAAATATCCATAAGAGTCTCCCTGTGCCTTGGGGACTATTGTATTAACTCATATATTGATAACTTCGTAGGAGTTGTCTGCAAGTTTTGGATCAACCTGCTCCTTATGGTCACCGTCGGTCTTATTGGTGGGCCTAGAATATTTTGCGTCGGTCGCTAATTTGGTGTGGCTTGTATTTGAATGGGAGCACGAGGTTGATTATGTTGTTCATATATCTCATGCCTAGTGACAATATTCACCATTCCTATGAACCCCTGGGTATGCGATTCGACTCACACCTGGTTGACTTGACCAATGTTGTTCCCAGGTGCCTCATGATTTGGTAGGGGGTTTTTGTAAATCCCCATATTCTAATTATTGGGTTCCTACTGTTTGTTCAGCACTACAATATCACCTTTGTCAATCATATTTTGCACCATGTGTTTGAAATACCAGCACACCTCGATGTCATGGCCTTTCATCTGATGAAAAATGCAAAATAGATCCTCTTGGAACCCCTTTGGTTTGAGTTGATTGGGGTCCATCATCTTGATTTTGGGTAACCTAATCGGCTTAGGCTCACATAACTGATGGAAAATCAACATTAGTGATTTTTTCAATGGTGTGAACTAGCGAGGCGGGTGTTGATATTTGTTCTTGCCCTTATAATTGTTGTTGCGCTTGTCATATTGCACAGGAGGAGGTTGGGCCTGATAATTCTATTTTTGTTGCCCCTTGTCCTCCCGTTGGAGATTCAATACCACTTGATTCACATGGGCCTGCTTGCCCTATTGTTTTATGGCACTCTTCTTTTGTCCCTCTCTCCTATTTTTGAGCTTCAAGTTACCTTCCTGCAACTTGATGTCCTCAATCACCTTGGCTTGCATCAAATACTCTTCAAATGTAGGACAATGTTGTAGCTACAATAGTAATAAGATGTGCTTGGCACAACTCTTCATAAAAATTCAGGTTAACTCTGTGATAGGAATATGGAATGGCAACTTCACCATTAGTCTCCTCCATCTCTTTCCATATTTCTCTATTGGCTTATCGTCACACTGTGCTAGCACTGCCATAACAGATAGATTGGCCTATTTATTGATGCTAAAAGAATAGTGTTCAAGAAAGGTATCAGATAATTGATCAAAACTAGTTATGTTATGTTTCTTTAGCTAATTTAACCACTCTCGGGCGGGTCCAAAAGTGTCATGATGAATGTATGCAACAATAATGCATCATTTCTTGCTATTTAAAAACAAGCATCTAGAAAGCTCATGACATGTTCTTGTGCGTCTTCATCACCCTTAAAATTGTCTAACCTGGGCATATCAAAATGCTCAGGGTAAGCTGGATTAGGCACCGAAGGATCCAAAGGCTCCTTATGGATTTTACTTAATGTCAAATTTTGAATAGTTGCACCTTGTATTTTGATGGCTTTGATCTTCTTGACTAAGGCCTTATAGGCCTCTGAAGACAGAAAGTCCTCCTCCCTAAGTTGAAATGGAGGTGGACTAGGAGGTACTATCTGACTCGTACGAGATAGAGGATGTTGCTCTTCCTCTTCCTAAGCTCAAGAGCTCATAGGATATTTTTACTTGTATTCATCTCCCGCTACTTCTTCATGCTGCCTCTGCATTTTATTATCGAGCGATGGTGGCCACTCCCTCTATTCAACACTAGCATGAGTATGAGAATTTCTATTCTCTTGATGCATATCAGATTGAGATAAAGCCTTTCTATATATACTCTCTATGCTCATCTTGAAGACATAGGCCAGACCTAGATAACCTATCTTCCTTCTCCATGTGTTCCTTCTGGGCAAGGATACACTCTTCATGCATGTGCTGCTCATATAGCCTCTGTTGTATGAGCCTTTGCACTTGAATATTTTCATCTTCAATGCATTGCCTCTCTAGGTGAGTGTCCTCCAATTGATCTTGGAGGAGTTGGTGTTTCTACTCCAATACCAGTCGATGTGATCTATCGATCTGATCGGCCGTGGGAGGCCTCTGGTATCCCTGCTCTATATAAGTGACCTTGTGGGTTATGTACCCATCAGACTAATGTGTTGTGCCTTTGCCTCTATCTGTGAATATGTCATTGGCCTCCTGTTTTATTCTATATTATGAACCACCATGCGCATATAGTGGGTGTGTGACATGAGGGCACTTAGAAGCCTCTCCATTTTCCCTAGTAGTGTTGATGACACTTACGCTATGCTCACTCAAGGCTCGAGTGGGTGGAGTGGAAGGCTTGCAACCTAGCTACTCTAAAACACTACCTAGATCCTCTAGCTTCCTATACCACCATCACTCATACGATGATGTGCCATTATCTCCCACCTTTGATATATCAATGGTTATCTTGTGTGGTGGACCATGCATGGGAGTATGGTTAAAACTATCCTTGGTAGTGAGCCTGTCTGCCTACCCCTAAATGGGTGGGTCTCTAGTCCTTCTATACTCAGAATATGGAGCCATATATCCTCCTATGGACTTAGTACGTAAAGACATCAACCTGGTCCCCTACACAACAAACTATTGGTCAATTTTGTGGATGCACGTGCATTGCGGTCTTGATAATGGCTCTCAAGTGGAACACCCTCATGCTGGAAGGTTTCCTGTTCTATCCTATGCCTAGAGGAGTGTACTGAAGCTCCTTTATCTGGGGTTTGCTCTACAAGCTCCCCTTATGTCGAGTTATCTCCTCAAATGCTAGTCGAATGACGTTCGGTTCGCTCATGTGGTTGAGGAATTGACACGTACTATTGTGAATTGGTTAGGGGTTGGTCATCGGTGTTGGCTTTGGACATTTTTCGACCACCCCGTGTATCCACCATTGTGTACCTAGTGTCTAAATGTATTATTATTAAGTAAATAAGGTATACAATAATGATTATCTCATTTTAAATTTTGAAAATGAGTCCTAAACTGTTTGATGTGTTTTCAAGATTTGTCGTATCAGTGTATAAATTCTTACCATGTTTTACAAAACTTGTTGGATTTTATTCTCAGTTTAATGGCTTTCACCTGTACGCTCGTAGCTCGACAACTTGGCTATGAAATCCAAGTCACGTAATCCAACCTATAATGTGTGGTAATGAAGCCCACACATGGTCAGGGAGCACAGGTCCTCCCAAATCCTCACATGTTTTCCCCTATTCAGCGTTGTACCCTCCAAAAAGAATACATGCAAATTTTCCAAGGTACAAAAGTTTCTTGGATTCGGTATTGGTCTAGTATCCAAAAGGTTCACAGGATTTGGACCAATGTATGG
The DNA here is from genome assembly GCA_028583015.1 of Wollemia nobilis. Taxonomy (NCBI): domain Eukaryota; kingdom Viridiplantae; phylum Streptophyta; class Pinopsida; order Araucariales; family Araucariaceae; genus Wollemia; species Wollemia nobilis. The sequence goes on from JAQPPZ010008116.1 coordinate 866,950, forward strand.
AAGTGATGCCCACTATCGTTGAACCCTACTAGTGGTTGGATGTCATGCCCAACTCATTAGCATTTAAGTGCCAAGTGGTGTGTGTGGTTCCTTTTAATGTACATAAAATAAATGCATCATGTAGCATACATGCTCATTTTCTAAATGCTTGTAAATGAAAGAATGTTTTAGATTCAAAAAATGCAAGCTATTCTAGATGCTCTTTAAGACTATGCACATTACGATGCTAAATGGCCACTAATTGGACCTCACACATGCAAACCAAACACACATCTCTATCAAGCACTTTGTAGCCTAGGGTGGACTACAATAAGAGGTCCACTATTCCCAACAACGCATTTCTATTGGAAGCAAAATATGAAAGTAAACTAGGACGATTGATTTACCCTTTTCTTAGTTATTTTCCTAATTTGCATTTGAATTAAACTTATTGTGAAAACACAGAGAGTAGAAAAGTAACAGAGGGTTGAAAATAGGACCTACCTCAGGTCCTGCATTGGTTGATATTCTGAATTTGACTATCTGTGTTGTTAGAAGGAGACCGTAGGTCTGATCTATAGTTCTAATTATAAACCACACTTTGTACCTGCGGTTCAATTGTTGGCCCGTAGCTGATAGTTGCGGTCTGTACCTGCAAGTGCAAAAAAATAAGAAAAACATAGTCATATCCTATAAATGTAGGGTTCCACCGTGATTGCCTTTTGACCCAACCAAAAAGTGTGCACCCATCTACTGTATTACGTCGTATTCATTCATTCAAAGCATAAAATGACACAATTGCATAGATTCAACAAAATTGATTTCCTTGTATTAATATTTATAAAGAATATTGGTTACAATTATACCCCTCTTAGGGTCACCCAAATGATGATACAATTAATACAATTCCAAAGCCCTCAACAGGGTAGGCACACTAATAATGCTTTTCACTTGGTCACAAACTACTCTAGGGTCGATATACCCTCTTCTTCATGATGGGGAAGAAAATTGATGGTTGGTACTCCTTGGAAACTGTTTCCTATGGTCAAGAAACAACATAGAAGTGTCAAAAATATAAGTAGCCTATCATGATGAGGCCCTTTTAGGAAAATTGCATAAATGACACCATTAAACATGCATAATTAAGAAAACATGAAAAGTACTTCTAAACTATGCAAATTGAATCAAGATTCATATAATAGCATAAAGAAAGATAGCAGATACACTGTGCATGGATCAAATGTGTAAAATGAAGCATAAACATGCATAAATAACCCATTAATGTCCTAATTGAAGCATAACATAAAGAAACTAATCTAACCTAGTTATATCGGTCAAAAATATGCTAAAATGCATTTAAACCATGAAAAAAACTAATCTAAGCTAATTAACCAGACATAAATGAAAGGGGAATGTGGTGATACACCTACTACAAATCGTAGCTCTGGTGAGCAATCTGCACTGTAAATTGCAACTAAAAACCGCAGTTAGCACTTTGATAGATTTACCCTCAATTCCAAGGGTAGTGGGCTTGACCTCCTTGTCCAAATTGATGTTCAATGGTCATCATCGGTGTCATATTGATTTTGTGGTTGATTCATTATGAAGGGCCTTCATTTTCTTGAATTTGCATTTCTTGGCTCTTCTAGGCTCCTAGAACTTCCATGGCAAATTGATCTTTGGGTGAATAGCAAAGTGGCCTTCTCAAATGCACGAATTCAATATGCAATTCGATAGGGCTTCATTGCTTGCTTGATCAATTAACTCTCTATTGACAATTCGATAGTGCTTCGCTATTCAAATCATCTATATCTTCTACAAAAATTGAATGGGTATTTATAGGATGCCCTAGAACTGGGGGTGGCTTCCTGGAGAAGCCAAGATCAAGAAGAGGTGGTTATAACAGTTGGAATGGAAGCCTCTGAAATATTCCATCCATTAACCACCTTATTCTATATCAAATGGCCATTCAAACTAATTTGGCTTGGATTGAAGGCCAACTAAGCTCTAATTAAGACCATAGGTCATAGCTACGGTCTAGACTATAAATCATAGGTCTTAGTCGTGGTTCAGCCTGTAAACCATAGATATGGACTGTAGTTTAGACTGATTAGGCCAAGGAGCCCAAATTGAGTGGTTAGAACCATTGATCTATCTTTGAGTCTGTCCAAGATCCTCCATATGGTCTTGTAGCATGTCCATATGAGTAGTCACCCTCGACATGACGTGTTTTAGGTGTCTACATAAACCACCTCAAGGAATATATAGGGGGACTAGGTCAAGTTTTAGAAAACTTTTGGAAGGATGGGAAAGAAGGAACCAAGGAGTAGAAGGGAGGTGTGTGTCAAAGGAGATAACCAAGGAAAGTGTAGAGAGAGGTAAGTTTCATGGGGGTGGAAGCTTTCCACTATTGTAGTACACTATCCTATGTGTTGTTTTACCCTTTGGTTGTATGTTGAATATGTTTAGTTTTACCACCTTAGATGTATTGAGCTTGTTATTATGTTTGCATGGATATTTATCTCAGTTTGCATTTAATTTTTTTGTTGTTGGCCCAGTCTCATGCTTTCTTGGTATGCTTTATGTGTCCTCTCTGAAGCAATGAACCACTAGCTCTTTGCTAAGCTTTTTGGGCACCTTTGAGCATATGGTTTGGTCTAGTTTTTCATAATATGTTTCATGTGCCTTCTAGCAAATTATTTTTTATTATTTTTGAGTTTTTATGTTAGATGAAGGTCTTAGAACTTGTTAATACGTTCTTTTGTTGACCATCCATCGAATACTACATAGGATGTTGGTTTTCAATCTCTCAAAAATATATGTTGGTTTTATTAAGCCTAGGTTGGTATTATTTCCTGTAATATTAAAGCCTATTTTGGCCTTTATCTATTGAAGTAAGTTCTTGTAATATGTGATTGGGAGGCATGCATGGAAGGTCATGGTTGTCTGTATGTGTTTGATTGATTTTTGGACGTATGGTTACTCTATTAATTAATTACTAAAACTAGTAGGTATGATTGAATTTAGTAAATATGATTGCATTAAGCACAACATAGTCTTATTTGTAATAAATAAACATAGTGTAGACACCTAAAACATGTCATGTCAAAGGCGACTACTCATATGGACATGCTACAAGACCATATGGAGGATCTTGGACAGACTCCAAGATAGAGCAGTGGTTCTAACCACTCAATTTGGGCTTCTTGACCTATTTAGGTTAAACCGTAGTTGAGACCTATGGTCCAAAGTCTGAACCATGGTTGAGACCTGCGATCTATAGTCTGAACCGCAACTATCACCTATGGTCTTAACTGAAGTTCAGTTGGCCTTCATCTGAGCCAAATTGGTTTGAATGACCATTGAATCTAGAAGAAGGTGGTTAAAATATGAAATATTCCAAAGGCTTTCATTCCAACTATCCCAACCACCTCTTCTTATTCTTGGCTTCTTCATGAAGCCACCCCTAGCCCTTGGGTTTTCCTATAAGTACCCCTCAAAAATAGGGCAAAGGCATCAAGCAAGCATTGGAGATTAGAGTAGCGAAGCCCTATAAAATTGTGTATTCACTTGAGTGCATAAGAGAGAGATTAGTTTCTATCACTTTTCCAACCTAAGCATCATGAAAATTCATGCCATGGATGTCGTAAGGAGCTAGAACGCCAAGAAACACTAATTTGGGTGAACGGAGGCCCTATTCAAAAATTCAACTACTAAATCTATCAAAGGACATTGAGGTGATCCTTGATCATCAATTTGACAAGGAGGATCAAGCCCACTGCCCTTGAAATTGGAGGGCAAACTACTTGGTTGCTCACCATGGCTTACAACTACAATTCACAGTGTAGACCACTCATTAGAGCTGTGGTTTACGTCAGGTGATAGATCTCCTTATTGTTCCTTTTATAGTCTATTTAGCTAGATTAGATTAATAATTTCAACACTTGTTTTAGTATTTTAGAGACTCTGACTAACCAAATTAAGGATTTCATTAGGTTTACTTCACTTTAGCAAGTAGGATCTAAATAGCTTAATTTCAAGTTATAATGCTTCATTTCACATAATTGATCCATTATATTAGTAGCTATAATTCTTGTTTACATGTTTCAAGTAATCTTGATGAATCTTGCATATGTTTAACACATTTTATATGCTTTCTTGATTTCATGTTATTCATGGCATCTTTATGTTTTCATGCTTTAAAGGGCCTCATCATGAGAGGCTGCCTATTTGTATAACTTTATTGTGTTGTTTCTTGATCGTAGGAAATAGGTTAAAGGAGATTTAATCATTCGAATCCTTCCTCAACATGAAGAAGAGGGTCAACTCCACCCTAGAGCAGTTTGCGACTATTTAGAAAGCATTAGTGTTGTGCCTACCCCATTGAGGGCTTGGACCTTGTATCAATAGTATCAACATTCTAGTGACCCTAAGAGGGGTATGATTGTAACCGAGATTCATTTACGAGATTAATAAAAGAAGCACGCATTTCATTATTATTTGCAATCTTGTTATTTGTTTCATGCTTTTGTGTTGATTTCCATTGATATAATAGATAGGTGCATGTTTTTTGGATAGGTCAGAAGGTGATCATGATGGGACTCCACAATTCAAGCTAGCTAACTGCCATTTTTATGTTTTTGAAAATTATAGGTGTAGACCGTAGCAAACAACTGCAGTTCAATTGTTGACCTGCAACTGCAACACATGGGTTACAGTGTAGATCGCACATCAAACCTAAAGTTCACAGATGACAGATCAAACAATAGAGAGCAAAACATAGATCGAATGTGGACCTGAGATAGGTCCCAATTTTCACCCTCTGTCATTTTATTTGGTCTTTGTGTTTTCTAGAATACTGAATTTGCAATACAAACTAGGAAAATTAAAAGAAAAAAGGAAATAAACTTAGTTCCTAGATTTGTATTAATATTTCCATCAATAAAAAGGTGCTGCTAGGAACAATGGATCTCTGATTGTAGTCCACCCTAGAATCCAGCATCCTTGATAAAACTTGGGTGTTTGGTTTGCATGTTTGAGGCCCAAGTAGTGGCCATTTGCATCATAGCTTGCATTGTCAAAAATCATGTAGGATATAGCATGCATTTCTTAATATGAAATGTTTCTTTTTACATTACATGTAGGAAACAATCATTTGTGCTATATTATGCATTTTTATTTTATGCAAATTAAAAATAACCACACACACCACTTGGCACTTAAACGCTAGTTGGGATTCACATCCAACCACTAGTAGGGTTCAACAACGGTGGAGGTGATTTCCATCCATTGGCCCAAATCCTATGTACCCTTGGATACTAGACCAATACTAGATCCGAGAACCTTTCATACCCTAGAAAATTTGCATGTATTCTCTTCGAAGGGTATAACATTGACTAGGAGAAAATGGGTGAGGATCTGGGAGGACCTGTGCTCCTTTTTTAGGTGTGGAATTTCATTGCCACACACAGGGGATTTACGCGGTTTGGAAGTCACATCTAGATTGTCGAGTTGCGAGCATACATGTGAAAGCCAATTTAACTAAGAATATCATCCAACAAGTTTTGTAAAACATGATAAGAGTTTCTTTACTGACACAACAAATCATTGAAACAACATCAAACAGTTTAGGGCTCACTTTTAAAACTTAAATCAAGATAAACGCCATTGCATACCTTACATGTTTAATAAAAGTAAATATAGACACTAGGCACACCATGGTTGAGACACGGGGTGATCAAAAAAAGAATAAGCCTAATGTCCATGACCAAGCCCCAACTGACTCACACCAACACATGTTGAACCATCACCCACATGTGCTTCTTGAATGTCATTTGGTGAGCATTAGAGGGGATAATTTGACACAAGAGGAGCACATTGAGCGCACCCCTGATAGAGTAGTTTTTGTGCATTATTCAAGGCATAAAATAAAGCATGGAGCCTCTCAACATGAGGGTTCTCCACTCAGAAGCCATTATCGAGACCGTGTTGCACGCGCATCCATGGGGTCGACTGAAGAGTATGTTATACAGGGGTCCATGTTGGTACCCCTACATCATAGGTCTACAAGAGGATCCATGGCTCCACCTTTAGAGTACATACAGGATCGAGATCCACCCACTTAGGGGCAGGCAGATAGGGCTACTACTTCTTATCATAGGCCTGTGTAGACTTCCGCACATAGTGAGCCTTGAAATATCACTATTGATATGGCTAAGGTGGGAGCCAATGGCACACCATCGTATGAGCGGTGGAGATCTAGACAGTTGGATGGCTTAGGTAGTGTCCTTGAGTATCTAGGCTATAAGCCTTTAGCTTTGCCCACTTATGCTCCAAGTGAGCATAGTGGGAGTTCCATTAGGACTGCTAGAGAACATGGAGAGGCTTCTAAGTGCTCTCATGTTACATGTCCACCATCCACACATGGTCGCATAGAGCATAAAGCACAGTAGGATGCCAATGTCATATTTATAGACAAAGGAAAAAGTGTCGTAAATCAGTCATATGGGTACATAACCCATAAGGTCGCTCACATATAGCATGCATACCAAAGGCCTGTTACAGCCAATGACCTTGATAGATCACATAGACTGGTATCTGAGCAGCGATGACAACTCCAGCTTACCCTGAGCATTTTGATATGCCCAGGTTAGATAAATTTAAAGGTGATGAAGATGCACAGGAGCGTGTCACTAGATTTTTAGATGTATGTTCTCAAATTGCAAGCAATGATACCTTGTTGTTGTGCACTTTCATCACAAACCTCTTAGGCCCAGCCCGAGAGTGGTTCAATTAGCCAAAGAAGCATAGTATCACTAGCTTCAAGCAATTGGCTGACACCTTCCTTGAATGCTTTTCTTTTGGCATTAAGAAACAAGATAACCTTTCCTATTTGGATGCATTGGCTCAGTGCCATGATGAGCCAATTGAGCAATATGGAAAGTGGTGGAGGAGGTTAATGGTAAAGTTGCCATTCTCTATTCCTACAACATAATTGACTTGAATATTTACAAAGAGTTGTGCCAAGCACATCTCTTTATTGTTGCAGCTATAGTAGTATCCTACATTCGAGGAGGCTTTGGTGCAATCCAAAGTAATTGAGGATATCAAGTTGCAAGAAGGTAACTTAAAGCTCAAGAACAAGAAAGAGGGACAAAATAAGAGCTCCATAAAACAATAGGGTAAGCAGGCCCATGTAAATCAAGTGGTTCTGAACCTCCAGAGAGATGATAAGGGAAAAAAAAAACAAAATTATTAGGCCCAACCTCCTACGAATCGCAATAATAATTATAAGGGAAAAAATAAAGAACAACGCCCACCTCACCAATTCACGCCATTGACAAAATCGCTGACATCGATTTTCCATCAATTGTATGAGGCCAAGGCAATCAGATTTCCCGAGGTCAAGCTGATAGACCCCAATCAACCCAAGCCAAAGGGTTATCAAGACGATCTATTTTGCATTTTCCATCGTTTTAAGAGCCATGAAATCGAAGTATGTTGGACCTTAAAACACATGGTACCAAACATGATTGACAAAGGTGAGCTTGTAGTGTCGCACAATATGTAGGTTCTCGATAATCAAAACATAGGGATTTATAAAAATATGTTGCTAAACCATGAGGTACCTCACAACAACATTGGCTAGGTCAACCAAGTGCGAGTCAAACCACCTACCCAAGGGTTCATAGGTATGGTGAACATTGTTACTAGGAATGGGAGATATGAAAAGCTGAATCAACATCGCACTCCCATTCAAATACAAGCCACACCAAATCAATGGCCAGTGCAAAATATTCCAGGCCCACCAACAAGACCGATGGTGACCATACGAAGCAATTTGGTCCAAAACCTGCAGACAACTCTTATGAAGTTGTCTATATATGAACTGATATAGCAGTCCCCTAGGTACAATGAGACTCTTATGGACATTCTGAGGTCCATTGAAGTACAGTCCCAAGATGCTCAAACATTTACTAATTTCATGGGGTATGTACAATAGTGTCAGGAACCCATGATCCAATTTTATGAGAATGAAATAAAGATGGTTCCTACAAACAGAATTGACCCATCGTTGTGTATCATCGCATGTGTCAATCACATGCCATTTAAGAGGGTCTTGATCGACACTGGTTCGTTGATCAACATTATAACGACCAAGGCTCTAAGTCATCTGAAGCTACCTAAATCACACATTGTGCCCACCACATTTACATTAAGAGCATTTAAAGATGCATTATGTTCGAAGGTTGGCATAATTGTCCTACCTATGCAAGTAGGCCTAAAGACCATCCCTGTGATATGTCATGTGATCAAATGGGCCATGCAGTACAACATCTTACTTAGGAGGCCTTGGATCCATGAAATATATTGTTTTCCTTCAATATTACATCAATGTGTGAAGTACATTCATGAGGTATGGGTTCACGTAGTGTCATCATATGAAGAACCTTTTAAGTTTGTGAACCTAGTGGATTTTCTTTGGGGTTTCATACTCCCATCGATGCACCTAGATTTTCAACCATCATCGCCAGTGAAGAATCCAAGAGGTAAACCAACAGTGTGTGCTCAACCATCACCATATGTATCACACAGATCTGAGCACACCACTACTACTTCCTTGAAATCGTCTACATCATTCATGTGTCAGGATGAAAGGAAGTTAAAGTTAAAAATGGGCAAAAAAGAGAAGGAGCATATGCCCAAACTAGTTGCCAATGAGGCCCCCACTCCTATGTAAGTAGAGTAACCCCAAGACAAAGCTGAGGAGGTATCTCAACCTACCTTACTTGCACCATCAGTAGGGTCATCCACACTGTGGGTGACTATTCATATCGCCAGAACAAGATTAGGTGAGTGTATTGTGTATAATGTGACCTTGGGGCCAATTCTAGAGACAACACAAGATATGGGCCGATCGCATGCCCATAATTTTTTGGTTGGATCAGTCGTGCCATTGGGAGAGCCACCTAATCAGACTTACTTCATCTACGCTAGGCTGGATCAACTTCCAACATGAATGCCCATGGATGAGGATGACGACACACCTTTTGTAGTAAATTTTTGTTATCTATATAACCTATAATATGCCATGTGTATTTTTGAGTTATATCATTGACATGGATACAGCCTTGGTCTCTTTAAGCAAGGACGTAGGACTCCACTCGAACCACATTATTAGTTGGTAACTGATAAGTTTAGGTTATGATTACATATACAAGGATAGGATGATTTGCTCGCAGTGTCCTTATATCATTTGTACCTTAGCCTAGGGGACAATGTGGACTTCAATCCATATCATCTTGATCCTTTCAGCTTTTAGAGGACTAACCTGATGGTATATGTCGTCACTTTTGAGCCTCTTGAAGAAGATCATGAAGGGCTCTTAGAGCAAGCTGAGACAAAGATGAACCCCAAAGATAACCTCGAATATCAAATCCATGATGCAACCGATGACATTGGTGTGCAGGGGTATAAGCCCATCATATTAGGCGATCTCGAGTCAGGATATATATACAGTGAATATGGAGGAGTCCACCTCCAAAATTAGTGGACCAAGTTATGATGCCAACAGTGAATCCTCACACAACGATCAATCAGAGGAGGAAGCTAAGGGGGCCTATCTAAGGATTTGGTACATGCATCACATATTTCCTACAGATTCGGTACATGTTACCAAGGAGATTATTCCCAATATTGATCATTTAGGGGAAGAAGCAGATCCATTTTTCTCATCGATGCCATATATACGGACTAAATATCTAATTTTTTTTTATATAGATGACAGCGATGAGGAATTGAGATTTATGGGACCACATATGCCAGAGCATCCCTTGCTTGTAGGGGCAAATGAAGGATTATATTATGATAGTTATGAAGAGGATGAAATAGATATATCCTATCTAGGCCCTCCTTACCTGCATCATCGTAATGTTCCTTACACGGCTGAGGACTTGCATAGAGAGATTAATCTCGATCCTCACCTCAGGAGAATAGCACCGAACTTCAATGTGATATATCACATGTTGTTTCCCTATCCACATACATACATGGAGCTTCTTGAGTCGAATGATCCCATATGGCAGTCAGTGCATAAATAGGATCCATTCATTCACAGTTCTCATAAAGAGGACCCATTTATTCCCATGTTGTTAGAGCCAAATCTCGGGTATGATAACTACATCGACAATGTAGAGTTTTTTCTATGGGGTCCTGGAGATCAATTCCATTCCATCAACATGGTCTCCATTGATTTTACCACCCCATTCTGTAATCCAACAGATCCGTCCAAACTGTTGTATCTTAATGTAGATGTTATTGACTGGGATTGCACTGATATGCCTGTAGAGCCTAAATATTTCTTCCCTAACAAATAAATGTTGCAACCATTTAATTTTGCACCAAGCTATGCTTACGATGTATATCATGCTGAGGGTGCTTTTGAAATGGAACATAAAAATCCAGTTGATGACATCCATTTGATCCCTACATCTCATCATCTTGAGAAGGGGTCACACATGTCAGTAGAGGAAACCTTCGACGTGGATATCATTCAAGATCCTATAGATCCAAAGAAGGTTAAATTTGGAGAGAATCTCACTCCAAATGAGTGTGTTATCCTCATCCCTCTATTTAAAGAGAGACCTAATATTTTCGCTTGGAAATATAAAGATATGCCAGGTCTAGACCTGAAATTGGTTACTCATAACCTTTCTCTAGATCTTATGAGGAAGTCGATCAAGCAAAAGCTTAGAAATATGCATCCAACAATAGCCTTAATGGTGAAATATGAGCTACAAAATCTGTTGGATGTAGATTTTGTCATTTTCATAGACTATCCGAAATGGGTATCCAATATGGTGCCCATAGGAAAACCTAATGGAAGAATTTGTATTTGTGCGGATTTCAAAGACCTAAACAAGGCAACACCCAAGGATTCATTTTTGTTGCCCAATATTGATTCTCTGGTATACACCACTGTAGGTCATGAGTTGCTCTACCTGATGGATGGTTTTTTTGGTTACAACCAAATTCATATTAAACCCGAAGACTAGCACAAAACTACATTTACAATGCCATGGGGGATATTTTACTACAAAGTGATGTCATTCGGTCTTAAAAATTCTAGTGCCACATATCAGTGGGCCATGACATACATTTTTCATGACTATATGCATAAAATTCTAGAATATTACATCGATGAATTACCGACTAGTTCATTACTATGTGAAGAGCATGCAGAGGTCCTGAGGAAGGTCTTTGATCACCTGATAGAGCATAATGTCGGGTTGAATCCTAAGAAGTGCGTATTTGGCATAACTTCTGGTAAAATCTTAGGATTCATCATTTCTAAATGAGGCATCGAAGTCGACCCAACGAAGGTCGAGTCTATCTTAGAGATGCATACTCCCTCCAATATTAAGAAATTAAGGAGCCTTCAATGCAAAGTAGCATCGATAAAGTGATTTATCACTCGACTATCAAATAAATGTCAACCCATGAATCGACTTCTACATAAGGGGGTCCCATTCAACTGGGACGAGGACTACCAAGCATATTTCACTGAAATTAAGCAATACCTGGCATCGTTGCCAGTGCTAGCTCCACCAAGGCCAGAAGTGCCTTTTTTGCTATATATATCGATGACCAAATTTGCATTAGGGACCATATTAGACCAAAAGAATGTGCAAGGCAAGGAACAAGTCATATATTATATTAGCTGAAACTTGGTGAGTTACGATCTAGGATATGCATAGGTTGAAAAATTATGTTTAGCAGTAGTGTTCGCTACTAGAAAATTACGGCACTATATGCTAAGTCATACAACATATGTAATATCAAAATAAAATCCTTTGTAGTATATGATTAGTAAAACGTATCATAATACGTGTACTGCAAAGTGGATCATGCTATTGATAGAATTCAATCTAGAATTCCTAAGCTAGAAGTTCATTAAGGGACAAGTCATAGTTGATCAATTGGCTGAGGTACCGCTATCAAACAGTAGGTCTATGCCCATTGAGATTTCGGATGATGTAGTCTTTGTTGTATTCGAAGCTCCCGAACTGAAGAACCATAGAATAATGCTGATATGACTCTGTTCTTCAATGGTTCAAAGTGCGATCAAGGGGGTGGTGCAGGAATATTTTTTTTCATGCCATAAGGAGCTCTAATGCCCTTGTCATTTAAATTAAACTTTCTATGCACAAAAAACAACGTTGAGTACGAAGCCCTACTGTTAGGCCTCCACATATCCATTGCCATGAATATTGAAACATTAAACATCATTGGTGACTCCTTGCTCATAGTTAATCAATTTAAAGGGTTCTTTCAGTGTCGATGTCCAATACTAAAAGCTTATAAAGATCTTATGGCTACATATTTGTCTAAGTTTGAATGGTATGACATTGAGGCAATCCCTCATTCGTCAAATAGGTTTGTAGACACCATGGTATATTTGGTATCCTTAATACCTTAGAATACATCTATTGAATTTACTACCATTCATGTCAAGATGCTCTCGCATCCTACAGCCAAGTGTGCAACCTTTGATAACAAAGAATTAGTCAACATGATCAATGTGGAACCAAAAGCTGAATGGTTTTATGGAGCTAAAGACTTTCTAAATAAGGCACCCTGGGGGTCATTAACCTCTCAGAGTCCTATGGGGAGTGGTACTACCATTCACCACAAGGTTATTTCCCAGTATGTATTTGCAAAAGTAGATACGCAAGGGGAGAAGGTCGTCTTAGAAGTTGAATTTGAGACTTATCAAAATTGGATGTCGTAAAACTGGATGATTACATTAAGCACAACATAGTCTTATTTGTAATAAAGAAACATAGGTAGAGAGGTATTAAGCAATGATGAATGTATTAAGTGATGAGTTATGTGTGCATGAAAGTATTAAAGTATGTAGAAGTTATAGATCTATATGAAATGAGTAAATGGATTGAATAAGTTTGATTGTGTTGAATTTAAAACATAGATTGATTTAGGGAAGGAAACATTAGAGTGGTAAGAAGAGTTCTTTCTTTTATTTTTGAAATTGTTGGAAATATTGAGTTATCATTTATGTCAAAGGCAATATGAAATGTTGAAGTGGTCATTGAATTAAATAAAGGAATATCTTCAAGTATGGAATGTGAAGTGTCATTAATGATAAAGGAAGAAATAATTTCAAAGAGATGTTGAATTACAAGTATAAATTTTAATATTAATATTTATATTAAAGTAACAAAAATATTATGAAGATAAACCTTATAATATTTAAATATTATAAATTAAGGGTTTAAATTTTTATGGAGCTAAAATTTGAAAGTGTGAAAGCGCCAACGTAATGGTTTGAACATATGGAGTTAAAAATTTAAAAGTGTGAGGCACCGACCTCTGGATGCCAAGAAAAGTTTGAATAAAAGTACATATATCAAAGGCAGAAGAAAATATATGAGATTATGATGTAATATATTATAGGTTTGACTGTATATACCAAGTTACAAAGCTCATTTTGGGTGTCAAAATTGAATACTCAGGGCATGCGACGGAGAGTCCATTTTGATAAACTAAAACTCGACGATAGAACAGTGGTACAAGGTGATATCTGGGCATTGGAGAATGTTTTTCTAGATAATATATCAAGGAATTTATGATTGAAGGGTAGCATAAATTTGAGTGAGGTGATTTATGTTTTCATGGAGAGAAGAAACATCACAATATTTGCCAAATAAGTGTCTCACAGGTACAACGAACATAATTCACAATTCACGAAGTCTATTTGTAATGTGGTTGACTCATTCAACTTGGCCAGACTCATTTCGTATCATATAAGACTTGATGTGTCTCATTGAACATGATTTTTTCTGCCTAGTTGATGCATTTGTGAGGTAATTTATATTCCATTTGAGTAAGGTTGATTTTGATTAATGCTTCTGGGATATATGGGTAGAAATCAAAAGATGATGGAACTTATCGGATGAAATCATTGAGCACTCAAGCATTCATGAGGTAGAACACAAATCTAGGGCACAAGTCTTGAAATGTTCACAGTTAGAAGTTTTGAAAGCCTCCCATGTTATTTAGAAACATAGTGATCTTGTAAAAAATTTGAGGTATTGAAGATATGGTGCAATGAAAGTTGAAGATAACTATTGAAATTGTGAGCCTTGTTGTTGATTTTGGATAGATAGAGAGCCTTAAGTATCTTTAAGATTTGATGTAGATATTTTGAGAAGCATGCAAGGGTGAAATTTTATAGTAAGGAGCAAAGAGCACTCACCACGTCAAAGGAGAACATTGCCAGAGTTTCATTTGGCTACCACCAAGCACTAGTGGTCCAAGCAAAAGTCATAGGTATCTAATAAGTGAAAGTGCAGGAGCTACACATCAAAGTTGGCAAATGTACGTCAAAGAAAGTTGGCCGGAAATCATTTATCAAAGTAGTGCAAACATAAGGTATGTAGGAATTAAAATGTGAAAGTAAAATAATTAAATTTTATTGAAAAATTAAGGATAAATAAGGAGTCGTTTTTACCTTTAATAAAGTTACATTTTGCAAGTTTTATTATTGGAGTGATAAGAGTATTGGAATTAAAATTTTAATAGAAATGCAAAAATTAATTTACTGGGCAGATTTGTGCATTCTTTCTTGTTGATTTGAAAGCATATAAACTAGGAAAATTTATGCATTGATTTTGATTTAAATTGGGAATAATAGTATAAGGGATTGAGAGCAAAGTTGTGCATTGCTTTGATTGAAATTGGAAATAAAAATGCAAGGGTTTGAGAGTAAATTTGTGCATTAGATTTGATTGATATTGAGAATAAATTTACAAGGATTATAGACCAGATTTGTGAAGCAAATTTGTGCATCATTTCATGATTTATTTTGAGAGTAGATGAAAAGGACAGATTTGTGCACAATGATTATTTTTGAAGTGAAGGTGGAAATCAACAATTACCAGGTCAGTAATAAAGTGCTAGACTAGATATACCTTTAAAATATAATAAATGTGAGACATGTGAATGTGAAGAACATGTTGGTTATTTTTTAGGGCATATCATTTTCTACATGTTCATGAAGATAAAATAATTCTAGGTAGAATATATTTGAATTTCTCAAGTTGAGGAAATCACATTAAAGAATAGATAAAACACTTGAAAGCATTTGTATGCAATATTTGGGGAAATATTTGAGCATTTTTTGATGAGCATATCTAAGCAAGCCTTGTGTGTAGGCTTAGAGTATATTTGATTAGGTTTTGGTGAAAAGATTTGAGCATGCCTTGTGTGTGGGCTTGGAGAAAATTTGAGAAAATTTTGATGAGCAGATTTGAGCAACCCTTGTGTGTAGGCTTGGAGTAGATTTGAGCATATTTGAGAGCAGGTTTTGGAGAAAATTTGAGCAACCCTTGTGTAAAGGCTTAGAGAATATTTGAGCAAGCCTTGTGTAAATTTTTGGAGTATATTAGAGTAGATGGGATTGAGGTCTCTTGTGGATAGAGATTCATGAACCAGAGTAGAGGAGATTGAGGTCTCTTGTGGATAGAGATCCACAAACCAAGAATAGAGGGGATTGGAGTATCTTGTGGATAGAAATCCATGAACTAGAGCATAGGGTATTGTTGTCTCCTGTGATCCATGAACTTATGAGAGGGGACAAATGTCTCCTATGGATAGAGTTCCATAAACATTGTAATAGGGAATGAGTTCCCAATAATTTTATTGAGAAATTTATAAGAAATATTTCTCCATGGATGTATCCCACATTGGATGAACCACGTTAAATCTATGTCTCTCATGTGTGTAATTATTTTTTCATTGTTTCATTATTGTATTTGATAATATTGGATGATATTGCTTTGAAAATAAAAGTAAAATTTTGATTTTATACTATTCACCCCCTCTTAGTATAAGTGTGTGTTCTTCAATTGGTATCAGAGTAGGTTCCTTTGTGAAATCCTAACAAATTGAAATAAGATCTTATAGGAACACACATGGATCATAAGGAAGGATTTTCATAAATAAGGCTCCATTGTTTTATGAGACTAACTATGCTTTTTGGAGTTTGTGGATGAATACTTATTTGATAGCACATGAATATGATACATGGCAATCCATTAAAAATGGATTCACACCATATACAACTCCTCCTATAGATGTAAGTGGTTATAAACCATATGAAGATAATGCCAAGGCAATGAATGCAATTTTGAGTGGGTTATGTGAATCAAAGTTTGTGAAAGTCATGCAATGCACTTTAGCAAAATAAATGTGGGATAAGTTACAAAGAACATATGAAGGAGACGACAAGGTCAAAATGGCAAAACTTCAAACACACAAGAATAAGTTTGAAGACTTGAAGATGAAAAATGATGAAGATATTGCTATGTATCTACTTCGTGTTGATGAGGTTGTCAACACTATTCATGGACTTGGAGAAAATATTGAGGAATCTACTATTGTTCAAAAAATATTGAGGTCACTCCCTATGAGGTATGATGCAAAGGTTTTAGCAATAGAAGAGATGAAGGATCTCAAAGAATAAACATAAAAAATAGAGTCAACATTCAAAGCTTCAAAGAAGGAAAAGAATAAATAACAAGAATCAATTGATGAATCAAGTAGTGAAGAAGAGGCTAACTTTGTGAGAAGAAATAAGAAGGGTCCAAGAAAACACAAAAATATACAGACTGTGAAATATTTTAGCTGTGGTAACATTGGTCACTATGCAACTAGTTGTCCATAAAATGGAGGTAGTAGTAGTGAAGAAGAAAAATGATTACAATATAAAGAAGGAAAGAAAGTTTTATTATGAAAATAAAACCAGACATGGTAAATGCAAGCATGAGAAGAATATATTTCAAAGATACAAGAAGAGTTTTTATGCTGAAGAAGCAAGCAGTGCTTCAAGTGAAAGTGATGAAAGCTTCTTCGATAATGAAAAAGAAGAAATTCTATTTTTGACCATAGAAGAGAAAGAAAATTCTCCTATTATTAAAGATCAATTAAAATATAAAGAAGATGATCCTATAGTTGAAGACCTAGAAAAAGAGAAATATTCATAAAAGGAAGAATTCATGGTTGATATAGAAGAAGAACATGATTTTGATCTTGAAGAGTTGAAAAGAAAGAACTTAAGATTGAAGTATTAAGTACAAGAGGATGATAAAACAAAGACAAAACTTCTACAATATCTCATTGATTTAAAAGTTGATATTGAAGAGGCAAAGAAATTTGAAGAAGGTATGGATGAACAGTTAAAGGCTAATGAACTAGAATGTTAAAGACTAAAACATGAAGTTGACATTCTAAGGAAGGGACTTGAGAAATCCAATAGAAGATATATCAGTTTAGGAAAATCTCATAAGATTTCAATGATATTATCAAAACATAGAGATCTCCATTTATGAATATTGGACTTGGTTATGAGAAATTCAAGAGGTACAAGAAGAGGAGTCAAGATCAAAATAAATATAAGCATCAAAGAAGGTATTTGAATAAGAGCCTAAGACCTATACTGATAAGTTGAGAAGCAAAAGCATCAAATAGGAAGAAAATAATGCACCATCAAGGAATAGGGACTATCACAAGAAAAGCAAAGAAAGAACCATTTGATCATATCCTCCAAGTCAATATGAATATCTCTTCCAAGTTTATTGCTACTCATGTAATATTTTTGGTCATAAAGATATCCATTGCAAGGTTCATGGTAAGAATGATTATGGCTTCACCAAAATAAATTTCAAGTCACTTGCACTTTCCAAGGACTACAATATCATGAATTTCAATTGCAATAATTTTGGGCATAAAGCAAAATGGTGTAGAATACTGTTTCCTAAATTTTTGAAGACAAGCAAGAAGGAAAGTCAAAATTTTCAAAGAGGTATGACCTCAAAATTTTGGAGTAAGAAAATGAAATAAGAAGAGGATCATAGTACTTTGGGAGTTTCAATCCCATAACATAATTGATCACCTCAAGAAAAGGAGGTGGTAAGGGGGCTATGCTAAGTATTTTATTTTTAGCCCCAAAGGAGCCCTTTGCCATTGATGTCAAAGGGGAAGAATTTTTAGTAAGGGGGAGCAACTTGTCAGGGGGAGCATATAGTGAATCTAGTTGCAATAAAATAATTTTTTTTTGTAAGATTACCATCAATGACAAAGGGTAAGATTATTGGAAATATTGAGTTGTCATTGATGTCAAAGGCAAGATGAAATGTTGAGTGGTCATTGAATTAAAGAAAGGAATATCTTCAAGTATGAAATGTGAAGTGTCATTGATGATAAAGGAAGAAAGAGTTTCAAAGAGGTGTTGAATTACAAGTATAAACTTTAATATTAATTTTTATATTAAAGTAACAAAAATATTATGAAGATAAACCTTATAATATTTAAATATTAAATTTAAATATTATAAAGTAAGGGTTTAAATATTTTATGGAGCTGAAATTTGAAAGTGTGAAAGTGCCAACATAATGGTTTGAACATATGGAGTTAAAAATTTAAAAGCGTGAGAGCGCCGACCTCTGGGCACCAAGCAAAGTTTGAATAAAAGTGCATATATCAAAGGTAAAAGAAAACATATGAGTCGACAGTGCAATATATTAGAGGTTTGACTATATATACCAAGTTGAAAATATCATTTTGGGTGTCAAAATTGAATATTAAAGGCATGCGAAGGAGAGCCCGTTTCGATGAACAAAAACTTGACGATAAGAGAACAATGGCACAAGATGATATCCGGGCATTGGAGAGTATTTTTCTAGATAATACATCAAGGAATTTATGATTGAAGGGCAACACATATTTGAGTGAGGTGATTGATGTTTTCATGAAGGAGAGAACAAACATTGGAGTATTTTCCAGAGAAGTGTCTCATGGGGACAATGAACATAATTCATAATTCATGAAGCCTATTTGTAATGTGGTTGACTCATTCAATTTGGCCAAACTTAGTTCATGTCGTAGAATACTTTATGTGCCTCACCGAATGTGAATTTTTCTATATGGATGATGGATTCATGAGGTAATTTATATTTTATTTGAGTAAGGTTGATTTGAAAAAACATTTCTAGGATATATGAGTAGAAAGAAAAATATGATGGAACTTATCGAGTGAAAGCATTGAGTGCTCAAGCATTCGTGAGGCAGAACATAAATCTAGGGCACAAGTCTTGAAATGTTCACATTTAGAAGTTTTGAAAGCCTCCCATGTTAATCAGAAATGTAGTAATCCAATAAAACATTTGAGGTATTGAAGATATGGTGCAATGAAAGTTGAAGATAATTATTGAAATTGTGAGTCTTGATGTTGATTTTGATAGACAAAGAACCTTTAGTGTCTTTAATATTTGATGCAGATATTTTGAGAAGCACATAACGGTGAAATTTTGTAGCAAGGAGTAAAGAGCACTCACCACATCAAAGAAGAACATTGCTAGAGTTTCGTTTGGCTATCACCGAGTACTAGTGATCCAAGAGAAAGCCATAGGTATATAATAAGTGAAAGCGTAGGAGCTACACAATAAAGTTGGCAAACATACGTCAAAGAAATTTGGTTAGAAATAATTTATCAAAGCAGTGTGAACATAAGGTATGCAGGAATTCAAATGTGAAAGTAAAATAATTAAATTTGATTGAAAAATTAAGGAGAAATAAGGAGTCATTTTTACCTTTAATAAAGTTACATTTTGCAAGTTTTATTATTGGAGTGATAAGAGTATTGGAATTAAAAATTTTAATAGAAAGGCAAAAAGAAAGTTACTGGGCATATTTGTGCATTCTTTATTGTTTATTTGAAAGCATATAAGTTGGGAAAATTTGTGCATTGATTTTGATTGAAATTGGGAATAATAGGATAAGGGTTTGAGATCAAAGTTGTGCATTGCTTTGATTGAAATTGGAGATAAAAATACAATGGATTGAGAGAAAATTTGTGCATTAGATTTGATTGATATTGAGAATAAATTTGTAAGGATTATAGACCAGATTTGTGAAGCAAATTTGTGCATCATTTCATGATTTATTTTGAGAGTAGATGAAAAGGACATATTTGTGCAAAGTGATTATTTTTTAAGTGAAGGTGGAAATCAACAATTACCAGGTCAGTAATAAAGTGCTATACTAGAGCTACCTTTAAAATGTAATAATTTTAAGACATGTGAATGTGAAGAACATAATGTTCATTTGTTTAGTGCATATCATTTTCCATATGTTCATGAAAGAATTTTGGGTAGAATGTGTTTGAATTGATCTATTTGAGGAAAGCATATTGAAAAATAGATAAAACAGTTGATAACATTTGTATGCAAGATTTGAGGAAATACTTGGGCAGGTTTTGGTGAGATCTAAGCAAGCCTTGTGTGTAGGCTTGGAGTATATTTGACTAGGTTTTGGTGACCATATTTGAGAAAAATTTTATGAGAAAATTTGGGCAGGTTTTGATGAGTAGATTTGAGCAAGCCTTGTGTGTAGGCTTGGAGCAGATTTGAGTAGGTTTTGATGAGCATATTTGAGCAATCCTTGTGTGTAGGCTTGGAGAAGATTTTAGTAGAGTTAAGAGTAGGTTTTGGAGCAGATTTGAACAAACCTTATGTAAAGGCTTTAAAAATATTTGTGCAAGCCTTGTGTAAATGTTTGGAGCAGATTAGAGCAAATGGGATTGAGGTCTCCTATGGATAAAGATCCACGAACCAGAGTAGACAATATTGAGGTCTCCTATGAATAGAGGTCCACAAACCAAGAACAAAAGATATTGGAGTCTCCTATGGATAGAAGTCCATGAAATAGAGTAGAGGGGATTGGTGTATCCTATGGATTTGGATCCATGAACATGTGAGATGTGATAGGTGTCTCCTATGGATAGAGTTCCATAAGCATTGTAATAGGGAATAAGTTCCCAATAATTTTTTTGAGAAATCTATAATAAATATTTCTCTGTGGATGTAACCCACATTGGATGAAGCACATTAAATCTATGTCTCTCATGTATGTGATGATTTGTGCATTATTTCATTATTGCAATTGATAATATTGGATGATATTGCTTTCAAAAGAAAAATAAAAGTTTATCTTATACACTTCACCCCCTCTTAGTATAATATTGTGTTTTTCAATTGGTATTAAAGTGGGTTCCTTCATAAAATTCTAAAATCTTGAAGGAAGATCTTACAAGAACACACATGGCTCATAAGAAAGAGTTTTCATCAAATAAGGCTCCATTGTTTGTAAGGACTAACTATGCTTTCTTGAGTGTGAGGATGAAGACTTATTTTATGATACATAGATATGATACATGGCAATCCATTGAAAATAGATTCAGACCATCTAGAACTTCTTCTATAGATGCAAGTGGTAAGAAACCATATAAATATAATGCCAAGGCAATAAATACAATTTTGAGTTGGTTATATGAATTAGAGTTTGTGAAATTCATGCAATGCACTTTAGCAAAATAAATCTGGGATAAGTTACAGAGAACATATGAATGAGACAACAAATTCAAAATGGCAAAACTTCAAATACACAAGAGGAATTTTGAAGACTTGAAGATGAAAAATGATGAAGATATTGCTATGTATTTACTTCATATTGATGAGGTTTTCAACACTATTTGTGGACTTGGAGAAAATATTGAGGAATCTACTATTGTTCAAAAAATATTGAGGTCACTCCCTATGAGGTATGATGTAGAGGTTTTAGCAATAGAAGAGATGAAGGATATCAAAACTTTAAGAATGGATGAGCTACATGGAATTCTCACAGCCTATGAGATGAGGTCAGAAAAATAACAAACATTAAAAAGAGAGGCAACATTCAAAACTTCAAATAAGGAAAAGAATAAATAACAAGAATCAAGTGATGAATCAAGTAGTGAAGAAGAGGCTAACTTTGTGAGAAGAAATAAGAAGGGTCCAAGAAAAAACAAAAATATGTATATTGTGAAATTTTTTAGCTGTGGTAATATTGGTCACTACGTAGCTAATTATCCACAAAATGGAGGTAGTAGCAGTGAAGAAGAAAATGATTACAATAAAAAAAGGACATAAAGTTTTATTATGAAAACAAAAATATGTATAGTAAATGCAAGCATGAGAAGAAGATCTTTCAAAAGCACAAGAATATTTTTATGCTGAAGAAGCAAGCAGTGCTTCAAGTGAAAGTGATGAAATATTTTGTAATAATTAAAAAGAATAAATTCTATTTTTGACCATAGAAGAGAAATAAGATGCTCCTGTTATTGAAGATCAAGAAAAAGAGAAAGAAGATGATCCTATAGTTGAAGACCTAGAAAAAGAGAAAGATTCAGAAAAGGAAGAAGTCATGGTTGATATAGAAGAAGAAATTGATTTTGATCTTGAAGAGTTGAAAAGGGAGAACTTAAGATTGAAGGATCAAGTACAAGAGGATGAGAAAACAAAGGCAAAAAATTCTACAAGATCTCACCGATTTAAAAGTTAATATTGAAGAGGTAAAGAAAGTTGAAGAAGGTATGGTTGAATAGTTAAAGGCAAAAGAACTAGAATGTGAAATACTAGAACATGAAGTTGACATTCTAAGGAAGGGATTTGAGAAATCCAATAATAAGATATATTGATTCAAGAAAATCTCAAAATATTTGGATGATATTATCAAAACACAAAGATATCTATTTATGAAGACTGGACTTGGTTATGAGGAAGGTCAAGAGGTAAATAAGAGGAGTCAAGCTCAAGATAAATAGAAGCATCAAATAAGGTATTTGAATAAGAGCCTAAGACCTATACTGATAAGTTGAGAAGCGAAAGCATCAAAGAGGAAGAAAACAATGCACCATCAAGGAATAGGGACTATCATAGGAAAAGCAAAGAAAGAACCATGTGATCATATCCTCCAAGGCAAGATGAATATCTCTTCCAAGGATTGCTACTAATGTAATATTTTTGGTCATAAAGGTATACATTGCAAGGTTCATGGTAAGAATGATTATGGCTTCACCAAAATAAATTTCAAGGTACTTGCACTTCCCAAGGACTACAATATCATGTGTTTCAATTGTAATAATTTTAGGCATAAAGCAAAATGGTGTAGAACAGTGTTTTCTAAATTTATGAAGACAAGCAAGAAGAAGGAAATTCAAAATGTTCAAAGAGGTATGACCTCAAAATTTTGGAGTAAGAAAATGAAATAAGAAGAGGAGCATAGTACTTTGGGAGTTTCACTCCCATCACATAATTGATCACCTCAAGAAAAGGAGGTGGTGAGGGCGCTATGCTAAGTGTTTTATTTTTAGCCCCAAGGAGCCCTTTGCCATTGATGTCAAAGGGGAAGAGTTTTTACTAAGGGGAGAAACTTGTCAGGGGGAGCAGATAGTGAATCTAGTTGTAGTAAAAGAAAATTTTTGTAAGATTGCCATCAATGACAAAGGGGAATATTGTTGGAAATATTGAGTTTTCATTGATTTCAAAGGCAAGATGAAATGTTGAAGTGGTAATTGAGTTAAAGAAAGGAATATATTCAAGTATGAAATGTAAACTGTCATTGATGATAAAGGAAGAAAGAGTTTCAAATAGGTGTTGAATTACAAGTATAAACTTTAATATTAATTTTTATATTAAAGTAACAAAAATATTATGAAGATAAACCTTATAATATTTAAATATTAAATATTAATATTATAAAGTAAGGATTTAAAAATTTTATGAAGCTAAAATTTGAAAGTGTGAAAGCACCGACGTAATGGTTTGAACATATGGAGTTGAAAATTTAAAAGTGTGAGAGCGCCGACCTCTAGGCACCAAGCAAAGTTTGAATAAAAGTGCATATATCAAAGGTAGAAGAAATGTATGAGTTGACGATGCAATATATTAGAGGTTTGACTATATATACCAAGTTGCAAAGCTCATTTTGGGTGTCAAACTTGAATACTCAGGGTGTGTGAAGGAGATTCCATTTCAAACAACAAAAACTTGACGATAGGAGAATAGTGGTGTATGGTGATATCTGAGCATTGGAGAATATTTTCCTAGATAATACATCAAGGAATTTGTGATTGAATGGAAACATAAATTTGAGTGAGGTGATTGATGTTTTCATAAAGGAGAGAACAAACATTGTAGTATTTTCTAGAGAAGTTTTTCATGGGAATAGGGAACATAATTCACAATTCACAAAGCATGTTTGTAACATGGTTGACTCATTCAACTTGGCCAAACTCAATTCGTATCATAGAATAATTGATGTGCCTCATTGAACATGAATTTTTTTATCTGGGTGATGAATTCATGAGGTAATTTATATTTCATTTGAGTAAGGTTGATTTGGATCAAAAATTTTGGGATATATGATCCAAAAGAAAAAATATGATGGAACTTCTCGAGTGAAAGCATTGAGCACTTAGGAATTCGTGAGGCAAAACATAAATCTAGGGTACAAGTCTTGAAATATTTGTAGTTAGAAGTTTTGAAAGCCTCTTGTATTATTCAAAAATATAGTAATCTAGTAAAACATTTGAGGTGTTGAAGATACGATGCAATGAAAGTTGAAGACAACTGTTGAAATTGTGAGCCTTGTTGATTTTGATAGATAGAGAGCCTTCAATGTCTTTAATATTTGATGTAGATATTTTGAGAAGCATGCAAGGGCGAAATTTCATAGCAATGAGCAAAGAGCACTCACCACATCAAATAAAAAAAATTCCAGAGTTTTTTTTGGCTACCATCGAGCACTGGTGGTCCAAGTGAAAGTCATAGATATCTAAGAAGTGAAATAATAAGAGCTATACATCAAAGTTAGAAAATGTACGTCAAATAAAATTGGCCAAAAATCATTTAAAAAAGCAGTGCAAACATAAGGTATGCAAGAATTCAAATGTGAAAGTAAAATAAATAAATTTTATTAAAAAATTAAGGAGAAATAAGGAATCATTTTTACCTTTAATAAAGTTATATTTTGCAAGTTTTATTATTGGAGCAATAAGAGTATTGGAATTCAAATTTTAATAGAAAGTCAAAAAGGAAGTTACTGGGCAGATTTGTGCATTCTTTCTTGTTGATTTGAAAGCATATAAGCTAGGCAGGTTTATGAATTAATTTTTATTGAAATTGGGAATAATAGTATAAGGGTTTGAGAGCAAAGTTGTGCATTGCTTTGATTGAAATATGAAATAAAAATGTAAGGGGTTGAGAGAAAATTTGTGCATTAGCTTTGATTGATATTGAGAATAAATTTGCAAGGATTATAGACCATATTTGTGAAGAAAATTTGTGCATTATTTCATGATTGATTTTGAGAGTAGATGAAAAGTACATATTTGTGCACAATGACTATTTTTGAAATGAAGGTGGAAATCAACAATTACCAGGTCAGTAATAAAGTATTAGACTAGAGATACCTTTAAAATGTAATAAATGTGAGACATGTGAATATAGAATATGTTTGAATTACTCTATTTGAGGAAAGCACATTGAAGAATAGATAAAACACTTGATAACATTTGTATGCAATATTTGGGGAAATATTTGAGCAGGTTTTAGTGAGTAGATTTGAGCAGAGTTTTGGTGAGCATATTTGAGCAGGTTTTGATGAGCATATTTGAGCAAGCCTTGTGTGTAGGCTTGGAGCATATTTGAGCAGGTTTTGGTGAGCATATTTGAGCAAGCCTTGTGTGTAGGCTTGGAGTAGGTTTGAGCAAAGTTAAGAGTGGGTTTTGGAGTAGATTTGAGCAAATCTTGTGTAAAGGATTTGAAAATATTTGAGCAAGCCTTGTGTAAAGGTTTGGAGAAGATTAGAGCAAAGGGTACTGAGGTATCCTATTGATAGAGATCTATGAACCAGATCAGACAAGATTGAGGTCTCCTGTGAATAGAGATCCACAAACCAATAACAGAGGGTATTGGAGTCTCCTATGGATAGAAGTCCATAAACTAGAGTAGAGGGGATTGGTGTCTCCTATGGATTGGGATCCATGAACATGTGAGAGGGGATATGTGTCTCAAGTGGATAGAGTTCCATAAATATTTCTATAATACATATTTCTTCATGCATGTATCCCACATTGGGTGAACCATGTTAAATCTATGTCTCTCATGTATGTGATGATTTATGCATTGTTTCATTATTGCAATTGATAATATTGGATGATATTGCTTTCAAAAGAAAAATAAAAGTTTATTCTTATACAATTCACCCCCACCCTCTTAGTATAAGCTTGTGTTCTTCAATTGGTATCAGAGCAGGTTCCTTCATGAAAACCTAACAGCTTGAAGGAAGATCTTATAAGAACACACATGGCTCATAAGGAAGAGTTTTTATCAAATAAGGCTCCATTGTTTGATAGGACTAACTATGCTTTCTAGAGTGCGAGGATGAAGACTTATTTGATGACACATAGATATGATACATGGCAATCCATTGAAAATGGATTCACACCATCTACAAATTCTTCTATAGATGCAAGTGGTAAGAAACCATATAAAGATAATGCCAATGCAATGAATGTAATTTTGAGTTGGTTATGTGAATTAGAGTTTGTGAAATTCATGCAATGCACTTTAGAAAAAAATATGTGGGATAAATTATAGAGAACATATGAAGGAGACAACAAAGTCAAAATGGCAAAACTTCAAATACACAAGAGGAAGTTTGAAGATGATTCAGTATCTCAAGGATAGGAAGAAGATCCACATTGAATACTAAAGTCTTCAATATCCAAATAATGAAATATAGGGGGGTGTTACAAATAGATTATATTACTGTAGACACCAAAAAGTCGCACATTGTCCCTCTTCCCATCTCTGCGGTCAATCAATTTGCAAAACCCTTGAAAATTGCATAAATTGGCTAAAAATCACTATTCATCATCATTAGCCCCTTTGGGCTAGCTAAGCCCTTTCCTATGCTTAACCCTAGGTACTCATGTGACCTCATGCCAACTCAACTATGGATGAAACCTTTACCATAGTCAAAAATCATGTTATGGTCAAAAAGTCAATATTTTGGTCAAATTGTGCTTTATGGCTAATCTCATGCTTAATTAGATCTAATCTTGATTTAATTAAAATCCTCCACCTCACATAGTCTACTTTGAATATCCTAGCCTTCCACCTCACCTAGCCTAGCCTATCCTAGCCCTACCACCTTTCCACCTAGATATTTCTCCACCCCACATGCCCCTGGGTCATTAATGCAAGATGGAGACTTTTGCACATAAGAATGATTGTTTAATGCTAAGATATTTCAATAAAGGTAAATATTGATTGCAAATTGATATTTATCCCTAATCATCATTACTTTTGTATGGGTGAGAGATTATCTCACCCATCCTCATTTATGACCCAGGACACCTTAGGGGACACCTCTTTGGTGGACACCTCACCATAGCACACCTCATAGGGACACCTCATACCCTTTCTCTCACCCTGACCCACTCTATAAATAGAAGGTAATTTTCACCATTTTAGATGATCACAACTTTTACATGCTGAAACTCTGCTGAAATCACCATATCCATTGCAATCAACACACATCCATCTCACGTCCATCATACGAAGGTCATAATCTATTTTCCTCTTACATAATCCCATTATGTGAGTGAGACAGGTTGATTTTACACATCAAGATTTACTGTTTAGAAGTTCTACCTAAAAAAGCGCACATCTAGAACCAATCAGAAGCATCTAGGGACCCTATCTGAGCAATCTGACTTCAAAAGGGCTGATTCACACCTCACATGTGTGAACCTCTCGGTTTGCACCCCAGGAGTGAGAACCTCTACAACAAGCATCAAAACCATTCAGATAGGTAAGAATAGCCTATTTTATTGTTTTATGCTAGTTTTTAATGGTTAATTTCATGTTTTGAACACTTTTATGAGTCTTTTGTCTTCATAAACATGGGGTTTGACTTAGGCAGATCCCCCAATGCACTAATAAGATTTTGCAGGTTCACATGTCCAGCAAAGCATAAGGAAGCATCCAACAAGTGGTGGCCCATGATCAAGAAGCCCACCTACATCGAGGAACCCACAAAATACTGATATTGTTATATTTGTACCACATTTGAAAGGGCTTCCCTTTGGAATATCCCATTGTAGCCTTCAGGGAAAAAATGTAAAAGGATATCACCTCTTGTAACCCTTTTATGATTATCAATACAAGTACAATAGATTCTATAATATTTGAATGAAGTGTTATGGTGTATTTTTTGTAGTTTCATTCTGGCATGCCCAATGGGACCCCCATCGAGAAAATTCTTGATCGCCTTCTAACCAAAAATTATGGTCTATTTTGTATGGCAGGTAGTTGTCATCTTTGAAGAATACCACAAACCAACACAAATGCCCTGAAATACATCTCAAGCCAAACCAACAAAGGTTCACTGGTGCACCGGTGAGCTTACAAAGAGAGTAGAGAGTACGTGCTTGGGCGTGTGTATTCCCCTAATCTGCCTCACACTTGATACTTGATACCCAGGTATTTGTGCATACACCCACAACCAATGACAAGGTAAGTTAGGGGAGGTTAAAAGCCTCATGTTCCCGGAGTCTGCGTGCTTCCATACCTAGATCCCAAACTATCTCTTGCCATGGTGTATGCAATGTTAAAGCATCCTTGTATTTTTTGACACAGTAGTTAATTTTTATTTTTGTAGTTAATCTCAGGTATATGCAAAATTTTCATGTGTTTTTGATTATCTTGCTAGAAACAAATTGAGTTTTGGAAATTTTTGTGCAGGTATTTGTGCTAAAATCACTCCAGAAGCTTCAAAATCATCACCAAGATCCTAGAAATAGTCAGCTCAGTCTTCGGATACTAGTTCGCACCTCACATGTGCAAACCACTTTGCAAAAGATAGGTTCGCACCCTAGGAGTGTGAACCTCCCAAATCCACATAGTTTTGGACTAGAGGACACCCCAAAGCCTTTCATACTCACCTGGACATAGGTTTTGTTTGGAAAACTTTATTTTCCTTCTATTTTGAGCTAATATTTCATAGTGAGCTACAAATTCCTTGCAATCGCACATGCTTGTTTGTTGTAGTTAGATTTTAATTTGCCTTCTATATCAGATTCAATTTTAGAAACTTCCCTTCATGTCATTTCCCTTCAAAAGTAATTAATTAGATTTTTTTTTGAAAACCAATAGCATAAATTCACTTTTGTGTAAACCACATAAATAGATTTCTATTTCGAAAATCAATAGATTAAAGTTATTTCTTGCATAACCACGTAGAATAGTTTTATTTCAAAATGACATCTTAGAATAGTTTCCTTTAAAAATAACATTTAGAGTATATTTTCTTCTAATATATTACCACAAAAACAAACACCACACACTCAAGCTCTATCTTAAACGGTGTAAGGACCTAGGTTTCATCTCCAGGCCGAATTAGATTTCATCACCAATTCACCACCAGAGTTCAGTGAGGTCTAGGATTACTCTCCACTGACTCACCTCCAGTTAGACACCTAGTAGCCCCACCCTACGAGTGGTTTTCTGGGCTTCATTACCAAAAAATCCCCCACTTTTGTGATTGGGCCCTGGATTTTATCACCAGCGGTTACCTACAGAGTGGGATAGTATTAGCACCTTCATCCACAAGGCTATTATAATTAGTGGATGTGGTAAACTATTGTTATTGACCAAGCTCATTCGAGGGTGAAGCAAAAGAATGGGGTACGCCAACCATACCTAGCATGTCATAGACATTGCCACTTCTTCTCGTGAGAGGATTTTCAGAGCTCACTTCAGCATCGTGAGTCCACCCCCCCCCCATTTTTTTGGATATCATTTCTATGTGCCATTTTACACCTAGGTAGCCATTTGCCTGTTGGAACCATAGTTCTATTTTGTGCACTTTTGGGCATTGCAGGAGGTTTTGTGCTCCAATATACCTATTTCAAATTAGAAGATCATTCACTACCTTGGTTTTGTTCCTAGGACGCATATTCTATCATAAAAAAAAAAACAAAAAAACCAAAAAAGAAAGAAATTTTGCTTTTGTTTAGTCTCGAGAAAAGTGGTTACAATAGTGCATCAAAAGCTCTATAACTCACTTACATATTGTCTCACAGTTTCATTACCATGGTTTTCACTGCACAATTTGTTTTTAGGTGATTTACACTCCCCAGCATGGTCATCCTACACTCAAACTCATTTTGCATGATTCTATGCAAAAATATAGCACTCAGGCTACCATACTGATTCACACAACTCTAAACAACACAGAGAGGGTACACATAGCACAAATTTCACCCTCTACTACACTTTTGGATGGTCCATACCCTTGGAGTGCGAACCATTTTGGTTTGCACTCCTATATTGTGAACCTATTTTTTAGGTTCCAGATTACATAGATTGCACACATAGACACATACTACACATTTTGACCTTTTGTTTTTCATTTTGGGTGGTCTGCACCCCTAGAGTGCCAAACAATTTGGTCTACACCCCTAGCCTGCAAACCTATGTGTCTACCACCAAAGAGTATCCCGATCAGTCACAGATAGTTTTTGAGTTCATATTTCACATCTATTGACTGTTATCCCACTTATTGCACATTTCACCATGTTGGTTACACGTATTCAGATGCGTGAAGCCATTCATCATTCCACTGAGGCTACCCAATGGACTATCCTTATCATAGGGGTCTCTTCTTCTCATACCATAGACCCACCTTTCGATTCTGAGCTGATTTCATCCCGATATGCACCTGATCTATTGACAGGGCCTTTCGCCCCTAGTTCTAGTCCTACGTCTCACATGCCATCTTCTACTCCATCTCATCTATTGGATGAGACTTTCAAGGAGACCCCTCCTTTGGAAGAACTCTCACCCAACCCCTCATCCACATTTTGTCAGCATGTCATTTATACCTTGCCTAGTCATCTTGTCCTCGTTATGATGACTAAAGAGTTCACTCCACGTGATTCACCTTCAGCTCACCATCCATTCCTTGAGCATTCATCTCACCCACTTTTAGGAGATAACTTTGGACTGGTTGTATCTAAAATCATATCGGATGTTGTTACCACTATCCCTTCAGTTGGTATTATTTCCACTCCTTCCTCCACACCATCTTCATCATAGATACTGGTATCTCAATAGGCCTCATCTAGTCACCCACCTTTATCTTAGCCTCCATCCTCTAGTCCACCCGTATATTATTCACACCCATCTCAGGGTTACTACATTTCTTCACTCAATCTCATGAACCTCTCTGTCTAGGATTTTCCATCACCTACATCCTTCACTCCATAGTTGCCATCGCCCACCTCGTAGTTTTCCACATTTCCACCTACCAATTATCCTCTAGTTTCCATATATGGTCCTCCATCAGTGCCTTCCCATACATTTTTGTTACCCCCTCCCCCTTCATATCGACCACCTCTATTGCAACCTACCTATCAGGATGTTCTACCTCGATATTCTATCTAGCAGAATTCTTTGTTCGCTACCCCATCCACTCCACCTCAGTCCTCATCCGTACCACCCGCTACCTTGCAACAATTTACCTTTCACACATTCACTTCTCTTCTACCTCCATCTTCCACACCTCCAACATTTTTTACCACCGCACCCACATGGTCATCCACTACTACTGCTCAAGCACAATCTACTTTTCAATATGTGCAACAGTAGAAGCAGGTGCCCATGCCTAGCCAGTCACATATTGATTACTAAGATGCACACCAAAAGATCTTGATTACTAGCCCAACACCCCCTGGATATTACCACTCGACGTCAGCACCTAATCCACAATAGGATGCTTACTATCAATAGTGGGAGGACCAACAACCCCAGTATCCACCACATCTGGATTACCCGTAGACCTCATCATAGCCACCTCCTACATCCGCACTACCTCCACCATTTCTCGTCCCTCCTCAAACCACTACTATGATCTCTAGTGATTTTTAGGCTATGTAGGAGCAACTACGTGCTTTGGATCTATGTACAACTGGTTATGGGCCTCAAAAACCTATGTATGACGAGTTGTGCAATGAACCAATCCACCCATATATTCATGTCCATCCTTATCCTTATAGATTTGAGATTCCCAAGTTCGACAAATTTAAAAGTAAGGAGGATCCTAGAGAGCACTTGAACAATTACCATTTTGCCTATTACCAATTGCACAAAACGATCCCCTTATGCTTCGTACCTTTGCCATGTCGCTTGGAGGTTAAGCATTAGATTGGTACAACCATTTACCTCACCAAAACTTGTATACATTTGAGTAGTTGGCCAATATTTTTCTTGAGAATTTCACCATCAACATCAAGACTAAGCTTACCTTGTCTGATGTGTATTATTTACATCAGTGGAATGACAAGCCTATTACTAATTTTATCACTTGTTAGAGAGTGGTCCTTAATGATCTTGCCTTCCCTCTCCCACATTCAAATCTTGTCAAAATATTTTCCAAGAGTTGTCATAAAAAATCTCCCAAACATTGTAGATTCATCAATCCTGGACATTTGAGGAAGCCATTTCCCAAACCAAAGTAATAAAGAAAATCAAGATCCACATGAGAAAAATCAAGTTGCACCAGAAACAACCCTACCCCACCAATTACTGCTATAATCACCCTACATACATACCACATACCATCCGCCCACCACAAACCAATTAGGTTCTTCTCAATTATCCATATCTGCCAATGCAAGTGGCATTTGTGCAAGCTCAACAACCCACTCCCCCACGATCTCCTCAAAATTAATTTCAAGCTAATCCTCCACTACTTCCCACTCCACAACCACAAAATCTCCCACCTTAGTCTAATCCATACCAAGGCCACAATCCACGTCCACCTTGCCCTCCATGTAATTGGACAACTTTATCAGAGCCCATGTCCTCTCTATTTTGCAGACTGGTTGAGGGTGGTCTCATCCAATTGCCAATTGTCCAACCACTTGATCCAAATTGCCCTCTTCCATGGGACCACAATCCGTAGGCTTTCTATGATTACCATCAACAACATGGCCATTCTATCAATTCATGTTGCATATTTCACCATGTCGTGCAAGACCTTATTGATTGAGGCACTATTCAAGTCTGTAATCCCCTTGCATCTCAAAATCAAAACTTGGGGGTATACCAAAATCCATTACCTGAGCACGGATGTAATACACCTCAAACTGATCCACACCAAGTCAATCATGTCAATCGAGGACCTTATTAGTAGGGATTCATGGGTATGATCAATATCGCCACTCGTAATAAACGCTATCCACCCCCTATGACCGCCCAACAACCCTCCACCTCACAACAACCTGTCGCTCAATTTGATGACCAATTAGTCCAATTTTCCTATATTGATGCCCATCCACCATTAAAAACTCCACCTCTACCTACTGCACCATCGTCATGGCCATATAGAGGGATCTCTCCTCCACCCGAGTGTCCCGATCCTCCCTATGTTTCTATCCACATGACCGCACCTGGCCCTAGTGAGTATAACATTATCGACTCCTGAGTTTCACCATCCACCTTCCAAACTACCTGTGATTTTGACCGACCTCATAATGTGTCCTTGACTATTGTGGTTGTAGTTCCTCTCAGTCCTCCCAATAATTCCATGAACTTTATTTATGGAGGCCTTGACTCATCCATACTACCACCAGCACCTTCGATCCCATAAACCATATTTTGTGATAATCATAATCACATGTCTAATCCTCTCTTTTCTTGACAATATCTACGTCGGTACAACTGGCATGGGTATTGCCTAAGGAGATATGAATAAGGATTTTGTTCCTATATCAGTCCTCTCACTTGCCATCCCACTGATCGATCTGGACTCGATTATAATCCAGATGCTATTCACAATCTTGAACATGACTTTCAACATCTGGATCTTAATCCTCTTGATATTTTTCTTGATGAGGAATTTGAACCTACTATGCCACCTGATAGCTCTTATCCTCATTCTATCATCGATATACCATCTACATTCTTTCCGCCATCTCCACCTCATGATCCCATTTCACCACAAGAAATCGACACCCTTGTCTACCACTTCACCTATCTGGCCGTGCATCCATATTTACCTACCGATTCACCCTTTCCTACTAATTCACCCTTTCCTGTCTATTAACCCCTTCCCACCACTCCATTCTACCCTCCATCTCCATCACCTTATTCTCCACCTATTGTTCCCTTTTTCCCAATGTACAAAACCATCCTGTCTCGATGCCAAATTCCTTGTTCACCTTCGCCACTTGTGGTGTTGAATCCTGGATGCCACCAGTCGATCCCTGATTTCTTCCTATATTCTTCTTATTCTTCCTCACCTTCATCATCTACCTCCTCAATTTATAGCACATCAATCAACATGATTTCCACTGACCTCTACACCCACCTCTGCTATCCCAACTAGCCTTACTACGTACCACCTCATATTGAAGACTTCATCGATTTCGATGATATCTCCTCCACCCCATACCCCACTGATTTCCTTCCCACACCCCACATGATCCGATCTACTAATGCACCATTACCTACCACCCCGCCCCACATCCCTTGGATTCATAATCTTGATCTTTATATAGAAGATGAATTCCTCACCCTGGATACCATTGATGATCTACATCTCATCCCCACACCAGCTCAACTCCAGGATGGTTCTCACATGCTTGTTTTGGACACTATTGAAGTTGATATTGGAAATGATCCAAACAATCCTCACATCATCTACCTCACCACCAGCCTCACTGAAGAAGAGTAGGTCCTTTATACCAATTTCCTTCGATGCTACATCAAGGTTTTTTCCTGGTCCTACACAGATATGCATGGCCTTGACCCCTTGTTGGTAGTGCACAAACTTGTTCTAGATGAAAAAGCTAAACCTGTCAAACAAAATTTACATTGCATGCACCCCACAATTGCGCTTATGGTTAAGCAGGAGTTACAAAAACTCCTTGATGTTGATTTCATCATACCCATCGATTACCCTGAATGGGTTTCAAACATGGTTCCCATCGAAAAACCCAAGGGGGTATCCACATTTGTACTTATTTTAGGGATCTTAACAAAGCCTGTCCTAAGGAAAATTTTCCACTCCCTAATATCGATACTTTGGTCGATGCTATAGCTGGACACGAAATACTGTCACTCATGGATGGTTTTTCAGGTTATAATCAAATTCATGTCAATATGGAAGGCCAACACAAGACCTCCTTCACCACCCCCTAGGGGACATTTTATTACAAAGTCATGCCTTCTAGCCTCAAGAAAGCTAGGGTAACTTATAAACGTGCCATGACTTATATTTTCCATGATATTATGAACAAAACTATTGAGGACTACGTGGATGACCTCATTGGTAAATACAAAACCTGTGGTCAACATCTAGAAGATCTGCGACAAATATTTGATCACCTCTTAGAACACAATGTCTGATTGAACCCAAAGAAATGTGTCTTTGGTGTCACCACTGGCAAAATATTAGGTTTCATTGTATCACATAGAGGTATTTAAGTCGATCCTACCAAATTCTAAGCCATCATTGACATGCCTCCCCTTACAAATATCAAGCAATTACATGACTTACAAGGAAGAATCCAATCCATACGGTGATTTATCACCCAACTTTCAAATAAGTGTTAGCCATTTAATCATCTCTTACAAAAGGGAGTCCAATTTAAATGGGATAATAAATGCCAAGCCGCCTTTGATGACATCAAATCCTACCTCACATCTCCACCCGTCCTCATTTCACCTCATCTTGAACACCCATTCCACCTGCACATTTCTACCACTAATGTTAAACTACGTACACTCCTTACCCAAAATTATGA
Source organism: Wollemia nobilis (assembly GCA_028583015.1). Lineage (NCBI taxonomy): Eukaryota > Viridiplantae > Streptophyta > Pinopsida > Araucariales > Araucariaceae > Wollemia > Wollemia nobilis. The sequence goes on from JAQPPZ010008116.1 coordinate 902,702, forward strand.
GAATGATAAAGAACAAGCTATCTATTACATTAGTCGCACCTTAATTGACTATGAAATATAGTATGCCTACATGGAGAACCTCTATATAGCAATTTTTTTCATCACACAGAAGTTATGACACTACATGCTTAGTCATGCTACCTAGGTGGTTGCTCACAATAATCCACTTCGCTACATGCTCAGCCAGAGCTAGCACAATAGCCACACAGCCAAATGGATCAGGATCCTCATAGAATTTGATCTCGAATTCATTAGCTAAAAATCCATCAAAGGCCAAGTCATCATCGATCAATTTGTTGAGGCCCCATTTCCAAGCACCGTGCCATAGCTTATATAGCTTCTCAATGACTTTGTATTTCACATAAGTGAAGCTGAAGAACCTGTAGAGCCTGAATCAATTGTTGAACTAACTCTTTTCTTTGACGGCTTTCGATGCACACACTCTAGGGATTTAGGAATAGTATTTTTCACACCACAATAGGAGCCCCTCCCCTTTTCCTTCAAGTTAGGCTTTCCATGCACCAACAACAATGTTGAGTATGAAGCTCTTATCCTTGGCCTAAAGCAAACACTCTCCATGCACATCCATCGCCTAGACGTATTTGGAGACTTCCTCCTTATTGTCAATCAAATCAAGGGAGAGTGGCAATGTCGTTACCCGATCTTGCAACAATGTAAATAGGTTGTCGAATATCTATTGGCCCAATTTGAGTGGTATGACATCATTGCTACCCCATGCTCCATAAACCATTTTTCCAATACCATGGCCTCTCTAGGATCCCTCATTTCACAAAAACCACTTTTTGACACCACTCACATGTCCATTCACACCCTTCTCCATTTTTCCATCTCCAACAAGCTACCTTCTCTCAACGATGGCATCAATATCGTCAAAGCCACATCGCATAACCCATGGTTTTCCCAGGTTAAATATTACATCAAGCTTGGGATCATACCACCTGATCTAAATCATACTCACAAACAAAATTTTAAATTGCGTGTCATTCGCTACACATTCCTATGTGAGATCCTTTATAAGTGAATTTATGATGGCATACTCCTTTGTTGTCTTGAACCAACCGAAGCCCAACATGTTACTCAAGAGGCCCATGATAGTACCTGTGGCAGCCATTTTAGTTGCATGGCCATTACCAAGCGCATCTTATGAATGGGTTATTACTGGCCCACAATGGAACATGACTACTGTGCCTATATCAAAAAGTGTGCTAAATTCCAACATCACTCAAATCTTACACACTTACCTTCTCAGGCGCTCCAACCTATTCAGTCAATGTGGCCTTTCTCATAGTGGGGCCTAGATCTCATTGGCAAAATTACACCTACATCGTCTGTCAATCATAATTTCATTATTATAGCAACTAAATACTTCACAAAATGGGTTGAGGTCATTCCTCTAGTCCAAATTACCAGTCCCAAAATTGTTGATTTCATCTGTCAATACATCATTTGTCATTTTAGCATCCCATCCAAAATCATCACAGACAATGGTACTCCATTCAAAAACAAGAATGTGCGCACACTTTGTGAAAAATTCAATACTCAACATAGCTTCTCTACTTCATACTACCCACAAGGTAATGGCCAGGCAGAAGCTACAAACAAAACCATTTATGCCATTCTTCACAAAATAGTTGCAGAGTCACACCATGATTGGCATAATCAAATGTCATTAGCACTATGGGCCTATCGTACTAGCATCCACACTCAAAATGGGGTAATCCCATTTTCTCTTGTCTATGGAACTGAAGCCATCATGCCCTTGGATCTTGAAATACCATCTTTTTGGGTGTCCATGCAAGAGTTCATTAATGATGATACAGCCTGTCAGGCCTAACTTGACCAATTGACCTTACTAGATGAACATCGCATTCACACGATTGAGCATACGTGAGTTTATCAAGATCGTCTTTGACATGCCTACAGTTCCAAGATACATCAACGTGAATTTCAAGTTGGAGACTTAGTCCTAAAGGAAAACCAATAAAACACTAGCCAACAGCGCCATCTCCGCAACAAATTTACACCTAATTGGCTAGGCCCATACATGGTAACTCATAAATTTGGATCTGGGGCATATAATCTGGCTACACTGGAAGGTATTTTTGAACTTGATCCCATTAACATTATTCATCTATGAGCATTTTACGCCTAGTCATAGGCATTACATATCATCACCACTTGTACATATGTATATAAAAAAATCAATCAAAAACATAAAACCATACAAAAATTGCATCATCACTTTTGGCATTCTGTGGCACTAAGTTAACTTGCATGAACATTTATAACTACTTCATCTATATAATTTCTTCTCTATTTTCCCCTTCATTTCTTCCCTCGTGAATGTTGTATGGTCACGCTTTGAGCGGCTACATACCTTTCACTTTTCCTCCCTTCTGCTTTCCTTTTCTTCTTCTCAAATTTTCTTTCTTTTCCTATTTTCTTTCCATCTCGAACCCCACCCCTATTGTATGGTCACGCTTCGAGTGGCTACATACCTTGGATAGGTTTCATTTCTTTGTTCTCTTCTAATCTCTTTTCCTCTAAGTTACTCATCAATGTTGTATGGTCACACTTCGAGCGACTACATACCGTTGATAGGTTTATTTCTTCTTTTATCTCTTCCTCTCTTTTTATTCTTAATTATATTCTTCATCTTCACAATCCATTTTCGTCCACTATCCATAAAAATTGGGGTACCCTTGTACATTCATTTGCACCTTTTGTTACCATTACATAGGCATTTGTATATATTCATTTTAAATACCATTCTTGGGGAATTAAATATGCACAGGCTAGCATACCAAAATGATGCCCACATACCCTTTTCAGAAGACTGGATTAGAGATATGCCTTGATGGCTTCGCCCACAAACAATTTTATAATCAACCACCATCCAAAGTTGGCATATTTCAGGAATACTTTTAGGCTTCCCTTGGTCGTCTTGCTCTCTTTCCTGGACTTACTTGCGCGTCTTACATACTAATAACATTCTAGAAATAGGGATGACTACATTGCATGCCAACTGATGCTTAGCAAAAATCACTCTGCTTATTACATCATTTACATGATTTCTCATGAACTAGAGGACCAAAAAAAGGACAAGCTCCCCCCCAACTTGAATAAAAAACCCCTTGTTCTATATCTAAGCTAAGCAAGTATCCCAGAGAAGCAAAGAGAATAAAAATCCCTTGCTCTATATCTAAGCTGAGAAAGTATCCTAGAGACACAAAAAGAATAAAATATCTTTCTCTATGTTTAATCTGAGCAAGTATTCCAAAAAAAAAAAAAAAAGAAGAAGAGAGAAGCAGGAAAGAGAAACAAAAATAGAAAATAGTACTACCCACACAAAGATAGTCATATCCAAGGAGGCAGAAAACAAAAGCCAAATGCCTCAAGAGTATTACCTGCTTGAATCCATGCAATCCTTAGGTATTTATCAATAAGCTAGCATACGAGCTAAGTTGGCATGCAATAATAACCCACTCCATTCCAGAATGGTAAAATGAACATCACTCTCCACACACAAGTTCAGGATTGAGATCTTGTTTACCGAGATAGCCTCCAAGTGCTCCTAAAATTTTTGCTCAGCAAGTCAATGGGATTGATTATATAAACTGTAGTGTTCCAATACACGCATGTCATGTTTCATATCCATCCTCATTGAAATAACAGAATTGATTACATCAACTGCCTACTACAATACAACAAATGATATCCCTAAGCAATACATTTACTTTGCTATATCATACTACATTATTTTATAACATCCATAAAAATTACTTTATCCATCTAACATCTCACATTCACATGTACTTAACCATCATCGCATTCATATCATTCATGCATCATCATAAGCAAAAACAAACACAAAAAAAAACATGCAAATAGACACAAGTGCCGCATAATCTAATATGTATATATATATATCAAAAAAATTAGTGCCATCAGGCTATAATAAAATTGTGTGGGCCCTTATGGGCACATCATCACATATCCATGTCTATATATCACCATCCATAAATACTACCATACGAATACAATAAGGAATGCACCATCATCAAGTACATCTCCCCACAAAAAGAATCCTCTCCTCTTGAGCACCTACAAAAAAAAACATCCAAAAATTCACTCACTAGCTGCTCCTACCGGCCCTCATGATTGTTGCCCTATCGATGTCTCACCACTCCCCTCACTTGTTCCACCTCCTATAGCTATTCACTGTGAGGACTATGCCTCTCCGACTCCTACTGCTCCTACTCTTTCCACCTATGCTAGTGGCCCCATCCTCATTGGTGCCTGTGACATCATAGGTGCCACAATATCCTACACCTTGCCACCAACTGATGGTGTTCTCTGCTATGGCTATGCAACTGATGAGGCAAGTGATCCCTCATAGTCAAGAATGCCTATCCCCCATATCACTAGATCTCCCTCAAACCTCGCCCTCCTACCTGCCTCCTTGGCATTCAATGCTAACAGCTGACGGTTACCCTCCTGTAATCGTACCACCTCCCTATGCACTACCTCCAACTATGGCACAACATTACCTAATTAAGAAATATCCTACTCTACCCTCTCTCATGCATGTTGTATCACTCTCATAATCTGCTCCAACTCCACCACTCACTCCAAATGACAAGCCTTCACGACCTTCGTCTCCGACCTTGACTCATCCAACAACTGCTAAAATTATCTTGACATCTCTACCATCTCATATCGCTCCCTTATGATGGTGTCACGCTCGATCCTAAGGCCATCCTGATCAATACTGAGTGCCTCCATCTCCTTGGCCATCTAATCCATGCAAACCATGGCCTCATCATGCTCATCTAAAGTAGACTTTAGGTTTGCCTCCACCTCCTTTTTTTTTGCCTCTATCATGGAGCAATCCACCGCCTAGTCTAGCTCGGTATCAAGAAGCTTATTTCTAAGCTTCTTCAGTTCCCTCCACAAAACAACCACCTCACCTTCAGTCATGATCATGGGTGCAAAATCCCCACCAAAATCATAGTCATTTGAATCCTCCTCCACATCCTCCAAAGGAACATCACCCATCTCCTCAATACCAACATCTCCCATCTCCCCAACCCCAACATCCCCCATACCCCCACCACCACCACCACCCATCGGCCTATACATCCAGTCATCTACCTCCATCAATGGAATATCCTCTCTCTCCTCGGCCTCAACTCCCACCCCACTACCACCCTTTGTTGATGGCCCCATGCCACTATCACTCACCAACCTATCTTGGTCATCATATCATGGCCTCACTCACCTCTTCAACTGGTCCAAATCAACCTCCTCCTCCTCTCCAGGCTCTGGTGACCTCTCTTGTATCTCCTCCAGTGTCACTACTCTCGCTTCACCTGGTAACCCTATAAAGGGAAGTAGCCCTGCTACATCCACCCATCCATTCACCATGCCCTGCCTAGGCTCCCAATTATACCTTGACTAGCACACCTCATACTCCATGGTCATCCCAACATTGTCCACATCTGAGACATCAATAACCTCATCTGGAATCAAATCTAGGGGTGGCACTACAGGCTGTGGCCCCCTATCCTCCCTCACCCTATAAATATTCACAGGAGGATCAGGTCGTCACTGTACCAACCCAAACTACCGTTGCACCCATGGAAAAAACTCGACCTTCGTCGAGTACTTCCCCACCACCCACCTACCATGCCAAATACATGCTAAATGAATGACATCTTGATCCCATATCGGTCCTCCTTTGATGCAAGAGCATTCAATGGTAGCAATGCAATCTTGCATCAACAAAAATTATTCTAAGTTTTTAGTCTTTGACAAGGCAGAAGTTGGTCGCGATATCACGATGTTGTGATATCGCGACGTCACGAAATCATGACATAAAATTGAAGAGAAAGTAGGGAAGCAAGGAGGTTGCGATATCGCAACGTCATGAAATCATGTCATAAAGTTGAAGTTGGGGCAGGGAAGCATGGAGGTCGTGATATCTGAACGTTGCAATATCGCGACGTCACGAAATTATGACATTGCGATATTACGACATCACAAAATTATGACATAAAGTTGAAGTCGAGGCAAGGAAGTGGGGAGGTCACGATATCACAACGTCGCGATATCGTGACGTCGCAAAATCATGACGTAAATTTGAAGTCGAGGCAGGGAAGTAGGGAGGTCACGATATTGCGACGTCATGAAATTGCAACGTAAAGTTGAAGAGAAGTAGGGAAGCGGGGAGGTCATGATATCACGACGTTGCGATATCGCAATGTTGCGATATCGCGACGTCACAAAATCGTGACGTAAAATAGAAATCAAGGCTCGAAGGCGAGGAGGTCATGATATCGTGACCTGTCGCGATATCGCGACCAAAATAAGGAAGAAGCGCAAGAAAGTTAAACTATCACGATATCATGACAAACAGCTGGTTCATGGCTCGAAAAGGCATGCGCTCCAAGATGATGTTTTTGAGGCGATCAGGGGTCTCATTAATGCATGTTTTCGTATTCGATAAGTTAGCTGAACACAGCGGCCTCTCGAATGCTGCATCCAGAGGTCAGAAATGTCAGGTGGGTCTTTTAAATGCATGCTTTCATGGCGGATCGGGGCAGTTGCCCATTTATGGAAAGAAATTGAAGACTCGACGGAGGAAGCCAACTTTGCAGGTTTTTGATGATGTGTTCTTTTGAAGGGTCATTAATGGCTCAGAGGGTCGGGGCCTCTATAAAAACCCAAGCATTGTAATAGAATAGGGTGGTGGATTAGAGATTGCATGCAGAGTGTAGTAGTTGAAAGCTAATTCGAGTGCTAGTTGTTGTAAATCCTGTGGGCTGTTGCTGTAGAATTTCTAGATTAATAGAAGAAAATTTGGGAATTGCGTGAGTGGAGAAAGTGTGATTTTTTGGTCCCCCATCAGTGGTATCAGAGCCAGAAGATTCTGAGTGTGCAACAGATTCGTCGAACATGAGGTAGTTGTGCCAGGATCTGTGGTAGGGTTCTATGAGAGAAGAGTGAGTTAGGGTTCCTGAGTGTGTAACAGATCATCGAACATGAGGCAGTTACACCAGGATCTGAGGGAGATATGATGACAATGAAAGAGTTCAAGGCATTACAGAGGCAAGTGCAAGCCCTACAAGAGGAGCTGCTCAGAAGAGATTTGTAGAGGCAAGTGAAAGCCCTGCAAAGGGAGCTGTGCAAACAACTTGAGGATAAACAGAAGAGAAGAGAATATGGAGTTCATCAGAAGATGAAGCCATTGCAGTCTGTAGACAAAGAGGTGTGCAGCAGTGCCAGGATCTGTCCGGTAGAAGACAAAAATTTATCTGGCCAGGAGATAAAGTTGAAGCAGGCTGTAGATGAGGAAGTGTGCAGCAGTGGGAGAATCTGTCTAGAGGAAGACAAAAGTTGTTTGGGCCAGGAGAAGGGGTTGGAACAGGCTACAAAGGCAGATGAATGTCTGGAGGTGCTACAAAAGGCAGTAACCAGACAGTGCAGAAGTGAAGATCACTTCTCCATCAACCCCGGTTGTCTGATGTAGGAGCATCCGGTGGCAGTAGCACAATCTTGAACAAAAATTATTCTAAGTTTTTAGTCTTTGACAAGGCAGAAGTTGGTCGCGATATCACGACGTCATGAAATCATGACATAAAATTGAAGAGAAGGTAGGGAAGCAAGGAGGTCACGATATCGCGACGTCACAATATTACGACATCACGATATCACGACGTCGTGAAATCATGGCATAAAGTTGAAGTCAAAGCAGGGAAGCAGGGAGGTCGCGATATCGTGATGTCGCAATATTGTGACGTCACAAAATCATGACATAAAGTTGAAGTCGAGGCAAGGAAGCGGGGAGGTCGTAATATCGCGACGTCGCGATATCGTGACGTCATGAAATTGCAACGTAAAGTTGAAGTCGAGGTAGGGAAGTGGGGAGGTCGCGATATCGCGACATCGTGAAATCATGATGTAAAGTTGAAGAGAAGGCAGGGAAGCAAGGAGGTCGTGATATCGCAACGTCGCAATATCACGACGTCATGAAATCGTGATGTAAAATAGAAATCAAGGCTCAAAAGTGGGGAAGTCACGATATCGTGACCTGTCACGATATCGTGACCAAAAGAAGGAAGAAGCGCAAGAAAGTTAAACTGTCGTGATATCACGACATGTTGCGATATCATGACATGTTGCGATATCATGACATGTCGTGATATCATGACAAATAGCTGGTTCGTGGCTCAAAAAGGTGCACGCTCCAAGATGATGTTTTCGAGGTGGTCAAGGGTCTCATTAATGCATGTTTTCGTATCCGATAAGTTAGCTGAACATAGCGGCCTCTCGAATGCTGCGTCCAGAGGTCAAAAATGTCAGGTGGGTCTTTTAAATGCATGCTTTCATGGCGGATCGGGGCAGTTGCCCATTTATGGAAAGAAATTGAAGACTCGGCAGAGGAAGCCGACTTTGTAGGTTTTTGATGATGTGTTCTTTCGAAGGGTCATTAATGGCTCAGAGGGTCGGGGCCTCTATAAAAACCCAAGCATTGTAATAGAATAGGGTGGTGGATTAGAGATTGCACGCAGAGTGTAGTAGTTGAAAGCTAAGCCGAGCGCTAGCTATTGTAAAGCCTACGAGCTATTGCTGTAGAATTTCCAAATTAATAGAAGAAAATTTGGAAATTGCATGAGTGGAGTAAGTGCGATTTTTTGGTCCCTAAGTGCGATTTTTCGGTTCCCCATCATCCTTTCCATGGCCTCCACCTAATGTGCTCCATCCTCAACCTCTCCAGCTCCTTCCTATGTTGCATCAAATCACCCTGACGCTCCCTCCTCTTCTTCTCCATATTTTTCCACCATCTCATGGCATAGGGTATCTCACGCCCCTTGCAAGCATGTGCATCATATGGTAAATTTTTAGGCCTCTAGATGGTAATGTGCTCCCACTCCCATATCTGCAACAATGGGAGGATGCTCAGTCTCGTCCTATCCGTCCTCACCGCTCTATGAAGCTCGTGGTATACCTAAGTCAACAATGTGGGTGCCCACGCATATCGTCACCTCTTCTCTACCATGTCATAAATAATCCCCATCATGTTCTAGGGGAATTTCACCCTAGAAGCATCAGGTAATGCATGACTCACCACCAACAACATCCCCATTGCATGATGCAATGAGAGCCACCTCTCCCTCTTCCTCTAATAGTACATATAGTCCACCCCCTTCTTCGCCTCTACCTGCCTCCACCTCTCCCCAATGAACCTCTTCAGAATACCATCTCGCTCCTCCTTCTTCACCACCATCATCGTCACACCATCAATCGACAATTGGTATATCCAATAGATGTCCTCCAAAGTCACTGTCATCTCTTTGATCGGTAAATGAAAGGTGTTCCTATCAGGATCCCACATATCACATAGTGAGGCCATATATGTGTGGTTCACATGAACCTCACGCATCACCCATACCCCATAAAGCCCCACTGTCTTCAGCCACTCCACATCTGCCTCCTTCCATTGAGCCTTTAGCTCCTTCCTACAAGTCTAAAGTCGATGGCGTGTAAATATTACATTCACTTGCCATCACACACCACATGTTAGAAATCATTCACATATTTTATGCGTACTTCATATACTTAGCAATGTAACATAATTGCATACATTTGTTACTATTTCTAGGTATCATTAGATAGATAGTTTATTTGTGTACATACATGCTTGCTTTCGCTGCTCATCTACACATCGCATTTGGCATTCACACATAAACCGAAAAACATGAAATATTTTACAAAAAAATACATAAAATATGAATTTGGCCAAACTATGACCAACCTAGATGCCAAAAATTTAAAAAAATGCACAAAAGTGTGGTTCGCACCCCACACATGTGAACCTTATGGTTCGCACCCCACACATGTAAACCTCTGAAACTCGATGAAAATTTCATGGATGGGTGCGGAATTTTATGTTGATTCCAATGGTACCTAACACGCATGCAAAAAACAAGGAAACATGTGCCAAAAATGTAGAAAATGACACAAAAACCCTCCCTATTGTTGCGCAACACTAGGCAATAAAAACGAGGTCAAAACCAAAAAATAAAGGTAGATCGGGATACCCATTTGGCTTATTAGGCAAATTTCATTTTCGATTTTCATCCCCATGCACATTTTCCCATCCATTTTCTACATCACATCCCACATCACATCCATGCACACATCCCCATGCATCCAAAAGTCAAAACAAAAAATGAACAATGTTTTTGGATACCCGTTTGGCCACTTTTACATGTGTTCAAATTTTAATCATTTCCTACCCCCGCCCTCGTTTCATGGTTGTAAAAGCAAAAAGGTTCATTTTAAACCCTCCCTCAAATTCACACATTTTGATAAAGCCAACAAAACACCTACCTCGGACACTTTTGCCCCCATGCTGGTACTCCTCTATGCACTCACCATCCTGTCTCGCCTGCTTTGCAACCCGACAACACTTCATCTCCTTTTCTTCTTCTCTTCCACCTCTCCACAACTCTTAGCGCATGAAAATGACATCATTTCATCAAATTTTGCCTTATATAATGTTATTTGGGCGGGTTCGCACCCCTAGGGTGTGAACCGTACGGTTCGCACATGTGACGTACAAACCTTCCATACAGTGCCTAATTTTTCCTATTTACCATACATTTCATCCTAAAGCCTCTCCAATCCTTCATTTCATTGATTTTTGTGCCAATTTATCAAATTTGGCCTTTCATCTTCATCAACCATCGCATCATCAATCTCCATTTTCGTCATCGCCAATTCATCGCTTGAGGGGGTTATCATCAATCACACCAAAAACTACCTTGCACATGATCAAACAATCAAAAACATTCCAATCATGGATACAACAAATGCCTAAAATTTTTTTTGCTAACAACTATTTCAAAAAATCAAAATTCCAATTCAAAACAAAACGATGTTTTTCCAAATCTCAAAACGCCTTTGCCTGTAGACATTGCATGGATTCCAACAGTCATAAGTGGCAGGCGTAAGACCACTTGTGAATGAAAATCCTGAAGTTCTACCTTAGGCTCCAACGATTTATCAAATGTTGTCGAATGAGCTCATTAATCAATCAAAAGTAAAAGTTAACAAAAACATCTTGTTTCGTCCAAAATTGAAACATTTCCAGTTGATCATAGTGCAAGGCAATCATGCGATTCCCCCTCAAAAGCAACCAATCACAAAACCATTTTTTATTAATGCGTCTCTTCCACAAATCATCAATCATCATCAATCCATATCATTAATTTTTGTACTAAACCGTGTTTCACACACTCCAGTACAAAAAGAGGTAAAATGTAGACACCAAAAAGTCACACATTGTCCCTCTCCCCATCTTCGCGGTCAATCAATTTGCAAAACCCTTGAAAATTGCATAAATTGGCTAAAAATCACTATTCATCATCATTAGCCCCTTTGGGCTAGCTAAGCCCTTTCCTATGCTTAACCCTAGGTCCTCATGTGACCTCATGCCAACTCAACTAAGGTTGAAACCTTTACCATAGTCAAAAATCACTTTATGGTCAAAAAGTTAATATTTTGGTCAAATTGTGCTTTATGGCTAATCTTATGCTTAATTAGATCTAATCTTGATTTAATTAGAAGCCTCCACCTCACCTAGTCTACTTTGACTAGCCTAGCCTATCCTAGCCCTACCACCTTTCCACCTAGATATTTCTCCACCCCACATGCGTCTGGGTCATTAATGCAAGATGGAGACTTTTGCACATAAGAATGATTGTTTAATGCTAAGATATTTCATTAAAGGTAAATATTGATTGCAAATTGATATTTATCCCTAATAATAATTACTTTTGGATGGGTGAGAGATTCTCTCACCCAACCTCATTTATGACCCAGGACACCTCAAGGGACACCTCTTTTGTTGACACCTCACCATAGCACACCTTATAGGGGACACCTCATCCATTTTCTCTCACCTTGGCCCACTCTATAAATAGGAGGTCATTTTCACCATTTTAGATGATCACAACTTTTACATGTTGAAACTCTGCTAAAATCACCATAGCCATTGCAATCAACACACATCCATCTCACGTCCATCATACGAAGGTCATAATCTGTTTGCCTCTTGCATAATCCCATTTTGTGAGTGAGACAGGTTGATTTTCCACATCAAGATTTACTATTAAGAAGTTCTACCTGAAAAAGCGCACATCCAGAACCAATCAGAAGCATCCAGCGACCCTATCTGAGTAATCCAGCTTCAAAAGGGGTGGTTTGCACCTCACACGTGCAAACCTCCTGGTTCGCACCCCAGGAGTGCGAACCTCTACAACAAGCATCAAAACCATTTAGATAGGTAAGAATAGCTTAGTTTATTGTTTTATGTTGGTTTTTAATGGTTAATTTCATGTTTTGAGCACTTTTATGAGTCTTTTATCTTCATAAACATGGGGTTTGACTGAGGCAGACCCCCCAACGCACTAATAATATTTTGCAGGTTCACATGTCCAAAAAAGCATAAGGAAGCATCCAACAAGCGGTGGCCCACAAGCAAGAAGCCCACCTACATCAAGGAACCCACAAAAGACTGATCTTGTTATATTTGTACCACATCTGAAAGGGCTTCCCTTTGGAATATCCCATTGTAGCCTTTAGGGCAAAATTATAAAATGATATCACCTCTTGTAACCCTTTTATGATTATCAATACAAGTACAATAGATTCTATAATATTTGAATGAAGTGTTATGGTGTCTTTTTGGTAGTTTCAATTACATCAAATGGATCATGTAAATGTACCTTTCTTGGTACATACTTAGGACATTAGATAAATTTAAGGTAAATTTATCTAGTTACTTCATGCAATGTAATAAATGCACAAGTGTCAAAGTGCAATTTGTATATGTGCAAGTTGTCCCTTGCACAACTAGGAAGAGTGTTGGCTAAGGAACCTATTTTCTATATAAAGAGCCACCTACATAGAGCAAGATACAACAATAGAAAGTAGTGTAGAATAGTGTGGTGTGATGTAACAGTGTGATGTAATGTGATGGAGTGTGATAGGTTCAATGTATTTTCTTACGTAGTAGCTTTATTCATGGAGTGTTCATTTCCTCCATAGCTACTTTTGTAAACATTTCTATCATTTCTATTTATAATATATTTTCAATCATCTTGTAGATTTACTTTATTTCATATTATTTTGCATATTGTGATTGTTATCTCCCATTACATGTTACATAAAAATCTAATATTTTTATCATAACTGATGTGTTGGACCCTAAATCAACTATGCAATTATAAATTAGCTAATGTCCATAGATTAGGGTTAGGTAAAATAGCATAGGATTGGGTCTACTAGGATCCAAGCCTAAAATTTTTAGCATGATAGGCATCCCTTGTCTATTCAACTCCTTTTGCTTCTTCAAGGTCTCTTCTAAGTTCTTCATCTATTCTAGAATAAAGAGGGCATCCCAAAGTGGTATGGCTACAATTGGATTTTTTTAGGTGCTCCACCACACTTAAGGATTTGATAGAAAGAGATATTAGAATGGTTGACATCGTTGAAAGCTTGGTATTTTCTATAATTGTAGGTGACCTTGGTAGATTTACATGTTACCTTAGAATCTTCTATGGAGCTCTTATCACCATCAAGATTGCTTAGACCTAATTCTTTAGTGCAACTTATGTTGGAAGGGTCCTTTGATTGTCTACTTCTCTCCTCTAAGGTCTAGCCTCTATCAAGCTAGGCACTCCCTACTCTTCAATAGCCCTCCTCTTGGTCTAAGTGGTATACTCTAGTTGGAATTTTTACCTCTTACTTGAGGCACCTACTTCATCTAACACAACGTATAATTTTGATTCATATAAGGTAATAAAGGTATGCTTCAAAGTAGGGGATTTGGTAGCTAATGGTGTAGTTAGAGACTGAGTTTTAGGTTCTAGTTTCAACATCAAAAATTTTTATTGAGGAGAATGTTCAATATTATGGTTGGAAGGGGACATCTTGACAACTTTAGATTCCATTTTGACATAATAATTGAAGGAAGAATAGTTGAGAGTAGGATAGTATCGATCACTAGGGTCTCCAACATAGTTGCTTTTAGTGATGACCAAGTCCCTAGATGTGCTTGTAGGCATTCATTCAATCATAACTTATACATGTACTATCTACTAAGTTAGGGCCTAAGAATGATTGGAATTATTGTTGACCAAAAATAGAGGCTTATGATATCCAACTAAAGGTAATCAGATGTTTGGGTTTCCCTATTGGAAAGAATACTTCAAATACTCTGGTAGGAAAACCTTTGGATATTATACTGCCTCTTTATGTTTGTGATGTCATTAGATATGATCCTCATAGATTTTAATAATTTATCCATTTTAGTATTTAGAGAAGACCATGTTTGATTTTTCTTTGAGTATATGATAGGGCGAGTTAGACTGGTGGTAGGATATATGGTCAAAGAAGAAAGATAAGAGGGATGAATGGAAGAAAATAATGGTGGGGCAATCTAGGAACTAGTCTTCCTATTTGGATTAGGTCCCTTTCATCTTGAATTGTTATCTCATAGGCCTCCAGTAGTGAATTCCCAACCTTAGAATTGACCATCATGGCAATCTTAGAATTGAAAACTTTTAGATAGTAAATAAATGCCATACTTGGAGGTGGTCGAATATCATAGGGGATCCTTTGCCAAGTGTTGTGGAACTAGACATTGAAATTATCCATTATCTTCATGCATACACTCTTGATTTTTGTGAGTTTTTCTAAGAGAGATAATCCATGTGTCTTCTCTCTAAATCTATTTTTCAAGAGCTCTAATAACTAGTCCCAGATTTTGATTGATCATGGATTGAAGCTAAGGTAATATTTATGAGCTCTCCCTCAAAATGAATCCATAAATAGCCTCAAGGCTACATATTTATTTTCAAAGAAATGCACAACACATAATCTCATAAGGTATTTCAAGTGTTCTATTATAGTGAGAGTAATGTCTCCTAAGAAGTAAGGTAAGGACTTGAGTGCTAAGGTAGGCATTAGATCTTATACATTAGATGGAACTAGTGGAATTCAGGAACTTCCATGCCAAAAAATATCTAGGAGGATGATGCACTATGGTTTCTATGTTGCATCATCAATTCCTCCTTTATCTTTGTTTCAGTGATGGTACTAGCCCTTGTTGATTGGCTCAGGAAAAATATTTGGTTATGGGTCTTTTGTTCATATAGTTTTAGTCTCTTCCTTTAAGAAGAGTCACCATGTGGGGAGATTTTGCTTCAACAAGCTCATGAGACAAAGACCTCCACCAAAGCCTTGGTCTATATTTTGTTAGATGACTTCTTCTGAGTCTTTATCTTTTCAAGTAGAGTCACTAGGTGAATTTTTGAGTGCTTCACTTTAAGCAAGTGGACTACGACCTTTACCAAAGTCATAGTCAAAACTCTTCAATGTTCATGAGGCAAATGTAGAAGCTCATCCCATCGAGCATGCCAAAAAAATTGTTGTGGTCTTTGAATGCACTTGCTAGTCTAGACAGGAGGCCTAATGAACTAGATGCGCTCATGCCTCTTGTAGAACAAAACAATGGGAAGTATCATGGATGGAATACCATTTTTCGGGCAACCTATAGGGTTTTTAATCAAGTATTACTCCTTATAAAAATTAATCCTTGATGCATAAAGATCTCCATGAGTTGAGGCCAAGGAGTTAAGGAATTGCAATGAAAGTAAAAAATAGGAAAAGTAAATACTTGCAAAAAAATAAAACCTAAGCTATAGGGATGATGTACCAAATAATTAACATCCCTACTTTCAACTGCAATAAGTGGTCATAAATAAACATAAACTATGTTGTGTTATGGCTAAATGAACACAACTAGACAAACACATTGCTAGAAATTAAAAATAAGCTAAAAAAATAGGATAGAGCAAAATTAGTGATGGTTTCATTAACATGCCAAAAATAATTACAAGACAATGAGACCTAGAGGGTTCAATTATCCTTAAGCAACGGGTCAAGGTTTGAGCTCTGCTTGTTACAATGGGAAAGAAGGATGAAATGAAGAGCCTGCAAGGCTTGGTACCAAGCATGAATAGATAATTTCTAATGCCTTTACAATAAAATTTGGGCCTATTTATAATATGGAAGGAGGGTTACATCCCTCCAAAGTTCTATGTAGAAGGCCTACAAATTATTCTTTACTTCTATAGCTAAAATCCTTCTCTAACGAAAAAAAATAACTTCAAGATCTCTAGATCTGGGACCATAAATGTTAAGAGCTTTTGGGCCTTTGAATGATCAAATCAACTATCACTAACTCATCTCTTTGTTGCCATGTTGGGGTGGTTGTATCATTACTTTTATATAATGTTTCTATTGGAATGACCTTCTTGACTATGTATATTAGTAGGGTAGGCTCATGCATATTGTGGGTAGTTGTCACAGTTAGTTTTGAAAGGCTTGACTCCAAAAATTAATCTTTTTAGTCAATGGTGGGTGGTCCTTTTAAATGCTCCTTCACCTACTTCCCTCCTTGTATGTGCAATTACCACATATTCTCAGGTGAGATGGAACCTTTAGAACCAATTGTGGGTCTTTATTTTTTGAGCATTGGTGCTTTTCTCCTTGGGCTCTTGATCGATGGCCATATTTTTGGCTTTAGGTTTTAGAGAAGCATTCTTTTCTTTTTTGCACTCTCCTCCATCAAAAGGACCATGCAGACCATTAGATTGAAAATAAATGGCTCAATGGCCTTAGCACCCTTGATACGGTTGATTTGGGGTGAAAGAGGAGCATTAGTTGTAGATGGAAGATCTAATAGTCGATGCGACTTCTAAGCTTGTTTGCCTTTCCTTTGGAGCTCTTTCCTTCCAACTAAAAAATAAGAAGTACTTGTTGACTATTAGTCCTGGTTTTGATTGAGCCTTTAGGTAAAGTGAGGGTTGTAGGAAAAAATTCCTTATAGTAATGAAATATATATATATATATATATATATATATCTTCTCAAATCTGATGACAATAAAAAAATATAAATAAACAATTAAAATTATATAAAAGTGATAACAAAATAACTACTAAATCCTCCCTTTCAAACTCAATGAAATCTAATTTATTAAAATATTATTCAAAAATATTAATAATGTTATCTCAAGAATATACCTTAACATAAAATAAGTTTGAAGCTCTTGTGTGTGAGCATTCCTATGAACCATAAAAGAAATGAATCTATTTACTTTCATAAAACATTAGATGGATCACTTTATCTTCTAAAAAGTACAAAAAAAGTACAAATTGCATGAATATATTGGGTGTTTAAAGTATCAATGCTCTAAGAGGTTAAATGAAGTGGTGCTTGCAAAAGACAAGCCCTTGTCTTGACATGGAGTTTTGATTTTTATTCATGCTCTCATCATATAAAAGGAAGGGATAAGGTTATCATTGCACTTCCCTTATGGATGAAATCTTATAACATTGACCAGGAGAAGATAATAACATCAATATTTTTATGGATGATTTTTTTTTCCTGGATTCCAATTTATTTACGCTTGGATAATTAATTTTCCAATCAAATAGGTGATTGACAAAGACTTTGACATGATTGAACATAAAAAGAATCTTAGTTGACACAAAAATCTCCTCTTTTTACTAGGAATTTAACTCCTAAACGACACCTGTAAAAAGAATTTTAGTTGGCATAAAAATCTCCCTCTTTTTATTGAAGATTTAACATCTAAGCTACATGATGGGAGGCTATATTCTCCAAGGACGTAGTACAAGGGGGTCACATTTTCTAAAGACATGGTATTAGGGGAGGCCACATTCTCCAAGGAGATAATAAAGGTTCCGCATTTTCCAAGTAACCTCCTCCTTCATTTAAACTGAGATAACTAAAATAACACTAACCATGTGCAATAGAGATATCTCAAATTTAATAATTTTTATAACACTTTTTACTATTGTTTGTCTGGTTTTTCTACCTCTAATCTTTTATGATTATTTGATTAGTGTGACCCACTATATTCTAATTTTCATACTATTGGTGGTCGATTAATCAAATAACACCAACTATATTTTAATTTTCACACAAATAACATTACAATATAATTAATTACATTAACCAAATATTATTTAGTATAACCTTTTCAAGGTTAGATGGATTGGTAAGTGTTTATTTGGCTACACATTTATTCGTAAGTGTTGGATTGGTAAGTGTTTGTTTGGCTACGCACTTACCAAGGCTCAAACCTCGGGGTAGCAAGTATGTTTGCAAAAGTAGTAGTCTGATTTGAATCCTTTAAGTACGTACCAACGGATAATAACAGTACGAATCCCGAGCAACATGTGGTCCCCTTCTCGCCGGACTGAACGCTTGTCCCTTTCCTGGTGCTTTCAGCGGCGTAAAAGGTTTAAAATGATTGTGGCATGGTGGTTATAGGAGCGGACTGCGCGAAGATCTGTGTGGCGGCTTCCAGGGCGGACAGCGCAGAATACTGTGGCGGCCATAAAAGCTGGACAGCCTGCCCGGATTCATGGCGGCTACTGATTCCACCATGTAAATACAAAAAAAACATGTGGTCCCCTTTATACCGGTTCAACAATAAAAAAATAAGAAATAAGTTTGATAAAAGCATAGAAGTTCTCTACCTAGTCAGCAATGATTCCACCATGTAAATACAAAAAAAACATGTGGTCCCCTTTATACCGGTTCAACAATAAAAAAATAAGAAATAAGTTTGATAAAAGCATAGAAGTTCTCTACCTAGTCAGCAACGCGTCACACAGCAACGCAGAAGAAAGTGCTAAATTTCAAAGCTGCGCAATTGTCGCTAAATTTCCCTAAGAAAATCTCTCGCGAGAGTGCAATCTTCACCCTCTAATGTCGCTAAATTTCCCTAAGAAAATCTCTCGCGAGAGTGCAATCTTCACCCTCTAATCTCGGAAACTTGCCATAAATGAATAAGAAATGAGGTAACGGATCATCAGCAGCAACCATTACACTTAATCAATTACTTAGCGGATTAATCTATATCTGTTTATAAAATGAGACGTTTGCTACAGTCAATAAGGGAATTGAGTGTCGGCACGTGTAGTGCAACCCGATTTTGACCATACCCTGCTCAGTTCCTGGTCTTAAATATTTGTTACAGCTCGAAATCATGTCTCGGAAAGGAGCAAATCCAAATCCAACGGCAACTCCATTGCAGAGCGCGGCGTCTGGCGACGTCTGGCCTCATTCAAAGCCACTCCCCAAGAATAGGAACGAACCCATCTTCAATTTCCAACTTTAAATATCCCCAACTTCCGACCCCTCTGCAGAACAGCAAATATGGTTCACCCAAAATTTAAGTACTTCTGGTGTTTCCTATTTCTCATTCAGACCCAATGGCCCTCACTCATCCCTGCTCTCTCCCCAGACGGAATGGTCCTCCTGGAGGTAAAAGAGTTTCTGCTCGACGACTCCCACGTCCTCGATAGCTGGAACTCCTCCGACGAGTTTCCGTGCTCGTGGCGGGGAATTTCCTGCGACCCGGCTTCCCGTTCCGTCACCAAGGTCAATCTCACAGCAGCCTTGCTCTCCGGAGAACTCAGTTCTGAGCTCTGCAATCTCCCAAATCTGGAGTCGCTGATATTCTCAAGCAACGAATTCGTAGGACCCCGCCTCCCGGCCTTCTACAATTGCTCCAAATTGCAGGAGCTCGATTTGTCCAACAACTCCTTCACGGGGGGAATTACTGAAGACATGCTGGGTATGGCGGAGCTCAGAACCCTCCTGCTCAACAACAACCTTATTAACGACCAAATTCCGCCGGGGATTTCTTCGCTTCGACAGCTGCGTCGGCTGAATCTTGCCGGTTTAAAACTCTACGGACGGCTTCCGGATTCACTGGGCGATTTGACCAACCTCGTTGCTCTCGATCTGTCGAACAATGACTTTATCGCAGAAATTCCGGCGAAACTCGGAAATCTCACGTTAACCGAGTTGAACGTATCGTATAATGAGTTGTCTGGTCCAGTCCCCGATGGCCTCAGTAAGCCGGCTTATAAAGATAGTTTTCTTCATAACCCGAAGCTGTGCGACAGCCACGGCACGTTAAACTTACCTCGTTGTAGTTAGAAGAGAAGAAAATTCAGGGTTCCTCTATTATGTGTGTATGTTCCTCTGTCTCTGCGGAGGTGATTTAAGCTTTGTTCTTAGGAGAAAATAACGTACAAGTAACAGAGTTACTGTATATGTTTGATAAAATTCAGCTTTGGGAAGTGGGTCTGCTGCTTGTCTGGTTATGTTGGTGTTTATGGACAGGGACTGGATGTAAATCCAAAGAAAACCTTTGACATTTAATGATAGTTTTCAATAATTTAATGATACTTCCAGGGGAACTTTTTCAAACTTTTTCAATTTCGCACTCACAGAAGAATTTGCTACATTATGTAGGTATAATTTCTTTTTATTTGAATAGTGATTTCACATAAGTCAAAAGTTTTTATTTAACCTCTGGAATTCTTCAGACACCCAGCGTTACCATTACGCAGTTAAAGCGAGAACGTGCTGGGGCCTAGAAAAAGTGAAAGCCAAGGAATTATCGCTCGATTTACCTGCGCCAATCTCGTTCAAGTAGGTTTCTTTGCCCTTTTCAAAAATGAGAAAAGGGACTGTTGCCGACAGTAGGCCCAAATAAAAAGTAAAAACAAGACAGAGAGAATCGAAGATAAGAGAAAGGTGCTCTCTGGAAGTCCATGGAATAGATGATTTAGGTGGCATCTGTAGATGATTTTCAAAAGAAAAATATGCACGAAGTTTCTCGAGGTCTATGGAATTGAGGACCCAGATGATATTCTATTAGATGGTTTGGTGATGTTACACAGTCCACTCTTTCATGGAATGTACTTCCTGGGAGGAAAGGTTTTGGACTCACGTTGCAGAAGGCCATGCAGAGGATGGCCTTCAGCATGCAGAGGCCATTGTACCTATGTTAGCCTTGTTGGTCTGGTTGTGCTTTCAACGGTTTCATTGTGTTTTTATAGTGGTATATTCCATGATTAAGGTTTCATTGTGTTTTCATAGTGGTATATTAATTTCGTTCTACACTAATACCTATATCTATTTATCTATCTATCTTGTATGCGTTCCAACAAATGTACATTTGACTGTATGTTTCAGCTCTTAAAGTAACTCTAACAAATATACATCTTGGCGATCTAGGTTGTTTAAATAAGGTATTATAGGGAACCTGTGAAACAATTATATAATCAAATATAATAATTAATAATATAAAATGAAGTTTTTAATGAAGATATCAAATTAATATGTATTTAAATTTATTATCATTAACAAAACTCAAATTCAAACTAAATGATAAATGTGAGATCTTATATATATTTGAATGAAAAAGCCAAAATTGTATTAATAAAGCTTAATCATACAAAATAGTGTGGGTGGGATTAACACACCCCAATCAACCAAGAGAAACTATTACAATTAGGAAGAAAAGTCACACTAATTGCAACAAACATATCACCTAACATATCTCTGTACATAATATCAGGAATCAGCTATCAGAAAACATAAGAGCAACAATCATGTAGAAAGAACTGAGACCAGTGACAAGGAGTTGCAGATCCATGATCCCGGTGCGTTTTGCCAGTGGTTCATAAGTTGCCGAAGGTACTGAAACTCCATGTTGACTTTCTTAATTTGGGCAAAAAACTGCAACCAGCAATCATAGAAAACCTCATATTTATCAAACAGTAAAAAATACAAAGAGGATTCTTGCTGGGAAAAAATTGTTACTGGTTTTCCATATATATATATATTTTAAATAACACAATATAAAACTTTTATAGTTTTTAAAATGTTTTTAATATATCTATTAATTTTAAGAATATATAATTGTTTTAATAATTAATACTTTTAGAATATATAATTTGTTAGGTTACATAATAGATATGGTCACAATCACATTATTTTAGTAAAAGCCCTTTTTCCCTTCATTATTGTTGACCTGGCGTGAAGGAACCACCGCAGCCTTTCGGGTTACATAATAGAGTTGGTCACAATCACACTATTTTAGTAAAAGCGCCTATTCCGCTTCATTATTGTTGACCTGAAGGGACCACCAGTCGCTCACCATTCGTACCGTCATTGTCAATCTGGTGCAAACTCAGATGATTCAGATCAGATACCCCCGATTTCAAACAGGCTACCCTATGGTTTGAACCTGAGTGTCTTCTCGGTAAATGTATGACCATACAAACACTTACCAATTCACCCAACCTTCAAATCCTCGAAATCTAAAATAATAGGAACTAAAATATATAATTTAATAATTAATACTTTTAAGAATGTCATTTCGATCTATTTGTCATGTTTGTTCTTATTTAAAATATCAAGAATATTACTGCATATCAATCATGCTTGTTTGTTATTCAAAATATCTATTTGTCTTGTTCCTTCTTATTCAAAATATCATGCATATGAGTATACGACATGCTTGTTTCTTCTTATTCAAAATATTATGCATATGAGTATACGGCATGCTTGTTTGTTCTTATTCAAAATAAGATGAATATCACGGCATGCTTGTTTGTTCTTATTCAAAATAAGATGAATATCACGGCGTGCTTGTTTGATAACAATGAGAATTAAAGGGACAAAGGCTTGGGTTTTACGTTCACTCCTCCTTCATGGATTTCTTGTGTTTTATTTTTCTTTGATAGCATTAAATATTTAAACAACCATAGAAGTTTGAAGAGCTTTTTATATTAGGTGATATTTTTATTAATTAAGATATAAACAAGGTTTTTCTATTAAAAATAATATAATTGTTGATATTCATTTTTACTAATTAAGATGTAGAAAAAGTTTTTCTATTAGAAATAGTATATTTGTTAGGTGATTATTTTTTATTAAGACCATTCTTTATTAAATAAGATATAAAAAAGGTCGTAAATGCACATTGTAGATTGTCAAACAATAAATGAATTGTAGATTGTAGAAGTTTGAAGAGCTTTCTACTAGAACTAGCATAATTATTAGCTAATTGTTCTTTACTGATTAGGACATAGAAAAGGTCTTCCTATTAGGAAATTCCTACTGAGCTTCCTACTAAAACTAGTATAGTTATTAGCTAATTGTTCTTTACTAATTAAGACATTGAAAAGGTCTTTCTACTAAGAAATTCCTATTGAGCTTCCTACTAGAACTAGTATAGTTATTAGCTAATTGTTCTTTACTAATTAGGACATAGAAAAGGTCTTCCTACTAGGAAATTCCTAGTAGGAATAGCATAGCTATTAGATGACCATTCTTTACCAATTAAGACATATAAAAGGTTGTAAAAGCACGTTGTAGATTTTTTAACAACAAATCATTTCAATTGACATTTTAGAGATGATAATTAAATGACAATATCATTGTGTTATCTTTTTTTTAAAAGGTATAAATGTGATTTTTATAAGTGGATATAGGTTAACAAGGAAAATTATGGCTAAAATTAAAGATGGTTATATGTTATATTTGTTAGAGTTAAAGTGCACTATGCCTTCACCTTGACACTTGTCAGTTTCTCTTGACAAGTGTCATGTGTTTCATATAGGCCTTCTGCCTATATATGTAACTCATCTTTATCAATAATAAAATCCCCTTCAGTTTTTACTCCCAACATTTGGTATCAGAGCAGGCTTTCCCTGTCCTGTGTAACTCTTGAGGGGGGATTTCCCTCATGGAAATCCTCCCTCCCCTTTCCCTAATTTTTTTTTTTAACTTTTTACCGAAGGAGTATGCTCTCCATCATTTGATGGATCAGAAACCAGATGGTAAAATTTTAAAGTTTGGAAACTTTTTTTTTAGTTTTTTAGATCTGCAGAATGGCTTTACAGTTTTTGGAAGTGATTAAACCCTAGTTGGGTTGAATCATCAAACCCTAGTTTCTGGTTTTTTGAGCGCGAAGGATGTCGCATGGTGAAGATGCCCTATGCCACTTTGAGCGCGAAGGATACCACATGGTGAAGATGCCCTGTGCTGAGCATGACCGTTGCATGGCTGAAAGCAAGTTTATTATGCACACGTTTATTTTGGCTAGAGGGCAAATTTTTTATAGCAACGCCTGTTGTTGTTGTTGTGCCAAATGATGCTTGTTGTTGCCAAAAGTGGATTCCCTGTGTTTCAAATTTGAGCAGAGTGGATCTACATTGTTGCTACATTTTTGTAATGATCGTTTCATTTTTTTCTCACCCATTTTTTTAATCCGCTATAGGACTGTCGAAGGCACTGACAAAACAGAGCCATTTGCAGACAGCACAGGCACCGGGTGAGGGTGAGACCTTTATGCATCCTCCATCTTTGATCTTCGTCCTCCGGCATCGTCGTAGTGGAGAGCCCCCATTAATGAAGGCATGTTGGAAGTATTCAGGTTGTTGGCAGCATTTTGCATGCCCATAGGAAGTTGCATACCTGGAGTAGAATTTGCAGTGTGCATTACTGATGAATTCATCATTCCTATATTATTTTCATAAGTGGTGCTATTATGAACGAAACTTTTGTATGTACCCAAAGCAGAAGAAAAACGTTTCTAAGTTGCAGTA
This sequence comes from Wollemia nobilis, assembly GCA_028583015.1. Lineage (NCBI taxonomy): Eukaryota > Viridiplantae > Streptophyta > Pinopsida > Araucariales > Araucariaceae > Wollemia > Wollemia nobilis. The sequence continues at coordinate 927,303 of JAQPPZ010008116.1, forward strand.
GCCTGAAAACAGTGTGGGCCTAGTGAAGATTATGGGTTGCTACAGTGGATTCATTACTATGTATGCCACACTTGCCAACCGGGATGTGGGTTGTTGTTTAATCCCTGGATCGAAGATATTTTTTTCTGATGAGTTTGAGCACGCAAGTAGATCTGGCACCGTCGCATGGAGAATCATGGTTCGCGGTGTTTCAGACGAGGTAGTGCTCCCAATTCAGCACCTACGACAGCAAGATCATCAGAGTGAAAGCCAACACTGGTTTTTGGGGTAGCGATAGAGCGGAGTCAGAGCGACACAGGGGCGCCACCAAAATTGGTGATCTTGCACCTGAGCTGATACCTTAACCGAATATGTGCAGGAAGTAGTAATAACCACTTTGGACCTGTTTTTCCGCCTCATATTGCTCAGGATTTGATTGCGAAGATCGTGGAAGATTTCAACTGTTTTTGCGAGGAGGGAGATAGCGTTATGCTCATGTCGTGCTTTCAAAATTACATATCTGCCACATGCCCATTATTGCTTGTTGTAGTTGTTTAATAGTGGAACGTGAAAATAATGGCCTGTAATGCGACTGGAGTTAATGGCGCTAATATTTCTTTTGGAGGACCTGCATATGTGATGTTATTTTTTGGCAATTACCATTGGCAGGGAAATATTGGCCATGGGGGGCATTTATTTTAATGAGGGGGCACTTTATTGATTATTTTCAATTAATTCACATGGAAAATGGATAGTCACAAAATGTTGTACAGTAATTTTTTTAAAAAATGTTGTTATCCACATAGAGAGTGGAAATGTAATTCCCCTACGAGGGAAATTTTAATACTATTTTTATTCTGCTAGAGAGCGATGCCGCCACAGTGCGAGGTTTTAGTTGTTGTCTTGGAGAGGCATGTTGTTTTTCATTATGATGAAGGCCCCTTTGATAATGGAATATAGGGGTATTTATAGTCGTTGGAAACGTTTTTCCACGCGACAGACACAATGGTGGTGTCATATTGTAATTTTGAGGCTGTTTCAATTGAGTTTTTAGCCTCAAAGTTTTTCTACCTTGGAGTGCACTCTCGGTTGTACCCGACACTCCCAAGGTAATTTTATATGTGATCCTTGTACCTAGTGACCTTTTCTATACACTTGGCGAATGCAGTGGCTGGTTACCCATGCATTTCGATGGGATGACATGGCCACCATAAGGACACTTATTCTAGGGACTACAGACAAAGACACCCTAGACTCTATCCGAGGTTTTTTTTGGATCTACTTCTGAAGACTACAGACGAAGACACTTCAAAAGATTCTCTTCTTTTCTTCTTCTCTCCTCCAATTTTGATCTATGGCTCATTTTATTGTATTGAGTGCATTTTTGGCAGAGACCGACACTCTTATATGGCTCGTTTTTCCTTTGTATTAGGTGCATTTTCGGCAGAGACCGACACCTTCTAGATTGAGTTCACCATAAAGAGAGATTTGATATTTATGGTGAATCTAGTCAGTGACCTACGAGAGGCAACATCCTCTGAGGATGACCTGCAGAGGCAACAGACCCAGAAGTGGCTGACCCCGAGGCACCCATGATGACCCTGAGGCACTTAGATGGCTGACCCAGTGGCAACAGACCCGTGGAAGTGGCTGACCCTGAGGCAACAAATCGAGATGTATACACAGTGAATCTAGCATTATTCATAGTTGGAGAGCCAAGCGCAAAGAGCACGAGCCTAGACCAAATCAGCAATAATAGAGGATGATAGGTTACTTTTTAGAGAAGTCAACATTAAGGGGGAATGTTACCTAATGTTGACTTGTTTTGTTTCTTCTTTAGTTAGGATAGTGCACTTTAAGGGGGAATGTTAGAGTTAAAGTGCACTATGCCTTCACCTTGACACTTGTCAGTTTCTCTTGACAAGTGTCATGTGTTTCATATAGGCCTTCTGCCTATATATGTAACTCATCTTTATCAATAATATAATCCCCTTCAGTTTTTACTCCCAACAATATTTGTATTTGTCTCTTGAAGCCATTCAATCCACATTGCAAAATGCCACTTTGATTATCTATGTATAATTTTATTATTGGAAAGCATGTAGTCTTGACTTTCATCTCCTTCAGGCCCTAAATATCTAGTGTGGGTAGAATTCCCCTTCCTCAACCTTGATTTCAACCAATTTCTATGTAATTGTTGGTTAATTGGGTAAGGTTTTCTAGTGTAAAAAAATAAAGACAAATATGTCATCTTAAAGGTTTTCTAGAGTTGAGTTAGGCCCAATAGTTAAAATATGCATCAATATAGAGACCTAACTCAACACTTACTTGAAACTATTAGCTTTTTCAACTTGATATTTGAATACTTCCAATAGTTTTTTTTATGTTAATAAATCTAGCACATTTTTATTACTGAAAAGAGAGTAATTTGATTAAATATTTTTAGTTAAGAGGCAACCAATATTTTCTCAAACTTGATAATAGAAATTTTCATAGGGAAGTTTAAATTGTAATTCTAATCTAGCATGCTTAAAAGCACCTCTTCAAACCAAAATGCTAATACAATTATTTTTTGAAAAACTATAAAGTCAAGGATTGGGGAGATGATTTTGTAGTTTCTAAGAGTACTTGAAGGTAGACCTCAAAGTAAATTGTTTAGATACCTATATAAGTGGAGAATAAAATTATATCCATGAATTGAGGTCACATTTGGGGATTATACCAAATGTTTCTTTTGAGCTAGTGTCACCATTGAGAATTATGGAAAATTTATCGTACAAGCTAACATTTCCTAAGGATAATGGGTCCATTGAGCCAATGTTTCCTAAAACAAATGAGCCTTCTTATGATTTCAACTTTGAGTATCCTTTGAATAAAATTTAGAATGTACCAAACATGAATCATGGTCTTATTCAATGATAAATAATAAGGTATGAAGAGAAATAAAAGAAATAAAAAATAATGTATATCCTCAAGCAAATAGGAGGGAAAAATTTGTGACAAAAAATTTGAGATTTGTAAAGTAAAAAGTAAAAGGTAAAGTAAAGTATTTTTTAACATCCATGAGACGATAGGCCATATGAAATGACCCTCATTGAGGATGTTATTTACTTAATATACGTTTATCGAATCAAACTTAGGTTACCAAAGTATATTGTATAACTCCACCCCTATTGTATTTGAATCTTGAACCTGCTATTTGGAGTTCTAAAGTATTATAGTTAGATTGACTCAAGTGTGGGAGTGATAAAGAAACTAGTTAACCAATTTGTGATACTTTCATAGCATAGTATTCTTCTTATGAATGATTTAGGACTCCATTAGAAAGAAGAGATAAATTAAATAAAGTGAATTGATTTATTTATCTTTTCTTATCCAAAAATTGATTTGGGTCTTATCTAATGCTAAATTTCCCTTTTACACTTTCTAATCAAGTGTATTATTTTTCTAAAATGTGCAAAAAATTATCTTTTTATAGGAAAATAAAGGGTCAAAAAATTCCTTAATCGATTGTATCCAAATGTGATTATGTTAAACAAGGTTAAGCTAGGTGGACAATGATTATTGTTTTCTCTACATTATCTTTGGGATCATAGATTTTTTTGTAGTCTTTTAGTGAGCATAGTATTGAAAATATATTTTGGTATTAGTGTAGTCTCATTAATTGCTTCTAATAATGACTTGTTTTTTAAATGTGACTTAATTTATCTTGTATGATCATTTACTAATTATGGTGTAAGCTCCTGGGCTCCTATGAAAAATGGGCAGTTCACTGGTAAATCAGCTTACAAGCTTTTGCTTGATGACAAGGATTTTGTCCTCCAAAAGGACTTAGTTTGGATAAAAAATTTAATTCCAAAAATTGTAGTCTTTTCATGGTTGTTTATCCAAGGAAGAATTCTAACCATTGATAATATGATGCGTAAAGGTATTTTTATCACTAATTGTTGTTATCTGTGCAGGGCTAATTGGGAGACCGTTTATCATATTTTCCTTGAGTGCCCTTTTTCCTTGACTGTCCTAAGTGGGATTTTTTAGGCCTTCAATATTTCATGGGTTAAACCAACCACTGTACTTGATTTGTTCATATAGTGGCCTTACCCATTTTCAAGCCAAATACTTGGATACATGTGGAACATTTGTCTCAATCACTATCTTTGGAAGGTGTGGTTAAAAAGGAACCATAGAGTCTTTAATGAGTCTATCCATGATCGTCAAACTATCATTGCCAGGATCCTATCCTTTGCCAACGATAATGTGAACCTTATCCCTTTTGATAGTTGTAAACCTCAACTGCAAGAGACCACGATTGCTAAATCTTTAAGCTTAACCTTGTTAGATGAGTCTGTGCCTAGGGTAGTCAACCCCGGAGCCAATGTTAAGTGGTCTCCACCTCCTACGGGTTGGTTTAGGTGTCGATGGTGACAAAATTTTCAAATGGGAATATAGTGTCCCGAGTGAAGTAGAGGAGCTTATTCAACAAGAATGCCAAGAATGATAGTCGAATTTACCAACAGGGAAGGCATTGTAAGTTCGAAGGCTAGGAGTATTCCCGTATATTTTTTGAATTGGACTCACAATAAAAATTATCTGAGTTGTTTGTCTTCGTGGATGCTGCTTGGAAATACCACAAAGACTAATGGTGACAGTCACATGTCAGAAAACATTGCTCCTAGTCATCTTAGTAATTTGAGGTTGGTTGATAATCATAGGGAAGGATAGAAACGATAATATAAGACTTCAAGCCAAAGCCAGGTGGACCATCAGATAGCCACAACCATAAATCTAGCCAGCAAGTTCACTTCTCCAAGGCTGATTGGCCAAGATAGTATGTGGTACCAAAGCATGTCATATACGAAAGAAAATAATTACCAAATAATTATTAAGAGTAACTATCAATACAGAGCTTGTGGGAGTATTTTTCAGTACTTTGCTATGTGTGTTTGTAACTTTTTGTTTCTCCATTGTCTCAAGGAAGGGATTCATGTCGGTTTCTTTTTTGTAATTATGATGCATGTGTGTTTTCTCGGGGTATACCCAAAATTTTGTATGGGAAGTTTCTTTTTTATAACAGGCTATGTGCCTTACCGGATGTAATGGATTTGGAGGTATGTATATTTTAAATATATAGGATCCTTAGTAAGGATATGTTCATCAACAACCCTGGGCTGATTTTTGTAAAAGGTTTTGGGTCAACCTGTAAAACCCGGTATTAATGCTATAGTATCTTATCTACCAAAAAATAAATTATGGTGTTAGCTTTTATAAAATAGGGTACATTTGATAAATATATTCTTCCTTTCAATTTGAATTTCTCACACCAATATGAGCCTCTTGCATTCACATCCTTCATATAGTTTAGAATATAGAACCAACTCCTCTTAGCACATAAAATTGGGTCAACCCATGGGAGATTACAATTAAATGAAGTATTGATTTTTTGATAGAATATGATAATAAAGTTGATAGATAAAGGAAGAAGAAAATATTATGTATAATAATAGAACTTGAAGCTATATTTTCTTTGTCTATATTCCATTGAATATCACCTTACAAGACTAGGTTATATTTTACCAATTTTTATGGTATTTAAAGTTTTAATTGAAAACATGCGAAGATCAAGTCAATAATCTATTGTTAAAGGGATTATAATTTTCTTTCACTATTTACAACATAAGTGTAGGTAACTTCTCCCTATAACCCCACTTCACTCAAAGCTATACCAATCGAAAGTGGAACCAACCAAGGCTATGTGTTTGGAAGGCACTTATCACCTTTAGTTGGGAGGAAAGAGATTCAATAAAGGGTATTCAAGCTAAAAGTTATTCCAACCATTAGATATCCCATCTATGGCTAATACATCATATTTTTCCAAGTCTAGCTAAAGCAAAGGCACCAAGGCCCATGGATCATTGATTTTTAGTTCAACAGTCTCTATAGTCCTTCCAACCAAAGGAGTTCCAATGAAGGAAGAGAAGTTCTAACCAAAGACAAATTAGGACATGTGATGACCAATCAAATGAAGAACATAAGCTTATACTAAGAGGGGGGTGAACAGTATAAGACAACTTTTTACTTTTCTTTCACAAATAGTAATATCCAATATAATCAATGGAAATATCAATAGCAATAACCAAAGCAATGCACAAATAATCACACAGAATAGAGACACCAATTTGACGTGGTTCATCCAATGTGGGCTACTCCACGGAGAAAATATTTTACTAATATTTTCTCAATAAATCTCTTGGGAATACTTTCCCTATTACAATTTTTATGGACCTCTGTCTAAAGGAGACACCAATCCCCTAATCAAATTCATGGATCTCTATCCATAGGAGACACCAATATCCTAACTCTGCTCTGGATGGTGATCCTCTAGAAGACCTCTGCATCCACTATCCTTAGCAAATGAAATTCTATCCACAGAAGAAACCTATCCTCCCTACTCTGGATAGAGACCTCTGTCCTCAACTCCGTCACCTTCAAAGCTCTATCTCAAATCTGCACTAAACATAGTCCTTTAGTCTAGCATAAATCTACCCAATATTTGTCTCTGTTCTCGCACAAACCTATCCTCAAATCTGCATCAAACTCTATCCTATGATATTTTCTCAATATTTATCCTCAAACCTTAACTCAAATCTTGACTCAATATCAAATCAACTCTGCTAGATTTTCCCCAAACCTTAACTCAAGGTTTGAACAAATCAATCAATCAAATCTACTCTCAAGTCTTCTCAAATATTTATCTCAAATATGCCTTGCAATCTTCCACAAAATCTCACACTAATCTATCCATAAGTCCTCTCTAGAAATTTTCCAAATATTCTCCACAAATCCTCTCTAGAACTTGTTCAATTCTACTCTACAAGTCCTTACTAGAACTTGTTCAAATCTGCTCTACAAGTCCTCACTAGAACTTTTCCAAATCTTCTTAATACGTCCTCACTAGAACTTATCCAAATCTGCTCTCAATATGTATTGGAAGCTTCCATAAAAGCTTACCCAAATCTATCCACAAGTGTTCTCAAATACTTGCCTCAAATATGCTCAACAAGTCCACACTATAACTTGTCCAATATCATAGAAACATAAAGAGAATTGTTAGAGACTCAATATGATCTACATTCATCACAATGCTCAATCACTTTCAATCACTCTCTTAGAAACATATAGATAATTTTTAGAGACTCAATATGCTTCAAATTCACTTCAATACTCAATCACTTCTTATCACTCTTTTAGAAATATAAGGAGAATTGTTAGAGACTCAATATGATTCACATTCAACTCAATACTCAATCACTTTCAATCACTCTTTTAGAAACATATAGAGAATTTTTAGAGACTCAATATGCTTCACATTCAACTCAATATTCAATCACTTTCAATCATTATTTTAGAAACATATAGATATTTGTTAGAGATTCAATATGCTTCACACTCATCAACTCTCAATCTCTTTCTTAACTCAATTCAAGATATAGTGTAATTTATTTCATAGAGCTTGAACAATCAGCTCACACATCCACTTGACTAGGCTTAACCAACTCAACCAATCACTCAATGAAATAATCCTTGCTCACAAACCCTAGTCCAAGCATATGAACACTCACTCAAAATATTTCCAACAATGCCTATCAATAAATCTCACATAACAATGATACTCATGATCTTTGCAAATCCTAGTTCAAGTTCTTCACTCAACTTAATCACTTCAACAACAATGCTTATAAAACAAGGTTTTATCAACAACTCTCAATTCTAGAAAACCTTGAAGCATTAATTCAAAATATTCTCAATAATGCAAACAAAACAATCTTTTTCCCTCCAAATTTTCATTCACAATTTCCAACAATCACTCACTAGGAAGAATATGCCCATACCTTTTATTTGATGAAGAAGGAACCTCAAAAATCTACCACAACCACAAACACTTCTTTGCCAAGCTCAAGAAATTTAGAAGATGATAAACTCTCTCAAAGATACAATGTAAATATCAAAACACACATACACCTTATCACTCCATATTAAAGAAAGCATCCATCAACATATACAAAAATAATTGACCAAATACACCTTATAATCTCCTAGATAAAATAATATCCAACACCAAAAATAAAGTCAATACAATCACCTTCAAAATAACTCAATGGCAAGAAGTCCTCTCAAAATATTACCAACACTTTAATCCTCTCATTTCTCCAATTACCCAAAATAATGACCAAATAAAATACCTTTTATTTACCCCTTTTAACTCCCTAGGACCCTATGTCAAAACCTTAGGCATCACAAAAGATATTAAAAATTTATTACCTTTGCCTTGGTGAGATTCTAACTCACGACATCATCTCCTAACAATGCCCTAGTCGTGGATTCAACTGCCGCATGAGCTAAGCACTCACATTGGGATGGAAGAGCACCACATGCTCTATCTTCTCCCTCTTGGCGCCTCTTCTAAAAATATTTGTGTCGCTTCCTTTTGCGCCTAACCAAAACGCTGACCAAGTCCACACAAAACATTGCCTGTCGATATTCTAATGCAAGTCCTCTCGCTCACACACACCCCAGTGCACTCTGATTTCCCCCAGACCACCATGCTAGATGGATATGTAACTTAGGGGTCTTTTCCTTTTATTCCTTCATCGGCACACTTAAGACAAAGAAAAAATTTGTCTTCTTCCTTGCACAAAATCACACGAAACATACAAATCGTAGACCTTTGTTAATCGAACAAGGGATAATCATTTTCACTTAGGCATAAGGTTTTTATACCAATATGCCACCATCCTTTCAAACATCGACGGATTCCTTTTTCTCTTAGACATCGATGCCTTTGATATTAAATAGTTAATTTATAAATTATTTAAATTCTTTAGAATTTAAATATTATAAATTAATATTTAAATCCTTTTAGCTTTATTAAGGATTAAAGCCTTCTTAGGTCTCACTGCATTGTATAAATAATATTTATCTATAAATTTTAAATTCAACTTAAATTTAAATAATTTATAAAATAAATATTAAAAATTCCTTGGGCTTCCTCATATGAATTTAAAAGCCTCGTGTTTTTATGAAAAAACCTTTGCATTATTCTTCTTGAAATTTTGACATCACCAGTAGCTTATTCCTTGACATCAATGACAACTTTGACTCAATATATCCGACAATCTCTCCCTTTGTCATTGATGGTAACCCAAATTATTTTTACCAAAGACTTAACCTTTTATGTGTTCTGCTCCCCCTGGTATATTTCTCCCCCTGGCTCAATGCTCTCTTCAAATATCTCCTTTTTACTTAAATACTAAATCTCTCTCCCTTACTCAAATCTCTCCCCCTTTGAAATCAATGGCAAAGGGTCACCTTTGGGGCTCGGGGCTAAGAATGAGTCTCTTAGCTTAGCCCCTTCCCCCACCTCCTCTTGAGGTGGTTAGTTCTATGGTGGGAGTAAATCTACTCCCATCATGCAATGTTCCTTTCCTTTTTCAAATTTCTTTTTCCATACTTTTGAAGTCATACCTTTTTTATCCTTTTGAAAATCTTCTTTCTTGTTCATGTCCCTGTACCTGTTCCTATTCCTGTTCATATCCATGTTCTTGCTTGATTCTAGAATGTATGCTCTACACCACTTTTTTGTATGTCCATCATTTTTGCACTTATAACATTGAACATTGTGATTCCTTTGAGGTGCAAATGTCTTGAAGTTCCTCCTAGTGAAGCCAAATCCTTTCCTGTCATTAACCCTGCAATTAACTTCCTTATGACCAAACTGATTACAAGAGTAACAATACCCTTGAAAGATATGTCCATTTCTAAAATTCCCATATTCCTATATTCCATGTGTCCTACACTGTGAAGCCTTGTGCCCAAACCTGTGACATGAGAAGCATCATCCATTGAAGAAATATTGCCTTGACCCCATTGGTCTCTTAGTCTCGTCTACTCTGTCCTGTTTCCTATTCCATCTGTTTCTTATTTGTGCATTGTTCCTTTCCTTGTTGAACTTTCTATTATCCAACTTATCCTTAGAAGTCTCACTTTCTCTTTTACTTTCTTCTTTTGACACTTCTTCCTTTTTGGTGCTTGAGCTTGGCTCTCCTTTTTTTTCTTCATGTTTCCCTTGTTCTTCTTCAAAACTAAGTCATGTTTTAGTGACTGATGATTTTTGTATACTGATAATCCTGTCCAGATTTTTTGAATTTTTCTCAACCTTGTGTAACTTGTCCTTATAGTCTTTCACTTCCATCCTTAGTGAGACTACCTCATGTTCTAATATTTCACACTCTAGATATTTTACCTTTAATTTTTTAGGTATACCTTTTTCAATCCTTCTTGCCTCTTCAACTTTGATTTTGATGTCGATAAGTTCTTGTAGAAACTTTGATTTTACTTTCTCATATTCTTGAGCTTGAACCCTTAATCCTAAGTTCTTTTTTATTTCTTTGAGATCAACAATACGTCTTTCATATTCTAGCTCTTTTACCTTTGACTGTTCAACCAAATCCTTTTTAGCTCTCCTTGTCTTTTCAACCTTAAGTCAGAGAGATCTTTTAGAAGCTTTGTCTTACATTTCTCATCTTCTTGTATTTGACCCTTAAATTCTAAATTCTCTCTTTCAATTCAACAAGTTCCTTAAGAGTGGCTTCCTTTTTTTCTTTTTCTGAATCTTCCTCTTCTTTCTTTCTTTGATCTTCTATAGGAGCATATTTTTTCTTCTATTATTGAAAATAGATTTTCTTCTTCATACCTGTTTTGACTGTCCCTATTATCATTTAGATCCATTTCATCTTCACTACTACTGAACCCATGATAATATCTTGCATAATTACCGAGTTGATCGCAAAAAAAGTAATCTTCACCTTCTTGTGGACAATAAGCTGCATGGTGACCTGTATTCCTGCATCTGATACAAAACTTTATCATTCTAATCTTTTCTCCACTGCTTGATTCATCTTTTGAATCTATTTCCATTTTTCCTCCCAACACAAAAATATCAAACTCATCTTCTTTTTCTTTCATGACCATGTGTGTTCTTTTCTTCTTGTATCTCATGGTTTTGCCTTTGCCTTTATTTGCCATTTATGTTCTTGTAAGATCTTCCTTCAATCTGTTAAACCATTTCTGAAGGAACTAGCTCTAATACCAATTGAAGAACACAAGCTTATACTGAGAGGGGAGGTGAACAGTATAAGATCACTTTTTAATTTTATTTCCCAAAAAATAATATCCAATATAATAAATGGCAATATCAATAGCAATAACCAAAGCAATGCACAAATCATCACACACAATAGAGACACCAATTTAACATGGTTCACCCAATGTGGGCTACTCCATGAAGAAAATATTTTACTATTTTTTCTTAATAAATCTCTTAGGAATCCTTTCCCTATTACAATGTTTATGGACCTCTTTCCAAATGAGACGTCAATCCCCTAATCAAATTCATGAATCTCTATCCATAGGAGACACCAATCTCCTAACTTTGCTCTGGTTGGTGATCCTCTAGAAGATCTTTACTTCCACTGCCCTTAGCAAATGGAACTATATCCATAGAAGAAACCTATCCTCCCTACTTTGTATGGAGACCTTTGTCCTCAACTATGTCACCTTCAAATCTATGTCTCAAATTTACACTAAATACAGTCCTTCGATCTAGCACAAATTTATGCAATCTCTGTCTCTAGTCTAGCACAAACTTGTCCTCAAATATGTACCAAAATATATCCTCTGATATGTTCTCAATATTTGTCCTCAAGTCTTAACTCAAAGCTTGACTCAATCTCAAATAAACTCTGCTGGATCTGCCCCAAACCTTAATTCAAGGTTTGAAAAAATCAATCAATCAACTTTGCTCTCAAGTATTCTCAAAGACTTATCTCAAATTTGCCTTGCAAGCTTCCACAAAAGCTCACACTAATCTATCCATAAGTTCTCTCTAGAACTTATCCAAATCTTCTCCACAAGTCCTCTCTAGAACTTGTTCAAATATACTCTACAAGTCCTCACTAGAACTTGTTCAAATCTGCTCTACAAGTCCTCACTAGAACTTGTCCAAATCAGTTCAATAAGTCCTTACTAAAACTTATCCAAATATGCTCTCAATTTGTATTGTAAGCTTCCACAAAAGCTTACCCAAATTTGTCCATAAGTCTTCTCAAAGGCTTACCTCAAATCTACTCAACAAGTCGACACTAGAACTTGTCCAATCTCATAGAAACATAAAGAGAATTGTTAGACTCAATATACTCTACATTCATCACAATGCTCAACCACTTTCAATCACACTCTTATAAACATACGGAGAATTTTTAGAGACTCAATATGCTTCACATTCACCTCAATACTCAATTAATTTCAATCACTCTTTTAGAAACATAAGGAGAATTGTTAGAGACTCAATATGCTTCACATTCAACTCAATACTCAATCACTTTCAATCACTCTTTTAGAAAAATATAGAGAATTTTTAGACTCAATATGCTTCACATTCAACTCAATATTCAATCACTTTCAATCACTCTTTTAGAAACATATAGATAATTGTTATATATTCAATATGCTTCACACTCATCAACTCTCAATCTCTTTCTCAACTCAATTCAAGATATAGAGTAATTTGTTTCAGAGAACTTAAAAAATCAGCTCACACATCCACTTGACTAGGCTTAACCAACTCAAAAAATCACTCAATGAAATAATACTTGCTCACAAAACCTAGTCCAAGCATATGAACACTCACTCAAAATATTTCCAATAATGCCTATCAATAAATCTCACATAACAATGATACTCATGATCTTTGCAAACCCTAGTGCACTCTGACTTACCACCAGACCACCATGCTGGATGGATATGTAACTTAGGGGTCTTTTCATTTTATTCCTTCACCAGTGCACTTAAGACAAAGAAAAACTTTATCTTCTTCCTTGCATGAAATCACACAAAACATACAAATTGCAGAGCTTTGTTAATCGAACAAGTGATAATCATTTTCACTTAGACATAAGACTTTTATACCAATATGCCACCCTCATTTCAAATGTCGGTGGATTCCTTTTTTCTCTTAGACATCAGTGCCTTTGATATTAAATAGTTAATTTATAAATTATTTAAATTCTTTAAAATTTAAATATTATAAATTAATATTTAAATCTTGTTGGATTTATTAAGGATTAAAGCCTTCTTAGGTCTTACTGCATTGTATAAATAATATTTATTCATAAATTTTAAATTCAACTTGAATTTAAATAATTTATAAAATAAATATTAAAACTTCCTTGGGCTTTCTAATATGAATTTAAAAGCCTCCTTGGGTTTTTATGAAAAATCTTTGCATTGTTCCTTTTGACCTTTTGACATCACCGATAGCTTATTCCTTGATATCAATGACAACTTTGTTTCTTGACATCAATGACAACTTTGACTCAAAATGTCCAACATCAAAAGCCCATGAGAGGAAAGAAAGAGTGATCTAAGGAGAAGGTCCACCATTAGCCAAAGGAGATTCCGTCCCATTCAAGGACACATGGTATCTATGTATGCAAGAAGAATTTTAGGTACAAGAGCATTAAAGAAGACACCCATCAATGGTCATAAAGCTTAAATTTTATAGCCAAGACCATCAAACCTAATCACATGCTAGTCACAACCACTGTCCACCATACATGTGAGACTACCATATCCACTTACACCAGTCAAGGAGGTCATGTCCACCATGTTAGAAAAATGATGCATTCCAGAAGAATCATGGAAAAAGAGTTATGATGCAACCACCCCTAAACAACAACAAAGAGCCTAGTCATCTACACCAATTATCCAAATGCCTTGAAGCTTTTAGCATTTATAGCCCTAGATCTAGATACCTTGAATTTATTGGCATACAAGTTGTAACAGTATTTATTTATTGTAGGAATAGAAGATATCTATAGGCCTTTTGCACAAAAATTTAGAGGGAAGACACCTCCTCTTAGCTTATAAATAGACTTAATTTCTATTGTAAAGGTATCAAAATTTATTTGTACATTCCTAATACCCATCCTTATAGGCTCTTCTTTTCACCCTTCTTTTCTATTGGAACAAGGGGAGATTGAGTATTTTATCATGCCTAGGGAGCATTGAGCCCTTCGAGCCTCATTATTTTAGCAAGTTAATAAAATCCATGATTAATTTTGTTATGTCTTCCTTCTCTTGACTTGTCTCAAATTCTAACAATGTGTTTGCTTGGTTGTGTTCACTAGCCATAGGTGATGTTTTTCATGCTCAATTGCCACTTGTAATCAAAAATTGGGGATCCCTTTTTACTTATTAGGTGCATCACCTCTATAGGTTAGGGCTTTACTTTTTGTAATCATTTAATTTATCCTTTTTACTTTTATTACAATTATTTCTTTGGATACACACACCTTGGCCTTAGCTCATGGAGGTCACTATGCATCAAGGAGTTAAAATCTAATGAGGAGCCAACCTTGATTAAAAACCTCAAATTTTGCCACATAGGTAGTTCTTCTCTTTCTTATCACAACACTTCTTATTGTTTTACTCTATGCAAAGCATGTGCATAATTATCCCCTTGACGAGTATGGTCAGAGATGATAACATTTTGTATGACACACCTGATGGGATGAACTTCTATGTTCACCCTACTAAGATTGAAGAAATTCTAACCATGACCTCAATGAAGGTCATAGTCATTTTTCTTGAAAAGAAGCACCTAGAAAATTCACCTAACAACTCTACTTGATGACTCAATTTCAAAAGATATACTTTTATAAGTCGTTTGACAAAATATAAACTAATATTTTGGTGGGGGTCTCTATATCATCAGCTTTTTGAAGCATCTCCACATGGTGACTTCATTCTCAGAGGAAAAACCCATAGTTATATGAGCAGAAGACCTATGACCAAAGCCTTTACCAAAGGTAATCAACAAAATCTAGCACCTTATCTGAATCAAAGGTAAATGAGGAACCAACAATGGAACAGGGCAACCATGTCCCATCAACCTCCGAACAAATGGGATCCAATTCCCACCTCACCTATCAAATATTTACCATACTTATCAAGAGAAGATATTGTCACTTTGAATAAAAATTTATAGCACTTGGTAAGCTTATGTGTTGTACATTTTATAGCCTTGAGGCTATTGACAACTTCTTTGTGAGGGAAAGCTTGATAATGGTACATCAGTATCATCCCATGATTAGTCAAAATTTAGGACCAATTGGTAGAGCTTGTGGTAAAGTAGTTTGAAAAAAAGGTAGACGGAGTGTCCCTCCTTTAATAAATCACAACTATCAAGAGGGTACCTATAGAGAGAATGTACAATTTCAACACTTGATTCCACAAGACTTGGCAAAGGATCCCTAAAGATATTCGACCACCTCTGGGTATGACAATCATTTACTTTCTAAAATATTTCAATTCTAATATTGCCATGATGGTCAAGTCTATGATGGTAATTCACTACTAAAATACTATGGGATAGCCATATAATCTAAAGAAGACCTAATTCAAATAGGAATTCTAGCTCCTATATTGCCTTTGTAATTGTTTCCCTCCATTCAACACCCATGCCATTACTCTTCAACCATACAACCCACCATCAGTTTTGTTCATCCTCTTGTATATCAAGAAAAAAATCAAGCTTCCTATCCCGTAGATGCTACGATGGAAAAATATTCAAATTTATGAGAACCCTCACTAATGATGTCATATCCCTCAAAAGGTAGTCAAACACCCAAATTTTTCCCTATCAAAGTTATCTAAAACCTTCCTTCCAGCAAGGAAACCCAATATTTTTACTGCCCCCAACTAGATATCATAAGCCTCTATTTTCATCCAATAAGAATCTTATTCATCACTAAGCCTTGACTCAACAGATAGTACCTATGTTAGTCCCAAATTGCCAAGTACCTATAAGCTCAACTAGGGACCTAGTGGCCACACAAAAAAACTATGTTGAAGATTCTAGTGGTTGGTACTATCACACTCTTGACTATCTTCCATTTGATTATTTTTTCAAAATGGAAACTTAGGGCATTGATACTTCCTATTTCAACCATAAATATATTTATCCTTCTTAGTCATAAGTCTTGATACCAAATTAAGAACGTATCAGCTAGTCTCCAGCTGCATTATAAATTGTCGACTCCTCAACTCAGAGCAAACATTGGTCAGGTGTAACAATTCTCCTTGGAAGAACTCATTATTGACAATAAATTATGTATTGGTGTGAATGTTTAATTGCATAGATTTATTTTATGATGTCAATATGATTGGGTAATTGCACTTTGTGCTTGGAATATGGTATTGCTAATGTATTTGTGGGTGTAGGACCAGGTGCTCTCATTAGTGGGATCATATGGGGGAACCATCTAAATTGAGATATATTTTGGGAAATGGTGTTGATGACTTGCTCATCGATAGCTCAAGGTATAAAAATGTCCTTCATGTAGATGCTTTGCATTATGCTTATTTCATGTTCACACCATTGGGATGAGAAGTTGCTTATGCAATGAGTCTCCTTAATAGGTTGGTGATAGCATTAGACTATATTAAAAGGGGGCCACCTACTTAGGGATAAAATTGTGATGTGTAATATTGTTGATGTGAATGACATTTATGTTTGTTTATGGTATGCTTAGATTTATGGTTAAGCATTATTAAAGTATTAATTTTATTAGTGACGTTAATACTTGAGAATATTAGTATCAATGCTAATAATTAATATTAGCAATTGAAAACTAATAAAATGAATTATTAAATTAGTTCATAAGGAAACTTTAATTATTGTATTGTTTTATCCTAATGATAAAGCATTAAGAGATTTTACTTTATGGGTTTGAAAAGAATTAAAGAATTAGAAATCCATAACCTATTTATTCCTTAAGCTTTTCAATATTGGAAAATTCTAAAGAGAATGTTAGGAGTT
Source organism: Wollemia nobilis (assembly GCA_028583015.1). Classification (NCBI taxonomy): domain Eukaryota; kingdom Viridiplantae; phylum Streptophyta; class Pinopsida; order Araucariales; family Araucariaceae; genus Wollemia; species Wollemia nobilis. Next base: position 944,218 of record JAQPPZ010008116.1, read on the forward strand.
GAAATGGATAACTCAAAGAAGGCTCAAAGGAAGAACTTTAAGTTCTTGATGAAACTACATCAAGGAATATATAGAGGGCCTAGTCCACATTTTGGACAACTTTTGGAAGGATGGTAAAGAAGAAACCAGGGTGCAGAAGGGAGACGCGTGTCAGAGGAGCTAACCAAGGAAAGCATAGAGATAGGTAAGCTTCATAGGGGTAGAAGCTTTCCATTATTGTAGTACACTATCCTACATGTTATTTTACCCTTTGATTGTATGTTGGATATGTTTAACTTTGTCACCTTAGATGTATTGAGCTTGCTTTTATGTTTACATGGGGATCTGTCTTGATTTGTGTTTGATCTTGTTATTGTGGGCACAATCTCATGCTTCCATGGTATGTCTGATGTTTCCTCTCTATATTAGTGAACTATCAATTTTTTTTCTAAGATTTTTGGGCACCTTTAAGCATAGGTTTTGGTCTAGTTTTGCATAATGTTTTTCATGTGCCTCCTAGTGGAATATTTTTTATTGCTTTTGAGGTTTTATATTGGGTGGAGATCTTAGAACATGTCAATGTGTTATTTTTTTGATCATGCATCAAATACTACATAGGATGTTGGTTTTTGGTCTCCCAAGAATGTATGTTGGTTTTATTAAGCCCGGGTTGGTATTGTTACCTGTAATGTTAAAGTCAATTTTGGTCTTTGCCTGTTGTTGTCTATTAAAGTAAATTCTTGTAAGACATGCTTGGGAGGTATGCATGGAAGGTCGTGGTTGCCTGTATGTGTTTGATTAATTGTTGGAGGTATGGTTACTATGTTAATTAATCATTGAAGCATGTAGGCATGATTACATTAAGTAAATATGATTGCATTAAGCACAACATAGTCTTGTTTGCAATAAGGAAACATAGGCAGAGAGGTATTAAGCAATGATGAATGTATTAAGTGATGAGTTAGGTGTGCATGAAAGTATTAAAGTATGTGGAAGGTGTAGATCTAGATATAATGAGTAAATGGAGTAAGTTCAATTATGTTGAATTGAAAACATAGATTGATTTAGGGAAGGAAACATTAGAGTGGTAAGGAGAGTTCTTTATTTTATTTTTGGAATAAAGGAGAGAATGTTGTTTTCCAAAAAATAAAGATAAAGTTGATTAAGAAAGTAACTAATAAGTTTTCTTTCTATAAATTTGATGTTTTCTTCATATTATGTTAATAGTGAAAAGTTGGTTTTCTATGGATAGTGTTTTTCTATGGAATAGCTAGTAGAGTAGATTCTTCTACTTGTTGCTTCATAAGGGGTTTTTATAAAAAAAATGATTATAATGGTTTCTTGAGACTTGAGTAGGTAGGGAAACCATTATAGAGATAAGTATGGGATTCTCTCATCAGGTGCTTTTATTACTTGTATTGTGCATGGTTGTGAAAGGAAAATGATTATAATGGTTTCCTAAGACTTGAGTTGGTAGGGAAACCATTATAGAGAGAAGTATGGGATTATCTCATCGGGTGATTTTATTGCTTGTATTGTGCATGGATGCTTGCAAATACATAGACCATATTAGTTGCATTGCATATTGAGTTGTCCTAATCCCTAAGTGTTCCTCAATATCGTGGGAACTTACTTCATGAGGAGGATTGTGAAAAGGATATGGTGCAAAGACCATCTAGGTGGAATGGATTTGATGTACTTTGGGATGAAAAGTGGATATGTAAATGAGAATTTTCTTAGTATGGGTTGAATGGAAACTTCCAATGTTGTTAGAAAATGACGAATTTTGTAAATAGGATATTTTGATTTGTAATAATAGGCAAAGAAAATATTGTAATATGATAGTGATCATGCTAAAGTGTTGTACTACTTGTAGTAGAAAAATAACCTTGTGATCTATGGAAAAATTATATGTTCTCTAAAGGAAATTTTTGAGAAGCTTTTATGAATGTATGATTGTGTATCTTGATGAGTTTTTCTTTTAAAAAGCAAGTGAATCTTGGAATGGTAATTTTGTGTTGGAGCTTATATGATGTAATATTTCAAACCATTTTTCCATGTTTAAAATAATAGCATAATCATGTTTTTGAAGTATTTGAGAGATTTATATTTTATATGTTGATCATGGGGGTTCTTGGGTAAATCTAGAACATATTTTAGAAGCAGTGTCAATAAAATTATCCAATCCTCAAAGGAGTTACGAGAATGCAATAACCAGGTAGAAGTGAAAACTAGGAGTTGGAAGAATTTTATAGCTAGGTATTCACAAGTTTAGAAGGATTTGTGGTGATGCAATAACCAGATTTATTGTGAATTGATTTACCTTCAATGGTGAGTATTGGGTGCTTGTAACCATGGGATTAACTAAATCAATCACAAGATAATAGTGATAGTGCCTTGAATGTGTAAGATCAGGAAACTATGCTCATTGCCCTTTTGAGAAGGTTAATGACCTTAGTAAGCCTACAAAGGTGTGGTAACTAAGCACCAAGACTTTACAACTAGTTAACCTACCTATATGGAAGTAGGCAAAGGTTAGGGAATATACATTCATATTTAAGTGTTATGGGACTTAAAGAATAATCTCTACACTATGGTCAAATTATCCTATACCAATAAGAGTATGGGAAATATGAGGGGACCTCTTTGGTGTCCTTATAAATGATGAGGTTTAGCAAGGTAAACCCTAGGAACCATAGGAGTTGACCACTCCTATCCACTAAGTGTCATCTACATTGAATTAGAACTCAAATGTGATGAAGACTTGAGAAATGCTAAAAATAATATTGGGATTCTATTTTGTGAACTTTGAAAAAAATAATATCTCTCTCGGGTTGGTAGTTTTGGGTTGTTATAGTTGGTATCAAAGCTCTAAGTCATAGGGCTTGAATATTCCTATGTGTGTTCTTAGGTTTAGCCTTGAATTTCTGTGCTACTTTGGGAAAGGTATCTTGTAGGAAGGTAATCATGACCATGATCATTATTGTTTTGAGTAATAATGGTCTATGTTAGTTCATTACGAGAACAAAAATAACTAATTGTAAGTACAATTGAAGGAAATTATAACTTACCCAACTTATTTATGTGGATAGGAGATGACACTTGTATTAAAAGGATTTTTTTCCAAGAAAACCAACTCGATTGCACAAGAGGTAAATGTAGTGCAAAAGACTAGATGAATTGTGGACTCCAACAAGAAAACTAGGAAAGTAATGACTCCTAGAAAGAGAGTTGTGAGGATAATAAACCCTAGAAAGGATGTCAAGGATAACATGTTCATATGGAAGATTATATCTCTCCTCCATCATGAATTTGCTTCAATAACAATTGGAGCAACAACACAAATTGATAAAAATCCTAATCAATAAAGAATCCAGTACTATAAATGTAGAGGGTAGGTAGGAAGAGAATCCTATCAAAAGAAGCCAAGAGGTCAAGGCCTCGATAGAGGTTAAACAGGCTAGAGATATTAAAAATTTTAAAGTAACTAAATTTAATGGGAAAGAAGGAGGATATGTGATTGAGTCATGGTTGAAAGAGTTAGAAACATTCTTTTCCATGAAATGTTATTCCTTTGAAATGTAGGCTATGTGGTATACCCTTCATATTTTGGATGCAACCCTAGAGTGGTGGGACACATTCAGTGTAGGAAAAAATATCCAATCCATAATACTTAAGTGGGATGATTTCATTGGGGCTTTTAAGAAAATATTTCTTTCAGAGCAGTTTTATGTAGAGAAGTTTGAGGAATTATCTACACTTCAACAAGGATCACTATCAATAGAGGTGTATTTTTAGAGATATATGAAACTTTTGAAGTATGTACCAGAGTACGAGAGCAATGAGTGCCTAAATATGCATAATTTAATTCTAGGTATAGACCCAAAAATAAGGACAATGACTAATCTACTCAAACCTAAAACTTTGTAGCAGGCTTACAACTTAGCTAGACAAGAAGAAACTAGTATCAAAATTAAAATGAATTTCTTCAACTATTTAGGGTTGACATAGTTAGAGAGTCATGAACTTAAGAAACGAAAGAGTGCAAGATTTATGAAGTGGAATGAGGAACAAAACAAGAGAAAAAAAGGCAACCCAAATTTTAGTAACAAGAACAATAGGAATCAAGGGCAAAACAAGAAAGAAATTTGGAAGGATAGTTCTAATCATAATCCTCCAAAGTAAAATGAATCAACACAAAAATAAGAAATGAGGGAGAGAAGGCAGGATATATCCTAGGCATCTAGGGTAGGTTTTTACATATGTGGGGGTCCTCATTATGCCAAAAAGTGTCCCCAAAGGTCAAATTTGAGTCATTGAGAAGAGGAACAGTCGCACCAAATATATGTTGCTACTAGGAGTTAGAACATGGATTTACAAGCTACTTTTATATTAATAAAGGGTAAGTTGTTTTATAAATATGTTAAAGTTTTAATGGATAGAGGATCTACATATAGTTTTATTTCCACTAGAATTATCAGGGATAGGCTGAAAATACCTATATTTCTAGAATAAGTGTGGAAAGTCGAGTATGATTATGGATAGACCTACTCAGTGGATCAATGTTTACATACATTCAAGATAACTCTATGCAATGGGTCCACTAAATAGAACTTATATGTGGTACCCCTCCATTCTTTTGATATTATCTTAGGGATGGACTAGTTGAAGGCTAATGGAGCCCTAATCAACTTTCAATATAGGTGGATGGATTACACTGACAAGGATAAGAGGAGGGTAATAGTTCAAATTAGGCAAGGTTATTTTCAACCTCACTCATTTTCAACTATGCAATTAAATAAATCCTTTAAAAGAGGGGGTATGATGTATGTAGTGAAGATCAATGGAAAGACTAGAGAAAAGGGAGATGAAGAAGTATTTAATAAAAATTCAATTTTACATGAATCTCAAGATGTATTCCCTAAAGATATTATAGGTCAGCCACCTCAATAGGAATTTGACTTCACTATTGATTTAATTCCAAGGGTTGAACTCATTTCAAGTACACCTTATAGAAACCCAAATCAAGTTGTAGGAATTAAAGGTACAACTTAAAGATTTTTTGGAAAAGGGTTTGATCAAACCTAGTGTGTTACCTTAGGGTGCTTTGATATTGTTTGTGAAAAACAAGGATGGTTCCTTGAAATTATGCATAGATTGTAGAATGTTGAATAAGGTAACCATTAAGAATAAGTATCCTTTACCAAGGATTGATGACATTTTTGATCAGCTAAGGGATGCAACTACATTTTTGAAAATACATCTAAGATCAGGGTATCATCAATTAAGGATTCAAGAAGAGGATATCCATAATATAGCCTTTAAGATAGTATATGGACACTATGAGTTCATAGTGTTGCCATTTGAATTCACAAATGAACTGATAACTTTCATGAATTTAATGAACAATATCTTTTGAAAGCATTTGGATTAGTTTGTCTAAGTATTCTTAGATGATATTTTGATATAATTCTTGCACTAGAGAAGAACATGACCATAATTTGAGATTAGCGTTAGAGGTGCTGAGGAAAACTAGCTATATGGGAAGTTGTCCAAGTGTAAGATTTATACATCACAAGTACAATATTTGAGACACATCATCTCGACAAAAGGAATTGTTGTGGATCCAAAGAAAATTGAGGCTATATTAAATTGGCTTGCACCAACTTCAATAAGATATAAAATAAACTTCTCCATATTCCTTAGTAATCAACTTCTTCACATGATTTTCATTAAGAGATTAAATCTCACTTGATTAGATTCCTTCTAAAATTTGATATTTTTCAAGACAACTATCAACATCAAGATTGGCTACTTGCTACATAATTTCCTTATCTATAGATATGATCACATTTCTAAAATATTAATATAATAATGGTTTATGGACATAAAAAATAATGTTTTTTTTTGTCTGAACCCCACATCCATTTTTCTTGATACCCTTATTAAACATTTTAGAATCTCCTTCAATTGAAGTATATTTCCATCTTTTCTTAATGGTAATTTTGATCCCTATAAGAATTTCCCTAGCTTTTGCATAGTCGTTAGTTGAAGTTCCATATGATTCTAAGTAAGTGAGGAGAATTTTTCTTACATTATTAAAAAAAACCACATCCGCTATCTTTCCTTGGATTTTTTTTGGAAGCTCCATCAAAATTAGTTTTGATAAACCCAACTTTTGGATATTTCTATTTTACAATAAATTGAGGCAATGTTTTGTATTAATTACATTATTATATATGACAATTACAAGTATCATAAAATACTATAATAAAGAGGTTATAACCTCATTTTTTTACACCTGATACTTCCCATGAAGAGCACCATCTATGTAAAATTTATGCAAGAGAGGCAACAATACGATTCCAAAATTAGGCTTTATTTTGAGATTTTTTTTTTCTATTATTCCTTTAAGCATTAAATTTCAAAAAATAATGGAAGGACCAATATTCCAAAAGATTCGTAATTCTTTAGATTTTAAATATTTAATTTAACATTTCATGAGCTATTTCAATGTCGCTAGAGCTACCCAATTTGTTATCATATTTTTGAAATAGTGTCCCCAAATGGTATAAGTAAATAGACAACGCAGAAGTACATGATCTTATGTTTTTAGATCCTTCTCACGTAAGGTGTACCTAAAAGGTTCATTATATTCTCTTTTTTGTAAACTATCACTTGTAATAATCTTACTTTAATATGCTAACCAAAGGAAAGCTCAAGCCTTCGGGAAGGGCTCAAGCAACCAAAAATTATTCCAAGGAAAATATTTATGAAAAGGAAATTTTGATTGGTATAAATCCTTATATCTCTATTCAATACAAAAAAAAATACCTTTTATCCCAACTTGAATGAATATTTTTACCATATTTTGATAGATTCCAAACCATCTCATTTTTACATTAAAATAGGTAAATAGAACTCTTGAAGCGTCCTTTGGAGCTCATTACTCTTGTTTAAGGTCATATTCTTCCATTAGGATTGCTAATAGAAATATATGATTTGAAGTTGTTCAAATTAATATAATTCTTGATCTTTGAACCTTTACAAGGTAAATATACCTAAGAAATTATTTATATTTTGGATAAGAAATTAGAGGATAAGTATTCAAGTATTAGACCAAAACTTTGCATAATTCCTCTCATTGACTAACCATATAATATATTTATTGATTAATTATAAACTATTCGATCTAAATTTTCATGTTGTCAAGTTTCAAGTAAAGATAATTTAGTGAATAATTTTATTATTTACCAACTCTTTCCTTGATCTTTGAATAATTTCCAACCAAGTTTTGCTCCTAATTCCAAACTCACACTCAACAATTTTGTAAGCATTCCCTATAATATTTTTTTCTTTGCAAACTCTATTCCTCTTAAAAATTAGAAAACTTATTTTTTTCTCACATCCTTTCCAACCATTTTTTTTTAATTTTATCAAATTTAGATGCTATACATGCTATCAATATTGAAAGTGACATTATATAGGGATAAAATGCAAAGTAATATTTATGTGTTGTACCCTTCTAGCCATGGTTAAGAACATAACTTTCTAACATGTGAAACAATATTTTATTATATTCAAAATTGAGTCTCAAAAATCCTTCTTCTTTCATTTGTTAGACAAGAAAATACTCATATAAGTTGATGGTAAATTTCTAACTTTAAAATCTAAAATGTCCATACTTTTTCATTGTAAATATAGGGTAGTGTTAAAAAAAATGATCCTTGATTATGTAGTATTAGCCAACTATCTATCAAATTTTAATGTATGTTATAGGGAAATGTTAATAAAAGTGATTATTTTGGTAATATCTTCAATCTTATAAAATAGCCTTCGAATTTATCCTTGCCTTTGATTAATTTTGCTTTTTCCCAAATAAAGTCTTTAGTATCTTGTTTCAACTACCTTGATTTAAATATATTCCTTTAATAATGTTTTCTCTTCAAAATAAATCAAATAAGCCTTTGAATGAACTTTTTTTTTTCAAAATTAACAAATTATCACTTTCAATAGTTATTTCATATTTCTTCAAATCTATCTTTAAATTTAATAATTTATATATTTATTCAATATAATTAATTTCCTTTGTGGTATAAATTCATTTTTCTCCCAAATTTCAATATAATTTCTTCATATTTAATCAACAATTCTCTTCAATTAACAAATTCTTTCTTCAACTCTATATTTAATATAATTATTTTTTTTCAAATAGACTTCCTCCCGATTTTTTTAATTAGTTATTATTTCACTTAAGTAATTCTTCTCTAGTACAATATTTTCCTTAAAATTAAGTCTACAAACCTGCTCACTTTTATAAACCTTTTCAAATTCACTTTTAGGAAAGATAAATATTTAGTACCTTTGTAATTCTTCTCCTCACGTCATGCTCATTTTTCCTACCTACCCAATTTCCTCACAATTCTCTTTTAATATAATTAATTTCCTTCAAATAATGTTGTATTAAATCTTCTCCTTATAAAATCCTTTATAAAATATTTCTTTCAAATAAACCTTTTAGCTTTAAGCCAATTACTTTTATATTTAACTCTTCCTAAGAAATTTAAATGTTCACCAATAAATTATGTCAAAACTTGTACCTTAACATGTAGAGCTTATACCAAATAATAATGATGTTCATTGTCTAGACTTCATATTTTTAATAAATTGCATTCTCCTTTCACTTATTACTCCAAACTAAAATGTAGAAATAGACACTAAATATTCTTGTGATTTATCTTTTTCTTGTGTGCATTATGGGTCAACATTGTTACATATACCTCAACCATCCATTTCTCCTTTTTTCAATTTATGTATGCTCCATTGCTCACCTAACATCTTATTTGATCATTTTTATATAGTTCTCTTGCTTCCTCATGCCTCCAATGCTTCACCTTGATATTTGTTCTTCCAGCGCTTCATTACATTTTCTAGACACTCTCCTTTCTATTAAGTGCTCTTGCATATGTATCCTCTCCTCGATAGGCATTATTCCAAATGCTCTATAGCTTCCTCTAACCCTCTAGGTCCTTCCAAAACTCATGGATTGTGGCTCTAACTTATACTATAACAATATTTTCCTGCTCTCTACTCTATACACCTTCGCTTCATTTTACTTTGGTCTTTGATCCACTTTATTCTCTGCTAATTCTAGCTTTTCTTCATCAATGTTGTTCTTCTCTTCATTGCTCCTTTCACCATTAGTTTCCATTCTTCATAGTGTGAGCTTCTATCAAACACTACATTTTCTTATGAAATGCTAATATGGCTTCGATACCACTATTAGCATATGCATAAATTTCTCATAATATATTAAGGGTTAATTTTCACACAATAACATACATTCAATAATGATGATAATAACTCACTACTACACCAATACTGAAGATTCTTGATCCTCAATGAGACTTTTCAATATACACATATGCATCACTGGAAGGGTTAGGAGAAGTACTCTCTTAAGAAGAGTTAGTAGCAGCATATACTTCCAGGAAGTTTAATAATCATGAAGTTAATTATGCTACACAAGATTTAGAGCTATTTGTAGTGGTGCATGCTATAAAGGCCTAGCACCACTACTTGGTGGTAAGAACCTTTTAATTAAATACTAACCATCAAATTTTGAGGTACATATTTATCCAACATATACTCAATGCAAGACAAAGAAGATGGGTTGAATTTCTCATTGAGTATGCCTTTGAAATTGAGTACATTAAAGGGAAAGAGAATAAGTTTGTTGATGCTTTGAGTAGAAGGAGACACATAGCAACCATAACTAGAAGTCATATGGATCTGATAGATCAAGTGAGACAGAAGCAATCTCAGGATAAGTATTGTCAAGAAATTCGATCTAGGATGAACAAAGACTCTGAGGGTAATAAGGAATTTGGTATGAAATATGATCTTATGTGCTATAAAGGTAGGGTCATCATACCAAAATTGGGTGATTTAAGGAAATTAATAATGCAAGAAGACCATAGATATCCTTATTCTACCCATCCTAGAGGGGCCAAAATGTAGGAAAACATGAAAAGAACCTTCTTCTGGGTAGGAATAAAGAAATATATTACCAATTTTGTTGTTCGATGTCTCAAATATTAGAAATTTAAGGTAGAATGCAAGCATCCTACAAGATAATTGTATCCATGTGATGTACCTATGCAAAAATTGCAAGTCATATCTATGGGTTTTATAGTAGGTTTACCCAAGACCAGGTATCAACATGATGCAATCCTTGTAGTAGTCGACAAATTGACTAAGGTTGCACATTTCATACTGGGGAACATCAAGTATGATGCTCAGGTGGCGACTAATAGATTTTCTAAAGAGGTATTCTGATTACATGGATTTTTAGAGGTGATCATTTCAGATAGGGATTCCAAGTTCACTTTTGAATTTTGAAAATCCCTACATCATGTAGTGGGCACAAAACTAAATATGAGCTTAGCATACCACCTTGAGACATATGGTCAAATTGAATGGGTAAACCAAGTGCTAGGATATATGCTTCACATGTATTCCATGGATCATAAGTCTCATTAGGAAGACTACCTGCATCTTGTAAATTTCACCTACAATAATGGACATCACTCCTCTCTAAGAATGGCTCCTTTTGATTCCTTGTATGGTTGAAAGTGTAGAACACTATTATCTTGGGATAACCTATAAGATCAAGTTGTGATTGGGCCAGATATGGTCATAAAAATGGAAGGCCAGTTAAAGGTAATTAGGCAAAGACTTAAAGAAGTTGTCAATAGGTAGAAAAGTTATGCTGATCTAAATAGGACTCCAAGAGAGTACTCAGTTGGGGATAAAGTATTTTTAAGGATTAAATTTATGAAGAGTGTTATCAAATCCACAAAGTTGGTTCCACGGTTTGTGGGACCCTTCAAAATCACTAAAAAGATCATTTCGGTTTCGTACCGACTTGCACTACCACCTAACCTGTCCAAGATCCATGACACCTTCCACATATCCTTGCTTAGGAAATATGTTGTTGACCTTGAACATGTGTGGGATGTTTCTAATTTGTAGATGGTAAATTTGAAGGCTATTGAAGTGATACTAGTAAAGATACTTGAGTTTAGTTCTAAGTCTATGTGGAATAGAACTCTTGAGCAATATAAGGTCTAGTGGGACCGATTTTCATAAAGAAATACCACTTGGAAAAAAGTGGATGATATGTAAAAACATTTTTCCTTCTTTTTTACAAATGTATAATGTAATAATTTTTATTTTTGTGAAAACTAGAAACACCTGGGATATTGTTTAGTCCTAGGGGGTAGGATGTCATGACCCTCCCTGACGGGCTTTTTGGTACAAAGAAACAATGTATTAATCTAGGATACTTTAATACCTATTTTGAGTAATTGAACCAACTATGAGATGTCTAGTTGATTTGTAAGAGAATGGTACTACTGACATATTTCCAAATGTGCAAGATCAAGTACACTCATGGGTGGAAGAGGTAGAATCATCCACTAGAAACAGGGGTACTTAAGGTTGGGGAAATAATGATTAAGGCAACTCAAGGGTAAAATTGATGTATACCTTCATATAGGCATGCATTCAGTTAGAGATAATCATAAAAAACTAGCCACCTTGAGCCTCACTTGATAGCCTAGTAGCTATCGTAAACTCTCGGGCTAAGATAGGTGACTAGGTTGATGGAAAGATTCCCTCTTTGTCTGTTGCATATGTTTGATTATATTTTATTTTGTCACTATCTGCATCAATGGTTTGGGAAGCATGCATAATTTGGTTGTTTTTAAAACTCCTTGTATAGCTTAAATTCGTTGGCATGATGATAGTGTTCAAAAGAAGAACCCCTACTTATGTTTGAATATATATGTAAATATAAATAGATGATTTATTTTTAATTGATAAAAGAATTTCATTTGAAAATAAATAGATGATTTATTTTTAATTGATAAAATAATTTCATTTGAAAATAAATAGATGTTTATTTTTAATTGATAAAGGAATTTCATTTCAAAATAATAGAGGTTTATTATTTTTTATTGATAAAAGAATTTCTTTTAAAATTAATAAATGTTATATTTTAAATGGCAATAAAACTTCATTTAAAACCTTTTTTTAAATGAGATTACAGTTTCATTTAAAAAAATTATATGATTAAAATAAAGAAAAGACTTTGTTTAAAATGATATTAGGATTTCTTTAAACAATAGAAATATTTTTAAAATATTGAGGTCAGAAGCTCTTTCAACCTCGAAAAGAGAAGGCAAAGACTTCATTTATGATGAAGTTTCGAAGTTGCGTAAGAAGGATTTTTTAATAAAGATCCTTGCTCGGCCGGTTGGGGGGATAAGGCCAAAATTATGGTGAGTGGATAAGAAAGGTAGGCAAATTAATGGAGCATAGAAAAAGAGATGCACTTCTTCCTACGAAGAGAGAGTTGGAGGTGAGGAAGGGAATTATTGCTTGGGCAAACGTGAAAGTGAGAAAGAAGAGGATTCGAGAGCTCTCTAGATGTTTGAAAAGAAAATGAATTCTAGAGAACGTAGTTGGAGGAAGAATCAAGATCTACCTCTACATTTGTGAAGCAATTGTGAGGATATATCATGTTGGTTTATGAATTTACCACCTTTCTTTAACCTCTTATGAGCTAGAATGGTTTTACATCCATAGCCTTGTATCCCTTGTTGGTTTTATTTGTAGTTTGGACATTGGGTGTGGTTGTGTGTAATACCAGTCCTTGTCGTTTAGTCTAGCTTTACTACCAACCAATGGTGAAAGCATAATCTAGCTCTTTGGCTAGTCACCATGAAGGTGTCATCGTTGTTCGAAGCTTACTTCTTTCCTCCTACATGGCTTACGTTGTGATTGATGTGTCTTAAGTTGTCGGTTTTCTTATCACATACCCACTACTAGAGATTGATTTTCTTAGAAGAATGTGATATTGCAGATAGTGTTTGTGGTGTAGGTGCAGGAATTGAGGTCTATATTGAAGAAAAGCACCCACCCCGTTGACCTAGGTAGTAGATCAGATATGTCGGGTAAGTGGAAATGATTTTGTGCCTATGGCACCTTGGCCCATGGGTACATGGAAGCCCACTATAGGGTTGCATTGCATTATGCCTGTCATGATTGAATGAATGTTTGCATGTTAACACTTGCTTTCACCGGTTTGTTGTTTGATTGTTGTCGTTTTAATTAATAATTATATATATATATATATATATATATATATATATATATATATGCTAGCATTAAAAGTAACATAGAAAAATTGTAACCATGAATTATCTATAAGAGAAAAACAAAAAAATAATAGATATTGATAATGGGATAAAAATTTAAAATTAATTAATTAAAAATATATAAAGTAATATAATAATAATATAAAATAAATATTATAAATACAATAATAAAATAAAATAAATATTATAAATATAAAGTAACGAAGAATATTTTCATTTTAAAAGAAAATAAACTAAAGCTTTATCCATATTAAGGACCAACGATGTCTAAGCCCAAAAGTGACCAAGGAACCTACATACCCTAAGCTATGACTAAGAACCTATGTAAATTATAAAGTATGATATATATAATTCGAAGGAACTTAAGTGGACTGATTAAAACAAAGTGGAGCTTACATAAGCCAACAACATACATGGAAGATGTTTGGACATTTAACCTGGCAAGACTAATGAAGTGTCTTACTCGCGTTAATCACCTTTCCTTATATAAAGAAACATAATACGGGAAGAAAGGTGCAAGGGTGAAGCATTGAGGAAGCTATCTCTTTCAACAAGTGAAGTCCAAAAGAAGTTTGCAGAAGGAATAATGCATGTGGAGGGTCTGTGCTTCTACGAGAAGAAGGTCAAAAATTCTAATATGCTATTGTGTGAACGTTTGATTTTAAGAATGTTTAATGGTTCAGATAAATAATTCCAAGTGAAATTTACTTATTTCTCCATTTCTAGTCTGTTAATTAAATGGTCATACCAAAATTTAAGGTGCTCTGATTGTAATGCTGCGATGGGTATGAGTAATATTTTTATAAATTTATATTCTGGAAAAAAAAAATTGGATTCTGATTTTTATTGTCGTAGCAGTCTGAGAATTATATAAAGTACTTTCTTGAGGTAGTTACCTTCGTTATTAAAGGATAGCGAAAGAATAAGTTGTAATGGATTTACTTTTATGCTGCATTATTTACCAAAGCAATGAAAACTACCTGCTTGCACTTGTTGGGTGATATTTGTATTGATAGTATGGTTTGGATAGCAACCTTGTCTGCTGCACTGCACTAAACTATATATGCATTCAAAAATCTGTGTGATTTCCTTTTCATCTCCGAGGTTTGAAGCTGTATGAAAATTGTATATGCATTTGAAAATCTGTGAGATTTCCTTTTCATATTTGTGGTTTGAAACTATTTGAAACTGCATATGCATGGTGAGTATTCCATATAGTTTTAGAGGGCCAAGTCTGAACCTATCTATCCCCCGTATCTGTTATCTGCCAGTTAACTTGGGTGGGCATTGGAAGCACAAATTCTGCTACCGTGGCTAAAGTGTGGAGAATATTTACTCCAAACAGTGGATGGAGCCTGAGCTTTAAGGCAAATCCATGATGGGAGAATAGAGAAAAATTAACTAAATTGTTGTTGCCATAAATATACTGTGAACAACATGCGATGAGTGTAAATGTTTGGTTCCATATGTAATATGGATATGTTGAAGACTTTGCTTTTAAAAACCTTATAAATGGTTTTCTGGGATTGCTATTTCTTTAAAAAAATAAAAATAAATAATACATATCATGTTATACTCTTTGTTAAATACTTTCAATCATTAAACTTGTTGGATGGAATTTGTGAACTATTTGGATTTAGTCCTCATGAGAATATGTTTTTGTGAGGCATGCTAAGTATGAATCGTCTCGTTTTATGTTATAAAGATTAGTTCTTAATTATTTTTAAAACAATTAAGTATTATTAAAATCTTGTGATAGATATCTTTGGAAAGTTGAAACATCATATATTATGGTAATGGAGTACTAGAAAAATGATAGGTTAGAATTGTTTTAGTGAACTAAGGGAATAGTATATTTATAAGTGCAGAAGTTGTGAGTTGTGCCTTATGGGACAAATTTTGAAATGTTAACGTGAGCCTTACTTTCTGGTTTAAAAGATATTTGCTAATATAATCCAATTGTTAGTTTAATTTATCGTTACTTTGCTGGTTCTATGGACATTTGATTTATTATAATAATATGTTTAGTTGTGTTATAGTTATTAAACTAAATTATGGTACTCTGTTGGTTTATGGACATTTGATTTATTATAAATTCTTAGTTGTGTTATATCTTCTTCCTTATATTTTTAAATAAAGCATAATGAGATTTTAAGATATAAGTTATGCTCTCGATATTTATTTTAAATGAAGTATATTGAGATTTAAAGATATAAGATATTTCTTTAAATGGAAGGGTATTTTCTTTAGAAAAGCCATTGAACCCACCTTCTACCTGTTGAAATATTTTTAGAAAAGTCGAGATTAGGACATTTTCCACCCATCCACATTAAGTCACGAGGTGACCTGTGTGAGACTGAGTCACTGTTATCTGGCTATTATGGGATGGGGATCCTAGCCGTCGAGAGTAACGAGCAATGGTATGGGACGTCGCTCTAGGTGATTAGTTTGTTAGTGGTGGTGATAATAATTATTCCACTCAGTCTAGAGAAAAGCCAGCATATTGTACAGCCACTGGGCTTCTCATGGCATATCCAACGATAGATGGTTATGGGCAGCATTGTCGTCAGACCAGGAGAGAATATGATTGTCTAGCCCAAAGGCCATGAGATGGTGGGATCTAGTCAAACCTTATCAAAATGCCATTGACTAGCACTGACATACGACATTGGTTCCAAAGAAAATAGTGGAATACTCGAGGGACTGTGAGTCCTTCTGACTTTGGACAAGGGAGCAATCATACCCCATTCAAGTGATATAGGATCTGAACAGATAACCCCTTGTCAGATTCTGAAAAGACTTGCATGAGGAGTCAGGATCCTAAGAATGGCAAACCATGGAATTTGGCTAGTTTTGAGCACTTAAGACACCAGCTGTAGTGGTGGCCATTCTTGAAGTGTGTATAATCTATATACCTATACTAACACTATGATGGGGAAAGAAATCAAAACAATGGTGAATATAAAATTCTTTTTATGTGGTGAATTTTTTAGTTTGTGACAATTGATATCAGAGCCTAGGTTTGTGAAACCCTGGCCAGCATAACTATTCTAAAAAAATATTATGATGTCAATCATGGTAGGTACATCGTAGAGGACTACCTTGAATCTGCAAGAAGGAATTGCAGAGGTTCTGAGAAAATGATCCAGAAGACTCGTAAGAGAGTCAGAAAGAATACAAACTGCTGAAACACCATGACGAGTGGTTAGAAAAGATAAAGAGCCCGTGACGACAAAAGCTACTTCCAATTATGGAAGCATGGCTCTCGTGCATGAACAACTTAGTCAACAAAGAGAGCTCATGGAAATCCAGAGAGCTCAAATGAATGAACACATGGAACAACAATGGGCACAAATGGCCCAACAACAAGAACTCATCACACAACAACAAAAGGTTATTGAGAATCTAACAAAAAAGAAAGTAAATAGTAATGTTAGCCAATTACCTGAAGGATCCACTAGAAGAACAGTGGGTGAAGAATTATAGAAAGAGTTGAAGAAACTAGATATTTCCAAGTTTGATGGAAGCGATGATGGAGAAGCCACTATCAACTGGCTAAGTGAGGCCGAGGGATACTTTTCTATCAACCCTATCAATTTTGAAGGGAAAACTTCTTGGGAAGTTTCTCACTTAGAAGGTTCTGCCAAGAAATGGTGGACCACATATAAGAAAGCTATTCAAAAGGAAGCAGTTGATATTCCATGGGAGGAATTTGTCAAGGAGTTCACAAGTCATTATCTCACTGAAAAATTCTTTATTGAAAAGCATGCTGAATTTACCAACCTGCATCAGGGTAATATATCAGTAATTGAGTATTATCATAAGTTTGTTCAACTACAAAAATATGCACCCAAATTTGATAATCAGGAAAAACTTAAGGCACATAAGTTCATTATGGGGTTACACCCAAAACTTAGTCTGCATGTAGGAGGAAAAATCCCTCAAACCCTAACAACAACATATGACTTTGCTCGATTCTTTGAGTCTGGTCAAAATGAAGTGAAAGATTTTTATCAGCAAGAAAAGGACAATTCAAGATTAAGAAATAATGTTGAACAAAGCCGCAGGATTGACCAAAACCATAGGTAGAAGGATAAGGGTTGTGAAAGATATGATAACCACAATAGGAATAGGAACCAAGAAAACAGAGGGCAGTCTGATTGAAGAAATTTTCAAGATAAGAAATCCAACAATAGTAGCCAAACTAGATTTGGAAGCCATAATCAAATAAGTGATAAGCCAAAGAACGATGAACCTAATGCCTTCTATGTATGTGGAGCATTAGATCACTACACAAGACAATGCCCCAAGAAAGCCGACCCCAAGAATCCTTTTGATGAGGCATCACATAGAATTTTTGCTGCTATAGGTAATCCTAAACTAGAAGGACAAACTACTCCATTTTTTATTAATGGAAAAATAGGCAAAAGAGATGTCAAAATTTTAATTGATAGTGGTGCTACAAACAGTTTTATTTCAAATAATATCTTGAGGGATATATCTGTTAGACTTGGGATTATGGCTAATGGATGGCAAGTAGAATATGTCTCGAGACAAACTTACTTAGTAAACCAATGCCTATTTGACTTAATAGTAGAAATACCTCAAGGAAAAATCAACTGGTATTTGTATGTAGCCCCTTTACATGCATTTGATGTGATTCTAGGAATTGATTGGTTGAAAGCACATAAGGCTATACTAAATTTTGAGGAGAGATGGATGGATTATACAAATGAAGCCAATCAAAGAATCCACGTCCACTGTAGTAGAACTTCCCTTGAACCTCATTTGATAAGTAGTATGCAAGCTAAGAAGGCCTGGAAAAAGGGATGCAGATTATATGTAATCAAGATGAATAAAAAATAAGAATCAGATCCGAGCTCAGCACTATTTCAACAACACCCGATAATAGGAGAATTTAGAGATGTGTTTCCAAAAGATCTACCTAGGTTTCCACCAAGAAGAGAATTTTATTTTTACATTGAATTGGTACCTGGAGAAACACCAGTAGTCCGAACACCATATAGAATGACACCATTGTATTTATAAGAACTTAAAACACAATTGCTATATTTTTTAGAAAAAGGGTATATTAAACCTAGTGTATCGCCATGGGGAGCATCAGTTCTATTTGTCAAAAAGAAGGATTGAACCTTAAGACTATGCATTGACTACAAAATGCTTAATAAAATGATAATTTAAAATAGATATCCCCTGCTTAGGATTGATGATTTTTTTTACCAACTCAGGGATGCTACTATATTTTCCAAAATTGACCTTATATCAGGATATCACCAACTAAGGATCCAAGATGAAGATACTTGCAAAACAGCCTTTAGAACAAGATATGGGCATTATGAGTTCACAATATTACCTTTTGGTTTAACCGATGCACCAACAGCCTTCATGAACCTGATGCATAGTGTGTTTCGAGAATAGTTAGACCAATTTGTGCTTATATTCTTGGATGACATATTGATTTACTCTCAAAATAAGGAAGAGCATGATGAGCACATGAGAATTATGTTGGGAGTACTCAGGAAGAACCAGTTGTATGGAAAACTATCCAAATGTGAATTCTATACACCTCAGGTGCAATATTTAGGGCATATCATCTTAGCTAACGGTATAGCAGTAGATCCTAAGAATATTGAAGCAATTATAAATTTGCCAACTCCTACTAATGTGTTGGAAGTACGGAGTTTTATGAGAATGGTTGGTTATTATCGATAGTTTGTCAAAGGTTTTTCAAAAATAGCCTATCCTATAACCAATTTGCAAAAGAAAGGGAAGGCATATAAGTGGATAAAGTAGTGTGAATCAACCTTTAGAATTCTCAAAGAAAAGCTGACAACTACACCAATACTAATAATACCTGACCCAAACCAACCATTTATAGTATGTACTGATGCATCAATAGAGGGATTAGGAGGTGTACTATTGCAAAGTGAAGTTGTGATAGCTTATGAGTCCAAGAAACTCAAGAAGTACAAGATGAATTATGCCACACATGACCTGGAACTAGTAATTATAGTCCATGCTCTCAAAATTTGGAGGTATTACTTGTTGGGAAAGCCTTTTGATCTTAAAACTGACCACCAGAGTCTATGATATATATTTATTCAGCCAATGTTGAATGCTCGACAGCGAAGATGGATGGAATTTCTAGCTGAGTATGATTTTGGTATTGAATATATCAAGGGTAAAGAGAATAAATTGGTAGATGCTCTTAGCAGAAGAAAACACATAACTGCTATTACAAGATGTCAGTATGGACTTAAGAAGCAAATTACAGAGTTACAAAAGATAGATGAATTATGTAAGTCCTGCCTAGAGAAAATTAAACAAGGAATTCCTAGAGAATATAGTGTCAGAGATGAGTTGGTATATTTTTGCAACCGAATCATTGTACCAAAAAAGAAAATCTTAGAAGAATTATCCTACAAGAGGCTCATTACGCACCATATTCAACACACCCAGGAATAATCAAGATGAGGGAAAACTTGAAAAAGGACTATTACTAGCCTGGAATGAAAAAAAACATTGTGCAGTTTGTGACAAAATGTCTTGAATGTTAGAAGGTAAAAGCAGAACATTAGCATCCTGGTGGAAAATTACATTTATTTGAAATTTCAGAGCATACATGGCAAGCTATTACCATGGATTTCATTGTAGGACTTTCAAAAACTCGACTTCAGCATGATGCAATATTCATGGTTGTGGATAAGTTGACCAAGGTAGCACATTTAATACCTGGTAGTACTCATGTTGATGCCACAATAGTTGCTTAGAAATTTGTTCGAGAAATTATAAGACTACACGAGTTTCCTAAAGTTATTATATCAGACAAAGACTCTTGATTTACATCTAAATTTTGTTAAGTGTTACATCGAGCTTGGGGAACGAGGTTCAATATCAGCACTGCTTATCATCCTGAGATGGATGGACAAACCAAAGAGTCAACCAAGTACTAGAAGACATGCTATGTATGTATTGCATGGATCATCAGAGCAAATGGGAAGACTATCTCTTCCTGGTAGAATTTTCTTACAATAACAGCTATCATACCACATTGGGCATGGCCCCATTTGAAGCTCTATATGAGCGAAGGTGCAGGACACCGTTAACGTGGGATTATCTGGATGATCGATAGGTGATCTATCTTTAAGTTATGAAGCAAATGGAAAATCAATTGAAATACATTTGTCAACGATTGCGTGAGGCAGCTGACCAATAGAAAAGCTATGCTGATTTAAAAAGGTCACCCCGAGAATTTGTTGTAGGAGAAAAAGCCTTCCTTAGAGTCAAGCCTACTAAGAGTTCAATTAAGTCCTCCAAACTAAGCCCTAGGTTTGTCGGACCTTTTGAAATAACTGCTAAAATCAGTCCCATTGCCTATAAGCTTGTACTGTCGTCGAATTTATCAAAAATCCACAACGTCTTTCATGTATCCCTACTTCAAAAATATGTTGCTGACCCAACCCATATCTTGGATACTACTCATTTGCAGATATCATACCCACAACTCATTGAGGTGCGACCCGTCAAAATCTTGGGATATAGGACCAAGCAACTTTGAAAAAGAACTATGGACCAGTGCAAAGTCTAGTGGGATCAGTATTCTGAAAGGAATGCTACTTGGAAAACTGTCTCCAATATGAAAAACCAATTCCCTTGTTTGAAACATGATAGTGAAAAAAAAAATATTGCATTTGAAAATGAATTATCTTTATGATAGAGTTGTTGCATGTAATTTTGATTGATGTACCAATTGTGCTAAAATGATAATAGAAGTCTTGTGTTGTTTTTGGTATATATACTTAAATATATGAGATTATGTTTATGATAATGAACACAGGGACTGTGTTAATTCTAAGGGGGAAAGTATGTCACATCCCCACTACTAGAGATTGATTTTATTAGAAGAATGTGATACTGTAGATAGTGTTTGTGTTGCAGGTGTAGGAATCAAGGTCGATATTGAAGAAAAGCATCCACCCCATTGACCGAGGCAGCAGATCGGATATGCCAGGTAAGTGGAAATGATGTTGTGCCTTTGGCACCTTGGCCTGTGGGTACATGGAAGCCTACTATAGTGTTGCATTACATTCTACCTATCATGATTGAATGAATGTTTGCATGTTAACACTTGCTTTCACCGGTTTGTTGTTTGATTGTTGTTGTTTTAATATATTATATATATATATATATAAAATATATATATATATATATATATATATATATATATATATATATATATATATATATATGCTAGCATTAAAAGTTACATAGAAAAATTGTAACCATGAATTATCTATAAGAGAAAAACAAAAAATAATAGATATTGATAATGGGATAAAATTTTAAAATTAATTAATTAAAAATATATAAAATAATATAATAATAATACAATAAAATAAATATTATAAATATAAAGTAACGAAGAATATTTTCATTTTAAAAGAAAATAAACTAAAGCTTTATCCATATTAAGTACCAACAATGTCTAAGCCCAAAAGTGACCAAGGAACCTACATACCCTAAGCTATGACTAAGAACCTATGTAAATTATAAAGTATGATATTTATAATTTGAAGGAACTTAAGTGGACTGATTAAAACAAAGTGGAGCTTACATAAGCCAACAACATACATGGAAGATGTTTGGACATTTAACCTGGCAAGACTAATGAAGTGCCTTACTCACGTTAATCACCTTTTCTTATATAAAGAAACATAATACAGGAAGAAAGGTGCAAGGGTGAAGCATTGAGGAAACTCTCTCTTTCAACAAGTGAAGTCCAAAAGAAGTTTGCAGAAGGAATAACACGTGTGGAGGGTCTATGCTTATACGAGAAGAAGGTCAGAAATTATAATATGCTATTGTGTGAACGTTTGATTTTAAGAATGTTTAATGGTTCAGATAAATAATTCCAAGTGAAATTTGCCTATTTCTCCATTTCCAGCCTGTTAATTAAATGGTCATACTAAAATTTTAGGTGCTTTGATTGTAATGCTGCGATGGGTATGAGTAATATTTTTATAAATTTATATTCTGGAAAAAAAAATGGATTTTGATTTTTATTGCCGTAGCAGTCTAAGAATTATATAAAGTACTTTCTTGAGGTAGTTACCTTCGTTATTAAAGGATAGCGAAAGAATAAGTTGTAACGGATTTACTTTTATGCTACATTATTTACCAAAGTAACAAAAACTGCTTTCTTGCATTTGTGGGCGATATTTGTATTGATAGTATGGTTTGGATAACAACCTTATCTGTTGCACTACACTAAACTATATATGCCTTCAAAAATCTGTGTGATTTCCTTTTCATCTCCGAGGTTTGAAGCTGTATGAAAATTGTATATGCATTTGAAAATCTGTGAGATTTCCTTTTCATATTTGTGGTTTGAAACTATTTGAAACTGCATATGCATGGCGAGTATTCCATATAGTTTTAGAGGGCCAAGTCTAAACCTGTCTATCCCTCATATCTGTTCTCTGCCAGTTAACTTGGGTGGGCGTTGGAAGCACAAATTCTGCTACCTTGGCTAAAGTGTGGAGAATATTTACTCCAAATAGCGGATGGATCCTGAGCTTTAATGCAAATCCATGATGGGAGACTAAACTATATATGAATTCAAAAATCTATGTGATTTCCTTTTCATCTCCGAGGTTTGAAGCTGTATGAAAATTGTATATGCATTCAAAAATTTGTGAGATTTCCTTTTCTTATCTATGGTTTGAAACTGCATATGCATGGCGAGTATGTCATATAATTTTAGAGGTCCAAGTCTGAATCTGTCTATCCCCCATATTTTTTCTCTGTCAGTTAACTTTGGTGGGCGTTGGAAGCGCAAAAAATTGTCGTCGTGGCTAAAGTGTGGAGAATATTTATTCCAAACAGCGGATGGATCCTGAGCTTTAAGGCGAATCCATTATGGGAGAATAGAGAAAAATTAACTAAACTCTTGTTGCCATAAATATACTGTGAACATCATGCGATGAGTGTAAATGTTTGGTTAAGTTTGTAATATGGATATGTTGAAGACTTTGCTTTTAAAAACCTTAGAAATGGTTTTCTAGGATTGCTATTTCTTTAAAAAAAAATAATAATAATACATATCATGTTATACTCTTTGTTAAATACTTTCTTTCAATCATTAAACTTGCTGGATGGAATTTGCGAACTATCTAGATTTAGTCCTCATGAGAATATGTTTTTACGAGGTATGCTAAGTATGAATAGTCTCATTTTATGTTATTAAGATTAGTTCTTAATTTTTTTTTTAATTAAGTATTATTAAAATGTTGTGATAGATATCTTTGGAAAGTTGAAACATCATATATTATGGTAAGGGAGTACTAGAAAAATGATAGGTTAGAATTATTTTAGTGAACTAAGGGAATAGTATATTTACAAAAGTTGAGAGTTGTGCCTTATGGGACGAATTTTGAAATGTTGGCATGAGCCTTACTTTCTGGTTTAAAAGAGATTTGCTAATATAATCTAATTGTTAGTTTAATTTATGGTTACTTTGCTGGTTCTATAAACATTTGATTTATTATAATAATATGTTTAGTTGTGTTATAGTTATTAAATTAAATTATGGTACTCTGCTAGTTTATGGACATTTGATTTATTATAAATTCTTAGTTATGTTATATCTTCTTCCTTATATGTTTAAATGAATCATAAAAGATATTTTTATGATATAAGTTATGCTCTTGATATTTATTTTAAATAAAGTATATTGAGATTTAAAGATATAAGATATTTCTTTAAATGGAAGGGTCAAGATCCTATGAGGAGTCAAGATCCTATGAATGGCAAACCGCAGAATTTGGCCAGTTTTGAGCACTTAAGACACTAGTTGCAATGGTGGCCATTCTTGAAGTGTGTATAATTTGTATGCCTATACTAACACTATTATGGGGAAAGCAATCAAAATAATGGTGAATATAAAATTATTTTTATGTGGTGAATTTTTTAGTTTGTGACATTCCTACTTGAGACCTTTTGGCTCCTCTCACGTTACGGTTGGTTGAATCCCTTGCCTCCTTTTAACCTATGATGACCAAGTAGTTTAACCCTTTATGTAGGTCCCTTATTGGGAAACTATTGTTGGTTCATTTTCTTCTCTTCGTCGCCCTCTAAGTTGTGTGAACGCTCGGTTCACTGACCTTTTCCAAAAATGTTGCTTGTGGTGTTTAGGTTAGGATCGATAAATCCTCAAGTTATCTTTCACCTCATTTTTTGTTTATTGTTGCGATGATGTCTTGTGGGGCTACAGTTGATGGTGTCGGGTGAACCTAATAGTCGTGTATTCCTCCCTTGGTCCACCATTGGTTAGCTTCGTGAAGGGTTTGGTCGACTGTATGGTGATATAATTAGGTTTAGAAGGGCCTATGTGGGTGTTGCTTTACCTTTTAATATGGGTATTTTAATTAATAAGATAGCCGAACACCATTGTTGCATTAAATAGTTCTTGTGTTTTAAAAAATATATTTTTATATAAAATTAATGAAGGTTGTGAAGCGGTAGTTAATTTAATATAAGGATGGGATATTATTTAATAATTTCTCAAAAAATAAAAAGATATAAAACCCTTGGCCAACTTTGATGAGGATTGATGTTTGATCACTCATATGACCTCTCTAGTAGTTCCTAGTTAGGTTTGCATAGTTTATTTCTTGCAAATTAATATTGTAAGTGAGTCTACTTCTCACATACACTTGTGGGCACTAGTTTTCTTCTAGTTGTCACTTAGGAGTGTTAGTTAGGAAGTGTGAACTCAAAGTAGGAAGTGTGTACTTCAAGATAGCTAAAAGGATCTTCTAGTTAGCATTTTTCCTTTCTTTCTTAACTTAGAAGTTACGTGCATTCTCCTTTGCACTATTGTAGCTTATGGTTAAGCATATTAGATCAAATCCATGATTTGGTGGGTTTGGTTATGTATTTTGGGCCTTTAGAGCCTATAAATTGAGTTGTAAATAATAGAATTCTTAGTTGGATTTTCAATCCTTTTCATTGGTATCAGAGCCTAGTTCATGTTTGCACTAGGGCTTGTGAGGTGAGAGGGAAGGAGATAGTTTTCTTATGAGAAATTATTTCTCATTGAGGACTCGGTTCAAGCTCAAGGGGATCTTGAAAACCATTCGCAAAAGGAAGTTCCTTATGCGTCAAACTCCGTGTTCCAACTTTTTGCTTATGCTCAAGAGGTATAGGAAAATTTTACCCCGATTCCTGTCTTACAAAAATCCCTTGGTAGGTTTGGACTACTCCTACGATGAAATACGCATTAGGGAGCCATTTGTTCCTACCATTTCGGAGTCTTGAAGATCAAACATCGCCTAAACTAGGTCGTGTGTCGACTTGGGTCTGGTTGCCTTTCAAATGCTGGTCATGTGTCGACTAGATCTTGAAAGGAGAGCTACTGAAGGGGTCTTGGTGATATGAAAGAAAATTAGCAATTTGTTAGGAAAATTTGAAGGTAATTTACCTTCAAAAATTGCTAATTTTTGTAAAAATTTATGTTTTTAATGTTGTTAAATTAACCCTTCTGGTTAATTTAAATTTAAATTTTTATTTTAATTAATATATATTTTTTGATATATTAATTATCATATTATTGTAAAAAAAATAAAAATAAAGCCGAAGGGCCTGTTTTGCCCTTTTCGATTGTGTTTGGCAGCACGCGGGGGCTTTTCATGTGCGTCAGGTTGACGCACACGGCTCTGCTACACTACCGGCTTGACAGCCAGCGCCTATGGTAGACACTATTAGGCGACAGTGCCTATGTCAGCATTGTCAGGCGACAGTGCCTGCGACAGACATTGTCAGGCGATAGTGCCTACGTCAGCGCTGTTAGGCGATAGTGTCTACGACAGATGCTGTCAGGCATGACAATGCCTTTGGCTGTGGCTATCCACATTCAGGCATCTAGCGCCCGTTCCAATGCCATGTTGGTGCTGACAGGCCCTGGTACCTATCAGACCAGACCTCCGACCGACGGGTGGAGATTGGTGCCGCCCACCATGATTGGCACATGACAAATTTTTGCACGAAGAGGATTGCACCTGAAGAATTTTGTGCACGTCGTGTTCCTCGATATTTGCAACTGCTAGTTGTTAGCACTAAAATAGCACCACCTCGAGAAACGTGCAACTATAGATTTCGGAATTTCATGCAAAACAATGTGGAGTGCAGTTTCAGCAAGAACAAGGGTCAATATCAAATATTTTATAATTTTTTCTTTTCCTAAGGTTTAAAATTTCTTGCATGTAATTTTATTCTTTATTAATTTTTTTTATAACTTAATTAAATTTAATTAATCTTTGATTAATTAGAATTTAATTTTTAATTAAGTTAGTTTAAATTAATAAATTATAAAAACTTTAAACCTTAGGTAAAGTTTCGGAGCGATTGAAGTTACCTATTGAGCCTCATCCTCAACCTTATTCTGTGGGTTGGAAGGATAGTGGAAGGGGCTTAGAAATCACTCACACTTGCACATTAAAATTTGCACTTGGCCCCCATTTCATAGATCAAGTCACTTGTGATGTGACTCCTATGGATTGTTGTGGTATTTTTCTTGGACAACCTTTTCAGTATGATCGAAGAGCTATTTATGATGCTTTCAAAATAACCTATACACTTCAAAAATATGGTAAGGTCTTTCTCATTAAAAGCACCAAAACTCCTAACATCATTCTAAATTCCAAGAAAACAAAAAGGGCAATTAAAAAATGTGGTGATGTTGCTCTAATTTTCATTCGCTCTCAAAACACTCCTACATCAACATCCGTTCCAAAGCAACACTCTTCAATGGATAAAATATTACAAAATTACTCACACATATTTCAGGAGCCAAAGTCTCTTCCTCCAAATCACACAATTAATCACAGGATCGAAATCATTCCTAGTTCTTCACTACCTAATTCACCCATGTATAGACAATCTATTTTGCAAAATGAAGAAATTAAAATGCAAATAGAATATTTGTTGTCTAAGGGTTTTATTAAGGAAAGTACTTCTACTTGTGCATCACCTATGTTGTTGGTTCTTAAAAAATATGGCACTTGGAGATTGTGCATTGATTTTCGTGCTTTGAATAGAATTTCTGTAAAGAATAGATATCCACTACCACGCATTGATGATTTATTAGATCAGCTCCAAGGAGCTAAGTTCTTTTCAAAAATAGATCTCAAAAGTGGATATCATCAAGTGTGTATCCAAGCTAAGGATACATGGAAGACAACTTTTAAGATAAATATGGGCCTCTTTGAATGGTTGGTCATGCCTATCGGTCTTATAAATGCTCCTGCAACCTTCATGAGGTTGATGAATGATATATTTCGTGATGTACTTGACAAATTTGTAATAATATATCTTGATGATATATTGATCTTCTCAAAAAAATGGGAGGAACACCTTGGGCATATCCATCATACACTTGATCTTCTTGTGAAGAATCAATTATATGTCAATCCTTCCAAGTGTTCTTTTGGCAATACTTCAGTTTCTTACCTTGGTTATGTGATTAGTGAAAGTGGAATTCAGGTAGATCCCACTAAAGTTGATGTTTTACTTAAGTGGTCCCCTCCTTCTACTCTCACCGAGTTAAGGAGTTTTCTAGGACTTGCGAATTTTTATCGCAAGTTCATTCCTCAGTATTCCACCCTTGCAGCTCCATTACATTTTCTCACTAAGTCTAAAGTCCCCTTTCATTGGGAGAAAAACCAAGATGTTGCCTTTGAGAAATTGAAAAATAAACTTTGTACCGCACCTGTATTAACTTTACCTGACCTCTCTCAACCTTTTGAGATTGAAACAGATGCCTCTAAAGTTGCTCTAGGTGTTGTGCTCAAATAGAATGGTCATCCAGTTGCTTATCATTTCGAAACTTTTTATGCTGCTAAGTTGAACTATTCTACATATGACAAGGAGTTGTATGCATTAGTTCAAGCTATCAAGTACTGGAGACATTATATTTTGGGAAAAGATACAGTAGTACACACTAATCATATGCCTCTCAAGTTTTTACAATCTCAAAGTAAAATTGAAGAATCAAGACATATGAAGTGGGTCTCTTACCTCCAACAATTTCACTTGGTGATCAAGTACAAAAAGGGGAAGAGTAATACTATTGCTGATTGTTTGAGTAGGCCTCTTGCCACTCTTGCCTTAATAGTTATGTCCACTTCACACTTGGGATTTCAGACTTGGCCTAATCAGTATTCACAGGATCCTAATTTTGGAAAAATATTTGAGCAAGTGAGTAAGCCTTCTTCTTCCAATTTGCGTCCTTTCCAAGATTTCTACATCAAAGAAGGACTTATTTACAAATTGGACAAGGTTTGTGTTCCTTGTGAGCCTAGAGTGTCACTTCTTAAGGAAGCTCATTCTACACTTTATGGTGGTCACTTTGGGAAGCACAAAACACTTCATCACTTGCAAAGATTTTTCTACTGGCCTAAAATGCGGAGGGATGTGTTGAGATTTCTCAAACAAGTAGTGAGTTTGTTGTCGCTCAAAACCAGCTAACAAGAAGTTTGGATTAGGCATGCCTTTGCCCATTCCTTCCCATCCTTGGGAAAGCATTTCCATGGATTTGGTTAGTGGTTTTTCCATGACTGTGCGACAACATGATTGTGTGTTCGTGGTGGTTGACAGATTCAATAAGATGACTAAGTTTATTCCATGCCACAAGACAAGTTCTGCAGTAGACTTAGCCCAATTGTTCTTTGATAGCATTTGGCGATCCTTTGGTCTACCTACTAGCATTATATCAGATCATGATTCATGCTTTGTGGGTCACTTTTGGCATTCTTTATGGAAAATTTTGGGAGTTTCCCTTAACTTTTCCATCGCCTATCATCCACAATTCGATGGGCAGACTGAAGTGGTAAACCGTACACTTGTGCAAAGTTTACAAATCTATCATCACACTTCACCAGCAAAGTGGGACTTGAGTCTCACTCATATTGAACATGCCTACAATAGGGCACTACATTCTTCTACAGGTCATTCGCCTTTTGAGGTTTGTATGGGATTTCAGCCCTTGGCACCTTATGAGTTACCTTTGTCTTTGCCTTCTCCTATCACTTCATATCTTCAGAAGGAGAAAGACAAGGCTCACTCATTTATTTAGCACTTGCACAATCTTAAATCAAAGGTGATTGATATTTTACAAAAGACACAGCAGCAACATAAAAATGCCATGGATCGACATCGAATTCCTCATCCATTTCAAGTTGGTGACAAAGTTTGGTTGCATCTTGACAAGCGGCATTTTACTGATAAGACTCATAGTAAAATAAAACCGATTCACTATGGGCCTTATACTATTCTTCAATAGGTGTTCGAGAATGCTTTTCACCTTGATCTTCCCACACACTTGGTAATTCATGATGTCGTCAATGTAGATCTTTTGAAGTTGTTCTTTGACTCTACATTGGATACCCCACTAGCTATCAGTCATCCTGTGGACGTGGTTCCTGATTCTCAGTTACCATTGGATTTCGATCAGATCTATGACACGAAGACTCGACAGACTCGCCAGGGGTCTACCACCTCATATCTTGTGGCTCGATGAGGACATCTGCCGCATCAGGCTCGTTGGATTTCTTTTCATCATATGTCTCGTGACTTTCCTACTCTTCTTAAAGTATTGGAGTCCAATGCTTCTATTGTGGGGAGGCATAATGAGGATTGATGTTTGATCACTCATATGACCCCTCTAGTAGTTCCTAGTTAGGTTTGCATAGTTTATTTCTTGCAAATTAATATTGTAAGTGAGTCTCCTTCTCACATACACTTGTGGGCACTATTTGTCTTCTAGTTGTCACTTAGGAGTGTTAGTTAGGAAGTGTGAACTCAAAGTAGGAAGTGTGTACTTCAAGATAGCTAAAAGGATCTTCTAGTTAACATTATTCTTTTATTTCTTAACTTAGAAGTTACGTGCATTCTTCTTTGCACTATTGTAGCTTATGGTTAAGTATATTAGATCAAATCCATGATTTGGTGGGTTTGGTTATGTATTTTGGGTCTTTAGAGCCTATAAATTGAGTTGTAAATAATAGAATTCTTAGTTGGATTTTCAATCCTTTTCAAACTTGATTATGGTAATTGAATTTTTTTTTTTAATTAAAGATATAGGGATTTAAGTAGTGAAAGTAAAGGGATTATGATTTGTTTTTGTTAATTAAAGATATATATCTCTAATTAGTGAAAGTAAAGGGATTATGATTTATTTTTGTTAATTAAAGATATGGAACTTTAATTAGTGAAAGTAAAAGGGTTTTGAATTATTTTTGTTAATTAAAGATATGGGGCTTTAATTAGTGAAAGTAAAAGGATTATGATTTATTTTTTTTAATTAAAGATATGGGGCTTTAATTAGTGAAAGTAAAAGGATTATGATTTATTTTTGTTAATTAAATATATGGAGCTTTAATTAGTGAAAGTAAAAGGAGTTGATTTATTTATTCTAATTAAAGATAAGGAGATTTAATTAGTGAAATTAAAAGGTTTATGATTTATTTTTTTTAATTAAAGATATGGAGCTTTAATTAGTGAAAGTAAAAGGATTATGATTTTTTTTTGTTAATTAAAGATATGGAGCTTTAATTAGTGAAATTAAAAGGTTTATGATTTATTTTTGTTAATTAAAGATATGAAGCTTTAATTAGTGAAAGTAAAGGGATTATGATTTATTTTTCTTAATTAAAGATATGGAGTTTTAATTAATGAGAGTAAAAGGATAATGATTTATTTTTGTTAAATAAATATATAGGGCTTTAATTAGTGAAATTAAAGGAATTATGATTTATTTTTTTTAATTAAAAATATGGGGCTTTAGTTAGTGAAAGTAAAGAGATTATGGTTTATTTTTATTAATTAAAGCTTTGGGGCTTTAATTATTGAAAGTAAAGGAACCTAACTATTTGGGAATTAAAGGTATGGGACTTTAATTTGTTGAATAAGGGTTGGAAAGGAATTGATTAAAGTTATACATGTGATCTAGTTGCATTTGTTGAAAGACTCTCATGGGATAATGAGAGGGGAAATAAAAATAGTGGTTTTTATAATGTCAACTATGCAATAGATGGTTAGATACTTTGATTTGATTTGTATAGTTGTAATTTGGCAATAAGCATAGTAGATGCATTTAGAAGTGTTAGCAATTTTGGCACCTTGCCACATTGAGAGTTTTGCTGGAATATTTTGATGCAATATTTTGATGAAGTTTTTAATTGTATATGGTGGCTTTTATTTCAGAAATGATTTCACATGTTCCTTAAATGTGTACATATGCATTATTTTTGCATCGATGTTATAAGTGTTTTGAAACCTTTATTCAGGATTCAGGCTCGTCTTACTTGAATGTATAAAAATGAAGGTATATTTAGGCCTGTGGAAATAAAAAAGCAATGGAAGATTTAGTTGAAAACTTAAGAAATTTAAGTATTTTGGAAGTGTCAATGCGTTCACCCCAACAATAGGGCGAACAAAACAGAAAAAAAAATATATTCAAAAACTCGAGGAAGAGGTGCGACAAAATATATTTACGTTCACCCCAGCTGAGGGGTGAACGTCCTGTTCGCCCCTCCCATGGGAGAACACATCCCAACACCCGAACATGATTGCGTTCACCTGAAAGCAAAGTGCCATCGCATTTGCCCTGGTTGAGGGGCAAATGGGATGGGTGAATGTACTTTGCAAAGATATTATTGTCATGTTCGCCTCGGTCGAGGGGCGAACATCTTGTTCACCCCTCCCATGGGAGAACGTGTTTTGAAGAAATATCGTGCATGTAGGCCAGATAAGAGATGATTGGGTGAAGCAGTTTTTGCCTAAAGGTGAATACGATTTTGGGTGAAGATAAGTATAGTCAAAAATTAAGACATCGGATTTCAATCATTAAATAATGGTAGTGGTGAGTAACTCGAATCATGGATCCCAAGTAGAATATAATTCGCACAAGAAGAATAGGAGAAATTTCATGATTTCCAAGGTGGAGTGTATTTCCAAGATATTGAATATTTTCAAATTATCTATGCACCGACGCCCAAGTTGTTGGTTTCCTGGGAATTATTCCCTTAAAGATGGATCGTTGTCCTAGAGGAGTAAATTTTCAATGATTCCAAGGAGGAATTTCCTCACTCTTATTCCTAATCTGCAATCATTTTGTTCTCTTGCGCATTTAATGAAAGAGGTGAAATCCTCTATAAATACTAATGAAATTTCTATTGTAAAAAAGGTTAGACACTTTGTGAGAAATTTCTCTAAGTTCTCTACATCAATATAAGACACTAGGCTTCTAAATTTATGAGTGATATTGCATTATTTCCTTCTGCTTTATGCACTTCTATTTTACGCTTATGCTCTTTATTTGTTGTTAAATTTAAATTCTGCATTTGGATTTAAATATTTTTGGTGAGAGAGTGAGTGCTGGAGTGTTGTTCTAAAGGTTATTTCTATAATTTTACAAGTAAATTTTGTTGCTTTTCATCTATTACATGCTATTTCATGCTTGGTTTAATTTTCTATTGCTATTCTACCCCAAATCTTGCACTTCGACTTGTGGCCATATTTCCCATTTCTTTTTGTATTTTCTAATTTCTTTCCCGCATCCCTAGTCTTTAACCAGTGTAGGATTTAGTTCGGGAATCAACCCTATTTATATATTAGCACAGTGGAAATTTCTTTCCTCTAGCCTTTCAATGTTGGTTGTATCTAGGGCGCACAAACACAGTGTTTGTTGATTAGGCAGCCCAATGGGACCTCAAAGTTCCACTTCCAACAGTATTAAGGTTTGATGTTTGCCTTTGTGATGTAATATTAGAGCATCTAGAGAATTGATTACACCCAGAAATATCCAAATGTGAGGACAACAAAATTTGTGTCTTATGAATACAAGATCGAAGGTCAAAAATCCATATCATCAAATCGAGTTCTATGAACTTGATATTCAAATATTGAGGGAACATCCTCAATTAGCCACTTTTTGGCATACATCCTCATTACCCCATACATCGCATATACCATCCATCACATCTTCACTACTAGCTATTGTATTTTGCGCTCCTATAAGCCTAGTGAGTATTGCCACAAGTTTTCCTCCTCCTCCACCTCACATGATCATGAGATTTCCTCACACTACACCTCATATACCAGTCCATATGACTTAGAACCCTCCACCACATCAAGAACAACCACCAAGATAGTTCCCAACATGGAATGGCTCAAGAGCCCTGAACTTACAAGAACAAAATCTAGTACCCCAAGCTGCCTTGAAAGCTTTGCCGACCTATGATGGTACTGGTAAAACTCATGAGAATATCCAAGATGCGGTATCTTTGACGATCATCCATGACATAATAGATGAAGACATGATGATAAAGTTGATGGTACTATTGCTGAGAGGGAAATTGTTGTATTGCTATCGATCATTGCAACCTGATACTATTACATCATGGGATCAGTTGGCAGAGTTGCTGATTAAAAATTTTCACAAACAAGCTGATTTATACTCATTGTTGCATTAGTTTACAATGATTCAAAGACATCTGTAGGAGGAAATAGTGGATTTTAATGTCAGATTCATGTGAATCTGGTAAATATTCCCTGATGGTTTATGACCTACACATGAGCAAGTTGTGTTCTACTATCTCAGGGTATTTAGTACTAAAATTGGTATGGTTTTATGGTAGGCCAATGTGAATACATTTTTGAACCTGTATACAAAGGCTCAGAAAGCTAAATCTGATTTGATTACTATAGGTAGGCTTCCTCCAAAAAAAACTGTCTATTCTTCCTAAAATTCCTTAGTATCAATATTTAAGTGCATTTTTGCAACCTATGCCTTCCATGTACCCATTTCCCTCATGGATATCTAGCCCACCTCATATTGCTTCGATTCCCACCCTACAATATTTAGCTCCAAGTTTTTCATAGTTACTTGCTCCATCAGTTCCTAAGCTACCATCATTTGTTCCTTTTCCAGCATTACTAGCTTCTTCAACCTCTTTGTCGTTACCCATATCGCAAGCACCGTTACCTTTGCCAACGCCAACCACATTGTCCAATCTAGATCCTCTTATGACATTACTACAAGAAGTGAAGTCTAACAATGCAGCCTTAAGGATAATATCCACTGAACTTACAACAGTAAGGAAGAAGCAAGCGAAAGCTGAATTTCGGTCTAGAATATTTCAAACCCTACCAATTATTCAGAAACAAGCTTCTACCAGTAGAGGCACTAAGAGGAGTGCAACAGTGCTGGTAAATGAAGAGACTAGCATGATATAAAAGGCATATTGGTGCTCAAAATGCAATGATCCTCATGGAGAAGAGACCTGTATGGTGCCTATGAATTATGTGCAAACATTAGTAGAGAGTTCTACTGGTGGACAAGTTAATATGATTAGAGGAACCGATCATGATTTCATGATGTCATCTTTAGAGCAAGTTTCAGTTCTCACAAGGTCAATAAATAAGTCGATGACTATAGATCTAGCTGAGCTCGAACCATTGAAGGTGCCTAAAAAACCAAAGGCACAATATGGGATGCGACCACCTCCAGTGAAAGTTCCTGGTGTAAGGACTAAGGAGCAGGAGTCTGTCAAGTTAAGAGATTTACTACCTAAGCAAGATCAAGAGAAAGTACAAGCTAAGGTGTCAACTTTGCAACCTGTAGTGACTGATCAAACATAGAATGAAACAAAAGAGTAGGCCAAGGAATGACTTAAGTACCCATCATTGATAAAAATATAAAGAGTAGAAGCTACTCAACAATATCGAGACAAATACGAATGAGCTTTAGAAGAGAATATTTCGGCTGCTCCAAGTTACAACATTGTAGAGGAAATGAAAAATATTCTAGCAAAATTTAGCTTGTATGATGCGCTATAGTTGCCAAGACAAATTGATTTGTTGCAAGATTCCTTGAAGACTTGTAAAGACCAGAAGAAATATCCTTCTCGAAAAGTCCTAGCACAAGCATTGCCGACTTTTGCAATAAGGAAAAATAGGCCTCCCCCATTTTATCTATCACTCAGAATGGAAGGATGGATTGTACACAACTGTATGATTGACTCTGAAGCCACAACTATTGTCATGCCAAAGGTAGTATGTGAAGTGATGGGGATGGAATATACAAGAAGTAGCCTATAACTGTTACAACTATATGGGACTCCAGTCAAGACAGTGGGAGTGATCAAAGACATCCCTATTGTTCTTCACATTATGTCACAAATCACAGTCATCCAAGAAGTAGTAGTGGTTGACTTGGAGCTATACTTTAGCATGTACCTCTCGAGGGATTTCATGGCTAAACTTGGAGGATACATTTTCTTATATTATTCGCATTTGGAGATACCATTCAAGGGAAAACATATTCATTTCCACAATGAGAATCCTTCACCCTTTCATATTTATAAGTTGAATGAGGAAGAGTAGTCTCCAAGTGCAGTGAACATGATGACTAAAGAGCTAGAAGAGGTTGACTTAGTGGAAGAAGCATTGGGTGAGCTTCACTTGGAGGATGAGTTTTTGCTCACAAATTTTAATGCAATGATCAAGAAAAATATTGGTTGTTATACAATAACCAAGCCTAAGCAGACTGTAGAAGAAGTACTTGAAGCTTAGGATTCTAACATGGATCAGTTATGAAAAATGTATTTTGATGGTGCTAGATGTAAGAATGGCGTAGGAGCTGGTGTAGTATATATCTCTCCTAAGGTAATACAAAAGACTTACTCTTATAAGTTCACTTGGAGTTGTACAAATAATGCAGTTGAATACGAAGCATTGTGCCTTAGACTAAAAAAGGCTAAAAAGTTGGACATTAAACAACTACAGATTTTTGGTGACTCTAAGCTTATTATCAATCAGACCACTAATAAGTATGTGTCAAAGCAATATTACCTAAAATTTATCACAACAGGGTCTGGGATTTATTTGAAGCTTTCATGGATTTGAACATTCAGGTGATATCTCATGAGAAGAACAAACATACAAATATTTTAGCCTCTCTCGGTGTAAATTATTCTCCCACGGAGCAAGTGGTTCGAAAACCCAAGACTGTCAGGGTGATCTATAGACCTTTAATGCCAAATAAAAAAATTTATTGGCAAGTATTCGAAAATGATAAACAAATAGTCAATTTTTTGCTCATAGAAGTTGCTAGCGCAGATGATAGAGTGCTTATCGAGGAGGAGAAAGAAGGGATGATTCAATTGAAGAATAATCATATTCCAAGAGGTTTAATCTCACTGGAGAGTTTGTTCGATCAAAATGATAAAGTTGATAAGAAAAGAATAAAGGTAGATGTCAAGGAGTATAAGGAATTGTAGTTAGAACCTAAAAATATTATCAAGATTGAAACTGACTACATGCCTGATGAATTTGAAGGCATTAAAAACTTGTGCTACGATTTCCTCGACATTGTGGCATGGAGTTATCATTATTTGAAGGGATATGATAAGAATGTTATCCAGCATACCATAGAGATGTAGGAGGGGGTAAAACCTTTTCGAAAAAAGTAGTGTCCTATCAATCCTAAAATCAATACGCTCATGAAGGAAGAATTACTAAAGATTTTATAGGTAAAGATAATATATCTGATCAAGCACTCAACCTGGGTGGCGAACCTAGTCCCAGTAAGGAAGAAGAATGGAGACATACGGTTGTGTGTTGATTTTTGCAACATGAACCAGAAATCGCTTAAATATCATTACCCGTTGCCCCATATAGATTAAATCCTTCATGTGGTTGTCGGTGCACAGAGATTCTCATTGCTAGATGGCTTCTCTAGATATAATAAAATATAGGTGAAGGATGAGGATCAATACAATACAACATTAACCACTAAATGGGGCATATTTTTCTACCAACATATGCTCTTTGGGCTCTCAAATGTTGGTGCTACTTTCTAGAGAGCCATGGACGTCACCTTCGATGAGTTACTAAACAAAATTATTGTGATATATCTTGATTATATGACTGTGTTTTCACATCGTAGAGAAGACCATGTTGCTCATTTAAGTC
This sequence comes from Wollemia nobilis, assembly GCA_028583015.1. Lineage (NCBI taxonomy): Eukaryota > Viridiplantae > Streptophyta > Pinopsida > Araucariales > Araucariaceae > Wollemia > Wollemia nobilis. Next base: position 981,474 of record JAQPPZ010008116.1, read on the forward strand.
AGGTGTTCGAGAAGTACCATGAGTTTGGGATCTCCATTAATCCAAAAAAGTTGATCTTCACTATTAAAGAAGGAAAATTGTTGGGTCATGTAATCTCACAGGAAGGATTAGCAATTGATCCTGCAAGAGCCAAAGTGCTCATGAAATTGTCATTGCCTACTAATAAGAAAGACCTGCAATATTTCTTCGATAAAATAAATTTCATCCGTAAATTTATTACTGATTTTGCCCAGGTTGTGAATCCCATGACTGATCTTTTGAAAAATAATATTGAGTTTAAATGGATGGAAGTCAGGAGACAAGCTTTTCAAGAAATGAAAGAAAGAATTACTCAAGCTCTAGTTTTAATTAATCTTGATTATTTGAAAGACTTCATTCTTTATGTAGTGGGTGAGCACAAAAGCTATGTTGTAGTATTGACAGAGAAACAAGAATATGGAGAAGAGAAGCCAATCACTTTCTTAATCCAAGTTATTGTGCCACATCAGGATAAGTATAACTTTATTGAGAAGCAAGTTTATGTAGTAATGAAATCATTAAAGAAGTTTCGACATTTTGTTTCTTAGAGAAAAACTCTTTTTTATGTTATCCATCCCAATGTCCGAAATTTTATACTGCAAGGAGAACTAGGTGATAAAAAGGTAGGTTGGGTCTCAAAAATTTAGGAATATGATTTGGATATTCGACCAACCAAGCTAGTTTATGGGTGAGCTTTATGCCAGGAGTTAGCTAAAAGTGTTTTCACAGAGACATTTTATGCAGTACTTGAAGATGGGATTGGTGAAAGGATTTGCGTAAATCATGCTATGAGAAACTGAGATTGGATATAAGAGTTGATTGACTATTTTAATTTTGGGAGGTATCCAGCTTGGCTCAATGCCTCACAACGTTAGAGGTTCAGGTTACAAGCGCTCAAGTATGTGTTATTGCCCAATGGATTGTATCATAAGAACATTGACGAAGTTCTTCTCAGGTGTATAAAAACATCTAAAAAGGAGAAGATATTGGAGGAATTTTATTTCAGACTATTTGGGGGTCACTATGTAGGTAGGCCTATGGCTTTAAATATTACTCGGGTAGGTTATTATTGGCCCACTTTTTTCATCGATGCTCATAAAATAAGTCAGTAGTGTGATAGCTATCAACGATATGTGGGTAGAATTAGAAAAGGAGCACAACCTTTACACCCAATCCAAGTTGAAGTACATTTTCAATAGTGGGGTCTTGATTTCATTGGAGTTATTGATCCACATTCATCTGCGGAGCACAAGTACATCTTGATAGTGACTGATTATTTCACTAGATGGGCAGAGGCTATTCCCACCAAGAAGGTCGATCAAGCTACTATTATCTCTTTCCTTGAAGGGCTTATTACTCGTTTTAGTGTACTATATTCGATCGTAACTAATAATGGCACTCCATTCATTGAGGCCAAGATCATGGAGTTTGCTAGAAAATATGGAATTTACCTAAAGACATCGTCTAACTATTATCCGTAAGGGAATGGGTTGGCTGAATCTACTAATAAAAACCTATTGTTGATTCTAAAAAGTATGATGGACAACAACAAAAGAAGATGACACTTGCTATTGAATCAAGTGCTTTGGGCGGATCACATCTCTATGAAAAAATCGATTAAAACCTATCCATATGCCTTGGTCTATGGGAAAGAAGTTATTCTCCCCACTCATATTAAGCTATCAGTTCTTCAAAAATTGCAGATGTTTTAGGATGAAGAGGAATAATATGATCCTATGAGTGCAAGGTTGGCAAATTTATTGCAGTTATAGGAGGATAGGGAGCAGTCTTATCAGGTATTTTTTGAGCACATTAAAGAGATGAATAAATGGTTTGGAAAGAAAATAACTGAACACAGCTTCCAAGTGGGGGATTTGGTTTTAAAATGGAATGAGAAGGCCAAGTCAGGTAAACCATAAGTTCGATGCTATCTGGGAGGGCCCTTTTCAAATTTCTACAATGACTTCGGCAAATTCTTACCACTTTCACGATCTAGAGGGTTGTGATCTCTCCATTCTAGTAAATGGTCTTCATTTGAAGGCCTATATTCAATGATGATCTTTTTGGTAAGACACCACTTTGTACATATGTAAATATTTTTCCAGTGTGTTGATATTTTTTATTATTTTTGATGCTATCATATGAGGTGATATATATATAAAAAAATAAAAATAAAATAATAATAATAATAATAATATAAAAATATATATAGTGTTGTATGATTCCTGGAAAGCACCCCTTTGAGAATTAAATTGGGCATTGAAAGGCAGGGTTACATTCTCTTTTAAAATGATGCTCCGAGGAGTTTTACTCAGAGAAAAATATAGCACCACAGACACCTACATAGGAGTGAACAAAATAGAATTTTTGTGTTCGCCCATGGTGATTGGCATGACAACATTCACCTTTAGACAAAGTAAAATTATTGATGATATCACGTTCTAATTGGAATGAAAGAAACACAATATGACTTATGTAGGTCGCGTTATCCCAAGGTGGGGGTGACACGACCATTCACCCCAAGGTTGGGGTGAACGCGATTTAGATATATTGAGGCAAAAATAAAAATAAGTTTCATAACGCGTTCGCCCTGAATGGTACACGAACGTGTCATTCACCCTTGTTTCTGGAGAACTAGTCAAGGAAGGCGACGAAGATTTATCTTTTTTACATAAGATTTAAAAGTAAAATTGGGAAAAGCTTTAATATTTCTTTTATAAAATATGATTTTCTAAATAAGGACAAAGAAGTTAAAAAAAATGACATTTTCTTTAAAAATGAGCTTCACCATGGGATTTTCAAATAGGAAGTCACCCAAAAATAAGGAAACGTGATGTGTTGCTCTGAATTTCGAAGTGGCCAAGAAAAGGTAAAATTGCTTAGTGCCCAAAGTGATTTCACCAAAAGGAGGAAGTAGTTGTAGCAATTTTGGAAGCATGTTGCAAAACAAATTGTGCCCCTTGGTTATGTGTCAGCAATTGGAGGGCAAGAGAGCAGGAAAAAGAGCGTTTAATTTAAATCGTGCATTGTGCCAAAATTTTATTTTTCCAAGGAGCAGTAAATTCTTATTATTGGATGTTGAGTGACCGATTTAGTTTTCCAAGCAGACTTCAGGTGCCAAGGCATGATTTACAATGAAATTACGCAGCGAAGGGGTCACACTTCTCTAAGAATATCTAGCGATGAATCGAAGGGGAAACCATTGAAATGTTGGGAACAATGTCAAACTTGTGAATCAATACTCTCTTTCTACCAAAGGTGCCAACAATTAATGCAAAATTTATTACAGCAGACGTGGAATGAATCTATATAAATGATAAGGTAAAAGCTCGTATTTTATGTTCTTTTAGAAATTTTTACTATTGTATTCCACATTGTAGCTGCAAAATATTTTAGAGAGTGCTCAGAGAATTTTCTAGAAGAAGAAAAGAAAACATAATGGGAAAATGAAGCAAGGAGCCCAAGGAATTCAAGGAGGCTACAGAGCCCAAGAAGTCAAAAAAAAAAGGAAGGGGTCTCTAGAGCAGAAAGGGCTTGTAAAAATGATTATGTTGATTTGGACCCATATGAGGACTCTATGGCAAAAATTGGTGATTGCCTCATTACTCATAAAGGAGTGGAGAGGTTAAGGTAGGATGTAGAGGCAGCGGTGAGCCAAAGAGTAACATCAAACAACTAGCTAACAATACCATAGTTATCTTGGTATTTATGTATACAAGTTCATCCATGCCCTAAGTTGTTGCCAGTTCATTGCCCAGTTTTATGATCCATTTACCAGGGCTGTCAGAAATACCAGGAGAGAAATTTTTTTCACCATCACTCCAGATGAGATTCGGGAAGCTTTTGCTTGCGGATTGAATCCCCCTTCGCACGCGGTTAATCATAAATTGCACACTAATGAGCAAGAGGATAGATATTTCTCCACGGTGACAATGCACCAATTTATGGAGACATAGCTAATCAAATAGCCACTGATGGGGCAACTTTCCAACTTGCCAAAGTCACTATCAGATTTTAAGAGTTTGGACATATATTCAATGTTGGCATGGGCCGTTGGGTTACTATCGGATGAGACTGTGCATAAATGGTAGGCAGCCTTGGCAAAGTGTATTTGTAAAATTGAATTCTACTCTCCTGTAACCATGAGGTAAGGCAACAACCCATTTTATTTGATTGGGAAAACTATATTGCTCGGAGGTTAAATTTTCAATTGGAGAAGATGCAAACTGGAGAATTGAAATCGTTCAAGCATACTTCCAATATGTTATGGTTTTTCTTCTTCTAGTTACAATAGTACTTTTATTTTATTACAGTAATGTAGATGGGCAAGGAAAATGAACCCCTGTCAATTTATATGTGGACTCCCATTTTGTCAAAAAATGAGTCGTTTTATAGTTTTAATAGTTGGTTTCTAGGACCAGCCATATAATTACTTTGTGGTGAATGTGAAAGTGTTTCACAAAATTTACGGGATGCATTAGTCACGCAGGAGAAGGGTGGTGTCTTTCTGCTTACCCAGGGCATAGTGGTGAGGATATTTGGCTTCACGGGTAAGCAATTTTTGTTGTCATATTTTGCTACAGAGCATGTGTTCGCCATGGAAGTCGTGCGCCAGACAGATAATGTAAATGACATATATGGATTCGAGTGTGGAAAGAATACCACATGTAATATGTCATTCAAATTCAGCAGTCTGGAAGTGAGCCAAGTTGGATAAAATTAGCTCCTAACAGTGGCATTGCAAGATTTTGGGTTGGTAGAACTACCGCAGTGCTGAAGATATGACCCTCTGGGTAAGTTTCTAACTATGGTGAAGGCTAAATATTTTTATTGTTACCTGCGGCTAGATATTTAGAAGAATAGTAACAATTTTTACGGATAGGACATGAACTGGCACATTGATAAGATGACAACGCTCTCGTCGTGGCATGATTACTATGAGCAGGAGGTAGAGTATAATCCGACTAAGTATAAGACTCAAATTCCTCTATCGGGTTTATTTAGTTCTATCCAAGAAAGTGAGCTCACTTGGAATGAAGAGAAAATAACAAATTGGTGGATAATGCAAGTTCATCGCAGGAAGTCAACTACCCCTTATAGGCTGAAATTGGATGAACAATTTTCATACTTATAATCAGTATGTAGACTCATATCGGCCCATTATCTTTTCTAATATTTTACCACAAATTTTCCAGCATTATGATAGTGGCAAAGGCAAAACCGAACAAGAGCGCCTAATGGTCGAATATGAGACTCCAGAGGAATAAGAACAATAATATATGTTTAAGTAGAGATCTCAACGAACAAAGCAAAATACCCTGAAAGTGCCTCCATTCTCAAAGGCCACTAAAATACCAAGGACCAGTGCAATCATGATTTCTACCATTGGGGCCTTAGTCATTGCAGCCTCTATAGTTTTGATCATCATAGTTTCTACAGTGACAATTGTAGTAGTTCCCATGGTTACTAATGTGTCAGTGATAGTTATTGATCCTTCACCCGTCGTAGAGCTCCCGACCAAAGTTGCGTAGATTTTTTCAATGGTACAAGAACAGGAGGAATATTATCAGTTGAAAAGCTCTCATGTGTAAGTCATGGATGGAAAAGAAAACCTGAAAGTTGAAGATAGGGCGGTCACACAGTAGGAAGAAGTAGTTTCTCAACCGCCCCTATCACTGCATCACACGACGCTCACACCCGAAGGTACATATTTTCTTCCTCCTTCTTCCTCTTCGGAGCACGTAGTGATTTCTATTTTGATTCCATCTGCTCCACTTCCATCGTCATCAATCTCCATTTCTCCACCGTTTGGTATGCCATATACATCCGTTTCTATTCCATATTCTACTATCCTCGAAGTCAATGTTGCTTCTTCCTCTATTCCCATTCCTTTGTCTTCTATTTCTTTTAGTTCGTATGAATTAGGGTTGAATCCATTTTCACACCCTTCCCTTTCCTTTGCTGCCTCCACTACAATTGAGTCTGTAGTTACACAAGCTCCTATCAAAGTAAGCGCAACTGCAGTTGAACTTGGTTCTTTTGCCAAGTCCACCATTTCCATTCCATCCATTGTTTGTTGGCAATTTTGGGTTTGAGATCCTAGCTTCTTGTCTATGAGTTGTCATTGATGTCAAAAGGAAATGGCATTAATGTTAAGAGGATGTGTTGGCTTCAAAGGTGGAAGATTCCAAGAGAATATTTTTAAGAGAATCCGGAGAGATTCCATTGGCAAGGGTTTTTCATTAAAACCAAACCGGTTTTTATTAAAACCAATGGAGGTTCTCTTTATTATTTATTTAATTATTATTTAAAACCCTTCAAGGTTTTAATTAATTAATTAAGGGAGAAATTATTTTTAATTTATTAAAAATACTTAAAGGTTTTTAAACCTTTTTTATTCTTAATTTATTAAAATTATTTAAGGGTTTTTAAACCCTTTTTGAAAAGACTTTTGATTAATTTCGAAATGGTCTTTATTTTCCGCCGACGTCAAGGTGTCTTCGAAGAGACTATTTATTCTCCAACTCCTAAGGTTGGAAGGCTAATTAATTCGAAATTCCTCGAATGCAATTTGCGGTGTTTGTGCTCTGTATTCGCTGTGATCGAAGGAAGACTTAGAAGCACGTGCGGTTGAAAAGTCTTCGAGAGTTTTTTCGAGGGTGAAGTGGAGGGAAGTTCACTTGTGAACTTCGTAGCCCGCATGGGCTAGTGGCAGCGAAGGTTGTTGTTGGGCGCTGCATTGGCGGAGGTCACCGTTTCGAGTCTCGCGGGGGTGCTTTGCTAGAGTAACACACGTTTTTATTAAAACGTCTTTATGCCACGAAATTCGGAGTTTCTTGGACAACGATTTATAAGGTGTGATTAAATTTTATGAGTTTTGGCTTTTGTGATTAGCATTGAATAAAAGCTTAGGAGAAATAAGGGCATATTTCTTTGGATGTATTTTTAAGATTATTCTTTGCTATGCTAAAATTAAAAATGGAGGTATAAGGTGTGAGTCTGTGATTGTTGATTTATTGGCATGTTATGGTGGTTGTGTTTAAAGAAGTGGAGCTAAAAGGTGTAATAAAGGAAGTTTATATTATTGCTCATTTCTTTTTATTCTAACCCTAACTTGGTTGGAAGTTTGAGAGTTGTGTGTGGTGACAGCTTGAAGGTTCAATTATCTTCTACTCCAATAAGGTATGGGCACATTCTTCTTATGAGTATGATTGGTGTATGTTTTCTAAAATAAGGTTGGAGTGAAAAGGTATTCTACTAGGTATCCTTTGGCTAGGTGTAAATCCTATTTTCTGGTTTGTTGAAGACTACTTATGCATTGTTATCCTTAAGGAGAGTTTTTGGTGAATGCATAATTTTTGGTTTGAGATAGTGGAAGCTTTGTGCACTAGGGTTTATATTTGTGAGTCTAGCTACTTGCATTGAGTTGGTGGAACCCTTGGTTGGCTGTTTTGAGTTTGATGGTTGAGTTGCTTCCATAGAGGTTGTTTGATCAAGTTATTGCTTTACTTGATTCATGATATTGGGCTTACTCCATTGAGTTGATTTGAGCAAGTTATTCTTTGCATTTGGTGATATTGTGTTGGTGGTTGTTTTGTTCAAATATCTTTGGAGGGAAAAGGATTTCTACTTGTTTCCTTTTCTTGTGATGATTGGTTGAATGCTTCAAGGTTGATGTTGAGTTGAATGGTGTTGGTTGACTAAACCTTGTTTGATGAGCATTGTTGTTGAAACCCTAATTGATGGTGAAAAGAACATGAGTATCATTGTTATGTGATTCTTTGCATAGTTGGCAATTGTTGGGGTTTCATGTTCTTGAAAGAAAACATTCTATCCTATCCATTTTAGATATTGAGTTGAGTTTTCAGATTTGAGATTGAGATTGAGCTGAGTTGATTTGAGTTGAGTTTTGAGATTGGGATTTGAGTATAGAACATATTGAGTCTCTAACAATTCTCTTTATGCTTCTATGAGTTTGACAAATCACATTGGGTCTCTAACAATTCACTTTGTGATTTCCTACTAAGAAAGTTTTTCTTGGTGAGCTTGCTGAGTTTTTGGACAGTTTCATGGGGACTTGTGAGCTTTTGGGGACGGTTTGGTGGGGTGGTTGGGACTTGTGGTTTTGACAGGTTCCTGTGGGGACTTGTGAGCAGATTTGGACAGGTCCTAGCAGAGGACTTGTGAGCTGAGTTTGATAGTTCTATCAGAGAACTTGAGGACAGAGGTGCATTGGTTCTATGAGAAGAACTTGAGGACAGATTTGGCAAGTCTTTGAGAAGGCTTGTATGTAGAGGATTGATTTGTTCAAGAGTTGGACAGATCTGACAGATAGAGGAAGACTTGTACTAGACCGACTGACTATGTTTGGTACAAGTTGTTGAGCTATTGTGGACGTGATCATAGAAGGCAGAGGTCTCTTAGGCTAAGCATTGAGGACAGGAGGTCTTCGATGGAAAGGAGTTCCACGTGCCGGCAAGAGGTAGAGGCAGTTGATCTTCCGAGGGATCATTTCCAGAGCAGAGGGGAAGGTATCTCCTTTGAGCAGAGGCTCATAAATTTTGATTGGGGGAAGGTATCTCCTTTGAGCAGAGGCTCATAAATTCTGATTGGGGGAAGGTATCTCCTTTGGGCCGAGGCTCATAAACATTGTAATTGGGAAGGATTCCCAAAGAACTTTGAGATAAATTTTAGAGAAAAGTTTTGTGGACGTAGCCCAACCATTCTGGGTGAACCACGTTAAAATTGGTGTCACTTTGTGGATGATATTGTGCATTGCTTTGATATTGCTTTGGGTATATTGCTTTACTATTTTGAAGTATAAAGGAAAAAGTAAAAGAGGTCTTATACTGTTCACCCCCCTCTCAGTATAAGCTTGTGTTCTTCAATTGGTATCAGAGCAGGTGCCTTCGAAAAGTTTAACAACTTGAAGGAAAAGCTAGTAAAGAACACAATGGATCATTCAAGTGGCAATGCAACACCTATTCTTGATGGGTCGGATTTTGGTCTTTGGAGTGCAAGGATGAAGGTTCATCTAATGGCACTTGGGAATGAGGTTTGGGAAGTGATTGAAGATGAGTACACTATTCCTGAACATGGTCCTAATACTAAAGAAGAAAGGCTCCTACATCACAAGAATTCAAAAGCAATGAATGCAATCCTGAAAGGCTTACAGAAAGCAGATCTCACCAAAGTGATTCACTGCAAGACAACTAGTGAAATGTGGAAACAGTTGAAGGTGGTTCATACAGGTGATACAAATGTCGGAAAGGCCAAGTTGAGACACTTCAAAGGTATGTTTGAACAACTCAAGATGAATGATGATGAAAATATTAGTGACTACATGCTTCGTATGGATGAGGTTGTTAACTCCATGAAAGACTTAGGTCTTGAGCTTGCTGAAAATGATGTTTGTGATAAGATTTTAAGATCTCTTCCTAATAGATTTAGTGAAAATATTTTTGCTATTGAGGAAGCTAAAGATTTGGATAAGTTGAAAAAGGATGAGCTCCATAGTACAAGCATTTGAGTTGAGAACTCAAGTGAAGGTTGATGTCAAGAAAGAGGCAGCTTTCAAGGCTACCAAGAATTCCAAGGGTAAACAGCTTCAAGATAGTGATGAGTCTTCTAGTGATGAAGAGGCATATTACAAGGAAGAAAGGCAAGTTCTCTAGAAAGCACAAAAGTATGAAAAATATAAGATGTTTCAATTGTGGAAAGTTTGGTCATTATGCTACTGATCGTACTATTCCCAAGAATGAAAGTGATGAAGATAAACAGGATTCTAAGAGCAAGGATTCTGAAAAGCACAAGCATCACAGAAAAACAAAGATGAGCACAACAATCAAGGAAAGAGGTATTCTCACAAGCACAAGAAGAGTTTCTACCTAGACAAAGCAAGTAAGTGTTCTAGTAGTGATAGTGAAAGTTCTTCAAGTGATAATGAAAATGAGATGTTGTTCATATCAAAAAAAGAGGAAGAACCGAAACATAGATTCATTATCATGAAATGTCTTAGATGTGGAAATTTTGGTCACCTTGAGGATGATTGCACAAATAATGATTTGGTTTCTAGTATGTATGAGGATGCTTCAGAAAACTATAAGGAAGATGCATGTATGGTTTTTGAAAAGGGTAGCACCTCTAGTGATAAGAAATCTGAAAAAGGCTTTGATGATTCAAAAAGCAAACAAATAGAGGAAGATATAGAGGAAGGTGAAGTAGATCTTGAAGGTGAACTTATTAGTGCTCTTAGTGCTTTGAAAAAGGAAAGAAAGAAGAATGCTAGACTCAAGGATAAGTTAGATGAATGTTGTATGGAGAGAGATGATCTTATAGAAAGTCTTGACTTCTCTATGGCTAAGACACAAGAACTCAAGGATGAGTTAGAGTCTAAGGTTCTTGAGTATAGTGAGTTAGAACAGAAAATGGCTTCTTTGAAAGAGGAAACTAAAGAGTACAAGGATAAGCTTTACAGGTTTCAAGATAGCTCCAAAAAGGTTAAGTCACTCATCAAAGGTCAAAGAAAGACAACAGATAAAACAGGCCTTGGTTTTGTTAAGCCACACAAGGAACAAGTTGGAGAGTCTAGTAAGAGACTCCAAAAGGAAGAGAGTTCTGATGAGGAAAGTATTTCAGAAAAGGAGTCCTTGAATGATAGATGCACAGAAACAGAAAACAGAATTCAGAATGATAAGAAGAAGTTTTCAGAACCTAAGAGGTCAATTAAAGGAAAGTTTCAAGGCAGATGTTTTGCTTGTCACATGTTTGGTCACATGGCTTCACATTGCATGGCTCAAGTGAAGGAGGTAAATGACAGTTTCAGAAGTGCTAGTTACTTTCAAGGGTATTGCTACTCTTGTCAATAGTTTGGGCACAAGGCAATTTATTGCAAGGCAAATAATCGGAACAGGTTTGGTCGAAGGTTTGGCCAACAGTTTGGTCGAACAGTTTGGTCAGAATAGGTTTGGTCAGAACTGGTGGATTCAAAGATCAGGTTTACCTCAGAGAAACAACATCGTCAAGTGTTTCAAGTGCAACAATGAAGGTCACATAATCAGATAGTGTAGAGCTGAAATTCCAGAATACAGGAACAGGAACAGTGGCATGATCAAGTCCAAGGATCAAGGCATGGACAAGAACAGGGATGAGAACAAGAACAAGAACAGTGATAGGAATAGGAATATGGACAAAGAGTTCAAGAGAAGGCCCGAAAAGGAAGTTATAGACGCTGATGATGATCAGTGCCTAATGGGAGTTTTACTCCCACCCAAGAATTAATCACCTCATCAGGAGGTGGGGGAGGGACTAAGCTAAGAGGCTCATTCTTAGTCCCGAGCCCCAAAGGTGACCCTTTGCCATTGATGACAAAGGGGGAGAGATTTGAGTAAGGGGGAGAGCCTCAAGATAGGGGGAGCTATTTATGTTGAGTTTTTGTGTTGTTGAGAAGCATGGTTTGCCATCAATGACAAAGGGGGAGATTGTTGGCAATTTTGGGTTTGAGATCCTAGCTTCTTGTCTATGAGTTGTCATTGATGTCAAAAGGAAATGGCATTAATGTTAAGAGGATGTGTTGGCTTCAAAGGTGGAAGATTCCAAGAGAATATTTTTAAGAGAATCCGGAGAGATTCCATTGGCAAGGGTTTTTCATTAAAACCTTGATAATTAAATGGTTTTTATTAAAACCAATGGAGGTTCTCTTTATTATTTATTTAATTATTATTTAAAACCCTTCAAGGTTTTAATTAATTAATTATTTAATTAATTAAGGGAGAAATTATTTTTAATTTATTAAAAATACTTAAAGGTTTTTAAACCTTTTTTATTCTTAATTTATTAAAATTATTTAAGGGTTTTTAAACCCTTTTTGAAAAGACTTTTGATTAATTTCGAAATGGTCTTTATTTTCGCCGACGTCAAGGTGTCTTCGAAGAGACTATTTATTCTCCAACTCCTAAGGTTGGAAGGCTAATTAATTCGAAATTCCTCGAATGCAATTTGCGGTGTTTGTGCTCTGTATTCGCTGCGATCGAAGGAAGACTTAGAAGCACGTGCGGTTGAAAAGTCTTCGGGAGTTTTTTTCGAGGGTGAAGTGGAGGGAAGTTCACTTGTGAACTTCGTAGCCCGCATGGGCTAGTGGCAGCGAAGGTTGTTGTTGGGCGCTGCATTGGCGGAGGTCACCGTTTCGAGTCTCGCAGGGGTGCTTTGCTAGAGTAACACACGTTTTTATTAAAACGTCTTTATGCCATGAAATTCGGAGTTTCTTGGACAACGATTTATAAGGTGTGATTAAATTTTATGAGTTTTGGCTTTTGTGATTAGCATTGAATAAAAGCTTAGGAGAAATAAGGGCATATTTCTTTGGATGTATTTTTAAGATTATTCTTTGCTATGCTAAAATTAAAAATGGAGGTATAAGGTGTGAGTCTGTGATTGTTGATTTATTGGCATGTTATGGTGGTTGTGTTTAAAGAAGTGGAGCTAAAAGGTGTAATAAAGGAAGTTTATATTATTGCTCATTTCTTTTTATTCTAACCCTAACTTGGTTGGAAGTTTGAGAGTTGTGTGTGGTGACAACTTGAAGGTTCAATTATCTTCTACTCCAATAAGGTATGGGCACATTCTTCTTATGAGTATGATTGGTGTATGTTTTCTGAAATAAGGTTGGAGTGAAAAGGTATTCTACTAGGTATCCTTTGGCTAGGTGTAAATCCTATTTTCTGGTTTGTTGAAGACTACTTATGCATTGTTATCCTTAAGGAGAGTTTTTGGTGAATGCATAATTTTTGGTTTGAGATAGTGGAAGCTTTGTGCACTAGGGTTTATATTTGTGAGTCTAGCTACTTGCATTGAGTTGGTGGAACCCTTGGTTGGCTGTTTTGAGTTTGATGGTTGAGTTGCTTCCATAGAGGTTGTTTGATCAAGTTATTGCTTTACTTGATTCATGATATTGGGCTTACTCCATTGAGTTGATTTGAGCAAGTTATTCTTTGCATTTGGTGATATTGTGTTGGTGGCTGTTTTGTTCAAATATCTTTGGAGGGAAAAGGATTTCTACTTGTTTCCTTTTCTTGTGATGATTGGTTGAATGCTTCAAGGTTGATGTTGAGTTGAATGGTGTTGGTTGACTAAACCTTGTTTGATGAGCATTGTTGTTGAAACCCTAATTGATGGTGAAAAGAACATGAGTATCATTGTTATGTGATTCTTTGCATAGTTGGCAATTGTTGGGGTTTCATGTTCTTGAAAGAAAACATTCTATCCTATCCATTTCAGATATTGAGTTGAGTTTTCAGATTTGAGATTGAGATTGAGCTGAGTTGATTTGAGTTGAGTTTTGAGATTGGGATTTGAGTATAGAACATATTGAGTCTCTAACAATTCTCTTTATGCTTCTATGAGTTTGACAAATCACATTGGGTCTCTAACAATTCACTTTGTGATTTCCTACTAAGAAAGTTTTTCTTGGTGAGCTTGCTGAGTTTTTGGACAGTTTCCAGTGGGGACTTGTGAGCGTTTTGACAGTGGGACTTTTTGACAGTTTCTGGGGACTTGTGAGCATTTTGGACAGGTTTCATGGGGACTTGTGAGCAGATTTGGACAGGTCCTAGCAGAGGACTTGTGAGCTGAGTTTGATAGTTCTATCAGAGAACTTGAGGACAGAGGTGCATTGGTTCTATGAGAAGAACCCGAGGATAGATTTGGCAAGTCTTTGAGAAGGCTTGTATGCAGAGGATTGATTTGTTCAAGAGTTGGACAGATCTGACAGACAGAGGAAGACTTGTACTAGACCGACTGACTATGTTTGGTACAAGTTGCTGAGCTACTATGGACGTGATCATAGAAGGCAGAGGTCTCTTAGGCTAAGCATTGAGGACAGGAGGTCTTCGATGGAAAGGAGTTCCACGTGCTGGCAAGAGGTAGAGGCAGTTGATCTTCTGAGGGATCATTTCCAGAGCAGAGGGGAAGGTATCTCCTTTGAGTAGAGGCTCATAAATTTTGATTGGGGAAGGTATCTCCTTTGAGCAGAGGCTCATAAATTTTGATTGGGGGAAGGTATCTCCTTTGGGCCGAGGCTCATAAACATTGTAATTGGGAAGGATTCCCAAAGAACTTTGAGATAACTTTTAGAGAAAAGTTTTGTGGACGTAGCCCAACCATTCTAGGTGAACCACGTTAAAATTGGTGTCACTTTGTGGATGATATTGTGCATTGCTTTGATATTGCTTTGGGTATATTGCTTTACTATTTTGAAGTATAAAGGAAAAAGTAAAAAGAGGTCTTATACTGTTCACCCCCCTCTCAATATAAGCTTGTGTTCTTCAATTGGTATCAGAGTAGGTGCCTTCAAAAAGTTTAACAACTTGAAGGAAAAGCTAGTAAAGAACACAATGGATCATTCAAGTGGCAATGCAACACCTATTCTTGATGGGTCAGATTTTGGTCTTTGGAGTGCAAGGATGAAGGTTCATCTAATGGCACTTGGGAATGAGGTTTGGGAAGTGATTGAAGATGAGTACACTATTCCTGAACATGGTCCTAATACTAAAGAAGAAAGGCTCCTACATCACAAGCAATTCAAAAGCAATGAATGCAATCCTGAAAGGCTTACAGAAAGCAGATCTCACCAAAGTGATTCACCTCAAGACAACTAGTGAAATGTGGAAACAGTTGAAGGTGGTTCATACAGGTGATACAAATGTCAGAAAGGCCAAGTTGAGACACTTCAAAGGTATGTTTGAACAACTCAAGATGAATGATGATGAAAATATTAGTGACTACATGCTTCGTATGGATGAGGTTGTTAACTCCATGAAAGACTTAGGTCTTGAGCTTGCTGAAAATGATGTTTGTGATAAGATTTTAAGATCTCTTCCTAATAGATTTAGTGAAAATATTTCTGCTATTGAGGAAGCTAAAGATTTGGATAAGTTGAAAAAGGATGAGCTCCATAGTATACTTGCAGCATTTGAGTTGAGAACTCAAGTGAAGGTTGATGTCAAGAAAGAGGCAACTTTCAAGGCTACCAAGAATTCCAAGGGTAAACAACTTCAAGATAGTGATGAGTCTTCTAGTGATGAAGAGGCATATTACAGCAAGAAAGGCAAGTTCTCTAGAAAGCACAAAAGTATGAAAAATATAAGATGTTTCAATTGTGGAAAGTTTGGTCATTATGCTACCGATCGTACTGTTCCCAAGAATGAAAGTGATGAAGATAAACAGGATTCTAAGAGCAAGGATTCTGAAAAGCACAAGCATCACAGAAAAACAAAGATGAGCACAACAATCAAGGAAAGAGGTATTCTCACAAGCACAAGAAGAGTTTCTACCTAGACAAAGCAAGTAAGTGTTCTAGTAGTGATAGTGAAAGTTCTTCAAGTGATAATGAAAATGAGATGTTGTTCATATCGAAAAAGAGGAAGAACCGAAACATAGATTCATTATCATGAAATGTCTTAGATGTGGAAATTTTGGTCACCTTGAGGATGATTGCACAAATAATGATTTGGTTTCTAGTATGTATGAGGATGCTTCAGAAAACTATAAGGAAGATGCATGTATGGTTTTTGAAAAGGGTAGCACCTCTAGTGATAAGAAATCTGAAAAAGGCTTTGATGATTCAAAAAGCAAACAAATAGAGGAAGATATAGAGGAAGGTGAAGTAGATCTTGAAGGTGAACTTATTAGTGCTCTTAGTGCTTTGAAAAAGGAAAGAAAGAAGAATGCTAGACTCAAGGATAAGTTAGATGAATGTTGTATGGAGAGAGATGATCTTATAGAAAGTCTTGACTTCTCTATGGCTAAGACACAAGAACTCAAGGATGAGTTAGAGTCTAAGGTTCTTGAGTATAGTGAGTTAGAACAGAAAATGGCTTCTTTGAAAGAGGAAACTAAAGAGTACAAGGATAAGCTTTACAGGTTTCAAGATAGCTCCAAAAAGGTTAAGTCACTCATCAAAGGTCAAAGAAAGACAACAGATAAAACAGGCCTTGGTTTTGTTAAGCCACACAAGGAACAAGTTGGAGAGTCTAGTAAGAGACTCCAAAAGGAAGAGAGTTCTGATGAGGAAAGTATTTCAGAAAAGGAGTCCTTGAATGATAGATGCACAGAAATAGAAAACAGAATTCAGAATGAGAAGAAGAAGTTTTCATAACCTAAGAGGTCAATTAAAGGAAAGTTTCAAGGCAGATGTTTTGCTTGTCACAGGTTTGGTCACATGGCTTCACATTGCATGGCTCAAGTGAAGGAGGTAAATGACAGTTTCAGAAGTGCTAGTTACTTTCAAGGGTATTGCTACTCTTGTCAATAGTTTGGGCACAAGGCAGTTTATTGCAAGGCAAATAACAGGAACAGGTTTGGTCAGAACAGTTTGGTCGAACAGGTTTGGTCAGAACAGGTTTGGTCAAAACTGGTGGATTCAAAGATCAAGTTTACCTCAGAGAAACAACATCGTCAAGTGTTTCAAGTGCAACAATGAAGGTCACACAATCAGACAGTGTAGAGCTGAAATTCTAGAATACAGGAACAGGAACAATGGCATGATCAGGTCCAAGGATCAAGGCATGGACAAGAACAGGGATGAGAACAAGAACAAGAACAATGACAGGAATAGGAATATGGACAAAGAGTTCAAGAGAAGGCCCGACAAGGAAGTTATAGACGCTGATGATGATCAGTGCCTAATGGGAGTTTTACTCCCACCCAAGAATTAATCACCTCATCAGGAGGTGGGGGAGGGACTAAGCTAAGAGGCTCATTCTTAGTCCCGAGCCCCAAAGGTGACCCTTTGCCATTGATGACAAAGGGGGAGAGATTTGAGTAAGGGGGAGAGCCTCAAGACAGGGGGAGCTATTTATGTTGAGTTTCTGTGTTGTTGAGAAGCATGGTTTGCCATCAATGACAAAGGGGGAGATTGTTGGCAATTTTGGGTTTGAGATCCTAGCTTCTTGTCTATGAGTTGTCATTGATGTCAAAAGGAAATGGCATTAATGTTAAGAGGATGTGTTGGCTTCAAAGGTGGAAGATTCCAAGAGAATATTTTTAAGAGAATCCGGAGAGATTCCATTGGCAAGGGTTTTCATTAAAACCACTTTTTAAAGTTTTTATAGTTAAATGGTTTTTATTAAAACCAATGGAGGTTCTCTTTATTATTTATTTAATTATTATTTAAAACCCTTCAAGGTTTTAATTAATTAATTATTTAATTAATTAAGGGAGAAATTATTTTTAATTTATTAAAAATACTTAAAGGTTTTTAAACCTTTTTTATTCTTAATTTATTAAAATTATTTAAGGGTTTTTAAACCCTTTTTGAAAAGACTTTTGATTAATTTCGAAATGGTCTTTATTTTCGTCGACGTCAAGGTGTCTTCGAAGAGACTATTTATTCTCCAACTCCTAAGGTTGGAAGGCTAATTAATTCAAAATTCCTCGAATGCAATTTGCGGTGTTTGTGCTCTATATTCGTTGCGATCGAAGGAAGACTTAGAAGCACGTGCGGTTGAAAAGTCTTCGAGAGTTTTTTTGAGGGTGAAGTGGAGGGAAGTTCACTTGTGAACTTCGTAGCCCGCGTGGGCTAGTGGCAGCGAAGGCTGCTGTTGGGCGCTGCATTGGCGGAGGTCACCGTTTCGAGTCTCGCGGGGGTGCTTTGCTAGAGTAACACACGTTTTTATTAAAACGTCTTTATGCCACGAAATTCGAGTTTCTTGGACAACGATTTATAAGGTGTGATTAAATTTTATGAGTTTTGGCTTTTGTGATTAGCATTGAATAAAAGCTTAGGAGAAATAAGGGCATATTTCTTTGGATGTATTTTTAAGATTATTCTTTGCTATGCTAAAATTAAAAATGGAGGTATAAGGTGTGAGTCTGTGATTGTTGATTTATTGGCATGTTATGGTGGTTGTGTTTAAAGAAGTGGAGCTAAAAGGTGTAATAAAGGAAGTTTATATTATTGCTCATTTCTTTTTATTCTAACCCTAACTTGGTTGGAAGTTTGAGAGTTGTGTGTGGTGACAACTTGAAGGTTCAATTATCTTCTACTCCAATAAGGTATGGGCACATTCTTCTTATGAGTATGATTGGTGTATGTTTTCTGAAATAAGGTTGGAGTGAAAAGGTATTCTACTAGGTATCCTTTGGCTAGGTGTAAATCCTATTTTCTGGTTTGTTGAAGACTACTTATGCATTGTTATCCTTAAGGAGAGTTTTTGGTGAATGCATAATTTTTGGTTTGAGATAGTGGAAGCTTTGTGCACTAGGGTTTATATTTGTGAGTCTAGCTACTTGCATTGAGTTGGTGGAACCCTTGGTTGGCTGTTTTGAGTTTGATGGTTGAGTTGCTTCCATAGAGGTTGTTTGATCAAGTTATTGCTTTACTTGATTCATGATATTGGGCTTACTCCATTGAGTTGATTTGAGCAAGTTATTCTTTGCATTTGGTGATATTGTGTTGGTGGCTGTTTTGTTCAAATATCTTTGGAGGGAAAAGGATTTCTACTTGTTTCCTTTTCTTGTGATGATTGGTTGAATGCTTCAAGGTTGATGTTGAGTTGAATGGTGTTGGTTGACTAAACCTTGTTTGATGAGCATTGTTGTTGAAACCCTAATTGATGGTGAAAAGAACATGAGTATCATTGTTATGTGATTCTTTGCATAGTTGGCAATTGTTGGGGTTTCATGTTCTTGAAAGAAAACATTCTATCCTATCCATTTCAGATATTGAGTTGAGTTTTCAGATTTGAGATTGAGATTGAGCTGAGTTGATTTGAGTTGAGTTTTGAGATTGGGATTTGAGTATAGAACATATTGAGTCTCTAACAATTCTCTTTATGCTTCTATGAGTTTGACAAATCACATTGGGTCTCTAACAATTCACTTTGTGATTTCCTACTAAGAAAGTTTTTCTTGGTGAGCTTGCTGAGTTTTTGGACAGGTTCCAGTGGGGACTTGTGAGCGTTTTGGTTCTGGGACTTGTGGTTTTGGTTGGGACTTTGAGGGACTTGTTTTGACAGTTAGTGGGGACTTGTGAGCAGATTTGGACAGGTCCTAGCAGAGGACTTGTGAGCTGAGTTTGATAGTTCTATCAGAGAACTTGAGGACAGAGGTGCATTGGTTCTATGAGAAGAACCTGAGGACAGATTTGGCAAGTCTTTGAGAAGGCTTGTATGCAGAGGATTGATTTGTTCAAGAGTTGGACAGATCTGACAGATAGAGGAAGACTTGTACTAGACCGACTGACTATGTTTGGTACAAGTTGTTGAGCCACTGTGGACGTGATCATAGAAGGCAGAGGTCTCTTAGGCTAAGCATTGAGGACAGGAGGTCTTCGATGGAAAGGAGTTCCACGTGCTGGCAAGAGGTAGAGGCAGTTGATCTTCCGAGGGATCATTTCCAGAGCAGAGGGGAAGGTATCTCCTTTGAGCAGAGGCTCATAAATTTTGATTGGGGGAAGGTATCTCCTTTGAGCAGAGGCTCATAAATTCTGATTGGGGGAAGGTATCTCCTTTGGGCCGAGGCTCATAAACATTGTAATTGGGAAGGATTCCCAAAGAACTTTGAGATAACTTTTAGAGAAAAGTTTTGTGGACGTAGCCCAACCATTCTGGGTGAACCACGTTAAAATTGGTGTCACTTTGTGGATGATATTGTGCATTGCTTTGATATTGCTTTGGGTATATTGCTTTACTATTTTGAAGTATAAAGGAAAAAGTAAAAGAGGTCTTATACTGTTCACCCCCCTCTCAAGTATAAGCTTGTGTTCTTCAATTGGTATCAGAGCAGGTGCCTTCGAAAAGTTTAACAACTTGAAGGAAAAGCTAGTAAAGAACACAATGGATCATTCAAGTGGCAATGCAACACCTATTCTTGATGGGTCAGATTTTGGTCTTTGGAGTGCAAGGATGAAGGTTCATCTAATGGCACTTGGGAATGAGGTTTGGGAAGTGATTGAAGATGAGTACACTATTCCTGAACATGGTCCTAATACTAAAGAAGAAAGGCTCCTACATCACAACAATTCAAAAGCAATGAATGCAATCCTGAAAGGCTTACGTAAAGCAGATCTCACCAAAGTGATTCACTGCAAGACAACTAGTGAAATGTGGAAACAAGTTGAAGGTGGTTCATACAGGTGATACAAATGTCAGAAAGGCCAAGTTGAGACACTTCAAAGGTATGTTTGAACAACTCAAGATGAATGATGATGAAAATATTAGTGACTACATGCTTCGTATGGATGAGGTTGTTAACTCCATGAAAGACTTAGGTCTTGAGCTTGCTGAAAATGATGTTTGTGATAAGATTTTAAGATCTCTTCCTAATAGATTTAGTGAAAATATTTTTGCTATTGAGGAAGCTAAAGATTTGGATAAGTTGAAAAAGGATGAGCTCCATAGTATACTTGCAGCATTTGAGTTGAGAACTCAAGTGAAGGTTGATGTCAAGAAAGAGGCAGATTTCAAGGCTACCAAGAATTCCAAGGGTAAACAACTTCAAGATAGTGATGAGTCTTCTAGTGATGAAGAGGCATATTACAGACAGAAAGGCAAGTTCTCTAGAAAGCACAAAAGTATGAAAAATATAAGATGTTTCAATTGTGGAAAGTTTGGTCATTATGCTACCGATTGTACTTGTTCCCAAGAATGAAAGTGATGAAGATAAACAGGATTCTAAGAGCAAGGATTCTGAAAAGCACAAGCATCACAGGAAAAACAAAGATGAGCACAACAATCAAGGAAAGAGGTATTCTCACAAGCACAAGAAGAGTTTCTACCTAGACAAAGCAAGTAAGTGTTCTAGTAGTGATAGTGAAAGTTCTTCAAGTGATAATGAAAATGAGATGTTGTTCATATCGAAAAAAGAGGAAGAACCGAAACATAGATTCATTATCATGAAATGTCTTAGATGTGGAAATTTTGGTCACCTTGAGGATGATTGCACAAATAATGATTTGGTTTCTAGTATGTATGAGGATGCTTCAGAAAACTATAAGGAAGATGCATGTATGGTTTTTGAAAAGGGTAGCACCTCTAGTGATAAGAAATCTGAAAAAGGCTTTGATGATTCAAAAAGCAAACAAATAGAGGAAGATATAGAGGAAGGTGAAGTAGATCTTGAAGGTGAACTTATTAGTGCTCTTAGTGCTTTGAAAAAGGAAAGAAAGAAGAATGCTAGACTCAAGGATAAGTTAGATGAATGTTGTATGGAGAGAGATGATCTTATAGAAAGTCTTGACTTCTCTATGGCTAAGACACAAGAACTCAAGGATGAGTTAGAGTCTAAGGTTCTTGAGTATAGTGAGTTAGAACAGAAAATGGCTTCTTTGAAAGAGGAAACTAAAGAGTACAAGGATAAGCTTTACAGGTTTCAAGATAGCTCCAAAAAGGTTAAGTCACTCATCAAAGGTCAAAGAAAGACAACAGATAAAACAGGCCTTGGTTTTGTTAAGCCACACAAGGAACAAGTTGGAGAGTCTAGTAAGAGACTCCAAAAGGAAGAGAGTTCTGATGAGGAAAGTATTTCAGAAAAGGAGTCCTTGAATGATAGATGCATAGAAAACAGAATTCAGAATGAGAAGAAGAAGTTTTCAGAACCTAAGAGGTCAATTAAAGGAAAGTTTCAAGGCAGATGTTTTGCTTGTCACAAGTTTGGTCACATGGCTTCACATTGCATGGCTCAAGTGAAGGAGGTAAATGACAGTTTCAGAAGTGCTAGTTACTTTCAAGGGTATTGCTACTCTTGTCAACAGTTTGGGCACAAGGCAGTTTATTGCAAGGCAAATAACAAGAACAAGTTTGGTCAGAACAGGTTTGGTCAGAACAGGTTTGGTCAGAACAGGTTTGGCCAGAATAGGTTTGGTCAGAATAGGTTTGGTCAGAACTGGTGGATTCAAAGATCAGGTTTACCTTAGAGAAACAACATCGTCAAGTGTTTCAAGTGCAACAATGAAGGTCACATAATCAGACAGTGTAGAGCTGAAATTCTAGAATACAGGAACAGGAACAAGTGGCATGATCGGGTCCAAGGATCAAGGCATGGACAAGAACAGGGATGAGAACAAGAACAAGAACGAGTGACAGGAATAGGAATATGGACAAAGAGTTCAAGAGAAGGCCCGACAAGGAAGTTATAGACGCTGATGATGATCAATGCCTAATGGGAGTTTTACTCCCACCCAAGAATTAATCACCTCATCAGGAGGTGGGGGAGGGACTAAGCTAAGAGGCTCATTCTTAGTCCCGAGCCCCAAAGGTGACCCTTTGCCATTGATGACAAAGGGGGAGAGATTTGAGTAAGGGGGAGAGCCTCAAGACAGGGGGAGCTGTTTATGTTGAGTTTCTGTGTTGTTGAGAAGCATGGTTTGCCATCAATGACAAAGGGGGAGATTGTTGGCAATTTTGGGTTTGAGATCCTAGCTTCTTGTCTATGAGTTGTCATTGATGTCAAAAGGAAATGGCATTAATGTTAAGAGGATGTGTTGGCTTCAAAGGTGGAAGATTCCAAGAGAATATTTTTAAGAGAATCCGGAGAGATTCCATTGGCAAGGGTTTTTCATTAAAACCAAACCGGTTTTTATTAAAACCAAGTTGGATAGGGTTTTTATTAAAACCAAGTTAAATGGTTTTTATTAAAACCAATGGAGGTTCTCTTTATTATTTATTTAATTATTATTTAAAACCCTTCAAGGTTTTAATTAATTAATTATTTAATTAATTAAGGGAGAAATTATTTTTAATTTATTAAAAATACTTAAAGGTTTTTAAACCTTTTTTTATTCTTAATTTATTAAAATTATTTAAGGGTTTTTAAACCCTTTTTGAAAAGACTTTTGATTAATTTCGAAATGGTCTTTATTTTCGCCGACGTCAAGGTGTCTTCGAAGAGACTATTTATTCTCCAACTCCTAAGGTTGGAAGGCTAATTAATTCGAAATTCCTCGAATGCAATTTGCGGTGTTTGTGCTCTGTATTCGCTGTGATCGAAGGAAGACTTAGAAGCACGTGCGGTTGAAAAGTCTTCGGGAGTTTTTTTCGAGGGTGAAGTGGAGGGAAGTTCACTTGTGAACTTCGTAGCCCGTGTGGGCTAGTGGCAGCGAAGGCTGCTGTTGGGCGCTCGCATTGGCGGAGGTCACCGTTTCGAGTCTCGCGGGGGTGCTTTGCTAGAGTAACACACGTTTTTATTAAAACGTCTTTATGCCACGAAATTCGGAGTTTCTTGGACAACGATTTATAAGGTGTGATTAAATTTTATGAGTTTTGGCTTTTGTGATTAGCATTGAATAAAAGCTTAGGAGAAATAAGGGCATATTTCTTTGGATGTATTTTTAAGATTATTCTTTGCTATGCTAAAATTAAAAATGGAGGTATAAGGTGTGAGTCTCTGATTGTTGATTTATTGGCATGTTATGGTGGTTGTGTTTAAAGAAGTGGAGCTAAAAGGTGTAATAAAGGAAGTTTATATTATTGCTCATTTCTTTTTATTCTAACCCTAACTTGGTTGGAAGTTTGAGAGTTGTGTGTGGTGACAGCTTGAAGGTTCAATTATCTTCTACTCCAATAAGGTATGGGCACATTCTTCTTATGAGTATGATTGGTGTATGTTTTCTGAAATAAGGTTGGAGTGAAAAGGTATTCTACTAGGTATCCTTTGGCTAGGTGTAAATCCTATTTTCTGGTTTGTTGAAGACTACTTATGCATTGTTATCCTTAAGGAGAGTTTTTGGTGAATGCATAATTTTTGGTTTGAGATAGTGGAAGCTTTGTGCACTAGGGTTTATATTTGTGAGTCTAGCTACTTGCATTGAGTTGGTGGAACCCTTGGTTGGCTGTTTTGAGTTTGATGGTTGAGTTGCTTCCATAGAGGTTGTTTGATCAAGTTATTGCTTTACTTGATTCATGATATTGGGCTTACTCCATTGAGTTGATTTGAGCAAGTTATTCTTTGCATTTGGTGATATTGTGTTGGTGGCTGTTTTGTTCAAATATCTTTGGAGGGAAAAGGATTTCTACTTGTTTCCTTTTCTTGTGATGATTGGTTGAATGCTTCAAGGTTGATGTTGAGTTGAATGGTGTTGGTTGACTAAACCTTGTTTGATGAGCATTGTTGTTGAAACCCTAATTGATGGTGAAAAGAACATGAGTATCATTGTTATGTGATTCTTTGCATAGTTGGCAATTGTTGGGGTTTCATGTTCTTGAAAGAAAACATTCTATCCTATCCATTTCAGATATTGAGTTGAGTTTTCAGATTTGAGATTGAGATTGAGCTGAGTTGATTTGAGTTGAGTTTTGAGATTGGGATTTGAGTATAGAACATATTGAGTCTCTAACAATTCTCTTTATGCTTCTATGAGTTTGACAAATCACATTGGGTCTCTAACAATTCACTTTGTGATTTCCTACTAAGAAAGTTTTTCTTGGTGAGCTTGCTGAGTTTTTGGACAGGTTCCAGTGGGGACTTGTGAGCAGTTTTGGACAGGTTCTAGTGGGGACTTGTGAGCAGTTTTGGACAGGTTTCGGTGGGGACTTGTGAGCAGTTTTGGACAGTTTCGGTGGGGACTTGTGAGCAGATTTGGACAGGTCCTAGCAGAGGACTTGTGAGCTGAGTTTGATAGTTCTATCAGAGAACTTGAGGACAGAGGTGCATTGGTTCTATGAGAAGAACCTGAGGACAGAGTTGGCAAGTCTTTGAGAAGGCTTGTATGTAGAGGATTGATTTGTTCAAGAGTTGGACAGATCTGATAGACAGAGGAAGACTTGTACTAGACCGACTGACTGTGTTTGGTACAAGGTTGTTGAGCTCCTGTGGACGTGATCATAGAAGGCAGAGGTCTCTTAGGCTAAGCATTGAGGACAGGAGGTCTTCGGTGGAAAGGAGTTCCACGTGCCGGCAAGAGGTAGAGGCGGTTGATCTTCTGAGGGATCATTTCCAGAGCAGAGGGGAAGGTATCTCCTTTGAGCAGAGGCTCATAAATTCTGATTGGGGGAAGGTATCTCCTTTGAGCAGAGGCTCATAAATTTTGATTGGGGGAAGGTATCTCCTTTGGGCCGAGGCTCATAAACATTGTAATTGGGAAGGATTCCCAAAGAACTTTGAGATAACTTTTAGAGAAAAGTTTTGTGGACGTAGCTCGACCCATTCTGGGTGAACCACGTTAAAATTGGTGTCACTTTGTGGATGATATTGTGCATTGCTTTGATATTGCTTTGGTTATATTGCTTTACTATTTTGAATTATAAAGGAAAAAGTAAAAATAGGTCTTATACTGTTCACCCCCCCTCTCAGTATAAGCTTGTGTTCTTCATTATTTCCCTTCTAACCCTTTTGGCTATATCATCCACTTCTATTGGGCCCATTCGCTTAAACATTTTGGTTCCATTCACCCCATTTTTGGAGTTGCAGACAGTTCCTGATGTGCAGGTAACCTGCAAGCATCCCGACATAGAGAATATCAACTAGGTACACTTGAGCTCTTCATAGTGGTTGAAGAGTATGAGGGGCAAAGAGGCCTTGGCTCCAGCTCGGCTAATTAAGAAGGTTGCTTTTGACCCTGTTGTGAAGGAGGCTCATATTTCCACAAGTACACCATTGGTTCAGAAGCCTCAAGGATAATTGTTGCCATATGATCTTATTTTTGAGACTATAACAGAGGACCTCACACAAATTGATCCTATGAAGACTATGGGTAATATTCAAGAATATATGAGCTTAGTTTACTTGCATGGCAAGCATTTTAAAGAAAATTATTTTGAAAATGTTAAAAAAATAATTGAGCTCAAAAATGCCCTGGCAAAAAGCAGAGCCCAAGAGGAGAAGATGACCTCTGAAAATTAATATTTACGCCAATAGGTCAAAGTGCACTTGAAGAAGCACGACACTGCCAGTATTGAAATGCATAAAATCTAGTAGTAGCTCAAAGATATGAAGAAGCTATTATTTGAGAAAGTATAATAGGCCACTGGATTTTTGCTAGACAGCATCAAAGGAACCCGTCTTTGCTCTGCACAAAACTACAAAAAATTGGTCGTGCAAGCTGTTAAAGTGTTGCAATATTTGTGGGAGGCACTAATACAAATATAGCTAGGGTAGCAATTAATTGATAAAATAAAGGATATTTTGTCACCCTATATGGAGATGGCCATGAAGATACATGCCTTGACTAATATTAATTTGTACATTCACCCTCTTAGCGATATGGACCACGCATGGTCTAAGACAAAAGTTACACTACGTAGTTACTTCCAGTGAATGGACCTGGTAAGGGAAGGGCGGGCCATCCTCAAAACCATCGAATGTGAGTACAATATTTCCATATCTCATTTTGAGACCATTGGTGAGTTGGGATTTCTGACCTTTGTGGATGATTGGGGAGAACCTTTTCCTCTGGAATAGCTTGAGGCACTCTGGAAGAAATTTGTTGAAGATACCTCTGAAATTGATGCCTGGGAAGAGCCTCTCATAGAAGCGTAGGTGTTGCCACTAATGCAAAAATATATGCGCTTAGAGCTATCATTATATGAGTTGGCTCAACGAGCGAAGCACCTCAATTTAACAAACACTCAAAATCTTTGCTTTGTTTATGAATCCTTCAATGTTCCCTGCCTATTCACTACTCATGCTTTGGAGGAGGTGGTTCACGCCTACGAGGTCATTTTTGAAACTATTAAAGAGTAGGAGGAGCAGGCAGTAGAAGAGTGCACCATGGTAGAAAAAGCAGCAGAGGAAGCAAAGCGGGCTAAGGTGCTCAAGGTAGCAGTCGTAATGGAGGAGGAGTCCACTTAGGAAGAGGCACATCGAAAAGTATCTGTAGCATCAATGAAAGTAACAACCAAGGTAGTGGGAAATAAGAACTCTGTGTCCCAATGAATAAAGGCCTAGGATAGCTTGTATCCATGCGAGCTGGATACTTCGTGAGTTGCCAGAAATATTGGCAATTTTGGCACCTTGCCACATTGGGAGTTTTTTTGGAATATTTTGATGCAATATTTTGATGAAGTTTTTAATTGTATATGCCAGCTTTTATTTCATAAATTATTTCACATGTTCCTTAAATGTGTACATATGCATTCTTTTTGCATCAGTGTTATAAGTGTTTTGAAACCTTTCTTCGGGATTCAGGCTCGTCTTACTTGAATGTATCAAAAATGAAGGTATATTTAGGCCTATGGAAATAAAAAAGCAATGGAATATTTAGTTGAAAACTTAATAAGTTTAAGAATTTTTGAAGTGTCAGTGTGTTCGCCCCAAGAATAGGGTGAACGCCCCAGTTGCCCCATGTTGGGGTGAACGAAACAACAACAAAAAAAATATTTAAAAACTCAAGAAAGAGGCACAACAAAATATATTTGCGTTCACCCTGTTTGAGGGGCGAATGTCTCGTTCACTCCTCCCATGGGCAAACGCATCCCAACACCTGAACGTGATTGTTTTCACTTGAAATCAAAGTGCCATTGCGTTCACCCTGGTTGAGGGTCGAATGTCCCATTCACCTTTCGCATGGGTGAATGTGCTTTGCAAAGATATTATTGTCATTTTCACCTTGGTTGAGGGGCGAACAGGATGTTCGTCCCTCCCACGAGTGAACATGTTTTGAATAAAGATCGCACGTAAGCCAGATAAGAGACAATTGGGAAAAGCAATTTTTGCCTAAAGGTGAATGTAATTTTGGGTGAAGATAATTATAGTCAAAATTTTAAGACGCTAGATTTCAATAATTAAATAATAGTGGTGATGAGTAACTCAAATAATGGATCCCGAGTAGAATAGAAGTCGCACGAGAAGAATAGGAGAATTTTCATGATTTCCAAGGCATGAGTGTATTTCCAAGATATTGAATGTTTTCAAATTATCTGTGCACCAACACCCAAGTTGTTGGTTTCCTAGGAATTATTCCCTGAAAGATGGATCGTTGTCCCAGAGGAGTAAATTTTCAATGATTCCAAGGAGGAATTTCCTCATATTGTTCTTGATCTGCGATCATTTTGTTCTCTTGCACATTTAATAAAAGAGGTGAAATCCTCTATAAATACCAATGAAATTTCTATTGTAAAAGAGGTTAGACACTTCGCGATAAATCTCTCTAAGTTCTCTGCATCAATAGAAGATGCCAGTCTTCTAAATTTGCGAGTGATATGGTGTGATTTCCTTCTGCTTTATGCACTTCTATTTTATGCTTATGCTCTTTATTTGTTGTTAAATTTAAATTCTGCATTTGGATTTAAATATTGTTGGTGAGAGAGTGAGTGTTGGAGTGTTGTTCTAAAGGTTGTTTCTACAAGTTTACAAGTAAATTATGCTGATTTTCGTCTATTACATGTTATTTTATGCTTGGATTAATTTCCTGCTGCTAGTCTACCCCAAATCCCGCACTTCGGCCTATGGCCATATTTTCCATTTCTTTTCGCATTTTCTAATTTATTTCCTGCATCCCTAGTATTTAACCAGTGTAGGATTTAGTTCGGGAACCAACCCTCTCTGGATATTGGCATGGTGGCATTTCTTTCCTTCGACCTTTCAATGTTGGTCGTATCTAGGGCACACAAACACAATGTTTGTTGATTAGGTATATATTTTACCAACAAGAAGCATGTCTATCATGGAACCATGAGTGCCCTGATCTACTATCCTCAAATAATGGATGGAAGCTGAGGAGGACAAAGGAGGCAATTGGAACCAATGTGTTAGTTTAACTCTACTTAAAATGATTTACTTATGCTTAAATGAATTATTTGTGGGGAGATTTACCTGATGAAATTGATGTAATATATTATTCTTTAAGAGTATGGAGGGTTTACCATACTTGCTTACATGTAATAATTGTTTATTTACTTGGATGTTGTACCTTTAAATTATTGTTTTGGATTATCTATATTTTGTATTTAAACCCTTTTCAATTAAGGTTTATCTTCTTCAAATGTTGTTTTCTTTCTAGTATCATTTACTTGCTTTATGAATTATGTTTTTATTAGATTTAGTATCTAGAATTATTCTTATTTTCTTGTTAAACATTAAAAAAAAAAAAAAAACACTAAAGTAATGAGTTCTAGGGTGAACTTAAAGGGATACCTATGGGATTGAGACCCCTTAGGGTGAACGTAGTGGACCTAAGGGATTAAGACCCCTTAGGAAGAATGATAATTGAGTTTAGGGAAAGACTACATCTAAGTTAAGATAGCTCATCGTGGAGACGATATGGATAGTTTAAATCATAATACATGTAGCATACCTACACATATTAACTTGTGTATGGTATGGTGATGGGCATATACCTTTGATTGATTGAAGGTGATAAGTTTAGCTCATCAAGAGTGATGAGAGGGATAAACTTATTTGTGGTAACACAACATACGTCTACACAGATGGACTTGTGTTAAAGTATCTAGTGAGATGTAGCTCTTCAGGAAACTTTGGGGATGTTAAGAATTAGTTTATCTAAAAATCAGTTAGGGGTTTATGAATCTCTTGCCTTAGTAAAAAAAAATATTTTCTTTCTATGTGTTTTTTTGTAGCTAAATTTTGGACCATTACATAGATATCTATTATTTTTTTAATGTGTTAAATCTAAAATTATTGTAAATGCTCTTGATAGATGAATCACATCAGTTTCCTAAAAATTGGTTAAGAAGGAGAAAATAATTTTTAGAAAGCTTTATTCATTTAATATAGTTTGGTATGATCTTGAAAATATAATTAAATGGTCCATAAAATCATCACAAGATGTTATTCTAGTCAAAATTGATTTTCATAAAGCTTATGATAAATCCAAATGGTCTTTCATTATTAACATGATGCAACAGTTGTGTTTTAGCCCTTGACTAATAGAAAATTAACATGTTGTTTATTGATGCTTTTACATAACGCATTATCAATTGTTCTCTCTCCAATCCCTTTTCTCTTAAATTCTCTAATTGAAATGGATACCATTTGACTATTTTTCTTTATGTTTTGACTACACATAGTTTTGGTTATTTACTAGATAGAAAATATAATATAGGATTGATTTCATTATCCATTTTTCTAATAATAAGAATGTCTTTAATAATTATTTTTTGGATGAATGAGTGCTCTTCCTTCAAAAAAAATTAGAAAAAATTAAAAATACTCTTCAAGATCTATAAATGTTTGTGAATGTGTCTAGCTCTAAAGTTTCACTAGATAAGATTGAGTTTATTATTTCTTCTAGTAGCTCACACCCTAGACTAAGATTCTAGTGGAGGTAAGACAAAATTTATATTGTGATTTCACTATATATTGGGTCATACTCTTTGGGATGATTCTATCTTTTTAAGATATATCGAACTAGTTCTTGGTATTCAACAAGAGACATGGTAATTGGTATACTAAGTTTCTTTATATATATATAGTAAGATTTAAATCATTAGTAAGGTATTATTACACCTTATATATATTACTCTTCATGTTATATTCCTTCTAGATATCATTATTTGAAATTGACTAGGTTGATTTGTTTTTCTAGTAAAAGAGATTCTGTTTTATATAGCCTCATAAGAAGGTGGTTGGGGTATATTTATCCTTGGACTATTATGATTTCTTGTTAAGTGGATTATGCATGCTCTTAGTAGTCATAAACCAAATAAAATATTGTTCTAGTATAGGATTTAGAAAGGTATAATTGCTAAATTTTGGGAGGGTCAAAGCTTTTCAAATAAGATTCAGTTCCCCTTCCCCCCTCGATCTTATACACATTTTTAATGCTTTTAAACTAGAATTTAGATTTTTCTAATGTTTCTAAACTAATGGTGGGGGTTACAACTTGATTTATTGGAAAATAATTATTTTACATAATGTGATGATGATTAGTAGATTTAATATCTCCATCATGATGAACAATCAATAATTTTGTAAAATTTAGGGATGAAACTTATCATGAAGGATTGTTTTTGTATAGACTATCAATTACATACAACTTACCATTATTTTTCTATAAAATCATTATAGATATTGCTGGTATAGAGATCAACTTATGCATTATAGAGCTAGGGTTTTTCTTATATCTATAGCAAGACATCTATTTTGGATTTCATTCAAAGGTTAGAATCTTGCATTTAAATAATTTTATTTTTCTAATATGATCCAAATATTATATTTATTTGAAACATCATTATGGTCAAAATGCATATGCAATTTTTAAAATAATATTATTATTTTTAATTGATTCTATGGATTTTAAAATTTAAAACCATTTTGTCAAATATGACTAAGAGTCATATTAAGTACCACTTTAAGGTTTTTTATTATGGGATGTTTTTAGGGACTGTACAAATTATTCAGAATTAAAATTATACATATAAGCATATGTTGCAATGTTAGGTTGAAATATCTTATCAACAATAGCAAGAGATCATTCTTCTTTCTTTTCATATGTCATTTAAGAAACATGTTAAAAACTACAATGTTGTCCATATTAACGTTAGATATTACTATATAAGAAGAAATAATTGTATTAAAATGGTATATTTATTTTTGCTAATGAAAGTACTTCTACTAATAAGTGTGTTAAATCCTTATACCATAACAAATAGTAAATATTCCTTAAAAAAATACGGATGTTAATGTTATCCAAAATTAATAGTCCAAACACACATTAACGTATTATAGATTGAAAATAGATGAACAAAAGTTTCTTATAAAGGCCAAAATCATGTCATCATATGATCATAATTATTATATTATAACTGAGATCCTCGAGTGATGGCAAGTGAATATTCGAATTGCGAGGTAGGCAGGAAGCATAGAAGTGGGAATAGGAGCTCGGGGAACAATGTGATAGCGAGCGATGAGTCCATCGGCTACCACACGGAGAGTGAAATAGCAAACAAGACATATCCAGGCACGATAGACGACCAAAATGGAGACATCAGGGGAAAAGACCCACCAGATAAAACATCAGATGACAACAAGAGGACCAACCAGGTTTCATTCACGAAAGTCCTCCAAGGGAAACCTAAACCCTCGATTACTGCATCAAACGCCTTTGTAGCCTAGGGTCGTGACATTTTTTATCCACAATAAGTCATGGAAGGGTATGCGACCCTAGATTCATTTTCCCTGGTAGGGAAGTTCGTTGGAGGACGCCCGGATATGGATTCAATCCGGTGTTGGGTGGCAACTAAATGGAAAACTCGAGGGTGTCTGGAACTATCTGCAATGTCCAAGGGATTTTTCATGATCCGCCTCAACATGTAGGAGGATGCAGACCGTATTTTATTAGGGGGCCCATGGTTCTTTGAAAGAAGAAGCCTCTTCCTCCGCAAATGGGAAGTCGAGTTCGACCTAGAATCATAGAGCATTAACTATGCTCCCATTTGGGTTCAACTCCCAAACTTACCTGCACATTTCTTCCTCAAAGATGCACTCCAAGGGATAGCCCGAGCAATCAGGGAATTGGTCGCTATTGACCTAACTACTCACACCCAGACTCGTCTGATGCAAGCCCGCATATGCATTAATGTCAATATAGAAACTTAGCTCCCTAACCATCTTAACCTAATTTATAGACCATACTATCAATGCCAGCCACTAGAATATGAAAACAAACCTACATTTTGTTTTGATTGCCAAACCCAAGGGTATCTTTCATCCTAATACCCGAAATGTAAAGGAGCACAAATCAACTCCCAAACTTTGACCCGCCTAGTCCATGAAGAAAATTAGAAGATGAAAGCTAGAATGGGACAAATCCAAAACCATAGGGGCAAGCAACAGGCCCTACCTCCTTCAAATGATGATACGCAAAAGGCAAGTAGTCTGTTCACAATCTCTAACAAGTTCAATTTACTTAACAATTATGGTCTCTTTGATAAAATAAATGATGAGGAGCTCCCTAGAAAGGATCTCCCTATCCCAAACCCACTCCCCCAACCATGCCCCAAGGCCAAACCCCCCAAAAAACCCCTTCCCCACCTCCTCACCATGTTTCCTCTATCCCCACCCATCATCGACATCGATTCCCTAAGCTCTCCTCCCAAACCCTCTCAGTCCCCCAATCCTCTGCCCACATCTTCCCCACCCACTGGGAATGGGTCACCCCTCTCCCCATCTAAACCCCACAATGCCAAAACTGACAGTGATGATTCATCCCAAGAATCCCCAAAACCATGGAGTCCAAAATAAACTAGGAGTTTCAAAAAGTCCTAGATGGATGTAGGAGGTGATAGGAAAAAGGGTAGGCCTTCAGGCACTAAACTAAGAAACCATGATACAACTGAAGATATAGCCAATGGCACCCAAAAAACCCTTTTCCAAGAACTCGAAAGTGCCAACAGGGAAGAAACCAAGAGATCCAAACCCCCGTGCAACAAGGCAAAGGGGGCAAAAAACCCTCCAAGAGTTCCAAATGAAAGTCCTCTCCTAGAATGCGAGAGGGTTAAATGGGGTAGCCAAACAAATACTGGTTGCTGCCATGCGGAAATATTCTAATCCCACCATATTTCTTATCCAAGAAACCAAATTAGGTGAACACTGGTCACCGAGAGTTGCCAAGACCATTTGGAGAAAATGTGAATATGCCTACACATCGACTTTTGGTACCTCAGGCGGACTCCTCTGTCTATGGGACCCTACCAAAGTAGAAGGTAGAGTCATCTCAGGTGAAGGATGCTTGTCCAATATCTACTTCCATGACCCCAACACCCAACTCTCCTAGGTAATGACAAATGTTTATGCCCCTAACACATAGCAGGGTAGACTGATCTTGTGGAACAACCTCACTCAGATGAGGCAAGCATTTAGCAACATCCCATGGATCCTAGCAGGGGACTTCAATACCCCCTTGCATTATTCAGAGAAAATATGGGGGAATGACATAACCCCCAAAACCACAAATGACTTCATGCAGTTTGTAGATTCAAATGAACTCATGGACGTTCAGTTGAGGGGGTCCCAGTTCACGTGGAGCAATAGACGGAGGGGCGAAGACCTTATCCAAGAATGTCTGGACCATTTTCTATTGTCCCAAGAAGTGCTCCCCCTCTTTGGTGATGCCAGCCTTCAAGCACTCCCAAAAATTGGGTCCGATCACAACCCCCTTATTTTTGAAACTATAAGTAGATCTCAGTTCAAGACCCCCTTTCGATTTGAATCAATGTGGACTCAGCACCCAGATCTCAAAAGTTAGATTGTTGAATGGTGGGGGAAAATTTCCCTAGGACTGTCATAAACTAGGTAATGCAAAAACTTTGATCGATTAAAATAAAATTGAAGGTGTGGAACAGAGAGACATTCGAGAATATCTTTGAAAATAAGAATAACATCAAAAGCAGGCTCGAACAGATTGAGGACAGGTTCCAGTAGGGGCATGGGGATGACAATCTCAGAGCTGAAGAGTGGGTTCTGCTTTCAGAATACCATAATACCCTACGAAAGGAAGAAATATTCTGGCGCAAAAAATCGAGACAACTATGGCTCAAGGAAGGAGACTCCAACTCCAAATTTTTCCACATTTCCACCCTCAGGCACAGGGGAGCTAACAGGATTAAGAGCCTCACCAGGCAATATGGGTCTTTCACCTCTGACATCCACCAGATTCGAGATGAAGCTGTTTCCCACTTTGAATCCCTCCTAGGCTCCCACCCCTCTCCCTCTAATCAGGCCATGGACACCCTTCTCGAGAACATTCCTAGTACCATCTTCGAAGCCATGAATGACCTTCTCCTCAGCCCTCTAACCTCTAAAGAAATCCACCAGGCCTTGTTTTCCATGCAGCCAGACAAAGCCCCTGGCCCCGATGGGTTCTCCCCTAGGTTCTTCCAAACCTACTGGGACATCATTGGCCCCGACCTCTGCCTAGCTATTTTTGAAATGTAGCTCACCAGAACCATTCCCAGGGACGTCAATTCCACTTTCCTTGCTCTCATTCCCAAGGGACCTAATTCTCAGTCCCTATTTGAGTATCGCCCCATTAGCCTTTGCAATGTCATTTATAAAATCCTATCCAAAGCTATGGCCAATAGACTCATAGGCATCCTCCCTTCCATCATCGATCCCTGCCAAGGGAGTACCATCAAGGGGCGAAACATTGTTGACGGTGTCATCACAATTCACGAGCTTATCCACTCAACCCATATCTCCAACAAGTCTACCTTCTTCCTAAAGCTTGATATGAATAAGGCCTTTGATAGAGTGGACCGAGAGTTTTTGACCAAAGTCCTCCTCAAGTTTGGCTTCCATGAGAACTGGGTCAATTTGATCTCAAACTGCATCTCCTCTTCTTGGTTCTCCATCCTTGTCAATGGGTCAACAGTAGGGTATTTCCCTAGTACCAGAGGTCTAAGACAAGGGGACCCCCTCTCCCCCATTCTCTTCATCATTATGGTCGAGAGCCTAGGGAGGGCCATCAAATATGCCTGCTCTAGAAGATTGATATCCGGTATTAAGGCTACCTCCAACCTCCAGCCTTCAACTCATCAACAGTTTGTCGATGACACCCTGCTGGCCACTTCAGCCTCGATGGTTGAAGCCAAAATCATTAAGTCTATTCTCAATCTCTATGAGGAAGCTATTGGTCAGAGGATCAATTTCACCAAGAGCAAACTCTACTTCATCAACACCCTCATCAAGTGGCAGGTCAAAATTGTAGATATTTTGGGATGCACCATTGCTGATTTCCCAACCACATACTTGGGCCTCCCAATGTTTCGAGGGAGACCAACCAAGACTATGTGGAACAATGTCACTGAAAGAATTCACAGGAAATTGGCAGGCTAGAAAGGGGCTCTCCTCTCCCAAGCGGGTAAAGCAACCTTGGTCAAGTCTATCCTCCAAAGCATCCCGATGTACTTTCTATCAGTCTTCAAAATCCTAGTGGTTGTGGGAGAAGCTATAGAGAAGATCCAAAAATACTTCCTATGGGCAGGGTCTGATAACCAACGGAAGTTTCACCTGATGGCCTGGGATAAAGTGTGCACTCCAAAAGATAGAGGTGGGCTTGGGTTGCACAAGATCAGTCTCATGAACCAGGCCCTTTTGGCCAAACAGGCGTGGAAGGTTATCACCAACGCCAATTTGGAGTGGGTGTCTATTGTCAAACGAAAGTATTTGCAACAACATTCTTTCAGGGATGAAGGGAGTCCCAACAATGGTTCCCACTTTTGGCAATCCATAACCCACACCAAGCACCTTCTTCAACAAGGGATAAGATGGCAGCTTGGGGATGGCAAAGATATTGACTTTTGGCATGAACCGTGGGCTAGGGACGAGCCCCTTGTCAAAGACCCCGACATTGCTGCAATCAAACACCTCACTGATAACAAATTTGGTCCCAGAGTTGTTGACTTCATCACTATTGACCAAGATAGCCACAGATGGAAATAAATTCAGTTTAGAGTCAGAAATGCTATCATTGACAAAGCCATGGTGTCCCTGCAGGTTGTCCTCAGGGTAACTTTCATCCCCTAGACTCAGGTGGTAGATAAAATTTGTTGGAAAGGCACCAACGATGGCCTTTTCTCTATAAAATCTGCTTTCCAATTGGTAGATAGGCCTCCTAAGCATCCCAACACCATTGACAGCCCGACCACAACCAGGTCCATTTGGCTCAAGCACCTGGTCCCGAAGGTGGCTCATTTTTGCTGGCTCGCAATCCACAACAAAATCTTGACCATGGATAACTTGATCAGAAGGGGTGTAATTGTCCCCAATAGATGCTATCTTTGCACTCAAGCATGGGAGTCCACCCAACATCTCCTCCTCGAATGCCCCTTCACCTGGGATGTTTTCTCTTCCCTGATCAGCAAGTTCCACGTCAAATGGGTGTGGCCCAAGTCTATCCTGGACTTGTTCACCCAGTGGCCCAGTGTCTTCAGGAATACCAGGCTCAACTTCCTATGGAAATCCCTGTTGCACCATGCGATTTGGCAAATCTGGTTGGAGCAGAATAATCACATCTTCAATGATAGCCCTAGAAATCTTGAAACAGTGGCTATTAGAGCGTTGTCCTTTGCTATTGAAAACTCCAGCCTCATCCCTTGCACAGACATCCCAACTTCTAGGATAGAGTCTCTTCTATTCAAATCTTTGGGGATTTCCACCGAGTGCACCAGAACTTAGAATCCCCCCAGTACCAGGAGTAATGTCAAGTGGAATCCCCCACCCCTAGGTTGGCTTAAGGCCAATTTCGATGGATCATCCAAAGGAAATCCGAGGGATGCTGGGGCCGACGGTGTCATCAAGGACCATGCTGGCAACATCATTATGGCTTTTGCTAAAAACTTAGGGGTCCAAACTAACAACTACATGGAAGCCCGAGCTCTCTGGAGGAGCATTGAGGTCAGCAAATCTTTGACTAATCCTATCATGTTCGAAGGTGATTCATCTATAGTAGTTAGTCACATGAACAACAACAACAATGGAGGTTGGAATATCCATAACATAATTCAGGAGTGCCAAGCCTCCCTAAGTCAATGCCCTCAAAGCATGATACATCATGTGTTTAGAGAAGCGAACAAGGTGGTAGACCTTCTGGCCAATAGAGCGGCCAACCAAACCAACCTGATCATCTGGGAAGATGACTTCCCCTAGGATGTCCTCACGGTAGCCAATCATGATGTGGAGTGTAGTCGAAAAGAGCAGTGCTAGCTGCCATGATGGTGTTTTTTCAACACCAAAGGTGTTTTCGGTCAACACCAGTCTTAAACGGAAAAAAATCACAAATTGCAGCTCTTGCTACCACGAAGGTGTTTTTTCAACACCAAGGGTGTTTTCTCTCAACACCACGGATCTTTGGGACTTAGCTCTCTGCATCATTTTTTGGAGCTTTGTCAGTACATCCATTTTTATGGAATGCCCTGCTCGTGCCAATGTGCCTTGTCAGCCCTTTTGGCCCCCGCTTTCTCTGTGCCTCCATCCTTTCACCCTCATTTTCCCCCATGTCTCATCGCCCATTTGCCACCCCCACCTCTTTTCTCCTTCGCTTGTTCCTTATGTCATCCGGTCCATCCGCCTCACCACTTCCTTCCATTTTGGTCCTCCCCCCATGTGCCCTGTTAAGGTCAATTTTCTTACCTGTTGTTCCCAATTATGCACCGATATTATCGCGATGATCGATTGCCTCTCTCGCCTAAGTCCCCGACCTCTTAATCCCTTCCTTGTCCTTTTAGTGAGTATTCGCTTGAGGCTTTCCGACTAGTTTGACAAAAGCTTTCTCAACAACTTTGTTTACCCTAGTTTCAACGACACGATGGCCTTGACTGAGCCTACAAACCTCCTGCTCGAGCCGGCGACTGAAGCCCTGCTCGATGCCAAGATATTCATCCCTTTCTTCAAGATTTTCACTGGAATGGATGATGAGGTGACCAACGACTTCGTCAACTCTTGGAACGAAGGCGAAGTTCAGGTTTGAGGGTTGCGCTTTGAGGTAAGCATCCATACTATTGTTGAAGTTTTTGATTTACCACCTATAGGCAGGACCGTTCATAGGGATAGGCACAATTTCAAGGATGAGATAGACCATTTCCCTAACAAGGGGAAGGATTTGGTGTGGGAGAAAAAG
Organism: Wollemia nobilis; assembly: GCA_028583015.1. Classification (NCBI taxonomy): domain Eukaryota; kingdom Viridiplantae; phylum Streptophyta; class Pinopsida; order Araucariales; family Araucariaceae; genus Wollemia; species Wollemia nobilis. The sequence continues at coordinate 1,019,998 of JAQPPZ010008116.1, forward strand.
GGTGTGCTTCGTTCGTCTCTGCCCCGACCTTGGGACACCGTAGTCATCCCTATCATCCAATACATCGTTGTCGATGACCCCAATAGTCCCTTGCACGCTTACCACCTCGCTTTCGTTAACCATCTCCGTGACGTCAAGCCAATCAACATTCCCGACTTCCTCTTTCATTCCATCAACATTACTATTGCAAATTTTAGGGAGCGCAAGTCCTCAAAACCCCCTCATCACCAAGGACTATTCTCTATCCTTTATAGGCATGCCCTGGTGCACCAGGCTTCTAGTGGTCTCCCTACCCGCTCCCCCAGCCTTGAGCCCTCATCCACATCCACCCGCAAGGTTGAGGCGAGCCCCTCCCCTTCCCCCTCTCCTGCTGAGACCCCCCATTGTCTGAGACTCCCGTCGGTCCCCTCCAAACAAGTCCAACCCTATCCAAACCAAGGGTAAGCAAGAAGCCTCCCCTGCTCCCACACCCAAGGACTCTGTCCCTTCAGACCCTCGCCCTCTTGGAAAGCCTCTAAGAAGCAAGTGTAAAGTTGTCCGCCCAACCCAGAAGAGAAATAAATCCCGCAGGCTAAAGTCTCAGAACGTGAGTGCTCAGCGCCCGTCACCAGAGGTCATCAATGATGAAGATGAGGTAACGATCAGTAATACCAAAGATATGTTGTACACCGCCATCCTCAATCACATCAACAAAGTGGTAGAACACTTGAAGTCGACCACCAATATCATCCGAGAGGTCGGTTCCTTCCTATCCAATGCCATTACTAAAATACAGGAGCTCCCTACTGTGCTCAAGGTCCTCTAGACTTATGATCAGAAAGACAATGCTGAGCAGGAAGACAAAAAGGAATCCCAGTAGCTCTAGGAAGGTGACTACAGGCAGTTGGACTACCTCTGTTTGTTTTGATTTCATCTCAGTTATGTTTGTGATGTTTGTGGCCATGGTTTGGCTAGTCCACAGGGGGTCGGACCCCTAGACTATTTTTGTCAGACTTTATCAATTTTGTACTGTCGGCACTATTCATGCCCATTGTAATAGGGACGGGACCCTTTAACCCGATCAGTAAATAAAATTTTTTACCTACCAAAAAAATTATTACATTATAACTTGTAATCAAAAGTGAGTCAAATTGTTTTAGGTATTTAGGTAAATTAAAAAAATAAAGGATTCAAATGAGAAAAATCTAGGTAGCATAACATAACAGATTTATTTAAAAGTCCTAACTAGAAATAAGGATGCTCTAGCTAGAAGTATGGATGCCCTAGTTGAGGCTAAGAGGAAGATCAAATCTATGGCAAACCATATCCAAGTAGCAGATGCTACACCATACATGATTATCACTTGGATGAGGTGATCGAGCATGACATAATAATTCTTAAAACCAAAGGGTTGATATATAAGTTTGTTGGACATTGGCTAAGTTTTTTGGAGATTCAAACTTAGATCACATGGAAGTGGGGATTGAATTCAAATTACACCATGGATTTTCTTCTAAAATAATATTTTCCCATTATTTTCTTCACTTTGGAAATCATGCATAAAATAATGGGTGTCAACCCATGATTTAGAGGAAGAGATACATTATATTTAATACCATGGAGTAAATTTTTTTATGAATACATAAACTCAAAAGGATTCCAATGTGGATTAGGTTTTTTGGACTTCCATATCAACTTATCAATAAGGATGTTTTGAATAATCTTAGCAACATTTTTTAAGAGTTCATCTTAGCAAGTGATGTGAACTATATGGTGATAGTGAGAAATGAGGTGGATATGGAAGTAGTGGATAGTGATGTCAATCAAGTCAAGGTGGTTAGAAGATACATAATGGTTTATGCAATGGTGGGATAAGACGCAATAAGTTGTGCAAGTTGAGCAGTAATGTGATTGGTCCCTATCATGATAGAGATGGTGGGAGATAGATTACTCTTTGGAGATATATGGGGTGAGTAGAACCTATAGGATGAGTAACCCTAAGATATATATGGGCTACACTGGTGAAGGATGAAAGAAATGCAATGGAAGAATGGGAAATAGGAAAAGAATAAAGACTATGAAGAGATAAGGAAATAGGAGGAGAAGAAATAGAAACAATAGAACAATAAGGTGGAATGGAAGATGGTGAATAGGTAGGAGGGATTTGAGTAGTCATAGCCACACGATTGGTCGGTCCTTGATGTGGAGGAGGGATTCCTTAAGGGATTTCCCCTTTTCAACTAGGATTTCTCACTTCCTTTGTTGCTTCTCCATTATTGTGGCTAATTCTTTAAACATGGACCCATATTTTTTAATCCGTTTTACTCAGTCGTTATATGTCAAACTACTACGCTAACTATTGCTAGAGTTGAAAGTCTAGCTGATATACTAATCATTTTCATGACTGTGATGAGTCCTTAAAATGCCTTATTCGATACAGTATTTGAACTTCTTTTTATACCACTTAACTTTGGATTAACTATAATTTGCATTAATATTGCAGTTAAATATAGTAAAAAGGACGAATATAGTACTAAGTTGAATAGAATGGATTTATGTGCTTTTTAGAGATAAAAATGTAAAGTTTGGTATTTAATTGATCATATCATGATATGGAAAGGATGATTGGAACTCTACAAGCTTAAAAATAGCATTTTGGAGCTTATAGAATAGCACTAAATCCCTATAGGATAGCACTAAAACCTTGCAAAACAACACTAGAACCATGCAGAACAACACCAAACACGATGATGTTAATATCGAACATGATAACATGGCACCAAAATAGGGAAAATTTTCTAGAATGGAATTAAAACTAAACAATCAAGAACTAGAACTATCAACACTAGAATCTACATCAAAAAAGATGGAAGACATGTTCTTATTTTTCAGCACGCTCCACGTGGCTACACATAAGGACAAAAGTACATCTATCCTTGCTACACATAAGGACAAAAGTACATCTATTCTTGTTCCACGTGGCTACACATAAGGACAAAGTACATCTATCTTGTTCCACGTGGCTACACATAAGGACAAAAGTACATCTATCCTTGTTCTATGTGGCATGAAATGGACGAAAATACTTTTATTTTTCACGTGGCATATAAGATGAAAATGATGCATTTAGTCTCCAACATCCTTCACGTGACATATAAGACAAACAAGATAAAATTTTCTTCATCCCCTCCACATGGCAAGTAAGGTGGGTTGGCCAAGTTATGTATAAAACATAATATTTTCCCTTGTGAATTCACGTGGAAAGGGAATAGCCTTTAATACACATAAGAATGAATTTTGTTTGTGCATTTTAATTCAAAATATATTTAAACCACTATATTTTATTCGCGTGTAAATGGATAACAAGATCAAGAGCACCATTCTGGGCAGATCTATGCATGATTAACAATATTTTAATACGTGATTCTTTTCTATGGTTGTATAGCAAGATTCTAGGCAGATCTATGCATAACTATTTTAGTTACAGATTTGATAACAACATCATGGACCTTTATTTCCTAAAAACTGATAACAATGACAAGAATGGACATACATGCATATCCACCATTTTTGACATGGTCACCTTAGTGGATCATTTTAACCAATTTTGGCAGAATTGGTTTAGCCAAAATTTGTTTGTACATCAAATTAATGTTTTTGGATTTTTATCCAAGGTTAATCCAAGAAAGTATATGGCAACACTTTGGACATCAAATTAATATGTCTTTGGATTCTTATTCAAGGTTAATCGAACAAAATAGGGTTTATAGTCGCAACACCTAATGGTCATATTGATTCCTCTATGTATTAAAAAAAATTATATAGTCAAATATAATGGTTAATAATATAAAGTGAAGAGTTCTACAAGGACAACAGGCTGGTTAAGGCTTTGGCTTCTCTTTGGGGAGGTTCAAGGTTCAAAACATGGTATACCTTTGGCCTTTCTTTGGGGAGGACCCAAGGTTCTAGACATCAAATTAATTTGTCTTTGGATTCTTATTAAATTTTCATCAAAGAAAGCTTGGTATGTTCTTTTTTTTAACATACTTAATACACACCATGGTTTGAACCTTGAACCTCACATAGAAAAGCCAAAACCCTAACCATTGCGTTGCCCCCACTAAAAAATGTTTTTGGATTTTCATGAAGAAAACCCAAATTCAAACCAGAAGGTAGATGTGAGTGATCCTCTTATGTTTTAATTAAAAAAAAATTGATGTCCCGGAGAGTCTGGTCCTATTGTATAGGAAATCGATAACACCTTTGGATGTTGCCACTATAAACCCTGGCTATCACTTTAAATCCAATGATGCTGCATTAAAAGAAACCAATAGTTCCAAGACATCAAATTTAAAAATAAAATAAAATATAAAACTTAAAATGAAACTTTTATAATTTTTATAATGTTTTTAATATCTTAATTTTAAAATATATAATTTCTTTTATAATTAATACTTTTAAAATTTTTAAGAATATATAATTTAATAATTAATTTTTTTAACAATGACATATCTATCTATTTCTCTTGTTTGTTATTTTTCAAAATATCATGAATATCACGGCATCGCTTGTTTGTTCTTATTCAAAATATCATAAATATCACTGCATGCTTGTTTTATATCTCTGACAATGATAACACTGGCAATTAAAGGGATAACTCTGACAATTAAAGGATAAGGCTTGGGTTTTATGTCCACTCCTACTTCGTGGATTTCTCACTCTTTAGTGAGGGCTTTGGCCTTTACATCACTTGTGTTTAATTTTTCTTTCAGCATTGAATAGAAGTTTGAAGTATGAATATCACGGCATGCTTGATTTAAAGGGAAATTTGAAGTATATGAATATAACGTGACAATTAAAGGATAACTCTGACAATTAAAGGGATAAGGATTGGGTTTTATGTCCACTCCTACTTCATGGATTTCTCATCCCTTATGAGGGCCTTGGCATCACATGGGCTTTAGCATTGAATGGAAGTTTGAAGAGCTTCTTTCTAGATTTCTCACCCCTTATGACTTATGAGGGCCTTTACATCACTTGTGTTTTAGCATTGAATGGAAGTTCGAAGAGAAATAGTATAGCTATTATATCATCATTTTTTATTAACTAAAAAATAGAAAAGGGAAGGTTTTTTTATTAGAAAAATATAGGTGTTAAGTGATTATTTTTTAATAATTATTTTTAATGAGTTTATACAAGTTTTTATGAAGGGTTTTGGTTTCCTTATATTGAATGAGGTTTGAACCTTGAACTTCTCATATTGAGTGGGGTTTGAACCTTGGACTTTTCAAAGAAAGACCAAAACCTTTATCACTACAACAAGCTTGTAGCTTTGTGACCATTCTTTACTAAATAAAACATAGAAAATGTCTTCTTATTAAAAATAGTATAGCTGTTAGGTGACCATTTTTTACTAATTAAGACATAGAAAATATCTTCTACTAAAAATAGTATTGGTATCAGGTGGCCATTCTTTACTAATCAAAACATAGAAAAGGTCGTAAATACACATTGTAGATTGTCTAACAACAAATGATTGTAGATTGTAGAAGTTTGAGGATCTTCCTACTAGAAATAGTATAGCTATTAGGTGACCATTCTTTACAAATTAAGACATAGAAAAGGTCTTCCTACTAGAAATAGTATAGCTATTAGGTGATCGTTCTTTACTAATTAAGACATAGAAAAGGTCTCCTTGCTAGAAATAGTATAGCTATTAGGTGACCGTTCTTTACTAATTAATACATAGAAAAGGTTGTAAAAGCACATTGTAGATTGTCTAACAACAAATGATTTCAATTGAGATGCTCTTCAATAGGTATGATGTTTAACCACCTATTTTCTTATGACATTTTCGAGATGATAACTAAATGACAATATCATTGTGTTATTTTTTTAAAGGTGTACGTGCTAAATGTGATTTTTATAAGTGAATATAGGTTATCAAGGAAAATTATGGCTAAGATTAGGGATGATTATATGTTGTATTTGTCTCTTGAAGCCACTAAATCCATATTATAAAATGTCACTTGGACTATCTATGTATAGGTTTATTATCGGAAAGCAAGTAGTCTTGACTTCCACCTCCTTCGGGCCCCGAACATCTATTGTGGGTAGAATTCCCCTTCCTCAACCTTGCTTTTAAACAATTTTTGTGTAAATGTTGGTTAATTGGGTAAGGTTTTCTAGTGTAAAACAATAAAGATAAATATGCCATCTTAAGATTTCCTAGTGTTGAGTTAGGTCTAATAGTTATAATATGGATCAATATATATCTAACTCAACACTTCCTTTAGGTTTGTAACTTGATATTTGAATACTTCCAATAGTTCTTTTATCTTAATAAATCTAACACGTTTGTTTATTACTCCAAAGAGGGTAATTTGATTAAATATTTTTAGGTAAGAGGCAACCAAGATTTTCTCAAACTTGATAATAGAACTTTTCATAGGGAAGTTTGAATTGTGATTCTAATCTAGCATGCTTAAAAGTACCTATTCAAACCAAAATGCTAATGCAATTATTTTTTGGAAAACTATAAAGTCAAGGATTGAGGAAGATGATTTTGTAGTTTCTAAGAGTACTTCAAGGTAGACCTCAAAGTAAATTGTTTATATACCTATACAAGTGTAGAATTAAATTCCATATATGAATTAAGGTCACCTTTGGTAATTGTACCAAATGTTTATTTTAAGCTAGTGTCATCATCGAGAATTATGGTAAATGTATCCTCCAAGCTAGGTCACCTTGGGTACATTGAACCAATGCCTCCTAAAACCAATGGGTCTTCTTATGATTTCAACTTTGAGTATCATTTATATAAAACTTATAATGGACCAATCATGAATCATGGTTTTATTCAATAATAAATAATTATGTTTTAAGAGGACTAAAGAAAAAAAACAAATAATATATATTCTCAAGAAAATAGGAGGGAGAATTTTGTGAGAGAAAATTTTAGATTTGTAAAGTAAAAAACAAAAGGTAAAATATTTTTTAACATCCATAAGACCGTAGGCCATATGAGACGACCCTTATAGAGGTTGTTATTTACCCTATATATGTTTATCGAACCAAACTCTACTTACCAAAGTATATTGTACAACTCTACCCCCATTGGATTCGAATCTTGAACTTGTTATTTGGAGTTCCAAAGTATTACAATTAGATCCACTCAAGTTATGGGAGTCAAAGAAACTAGTGAACTAACTTGTGATACTTTCATAGCATAGTCTTCTTCTTATGAATGATTTAGGACTCCATTAGAAGGAAGAGTTAGGTTAAATAAAGTGACTTCTTATGCTTTATTTACCCTTTCTTGTCCAAGAATTGATTTGAGTTTTCTCTAATGCTACGTTTCCCCTTTAAACCTGCTAATAAAGTGTATTGTTTTTTCTAAAATGTGCCAAAAAATCCTACTCAGACCAAACCCATTGATACCCAGGTTATGAAAGCCTCCACTAGATCTTTGCAGTCTTCTGAAGTCATCATGTTGACTGTCATTCACATGCAGCCCACCATGCAAGCTATAGGGGTCCCAAATGCTACTCCGACTGCCCCTATAGTTACTCAACCACCATATTTTTTAGCTTCTCTTTGGGCCTTGATTGTTGCAAAGGCTTATCTCACTACCATGCTAGCTTTTAAATCGATGGTGCCCACATACTCCACAGTTGCAGAGGAAAAAACTTTTAAATTTTTTCATTCTCGAAACCCCTCGAGGGATAGTGTGGGCCTTAGCTTTGACAAGCATAGCCAAATTTCCTCGGGCGAGGGTAATTTTAGTGGAGGTGCTAATTCCTTAAGTTTGCTTCGAGGCCTAGGTGATTTTGAGGAAGTCATGGATATTATGAATCCTGACAAGTCCTCATGTGAATTGTGCTGATGAAAAACTGACCAAAGCCCAATGCTTGAAGCATAGAGTTTGTTCAGGTCTGACTATTAGAGGCAGCAGAGGCTACAACTTATGCGCAACATGTATTCTACCAAGCATTTACCTAGGAAAGGAGGAGTTGTCCTAGAGGTAGAAGAGGTTATAGCTTATAAGCAACATGTATTCTACCAAGCATTTACCTAGGAAAGGAGGAGTTGTCCTAGAGGTAGAAGAGGTTATAGCTTATAAGCAACATGTATTCTACCAAGCATTCCAAGTTGAGTCATCTAGGGTCCTCCTTAATGGACTTTGGTTGACGGTAATGCAGATGAAGTATGGACTACCCCAGTCTCTTTAGATGGCGGTTTGTAGTGTGTCAGCGAGGAAGATAACTTTCATTCTGCTCCTTGATATTTTTTTACTGATTATGTCTTGGCATATCTGTGTAATGATTGCTCACGACGACGTGTAGTAATATTTTTTGGACTTTGTTTTTATTATGGAGGTGTGATTTCCTCCACCTAGCGACTTTTATGGTTTGTGAGGTGTGCTAATTCCACCTGCCATTTTTTGTATGATTAATCTTAATTAATATAAGGTTTTTTCATTCAAAAAAAAATAATTTTCATAAAGCTTATATTAAAGCCAAATGGTCTTTCATTATTAACATGATGCAATAGTTGTGTTATAGCCCTTGATTGATAAAACTTAACATGTTGTTTTTTAATGCATCTACATAACTCATTATCAATGGTTCTCTCACCAAACCCTTTTCTCTTAAATTCTCTAATTGAAAGGGATACCATTTGACTCTTTTTTATTTATGTTTTGACTACACATAGTTTTGGTTATTTACTAGATAGAAGATATAATATATGATTTATTTTATTATCCATTTTTCTAATGATAACCATGTCTTTAATTATTATTATTTTATGAATGAATGAGTGCACTTCCTTCAAAAAAATAAAAAAATAAAAAATACTTTTCAAGTTCTATAAATATTTGTGAATGTGTCTACCTCTAAAGTTTCACTAGAAAATATTGAGTTTATTATTTCTTCTAGTAGCTCACACCCTATACTTAGATTCTAGTGGAATGAAGATAAAATTTACATCATGATTTCACTATATATTGGGTTATACTCTTTGGAATGAATCTATATTTTAAAGATATATAGAACTAGTTTTTGGTATTCAATAAGAAACATGGTAATTGGTATACTAAGTTTCTTTATCCATCTAGGAAGATTTAAATTATTAGTAAGGTATTATTACACCTTATATTTAATACTCTTCATTTTATATTCCTTCTAAATATAATTATTTGAAATTGACTGGTTGAATTTTCTAGTAAAAATTAGATCATTCTCTTACAGTGGAAATAACCTAGAGGTTCCATTTTATCTAGCCTCATAAGAAAGGTGGTTGGGATATTATTTATACTTATACTATTATGATTTCTTGTTAAGTGGATTGTGCATGCTATTAATAGTAATAAACCAAATAAAATCTTGTTCTAGTATAGGATTGAGAGAGGTATAATTGCTAAATTTTGGGAGGGCTTAAGGTTTTCAAATAAGATTCAATTCCCCTATCCATCTCTATCTTATACACATTTTTAATGCTTTTAAACTAGAATATAGTTTTTTCTATTATTTCTAAACTAAAAATGGAGGTTAAATTTTGATTTATTGGAAAATATATTTTTTACATAATTTGATGATGATTAGCAACTTTAATCTCCCCATCATGATGAAAAATTAATAAATTTGTAAAACTTAGGGTTGAAACTTATCATGAAGGATTGTTATTGTATACACTATCAATTACATATAACTTAGAATTATTTTTCTATATAATGATTATAGATATTGGTGGTATAGAGATAAAATTATGCATTATAGAGCTAGGGTTTTGCTTATATCTATAGCAAGACATCTACTTTGGATTTCATTGAAAGGTTAGAATCTTGCATATAAATAATTTTATTTTAATGATATAATCTAAATATTATATTTATTTAAAACATCATTATGGTCAAAATGGCTACGCAATTTTTAAAATGATATTATTATTTTTAATTGCTTATGTGGATTTTAAAATTTAAAAGTATCTTGTCAAAGATAACTAAAAATTATATTAAGTACCAATTTTAGGTTTCTTATTATGGGATGTATTTAGGGACTATACAAATTGTTAAGGATTAAAATTATACATTTTAGCATATGTTTCACTGTTATATCGAAATATCTTATCAACAATAGCAAGATATCATTATTCTTCTTTGCATATGTTATTTAAGAAACATGTTAAAAACTACAATGCGGTCCATATTAATGTTATACATCACAATATAATGACATGTAATTGTATTAAAATGGTTTATTTATTTTTACTAATGAAAGTATTATACTAATAAGTGTATTAAATCCTTTAAACCTTAACAAATAATAAATATTCCTTGAAAACAATAAGCATTGATGTCAATGTTATCCAAACTTAATATTCTAAATACATATTAATATATTATAGATTGAAAATAGATGAACAATTTTTTCTTATAAAGGCTAAAATCATGTCATCTTATGATCATAATTATTACATTATAGCTTATTATCAAAAGTGAGCCTCACATTTCTTTGTTTTAGATCTTTAGGTAAATAAAAAAATAAAGGATTCAAGTGAGGAAAGGTATGTATCATAAAATAGAAGATATTTTTAAAAATCCTAACTGGAAATAAATATGGTCTAGCTAGAAGTATGGATTCCCTTGTTGCGGATAAGAGGAAGAGAAAATATGTGGTAATCCCTATCCAAGTATATGATGTTACACCATACATGATTATCACTTGGACAAGGTGATCAAACATGATATAACAATTCTTAAAACAAAATGGTTAATATATAAGCTTGTTGGACATTGACCAGGTTTTTTGGAGATTCAAACTTAGATCATATGGAAGTGGGGATTCGATTTCAATTACACCATGAATTTTCTTCCAAAAGAATATTTTCTCATTATTTTATTCACTTTGGAAATCATGGATAAAATAATGGGTATTGATCCATGATTTAAAGGAAGAGATGCATTATATTTAATACCATCGGGTGAATTTTTTTATGAATATATAAAATCTTAAAAGGATTCCAATGTGGATTAGGCTTTTTGGACTTCAAGATCAACTTATCAATAAGTATGTTTTGAAGAATCTTAGCAATACTTTATAGGAGTTCATCTAGGAAGGGATAACTACTAAGGAGTGAAGGCATGTTATATATATTCAAATATTTGTTCCCATGTATATTTTAAAACCTTTGTGATAATATATTAAGATTAAATCTAAATTAAGATAATAGGATCAACAAGTTTATTATAAAAATATTGTATTTTGATGCCACAAATGTTATGCGGCTAAACACATGTCAATAGATAGCAAAGTAAAAACAATAGATAAAGATAACAAATTTTGAGTATGAGACAAGCTCCATGGTGAAGCAAGGATATCATATCAAGAAGAAGATGGATTAGATTAAGGATTGTCTACTACCATGAAAGTGGAAAATAACTTTCTTAAGACTCATCAAATAGAAAATACCATCATTATTTATTTAGATCAAGCATTAGAAGTAATGAAGAAAATAGGGTATGATAAACTACAATATGCAAGTTCAAATTCAAAAGGAGTTATATGTGTGAAGGATGTGGAGGCAAGTTTAAATGCAAATGATGTGAAAAAGGTCAAATTTAGTCTAAGTGAATCATATTATTTTTTGTCAAGTAGAATAAAACCTTCTCATCATAAGAAGAACAAAAGGAGTGTAGATATTATCCTTGGAATTTACAATTTTAAGAGTAGCATAATAAGGAATTGAATATGGAGGATATCCATGGAAATTTAATATTTTTAAGGTATTATAAGAAAGTTACTACTATGGAGAATCATCATTGCACTTTAGGGTCTCCATGTAGACATAAATAAGAATGGGTTTGTGAGGTTATTCAGTGCATTCTAAATTCTCCAAAGAAACATTAACATAAGTCTCATTATGATTACACTTTAGGATTTTAAAAGTAGCATAATAAAGAAAGAAACGTGGATGATATCCATGAAAATTTAAGATTTTTTAGGTAGCATAAAAAGGTAAGTATTATGGAGGATGATTCTTGCACTTTAGGCTTTTAAGGTAAATGTAAGGAAAAAATAATTTTGAGGCTATTACTTGTAACTCAAGATCTTGAGGACAACATAAAGCTATACATGATAAGTTTAATTATGAATAGTCTACAAAAATTAAAGAGATTGATGAAGATGCAAGTATTGGTACAAATGGAAAAAATACAGGAAGACCCTAAAAGTTAAATAAATAGACTTTGATGTGGAAAACTAGAGATAAATATCACAAGTGTTAAAAAAGGTGTAGCTAAGCCCATAAAAAAAATTAAAAAGTGATGATGCCAATGAAATATTAGAATATTAGGGGTATGAGTAAGACCTTAAAAAAAGAGAGGTATTATGTGTTGGAATTTATTATATCATTTGGTAGTACATAGTTTGTAAATATGATGTGTGAGAAGAGTCTTGTAAATATGAGTCATTTAGAGTTTATCTTTTCGTAAGCATTAGGGGTTTGTCATTATTAGGAGTTATTAAAATATATTTCTCTTCTGAGAAATATGAAGAGTGATATCTCTCGAGTGTTTGATGAGATGAATAGTTTATTGAAAGTAGAAATGTTAAGAGTCTTGTGAATATGAAGAGTCTCATATTCAATGTGTATATATTGAAGATAAAACATTGTAATGATGGATTGAATAAGCTCTACAATACATTGTATTTGTATTGCTTAAGTAGATATATTTATCAATAATATTTTCAACGAGTTATTATCATTGTTATTGAATGTATGTTATTGTGTGAAGATTAAATCTTAATATATTATGAGAAATTTTTGTATATGTTGATAGTCGTATTGAAGCCACATTAGCATTTCATAAGAAAATGTAGTGTTTGATAGAAGCTCACACTATGAAGAATGGAAACTAATGGTGAAAGGAGGAGAAATGAAGAGAAGATAACAACACTGATGAAGAAAAGCTAGAATTAGAAGAGTAGAGAGTGGATCAAAGACCAAAGTAAAATGAAGTGAAGGTGTATAGAGTGGAGAGCAGACAAAGATTGTTATAGTAGAAGTTAGAGCCATAAGCAATAAGTGTTGGAAGGACCTAGAGGGTTAGAGGAAGCTATAGAGCATTTGGAATAATGTATATCGAGGAGAGGAGACATATGCAAGATCACTTAGTAGAAAGGAGAGTATCTAGAAAATGCAATGAAGCGCTAGAAGAACAAATAAGCATTGGAGGCATGAGGAAGTAAGAAAACTATATACAAAGGATCAAATATGTTAGGTGAGCAATGGATCAGACATAAATGGAAAAAGGAGCAATGGTTGGTTGAGGTAAATGTAACAATGTTGACCCATAATGCACACAAGCAAAAGAGAAATCACAAGAATATTTAGTTTTTATTTCTATATATTAAGTTGGAGTAATAAGTGAAAGGAGAATGCAATTTATTGAAAATATGAAGTCTAGACAATGAACATCATTATTCATTGGTATAAGCTCTACATGTTAAGGTACAAGTTTTGACCTAATTTATTGATGAAAATTTGAATTTCTTAGGAAGAGTAAAATATAAAAGTAATTGGCTTAAAGCTTAAAGGTTTATTTGAAAAAAAGATTTTATAAAGGATTTTATAAGGAGAAGATTTAATACAACATTATTTGAAGGAAATTAATTATATTAAAGGAGAATTGTGAGGAGATTGGGTAGCTAGGAAAAACTAGCATGACGTGAGGAGAAGAATTACAAAGGTACTCAATATTTATCTTTTCTAAAAGTTAATTTGAATTTTTTTATAAAAGTGAGCAGGTTTGTGGAATTAAATTGAAGGAAAATATTGTATTAGAGAAGAATACTTAAATGAAAGAATAATTAATTAAAGAAATTGGGAGGAAGTCTATTTGAAAGAAATTAATTATATTGAAGATAGAGTTGAAGAAAGAATTTGTTTATTGAAGAGAATTGTTGATTAAAGAAGAAGAAATTATATTGAAATAAATTTGGGAGAAAAATGGATTTCTACTACAAAGGAAATTAATTATATTGAAGAAAGAAATAAATTATTAAAGTTGAAGATAGATTTGAAGAAAGTTGAAATAATTATTGAAAGTGATGATTTGTTAATTTTGAAGAAAAGTTTATTCAAAGGCTTATTTGATTTATTTTGAAGAGAAAAAAATATTAAAGGAATATATTTAAATCAAGGTAGGTGAAACAAGATACTAAAGAATTTTATTAGAGACAAAGCAAAATTAATCAAAGGTAAGGATAAATTTGAAGGCTATTTTATAAGATTGAAGATATTATCAAAATATTCACTTTTATTAACATTGCCCTATAACATACATTAAAATTTGATAGATAGTTGGCTAATACTACATAATAAAGGATCACTTTTTTTAACACTACCCTATATTTACAATGAAAAAATATGGATATTTTAGATTTTAAAGCTAGAAAATTACCATCAACTTATATGAGTATTTTCTTGTCTAATAAATGAAAGAAGAAGGATTTTTTAGAATCAATTTTGAATATAATAAAATATTGTTTAACATGTTAGAAAGTTATGTTCTTAACCATGGATAGAAGGGTACAACACATAAATATTACTTTGTATTTTATCCCTATATAATGTCACTTTCAATATTGATAGCATGTATAGCATCTAAATTTGATAAAATTCAAAAAAAATGGTTGGAAAGGATGTGAGAAAAAATTAAAGTTTTCTAATTTGTAAGAGACATAGAGTTTGCAAAGAAAAAAATATTAAAGGGAATGCTTACAAAATTGTTACCTGTGAGTTTGGAATTAGGAGCAAAACTTGGTTGGAGATTATTCAAAGATCAAGGAAAAAGTTGGGAAATAATAAAATTATTCACTAAATGATCTTTACTTGAAACTTGACAAAATGAAACTTTATATAGTTTACAATTAATCAATAAATATATTATATGGTTAGTCAATGAGAGGAATTATGCAAAGTTTTGATCTAATAATTGAATATGTATCCTCTAATTTCTTATCCAAAATATAAATAATTGCTTAGGTATATTTATCTTGTAAAGGTTCAGAGATAAAGAATTATATTAATTTCAACAACTTCAAATAATATATTTCTATTAGCAATCCTAATGGAATAATATAACCTTAAACAAGAGTAATGAGCTCCAAAGGATGCTTCAAGAGTTCTATTTACCTATTTTAATGTAAAAAATGAGATGGTTTGGAATCCATCAAAATATGGTAAAAATATTCATTCAAGTTGGGATAAAAGAGGGTTTTTTGTATTGAATAGAGATATAAGGATTTAGACCAGTCAAAATTTCCTTTTCATAAAGATTTCCCTTGGAATTTTTTTTTATTGCTTGAGCCCTTCCCTAAGGCTTGAGCATTCCTTTGGTTAGCATATCAAAGTAATATTTTTACAAGTGATAGTTTATAAAGGAGAGGATATAATGGACCTTTCAGGTATACCTTACGTGATAAGGATCTAAAAACATAATATCATATACTATTGCATTGTTTATTTGCTTATACCATTTGGGGACACTATTTCAAAAATATGATAACAAATTGGGTAGCTCTAATGACATTGAAATAGTTCATAAAATATTAAATTAAGTATTTAAAATCTAAAGAATTATGGATCTTGTGGAAGATTGGTCCTTCCATTATTCTTTGAAATTTAATGCTTAAATGAATAATAGAAATAAAAAAAAAAATTCAAAATCAAGCCCAAGTTTGGAATCATATTGTTTCCTCTCTTGCATAAATTTTACATAGATGGTGCTCTTCATGGGAAGTATCAAGTGCAAAAAAAATGAGGTTCTAACCTCTTGATTATAGTATTTGATGATACTTGTAATTTTCATTTATAATAATGTAATTAATACAAAATATTGCTTCAATTTATTGTAAAATGGAAATATCCAAAAGTTGGGTTTAGCAAAACTAATTTTGATGGAGCTTCCAAAAACAATCCAAGGAAAGATAACGAAGGTGGTTTTTTTTAATAATGTAAGAAAAATTCTCCTCACTTACTTAGAATCATATGGAACTTCAACTAAAAACTATGCAAAAGCTAGAGAACTTCTTCTAGGGATCAAAATTACCATTAAGAAAGGATGGAAATATATTTCAATTGAGGGAGATTCTAGGATGTTTAATAAGGGTATCAAGAAAAATGGATGTGGGGATTGGACAAAAAATAACATTATTTTTATGTCCATCAACCATTGTTATATAAATATTTTAGAAATGTGATCATATCTATAGATAAGGAAATTAGGTAGCAAGTAGCCAATCTTGTTGTTGATATTTGTCTTGAAAAAGATCAAATTTTAGAAGGAATCTAATCAAGTGAGATTTTATTTCTTAATGAAAATCATGTGAAGAAGTTGATTACTGAGGAAGATGGGGAATGTTATTGGTAGAAACACAAATCAATAATAACTTTAATAAAAAGATAATCTAGATATGGTTTAATTGACCTGAAAATAATGTAATAACAATGGTATTATGTTATGTTATTTTGATGGGAGTGTCCCCCAATAGAAACCACACATAGCTTATATAGAAAATTTTACATTATAACTTTTTAGCATACACAATCTAGTAAAATTATGATTATAAATTAAACTGCTTTCTTAAAAGAAATAAAAATAATTTTTTCTTTCACACAATATTTTGTATCATCATTTACCTATATTTTTTTATATTAGTTGAATTTGATTAATTAATAAGAAAATAATTTAAACTTGTGAACCATTAACATTATCCCTAAAACTTCACATTATGATTTGGTTTCAATAAAATAGAATTCAATACATCTAAATAATTATTATGCTTAGATGGCTATTGAGCATATCTAGTCTGAGAAACTTTATTCAATATAACCCTTAAAATACTATAGATAATTTGAAAACAAATTATGTAATAAATAATGTGTCATGAACTAATCAAGGAGAATGTGACAACTCAATCCTACAAATACTTGGATAGATGGGGTTAGTACAATTCATAACATTTTGGGTCAACATTAAAATATGGAACATAAATTAACTTTAAACATTATCATTTCCTTAGCAATAGTGTCCATCAATAAAAAATAATTGTAAGCATATCCACAAAAAAAATAGCATAAAAAAATTATTATTGATTCAATATTTGCAAGAGTATTTAACATAAGTATTTTCATACATAGCATGAAACATAATATTATACTAACTCATTAAAATACAATGTGTTATATAATGTATCATATATTTCTTAAATATTTCTTAGTAAATAGAACACATAGGATAAGTTGGTTATATATAAACCACCATCAACCTTTATTATAGTAGCAACATCAAGGCACTACTAAGATACAATAATACCATTTTATCGTTTTTCATGAACCAAAAATCCTAACCAAGAATATATTATCCAACATACTTTATGATAGAAAACATATAAATAGGGATATCATGGGATCATTTACACAACCGTGGATAACAATGCATTCCCCTAATAATTGCAAATATATAAAAATAAGAAATAAAATCCAACTCATAGGATGCCATTATATCCTAGCAATGGTAGATCCGTTTTCACTACTATTGGAATTCATAATACTTTCTAGAAATATTCCAAAATATGCATTCACCATGATCATATGCAAGAAAGATGCAAGAGTGAATTAAAGATAACCTCTCTCTCTCTCTCTCTCTCTCTCTCTCTCTCTCTCTCTCTCTCTCCCTCTCTCTCTCTCTCTCTCTCTCTCTAGGGGGAGAGAGAGAGAGAGAGAGAGAGGACTCTAGGAGAGAGAGAGAGAGAGGACTCTAGGAGAGAGAGAGAGAGGGAGGGGCCTATAATTGAGAAAGATCTCCATAATTCTTCATAATAACTTCATAATGAACAAGAGGTTTGAAAAGTCCTTCAAGAGATGTGTGTTGTGAACCCTAAAGAATACAAGCTTATACTAAGAGGGGGTAAAAAATATAAGATAAAATTTTACTTTTATTTCCCAAAAAATATTATCCAATATTATCAATGGAAATATCAATAGCAGTAATCAAAACAATGCACAAATCATCACACACAATAGAGACACCAATTTAATGTGGTTCACCCAATGTGGGCTACTCCACGAAGAAAATATTTCTACTAAATTTTCTCAATAAATATTCTTGGGAATCAATTCCCTATTATAATGTTTATGGACCTTTGTCCAAAGGATACACCAATCCCCTATGCTCTGATTTGTGGATATCTCTCCATAGGATAACTCTTCCCCATTTTCTCTGGTTCATGGAACTTGATCTAGGATACCTCTATCTCCTCAACTGGTTTGTGGATATCTCTCCATATATGAACTCTATCTTCCCGGTTGGTTCGTGGATCACTCTCCATAGGAGAATTTTTTTCCCTTGCTCTAGTTTATGGATCACACTCCATATAAGAACTCTTTCCCCTTGCTCTGGCTGATGATATTCTAGAAGATTTCTTCCCCCACTACTCTGGCTTGTGGATATCTCTCCACAGAAGACCTCTATCCTCACTGCCATGGCTAATGGATATCTATGCACTGGAGACTATTGTTCTCTGCTCTATCACCTCCAAAGCTTACTCTCAACTCTGTCTTAGATCTACACCAAACTCTATCCCAAGTGTAGTACAAATCTGATCTAAATTTATCTCAGGTCTAGCACAAATATGCTCATAAATTTGTACCAAAATATGTCCTCAATTCTGTCCTCAAGCCTTAACACAAAGCTTGATCCAATCATAAATCAACTCTACTTATATTTACCTCAAACCTTAACACAAAGCTTAAAAAAATCAATCAATCAACTCTGCTCTCAAGTCTTCACAAAGAATTACCTCAAATTTACCTTCAAGTCCTCTCAAGAACTTGCTCAATCTGCTCTCAAGTCTTCACCAAGACTTACCTCAAATTTGCCTTCAAGTCCTCTCAATAACTTGCTCAATATGCTCTCAAGTCTTCACCAAGACTTACCTCAAATATTCTTTCAAGTTATATCCAGAACTTTCTCAATATACTCTCAAGTCTTCACCAAGACTTGCCTCAAATATACTTTCAAGTTATCTCAAGAACTTGCTCAATCTGCTCTCAAGTATTCACTAAGACTTGCCTAAATCTGCCTACAAGTCTTCACCAAGACTTACCTCAAATCTACCTTCAAGTCCTCTCAAGAACTTGCTCAATCTGTTCTCAAGTGTTCACCAAGATTTACCTCAAATCTACGTTCAAGTCCTCATAAGGACTTGCTCAATCTGCTCTCAATACAAAATCAAAATAACTCACAAAATATGCTTAATCAATCTCAAATATTGCACACAGCGCTATCAAATTATTTGTCTAATATTCAATGTAATTCCTTTAACTTGAATTAGTTTAGACATATTCTATTCAGAATTTGTTTAACCACTAGAACATATACAAAATGATGTACTCTATCAAAAACTCAATATGTTCTACTCAATCATTAAGTCTATCACTTTCACAAATATGGTTCCTAATGTTTGAACATTCACTTTCAACATCACTCAAATCCAATACTCAAGAATTTCACTCAATCATTCAATAAATGAAACACAACTTGTTCACAAACCCTAAAAAAGTATTTTCAAACTTTTTCAAACAAAGAGCACAATATGGGTCTCAAACCCTAACTCAAATATTTATCAATCTCTATCTCAAATAAAATCATCCATCAACAAGGTGCACTTAAACTTGCTCATACATTTCCAACAATACTCATCAATCCTTTTTACTCCACTTTATATTTCATTACATTTTAAACAAAATATGATGTGCCCATACCTCTTTGCTTTGATGGATATATGTATTCAAAACCTATTTTACTCACAACCAAATCCTTTTTCCAATTCTAGGTTAGATAGCAACGGTCTATCTCAAAATCTCCACAAGAATATTTATCTCAACAAATATCTCACCATACAAGAAATACAATAAAATGTCAAGTCACAAATACACCTTATCACTCATTCATTTTCAAAATAATATTCAACATATATCAAAATAAAGTTCCTTGTTTACACATTATAATCTCCAATACTCTCAAAATAATATTCAACACACATCAAAATAAAGTTCCTTACTTACACCTTATAATCTCCAATACTTTATTTATTTTCTAAGCACCCAAAATAAAATATTTAATCAACCCTTATGACTCCCTATTTTTAATATCACGTGGCCTCAAACCAATTTCTGCATTCCAAAAAAAACTTTGGCAACTTTAAATCAAAATCACATACCTTAATTGTTGGCCCACGTTACAGAAATATTGTGCACATCTCAATGACTAGTGTCCAAAATTTAACCCATGAGCTATGCCACCACAGTGCCTTAGACCAAGGCTAGGTTGTCGCTTGGGCTACACGCTCACATGAACACCAAAGGACACTCAGTCCTATACAATATCTGCTGCTCACGAGGATCGCCAAAAACCAAAACTATCTCCTCCTTCAGCAAAAGCGAACAACGTGGGATTCGAAGCCACGACCTTCCCTTCACGAAAACCTTAGCCACAACTTTGACCATCGTCTATGCTAGCCGATGCTATGGGATATTTCTATCACATAAATCTAACTTAAACATAGGTTTACCTCCTTTTATTTAAACAATGCATGAACGTCTTCTCCCTTCGAAACTAGAGCGCACGAATTATTATCACTTGGGCATTCAAAAAATACGGATTTGTAAATGAAAAGTCATTTCCTTAAATACTCTTTCCTTTGCATTAAAACACGTTGGCCCTCCTTCGAATTCAATTTTAAATTTGAATTAAAACTTTGAACTTTGGCACCATTAATTATTTAAATTAAAATTTTAACCTTAGGTTAAAATATTTTAATTTAAATAAATTAAAACCTTTGCCAAAATTTATAACTTGCTCAATGGACTTTGTCGGGGATATATTTTTTTAATTATTCCTTGGACCTTGTTATTTTTCACCTCTTCCTTTTACCCAAATATTATAATATTATATATTATAATATTAGTATTTGTTTTTAAGCCCGCTTCTCTTTTCTTGGGTCTTCAACCTTTTTAGCCTCTTTAGGCATATAATGTTAAAATAAATATTATACTCTTTTCCTTTTAACAACTTCCTTTCCTTTTGGAGAAATCAACCTTTTGACCTTGATGAAAATACAACTAGACATCAAACCTCTTGACATTAATGACAACAAAACTTGCTCAAATTTCCAATAATATCCCTCTTTGTCATTGATGGCAACCCTTTTTTCTTTAAGCATTCCTTTTATATTTTTCAATTATGCTCCCCCTAAGAAACTACTCCCATTGAGAAACTACTCCCCCTGACTGAATGCTCTCTCCCTAAGTCAAATATCTCCCCCTTTGACATAAATGACAAAGGGACACCTTTGGAACTAAAGATAAGACTCTTAGCTCATCCCCCTCCCCACCTCCTCTCCTTGAGGTTATTAATTTTGGGGTGGGAGTATATTTACTCCCAACATACAATGGTATTTTTATTTGTCCACCTTCTTCCTCAAATGATCCTTCTGATTCTTTTGAGCATTCTTATTCTTGCTTATCCCTGGAAATTTTGTTCTACACCACTTAGCCATATGCCCAATATTATTGCACTTATAACACTTAATGTTGTGGTTCCTTGAAGATGCAAATATCTTGAAGTTCCTCTTGGTGAATCCATACCCATTCCTATTATGAACCTTGCAATTAATTGCTTTATGACCAAACTAATTACAAGAGTAACAATAAACTTGGAAGAGATGCCCATTTCTGAAATTTCTCTTGGTGAAATCATATTCCTTCTTTTCATGTGTCCTGCACTGCATAGCCTTGTGACCAAACTTGTGACATGAGAAGTAATGTCCTTTGAAGAAATATTTCCTTTGACCCATTGGTATCTTAGTCCTTTCTTCCCTGTGATGTTCCCTATTCCTTATTTGTGCATTGTTTCCTTCCTTGGTGAACCTTTTGTTTTTCAACTTATCCTCATAAGTCTCACTTTCTCCTTCACTCTCTTCTTTTGAAGCTTCTTCTTCTTTGGAGCTTGAGCTTGACTCCTCTCCTTGTTCTCTTTGTTCTTCTTCAAAACCAAGTCCAGTCCTCATGAATGGATATCTTTGTGTTTTGATAATATCATCCAAATATTTTGAGCTTTTCTTGAACTGATATATCTTGTTATTAAAATTTTCAAGTCCTTTCCTTAGAATGTTAGCTTCATGTTTTAGTATTTCACATTCTTGCTCTTTTATCTTTAACTGTTCAATCATGTCTTCTTCAACTCCTTTTTTCTTTTCAACTTTAACTCTCAAGTCATTGAGATATTGTATAAGCCTTGCTTTTGTTTTCTCATTGTATTGAACCTAATCCTTCAATTTTGAACTATGCTTCCTAACATTTTTCAAATTTTTAAGAGTAGCTTCTATATCAATTGTGTCTTCATTCTATGATTCTTCCTCTAGAAACTCAAGAGCATATTCATATTATTCTTCATTGCTATTAAACCCATTCTTTGTATAGTGATCTTCAAGATGTCCAAAGTTACCACAAATAAAATATTTGAGTATTCTTGGTTCCTTCTTCTTCCTTCCACTTTCTTGGATTTCAATTATCAGAGCATCTTCTTCTTCTATAGCCATGAAGAGAATTTATTCTTCTTCATTATCTGAGGATATTCCATCACTATCACTTGAACTTTTGTCTGTCTTATCTGCATAGAAACTTTTCTTATGCCTCTGGAAAAACTTATTTTCATGCTTGTTTTGTCCATACCTGTTTTTCTTTTGATACCTAGATTTTCCTGCTTCCCTATCTTTATGATCCCGTTCCTCTTCACCATTGCTACTTCCAGCTTCTGGATAGTTAGATACATAGTGACCAAATTTACCATAATTGAAACACTTAACTATTTTGGTACCTTTGTGCTTTCTTGAGTCCTTGTTTCTTTTGCCATACTTTGCTTCTTCATCACTGGATGACTCATCACTTGAATCTGACTTCTTATATTTTATTTTCTTTGCTACTTTGAAGGCTACATCTTTATTGGGGATAGGATACTTTCATATTCTCATCTCAAAAGCTGTGAGAGTTCCATGAAACTCATCCATAGTCAAAGTTTTAATATATCTTGTTTCTTCTATGACTGAAACCTTTTCACTATACCTCATAGGGAGTAACCTTAAAACATTTTGACAAACATATGACTCTTCAAATTTAAACCCAAGTCCTTGCATGGAGTTAACAACCTCATCCACATGAAGTAAGTATGTAGCAATGTATTCCTCATCCTTTATCTTCAAGTCTTCAAATGTTTTCTTGTGATTTTGTTTTGCCATCTTGACATTTTTGTCTCTCATATATTTTCTTCAACTTTTTCCAAATTTTCCAAATATATTTTGCTGATGTGCAATGCATAACTTTTACAAACCCTGCTTCATGTAAACCACTTAATATTGTATTCATTGCCTTTGCATTATATATATGTAGGAGCTTACCATATTTATCTATAAGAGGACTAGCTGGAGGTGTGTATTCCTCAACTGCCTACCATGTCTCATATCCTTGTGCCATCAAGTAAGCCTTCATTCTTATGTTCTATAAAGTATAATTATTCCCATCAAACAATGGTGCCTTATTTGCTGAAGATCCACTTTGAGATTCCATCTGTGTTCCTGTATACTTTTCCTTCAAGCTCTTAAACTCTTCTAAAGGAACCCACTCTGACACCAATTGCAAAATATACGCTTATACTAAGAGGGGGGGTGAAAAACATCATTTTTCTTAACAGAAAATATTCACAATTTGGGCAAAGATTAGAATTTTTGAAAATGCAAATTTGTGATTTTGGTGGACCCTCGACGTTGGCCCTTCGCCCAAAATTTTTGGATCAATTTTTTTTAGAAGTATCTATTCGTCGTGCATTGATAATAGTATTATGTATTATTTTTTAAATTTTCCGACACTCCCGCCTAAGTCATGAACCATTTTCGCAAAAAAAAATTAAAATTTTAAAATTATCCCGCCAAATTCATTAACTATACCACTATATAAGTAACAAGCTAGAGATAGTTTTCATTTATAACATTTGAAAAGTAAAACTCAAATGTGAAAAAGTGTACTCAAATTTAGTCTTTAGAGTAGTTCTATAACTGGATCAATGCGACATAATTCTCCACCCAAGCCGATGACAGGAACTTATATCTCCCAGAAAATCAGTTCCAATCGGGTCATCTGCCACACTGAATCTCCACCCGATCCGATTATCGGATTGACAAATCAACCCGGACTGACTATCGGACTGACAACTCCACCCGGATTGACTGCGGGCAAAAATTTCTTCCTGACCCGTTACCAGTTTCTACTTTTACTCGGTTCGCAAGAAGTTTAGATCGTTTTCCTAGATCGACCATCCACTAGACCTTTTTTCCACCCAGACTGACTATCGATCCTCTAGGTCTCTTTTCAGACGAACCTTTTCCTACAACAGGTACTCTGTTTCTCTTCAGACATTTGAATCTGTAATCCTAATTTTTTGTCATCTAATATCTGGTTTTTATTTTGCTATTTTTTTATCATTTATTGAAAATAAGTTAATTTTTTGTTCTCCATTTTTCCCTAGATTTTCTATGTTAAAACTCATTGATTCTTTATTTCCATTAAGAAACCCTTTTTTGTTACTAGATTTTTTTTTTTGAGTTTACATGGTGGAATCGGTAGCCGCCACAAATCCGGGCAGGCTGTCCAGCTTTTTATGGCCGCCACAGTATTCTGCGATGTCCGCCCTAGAAGCCGCCACACAGATATTCGCATAGTCTGCCCCTATAACCACCATGCCACAATCATTTTAAACCTTTTATGTCGCTGAAATCACTAGGAAAGGGACAAGCATTTAGTCCGACGAGGCCCGAGATTTGAACCTTGGACCTCCACCCCCTTATGGGGTTTGGATGAACCAATTGGTATACACCTCGGACCTCTTGTTACAAGATTTTTAAATAGACAAATACTTTGATTCTCTATGTACATTGTGATGCTTTACTTCTTGTCCATTTTGTACAAGAATTTTTTATTTTTCAACATTTGTATCTCTGATTAAATTTCGCATAAAAAAAAAGTCTTATAATTTTTTCAAATTTTATATTGATTGGTTTTTTGCACTTATTAGTTACACTACTATCTCCAAAAAATAGAGTATCTGAATACTCTAAAAATATCACTAAAAATATCACATTAAATTATGACTAGAAACAGGTATCTATTTTCCACCAACCATCTATACGTCCATTATAAATACAATATTGTGTTCAACATTTTATTACTTTTCTAAATTTAATTTTTGTTCTTTACAAGTAAAATGTCACCTACTAGCAATGCAAATAAGGGAGCCAAATATGAAAGGGGTATCTTGAATTATTTTAACCATATATTGAAATCGAGTGAGCCATCGACATCTGTGCAAATTCAAGGTACACATGATTTTTGACTACTTAATAGTTAGGTGTATTTATTACTTTAAATAATGCATTCTTCCTCAAATGGTTAGCGTACCTCTATCCATATTGCATGATGATATAAATTATATTTTTTTTTGTTAGTTTATTTTGTTAAATTAAAAAATAATTAAGAAAATTATTGTATGCTACTATGCTGAAAACCATGTGGACCCTGATATGCCTTCACTTAAAGATATTCACCCCCAAGATATGACTTCTATTGAGAATTATCTTAACAATAACATCCAAAAAACACTTGAAGATAATCCTCAAAATACCATAGTTGAAAATGAGAGCGATAAATAAAATACATTACCATCTTATTTTGAATCTACAAGCGAAAAAAATAAAAATCGGAAGACATCTTACTGGGCTATTGGAAGGGCATTTAAGAATGAATAGCTGAAAAATTTCCATGGATAAAGCCCATCCTAACTAATGACAACCAAATCGATGATAAAGTATGTAGATGCAAAATTTGTAGTTGGAAACTAGGCAAGGAGCATAAGTTGCAAAATAAGATAGATACAATAGAAAAAAATGTTGGCAAAGTTTATGTAAAAGTTAAAGGAAGTGATGGAGAAATTATTAGAACAATTAGGTAGAATGATGCATCAGAATGTATGCATGTCAAATATGCAATAGAATATGAAAATCACTTTAAGGAACCATAATCTCTTGTTGAGAAAGGTGCAACAATTGAAGCCCATTTTCAAAAAATAGAAAATATCACCTTAAGAGTAAAAGGATTACAATTTGTTGTTGTACTTAGTATTCTCAAGAAGGATAGACCCATGTCCGATTTTATTGATTATAAGCACCTGTTTCAATTGGCTAGTTTGCAAAACAATTTGAGTTGCCATTGGTCTAATCGAAGTGGTTGGGAAATGGAAAAATGTCTATCATTAGTAGATAATGAGGACCTAAGGGAGAAAGTAAAACATTACAGATTCATTTCACTATTTATTATGAGGTGATAGCTGTGGACAACACACCCTAGATTTATATGCATGTGTATAGTTTCCAAAATAATATCCGACGGCCTAGTTTGCTAGGATTACATAAGATGGTTGAAAATTCAAATGCAGAAAATATTTATAATGTTGTTGTAACTAGTTTAAAAGATATTGCGGGAATGAATGACATGGACATAGCCACAAAGTTAATATGCGTTGGAGCTAATGGAGCTGTTATTATGCAAGGGCATAGGAGTGGTCTCTGTGTTCAATTGTAAACCATAATTGCACCATATATGATACCCATTCATTGCATGGCTCATAGAACCAATCTTGCATATAAAATCATGAGCACTTTTGAAAATGTTGCGAGAGTAGAAGACCTCATTCATGAAATACATTTTTATTTTTCTTACAGTCCAAAAAGGTTTTCAAAGTTTCAAAAATTTGCACTAGGATTTACAGAAGGAAATAAAATGTTAAAATATGTAGATACAAGGTGGATTTCATTGTATCAACCTACACACAGAGTTTTTACAGAATATCAATTATTAACAGGGTTTATGTACACAAGTAGTCGGGGAGTTAATAAGGCAAAATATTTGTTGTTTCATTTGACTAACTTTGAAACCCAGTTGATATTATGTGGTATTCTTCCAATATTACAAGAAATGAATAGATTGATTACTTTTGCACAAGAGAGATCCATCTATATCATTGATTTCATAAGGATGAGAAAACAAATATGTCTTATTATTGAAAATTTATGTGTTCAAAGCAAATTTTAAATATCCCTTGTTTCATAGTTGGAATACATTGACAAACATGAACGATATAGGAAGCTATTTGAAGTTTTACACCAATGATCATCTTTGTATTAACAATCATGGAAATTTGATACTTCTTTATTGTTTTGAAAGGAAATCAAGTATAGGTATGAGCGGTATTGAACAACTTCCTGTAACACACAATAGATTTCATGTTGTATTACAGAAAATTAGAACAATTTTTTCCAATATAGCAAATTATTTGACATGAGAGATAAGATATTGGTTTCAGAGAGATGAGTTGCTTGAGGCGATAGGTGTGGTTAACCCCATGTTTTGGGCTTCTAATAGTGACTTCGATTCTGCAAATGAGTTGTTTTTTAAATATATGATGATACTTATTCAACATTTTAGTAGAATTGTGAAAATAAAAGGTGTTACAATCAATGGTATACTAAAAAAAATCTTTTGAAAGAAGAGTCAGCACATTTTGGAAGAACAATGGTTGGGCAAACAACATTTTGGAATGACATCAATGAGACTGGTTCCATTGCACGTTTGTGGCAAAAATTGTATCTAAGTACTATCCTACAAGATACTATAAGTGAATACTTCTATTTATATGAATTATGTCAAACAATGATTCTAGGATTAGTGGAAGACGAGAGGGTTTTCAGTGCACTATATTTTGTGAAATCAAAGCTTCGCAATAGGCTGAACAAAAATTTGGAAAATTGTTTGAGAATTTATTTATCATCTTATCAGTCGGAAACTTTTCCCTATGACAGGGTAATTGTATTATGGAATTCCCTTGAAGATAGGAGTGTGTTGAATATGACTGATATAGAAGATATTGATGCTCACAGTGATCAGAATGCAGAGACACAACTATCCAGTATGATTTATATTGATGTTGAACAAGCAAAAAATTGTTTGTTTAAGCTACCTAATTTATGATTTTTTTCACAAGTTGAATTCATTTGACAACAAATTTGACAAGTTGAACATTGTATGTTTCAACTACCTAATTTGGATTTTTACCGATTTTGTGATTTTTCCAGTATTTCACAATAAACTGGATTTGATTTGATATCAAAATTTACAATATTATATCATATTTTTTAGATTTCACAAAATTTTATTATGAAGAAATTTTCATGTTCTGTCCTTTGTTGTTTTTGAAATGGTTTTAATTGCCTGATATATTAGTATTTATTTGTTTCAATTACATGAATTGTAATTTTTTTACAAGTATTTACAACATTGATCAATATGGATTTGTTAGTTATCATATTAATTTTCAATATGAATTTTTGGTTATTTGTCATCACAAGAGTGTTTCATCTATATGAATTGTAACTATGATTTATTACACAACATTGTCTTTCAAATTATATGTTTTATGATTTTTAACATAGCATTGTCTTTCATAACCGATTATAAATGTATGAGTATTGTTGTTTTTGAATTGATTTGAATTGCATTCATATTCATATTGAGATTATAAACAGTTAAAATCATTTAAAAAACAAGAAGTGCATTCATATTGACACAAGAAGAGCATTCATATTGATTTTATATAAAGCAATAAGAGCATTCATATTGACACATGAAAAGCATTCATATTGATTTTATTTGAAACAAGGAGAGCATTCATATTGACACAAGCACAACATTCATATTTATCATTTTGGATAAGAATAGTATTCATACTGATTTTAACTGCATTCATATTGATTCTAAGTGCATTTATATTCATATTAAGGTTATAAAAAGTTAAAATCATTTCAAATACAAGAAGTGCATTCATATTGATACAAGAAAAACATTCATATTGATTTTATCTTAAACAAGGAGAGCATTCATATTGACACAAGCACAACATTCATATTTATCATTTTGGACAAGAATAACATTCATACTAATTTTAATTGCATTCATATTTTCATATTCATATTGAGGTTATAAACAGTTAAAATCATTTCAATCATATTCATATGCATATTGCCATAGATGAAAAACGCATCAAAAAATTATAAATAGGAAGAACAACAAAATTAAAATATATAGATTTAAAATATATAAAGATGTCTTTAAATTTTAACTGTGTTGAAAAACAACACAATCCCAACACTGAAATTTTTGAGACTATGTTTGAATTTCTAGTTGTTCTATCGATGTGTGTTCTGCAGTGGTTTCTCCTGGAGTTGCCTATTCTATTACTTTTTCTACTTCTTCTACACCAGGCGTTGTTAGTGCTCCAGATCTAACTAAAATTTTTTGTCCTTTCTTGAAATTTTCTAGCAGCCCAACATCTTCTTTGGCAGGATCTTGAAGCTCTTTCAAACTAGGATTTTTCTCCAGTCCTTCCCTTATCAACAATTATGGATCCACTTTCAGTTTTTCCTGTAAATATTTTTTTAAAATGTTATTATCTCTTAATTTTTGTTGGGTTGTTCTCTTCATTATAATGGACATTTCCAGAATTTTTTTTGCAGCCTTTATGTTGACTTGCATGCTCTAAACCTGTAATTTCAAATTTTCAAAGTTTGACTACAAAAAAAAAAACCATAAGTTAGTATAGTTATATGACATAATTTAAGCAACTTTAACAGTTTTAAGACATGAGTTAGTAGAGTTAGAAAAATAAAAAATACAACTAAATTATCACCTTAGCCACATCTCTTGCGGCTAAAGCAACATCAATAGTTTTATTGTTGAAATCCCATTGGTTATAGTATGCTTTGGCTTCAGCATTGATGTTATCAATTTTATTCAACATAATATTTAAAACTTCATCATCGGATGAAGTCCTGCACATCACTAATCCTGATGTTGCCTGCTATAGTAGACCAATAAGCTTCTATGGTTCATTCTCATATCAAGAAAAAAGATTCTCCTTTTTATTAAAGTTTTTGTAATGGGTATTTATTTGCTTGGTGAGTACTTTAGCTTGAACTTCCCATTTTTTCATATATTGTAAATCTTTAAGCACCTTCTCTTGGAGGGTTGCTTAAATACCATCACACATAGAATATTGAGTATCAAATTTAAATTTGTCATCCTCGGATTGAGGATGACAATGGGCTTCCATCGTAGGAGCAGATACTATTTGCTTAGTTGTTGGGGGTGTTGTTTCTTCTACCCCTACATGTGCATCTTCAAGCACCTGTCGCCTGAAAGCCCTCAATGTTTCCTTGCAAAAAAAATTATCATCAAGATGAATATTATCTAAACCATAATTTGTAGTGGACACATCCGGTACTTAACTTATGTTAAAATAAAAAGTGGGGAAAATACCCCGTGATCTTGGCTGCAATAGTATATTTCCCCTTCCATGGGCCATATTTATTTTCCCTCTCATTTGCTGCACCTATGGTTGTTGTCATATTAGTGGTTTTTGTCATGCTAGTGGTGGCCTCATCTGTTGTCTTTCCTGGTTTCTCATGATTTGATCTTGATAGCCACCTGACCAGTGACATTCAAATAAGAAAATTTGAAAAAACTTTAATTTCAAGTAAATAGAATGATTTACCTGACGACGATTGGATATCTTGTACAACGTTGTGAATGGGGATTGTGTGCATTGCTGAAAACATGAAAATTAAAAAAACCTTAATTTTATGTAACACACTAAGAAGTATAATGATAAAATATTGAAATTGAAACTTATGTGTAGGACGATTGATCTGACTAGATTCAATTTTAGGGCGATGAGGGGTAACTGTGACCTGTCATTTATGTTTTTCTAGCCTCAACAATGGTGATGATTATGATTCATTTTCTTCAAAATAACCACAAGCCTCATGCATGTGACCCCTTACACTAACATCCTGTTTTTTAATTTTTATCACAACCTTTCTCTGCAATCAGGTGTAAAAAATTAAAACTGAAAAAAAAGCTAAAATATATTAAAAAAATGAATTAAATATGGACTTACCCTCAAATCATCTGAACTCATACCCAAATTTGGTAATATGGGGTGCAGAACTGTTGGTATTTCAGTATTTGTTAAATCATAAAATTTTTCATAAAAAAGAGCTAAAATAAAGTTCACGGTTGAAACCATTTTGACTTCCTCTGTCTTGACATCATGCAACTCTATTTTGATGTATTCTAAAATGTACGAGCACCAGTCAAACTGTGTGCCTTGAATAGTGTGAACGATATAGGTCAATGCCCATAATGGAAGTTCTGTTCTTCCAAACAAAAATAGTCTTGCTTGGAAGAACTCAATAATGGCTTTCAAATCTTTATTTTCAATGAAGGATTTTGTTAAGCCTCTCTTGGAATTAGCAACGAAAGCTGCATAAAAAAATTAGATGAAAAATAAAATATGTAAAATTCAGAACAATAACAAAAATAATTGACGGGAATATTACCTTCAACAACTTTCTAGGGAAGGTCGTACTCATCCTCCAAGTATTGTTTGTCATGCTTACCCATTGATTACTTCAAAGACATGATAGGGAAACTCTTGTGTGGAAGTTCTATTAACCTCTGTATGTCAAAAGGTGTGATGGTGAATGACACTTATTTATTCCAAAATAGAACTTTCACTGTTGCACGGTCATGGTCATAACCATCAATGATACTCTACAAAAGGTGCTTGTCCATATTGAACTACGATATTGTAAGCAAGTGCTGCAAACCTGATGTAGATAGCCATGTATTGTCATAACCAGGGGTGGTTGACAAATCTATCATTGCAATGCAAGTAGGGTTTTTGAAAACCAAATTTTCTATTGCAGTGTGTGTAGTAGTAGAGGTGGCCATTGTTGATTAAGTAAAATGAAAAACTAGATTGCAAAGAGTGTGGGATGACGGTGTATCGGGAAGTGGAAGAGCAATCATATAAATGCAATAAAAAAAATGACTTTCCAATGTCTATTTATAGATAAAAATTATAGGATTTGGATACATGGCAGAAAGTTATTCGACATGCACTGTTATTAAAGGATTGCCTGGCATGTGGTAGAGTAAACATTGGTCCAGTGACAGATCTTGCTTTCCACCCGATAAAGCCTCGTAAATTATTTCCACTCGGTACGTTAGTCGAACGATGGTTACCATCCGATATGTCTCCTAAAAATGGTTTACACCTGAATCCTTGTTTGGTCTATGATTTACACCCGATCCATTATTCGAACATAAATTCCACCTGGTCTATCATTCGGATGATGATTACCACCCAGTATGCCTACCACCTTATGGCTTCCATCCAAGTCATTGGATGGTCTATGAATTCCACCCGATTCACCAACCAAACATAGTTTTCATTCGGACAATCATAGTTTTACACCCGAACCGTTAGTTGATCATAGTTTTCACCTAGACCATTAATCGCATATAAATTTCACCCAGTCTATTACCCGGTCCTCGATTTCTACCCTGGCCATTACCCAGTCCTCGATTTCCACCCTGGTCATTACCCGGTCCTCGATTTCCACCTTGGCCATTACTCGGTCCTCGATTATCACCATTTTTTTTTCAATTTTTTTTCAAAAATTAAGATAATTTGCCATGTCCTCCTACAAGAGGTTGACCTAGATTCACTAGGGACTCGTAAAAAAATCACAATTTTTTTACAAGGACATTTCGGGTCCGACCCCTTATGCATAACCTTGGTAAACTATATAAGACCAACTTTTACTTTTCTTTCCCAAAAATATTATCCAATATTATCAATGGCAATATCAATAGTAGTAATCAAAGCAATGCACAAATCATCACATACAATAGAGACACCAATTTAATGTGGTTCACCCAATGTGGGCTACTCCATAGAGAAAATCTTTCTACTAAATTTTCTCAATAAATCTTCTTGGGAATCAATTCCCTATTATAATATTTATGGACCTCTATCCAAAGGAGACACCAATCCCCTATGCTCTGATTTGTGGATCTCTCTCCATAGGATAACTCTTTCCCATTTTCTCTAGTTCATGGAACTTGATCCAGGAGACCTTTATCTCCTCAACTAGTTTGTGGATCTCTCTCCATAGAATAAATCTATCTTCCTAGTTGGTTAACGAATCATACTCCATAGGAGAACTCTTTCCCATTGCTCTGGATTGTAGATCACACTCCATAGGAGAAATCTTTCCCCTTGCTTTGTTTGATGATCTTCTAGAATATTTCTTCCCCCACTGCTCTTGCTTGTGGATCTCTCTCCATAGAATACATTTATCCTCATTGCCTTGGCTAATGGATCTCTAACCACTAGAGACTCCTATCATCTACTCTATAACCTCCAAATATTGCTCTCAAATATATCTTATATTTACACCAAACTCTATCCCAAGTGTAGTACAAATATACTCTAACTCTGTATAAGTTCTAGCACAAATCTGCTCATAAATTTGTACCAAAATCTATCCTTAAATCTATACTCAAGCCTTAACACAAATATTGATCCAATCACAAATCAACTCTACTTAGATTTACCCCAAGCCTTAAAAAAAATCTTGAACAAATTAATCAATCAACTCTGCTCTCAAGTCTTCACAAAGAATTGTCTCAAATCTACCTTCAAGTCCTCTCAATAACTTGCTCAATATGCTCTCAAGTCTTCACCAAGACTTACCTCAAATCTACCTTCAAGTCCTCTAAATAACTTTCTCAATATGCTCTCAAGTCTTAAACAAGACTTACCTCAAATTTGCTTTCAAGTTCTCTCAAAAACTTTCTCAATCTGCTTTTAATTCTTCACCAAGACTTACCTCAAATATACTTTCAAGTTCTCTAAATAACTTGCTCAATCTGCTCTCAAGTCTTCACTAAGACTTGCCCAAATCTTCTTACAAGTCTTCACCAATATTTTCCTCAAATCTACCTTCAAGTCTTCTCAAGAACTTACTCAATTTGTTCTCAAGTCTTCACCAAGACTTACCTCAAATCTGCCTTCAAGTCCTCTTAAGGACTTTCTCAATCTACTCTCGATACAAACTCAAAACAACTCACAAAAAATGCTTAATCAATCCCAAATATTGCACACAATGCTATCAAATGCTTTGTCTAATCTTCAAGGTAATTCCTTTAACTTGAAGCAGTTTAAACATATTCTATTCAGAATTCATTTAACCTCTGGAACATATAGAGAATGATGTACTCTATCAAAAACTCAATATGTTCTACTCATTCATTAAGTCTGTTGCTTTCACAAATCTGGTTTCTAATGTTTGCACATTCACTTTCAACATCACTCAAATCCAATACTTAAGAATTTCACTCAATCATTCAATCAATGAAACACAACTTGCTCACTAACCCTAAACAAGTATTTTCAAATTTCTTCAAACAAAGAGCACAATGTGGATCTCAAACCCTAACTCAAATATTTCTCAATCTCTATCTCAAATTAAATTATCCATCAACAAGATGCACGTACACTTGCTCATACATTTCCAAAAATACTCATCAATCCTTTTTACTCCAACTTATATTTCACAACATTCATTCCAACATTTCAAACAAAATATGATGTGCCCAAATCTCTTTGCTTTGATGGAGATATGTCTTCAAAACCTGTTTTACTCACAACCAAATCCTTTTGTGAATTCTAGGGTAGATAGCAATAGTCTATCTCAAAATATCCACAAGAATATTTATCTCAACAAATATCTCATCATACAAGAAATACAATAAAATGTCAAGTCACAAATACACCTTATCACTCCTTCACTTTCAAATAATTTTCAACATATATCAAAATAAAGTTCCTTGTTTACACCTTATAAACTCCAATACTCAAAATAATATTCAACATACATCAAAATAAAGTTCCTTGCTTACACCTTATAATATCCAATAATTTATTTATTTTCTAAGCACCCAAAATAAAATATTTAATCAAAAACCCTTATGAATCCCTAAACAATTTCACACATGCCCTTTTTAATATCACGTGGCCTCAAACCAATTTTTGCATTCCAAAAACTTTGGCAACTTTAAATCAAAATCACATACCTTAATTGTTGGTCCACGTTACAAAAATATTGTGCACATCTCAATGACCAGTGCCAAAACTCAAACTCGTAACCTATGCTCCCACTGTGCCTTATCCCAAGGCTAGGTTGTCACTTGGGCTACACGCCCACACTAACACCAAAGGATACTCAGTCCTGTACAATATATGCTGCTCACAAGGATCACCAAAAACCAAAACTCTTTCCTCCTTCAAAAAAAGTGAACAGCGTGGGATTCAAAGCCACGACCTTCCTTTCATGAACACCTTAGCCACACCTTCGACAATCGTTTGTGCTAGCCGGTGCTATGGGATATTTCTATCATGCCAATCAAACTTAAACACAACTCTACCTCCTTTTATTTAAACAACTCACGAATGTCTTCTCCCTTCGAAACTAGAGCGCACAAATTATTATCACTTGGGCATTCGAAAAACTTTAGCTTTGGAAATGAAAAATCATTTCCTTAAATACTCTTTCCTTTGCATTAAAACATGTTGGCCCTCCTTCGAATTCAATTTTAAATTCGAATTGAAACTTTGAACTTTGGTGCCATTAATTATTTAAATTAAAATTTTAACCTTAGGTTAAAATATTTTAATTTAAATAAATTAAAACCTTTGCCAACCTTTATAACTTGCTCAATGGACTTTGTCGGGGATATCTTTTTTTAATGATTCCTTGGACCTTGTTATTTTTCACCTCTTCCTTTTGCCCAAATATTATAATATTATTGTTTATTTTTAAGCCTGCTTCTCTTTTCTTGGGTTTTCAACCTTTTTAGCCTCTTTAGGCATATAATATTAAAATAAATATTATACCCTTTTCCTTTTAACAACTTCATTGCCTTTTGTAGAAATCAACATTTTGACCTTAATGACAACAAAACTGGACATCAAACCTCTTGAAATCAATGACAACAAAACTTGTTCAAATTTCCAACAAACCCTTGATAGTCATAGCATTCACATAAAGAACCAATCCAACGATATGAAAAGTGGAATAATATTGGAATTCATGGATTGTGCATACTCTTAATCACCAATTACCTTTCTTCTTATTGTATCTAGCTTAGAATTTACATATTGGAAGCAATATATATAGTCTACAATATAAATATTAGAGAGATCTATCTATTTTCTATTAACTTCACTAACACTTACTTTTCATATAGATCCTTTAAAGTTATCCATTCTTAAATAAGGCCAGTGGTCTCTCTTATGTGGAAAAGTACATCTCATTCTACTGGCATAAAGAAAAGACCAAGTTCTTTCTCCTTTTTCTTGGTAAGTTCATGATCATTTTTTTTTTTAAAAAAATTGAAAAACTTGTATTAATACAAAAGGCAATTACACAAGGGAGAAAACTCATCCCAACCAACAGCAGAGAACTAGACAACAAGCGGAGAGCACAAAGGCAACGCTAACCCCCACAGAGCACAGAAGACAACAAGGCGCGAAATCGCGACATGTCGCGAAATCGCGGCAATCAACCCCGTCGCGGCCGCAACAGCGCCAACAGTCACGAAAACGCGACATGTCGCGATATCGCGACATGTCGCGATATCGCGACAGACAAAGCCCTCCGCGTCCGATCGCCAAAAAAGTCACGAAATCGCGACAGCAACTCCCTCCGACGGTCTATCATCACAGGCGTCGCGAAATCGCGACAAGAACTCCAGGAAGCATCAAATCTCCATAAGGGTCGCGAAATCGCGACGGAATTTCTCCGAAGCGCCCAGCCAGCAAAAGTGTCGCGATATCGCGACATATTCTCATCTTGACTCCCAATCCGCAAAAGTGTCGCGATATCGCGACAATTTTTACCAAAGCCATGAATGTGCCAAAAGTGTCGCGAAATCGCGACGAATTTTCCTTTCAGTTCCCAATCTTCAAAACTGTCGCGATATCGCGACAAGTTATCCTCATTGCAACTTGTCTTCAAAATTGTCGCGATATCACGACAATTAATCCAGATGACGCCGATGTGCCCCAACTGTCGCGATATCGCGACGATTTTACCATGCGACTTCCAATCGACAAAAATGTCGCGATATCGCGACGAAATGTGCCCTTTGCTCAAGTTTACCAAAAATGTCACGATATCGCGACGATAATCCTCCTTATCATCCCTGCGCCAAAAACGTCGCGATTTCGCGACATGTCGCGATTTCGCGACATGTTCCTTTCTAAGGCTGAGAAGGCAAAACCTGTCGCGATATCGCGACAACTTCCAACAAGAGGCCACGACGCCGCTACATGTCATGAAATCATGACAAAAACCTTCCTTAGCAGCAAAAACTTTGCACATTATCATAGGTAGCATTCAAGGCCTTGCCGAATCCCAGCATCCTCCACAGGCATATCACTATGCATCTGCACTCCAACTTCCTTCTCAGCACCTATCTTAGCAAGGAAATCGGCCGCCTTGTTGAAATCCCTACTCACATAGATGGGAACCACATCATCTAATTCTTTCCAGAGATCCTTTATCTGAGAGACAAGACTCCGCAACCTCCAGGCTTGCAAATCAAAGTTCCTCATGCAATCGAGAGCGCCCACCAGAATTTGGGAGTCGGACTCAAGAATTATCTTTCTATGGCCCTGCTTGATAGCCCAGATAGAAGCAAATTTAACAGCCAAGGCCTCCGCTTCATTGTTTGTGGCATGACCCAGACCGTGCAGTTCCCAGTAAAGCACGGACCCACCATGATCATGGCACACAACTCCAGTACCAGCACTACCCGGATTTCCTTTTGCAGCTCCATCAGTATTGATTTTGATCCAGCCTGCTGGGGGAGGGTGCCATCTATCATGAGCCTGTCTTTCAAGAGCAACAACTCCATCAACCAGTGGCACAAAAGCAGTTGATGTTCCTCCTCAACGTAGATGGCAACTGTTTCCACCACTTTGCTCCATATAACCTGCCATATTCCATCAAGTGAAGAGAATGTTTCACGGAAAATGCGGGCATTTCTCTCCAGCCACACCTGCCACCAAATAAAAAGAAAGCCCAGCTCCCAACCAATTCGGAGAGCTTTGGATTTAAATCTGCCTCTCTTCCATCGGTTCCAAATATTGGTCCGAGTCACCTCACTGTTGGCTTGAATTTTGAAGTGGGAAAACCAGCGCATCCAAATCTGTCGTGTGAAGGGGCATTCAAACATCAAATGATCAGCAGTTTCCTCATGCTTGCGGCATAAAACACACTGAGAAGGACCGATGATGCCTCTGTGTCTAAGATTGTCAAAGGTGAGAATTCCATTGTGCATAAGTTGCCAGGCAAAAAAATTCACCTTCGGCCAACCCTTGGGGTGCCATATCTTCTTCCAAACATGGACCGGGAAAGAGTGTGGGAGGGGCTCTGGAAGAATCTGGTTAAATCCCGCCTTCACAGTGTAAACCCCAAGGTTCCCAAAGCCCCAGGCAAGTTCATCCTCTTCATCCCGCCCAGTAAGAAACCTAGCTTTCAAAATTTTTTCTAAGATTGGTGCCAGCTCCGGTGGGATTGGAATTGGCCACTCTTCCAACCTCTTGAACTTTTTGAACTTGTACTCCCCAATGTGGCTGGTATTGAAATAACTCTCAATATGAATCCAGCCCTTGTCTTCTATGGCTGATTTAATGGGTTGCAATTCTGGAAACACAACAATGATGGGAGGGTGCTGATCCCAGGAGTCAGTCCAGAAACGGGCCTTCTCCCCTCTCCCCACTTTCCAAAACAATTGATCTTTGATAACTTGAGCTCCCAGCTTGAGAGTATGCCATACTAAGGATCCATTACCCTCCAAAGGGAAACGTCCAAGATCATTGGGGTGAGCATGGCCTAGGTATTTGCTAGAAAGAATTCTGCTAAAGAGGGATGTTGGCTGGGAAATCCACCTCCAGTACAATTTACCAGCCAAAGCTTGATTATTAAGCTTGGAGCTTCTCAGTCCTAGCCCTCCTTTATCCTTGGGCTGGGTGACCTTATCCCATCCAACCAAGGCCCATTTCTTCTTCCCTTTTGCACCCTCCCATAAAAAGCTTATGGCCATTTTGTCAAGCTCTTTCCATATAGAATGTGGGGCAGCCGGGATGGAGAATTTATATATTGGCATTGCCTGAATAACTGATTGTAAGTAAGTTAGTCGGCCTCCATAGCTTAACCATTTATGAGACCAATGATTCATTTTCTCTTTGATGCCATCCAAAAGATCCTTCCAGATATCAATTTTTAGTTTTTTGAAATGCAGTGGAACCCCCAAGTAAACAACAGGTAGAGAAGTCCTAGTAAATCCCAGGATCTCAGTAACTCTTTCCTGTAACCTTCGGTCAAGATTGAAGAAGACCACTTTGGATTTTTTATCATTAATGACTTGATTTGAGGCCCGAAGGTAGATGTTTAAAGTATCTCTAATTCCTCTTGCTTCCCTGAGGCTGGCCACTCCAACCAATCCTGTGTCATCCACAAACTGTAAGTGGGTCAAAACTTCTGTCCCCACTTTAATACCTGTTATCACACCTAGCTGTCGTCTTCTCAGGAA
Organism: Wollemia nobilis; assembly: GCA_028583015.1. Taxonomy (NCBI): domain Eukaryota; kingdom Viridiplantae; phylum Streptophyta; class Pinopsida; order Araucariales; family Araucariaceae; genus Wollemia; species Wollemia nobilis. Next base: position 1,059,712 of record JAQPPZ010008116.1, read on the forward strand.
GAGTCTGCCTAATCCTTCTGCTAAGATGAGAAAGAGGTAAGGAGAGCAAGGGTCCCCTTGACGAAGACCCCGAGAGGCTCCAAAAGGAGTCGAGGGGAGCCCATTGATTAGAACAGAGAAAGAAGGTGTGGAGATACGGCTCATGCCCCAATCAATCCAGTCCTGAGAGAAGCCAAAGGCTGCCATCATCTTTGCCAGGAAGCCCCACTCCACCCGGTCATAAGCCTTAGACATATCCAACTTTATGAACATTCCTTTGTTGCCTGAAGTTTGCATTGTATGGATTGCCTCCTGAGCAAGGACCACTTCATCCAAGATCTGTCTTCCTTCAACAAAACCCCCTTGCTCAGAGGAAATTATTTTATGGAGAAAAGGTTTTAGCCGTTCAGCCATAATCTTCGTGACTATTTTATAAATAACATTGCATAAGGCAATCGGTCTGAAATCGAGAGAGATGAACCCCCCTCCCCTTTTGGAATTAAAGTGATGAAGGTGTGATTGAGAGCCTTAAGCATTCTTTTATTAGTTCCGGACTCCTCTGCGACGACCAAAACATCTTTCTCCGAGTATCCCAGAAGGCCTGAAAGAATTCTATAGGAAAGCCATCTGGACCTGGCGATTTTCCCGTGCTCATCCCAAAGACCACTTTCTTTAGTTCATCACTGTCAATGGGTCTAAGGAGAGTCTGATTCTCTTCGTGAGAGATAATAGAAGGTATGACATTAATAACTTCATTTTGGGCTTCCACATCTTGTTCCCTACTTTCCTTAAAAAGGTTTGAGAAATAATCCATTGAGTGGAAATGCATTCCAGGGAGAGTATCAAAGGAGTGTCCATTCTCATCGTGAAGGACTTCCATGTTATGCATTTGTCTCCTTGCACAGGCTGAGCGGTGGAAAAATTTTGTATTTCTATCACCTTCTAGTAACCAAGTGATTCTTGCTCTCTGTTTCCAATAAATTTCCTCTTGATTATCAATGTCCTCAACCGCTTTGCGCGAGCATCATCCTCAGCTTTAAGGTGCTCAGTAATGGTACCTTCCCTGAAGTGTTTTTGCACCTCCTCCCATCTAGCCATCAAGGGGGCCCTTTGGAGCTGGAAGTCCGACTTATTGTTTTGTCTCCACTGTTTCAATTTACACTTGACAAAATGGAGCTGTTTATGGAATTTGAACATTGCAGTCCCCAAGGGTAGGCGGCCTTCTTCCCACCACTGTGGAATTTTCCTTCGGAGATCCTCCTTTTGCAACCAAAAATTTTCAAATTTGAATGGCTTATGGTGTTGACCTGTCATCGGCCCTCCCTCCAACAAAAGGGGATAGTGGTCTGAGACTGGACCTTCCAAAATCTGGAACTTAAGATTCCATTTAATAAATGCCTCTTCAGAAACCAAAAACCGGTCTAACTTAACCTTCCTGCTGTGTGGCTCTCTCCTCTTGTTTGTCCAAGTAAAGTAGGTTCCAGGGCCTTTGATATCAACCAGATTAAAGGCCTGGATTTGGGCAATCAAGAACCGGTCCCCAGGATCCAAAACTGGGGCACCACCTTCCTGATCCCTAACAGACAATTTGGCATTAAAATCCCCAGCTATGATCCAGTCAAAAACTTCCCGGGATGACCTCATGTTGTGTACAGCTTGCCATTGGAGCCGCTGGCCATCAAAGCATTGAGCCCCATAGAAGTTTGTAATAAGAACATGTTCAGTTGTGGCATTGTTTCTAAACAGAGAAGTGAGAACACCCCTCCAAGCTATGTGTTCTAAAGCTGTCCATACTTGAGGGTTCTAGAGAGTAACAATCCCCCAGAGGCACCACTGAGCGACCACATCCATATAATCGGCACCCCGCCATATTACTGTTAGCGAGTCTTGCACATAAGATCTACAGACATTTTTGTCTCCTGGATGAGCAAAAAGTCTGTTTTACATTTTCCTAAAAGTCCTTGAACAGCAGATTGATGGGTTCTTCTGTTTAAACCCCTAACATTCCAGGATTGAATAATCATTGAGGACCTTGTGAGCAATAAGACTCAATTGGCCTCATCGATCCTCCATTGATCAGCTTGTCTCCTTGTACTGCTAGTAGATCCTTATTGGATTTTCTGCCTGCTCCTTGGGAATTACTGTTTTTAGACCTCTTCTCCACCTGGGTAATCCCTAGAACCGGCCTTTCCCTGTTCTTTTCAGAGCTTCCCATATTGACGTCCTTAATAACCGGCTGTGTTGGGGAGTGGATTACCAGTGTCCCTGAGTTCTCTGGCTGCCTTGTCCCAGAGGGTTCCATTACCTGTTCTAAGACCGGAGTAGAAGAAGGGGAAGCCTGAGAGTGAATGTTAATATCCTCAACATTCCCATCCACTCCTTCCATAACTTGGTCCTCTTGATCTACTAGGGATTTAAAGATTTCATACCGATTGGTTGGTTTAAGTTGTGCCTGCTCCTTGGAATTTTTCTTTTTATTTCTCCTTCGCTTCGGTTGTTCAAAACCATCTTTCTGGAGATCGAAATCCTAAGGAATACTAGATGGATCTTGGACAAGGGTAAACTTGCCCTCTCTGGGGCGATTTGGATTTCCAAGCGGTGCCTCCACTTTTGTGCTCAGAATATTTGGGCAGAACCTCGCCAGATGGCCGTGCTTATGGCAGACTCTGCATCTAAAAGGTAGTGCCTCATAATCTAACTGTTGTATCCAGGAGAGCCCTGTCAACTCAAGTTCCACCTCGGCTGGTAGAGGCTGGCTAATGTCCATTTCAACACAGATCCTAGCAAAGACAGCTGTGTTTCCCTCTATAGTGTCTCTGGAGACTCCTATAAATCTGCCTAATGAATTACCAATCATTTCTAAAACCTGCTCACCCCAAAACTCCATCGGGAGAGCATACAGTCGGATCCAGACCGGGACTACCGTGGGTTCGATACGAGGGTCAAAACCCACTCTCCAAGGTTGAACAAATAACCCAGTCGGGCCATGGTTCCTCTTCTATGATTCAAATGCTCTATTTCTATCCGCTAAAGAAGAGAAACTAATAATGAAATATCCATTACTAATAGGCCATAAGGAGTACTCACCTAGTGGCTCCCAATTTTGTCTAACCCAGGTGTGCAGAAAGTTCAGAGTGGGACGGATACCCATGAATTTGCAAATCAGGTCGTGATGAGCACGATAGGAGATTGTGTCTTCGACCAGTTTCGGTTCTATAATAATCTTTGGTCTGGAAGTTGATTGCGGAAGGCAACCGTTAACTCGGTGTGTGGAAGCACCCTTGCCAGCGTTCTTGAGTAACGTCTGAAAAGCAGTCCTCTGCGCTTCACCAGTGGAGGGCGAGGGGTTTTCTTTCAGCATCTCAGCGTATGAACTCTTTTTTCCAGCAGAAGAGACTGGAGGAGACCCCATCGGGCCCTCCTGGAACAGCTTACAAGTCTTCAGAGTAGTGCAAAAACAAACAAACAAAGGCTCTGGGAAGATCTGTCGGGCCAGAGGCCCACGAGCAGCGCCCGACGCCGGTTCAGAAGTTTTCCCGCCAAATCGCCAGAGCGCGAAAAACTCATCCTCCAAGAAGCGTTCATGATCATTAAGAACTTCTATTCCATCATAAAAAATTAACCAAATATTCTTACTTTTAAGCAATCATGTCATTTGTACTAACCAATTGTTGTAATTTTATCCATAGAGGTAAGCAAAATATGCCAAAGGATCTATATTACAAAAGAGTCCATACAAAACTGTAACATGTCCTTAAACTAATGTCTCCACTATGTAGAGCTCAAAAAATTGTGTGATCTAAAAAAAAGGGTCTAAATGATTCTATCATAAAATATTATGACCTCTAAAATTTTGGATGAATTGACACTTAAAATTGGGAAAATAATTAAAACCTTAGAAGATATTTTGTCGAATATGAGACTACCACTTGGGGAAAAAATGGGACGTCTTTTACCATTTTCTAAAACTTGCTCTTCTAATTGGTGAATTCGAATTTGATAATTGAGATGATTTTATTAGTGATATCACTTCACATGTATATATTTAAAATATGCATACTTGATAGGCTTCAAACCGATGGCCTCCCCATAGGAGATATGATTAAATATTGCACCACTACATATTTTGGAAATGAGCATGACAATCATCTAGAAGAACATGTTAAATGCAACATATAAAAAACATTTTGGTATTGAGGTTTGACCTTAGGACCTATTTGCCACAAGCAATAATACCAACTAGTGCACAAAGATAGATTGATAATAGGGTTATGCATAAGGGTAGGATCGAAAATGTATATAGAAAAATGAGGTGAATAAGTTTCAAAACCAAGGAAAATATGGTTCAAATTCATGTAGAGAACATCACGAATTACCTTTTGTTTTTCCACAAGAAAAAAAAAGTTGGTGAATTCACCATTTTTTTTGACAAATGTACCATAAGATATAAATAATCACTAAACATACTCTAATTCCCATGCATGATTTCTATGGACTCATGCAACTATGAACTCACCTGGGTTGTCCCTTGAATGAAGTATATAAACTCACTTGGGTCATCCCTCGATGAGGGATGATCCAAGTGAGTCTGTAGACTTCATTCGAGGGATGACCCAGGTGAGTCTGTAGACTTCACTCGAGGGATGACCCGTATGAGTTTATAGACATCATGCATGGTGTCATCAATGTGTTTGTCATCCCTTGAATGAAGTCTATGAACTCACTTGGGTCATCCCTCATAGACATCATGTGTGGCGTTATCAGTGTGTTCCTCATCCCTCAAATTAAGTCTATGGACTTACTTGGGTCATCCCTCATTGAGGGATGACCTGGGTAAGTTCATCAACAACATACAAGGGAGGAATAACATCATATGAGAGATGACCAGGTGGGTCCATAGACATCATACGAGAGATGACCAAGAAATGAGAGTAGGCACCATTCAAGGGATGATAGCTTGGTTGCATGCCATGTGTCATTCACATTACCATGTGTCACCATCTCATTATGACTTTGCATGCAAATGCCTATATAAACCGTTTGAAACCCACTCACTTCATTTTATGCACAACACATAAAATTCCAAAAGCCTTCAAAAATATTTTGAAACCCTTCCAAGCCTTCAAAGTCCCATCAATGGCCGCAACTTCTTCCAGTCAAGGTAGAATTTCATTCAAAAACTTGGTTTATTTGCTCATCTCATAAATTATCAATGATCCTAATGGATGAGGGAATCTAGGTTGCTAGTGCTAGCACAAATGCCTCAATTCAACATGAAAATTCATTTGTTAACTACAAGTGTTCAATCCTATGAAAATTAGGGGTCGGTTGTTACAATGACGGTCGATAATAAAACCCTTACCTTATCGATGAAACCGTCTGATGTGCATCAATTAACATACCTTCCCATAAAAATTATGAATGTGTCTCATCAAAATTTTCTCTAACTGATGATGAAAAAATCTATCTAGAGACTTACTATAATCTCTCATCCATTGCATTACAAGGTATGTATTTCAAATTGTGAGTTTTAATTTTTGTTTTATCCAAACAAACTAGAATTTATGAATGACAATGCATTCAGTTTCTTTTTAGATAAGATGGCTTGTAATTTTTTTGGCCATGATTTTTTTCTCTTTAAGTCACTAAGAGTGTAGAAGCATGCAACTCTTGCTTTACTTTTGGGTCTCATCTTTGAAACAATGCACACATGTTTTTAAACCACTAGTAGTTTGGAAAATGTGGATTTAAGATTGGTCTTTGTAATGGACCATCCCCTTGAACACTTGTACACAGTGGCAAACTATAGTGACACTTCTAAATTTGATGGTATCTCCTCATAAACCACCTAAGTTAGCCAAAATAAGATCACAAACAAAATGTGTCCAAGACTCCAAAGACAATAGTGAACTTGCCTTAAATATTCTAGAGGAAATTTCAAATATTTGATTTACAAACAAAATATTCCAAATATTGCTAAGTTTTTAGTTAGATTTGAGAGTCACTCTCTCTTCTTTGTTGAAGTCGTCATTACTTGAGTCATGCACCTATTGTTATTTCTATTGAAATGGGGTCGTGTAGGCACTAGGATGTGCTTCTTAGTTCTTATTTTGCTGTTGAACCTAGAACTAAGTACTTTTGTATGAGAACTCCTCCTGGGTTGGTATTTAACCATTCTCTACCCGCGTGTTGGTTTTCTAAGCTAGTCCTCCTCTGTGTAGCGTAACCCTTTCACATATTTAGTAATGTTCTATGGATTTTTTTGTAGATTTAATATTTAGGGGTAAAACAACTAGGTATGATTTCAACATGGAAATAAATCCTTAGGTTTGGTTGGACATGCCATAATTTTTTGAATCATGAAATTATCTAAAAGAATTATGCTTGTAATATTATTTCAGTAATTGAAAGAAGATAAGCTATGTTTTCCTCAACCTCCAAATTGAGGATGGTTAACCACTAATCATGCTAAACTAATCTAATCTAACTATAAGAAAAAAAGTAAATTCAAGAAGGTAAGACTATGAGAAATTTAAGTAGAAAATAAAATAAGGGTGTAATGTAGTAGGATTAATGTGTGATCAATTGATGCATATATAGAGTCTCAAATAAGATCAATGTGCTCCAATATGTATAGTATTTACGATAATAGAAGGAAGGACTAATAGAAATAGAGGGTAAATGAGGAGTTAGGAAAGTAGGGCATGAGATAAGGGGAAGTTGATTTTTAGTCATCTATATCTCAACTTTCATTCTGCTCTATTGCTCAGTGTTGCACTACTATTCTGAAGGAGATCTGGCCTTATAGCCACGAACAACTTATGTAGGATCTCTAGGGTATGGATAAGCAAAAGACTAAAAGGTGCAAAGAAAAAATAGAAGATGTAAAAAGCATTAGTATTTATCTCCTGTCATGTGTTACTGCAAATAAAATCTCACTATCAACAAATATTATTGCTTCTGCAACACTAGTGAAAAACAAGAATTTAGAAAATAACAACAATCTTCCTCTTAATTAATGAAACTATCATAATTAAAACTTGTGTAAATATTTTTGCATTCTATGTTCTTTCTTTTAGTATATACAATATAAATACTTTTTATAATATCATATCCAATTATGATACCTCCTTCTTTATCTTTTATTTTTTAATCATTTATCCGGGAATACATTATATTCTGAATGTCCTGCTGAAATTGTGCTTGATTTTTGTATTCAAGTTACTTTAGATGTTTTTCATTACTATGGAGTCAATAAATATATTTATTTTATGATAATTTTATTATAATATTTTTGTAGTGGATGCAACTCCATCCAAAAGGGGCCTTAGTTTTTTGTCTATTACCAACAATTTCCTTATAGCAATCATCAAGTTCTTCCAATCACATATTATTTTGCAGGGAATAACATCATACATACCTTTATAGGAGTTTTTGAACTCCATATTCATTTTAGTGTTACTACCCATAAATATTAGATCATCCACATACAAACAAACTATGAGAATGTCTACTCCATGCTTTAGGTAGTACAAAGTTGGTTCACTTTTGCTTCTTGTGAATCCATACTCACTGAAATAGCCATCAATGCATGAGTACCAAGCTCTTGGTGCTTGCTTGAGGCCATACAATGCTTTCTTCAATTTGTAAATAAGGTTCTCCTTTCACTGTTCTTGAAAACCTTGAGGTTGTTGAACATAAACCTCTTTTGTCAAGTATCTGTTTAGAAAAGCACTTTTCACATCCATTTGTTGGACGTTCCATCCTTTATGGGCTGCTAAGGAAAGAACTGATATGATTATCTCTTGTCGTGCAACAGGAGCAAAGGTTTCCTCATAGTCAATACCAAATTTCTGAGTAAAATATTTTGCTACTAGTCTCGTCTTATGCCTCTCAATGCTTCCATCAACATTGTACTTGGTCTTGTAGACCCATTTACACCCAACACATTTTTTTCCTTTGGGTAGATTTACTAGCTCCCATGTATCATTATTGTTTATAGAGGTTATTTCCTCTTTCATGGCTTCTTGCCATACATTTTGAGTACATGCCTTCTCATAGCTAGTTGGTTCTAGCTGTGTAATAGACAATAAAGCATAATTGACTACATATCCCCTAGGATCACGGGAGTCATCATCTCTATGCAATTGCAATTTTTTAAGTTGCTACAAAATTGTATTCATCTCACTAGCTTGGCTTTTAGTGAATCTTCTCTAGAAATTCTAATCCAAAATTTGAAAATATGGATGATGTTGTAATGTTATTTTGCCTCTCGATGGAGAGTCTCTTCAATGTCCATCGGTGAAGAACTTACCGATCTATGTGGAGAAGGACTTAGAGTGGCGGTTGAAGTACTTGATGTAGTACTCTTGTATGGGCTTGGAGGGAGTGGTGTGCCTTTACTTTTCTTTGGAGACACCTATTGTACCTGTGAAGAACTTACATCTTGGGACCCATCATCAACAAAAATTCTTTGATGACCCCATTCTCCCCTTCATCAAAAATTACATCCCTGGAGAGTACAATTTTATGAGTCTTGGTATGTAGAGTCTATATGCTTTTGTAGACTCACAATACCCGACAAATATACAAGCTTGAATTTTGGGATCAAGCTTCTTCCTTTTCTCATTAGGAATGTGCACATATGCTAAAGAACCAAAATCTTTGAAATGCTTTACATTTGGTTTCTTTCCATACCACCCCTTATAAGGAGTGACACCATCTAAACTAGAATTTGGACTTCTATTTAGAATGTATACACTGGTTCTTACATCATCAGCCCAATACATATTAGTTAGATGCTTAGTCTGAAGCATCGTTATCGCCATGCCAATGATGGTGCGGTTATTTCTCTCTACCACACCATTTTGTTGTTGGGTATAGGCAGTGGTGAATTGCCTTTTGATCCCACTTGATTTACAATATTTCAAAAATACTTTTGAGGAGTACTCACCTCCTAGATCTATCCTAAGAAATTTTACATAATTCCCAATTTGATTCTCTACATTATTTCTAAAATCCATGAAGCAATAAAAAATTTCATATTTATGTTTTAAAAAATAAATCTAGCACATTCTATAGAAGTCATCTATGAAAGTGATAAAATAAGAATTGTTTTCGAGACTTTGTGTTTGCATTGGTCCATAGATGTCTGAATGTATTAACTGAAGTGGATAGTTGGCTCTCCATGCTTGTCCTTTTGGAAACTTTGACCGTGAGTGCTTTCCCAAAGCACATCCTTCACATACCTCCTTTTTTTCATTGATTTTGGGAAGTCCTGTCACCATAGCTTGAGAAGTTAGGAGTTTCAAGCTAGCGGAATTAAGGTGACCATATTGCAAGTGCCAAAGCACACTTGGATTTGTCATAGCTACATTTGCAATTTGAGCTCCTCATGGCTCATAAAATTTGAGAGGGAATAACCGATTCTTGGTCATGGGGACCTATGTGATGACACAATTACAATTATTTTTATAAAAAATGATACGTTGTCCTTCATCAAATACAAGTTTATAATTGTTCTCCATTATTTACCCAATGCTTAGCAAATTATGTTGGAGCTTTGGAGTGTAATAGATGTCATGCACTTTCTTTAGTCCTTCTTTGGTTGGAACCTCCATGGCTCTAATACCTTCTACTTGCAATGTTTTATCATCCCCTAATTTAATTTGGGATTTATAAGTGGAATCTAGAGTAGCAAATAAATTTTATTTGCCACTCATATGGTTTGAACAACCAGTATCTAGAATCCATGTGTCATTTAGATGTTGTTCTGATTGTCCATACGAATGAAAAATATTAGAGGTATCATCTTCTTCTTCATAATTGCCATATTGACTACTGCTGCCTTGTGAAGATTTTGACCAGCAGTCGCGAGCGAAGTGACCTGGATTGCCACAATTGAAACAAGTTGATTTGGACTTATCACTTCCTTGCCCTTGATTTCCACTTTGGCCTGGATGTCCTCCTCGATTTTGGTTTCCACCTCTATTCTGATTGCCTCCTCTGTATGAGTTGCCTCCTCTATTGGAATTGCCTCCTCTGTTCTAGTTGCCTCCTCTATTTTGGTTGCCTCCTCTGTAGTTGCCTCTGCCTCTACCTATTTTTTGTCCTCTACCTTGACCTCTTCCATGTCCTCTTCCATTGTTTTCATTGGAAGAAAATGCCTTCTCATTGCCCCTATAGCTGGTTGAAGGAGTTTCAGGAAACCTCTCTTCATGTGACATTAATGATCCGATTAATGCATCGAATGTTAAAGTGGAAAGATATTTGGATTATTCTATAATTATGGCAATATTATTCTATCTATATGGAAGTGTTTACAACACTTTTGTTACAATTATCTCAGGCTTGATTTCCTCGCCAAGTGTAACCATTTTATCAACAATTGCTTTTACTCTAACACAATAATCATAGAATTTTTCATCATCTTTCATTATGAGATTTTCAAAATCTCTTTTTAGTGTTTGAAGCCTCACCTGCTTCACTTGATCACTACCCTGGAATCCATATTTTAAAGCTTTCCATGCAGCTTGTGCAGTTGTACAAGCGACGATTCTAGGGAATATGATTTTATCAAATATAGCTTGGAGATGAGAAAGAGCATAAGAGTTGCTCTTTTGTCCTTCTTTTCATGTTTTCTTGTCTGCAGCACTTAGTGTTGTCCAGTTTGAGGGTTCTGTGTAGCCCTCTCCTATTATGTCCCACAAACATCTTCCTATGAGCAAGGTCTTCATTTTTATAGACCAATACTCGTAGTCATAACCGTTGAATTCTGGTATAGGTAAACTATTGTGTGAGGCCATAGTTACTAAAAAATCTCTTTATTTCATGGTTACAATAATAAAGCACTCTGTTGTTTTGAAATAAGGAAAGAAGAAGAAGGAAGAAAGAAGAGATTACAAATTTAAGTCAAATCTGACTTGTTCTACTCTATCATTGATTGCTTGTTCCTCTTGCTTTGGGGATGCTATCTCTTGATTCATGAAATTATTTGCTACTTCTTCTTCGTTGTCACTTATCAATATTATTTATGGTGATTCTAGTTCTAATATTTCCACTGAAATACTATAGTGTGTATATTTTGATTCTTGTGGTGTAGCTTGTACAGATTTTGATTGTTCAAATTGACTCCTGAATGGTTGTCTTCAAAATATACCTCGTACCCTGAGTCAGGATGCCTTTGATGTGCAATCACTGCATTCTGAAGTTGGCTAAACACAATGTTGAGCCTATAACCTCTTACTTTTTCATTGAATCTCTCTGTACCTTCTCTTGCTAAAATTGCACATAAGGCATGATAACAACTATTTGGTCTTATCATCAATGCCTCTTTACAATTTTACAATTTTGATCCTTGGTATTTTTTACAAAAAAACTAAGCCTCTTAGGCTTATTACACAAGATTTGTGATTCCTTGAATCAAGTGAAAAAAAATGAACCTTTCTATTACAATGAATTGTCTCCTAGACAATATTCTCCTTCTTTTATAATATTAAAAAAAACTATATTACTATTTAATAAAAAAATAATAATTGCCCTTAATTTAAAAATAAAAAATCAATTATATTTAATTTATTAAATATAATATAAGTGTTTAATTTAATAATATAAAGAAAAAAATTAAAAAAACTTTTATATAAAAAATAATTTATCCTCTGTAGGAATCGAACCCGCAACCTCTTGTCTTCAACAAATCATGCTAACCAACTCGGCCACCACCGTCGATGAGAACTAAGGACAACAATGCAATTTTTATAAAGTTTCAAATCCGCCTTCAATAAAAAAAATTAAAAAAGGACTTGTTACCACCGGGTTTTGAACCCGTGATCTACAGGAGGGTAGGTGCCTTAAGGCTGGCTCCTCGAGCCAGTCGAGCTGCGTGGCTCAATGAGAAGGCAAGGGAGGCTTACCTCATTTATTCTTCTCGCGATTGCACCAAAGAAAAAAAATTAGGGACTTTAGTCCCACATCGGCCGTGCGAGCGCATTTGAGGTGTTTAAAACCCTCAATGCTCACAACGTCACTCGATTACCTTTGGGTAATCAGTGACCACCCTTTTACCTCCTTCTCAAGCTATCACTCCTCGCCATGTTGCTTGTCGCCTATCCTCTATCTGCCACTTTTTTGGTCCTCTGTTTGTTCTCTATCCTCTATTCTACGTCGGCCTTGCTCTCTCCTCGCCACATGGCACTATCAAGTTGGTTTCTCCTATGGTTGCTCCTCCTCCTCGTGTGCTCTCTGTGCGGGCCTTCTCCAGACCTCGCCATGGTTCATGATTCACAGGCCTTCTTCAACCTCTCCTTAGTTCTCATGTTGTAGGTTCCACTTGGGCTCAGCTCAGTGCTAGTGCTACTAGGTTCCTCTGATCTTGTTATATTGGCCCTCTATGACCTCGCTTTGATACTAGATGTGGCACGGTAGTTAGGAGCAAAATATAAATTATAAATATATTAATCAATCCACACCAATGTAAAGTTTACAATGCTTAAATAGAAGGGAATTTAACAACCTTATAAAACTTAGGGAATAGATAGGGAATGAAGGAAAATAGGGAGGAAAGGAGGAAGGGAAATTGATGTCAAACTCCCTGTCATCCATGTCTTCCAATCTGCCCAGTAAGCTACCGTCCAAGTCAACTTATCTGCCCAGTCAGCTGCCATCCAAGGAGGTAAAAGGATAAGGTCCAAAGCTTACCATTGTAAATAAATTTTTTATCCATTTTTACTACTTTAACTTCCAACATAACTCCCTTTTAAAAATGAAATCAAATTGAATGAGAAAATTAGGGCTTTGTACCTTTATGATGTCATGTGAATATGGCATTAAAATCTTCTTATTGAGCGTGAATTCCCCAAGGCTATAATTCTCTACGTAGATGTTGTTTGATCGAGAGTATTTTCAACTATACCTGACTTACTTTGTATCCTTGCCAAATTACACCCGAACTGTTGCTAAGCATCTACCGTCGATCTATCGAGTCACACCTAAACTATTTTCGAGCATCTACCATCGATCTTTTGAGTCACACCCAAACTGTTGTTGAGAATTGTTGAGTGGTGTTTTCACCCAGTTGTGAAAGCACACTCTCTAGTAGGATCTGAGTCCCAAAATCCTCTGCTTGCAAAGAAATTATAACAAAATAATTTCTCCAAGGTTCCTGTTATGCTAGCTTTTTTGGTTACCAAAGATGCTATTCAATTTAAATGCTAGGAATACCTTAGGGTTGCAAGTGGATGTTAACAAGGGGCACTATGGTTTATTTTAATTTGAATTTGCAATGGACTCAAAGTGAATAAATCTAAGAAATGAATCTGTTTCGATCTTGAGCTTTGATGGATTTTCAGTTATTTACTTAAATGATGGTAAAAAATGCAAGAATAAAAATAAAGGATTGAAAATAAAGAAATGCAAATAAAAAATGAAACTAAACTATGGCCAGAGTGCTATCATCTTGTTTTGACAAAACCAAAGATAATGAGGTTTTTTGCATGCAACCTAACCTATTGAACCTACAAATTTGCACAATCCAGATAAGCTAGGTGCGGGTTTCTGGGTTTTTTACTGTAATTCCAGATTTAGACATTCGCATGAAGCAACCAAGAACACTTGCATTAAACTTCACCTAAAAGCCTAGAAATCTGAAAGGGAAAGATAAAACATTAAATCTTGCATGCAAAATGAATCCTTCTTTCTTATCAATGAGATGCCAACTCTCTGTGTTTCTGTATTAAATAATATATCAGTTACAATGACAGAATGTTCCAGGTTAAACAAATCCAGAACAAGTGAAGGAAATTGCTCCAAGTGCAGGTCCAGAATGGCCTGTTGCCCTTGTCTCTGCAACTCTGCTAGCAGCAAATTCCAACCCTCATATCAATCTGCACTTCTGATTTTATACTGTCTGGCACGGCTCTTGATTTCTCCCTGCGTCGCTTCATTTCACCTCCTAGAATGCATTGTTTCGTATTCTCGCATTTTAATTACTTTCAATTCATGCTCGATGTCGAAACGTTCGATACTTTCTACTACATGTAACGCTTCTGTAACCCTGACACATGTATGCCACATGTTTCATGCTCCCTATGCACGTTCTATAACGACCCCATGTAAATCGTGACGTTTTTATGCATGCAGCCCTGTTCCTCTACCAGCACAGCAAAAATGAAATAGGTAGCGAAATCGCGACATTTTTTGGCCAACAGCCTTATCTGCCATCATGCCCAACGAAAACGTGACATGTCGTGAAATCGTGACGTCGCAAAATCGCAACGCCTTTCTTCTCCGTACGCATTTGGCTGCAACCTGTCGCGATATTGCGACATTTTTTTGCTTCGTGCCCTTTCGCTGCTTTCTATCGTGATTTCGCGATGTTTTTTCGCTTCGTGCCCTTTCGCTGCTTTCTATCGTGATTTCACGACATTTTTGTCCGTCTGGAACATTTCCTCCAAAATTTGCGTGAAATCGCTACTCCTTTTACCACTTAGGCCTTTTAGTCCACTCGCGCCGCAAAAAAGCGACGCGTCGCGATTTTGCAACACCTTTCGACTTATGCACTTTGTGTCGGTTCTCGTTGTGATTTCGCTACACTGCTGGACCTCATCGCCTTTGGCTTGGTTTTGTCGCGATTTCGTGACCATTTTACATTTCATGCCTTCCGCCCATTTGCAAGCCGCAAAAATCAAACACGTCGTGATTTCATGACAGTTCCGCCCACCTACTGCCGCTAACTACGTTGACCACGATTTTGCGACACGTCACGATTTCGCTACGCTTTTCTGCTTCGTGCCCCGTTTGCTGCTTCCTGTTGCAATATCACGACGTTTTTTTTGCTTTGCCCTATTTGACTAGTTTGACCCGCGATTTTGTGACATGTCACGATTTCGCTATGCCTTTCCATTCTACATTTCTCTCTCCTCTCTGGGCCGCGACGGAGCAACATGTCGTGATTTCATGACACTTTTTCATTTTCGACCGCGACAGTGCAACATGTTGCGATTTCGTGACACTTTTTCATTTTCGGCCGTGATAGCGCAACATGTCACGATTTCGTGACACTTTTTCATCCTTGTGCAATTTTGCCTTTTTCTTGATTTTTAGCATCTGGGTCATTGAGATTTTCTTTGAAAGCCTACAAAAAAGGTGGGTCCCCAATTTTGGGGTGTGTTGTGGATCAGCCACAACAAATGGCGACTCTGCTGTCAAATGCTCCTGAGCATCAACAATTGGTATACCCAGAGCATTTGACAGTAGAGTTGCCATTTGTTGTGGCCGATCCACAACACACCCCAAAATTGGGGACCCACCATTTTTGTAGGCTTTCAAAGAAAATCTCAGTGACCCAGATGCTAAAAATCAAGAAAAAGGCAAAATTGCACAAGGATGAAAAAGTGTCGCGAAATCGTGACATGTTGCACTGTCGCGGCCAAAAATGAAAAAGTGTCGCGAAATCGCGACATGTTGCGCTGTCGTGGTCGAAAACGAAAAAGTGTCGCAAAATCGTGACATGTTGCTCCGTCACAGCCCAAAGAGGAGAGAGAAAGGCAGAATGGAAAGGCATAGCGAAATCATGACATGTCACAAAATCGTGGGTCAAACCAGTCAAACAGGGCAAAGCAAAAAAAATATCGCGATATCGCGACAGGAAGCAGCAAACGGGGCACGAAGCAGAAAAGTGTAGCGAAATCATGACGTGTCGCAAAATCGTGGTCAACATAGTCAGCGGCAGCAGGTGGATGGAACCGTCGTGAAATCACAACGTGTTTGATTTTCACGGCTTGCAAATGGGCGGAAGGCATGAAATGTAAAATGGTCATGAAATCGTGACAAAATCGAGCCAAAGGCGATGAGGTCCAGCAGTGTAGCGAAATCGCGACGAGAACCGACACAAAGCGCATAAGTCGAAAGGTGTCACGAAATCATGACGCGTCACATTTTCGTGGCGCGAGTGGACTAAAAGGCCTAAGTGGTAAAAGGCATAGCGATTTCGTGCAACTTTTGGAGGAAACGTTCCAGACGGACAAAAACGTCGCGAAATCGTGACAGAAAGCAGCGAAAGGGCACGAAGCGAAAAAACGTCGCAAAATCGTGACAGAAAGCAGCGAAAGGGCACGAAGCAAAAAAATGTCGTGATATCGTGACAGGTTGCGGCCAAAGGCGTACGAAGAATAAAGGCATCGCAATTTTGTGACATGTGATTTCGCGACATGTCGCATTTTCGCTGGGCGTGATGGCAGATAAGGCTGTTGGCCGAAAAACATCGCGATTTCGCTACCTGTTTCATTTTCGCTGTGCTGGCAGAGGAACAGGGCTGCATGCATAAAAACGTCATGATTTACATGGGGCCATTACAGAACATGCATAGGGAGCGTGAAACACGTGGCATACAGGTGTCAGGGTTACAGAAGCGTTACATGTAGCAAAAAGTATCGAACATTTCGGCATCGAGCATGAATTCAAAGTAACGAAAAGGTGGGAATACAAAATGATGCATTCTAGGAGGTGAAACGAAGCGACGCAGGGAGAAACCGAGAGCCACGCTAGACAGTATAAAATCAGAAGCACAGATTGATACGAGGGTTGGAAGTTGCTGCTAGCAGAGTTGTAGAGACAAGGGCAACAGGCCATTCTAGACCTGCACTTGGAGCAATTTCCTTCACTTGTTCTGGATTTGTTTAACCTGGAACATTCTGTCATTGTAACTGATATATTATTTAATACAGAAACACAGAGAGTTGGCATCTCATTGATAAGAAAGAAGGAGTCATTTTGCATGCAAGATTTAATGTTTTATCTTTCCCTTTTAGATTTCTAGGCTTTTAGGTGAAGTTTAATGCAAGTGTTCTTGGTTGCTTCATGCGAATGTCTAAATATGGAATTATAGTAAAAACCCCAGAAACCCGCACCTAGCTTATTTGGATTGTGCGAATTTGCTAGTTCAATAGGTTAGGTTGCATGCAGAAAACCTCATTATCTTCGGTTTTGTCAAAACAAGATGATAGCACTCTGGCCGTAGTTTAGTTTCATTTTTTATTTGCATTTCTTTATTTTCAATCCTTTATTTTTATTCCTGCATTTTTTACCGTCATTTAAGTAAATAACTAAAAATCCATCAAAGCTCAAGATCGAAACAGATTCATTTCTTAGATTTATTCACTTTGAGTCCATTGCAAATTCAAATTAAAATAAACCATAGTGCCCCTTGTTAACATCCACTTGCAACCCTAAGGTATTCCTAGCATTTAAATTGAATAGCATCTTTGGTAACCAAAAAATCCAGCATAACAGGAACCTTGGAGAAATTATTCCGTTATAATTTCTTTGCAAGCAGAGGATTTTGGGACTCGGATCCTACCGGAGAGTGTGCTTTCACAACTGGGTGAAAACACCACTCAACAAGAATCTACCGTCAATCTACCGAGTTGCGCCAAATGCTCCTATTTTTTTCAACCGCTGCTCTTCATTTCCAAGGTCTAAGGCATCTTTAATATATGATAGGATGAGTGAAAAGTGTCATGGCATAAATGTTTGAATTCTCATGGAAGCTTTGACTTGGTTGGTGGAGGTTTCAAACTCACTCCAATATTAGTGACGAATGTCACTCTTGGATGAAAATTTTTTGACTCTCCCTTGAGCGTTGTCCAAGAAACTCTCCTTACTCAACGTCTCCAAACTATATTTTATGTAATGTATGCCAAGTTGTATGTAACTCCACTGTTTGGAGTATAGGTGCCAAGAAATGTAATGTATTATTTACAAATATTATAGAGAATTTATCAAAGTATGACAAGTGGTAGTTGCATGCCCTTCTCTCTATCAACACTTATTTTAAGACTCTCTAATGTGTTTTCCACCTTGATCTTTGTTGTTTTACATAGATGTTGAAGTGTCTCCAACCAAGCAAAGCTAATGGTTGATCTATGGTGGAGATATGGCAGAGCTTTGGTGAAGATATGGAGTTGCTTTGATGGCCCTTTAATGGATTTTGAATGGTAGTTCTTGGATGAAGACTCCTTGAGGCTTTACTCCACTGTTAGCATTCACTTATGGTAGAAATTCTTTTATAAGAATGCTCCTTTGCTTTGACATCCATTTACTTTGTACACTGCTTGACCTTTCCTTGTGCCTTGTCTTATATAGGTTTGACCATCCAAGATGAGCCCTTTGAGTGGCTCCTATATTGCTTGGGAAGAGTGCTTACATTCAACCTTTTCTTGGATGCTTTTTCTTGTGTTTATTGTGCCTTTTGGGGGCACATTCAAATCTACTTTTAGAATGTAAAAAAACAAGATTATAATAGTGCTATAAAATGTACTATAGTATGTACATAAGCCTCATTTGATGTACCTTCTTTTGCACTTTTATTTCAAATAATAAATTCTGGTTTTATGGCAGACTTTTCTCCTGCAATACAAGGGTTTTGAGGTTGTCTTTTATGAGTAGACACCTTCTCCTTTTTGCTTGGACACTTAGATAACAACTTCAAGCTTAGATAACAATAGATAGAAGCTTTTTATTCAATTTTTTGCACTTTATTTTCTTGCATTCAATTTTGTAATGCTTTTGGATTTGAGACTCACCAAGTCTCAATATTTAAAGCCTCTATTTTTATTTTTGGTTAGTTGTGTTCTTATCCAGGTTTTAGAGGATTCTAACCTTTTTGGGTGGCTTATTTAGGCCACTATGAGTTGCATATTTATGTGCTTCAATAGTGTCTTTAGACACTTGACACAAATCAGATTTTGTGCTCTTAAAGAACACAAAACTAATTTATTTTGACAGTAATGTAATAGTACAAGTATTTAAATTTTAATACACTAAGATTACACCTTATCACTCCAATCAACTCTCAAATTAATGCACTAAGAATTTACTACAACTAATCAAGAATAACCTAAAATGAATCTTTAAGAGTTATTCTGCAATTTCACTACAACTAATATTGTAGAACTTAGTCTTATTTTTATTTTTTCAAAATAGATTAATACGTATTTGATAGAAGTAATTTTGAAATCTAATCAACTCCTAATAAAGTGCAAATGAACCTTAAAAATATTTTTTTCTTTTTGCACTTTCGAAGACTGTAATCCAATTTCTATTTGCAATTTTAATCCAAATTTGGGTGCTTCTAACAAATCTAATAAGTCTATCAATTAATAAACCTACTTGCACCAAAAATTTGCATACCTTTTTATATTAGTTATTTTATCTCTTCTATAGAGGATGTAGATATTGGTGCCTAGAATCACCAAGATTTTGCTACGAGAATGTTCTTGTAGCTTTTTGTAGACTATCTTGAATACATCCTTCTTCACCAAATGATGGTCTCGACCTTTCTTTTACGAGCCTAGGATTTGATGGCTGGTTGTCCTCCTTATGTTGTATATTTGGAGAAGTCTTTGTCTCTAAAGTGATGCCTTCTTACTATGAGAGGTAATATTCAAATCTTCAAGATTTGGTAAGCTTCTTCTATCTTCAATTCGTCTTGTCAATTTTTGGCATCAAGAAGGATATTCTTCTGAGATTTACCAATCCTTGCAAAATTCTTCTTCTAGGATTTGGCACTCTTTGCCAAATTCTTCTCTTGGGATTTTTCTCAGATGGTGACAATTGTCCCAAGTCCTTCACTACCAGAGGCTTTTCCTTAGGAGTGGATTTCTCCAATGAGTTCTCCTTTGAGAATATCTTCAGTAAGGCTCTATTAGCATTTTTCTAGATTCTCGATAAGACCTTACCAAGGTCTCTGATCTAATAGCTTCTTATGGTCTTACTTAAGACATTTTATTCAAACTTCTACTCCTAGAAGTGTTGGTGATGAGATCTACCTCTGGATATTTGATTTTGCTACTTCTATATTTGAGCAGGACTCACCTAGTCCTTATTCTCCTTCTCCTTTCTTGACTAGAAGTTTTGCAATGAGATCTTCTCAAGATCTCTTTGATTTTGCTTCAAGTACTGAATTGATTCTAAAGAAGACACCCTTCCTAACTTTCTTGTAGGAAATTTCCCAACTCACTGAATCTTCTTTGCCTACAACAAAGTATTAGTACTAAAATCTTTAGTCTGATTTTGAATTAGATATTCTCTTTGAACTCAAGATCAAGGCTTCTATGGCATTTTTCAGTACCAAGGCTGCTATGGCCTTTTTCAGTACCAAGGCTTCTATGTCCTTTTTCAATACTGTTGAGTGATATTTTTGCCCGATTACAAAAATACACTCACAGTTAGGATCATGTTAAGCAATCCCCTCTTGCAACGATGGTGCATGCCATTGTTAACAAGGGGCCTGTGTTTGATACTTTGATTTAAAATTGTAAAATATTGTTGCTTCATGAAATTAAATGCTAAAGTGTAATATTAATGATCAAATAACAAAAATAAAACCTGTGGAGTGCAAATATTTGATTTAACCTTAGAAAATAATTTTAATTAAATTTATCCAAATAATTAATGTTTGAATTTTAATAATCATTATTTGGAAAATTTAATTAATTGAAATTCTAATGTTTATTTTAGAATATGAAATGTTGTGAATTTAATAAAGTGAAATAAACATTTTACCCTAATATAAGATTAAAATTTTTATTAAAACCTAGGGTTTTGATTTTTCGTGAACTTGAAATTAAATAAAATGAAAAATTTTAGGGTTAGGAAAAAAATAAAAATGAAATGTAAATTTAAAAGTAGGTTACATAAACTTCAAAAATAAATATTTCTAAAATAAAACCTAATTTAAATCAATCAGAATTAACACAATTCAACCTAAATTAGGTGCAATATTCAAGGAAATAATTTAATATATCCAATTATTATAAAGTGAAAACACCATCAACATGCATATTTTCACTGTAACAAAATGAATATATCATAATAAGATCTGACAATAATATTTTCTCTAGATTACCTTTGTCCATCCCAAATGAAGCCTTCTCTAAGCAACCTGGGAGGAAACCTTTGGAAACTTCTTCAATCCTTCAATCTCACTTCTCCAAGAATCTTCAAACCCTCTTCTTGGAATTTCCAAGGTTATTTATAACTCAAATTCCTTCTTGTTTTCAATCCGTTCTCTCAGTTGGTACCGTTACTCCTTTTCAGTTTTCTTTTCCTATTCAAATTGGGTAACCAGTTTGACAATGTTTCATAATTAAACAAATCGCTTAAACTTTGTCTTTTTCTCCTTTATTCTCCTTATTTTACCATTAAGAGATCTAAATTATTTGTTATATATTTAAGTAAGACTCTTTTCATGTTTACATTATTAATACACTACAATCGCATCTACGGTTCATACAAACTCATGCATCTAACATCTTTAATTAGGATAGGTATATAATAAACAACCTCATTTAATCATATAACATATAACAATATGCCCACCGTGACAACACAACATTTTCACCAATAATATATCCACCTTGTTACCTATAATAAAATATAGCCAAGTGTAACATATTTGATATAGATTCTAAATAAAGAGAATGTAAACCAAATTTATTCTATGTCATCTTCATTGTCATCACTGTGTCAACCTATCCACGATTTGTATTTCTAACCATACATCATCTATACCACATCGCTCATGAGCGACGTCACAGTCCTATTCATGCTACACTCTTGCATTCGATGTAATTGCCATGCCCAAATTTGAAAAATGCATTATCTTATGTGTTTATGTTTTGCATTATTCTATGATATACCATATGGCAAATTATATTTGAATCCTTTCAACACCCCCACACTTAGGCTTCCTGTGTTAACATATATTTTCGATACCAATGAAACTACAAGGTATGCGTCTCCACTTACATTGCTGACACTGTAATACTTTTCCATACTGAACTTGTGCACGTGACTCCGTATTTCTAAAATAACAACATTGATTATCTTGCTATCGTTGAAGTCACAGAACATCGTGATGCCTTCATAAATTCAATCAGAGATGAGCCATAATAAAAATATATTATGCTAAGTTTTTAAATAGAATGATGTCCATCGTGTTTGATATATGTCCTTTATTTATAAAAAAAAAATTCCAAGCTTTTCCTATCCATGAAATGGTGAATAAATTAGTTAAACCATCTGTGATTATCAAGATATTCATCGGATTCGAATCATTTTTGTAGTCTTTTGCATCACCACTGACTTCATTCAACATCACATACCCTAGATTGTTATTCACTAGACTATCCATTGCATACTGGTTTCATTTAATACATTCATCTACATTGATTTGCCACACCGCTGACTACTATTGACTGTATCTACATCCATACAGATTCAAATCATCAATTTGCTGCTCATGAACACTACATGTTGAAGATATTATTCAACATCTAGCCTCCTACACCACTAGCAACATTCAAATTCTCTAATCCTCATCACACTATCATAATGGTGTTTTCATGAATTCATGAAATAAAATTACCATTGCCTTCCTGATGTAGGCACATAGATGTAGACCTTCATTTATCCCATATGCTTTTGAGGTGGGCACCAGATGATGTTTATAATCACTAATGCACATAGAATCATTTGGCTTAGCCATGGGCCCTTGGGGTACCTTGAACTTTGTGCCTCACTTGACCTCCTTCAAAATCATGTCGGGGATGCCTATGTTGATCACCTGTGTTAAATTTACCTCGTAAATTGTGCCATGTCGCATACCTGCAAAACATAAAATAAAAAAATCTTTTATAATGCACTTTTGAAAAAAAAAATTACAATGCCCTTTTAAATAAAAGCAAAAAAATAATTTTTAAATATTTTAGTTAAACTTTAAAAACAATGATTTTTAAATATTTTTATTAAAATTTAAAATGAAATTATTTAATTTAAAACATTTAACATCCTACCATCAAACACAATATTTAATGACTTTTAAATGATTAATTTTAAACTTAAAAAAAATTAAAATTTAAAATTAAAATCATTTGAAAGTCACAATTATCAAGTCTTAAGCTTTCACATGAAACTCAACAAAACAAAAAGCAAAAATAAACATCAAAGTTGAATTTTCACCACCAAAACAAATAAAAAAAATCAACATCAAAATTACAACAAATTTTTAGTGGGTCCCCATTTTTAGGGTATTGTGATATGGTCACAACAAGTACCAAGGCTTCTATGGCCTTTTTCAATACCAAGGCTTCTATGGCCTTTTTCAGTACTAAGGCTTCTATGGCCTTTTTTAGTATCAAGGCTTTTGTGGCATTTTTTAGTACCAAGGCTCCTGTGGCCTTTTGGTATCAAGACTTCTATGGCTTCTCCTTCAAGGCTCTTATGGCCTTTTCTCCAAGGCTTCTATGGCCTTTCTATGTCAAGGCTTCTATGGCCTGTTCTTCAACTTGTAAAGTTATTTCGATTCAAAAATGGAGATCTTCAGTCTCCTGAATTCACCAAAACTCTTCACAAGAAGTATTATTGCATAGTATTCTTCTCTTGCACGAGGAACCAATATTTGAACTATGAGGACATGCCAACCTTAGGGTAACGAAGTTGGAATCTCCTAGCTTTTTACCTTAGGAGGTGTCCCAATCCTCTGAGAATTAGTTTTCTACAAACAAAAGAAACTTTAGGTACTAGTTAGCAAATTCCAGATATCTTGGATAATCATCACTGAATGATTTTTCAATCCAATGGCTTGAATGCTGAGTCTTGGTCTTCATGATTTTTTCCTAAAACTCTGTGGAAAAACTCTAGTCAATTGCAATCTCATAATTTCTAGGAACTGAGATTTCTTTCAGTCCAAGACTCTCCCTAATTCTACCACCTAGATTCTTATGAGAGCTTTTGATAGTGGTTGGTCTAGTGGTGCATCAATTTGTCAAAATACTCAGGCTTGATTATAATGGTGAATTTCTTATAGACCTACACATACTAGATCTATCGTAGCTCTGATACCACTGTTAGCTTTTGATGTAGCAAGCATGAAGAGAGCAATAACAAGATGTAGAATAATATGAAAGAAAGTAAATCTACTAGATGACTAAAATATGCAATAAATATAAATGATATAAAATATTACAATGTAGCTATGGAGGAAATGAACACTCCAATATAAAGCTATTGAACTACATTTCACCCATAACTAATGGATGGTGTCACACACAAAACTAAGCTACACTCAATCCCCTGACTCTCTATGTTTATGACTCTATATATCTATCTATCTATGAAGCCATCCTTATATAGGTAAAATAGGAGACTTGGCTAACACTCTATCTAGATGTGCAAGGGATAACTTGCACATTAACACTTTTGCACTTATTACATTGCATGAACTAGATAACTTACCTCTAAAGTAATATAAGTATGTACCTTGGAAGATACAACATAACCCAAATGATGGAATAGACTCTATTTCTAACAATGGATGACTTGGATAAGTCTGTAGACCTCATGCGAGGGATGAATTGTAAGGGACAACCTGCCAGAGATGACTTGTGTGAATCTGTAGATAACATACGAGGGATGACCTCTGTGAGTTGGTAGATCTCATGCGAGGGACGACCTATGTGAGTCCATAGATCTCAGGCGAGGGATAACCTGTACGTGACGAATTGGGTAAGTCTCATGCAAAGGATGACCTGCAAGGAATTATCTACAAGGGACAACCTATGTGAGTCTATAGACCTCATATGAGGGATGAACTACGTGAGTAGGTAGACCTCATACGAGGTACAACCTATGTGAGTTCGTAGATATTAGGCGAGGGATGACCTACAAGGGGAAAACTAGGTAAGTCTGTAGATCTCATGCAAAGGATGACCTACAAGGGATGACTTAGGTAAGTTTATATACCACATGTAAAGGATGACTTATAAGGTATGACCTAGGTAAGTTTATAGACCTCATGCAATGGATGACCTATGTGACTTGGTAGACCTCATGTGAAGTACGACCTATGTGAGTCCGTAGACCTCATGCAAGGGATGACCTATGTGAGTTTGTAGACCTCATGCAAGGGATGACCTGTGTGAGTTTGTAGACCTCATGCAAGGGACGACCTGGGTGGGTCAATAGACCTCATGTGAGGGATGACCTGGGAGAGCATATAGTCATCCAAGCTGGGATGAGCAGGGAGTTTGTATGCATGGAAGCAGTGATGACAAAAGTAAAACAAGGCATCAAAAGAAATTGTGTACATGTAGTATTTTCTCTGTAGTCTTTTGTATTTTGTCCTTCGTTTGTTGCCAATCACTCTTTTTTTGACTTATCTAGTTCTATTCTTTTTTTGGCTCAAATTTTGGCTTCTCCTTTTTTGTTGAATGTATAACAAGTAATAGTATGTTTTGGTATATATAGTAGGGAAACTTTGTCTAGGTTAATAAAATTATATATAATTTTAAGGTGAATCCATCCAAAATCTAGGCAAGAGGGCTAACAATTTAAAATTTTAAAAGTTAAAATATTATAATATTTGGGCAAACAGACCCAAAAAAAAAATTCTGAAAATTTCGAGCAAATGGACCGATAGCAAGGGTCCCTAAATTCACCAATTTGCATTTTTGAAAATTATAATATTCTCTTATTAATGAATATTGGATGTTGTGCATAACCCTCATTGATAAAGTTAGAGGAAGATAAACCACTAGTTATATGTATGTATGCAAACCTTCACCAATTATAAGCTCTTTTAGAAAGACTATTTGAGGGATTCAAACCTACAAACTTACTAATACAAATAATTTTTCTAATTTTTGTGTCACTATGGGTGGTTGAAGTTATAAATATACTTTTATTTAAAAATAAGAAATTTCATACCTTTGGAAGAAATGCATTGCATGCAAAAAACATTCCTTTATCTTTGAATAAGTGACCTCTGGTGAACATAGAGGATAACAAACTAATATGCTACACCCATGGGTTGAAGTGATTGTTTTAGGAACTTGTTACACTAGTAGAAGGTTGAAGGGGGCACTTACACTAGCCCCAATTCCACTCATAGGCCAATACCCTTACAAAAGCAAAATCCTTTGTAAAAATAGTAATATTAGAGCTCAAACCTACAATGCAAATCCTAACATCCAAAAACATTACCGCCATGTTATTCTCTTTTATGCAAATATAGTATGTTTGGAAAAGACCTTAGATATGATAAAGAAACAAAATTAAGTGAAAGAGAAAAAAATAAAGAGAGCATGTGATTCAAAAGTGTGGTATTGTTGCAAATAACTAATGCATGTACCATTGCATGAGCTCTAAAGGTATTATGGAAATAGAAGAGCATGTCACATATCAAAGAAGATTGTGCATTAATGGTACATAACAATGATACAAACCCTTATTGATAAGATTGGCAAGAAACATTACCACTAAAAACTGAATTTGAATTTTAAAATTTTTATATATATTATCTCCAAAAGGCATCAATATGAAGATTAATTTGACTGCTTCATTTTTCTCTTGAATGAAGAGAATATTTTTCATAACCAGGTGATGTATCTTTGGTGCTTGCTCTAATATCATGTTGGAATTCAAATACTTTCCAAAAGCATTATGAAAGATACATTTACCATGATCATACACAAAAAAGATGCAAGAGTGAATCAAAGATAGTATGATTAATGAAATAAATAAAGAGAGATGAATGTCAAGAATTACAATAAGGAACAAGTGGTGGGTGCCTATAGACACCCCATAATATTACATATTACATACTGATACAATGGATTAGTTATTGGGGGTATTTATAGTAACATTAAGTATCTATTTATATATTAAAACCAAGTAAAAATAACCTAACTTAGAGGTTAAATTATCATATAATTAATGTATTAAACCCTTTAATCAAGGTTAAGCACATATGTTGTTTAACCAATATCACTAAGGGTGAATTCATCAAACGTACACTATGGGCTTATATAAATGATGCTTGAAGGCTTACATAAATGATGCACATATGATTACATGAATAATACCTATAGTTTTATATAAACACTTGCTTGTAGGTGACATCGGTAGTCCCTATAAGCAATATCTAACACTTTTGGCCTTGGAATAAGATTACAAATACTTCAAAAACTACTGTCATTCCTTTATCTCATCTAGGAAAGTACTACAACTATTTGGAATGCAAGCAAGTGGATAATAAATGTGGAAGTGGACAATAAATAATTGTTGTAATATGTGCCATCTGGTCTCATAGGTAAATATTTCTATGATCAAGAATCATATGCATAAAATCATAATTAATAGTAACACAAATATTGCACAGTAAAATAACTTCCCTATTACATTTATAAATTAGAAGTTCTCACATTACAAACGTGTTCTCATTACATAGCATGGAGCATTATCTCCAATATATAACCTTACAAAAGACTCTTTAATACTCTTAAATTTGATCTCCTCAAAGCTACAGGAGATACAACCTTTCACATGTCTTTCTTACATTATGACAAAGCTTCTCATGATTACATAACCTCCTACTTATAATCTTGACACATCACATATGACTCTTCACTTACACACTTGACACCTAACACTCATGACTCTTCACTTGCATGCATGACATATTTCACTCACACTTGACATACTTTCATTCATAATTGCATAACACATTAACACTATTTACATATTGACACATACTTTTGACACACACACTTATCTAAATATTTACAATTTTACTTCATAGTATCAAAAAGTGTAATACCTCCAACACACCCTCATATTATATTATTTGGTGTGAAGGATTTTAGAATTCAATCTATGTCTTCTATTGTTGTCTTATCTTCATCCTCTAATTTTGTTGCTAAATTTTTTGTTCCACTATCCTATTCTTTGTTTCTTTGCCACAAAATATTGTGCTCAATATAGTATTTCTAATTTTTCTCTAATGGAAAATTTTGATTTAGAATTTTTTGTGATATTTCTATCACATCTAATGCAAATATCCCACTCTTGTGGGAACCCATGGCTTCAATTTTATTTTATATCTTGATGAGACATTTGATTTATCATTGATATATTTAAATTCTATAGTTCATCCTTTGTTAACCAATTGAGACACCAAGATGATATTATTGGTTATACCAGGGATATAAAGTACATTTTCTAATGTACACTTAGCATATGGTAAACTAAATTTTACATTTCCAGATCCCTATACATGATAGACTTTATTATCAACTACTTTCATTGGTATGTTTGTTTTCACTTGTAATGAGTCAAACCAATATATATTTCTTGTCATGTGGTGACTTGCACCTAAATCAATATACCATGAATCATCATCATCTATCATTTTTGAATTTGAATGGATTTCACATGGTTTATTATATCTTGCCACATGTCTCTAACAATATTTTTGTGTTTGAAAATTTCTTCTCATAAAATTTGATCCTTTAAATTTGTATGATCTTCTTGATTTATTCATTTTTAATTTCCTTTGATGTAGATTTCCTTATTACTCTCAATTCTTTTCTTTCAACAAATTTTAATTCAGTCTCAAATCAATCTTTCACTTTTTCTTCTTTTTCTTCTTCAATATTAAAATTTTCATTCAATTCTCAATCAATTCATAATTATAAACCTTCAATAAATAAATTTCACTTCCAAATTCAATTTATTTTTCACTTCTTATAACTCTCAAATTTAATTTCAAATTCTTCCTTCTTTCAATCAATATTTTGAAAAAACTTCTTCTTCAGTCAATCAATTCTTCAAATTTCCATTCAATTTCAATCAATTTATTCTTTTAATTTTGCATTCATCAATTTTCTTCCTTGAAATTAAACTTTCAATTTTCACATTTCAAATCAAGTTTTCTTTCTTTTAATCTTCTTAGGTATCCCAAATTAATTTTTCAATTTCTCAATTCCAAATTTCTCCTTTAATTTTATTTTTAATTCCTACAATTAATTAATTATCTTCTTCCTTTATTTACTTCATTCTTTCATTAATTAAATCATTCCTTATATCTTCTAAAAAATAATCCAAATATAACACCTTATAAATCCAAGCATTCAATTCAAAAATTCAAAAGTGCACCTCAAATAATCAATCGTGCTCAAAATAATTCTTAACTTCAATAGAGCTCAAATAAATATCTTGTAAGGGTGAATTAAACTACCTATTAGGATTAATCTACTAGAAGAAATGATGGCTCACTATAATCCATTTCAAAAACTCGAAATATGCTTCAAAGGTGTTACTATATCCTCATGTTTGTCTCTTCTATTGGACTATTTTGCTATGTAATCTCCTTATTCTAGACTCGATTGCCACTCATACTTTGACATAACTCTTTGAAACTACTCTAAATTCATATAGCTCGTGTGTTAGATCCTTTTAATGTTGCTTATGGCTCTCTAAATCTATGTATAGATTATGTTTGGAGCCCTTTTGCAAGCATATTTGTAGAATCAAAGTTGTGGGCTTTATTGAAGAAAGAAATGGCAAAAAGGTCTGGAAATCTCTAGATACCTCTAACCTTACTATGGCTGAGAGATTGTCATAGGATTTTATTCTTAAACTGCTTAAGTTTCAAGTCCTTAAGAACTAGAATGATGAGGATATATTATTTTACAAAGGAGAAAGTGACAGTTCCTTTTAGGTGAGATCGGCTCTACTTTATGTCAACTCTTTTCAGTGGCTCCTCCATTTTAAAGTTTGGTTCAAGGTTCTTACCCCAAAAATTAATATATTTTTTGGTTGGCTATCCAAAATAAGATTTTGATGTTAGAAAATTTAATAAAGAGGGATGGTTTTGTTGAATAGATGCTACTTGTGTGAATCTTGTGATGAATTCTCAAAGCATCTATATTTTTAGTGTCCTTTATCTTATCAAACCTTATTCAATTTGTTGAATATTTTGGATGTTTGTTGGGTCATTCCAAACCTCCTAACCGATGTCTATTCTCAATGGCTTCCCCCATTTTTGCCCCCCATACTCAAACTATTTTGGTGGTTTGTGTTAACTCACATATTTTGGGGCATTTGGTGGGAAAGAAATAATAGAGCCTTCAAAAACATTAAAATGGATGTTGCTTCTATTTACTCTAGGGAAATATTAGGTGAAGTTGAGAATACATCTTGATTTCAATTGGAAGGGGCTACTAGAATTCTTTTCGATGGAGCTATGGAAGTGAAACTTAGATTTCCTCTTATTTATTGGTTGGTGGAGGCCCCATCCTCCAAATGTAGAGCATTTTTTAAAGGGACCCTCCTCCCATTGGTTGGTTTAAAATTAACTTTGACAAGGCCTCAAAAGGAAATCCTAGTGTGGTAGGTGTTGGAGGTGTGTTAAGAAACGAGAGAGGGAAATTTGTGTTGGCCTTTATTGAGTTTCTTAACATCCAGACTTCTCATTTCATAAAGGCCAAATCCTTTTTCTAGTATCTGGTTCTGATTGATCAATTGGACTATAAGAAGGTGGTCATTGAAGAGGATTCTCTTAATTTTATTAATTTGATCAAAGTTTCTTAGGATCCAATTTGGAGTATTTTAAATATGGTTTCAGAAGCCAAGAGAATTCTTCACTCTAGCAAATAAGTTATTATCCAACATAACTTCAGAGAAGGTAATAAGGTGGTACATTTAATGGTGAACCTGGGTCTATCTCAAGATCGTCTTTCTATTTGGAGGAGTAATTTTCCTAATGTTCTTCTATAGATGGGTGAATGATATTGAATGTTGCCTTCTTCTTTTAATGTCACCCTTGGAGGTTTATTTGTTGGGTCTTTGTGGGTGGACCTACACAAGTTGCTCTAGCGGGTTCTTGGTTTTCAGGATGTTTTTCTTGATTTTGATCAAATTTAAATTTAAATTTTGTGTTCTTAGCGGGTTTACATCAGCTTGATATTTAGTTTTGACTTGAGTCAATTTTAATTTCAATAGTGGTCTTGGTGCCAAGTAGAAAAAATTTTCTTCTTAACTCGGTAAACATATCATGATGTCAATATTGGGTTGACTACTTAATAATACACTAATCAAACGGATTGTTGGTTGGATGACATGGATTATCTTATGGTAAATTTTCTCCATTCACCAAAAGGATAGAATAGAACTCATCATGTCTAGCAGAGGGGGTCCTCCATGGTACCTTATTATTGGCTCGAGGACTCATGTGTGGATCTCATGCTATTGGTTGGTGATCATTAATAGTCATAATTATGGGTTTTTATGGAGCTTGGTCTTATTTAGATATTCTCAACACTATTAGTATTTTATCATGCATGTATCAAGGTTGTAGTGCAAGTTGAGAAACATTCCTTGGCACTTGAACAATCCAAAAATATATGGCTAACATTGGTTATTGATTTTAATCATTCTTGGGAAAGGTTCCAATATTATTCATGCTTGGAATATGGTTCCAAAACCCACATGTCCTTATTGTTTTATCCTCTCCCTAGGTAAAACATCTAGATGGTGTTGTGGTCTCAGCTAATGTTCTCAAATATTAATAAATTTTTGGTTTAGAAAGTGAGCCTAAATTTCCCAATTATTGGAGAGGATGTTGGTCAAACCCTGTCGAGCATTGAGGTTTTTTTCCAAATCTAATTTTTGCTTTTTGCCCGTGATTTGGATTCCCAACTCATAATTTTGAAGGTTCAGTTGGCATGGTGGATTTGGGTTCTCTATTTTTTAGGCTTTGATTTTTTAGTTTGATTGGCTTGGTACAAAAATATTTTTGGGTGGTTGGTTGGTGGCTCGAGCAGTATTCCTCATATATGGGTTACCTTTAGCACTATGGATGGTATAATTCTAGAACAAAAAATCTTGGTGATCTACGAGGATATAAGGAATATCTTGAAGAAAGGGGGGGGGTTTTAAATACTTGATAAAGTTTTATGGGCATAACAGAGATTTATCAAAATAGATGACCCATTATTGCAAGAAAGGGATAGTGAAGGTGGGTGGCCTAGATTTCAAGAACAAAATTCCATTGATTATTGAGGTGATGGGTTTGCCTATGGATATCACTTGACATGATATAGAGAAGCATTCCTTAGTGAGGAAATTCAGATTTTTTCTAGGTGAAAATGAGGTGTTGCCCAAGCTTCAAAATCGTTTTCAAGTGAAGTCGCTAAAGGATACTTGGGGTATGGTGGTGAAGGTAATTATGGACTATTTTACATTGGATGAGTCTAGGGACGTACTTCAAAGCTACCTTGTGATGTTCTTGAATTAGCTTCATCATGATAGAAATATGAATATCCCTTCTTTTCTCTTCAATTTATTGGTTAAGTTTTTCAACTAGGTTAAATATGGGAAAGTAATGGATCCCATCCATTAGGGGTTGATTCTCCTTACTTTTGAGCATGAGGCAAAAGCTATGGGTGTTTCTTTTGATGTTGTACCTTCCACTTCCTTAATTAGAGTACTCTCAAAGGACTCTATGGCTTCATATCATTTGAAATTTAAGACTTCTATGGAAGCCAAGGATAATGTCATTAGTCTAAGTCCGGTTGGAATGAAGGTTGAATATATCCCCAAAATTATTGTTGAAGCCTTAGACTCCCTAAATAGGTCCAAAGGTGGGGTGGATAAAGCAATAAGATCCAAGAGGCTAGTTGCTAAGTTATCTAAAGTAAAAAAAACCTTGATCTCAATGAATAATTTGGATTTAGAGGATCTACCTCCCCCTAAAAATAAGGTGAAAATATTTCTAGGGCCCTCTATCCATAAAGGAAAGGCTGCTCCTAAGTTGTGGGATATTCCTAAATTTCTAAATACTCCTAATTCATATAATAATATGATTATGAATTATTAGAATACCCTCATTGGTTCCTTGAATGTCACCATGCCTTGTGGTGAAGAGATCAAAATTATATTGTAGTGGAACCAAGAAGTGTCAAAGAACTTAGATACAACTTTGAAGGATAGGGGATATGGCCCCTTTGAAGTCTAATTTCCTTTGCATCTTGGTCTAGGGTATTTTGGGTCTGTTGTTTATTTTATCTTATTTTTTTGGCTATCCTTTTTTATGGTGGCTATCAGTGAATTTGGATTAGGGTTCTAAATCAGATTCCTAGATTCTTTAGCTTTATGTTGGTGATACTATGAGTTGGTTGTAGGATGGTTTTTATTTTGGATTTGGGTTGTGTTCCTTGGTTTTGAACCAAAAACTATTTTGTTTTGGCTCTTTGTAAAGGGTTCGGGTATCCTTTCCAAACCCCTTCTTGTATATAATAAAAATATATATGTATAGATTTTTTTTTACTCTATATATCTCTCTAGACATTATATGTCTCTCTAGCCTCCTTTGGATAATGTATCTAACTCATCATATTTGTGTCTTTCATTCTCAAATCTCAACTTAATCCTCCAAATAAACTCCACCTTATCTTCACATTCAATGTTCTCTTCTTTGTGATTTACCTCTAAAGCTCCAACAATATAATGTTCTTCAAATCTCATATCTTCTTAATATTTGCACTCATCCAAGTTATCTTATTTCAAACACTATAATATTATTACATTCCTCCAATTACTATTTGCCTCTCCTTCTCAAATCAATCCTCCAAAATTTCCAATCAGTTGCTTCTCAAATTCAACAATATTCTTTCCTCTCCACTCTTCTTTATTCTAATCTTGAAGTTGTATTATTCTCACATCAATCTCCTCTCCACTCCTCTTTCTTTCTCTTCTAAAATCACATGGCTAAAAATCTCTCAACTGCATAGCTCTAAGCCAAGATGGCTTCCACCAAGGTAGATTTTATACCATTGTTGATAAATGTGTTTAATAATCTCATAGGTAAATATTTCTAGGATCAAAAATCATACACATAAAATCACACAATAGTAACACAAGTATTGCATGATAAAACAATCATTATTACATTCATAAATCAAAATTTTCCACATTATAAATTTGTTCTCATTACATAGCATGGAGCTTTATCTCCAATATATAACCTTAAAAAAGACTCTTCAATAGTCCTAATTTTTTCTCTCCTCAAAGCTACAAGAGATACAACCTTTCACATACCTTTCTTACATTATGACAAATTTGATGATGATTACATAACCTCCTACTTCTAATCTAGACATATCACATATGAATCTTCACTTGCACACTTGACACCTAACACTCATGACTCTTTACTTGAACACATGACACCTTTCACTCAAACTTGCACATACAACACCTTTCACTCATAATTACCTAACACATAAAAACTCTTTACATCTTGACACATACTTTTGACACACACATTTCATAATATAAAAATTTACAATGGTACTTAGTACCAAACAATGTATTACCTCCAATAATAATACAAAAATTTAACTTTCCAACACATTATTTAATCTATTTTTGTATATTGTGTAAAATATGGTTGGCCATTTAAATAATTAAGGAATTCAACCTAGCATGCTAGAACCTAATTAGATAACTACAATATCCATCCAATAAAAGGAATCAATCTACCATTCTCTATTATAGATATAGATCTTAAATAATATGTAGCTTAGTTTATAAACATAAATTATATGTAGAGTTAATCTACCAAATTTTAACAAGCATACAACAACAAATAAAACCATTTTCATATTAAAAAAAAGTATTGCCATATAATTCCTTTTTTTTTTCTATCTATAACAACTCTTCAACTACAATTAGGCCCCCTAATTAGTAAAACACACTAATATAATTAATTTATATCCATTATCTCTATGATTATTGCTATGTAGTAGATCTTATTCCACTATACATACATACATACATACATACATACATACATACATACATACATACATACATACATACATACATACATACATACATACATACATACATACATACATACATACATACATACATACATACATACATACATACATACATACATACATACATACATATATATATATATATATATATATATATATATATATATATATATATATATATATATATATATCATATTTCACTTCTTATAAGTTGTCACTTTAATTTCTTCAAGTATCCAAAATATACAATGGATTCCATAGCTTCTATTTATAGCAAATAATTTACATATAAACTACCTAAGGTGAATCTTCTTTGCCTATAGTAAAATATCCATTTTAGGGGTATCTTTAGCAAAATGATGCACCAATAAACTTTACATTCCTCAAAAAATACTTCTAAACCTATTTAGTAGACCTCTAATTCCTTTTGGATTCCATGTGAAGATAAAATATCACGTGTTAGGAGGGTTTCCTTGGATTTCATGTTGTTCTTGTCCTATTTAGGCTAACAAGTTGTAATTAATTAATCCTAAAAGTAGTGATTTATCAACTAAAGAATGGCACTTTCCTAGTCTAATATGGATTGTCCTTTTGACAAATCACCTTGTTCAAACTTAGCCATTTTTTATAATTCCTAAAGGATATACAATACTATTCCTTAGGATACATGGTTTCATGGTTCTCCATGTGTAATTCCTTGTGGGAATTAAATCTAGTAGCCAAGATACTATATTTTTGACCACAATATAGTGTAACAAGCTAAATTGGTGAAATATTTTAGATCCTATAACTAAAGCCTATGCTTTAACCACTCTTTATCCCTTTCTTAATTCCTCATTTTCACTCTTTAATTTAGTAATTTCTTAATATTTCTCTAGTATGGTTACCTACATTTGATCTAGTTGAAGTGCTAGGCCTTGGTTTTCTTTCTTAAACATTGCTATAACTGATCTTGCCCTTGTACTAAATCCTCTATTGTTTCTTTAGGTTAACATTCTCTACTAACTGGCTTTTTAATTCTTCTCTATTTAAATCATTCATTCTAGATACCTCTTTTTTTAGTTCCTCGATTTATACTACACTTGGACTACTTGTTATTTTTGGAAATCTATTGTGCCATTGCTTGAGAATTATTTAATGCTTATTTCTTGTGTGTTTAGATAATATTACTGCAACATCTCCTAAATCCATGGTACAACTCTATAATAAATCATTTTCAAGGTGACATAGAATAGTGCCAACTTCATCCTATTTGGTTTTAGGATATTTAATATATCTATTACATTCATATGAATATCCATCGACCAAAAATCTGCCAATGAAGTTGCAATCCATTAGCAAAATGGTGCTTCATCAACAAAGTTGTGATCTATGAACTAACCAATAATTTATTAAGTTGCAAGCTAGCAATAATATGTAATAGCCTAAAAGCAACAAGTTATATTTTACTTGTAAATGTAAATATTAGAATTTTATACGTAGGTAAAAAGTGGGTTAATCCCTTAATATAAATAAAAATATTAGGATCATTATAAAATATTTTGGTCATTTTGAAAGAAAAAACTAGAGTTATGTTGTGTGATTGTAATTCTCTTTTTATATGAATGAAAAATTATTCATGGAATTTTTATTTCAACTATATCACACCTTATCTCTTGATGCATGAATGATAGTGCTTGTGATAATACCTTTTGACCTACCTATTATCCTCTTTTCTATCAAATTTACATGAAGGGATAAAAATTCTACTATTATTATTCAATTATTCCTTGATATCTTAATTTATCATAAACTAGCCTCACTATGGTTTTAACCATATTTTACTTTCATTACTTACACTCTTACCTCACCCATTTTACTTCTTGTATTTAGACTATTTATATTAGCATAGGTTAGTGAGGAGTTGGCTTGAGTTCAAATATTAAGGGGACTTAATTCACCAAATTTCCAAGGCTATAGATGCAATATTATGGGAATAATTTTACATTAGTCTATTCCATATATCAACAATTCTTTCTAGAATCCCCTATGAGACTAATCCAATGGTCCCTTCATTTTCATTCTCATATTTGCTTTGATCTACCATGAATTTTACCAGATATTCAAAAGGGTTTTTCAAAGGATAAAATCTGAAAACCAAAATTGTTTCCTAAAATTCATAAATTATTTGGTTATATTTGATTGGTTGGAACTCAAATCCGAATCCTTGCTTACTCATAGAATCCATTGATTTGAGTGAAAATGGTGACTTCATTGAAATCCAAACTTAAAAATAATTCTTAGACTAGTAATCCTGCCTTAAAATGAAATTTTGATCATAAGTGTTGACCTAAAGCCAACATGAAGGGGCCCAAAGCTCCTCCTACTTACAAAGTAGCAAAAGCTAGAATAAAATCCAAAGTGATACCAAGGAGTAATCCTTGTTGCCAACTAGTGCTAAAATTGAAGCTCCTCATATCATGGAATTTAGCTAATCCATAAAACTTGAATGATAACTAATAATAAAGTCTTTCCAATGATAGCTAAGGTAAGTTTTACAATGAACCAGAGTTCCAAATAATTTCCATGATAGCTAATGGGAATCTAATCATGGAAAAACTCTACCCATCTAGAGCATGTAGATCTTTCTCCTCCCTAGATATGAGGAATCACTAGCCTAGCTTTCCTCCATATTATTATGTGTCTGGGTGGAGGAAAAAAATGGGGTAATTTAGGATAACTAAGTGGGAGGATAGCCATGAAGTCTCCTTCTTCCTCAAGAGGATATTGAATTTCAAAGGACTACCCAAAGCCTAGCATCCTGGAGATTCCAAGTTGTAAATCCTTGACTGTGCTTCAAGATTTCTTAACCCTAGTAAGGTCCATATAAAAACCCACAATAGGAGATTAGTAGAAGGTACAAGAGGAGAAGACTTTCCAAAGATATGTAAACCAAAAATTAGAGCCTGAAATTCTTGAAACAATTAATATGTTGATTGAAATAGCAAGGGTTGGGCCACTAATAAATATGTATCCTCCCAATGACATAGAAGGTGGTGGCCACTACCCCTATAGTATGTGCTAAAGAGAATTTATTCACTAGAGAAGTTTTCAAGAGCATGGGAAAATCCAAGAACTAATCACCATCGAGACCACCTTCATCAATAGTGATAAAATGCAAGGGAAGAGATGATGATATGGATCCTATTCTATCACCTCATAACCAAATATAGTTTTTGAGGTAATAACTAAAGCATTAAAAATGACAACATGAAGGATAGCCCAAGGGGTAACATATAATCCAAGGCATTGATGATAGAAGATTCCATAGGTCTAATCATGGATATTTCTAGCATGAAGTAGCTCAATGACATTAGGATTGCTAGCAATATATATGGCTACAAATCCCCAAGGCCTCAATATCATCCATTATTGGTGGCAACCAGCCTAGTCAATTTTTAACTAGATAATTTTGAATTCTTGTGCAAATTTTGAAGGGAAAATTCTCTAGTTCTTATAAATACTTTATTCATTGTAAGTATCGAAATCCAATCATACTTATGCCTAGTATTTGGCCTAGTGTGAGGTTTTCTTTCATTATTTTAAGTTCCTTGGCCTACCTTGAGCCTTTTATTATAGGACAATTAGTTTTTGAGCCTTCTTTCTTGGCATGTATGTAACCCAAAGTTAACATGAATAATAAACCATGACTATTTTAGTATTTATATTCTTATTCTTATGTGTGTGTTTTATATGACACATGATTGGAAAATATGTGTTCCTTATGTGTTGTCAGTTACAATTCATATGGTCACTCAACCCACCATATTATAGAGTCTCTTAGATATTTGGCTCATCACCACTTGTAGCATAGGCTAGTTAGGCTAGATTAGTTTTTCTTACTTTTTATCATTTCCTTGTAGTTATTTACTACACTTTTATCTCTTCCTTTTACTTGGTAAAAACACCTGGTAGAGTGGTCTAGCTTAGGATTAAAATAATTAAATATCTCATCCAAGAAAGGATTTGGCCTTGGTAAAAAATCTCAAAGTTCATCCAAAGGATCCATGTTCCATGATCCCAAAACTTCCTAGACTATCACTTCACACGAGGCAATAGGCATAGGATACACTCACTCAGAGATACCACAACAATAAGGGATCATATAACTAAGAGTGTAAGGACTAATCTCAGTCCCCATAAAGTTTAAAATAGCATGCCTAATGGGACCCAAATTATCAAATTTTTTGGAATATATTACATTATTTGGTACATGCTAATGTACCACCTTGGGTACATCTTTAGATTAGGAAAGAGAGTCCTAGATTAGAGTGTGAGTATTTACTTTATGCAATGTAATAAATGCACAAGTATTATTAAAGTGTGCAAAGTATTTTGGTAATGTAAATGTGCATAATAGTCCATGTGCACATGAGTCCATAGAGTAGGAAGATGAAGAGTCTCTAGAAGAGTGAAGGCCAAGAGTGCTCCATATGAAGAGTCACATTCCATTATATATGTGTCTATGAGTGTGTGTGTAATAGACACAATTGTAGAGTGAGAGTGTGGAGAAGTATGGTGTATTTGAGATCTTTATTCAATTGAGATACAATTTTTGTGAGCATTTGTTAATGGCATTTCTATGAGTTATTTTTGAAGTTATTTATGAGTTTTATATGTTTAGTAGTTTTCCATTATCATATATTTCATATTGCAACTTTATTTTAGATCTTGTGGTTATTTTATCTTAAGTATTTAGCTTCAAAAGCTAACAGTGGTATCAGAGCCACAACAAGGTTTTATCTTGCACAAGTTTTAAAGTTGCAAAGGAGATTTCCACTAGTTAAGGAGAAACCAATGAAGTTGAAGAAATTACCTCTAGAAAATAAAACCAGAGAAGATAGTATTTTTCATTATGTTGAAGGAAAACCAGTGAAGGTTGAAGATTTACCTATTCCAAGAGCAAATTCAGAATAGAAGGAAATTTATAGGTCTTGAAGATAGACCTTGACATTGATGAGATTAAGAGACCCTAGAAGGAGGTCCTATTGAAAATTTTGATAGAGAGAAGAAGATTCCAGATTAATATTTGGCTAGAGTCTTTCCATAAGGTTGAAGGAAAACTCGTGAAGACTAG
This sequence comes from Wollemia nobilis, assembly GCA_028583015.1. Taxonomy (NCBI): domain Eukaryota; kingdom Viridiplantae; phylum Streptophyta; class Pinopsida; order Araucariales; family Araucariaceae; genus Wollemia; species Wollemia nobilis. The sequence goes on from JAQPPZ010008116.1 coordinate 1,099,486, forward strand.
GACTCAACATAGATTTCTTTCCACTAGTTTTTGAGAATAACTAGTGAAGTTTATTGATTTTAGAATTCTAGAAATTTGAATGTATTTGGTTACTATTGTCTAAGTTTTTGTTGTAGAAAATTAGTTCTCAAAAGTTGAGAAGCTTCCTACAATAGATAGAGAAGAATTTCACCTTTGATTGCCTAAAAGTCTATGTGCTTTCCTCATGCAGGGATTAGTTTTGAGTTGTAACAAAAGAGTAGACATTGCAGATTAAGGAGGTCCAAAAAGAGGCCTCATTGAAGATTGAAGACTATATATTGAAGTTTGAAGAGACCCAAGAAAGAGGTCACATTGAAGAACTTCTATATTTGGAAGATAGAAGATTGAATATTGAAGATAGAAGGACTACAAAAAGGTCCTATTGAAGAGTTGAGAAGCAACAGAATTTGGAGATCCAAGAAAGAGATCTCATTGTAGAATTTCCATAGTTGGAAGATTGAAGAGACCAAGGAAATGTCTCATTGAAGTTTTGAGAAAAATAATTGAGAAGTTGTTGAATTAGAAGACCCAAGAGAAGAGGTCTCAAGAGAATTTGGAGAAGAAGAAGAAGGCTAGAGAAAGCCTCATTGCAAAGTTGAAGAAGTGGCCATTGGAGGATATTTGAAGAAAGTTCATGATAGAATATTGCAAGTAGGAGAAGCTCCTGAAAAGAAGAATTTGGGATAATTATTACCATCCAACAACAAGCCCAAAAGGAAGAAGGATTTGGAAAGAAGTTTACCAAATTTTGAGAAGATTTTTGAAGACCTCAAGACATTCAAATTCTTGAGGAAGAGGACAATGAAAGAGATCATATTTGAAGTCAAAATTTGACAAGAATATTGAAGAAGGAAGAAGAATTGAAGAGGCCATGGTTTTGAGAAGTTTGAGGACAACTAAGACGTTTGAAGGCTGATTTGCAAAGGAGGAGGTTATTGATTTTTGAGGTCGAAGTTGAAATATCACAGGATAGCAAATTGAAAAAAGTATAAAGCTATGATTTTCAAAATTTTAGGACAAATTTGAGAGATTTTTGGGAAGCAAAGCATAGGAATATTTGTTAGCATTTGAAGTAGCATAATTGCTGTAAATTTGGATAGCAAGAAGGCAACATTTGTAGCTATAATTTCAGAGGTTGAAAGCATACATTTGAAGGAGAAATAAAGTGAAAGTTGAAATAAAATTTGACAGCAAGAGAGCTGATTTTTGGGTAGCAATTAGAGCTACAAAATTGATGATTCTAGAGTAGCAAAGGAAAAGGGAGTGGAGCTACAAAAATACATAAATTCGAGACAACAAATTATCAAGAAGACTAGCCACAAAGGAGGCCATAAGAGGTGTGTAATATTGGTGCTATAAAAGTGTTCTTATACAAGTATTAAAAGTAGTTATTTCAAGTTTTTGAAAGCACCATATTAGAGTTGTTAAAAGTCAGCAAAAGGAAGTCTGAGTTAAGTGTCTCCAAGCCAAGGAAGGAGACATCATTATCATCCTAGAATCTGCAAAATATAACAACAAGAATTAGAGTTAAAAAGTGCTTGAAAGGGAGTGATAAGGAAAAGTAATATATGTTGTTTTTTATAATAAAAATAAGTGTAGACTTGTTATAAGTTCTATTGAATAAAAGAAAGGTTGAATAGTGCTCAAATTTAAGGTAGATTTAAGGTGTCTAAAGACACCAAGAGGAGCACCAAAATTGCCAAAAATATTGGTGAAGAAAAGTCACCAAAAAGAGTGGTAGATCCACCAAGCAAATATGAAGGCAACACCATTGAAAGAAGAGCCACCATATTGCAAAAGAAGCCACTAAGAGCAAAGCTCAAAGTCATTAAATATAGAGGAGCCAAGGTGACATTGAAGCATAGGGGGAAAGCATCCAAGTAGTGCTTAGGAGAAGAGCCACCAGGAAAAAGAGAGGAGCCACCATCTATAGGAGAAGAGCCACCATGGAGAGCCACCAAGAGCATTATTTTAGAGAGCCACCATTGAAAGGTGGAGCCACCAAGCCTAGGAGGAGGAGTAGAGAAGCATCGAAGTGGAGAAGAGCCACCATTGGAGAAGAGGAATCATTATTTGCAAACTCTAAAATATAAGCAACAAAACAATCAATATTTGGATATTGAAAAGGCATAAGGAGAAACCAAACATCTAGGTTTTTGCAACTACCAAGAAGAGAAGCGAAGAATTGGCATCCATAACATTCTTTGTAGAGAAGACAATATTGCATTGCTTTGTTGAGGATGTTACACAGGTGGCCAAGTGTTGGAAGAAGAAGAACACAATCATAGAATATTATCTAGAGCTTGAAGCATTGAAAATATCATTTGCAAGGTTGGTTGAATGTTATAAAATTGTTCATACCACTTGTCACAAGGAAGGAGCACCATAAGCCATTGGAAGTAAGAGAATCATTTCAGAATATGTTAGTAAGAGCAAGGAGGGATATTTGGCACCATTTATCATTTGGTATTCAATAAGCCAATCATTACTAAGGGAAGATATAACATCTTGAAGTGCCCATTTAATGCATGGGATGAAAATAAGCTAGCACAACCACATTTACTACAACAAGGAGGATGTACGTTCAAATTTCAAGTACCTTGGAATAGCTTGGAGAATAGTTGACTAGTCAAGGAGGAGAGAGAGCACCTATTTTCAAAGCAAGTCAGAATACTATAATAGAGAAGGAGCACCTCAAGTTTTGGAGGTAATTCATTTCATTTGAAATTAATTATATGCACAAGATAGGAGTTATAAGGTTGAAAGGAATTATTATTGTCTAAGGTTAAGTTGAAATTATTTTATTGGAGAGATAAGACCTTGAAGTAATATTTTAAACCTTAGAAACTTGATTATTGCAATTTGAAAGTTTTATGAAGATTTGAAGATTGATTTGAAAATTGAAGTAATTATTTTGAAGTTTTGTAATTAGATCATTTGAATTTACAAAACAATTTGAAATATTTGCAATTTGATAAGTTTGGAGAAATAAGGTATCCTACATCAAATTAGGAATACAAAACTTGCAAATATTCTTTTATAGAATTTCTAAATTTCTAAATTTGGAGTTATAAGGAATTCAACATCAACATAGATTTATGAAATTTAGAATTGGGGAATTATATTCTTGAAATTTGGGAGATAAAAGGAATTTAACATAGAACTTTTGACAAAGGAAAATTGCATTGATAATTTAGTCTCTAATTCAAAATTAAAAGAGACATAAGTTTGAAGACTTGAAAGATTGAAATTGCATTCAAATTATTGATTGATAAGAGGAAAATAAAAGTAGTTATTTTGAAGAATTATATTGAAACTAGGGAGATAAAAGGTTGTCAACATAAAGTCAAAATTGAAAATTATCCTTAGTCTATCATTTAAAACTAAGGAGAAATAAAGAATAGAGAATTTGAGATTGCATCAATTAATTGTTTGATAAACTAAACTAGGGAGTCATAAGGAAGTCAACCTCAAAGGTTTAGAGATTTAAAAGGATCCTATCAAAGTTACATTTCAATTTTTTCGAGACTAGAGAGTTACAAGGAAGTCTACATCAAAATAATATGAATAAAATAGTAAAGAAAGTATTTAATGAAAATAGTGAAGAAATGTTACATGCACTCAAGTTTTATTCACATGGCTTAATACCCAACATTGATGGAGATCAAGTATTTGATATTCTAAAGGACAAATTGATTTTATTTTTCAAAGAAGCTAAGGAAGAAAAATTTACTACCTTTATGGAATATCTTCATGAAAAATATTTTAGGTCTTGTTGGGAATCTCAAGACATTATTATACTTACTACAAAAGAGTGTCTAATGATGTATCTTTCATTAATTATTTTTGAACTCTTTCAAGGAAAGATACAAGTTGAAAGAAATAATTCATATGATTATCTCAAGGAAGATTCATTGAATCCAAGTCAATATTATTGTGATGATCCACTAACTCACTACACTAAAGATATATCACTGGTAGAAGTGTAGGAGCGAAGAAAGAGAAGAAACAAGAAAAGGAATCAGATCAAGAAAGACAAGGTGAAGACTAAAACTAGAAAAGATGTTTGTTTGAAGAATTCAAGACAAGAACCAAAGTTATATTACTATGATGATATGCTAACACAATGCTTAGAAGGAAAATCATCAATGAAGATACAAAAGCAAAGAAAATAAAAGAAGAAAAGGAGTCACACCAAAAAGGTTAAATAGGAATCATTCTATGCAAATTCAAAAATTGATCTTAAAGAGAGATTGAAGACAAGAGATGAAGATCCATATTGAAGACTAAAGTCTTCAATAACCAAATAATGTAATACAGGGGGTGTTGGAATATATTACATTATTTAGTACATGCTAATGTACCACCTTGGGTACATATTTAGATTAGGAGAGAGAGTCCTAGATTAGAGTGTGAGTATTTACTTTATGCAATGTAATAAATGCACAAGTATTATTAAAGTGTGCAAAGTATTTTGGTAATGTAAATGTGCATAATAGTCCATGTGCACATGAGTCCATAGAGTAGGAAGATGAAGAGTCTCTAGAAGAGTGAAGGCCAAGAGTGCTCCATATGAAGAGTCACATTCCATTATATATGTGTCTATGAGTGTGTGTGTGTGTGTGTAATAGATACAATTGTAGAATGAGAGTGTGAAGAAGTATGGTGTATTTGAGATCTTTATTCAATTGAGATACAATTTTCGTGAGCATTTATTAATGGCATTTCTATGAGTTATTTCTGAAGTTATTTATGAGTTTTATATGTTTAGTAGTTTTCCATTATCATATATTTCATATTGCAACTTTATTTTAGATCTTGTGGTTATTTTATCTTAAGTATTTAGCTTCAAAAGCTAACAAATTCACCCTTTATTAGAAATTAGGTCAATTTTTTGATGAAGGCCTTAATCCTTAGACTGTTGAAGCATAAAAATAATTCAATCGGTGACTCCACTAGAAGAGAAAAAACAAAAAACCACCCATTAAAAAATGGGTCAAGGTTAAGGTGGGAACCTTTATATAGTTAGCAAAAAAAATATAACACATAGAGACTTTGTTGGTCATCAAATTATTCAAGTTTAGCAAGCTTGCTATAATGTGATTATAAAAATTGTAATAAGAGAATTGCAAATAGAGATCTTGGTGGAAGTGTCTATTCATCATCTTATTAAAGCAATACAAAAGCACTAGTTCTCATTTGGTTCCCCTATGCTAATAAAAATATGGTCATGCAACTATATACTAAAATAATCCTAGCATGGAACAACCAAGGCCCACTAGTTCTGCTAATTTTGCATAATAAATGGGATTGGGTCCCTACTCTAACTTTAGATTCCCTACCAAAATTCACCAAATAAGAAGAGAACCCCACCTTAGATCACCTGAATCATATGGTAAATTTTTACATGATGCACAATGTGGTCACACAAATAATGCTATTAATAATATCATTTAAAGGTAAATCACAAGAGTGATGTGTCCCTACCTACACACTCAATAAGATATTAGGACTAGCTAGCCTCCCAACTAGAAAACAAGTTCAAAGAAAAGGTAGATGGAGCATAACTATTAGAGCACATGACGACCATAAAACAAGCTCCTATGGAGACAATGGAGGACTTAAATTCTTAGTTCCATAAAACCTGGAAAAGAATCTTGGATGAGATCAAGGCTCATATAGGTATGGAACTTATTTTCTATATTAAGTCCTTCAATTCATAGATTTCCATGATGATCAAAATTCAAAGAGGAAATTCTTTCCCAACTACCTATAAAATAGCCATCCAAGTATAAAATAACCTTGTATAGATACGTAGAATTCCCTCAATACCTACAAAGCCTCTATCTACCAAATCTATGTTCCCTCCTCTACCAACCACATGGTCCACCATAAGTATGAGTATTACCCATTCCCTATACCATCTGATCTTGATTCCCCCACCCAATACTAAAATGGAAGAAATGAGAAGGAAGGGATAGCCACTTTCTAAGGAATTTATCATCCTAAGGAGGCAATGAGATAACCCAAGCACCCTATACTTTCAACCTTGGAGTTACTCTCCTTAGAGGTACCTGGTCATTAATCATCAACTGACTCTAAGAGCCTACCCTGGCTATCAAGCCTAGCAAATTTGTTGGTCTTTGGTGGAAATACAAGAAAAAGTACTAACAATGTCAACCCAATATCGATCAATTCCCTACAAGGGTATCGATGCCCTAGCTATCACACCAATAGAAAAAGTTTTATTTATGTGGGGATAAATTTGGGTACATGTGGTAAATAACCAAACCAATGGGGTACCACGTGATAAAAACTAGGAACAACTAAAATTTAGAGAGGGGACTAAACCTAAAATTTTTAAAAGCTTCCCAAAAAAAGAGTCATTCAAACTAGAATGAATTCCCACTACCACAATAATTTTAGGAAAACAACCATTATATATTTCAACAAATACTATTTTTGGTACCCAGTTTTCCTCGAAAGTCCTCAAGTCAACAAAGGAGAAGTCTAAGCCTCAACTACAATTGTAATGCCTACTAGAAAAATGTAAATATGTAGGAATATCAAGGAAAGATTAAAGTAGAGTTACTTATGCAAATCGAAAAACATTTCTACCTGACCCTAATTTGTGAGGGAAGACTGGTCCATAGTTTCCTAATCAACCCTATGTTCATCTCATTCTCCTTAACAAAATTGGTGGTAAAAGCATTAAAATCAACCTAGTAGTTGATCCAAGGAGAAGCATAGTAGTCAAATGAGGGGTCTTCCTTGGTAATAAAACTCCTAGTGCCACACCAAGGTTGTAGTTCTAAAGGCCTAGACTTAGATCTAAAAAAGTATCAAAGAACCAAATTGGCACAAAATCTCTTGTAGATAAATAAAAAGACTAAAAGCAAATTGTGGAGGGAAATCTTGTATGAATATGAGGGGAAAATACTTATGAGTAACCTAGAGGGAGAATGTGGGATGACCTAAATTTGGAGCAAAGCACATCCATCTCATAGTAGGAGGTGACAAATTATGAAAGTTTAGGAGGTAGATCCTATCAAGACCTTCAACCAAACTACATGGGATGAACACTCGATATAAGGAGTGACCCATCAGCCCTTTGAGTCTTTGTATATAAAATTAATAATAATAGCTTATTGTATGGTTATGCAGGACACGAATGATTTTAGATTCATAACATAGGGATTTATATTGCATATGATTGAAGGACATGGTTTTTGAGATCAAGGTATGTACACCAACCCTCTCAAGATCAATAGCAAAGATATTTTTGATCAAATGAAGGATAGCCACCATATTCAAGTGGAAGGAGGCACAAAATATTATGACATCCCCCATATCCCAATAATGAGGGAATATTCCTTAGCATATCAGTATACTGAAGGAAGCCTTAGGAGTCATCCAAGTGATGTGGCCTATAAAATAAAGCACACCCCATTCCAAGTCTCCACAAAGTATCGAGCAAATTTTCCCCCAACACCATTCTTCCTCATCATCCATCTCTACTAGGAAAGCTTCAATATTTTTCCTATTTAGACTCCATGCACAATGGAAAAGCTCATTTTATCTAGTTTCTTTGACTTCGGCTAGTAGGAGTTTCCTAATGAGTTGCTAAAGTCATAGTGAATATTCACTACACAAGACAAATCTTGCTTCTAAAGGAACTTTTAATCAAAAGTTCCAACCTAAAGATGAAATAAAAGGACCCAAATATCCTACTACTTGTAAAGTAGCAAAACCCAAAATACCATCCAAAGCACAACCAAGGAGGAATCCTCATTGTCAACTAATGCCAAACTTGAATCTCCCCATGTTGTGGACTTTAGGTGATCCATCAGACCTAAATGATAACTAATAATCAAGTCTTTTTGGTGATAGCTAAGGTAATTTTTATGGTGAATCAAATTTTTAGAGTATTTTTAGTGACAACTAAAGAGACTTCTCTCATGGAAAACTTTACCCCATCCAAAGCCCACAAACCTCCCTCCTTGGATAAGAGGAATCACTAGTTTTGCTTCCCTCCATATTATTGGGTACCCATGTGGAGGGGAAAAGTATGGTAATTTGGGATAACTAATCGGTAGAACACCTATGAAATCTCTCTCTTCCTCAAGAGGAGCTCAATTCTCAAAGGACTACCTAAAGCCTAGTATATTGGAGATTCCAATTTGTAAATCCTCAAATATACTTTGAGGTTTCTTGACCTCCGGAAGGTCCATACCAAAACTTTCAATGATAGAACAACAAAAAACACAAGAGGAGAAGACCACCTAGGGACATGTCCACCAAAACTCAAAGTCTGATATTCCTAGCCCTCACTAGTATGTTGATTGAAATAGCAATGGATGGGACACCCTACCAATAACATAGAATATGGTGCTTACTACCTCTATAATATTTTCTAAGGAGAATATCTTTGCTAGAGAACATATCAAGATCATGGTAAATCCGAGTACCAATCACCATTAAGACCATATACTAACCCATAGTGATCAGACATAAGGGAAGGGATGATGATCTAGTTCTAATATTGACACCCCATAATCAAACATGGTTTTCTAGGCAATAATTTAAGTATTAAAAGTGGTAATATAAATGATAGCCCAAGGGGAATTATAGAACCTAGGGGAAAAATACCTTACCACATACGATTCTTGACTAGATCTATTGAGAGTCGAGGTGACAATAAATATGTGTTATATTCTTTACACTTAGGGGCTTGGGGATTGAGGGGTTCACTAGAAATGGTTTAACGATTGCTCTAAGTATAGGGTGGAAGTGTTTGATGTGTATATTGAAAAAACCCCTATGTTTGGCCTTTATAAAATCTAAGCTAAGAAATGAAAGAACAATGCAAGACAAACAACAATGTAAGCAAACAAGGACTAACCCTAGAATGATTCTTGATTTTAAATGATGACTAAATATTAACTTACAATAAAGTAAGCCTATTTATTTATAGCAAGGGCACAAGAGAAAGCACAAAAAAAACTAATACTAGAATTCAAACTATATGTTTTTCTCCCTTCAATGTCTAAGAATGAAATGCTAATTTCAAACTAAAGAGAGGTGATTTTTATTTTTATTTAGCTAATTTATTAGATTTAAGTTATTTCCTTTTAGCTACAGGAAGTAAAATGGTCATAGACACCCAAAATAGCCTAATATTAATTTAGAACACCTACATGGTCTAGAAGTTGATCCTAGCCAAATCAGTGTTTGGGGGCCTATTTAGGCCACTATGTGACTAAGCTTGGAGGTACAATCGTCAAGCCCCCTTGGTTATTTTAGGTAATCATTTAAAAATTAAATGATCTTGACCTTTGGAACAAACAAAGTGAAATATGACAACATGGAATAGTGAACTAGATGCAAATAAAATTAATGCAATGATGAACCAGTATGCAATTAAAAATCTAGGGTTTGGGGATAAAATGGTTGCCCCCAAGATAATATGATTTGAATACAAGCAAAATAGAATGAAAAAAACTAAAATAGAATGATAACATGAATGGAACAATGCAAAATAGATATGTAAGACAAAAAACTAGTATTTGGGGATAAATAGTTGCCCCAAAACCTATCTAGGTTGAATCCATGCCCCATAAATTATTAGATGTAGATTTGATAAATAAGAGGAAATGAGCAACAAAATGCACGATAGGCAAAATAAATATTTTTGTTGAATCCATGCCCTATAGTAGATGGTGTACGAATTTACACGAGGCTAAAAACAAAGAAAACAAATGCAAGAATGAAACTTAACAATAAGAAATAATGATTAGAAGTTAAAGAATGCAAATAAACAACCTAATAAGCTTGTAGAAGAAGCAAGAGCAAACATAGAAGACCTCTCCTCCTTTAATATGACAAGTTTGTCATCAATGCTTCTCCACTTGCAAATCATAAGGAGCACACCAAAATAAAAACACCAGAGCACCAAGAACACCAAATAAAATAAAAATTGCACAAAATATCTTCGCACATCAATATTTCCAAAAAGAAATTATTGTCTCTTATTACTTTCTTGGTTGGAAAAAAATGGGATCCAATCCCTTTATTTATGGAGTTTTTGGAGGGCTAAAAAGGTAGGAAAATAAAATTTCACCATGATAAAGAGCTGATGCCAAAAGGAACTAATGACGGGAAGGGATTTTGAGAGAAAAATCCCTAAATAGCCAAATCCTTGCCCCATAAATAGCAGATGCAGATTCAGAAAGCCAAATCTACACCCCATAAAGGGTGACTGTGAATTCGAGATATCTAGACCCATGTGCATTTTTTTGGCACTTTGGGGGACCAAACATTATTAAAATGTGCCAAAAATTATACTATTGAAAAGCTATTTTTGGGTCAGATCCAATGATATAGGTTTTGGAAGGAATGGAAAATATTTGATGGGGGAAAATTTGGCTCAAAGATGACCTTACTTTTATAAGAGGAAAATTAAGGATCTAAAGAAAATGACTCATCTTAATGGGTCAATTTTCCATGTCTACATTTTTTCGATTTTTTTATGCATTTATAGCCTAATAAATGCATCAAATACATATGTATACACCTATGGGTGAAAGTGAAAAACAAAAGAAAAGGGGATAGGTTTAGAAGAAAGGGGTGGTGAAAAAATGGTGCCAATCTAGACACTTTAATATTTTACACACAAAACAAATCATTAGGGACATTAATGCCTCTCAGGCCAAGATGCCCCCTCAAGTTTTAGAAGGAATTCCAAATTTCTAAGGAAACTTGAAATGGCTGACTCAAAAGAAAATAGAGCATCAAAAAAAAAAAAAAAAATGTGTTAAAAGGAAGAAAGAGGAGAGAGAAAAATACAAAAAGAAAATATTAGATTTTACTTGCATTTAAAAAAAAAATAACATGATAATCACAAACATAATGAATGTAATGCATAATTCTCTAACTAAATGAATGCATCATGAGCTTAACTAATGAAATGAATGAAAACTAACTAAATGAATGCAAATGAGATGAATGAAAAGCGAATAGAAAGAAGAAAATAAGGAAAGAAAATACAAGAAGAAAACAAACAATGATAGGAGAAATAAATATGGAAGGATAAAACTAAATCTCCAAAAGGTCAAAAGAGAAAAACAAAATAAATAGAGCAAAACCTTGTAAGGATGTATACTCGCAAATGGCTGAATGGAGGTTACCCCTCACTAGTGGCCATGAAGCTATCCTGTAAGGGTATTATGCTTGTAGGTATGGTCAAGTGTGGAGTGATACACCATATGGATATGGTGCTCGTTGATGGCCAAAGTTGAAGAGATATTCCTACTAGAATGTATGCTTACAAATGGCCAAGAAGGAGGTTACCCTTTGCATGTGGCCATGAAGCTATCCTGTATGGGGTGCAATGTGTGAGTGATGTGCCAAAGTGAGTACTACCTAATAGGGGTGTGATGTATGCAAAAAATATGAATGATCAAAGCAAGATATAATAGAAAAATGTGATCATCTATGTGTGTGTGAGAAGAAGATAGAAGAAAGAGAAAAGCAAGAAGTGTGTGTGTGTGTGTCCTTGTTGAAATATCAAGAGTTAAGAGGTGTGCATAAGATAGTCAGTGGATGTATGAATACCATAAATGATACACATGCATTATCTATCCTATTTTATGAGAATTATTTAACAAGTGAAATATAAAGTGGGAAAAGTGAGAGCAAAAGTGAAAAATGAGTATATTGAAGAAGGAACATATATCCTTTATCTTGGAGAAAAGAAGAAAGAAAATATGCAAAGGATAAGGATATAAAAATATAAGAACTATATCCCTTGAATTGGAGAAAATTTATGGTCATTTTATACTTTCAAAGGTCAAGGAATATAAGAGAAGAAGAAGAGAAGACATGAGCAAATGAAATGATGGAAATGCATGGATATGTGCCCTAGGTTGGGGATTCTCTAGGCATCAGAGCCCTAGTATGAGTGCAATGCATGTGAGCTAAGATCTAACTAGTTGTCATCACTTACCATCCTCACAATGTCCCCAAAAATCTATATGATCAAGCAATCATGCAAATATGATCAAGCAATCATGCACATATGATCAAGCAACAATGCAATTATATGACAAGAAAAATGCAGATGGAATAAAATGTTAAGTAAACCATGCAAAATATGATAGAAAATAATGTAGTATGAACAAGCAAACCAAATGCAATATGAAAACTAAGCTAAATGCAATATGAGAAAATGAAAATGTAGAGTCATGCATAGTATCTTTTTAGATGCATTATGTTCATTGGTTCTTTAAGTTCTTTACCATCCAATGGGGAACCAACTTAGGGTGCACCAAAGTTACCACATTGCATAACAACATATTAGTGGGATAATGCGGTTCCACATCCTCATCACTCCACTTAAAGCCTTGATGATCTAAATATTTGACATAAGTAATAAGGTGATCATCATTATCAAAGGGTAAATATTGGTTTTTATCAAGGATGTAGCCTACTTCACATCTCCTAGGCCAAAGCTCAACTTCCAAAGGCTCTTGAATATCAATTTGTTGTGGCCCCTAACCTTTACCTATATATCCCATACTAGACAATATTTTCTTGGACAGTGGGTAATCATTGGACATATAACAATGGGCAAAAGAACACTCTATAGGAAGAGGGTTGCTACCATGGATATTTTTGTTGGAAATATGAGTAGGATTTGTTGTCATTGATGTCAAAGGAATACTAAGCATATGTGAAAGGAATTTTAATAAAATGGTTCATGGTTTATTTTCTAAGAGGCAAGGATATAATATTTAATTTAAATATTATATGGCTAAAGAAGTCAAAAGAGAAACAAGAAGGATAATAATATTTGGGCAAAATAAAATGGTTGAAAAGATATCTCTGGTCTATGGTGATTGAAAGAAAATAACAAGGTTATTTTGCTAAGGTGATCATGGCAAAAGGTTTCCCTAAAAAACCCTAAGGAAGTTTATAATTTATTTTTATTTTTATTTTTTTGAATTTACATGGTGGAATCGGTAGCCGCCACGAATCCGGGCAGGCTGTCCGACTTTTTATGGCCACCACAGTATTCTGTGATGTCCACCCCGAAAGCCGCCACACAGATCTTTGCGCAGTCCGCCCCTATAACCACCATGCCACAATCATTTTAAACCTTTTACGTCATTGAAAGCACCAGGAAAGGGACAAGCGTTCAGTCCGGCAAGGCCCGAGATTTGAACCTTGGACCTCCGCCCCCTATGGGGTTTGGATGAACCAATTGGTCTATACCTCGGACCTATAATTTATTTTAATTAAAAAGGCCCAAAGGACATTTAAATATTTAATTTATAATATTTAAATTCATTTTGAATTTAAATAATTATAAATAAATATTATTTTTGGAATGCAAAAGATAAATTTATTATCCATCGATGTGAGGACAAATGCCTTGGAAAATGCATATTAATATAGCCTTAATCAAAGGCTAAAATGTGGCATTCGAAATTCGTGGTATTGGCTGTGCTCATCGATTGAACGCAGAAGGGTAAAGATAAAATTGTATATAGTGCTAAAATCGAGGAAAGGAAGGCATAAAGAGGAGCAACACCAAAATCATAGCACGTTTTGGGTGGCTAGCCTAGACGACGATTGGATTGGGTGCTAAGTTATAGTAGAGGAGAGTTATCAGGTTTGAGACTCTGCGACAGTGAAAGGAGGAAGCTTTTTATTTTTAAAAGCTTCGGTGGTAGTGTTGGGAATAAGTGTGCGTGGGCACACTTAGGTCCCATGTGAGCGCCTAGATCACATGGTTGTTGAATCCACGGCTAGGGCACTGGTGAAAGCACAGTGTGGGTTTGATTCGCATCAAGGGTAAAAGGTACTTAATTTTTAATATCTAATATTTTATCCTAAGTTTTGTTGGCATAAGAATTTAAGGAGGTATAAGGTTTGTGGAAATAAATTTTATTATGATTTTTGTGATTAATAGTTGAAAGGAGTAGTAAGGCTTTAGAGGAATTTAAATATTGATTTTATAATAAAGTCTTATTGGGTTTGATAATTGAAAGGAGTAATAAGGTGTAATTGAGATCTAATGCTTTTGTATTGTGAGAATAATTTGTGAGGAAATTATTGATTGAAGTTTTGAGAAGGTTCTTGCTAACTAACCCTTAAGATTGGAAAAATAATAATTGTGATTGAGACAGGTTTTATAAGGTCAATTCTTCATAAAACAAAAGGTATGGGCACATATTCCTTGTGAGTGATTGTTGGATGTTGTGAATGCTAAGTTGGAGAGAAAAGGATTGTTTGATAAGCATTGTTGAGTTTGATTGTTAAAGATTTTTCTGAGTGAGATTTGATGATAAAAACCTTGTTTGATAAGCATTGATGGAAACATTGAATGAACTTTTATATGCATGACTAGAGTTTGTGCAATAACATGAGCATTATTGTTATGTGAAGTTGAGAACTATCTTGAACTAGAGTTTGTACAAGATCATGAGAATCATTGTTATGTGATATTGTTTGATAAGATTTTTTTGAAATAATTGAGTGAGTGTTCATATGCTTGGACTAGGGTTTGTAAGAAAGGAGTGTTTCATTGAGTGATTGATTGAGTGGAATTGATTAAGCCTAGTTAAGTGGAAATGTTGAAGTGATAGTTCTAGTTCTGTGAAACAAATTGTTCTATATCCTAAATTTATTTGAGAAAGAGATTGGAAGTGATTGAGTATTTGTGAGTGTGAAGCATATTGAGTCTCTAAAAATTCTCTATATGTTTCTATGATTTAAATAAGATTATGTGTGAAACTTTTTTATGTGATTGAAGAGGTTTTTTGTGATAGAGTTGAGCATATTGGACAAGTTCTAGTGAGGAATTTTTGAGTAGATTTGAGGTAAGTATTTGTGAAGACTTGTTGAGAATATTTGAGGCAAGTCTTGGAGAAGACTTGTGGATAGATTGGTGTGAGCTTTTATGGAAGCTTACAATACATATTTGAAGACAAATATTGAGAGTAGATTGGATAATTCCTTGAGAGGACTTGTGGACATATTTGAGGTAAGTCTTTTGAGAAGACTTGTGAGCAAAGTGGATTGATTGATTTGTTCAAACCTTGAGTTAAGGTTTGGAGCAAATCCAACAGAGTTGAATTGTGATTGAGTCAATCTTTGTGTTAAGGCTTGAGGATAGAGATTGAGCAGATTTGTGCTAGATCGAAGGACTATGTTTAGTGTAGATTTGAGGATAGAATTTGGTGTATATTTGAGGACAAGTTTGTGCTAGACCAGAGATAGATATTGAGTAGATTTGTGCTAGACCAAAGGATTGTGTTTAGTGCATATTTGAGACAGACACTGAGAGCAAGCTTTAGAGGTGAAAGAGTATAGAGGATGACAGTCTCCAGTGGATAGAGGTCCATTATCTAGGATAGTGAGGATAGGTCTTCTAAGTTAGGATAGGAGTCTTCAGTGGATAGAGATCCACTAGCCAGTGCAATGGAGGTAGCAGTTATTCTAGAAGGTCAACAACTAGAGCAGAGGAGAAAGGAGTTCTCCTATGGATAGATATCCATGAACCAACTGAGGAGATTGGTGTCTCCTATGGATAGAGATCCAAAAAATTGATTAGGGGATTTGTGTCTCCTTTGGACAGAGGTCCATAAATATTGTAATAGGGAAAGGTTTCCCAAGAGATTTGTTGAGAAAATTTTAGTGAAATATTTTCTTTGTGGAGTATTCCACATTGGGTGAACCATGTTAAATTGGTATCTCTATTGTCTGTGGTGGTTTGTGCATTGATTTTATTACTAATTTTGATATTACCATTGATATATTGCATAATATGTTTTGGGACAAAAAAGTAAAAAATGGTCTTATACTGTTCACCCCCCCTCTCACTATAAGCTTGTTTTCTTCACTTTTCTGTGAGGGCCATACCCATAAAGATAAAGGTACACTTATCAATGTGTACAACTTCACCCTTCTTATGAGGTAAACCCATATCCCTCGATGAAGGTTGTAGCTTGGAAAGATACAGAAGAGGTTATTGAATAAATGGATTAACTTGCTCCTGTGATGAAACTTTGATTAGTAGTTTCTCACTTACCTTTAAATTTCAAGTTTTTTGGTAAGGTGAGAAGAAGAAGAAAGAGAGACCAAAGGATAGAAATTGAGATCTGATTGAGCTTACTCAACCATTTAACAATACTAAAATGGATGAGGGTCACCCAAAATGGTGATAAGTTGATTTTTGAATTTGAACTTCAAGCATTGATGAAAAGTAGAAGGGATAGCCCTCATTGTGTGAATCCAAGGATGTCCAAGAAGAAGATTAAAATATGAAGGGCAATGCACCACATAAAAAAAGGTATCTAAGATCTTAGGTATGACCCTAAGGGGGAGGGATATAATGCCACAAACCTCTTGGGACTCATTGTTGAAATATTTGATGATGACATCAGATCTAGTAAAATTTTCCTCTTTTAATACATTTTTTTGGAGAAATTAAGAAGTGCATAGATTGAGGGAAGAATCATTATCTATAAAAATTTACTTGATAAATGTTTTCCCAATAAATGTAATGATGTAGAGGGAAGAATACCCTTGTAATTCTGAGGAAGAAATATTGTCATACGAAAATATGATATGATGTATCCCAAGGGAACCTACAACATTAGCTATAGAACTAAGGAAATGTCTTGAGGAACAAATTGTTGACTTAGAAGCTTCAACAAGGCTTCCCTATGAATAGGAGAATTTTGTAAAATCTCTAAGAGGGAGATCTTGACTAGGGTAATAGCTAACTACTTTTGAATTTTGAAGGAGATTTTAGGTTTAGGTTTCAACACTAAAGGTGGGTTTTTTACTCTTGCGCTCTTTTTTTGGGTACTCTTCAAAAATAAGGGCGATTTTGAAGGTTGATTGGATATAGAACTTGTATCTTAATGAGATTGATGAATCAATTGAGATTGAGTTTGTTACCTAGTAATTACTACTACCATACCAACCATATTGTTGTAGGGAGGTGGCACATTATGATATGACACTTGATTAGCTCCTTGTTGCCATGCTTAGTGTCATGGCCCTCCTATATGGACATTTTGACATGGAAAGCAATGTATTAATTAATGGTGCATTAATACTCGATTTTGTACAATACAGCATCTATGTGATGTTAGTAGATATTGAAGAATATGATATTACTAACAAATTACCCATGTGTAGGATTAGGTACACTCATAAGTGGAAGAAGTTAAGTCATCCACCAAAGGCAAGTGTACTTGACGTTGGGGAAATGATGATAAGGTAACTCATAGGTAACATTGATGGATACCTTCATATAGGCATGCATTAGATTAGAGATAATCATCAATAGTTAGACACCTTGAGCTCTATATTGATAGCCTAGTAGCTATCATAAATTATAGAGGTTGAGACAGGTGACTACATTGATGGAAAAATTCCCTTTTTTGTATGTTGTACATGCTTGATTATCTTTTACTTCAGCACTGACTGCCTTAATGATTTGGGAAGTATATATGGATTGGTTGTCTTCATAACTTCTTGTGTTGCTCGAACAAATAAGATGCTTAAGTAAATGTTTAATTTTAAATAAATAGTGGATTTATTTTAGAATGATAAAGAGATTTCATTTTAAATATATAAGTTGATTTATTTGAAATGATAAAAATATTTCATTTTAATTAAATAGTTGATATATTTTAAAATGATAAAGAAATTGCCTTAAAATAGAGGAATTTTATTTTAAATAGTTGTTTCATATTAATTGATAAAAGAATCTCCATTATAAACATATAACTATTCTATTTGGAATGATAAATGAAATTCATTAAACTTATAGAAAAGATTTTATTATCTTAATGATAATGAATAATTCATTTTGTGAAAAAAACGAACAACTAAGTCATTGCATTGATGAATTAAATAATACATGGATGACTGTGAATAGCCCATGAACTACGGAACCACCCGAGGCGTATTTAGGTATTGTTATAACAAATAAAAAATACTAGCCTATAATGTAATAACCAACTATAGCTACGCTAACATCCCCCCTTTATTACATTATTTTGCAATACATAGAGAGCTGCGAAACAATTCAAATTTGACACGTGCAAGTGCCTTAGTGAAAATATCTGCAACTTGAGCATCGGTGGGAATGTATTGAAGCTGAATTCGGTGCCTTGGAACTTCGTCTCGAATGAAGTGACATTGTGTGTCAATGTGCTTGGTTTTCTCATGATGCACTGGATTCTTAACAAGGTTCAAAACACCCTGGTTGTCGCAGAACAAGTGTATTGGAGATTTTGATGGATGACCCATACTTGTCAAAATGTGATGCAACCATATCACTTCGCACACAGCTTCACGTGCGGTGCGATACTCTACCTCTGTAGATGAGATAGCAACCACCTGTTGCTTCTTGTTGTGCCAAGAGACAAGACCGGATCCAAGATGAAATATATATCCTGAAGTTGACTTACGATCATCATATGACCCGACATAGTCAGAGTTCGTGTATCCTTGCAAGAAGAATTTGTCATTCCTCTTGTATTCTAGGCCATATTCCATTGTGCCACGGACATAGTGAAGAACACATTTTGCTGCTTTCCAGTGAGTAGTCTTAGGTTCCTGCATGAACCTCGAAAGATAGTTGACAACAAATACGATATCTGGCCTAGTATTTGTCAGATATATGAGACTCCCAATCAGCTATCGATAGAGAGTACCATCTACCTGAGGTGAATCATCATATCATGATAACTGAAGTCTTGATTCCATCGGAGTTGCCATCGGCTTGCAATCAGTCATGCGATATTTTTCTAACAATGTCTTGGCATATTTTTTTGAGTCACTTTGATGTAGTGCTCCTTCTGGCTCACTTCCAGACCAAGACAATAATGGAGAAGTTCGAGATCTATCATCTCAAAATATTTACACAAGTCTCTTTTGATAGCAGAGATCATAGTTTTTGAACTCCCTGTAATGAGCAGATCATCAACATAGAGTACAAGCAACACTATCTCAGAACCTTATTTCTTGAAATAGAGGTTTGCATCTGATGGACATCTCTTAAATCCATGTTGCAGGAGGTGATTATCCATTTTTATATACCAAGCTCGAGGAGCTTGTTTTAAACCATATAAGGATTTGACCAACTTGCACACTTTCTGCTCTTGGCCTTCCACTTCAAATCCTTCAGGTTGTGTCATGTAGACTTCCTCTTGGAGATCACCATTCAGAAAAGCACTCTTGACATCCATCTGGTGAACTTTCCACCCATACTATGTTGCCATAGCACAAAGAACTCGAATGGTGGTCATCCGAGCAGTAGGTGCAAAAGTTTCCTCATAGTCAATGCCTTCCTTTTGTGCATAGCCCTTTGCAACAAGATGGGCCTTATGCTTATCAATTGTCCCATATACCTTGTACTTGACTTTGTACACCCATTTGCAGCCAATGGGCTTCTTTCCATGTGGCAGATCGACAAGCTCCCAAGTTTTGTTCTTTTTCAGAGACTTATACTCAGCATCCATAGCAACCTTCCATTGTGGCTCACTAAGGGCATCTTGTACTGAAGTAGGTTAATGTTCATTCATTGAAGACATAAACACCCTATCATCATCTATATCCATATCCTCTATTTCTCTCTCTGGATCTACAGAAAGTTCCTCAAAATATTGACAAAGATCATCAACCTCAGTAGTCTCTACTACTGCTCTTTCCTGTCGAGCCATACTGCGAGTACGAGGTCTATCCAAAGTCAAATATGGTGGAGTGGATAACTTTGAGTCCCTGATTGTACTTGTATACCATTTTGGATTCTTCTTCTATGGTGATGAAGAAGATGAAGAAGTAGAAGGACCTCCAGTATTTGGTGATGAAGGGGACTTCTCAACTTTAGATTCCACAAGATCTAGGTATACATCAGATGTGCTTTGTGATGTGAAAGCCTCATCAAAAACAACATCTCTACTGACATGAATCTTCTTGGTCAAAGGATCAATCAAATGATAACCCTTAGAGTGCTCATCATAGCCAAGAAGAATACACTTCAATGTCTTCTCATCTAGCTTCTTCCTTTTCTCTTTCGGTATGTGCATGAAAGCTTTACATCCAAAAATGCGAAGATGAGAGATGGAGGGTTTTCGACCACTCCATGCTTCCTATGGAGTCATTCCTTTTAGGGCCTTTGTGGGTGCCCTATTCAACAGATATACTATAGTGGTGACAGCTTCTGCCCAAAATTGTTGCCCAAGACTAGCTCCTGTGAGCATACAACGAACCATTTCCATGATAGAACGGTTCCTCCTCTCAACAACTCCATTTTGTTGAGGAGTATAAGTAGTAGTTAACTGTCTCGTGATCCCATGTGCAGTCAAGAATGCAAAAAAATCTTTAGAGGTAAACTCCCCCCTCGATCTGAGCGGAGGGTCTTTATAGAAGTCCCTGACTCCTTCTCAATAGATTTCTTGAATTGTTGGAAGAAACTAAAGGCTTCAGATTTCAGATTAAGAAAGAACACCCACATCTTTCATGAGTAGTCATCCACAAACAACTAAAAATACCTCTTCCCCCCACAACTAATTGGTGTGAAAGGACCGCACAGATCGGTGTGAATCAACTCCAGAGGTTTCTTTGCTCTTGTAGAGCTCTTCTCAAAAGGTACTCTATGCTGCTTTCCTGCCAAGCAGTCAGAGCACACTGGCAATGTGGCAGAAAGGGAAGGAAGACCCTTTACCATCTCATACTTACTGAGCTCAAGTAAGTAGCCAGAACTAAGATGCCCATATCTCTTGTGCCATAGGGAAGTTGCCTCCTTGGTAGAGACTATCATGGCAACATGGGGAGTAGAGATAGCATCTAAGGCAAATAAGCCATGCTTATATGAAGTTGTTGCAATGTTCTTACCCCTCCTGGTAATAGAACAACACTTCTTGCCATCCTCAACATGAAAGTTCACAACCATATCTTTATCCAGAATTTGTGTGACTGACAACAAATTGTTCGCCAATCCTGGAACATAGAGGACTTTTTCAATATGACACTTGCCATCAGGAAGAGTGACTAAAATTGTACCCTCTCCCTGAACCTTGTAGGTTTTGTCATCAACAATAGTGACAGGTTTGCCCTCTTTGGCCTCAAATGATTCAAACCATGATTTGTCGCCAGTCATGTGCTTACTAGCGCCAGAATCGACATACCATACATGATCCTTCTGCTTGGAGGTTGTGGTAGTCATGAGCACCTTGTGTGCCCACTCAGAATCCGAGTCAGATTCTTCAACAACAACATTCACCTTGGGTTGCTTGTTCTTGTTTTGTGGTTTGTTCTGGCCTTTTTGTTTAGGTTGCTTATTCTTGTGCCAACACCTGTTTGTGTCATGATTGTCTTTGTCACAAATTTTGCAATATCTCTTCGTTTGTTGAGGTTGTTTCCCTTTTGAATATTTGTGAGAATTTCCTCCCTTCTAAAAATTACCCTTCTTCTTAGAACCCTTCCTGTTGGAGTAGAGGGTTGTATTAGAAGAATCATCTCTCTGAAGTTGGCGTGCCTCCTCTTCTTGAAGCAGATTGACCAACTCAACAAAGGTAACTTTTCTTTGTGACACCTGAAGTGAGGTGATCAACACCCTATAAGAATCAGGTAAAGCTCTCAATACAACTGAAGTAAGGAGCTTGTCATCAATAG
Source organism: Wollemia nobilis (assembly GCA_028583015.1). Lineage (NCBI taxonomy): Eukaryota > Viridiplantae > Streptophyta > Pinopsida > Araucariales > Araucariaceae > Wollemia > Wollemia nobilis. The sequence goes on from JAQPPZ010008116.1 coordinate 1,121,206, forward strand.
GTTCTCCCAAAGAATTCAATTTTACTTTCAACTCAGACACTCTGCATAGAAAGAGTTCAACTGTCTCACCCTGCTTCATACTCAAACTGTGAAGTTGAGATTGAAGGTAAAGAATGGTGGAATCATTCTTTCCCTCATAAATGGTTTGAAGGGCATCCCATGCCTCTTTACCATGTTCTTTGTCAGCAATGTGAGGTTGAACTTCATCTGAAACAACAAGCAAGATGAGCACTCTTGCTCTACTATCTTTCTTGTCAAATGCTATCTGATCTGCAGTTGGAGTTGTAGTTGTTGTTGATCCAGCTACTGGTGAAGGTCTTGTTGTTGCTCCAGAAACAACATCCCATAAGTCTTCCATGACAAGGATAGCCTTCATCTTGTTTTTCCATGGTGTGTAATTAGGACCTTTCAATAACTGATGAGCATCAGTCATTAACTTTGCAGCCATAGTGAGGGTTCCTTATAACACCAAATGGTCCCCCTTTCTATATACCTTTGTGCCAGGCCTTTATACCATACAAAATACCCACCCTTACGTGAGGGAGACTATAGGTATTTTGAAAGATAAAAAAAAATTACCCGCCCTTACGTGAGGGAGACTATAGGTAATTTTTAGAGATCATACGATACGTGGAACTTAGGCGGTACTGAAAGGGAATCATCTCGTTGATGGCACCTACCATAGAAAGTCATCAATCCTCATGCGTGGGGCGTAACTTCCCCTAAACACTTCGGATGTCAGAACTTTCGTCAGGATTTACGCCTAAACACAAGAACGATTAGGGTAGTGGATGGAGTAAAAAAATACAAAATTGGTGACCTTATTCCTCCTCGACGATTGATAGAGAACAAGCTCAGACATCATTTTGGTAGCTATATTAGGTGGTGGATACAGTAGCCCAATCACGACAGCATTACCTGTAAGTGCGGGCCAGAGGTATCACAAATACCGAACGTTGTAGTGCAATAAATTGCATGGATGGGTTCAATTATTTTGGGGACTTAAGTGTGATTGATTTTACTTTAATGAAGTAGTGCAAATGTAAATGGAAAGTGCAACATACATCAGAAAAGTGCCCACAAAAAAAATGAACCTAAGGTGTCGGTTTCCACCGAAAATGCACCTTATTACAAATGCCAATTTGTCTTTTTCAATGCTGAAAAAATTACTCACTATCCCCCCCTTAATTTGTGCTCTTTGGAAAAAAATGCCCCCCTTCACTTTTGCAGAAAAAATGTGGCCCCCCTTTTTTTAAGTTTTGAAAAAAAATTCTCACTAATGTCTTTAAAACAATCTTTCTAAAGTTTAATTAAAAACTATTTTTCCAAAAAAAAAATTATTTCAAAAAAAAAAAAATTTAAAATAATCTTTTATAAGGAAAAAAATAATAATATTTTTAATTAAACTAAGAAAAAAATATTAAAAAGAACATTAGAAAAGAAAAAATTAATCAAAAAATGAATCAAACTTTACGTTAGGGCATAGGCGACAATGCGCAGCAAAAAAAACTTTGGAAGTGCTGTGCGCAGGACTCGAACCCGCAACCGGTGGTAGTACAATAACATTGTGGGGAGCCTCGACTATCTCAGCTGCCACCACCAGACGGTCTTGAAGAAGCATAGATTGTGCTTTGCTTTGACTGTCCCCGACAGTCAAAGAAAATAGAATATGTGGGACTTTTTAGTCCCACATCGACTATGCGGAGGCTTTGGAGGGGTTTAAAAGCAACAAACCCCTCATTTTTTTATTTCCTTCAGGAAATTAATAAATTGCCCTCATTTTTCCCTGCCACGTAATTTGATGCCTATCATGTCACCACGGAACTCGATGCCATGTAATCCGATGATGTATCACCATGCAACCTAATGCCACATCGTCACGTCAGCTACCAAGAAACCAGGCACCAGTTATTACCAAGTGTCTCCTCAAAATGCATGCCAAATATGCAATTTCAACAATCATATGTCAGATCCTCATATCCTCTACAATTTGATAGAGTATGCATCCTCATATCCTGATCTAGCGACTGCGTAGGGGTTGGTGTCATGTTACGTCAGTATGATCAGCCCACCTCATTCTATCGACCTATGTCAGTCTGTTTAGGTTGAATCCATCATAGTTAGATCTGTCAGATATAGTCAGGTCCAGTCCACACATCCATTGAGGTCAGATCTATCAGATCCAGTCAGGTCTAGTTCACATGTCCGTCAAGGTAGATTGGCCTCAAGAATCATGCCTAAGTCCACTGCTCTTAGCACCAAGTTGACAACCTCAAGAAATGTGCCCAAGATATAGGTCTAGGCGTGCCTTGAGAAACAAGCCCAATAAAAAAAATTATGAAAGACTCAGTCTCACTCCGTGCTCTGATACCATGTGGAACAAACGAACAACTGAGTCATTGCATTGATGAATTAGATAATGCATGGATGCCTATGAATATGTTAGGAACCTACTATTAAAATAAAGCTCACACACACAAAATACTGAAATATAACGGAAATACATGCAATAACAGAATAATACTATGCAGAAAGTAATTGCAGAATTGAACAATCTCACAAAAGAACTCAGAATCGCAGGCCTCTTCGAGGGGGCAACCTCCTTCAATATTTCATTAACTTGCAAAAGGATGATTCGTACATGGCTTCATAGCTTTTTAAAGAAAGACTTCATGCAAACCCTAACCCTAGGCTCAAGAGTTGGCTTACATGCAAAATGCCACTCGAGCTAGAATCTCCTACCAAATGTTGGTTACAATATTTATAACGGTTACATCAAATGGCCCCACTTGCCTAGGGGCATAACATGCCACGTACATTACAAAATAACATTATATATGGGATCCCCCACGTTGGAAGTGGGTCATTACATAATAATGAGAATTACAAAATAACGTTAGGATGGGATCCTAACATGTCCTTCCCCTTCAAAAAGCTTTGTCCTCAAAGTTGAAGGTGAGGAAACTGGTGTTGGAGCTGATGTAGAGATTCCCATGTAGCATCTTTCGGCTGGAGTCCATGCCACTACACAAGAACTTCAGTAATGGTGCGATTGCGAAGAGTGTGAGTCCGACGATCCAATAGTTGGTCAGGTTCAAGCAAGATAGAACCTTCTTCATCTAACTTTGGGAGTGCAGATTGAACTTGTACCTAATTTCCCACCACCTTTTTGAGAGCAAAAACATGAAAAATAGGATGGAGCTTGGATGTAGGTGGAAGGGCCAATTTGTAGGTTGTGGCACCAATCCGTTGTAACACTTGATAGGGCCCATAGTACTTTGTAGCAAGCTTATGGCATCTACGAAGCTGGAGGGACAACTATTTGTACGATTGCAAGTGAAGGAAAACCATATCACCCACATCAAAATTGCACTCAGAACGATGTTGATCAGCCTATTGACGCATTCGATTTTGGGCTACCTCCAAATTCAGCTTCAGTTGATGGAGGATATCAGCATGCTGACTGAGAGTAGTGTTGACTGCATGGACCTTGGAGTTGCCTGGAATGTAGGAGGAAGACGTCGATGGAGGGTACCCATAAACTGCCTCAAAAGGGGTAACCTTGGTGGTTGTGTGATAGGAAGTGTTGTACCACCACTCGGCCAAAGGAAGCCATCTCGCCCAGTGCGTAGGATGATCTGAGGAAAAGCAATGAAGGTAGGTTTCCAAACATTTATTGACAATATCCATCTGGCCATCCATTTGTGGATGATACACTGAACTCATCTTGAGCTGAGTCCCCTGCAACTTAAACAATTCTTGCCATAAGTGACTAGTGAAGGTTGGGTCACGATCGAACACGATGGAGGAGGGTAGACCATGAAGGTGAAAGATAGAATCAAGGAAAATTTGGGCAACAATGGAGGTTGTGTAAGGATGGGAGAGGGGACAAAAGTGAGCATACTTTGAAAGACGATCCACTACCATGAAGATAACAGATTTGTCGCCCGACTTAGGTAAGCCTTCAATAAAATCCATAGAAATATCTATCCAAACCTGGTTCGGAATGGGCAAGGGTTGAAGAGTGCCTGGAGAACGCACTGTTTCACCTTTCATTCGCTGACAGGTATCACAAGCTGCCACAAATTCATGAATATCCTTTTTCATACCCTTCCAAAAAAAGTGTGTTTGAGCCATTCATATGTTTTGAGAAATCTTGAATGGCCAGCAGATGGAGTAGCATGCAGTTCTATCATGAGAAGTTCCCGTAGTGAGGACTTGTGGGGAACAACAAGGCATTGGTGGTAACGCAAATCCTGGCCATCCCAAGTGTATCCTGGACATGAAGTAGGCTCAGTGGTTAGGGAAGCAACCAAAGTCTGCAATTCTGAATCTTGAAGTACCTCCTGGCGTAAAGAATCGATCCATTGGGGGATCGACAATGACATGGCACACAACATACTGAGAGCTTCAAATTGGCGAGAGAGAGCATCGGCCACAACATTCTCCTTACCCTTCTTATAGGTGATATCATAATCATAGCCCATGAGTTTAGAGACCCATTTTTGTTGTTCAGGGGTGGCAACCCGTTGCTCCAAAAAGTATTTGAGACTCTGATGATCTATTTTAATGGAGAAATGATGCCCAATGAGATACGATCGCCAATGGGTTACGACATGCAGAATTGCCATCATCTCCTTGGCATAAGTTGATTTTCCCAAATTACGGCTAGAGAGAGCTTTACTAGTGAAGGCCAAGGGTCACCCTTCTTGCATCAACACTGCCCCAATACCACGACCTGAAGCATCACTTTCAATAACAAATATTTTGGAGAAATTCGGCATGGCTAAGACAGGTGTCATGGTCATGGCATGCTTCAATTCTTGGAAAGCCTATTCAATGGGTCCTGTCCATGTAAAAGAGTCCTTCTTTAGCATGGAAGTGAGGGGAGCTATAATTTTACCATAGTTATAAAAAAATTTACGGTAATAACCTATAAGCCCTAAAAATCCTCGAAGACCTTTGAGAGTGTGCGGTTTTGGCCATTCCTGAACAACTTGGATTTTCTTGGGATCAACTTTAACGCCCTCCTTAGTGACAATGTGTCCCAAATATTCTACTTTGGTCAACCCAAAAGAACACTTGGAATGCTTAGCATAGAGTTGATGTTGTGCCAACAACTGAAGAGTCTGATTCACATGAGTAAGATGCTCCTCCCATGAGCGACTATACACTAGAATGTCATCAAAGAAGACTAGAATGAAATTTCGAAGGAATGGATGAAAAATGTTGTTCATGAGGCTCTGGAAGGTGGAAGGGGCATTAGTCAAGCCGAATGGCATTACCAAAAACTCATAGTGACCTTCATGAGTACGAAAGGCAGTCTTGGGAATATCCTCCTCTTTGAGCCGAATTTGATGGTACCCCGAGCGAAGGTCAAGTTTGGAAAAATACATAGTCCCATGAAGTTCATCCAGTAATTCATCCACCATCGGGATAGGAAACTTATCCTTGATAGTGATTTTATTGAGCTCTCGATAATCAATACACAACCACCAAGACCCATATTTCTTACGTACTAGTAAAACTGGAGAAGAGTAAGGATTGTTGCTTGGTCGAATGACACCAAATTTTAACAATTCCTGTACTAACTTCTCAATTTCTGACTTAAGAGCATGAGGATACCTGTAGGGTCTAATTTTGGGTGGTGCATTACCAGGTAACAAGGGAATAACATGATCATGAGAGCGACGAGGTGGTAATTCTGTTGGCTCAGCAAAAATAGAGTTGTGCTTGGTCAAAATAAGTTGTAAATCTTCAAGAACAGAGTCCTCCTCTGAAGAATGTGGTTGGATCACAAAAATCTGAGCTATGACACCTCGGGATGATTTTTTAACAACTTCTCCATTCGGTTGGAACTGATAATCTGTGATGACCCTGATTTTAAGCCATGGAGAGTGTAGGATTGTCCATTCTGTGAGAATTGCATCCAAAGCTCACCAAAGTGCCAAGATATGACTCCCAATGTGCCCAACCATTGAGATCCCAACACAATATCACATCCCCCTAATTGAAGTGCAAACATATCTTGTTTGAGCTCATAGTCCCCAATCTTGACCTTAACATTGCGACATTTTCCCTTACAAGGTAAAGTCCCACCATTTGCTACCATAACCTCAAAGGAATTACATGTGTGTACATAAAAATTTGCCTTCTTGGCGATGCGGGGATCAATAAAATTGTGTGTACTGCCAGAATCAATCAAAATGGTAAGTCGCAAGCCTTTGAAATAACCCACAACTTTCATGGTTTGGGGCGTAGTAATGCCAACAAGAGCATGAACAAAAATTTCAGCCTATGATTCATCTGGGTTTTCATCCTCTGGTTTAGGTGGTTCTTCTTCTGATTCAGTGTCATCATCACTATGGTCACTGGTGTCAGGTTCATCAACATCGATGAGGAATAATTTCTTTTGGGTGCACCTATGCCCACGAGAAAACTTTTCATCACAATTGTAGCACAATCCTTGGGCGCATCGCGCATCCATTTCAGCAGTGGTCAAACATTTGGGTGCAGTAGTGGGTGCAATAGGTTTTTGTTCATGTTGATTGTGGAATCTAGGAGGAAAAGAGGGTTTAGCCTATGGAAATTTAGATAACCGCCTCTGAGCTAAAAATTTGGACTCGGCCAAATGAGCCAACTGGATAGCTTGCATCATGGATTGTGGTCTAAACATTGTGACCTCGGCTTGGAGATCTTCCCACAACCCACTAACAAAACAACTCATAAAGAACCCTTCATTCATTCCTATAGTTTTGTTGGCCAATCTCTCAAATTGTATTTGGTAATCTCGAACTATCGAAGTTTGTTTCAGCTTTGTCAATTGTCCTGTAAAATCATCATACTCACTAGAGCCAAAGCGAGTGAGTAACTGGGACTCAAATTCTGCCCAAGAAGGATCAGGGATAGTTTTCTGCAACCATTGGTACCACTGTAAGGCTTCAGATTCCAAATTGAAAGAAGCCATTTGAACTCGGTGATAAATGGGGACATCATGGAGTCTAAAGAATTGAGCAACACGACATAACCATCCATCAACATCCTTCCCATTGAACTTAGGAAAGTCTAGTTTTGGCATCTTGAAGGGAGTATCACGATCAAAGCGAAGGTGAGAGTCATCTATTCCCATTCCATGATGATACTCAGACTTGCTTGGACCACCTTGTATTTTAGACTCAACATCTGCTAGGTGTTCTTCTATGCGAATTCTGGAGGTATCTTGGGCAACTCTGAAAGTTTGAAATTCTGTTGTCAAGTTTTCAGTTGTTTTTTGCAAGCTAGTAACAACACTTACTAGGGTATCCAACATTGTAGCAATGTTTTGTTCTACCTCTTTTTGATGTCCACGAGTGCCACTTGCCATTTGAGATAGCCTTGCACTTTTTTACTCAGTTACTAAAAATAGATGTGGGATTTCAGGAGTTACTATTTTTAGTAAGGGTCCAAAAATTTAATTTTGGAAATGGATTGCAACACTGATTTTAGGCTAGGGTCCACTTCGGTGGCTATTTGATCTGAGCACTCAATGAGGAGATATACTGAATTTCTTGAATTTTTGTGAGCTTCGGTTGGTTGCAAGGCGATGTCAAGGTAATTTCCTCCACTTGGACTTAAAATTTCAGCAGTGACTCCTTGAGGGTCTTTGGTGCAGAATAACAAGTAGATTCTATTCCCAAAAATTTGGATCAATCTGATTGACCGTTGAAAAGTTATGGCCTTAGCAAGAAAAATCAAAATTTGCTATTTTTGGAAAATGGGTGCAAAAATTGACCAGGGGCTGCCAAGGATAATTTTGTCTGGAATAGGGTGTAGAATTATCTGCTAAATTTTTGAGTCAATCTGAGATCTGTGTGAAGAGATATCCCTATTTTAAGAAAATTTCAATGTTTTTTTTTGGCCTCTAGGTCACAAGTGGGAAAACTGAATCAACTGTCTCGGATCTGTCAACTGATCACCCTGTCACTGTCCTGTCACCTGTACTATAGTTACAGACACTGACAGTTTTGTTTTTGACCCTGACCACCTGTATTTTTTGACTATTATAGTTGACTATTACTATTTTGATTGTTACTGCCACTGACCTGACTATTACTACCACTGACCTAACTATTACTGTTATTGTCTTGAGTGGTACTAGAATATTGCAGACTATTAGAGACACTTGCGAACTCTATTCTAACTACTGGTGCATGCAAAGTGTATTCTTCTATGATAGGGAAGTCCTCCGTATGCTCACTTTTTGGGATTGTGAATGCAGGTTTAGCAGAATAGGAAGAAGTGTGTTTTTGTAGGAGGAAGTGTTTTAACAGAACCAGGGTATGCTAAGTAAAGGAGTATGTAACACCCATAGGCCCTTTGTTATACCGTAGTGATGAACAATAGTGCTCGGACCAATATTTTAGGCCACTACCCAAGGAGGATTCCACACATACCCTTGAGCACACTATCTGCCTCTTTGATAGTATAGGAGGGTAATCGTCCGGGATGCTGTGTCCCGTGGACTATGGATGATACAAGGCCGAAAAGCTTCCTATTGGATAAAATTTTGTTAACCCTAGAATGGTCTCCCGATACACCCGAAGATGTGTGGGAGCTCGATTCCATGCGCGAGTGTTGTCTAAGGCCTGGGTATTGGAGCTTGATCGCCCCTCACTTCACTAGATGCTTTATGGGCTATCTAGCTTAGCCAATAATGACAACTCCTTCGTGATATTTTAAAACCCTCGGCACAGGGTTTCTAACCTACACAACTACTAAAACAAAAACTGTATTTTTGTATTTTTTGGATTTACTGGTAAAAAAATGAATTGTATTTTTTTGGATTTTTTTATAAAGGAAAAAATAGAACAAAAAACACATGGAAATTTATACCTAACAGGTGGAATGGATGGCAAGAATCATCGTAGTTGTAGTAGAACTCGACCCTGGAAAGCGCTCTGATACCACTTGTTAGGAACCTACTATTAAAATAAAGCTCACACACACAAAATACTGAAATATAATGGAAATACATGCAATAACAGAATAATACTATGCATAAAGTAATTGCAGAATTGAACAATCTCACAAAAGAACTTAGAATCGTAGGCCTCTTCGAGGGGGCAACCTCCTTCAATATTTCATTAACTTGCAAAAGGATGATTCGTACATGGCTTCATAGCTTTTTAAAGAAAGACTTCATGCAAACCCTAACCCTAGGCTCAAGAGTTGGCTTACATGCAAAATGCCACTCGAGCTAGAATCTCCTACCAAATTTCGGTTACAATATTTATAATGGTTACATCAAATGGCCCCACTTGCCTAGGGGCATAACATGCCACGTACATTACAAAATAACATTATATATGGGATCCCCCACGTTGGAAGTGGGTCATTACATAATAATGAGAATTACAAAATAACGTTAGGATGGGATCCTAACAGAATAGCCCATGAACTACGAAACCACCCGAGGCATATTTAGGAATTGTTATAACAAATAAAAAATACTAGCCTATAATGTAATAACAAATAAGCTACGCTAACACATTTAATGAAATACCAACCTATTTTTAGTTTACATAAATAAATAAATAAATAAGAAGAAGAATATAATGGAACCAGCCTTAGAATCTGATTGGGCTCGTTAGATGAAGCTTCCGACTGCGGTGAAGTGATGGCTCCATTAAGAGAATGTCTTGGAAAATATAGGTTGGGGAAAGGGCATCTCCCCTTCCATATTATGGATGTGAAGGGGAAAGTAATGGTAGTATGGTGGTGGTTGAATAAGAGAGTCGTAGACAAGAAGACTCATAGACCTATGCGATGGAAGAGGGAGATAAGAGGGCCTAGAGAAACACGATAGTGGAGGGTTGCCATTTTTGTAAAAGGAAAGGAAGAGCAACCTAGCTATGTGGGAGGAAGGAAGAATTAAATAAGGATGAATCAAGAGGAAATGAAGACCATTGTGAAGGATAGCCAATTGGTTTTAATGTGTTTTTATAACTCCTTTTTAGCTTTGCTTAGAATTTTTATGTCCCTGGTTTTTTTATCTATAGACTCTCCTTGCTTTTGGGTTCATCGGGTGTTGTCACCACGTTTATGGATATTATGCATGTTGGGTAGATAGTTAAGTCTATCCAATAAAGGATGGTGCTATCATTGCGTAAGGCTTGATTGCTTAGCCATTATTACCTCACTAGGGTGGCATTGTCATAGTACTGGGTTGGGTGCTTAACCAAATACTCTATTATGTAAACAATGAACCATGTTGGTGTCTGCTGGTATGGATTGGAGTTGGGTTGTTATGGGATAGAACCATGTATCATGGGCGGTAGTTACCTTTGTCCTGTTATATTTTAGGACATCATGTGATAGCAAATGTATGAACCTCCTTAACTTTCCTCCTCCTATTGGTAAGTTTTTCATTGTGTCGCCTTATGCATGTTGAGCTCTGTGTTCACTGTAGAACTCTTTTTCCATGCCCTAAGATCATTGCTGACATATTAAATGACTATGGATTAACCAAGCCACGGTGGGGACGTTGTTGGCAAGTCATCCAACGATGTTGAGAGAACGAAGGCACAAGGTAATTTATGCTCTCTCCCATTGACAAAATGTTGGATAGTTAGCATCCTTTGGAGTTGTTAGGTCATGAACCTCGGATGGGGTGATGAGTCATTCAAACTCTATAGCATCCACCTTGTCCTTGTAGTAGGTTCCTTAGCTTTAGAAGTTGATAAAGTAAAAACCCCTTATAATGTAGGGCAAAGTTGCCTTTAGTTAGGAGGCTCATGGTATTATAATAGTTAGTTTAATTAAAGATGTTTCCTTTTAATTGATGAAAGGTAAATATTATAATAGTTTGGTTAATTAAAGTTGTATGCTTTGGATTAATGAAAGGTAGAATTATAATAGCCTTGTTAATTAAATTTGTATGCTTTTAATTAATGAAAGGTAGAATTATATTAGCCTTGTTAATTAAAGTTGTATGCTTTAAGTTAACGAAATGTAGAGATTACTATTGTTTATTTATTAAGATTTGTGTGCTTTAGTTACTAAGAAAGGGATTATGGATTAAAGTAGTTGGCTTTAACTTAATAACTAAATATGAATTTGGTTTGTTTTGTAAATTAAGGGTATGGGACTTTAATTTATGAAATGAAAATACAGGGATTATTTATGGATTAAATTAGTTGGTTTTAATTTAATAAATAAATATGAATTTGGTTTGTTTTTTAAATTAAGGGTATGGGACTTTAATTTATGAAATGAAAATAAAGGGATTATTTATGGATTAAAGTAGTTAGCTTTAAATTTAATAAGTAAATATGAATTTGGTTTGTTTTGTAAATTAAGGGTATGTGACTTTAATTTATGAAATGAAAAGAAAGGGATTATTTATGGATTAAAGTAGTTGGATTTAATTTAATAAATAAATATGAAATTGGTTTGTTTTGTAAATTAAGGGTATGGGACTTTAATTTATGAAATGAAAAGAAAGGGTTTATTTATGGATTAAAGTAGTTGACTTTAATTTAATAAATAAATATGAAATTGGTTTGTTTTGTAAATTAAAGGTATGGGACTTTAATTTATGAAATGAAAAGAAAGGGTTTATTTATGGATTAAAGTAGTTGGCTTTAATTTAATAAATAAATATGAATATGGTTTGTTTTGTAAATTAAGGGTATGGGACTTTAATTTATGAAATGAAAAGAAAGGGATTATTTATGGATTAAAGTAGTTGACTTTAATTTAATAAATAAATATGAAATTGGTTTGTTTTGTAAATTAAGGGTATGGGACTTTAATTTATGAAATGAAAAGAAATGGTTTATTTATGGATTAAAGTAGTTGGATTTAATTTAATAAATAAATATGAATTGGTTTGTTTTGTAAATTAAGGGTATGGGAATTTAATTTATGAAATGAAAAGAAATGGTTTATTTATGGATTAAAGTAGTTGGCTTTGATTTAATAAATAAATATGAACCTAGATTGTTTGGCAATTAAGGGTATGGGACTTTAATTGTTGAATAAGGGTTGAGTCATTTATTGCAAGTAAAGCCTGTGATCTAGATGTATTGTTGAAAGACTCTCATAGGAGGATGAGAGGAAAAATAGAAAGAGTAGTTTCTATGATATCAACTATGCATTAGATAGTTGGATTGCTTGGTTTGATTGTATAGTTGCAATTTGGCAATGAAATGAGTAAATGCATTTAGAGGCATGCCTATCCTGAACTATGAGTGTCTTGATCCCCTACTATCCTCACTTGATCGATGGAAGAGCGGGAGGACCAAAGTTACAGATGGACCAATGCACAAGTTTTCTCTCTACTTTACATATTGTTTACTTATGCAAATAGACTAGATTTGTGGGGAGATTTCCCTGATGAAATTGATGTAATGTATTGTTTAAGGGTATGGAGGTTTTACCATACATGCTTATGTAATAAATGATCAATGTGGAAAATGCACCTTTGTATTCTATTTGATTATTTGTGAATGTATCTAAATCCTTTCTAGTTCATGTTTATTCTTTAAGTATTGTTCTATGTTTCTAGTTATCTTTTGCATGTTTAATGAGTTATGTTTTGTTAGATTTAGTATCTAGATCTATCTTTTATTTTCTTGATTGAATAAATTTTTATAAGAATTTAGTAGTAAGTTCTAGGGTGAACTTAGAGGATAACCTAAGGGCTTGAGACCCCCTTAGGGAGAATGGTAACTAGGTTTATAGAAGATCGTACCTGAGTTAAGATAGCTTGTTAGAGGACAATATTGATAGCTTAACTCGTAGTACACATAGCATACCTATGCATAATGGCTTGTGTAGAATATGGAGATGCGTGTACACCTTCTAATGATTGAAGGTGATAAGTCTAGCTCATCGAGGATGATGAGATGGATGGACTTATGTGCATAACATGAGATATGCCTATGTAGAAGGGACTTGCATGAGGGGAATCTTGTGTGGTATAGTTCTTGAGAAACTTAGGGGATTTGTTAAACATTAAGTTAATCTAAGGTTGGTTAGGGGTTTATGAATCCCTCTCCTTAGTCAAAAAAAATCTTTCTCTTTCTGTGTGTTTTCTTATTTCTTGATTTTAGGGTCGTTACATTTGGTATCAGAGCTCTAGGTATGAGGGTATAGAGCTTCTTATGTGCTAAAAGAGATTTGGATGTCTCCAATGAAGGCTTGCTTAAGTTTAAGCTAAAGTTGGGATGACCTAGAGTCTCTACTTATTAGAATCTAATGGGAATTGATCCCAAGGGTGGATGAATGTTACGATACCTCAGTATGGGCTTTGGTATTAATGATACATCATAATATTGGAATATTATCCTAGTTAGATTACTAATGTTTTGGCAAAGAGAACTCTGTATTGTGGCTTGAATTAGTGGTACAGTTTAAGATGAAGTTGTAACCTAATTCTTTTCTTGGTTGAAACCAGGTCAAGATGCCACCTAAGGCCAGAAGAGAGAGGTCTACACCTAGGTAGACTCGACAAAGTAATTTTGAAGAAGGGATCCAGAATGAGGATCCAAAAACTCCCAATAGGGGAATGGAAGATCTCACTACCATAGTTGTTGCAATGCAAGATCAGTTAAGACAGGTGTTAGAAACCATTATGAACCAAAATTTGCAAGCTAGAGGTTCAGAAGTTAACCAAGCTGAGGGGCTAACTATGGAGTAGTTACAAGCTAGAACCCTCCTAGAAAAGGAAATGGTAAGAGACCTAAAGAATGTTTGTATCTCCAAGTTTGATGGAGAAGGATATGGAGATGCAACTAAGGCTTGGTTAAGGGAACTAGAAGTTTACTTCATAGTAAAGGGATATTCTCTAGGGACCCAAACTATTTGGGCTACGATCTACCTTGAAGGAGCTGCCCTAGACTGGTGGGAAACTTATTATGAGGAAACTAAGATTGAACCAGTAGATATTCCATGGAAGGAATTTATAGTCATCTTCAAAAAGAGGTTCCTCACAGAACATTTCTATGCCCTAAAATTTGAGGAGTTTGCTAGTTTAAGGCAAGGAACCAACTTAGTGGAGGTATACTACAAAAAGTTGGTAAAATTGTTGAAGTATGTACCTACCTATAATGAGAAAATGTGGATTCATAAGTTTACTCATGGGTTGCAATCTAGGATAAAGCATGATGTAGAGATGCAAGAACCTAAGTCATTACAAAAGGCATATGACCTAGCAAAGAAAGCAGAGTCACACTTTCATTATAAATATGACACCTTGTCCGAGCAAGATCGATAGGAACTAAAGAAGAGGAATAGCAATGGGTTTGTAAAATGGGAGGTTGAACAAGATCGAAAGGCCAAAAACCCCAAAAATCATGAGAAGAAATCTAATGGAAACCAGAAGAAGTTCAAGAACTTTTATAAGAAAGGCAACAACCCCAATAATGCTAAGCCTCAACCACAGAAACCACAAGCTTCAGTTCCAACAATCAAAGGAGAGGAGAAAAAATGAAAAAGTGGCAAGGGCCCAAGGATGGGTGTTACCATTATAGAGGCCCACATTTTTCTAATCAGTGCCCACACCGACTAGGGCCAAGCACATCCAGTATTAAAGGAAAAGAACCTACACACCAGATCTACGCTACAATTGGGAGTCAGAAGCTTGAGGGGCAAACCACCCCATTAATTATAAAAGGTAATATTTTTGATAAGCAAGTGAATATTTTAATTGATAGTGGGGCCACTGATAGCTTCATTTCTTGTAAGTTAGAAAAAGATATGCTGAAAAGGCCAGGATATTTGGCTCATGGATGGAAGGTCGAGTATGGTTCTGGATAGACCTACTCCATAAACCAATATTTTCCTATGATAGAAATTGCTTTAGCTAGTGGAACCACGGAAGGTTGCTTATATGTAGCTCCACTTCATGCCTTCGATGTGATCCTAGGGATGGATTGGTTATAGGCCCATAAAGTCATAATCAATTTCCAGGATAGATGGATCGAATATTCTGAAGGAGGCAAGGAAAGACTATGAATTCATAGCAAGTAGGGGGTATTCAAACCCTAGATGTTGTTAGCTATGTAATTGAAGAAAGCCCTCAGGAAATGAGGGATAGTCTATGTAATTAAGCTAAATGAAGTTGGAGAAGACCAAAAGAAAGAGGTGTTGGAAACACACCCAATTTTACAGGATTTCAAGGATGTATTTCCTAAGGATTTACCTGGACTCCCTCCTATGTGGGAATTTTATTTCACTATTGATCTTATGCCAGGAGTGGAACCAATTCATAGATCTCCATATAGGATGACACCTATCAAGATGCAAGAATTAAAGGTACAATTACAAGGGTTATTAGAAAAGGGGCTGATAAAACCAAGTGTGTCACCTTGGGGTGCACCTATTTTATTTATGAAAAATAAAGATGGCTCTTTAAGATTATGTATTGATTATAGGATGTTGAATAAAGCTACAATCAAGATCCAGTATCCCCTACCTAGAATCAAAGATTTATTTGATCAACTAAGAGATTCCATGATGTTTACTAAGATAGATCTGAGGTCAAGGTATCACCAGTTAAGAATACGTGAGGAGGATACTCACAAGATGATATTTAAGACTAGGTATGGACATTATGAGTTTACAGTCCTACCCTTTGGACTGACTAATACCCCAAATGCCTTCATGAATTTAATGAATAGTGTGTTCAGAAGGCATGGACTAGTTTGTCCTTGTATTTCTAGATGATATCCTAATATACTCTTGAAACAAGGAAGAACATGATAAACATCTCAAGATCATGTTAGAGTTACTAAGGGAAAATCAACTCTACGAAAATCTGGCCAAGAGTGATTTCTATGTTTTAGAGGTACGATATTTAGGGCATATCATATTAGCAGAAGGAATTGTTGTGGATCCAGAGAAGATCGAAGCCATATTAAATTGGCCACCCCCTACTAATATTACTGAAGTAAGAAGCTTCATGGGGTTAACGGGCTATTATAGATGTTATATAAAGGATTTCTCAAATATTACTTCGATAATAACTAACCTTCAGAAGAAAGGGAAGGAATTCAAATGGATAGAAAAGTGTGAAATTACCTTTGCATTGTTGAAGTAGAAGCTCACTACCACACCAATATTGAAGATTCTAGATCCTCAAGGAGATTTTTTAGTATGCACTGATGCATCACTGGAAGGGTTAGGAGGAGTACTCATGCAAGAAGAGTTAGTAGTAGCTTATACTTCAAGGAAGCTTAAAAAGCATGAAGTCAATTATGCTACTCATGATTTAGAGCTAGCCATTGTGGTGCATACCCTAAAGGTCTAGCACCACTATCTGGTGGGGAGACCTTTCGAGTTAAAATCTGACCATCAAAGTCTAAGGTACATATTTACCCAACCAATACTCAATGTGAGACAGAGAAGGTGGATCAAGTTTCTCGCTAAGTATGACTTTGAAATTGAGTACATAAAGGGAAAAGAGAATAAGGTTGTTGATGCCTTGAGTAGAAGGAGACACATAGCAGCCATAACCAAGAGTCACATAAATCTCATGGATCAAGTGAGGTAGGAGCAATATCAAGATGAATATTGCCAGGAAATTCAAGCTAGAATAGATAGAGACCCTGAGGGCAATAAGGAGTTTGGAATGATAGATAACCTTTTGTGCTACAAAGGTAGAATTATCATACCAAAATTGAGTGATTTAAGAAAGATAATAATGCAAGAAGCCCATAGATCTCCTTATTCAGCTCACCTCGGAGGGGCAAAGATGAGGGAAAACATGAAAAGAACCTTCTTCTAGGTAGGAATGAAGAAGGATATTACTGATTTTATCACTCGATGCCTCGAATGTCAGAAGGTTAAGGCAGAATGCAAGCATCTCGCAGGATAGTTGTATCCACATAGTATACCTACGTAGAAATGGTAGGTCATATCTATGGATTTTATAGTAGGTTTACCTAAGACTAGGTACCAACATGATGCAATCCTAGTAGTAGTCAACAAATTGACTAAGGTTGCACATTTTATACCTGGGAGCACCAAGGACGATGCTCAAGTGGTGGCTAATAGATTTGCCAAGGAAGTGTTCTGATTGCATGGATTTCTTGAGGTAATCATCTCAGATAGGGATTCCAAGTTCACTTCTAAGTTTTGGAAAGCCCTTCATCAGGCAATAGGTACGAAGTTGAACATGAGTTCGGCATACCACCCTGAGATAGATGGTCAAACAGAGTGGGTAAACCAAGTACTAGAAGACATGCTCCACATGTACTACATGGATCACAAGTCTCACTGGGAAGACTATCTACCTTTGGTAGAGTTCACCTACAATAATGGGTATCACTCATCTCTAGGAATGGCACCTTTTGATGCCTTGTATGGACGAAAGTGTAGAACACCACTATCATGGGACAACCTAGAGGATAGAGTTGTGATTGGACCAAAAATGGTCAGAGAAATGGAAGAGCAATTGAAGGTAATCAGGCAAAGACTCAAGGAAGCTACTGATAGGTAGAAGAGTTATGTTGATTTAAAGAGAACTCCAAGGGAGTACTCGGTGGGAGACAAAGTGTTCCTAAGGGTTAAACCAATGAAAAGTGTGATCAAATCCACAAAATTGGATCCACAATTTGTAGGACCCTTTGAGATCACTAAAAATATTAGTCTGGTTGCATACCGACTTGCTTTACCTCCTAATCTATCAAAAATCCATGACACTTTCCACATATCTTTGCTTAGGAAATATATTGCTGACCCTGAACATGTGTGGGATGTTTCTAATTTGTAGATGGCAAATCCAGAGGCAATTGAAGTAATGTCAGTAAATATTCTCAAGTTTCATTCTAAGACTATGCAGAATCGAACTCTTGAGCAATGTAAGGTCTAGTGGGACCATTTCTCTAAAAGAAATACCACTTGGGAGAAAGTGGCGGATATGCAAAAATATTTTCCTTTTTTGTTTGATGATCTCTAAAATGTAATAATTTACTTTTGATTGTGTTGTGATTGTGTAAAACTAGGAAACATCGGGATGGTGTTTAGTCCTAGTGGGGGAGGATGTCATGACCCTCCCTGATGGACCTTGTGACATGGAAAACAATGTATTAATTGATGGTGCTTTAATACTCGATTTTGTGCAATTAAGAAGCTATGCAATGTTAGTAGATATTGAAGAGCATGATACTGCTAACAAATTGCCAATGTGTAGGATCAGGTACACTCGTAAGTGGAAGAAGTTGAGTCATCCACCAAAGGTGAGGGTACTTGAGGTTGGGGAAGTGATGATAAGGCAACTCGAAGGTAACATTGATGGATACCTTCATATAGGTATGCATTCGATTAGGGATAATCATCAATAGCTAGCCACCTTGAGCCCCAGATTGATAGCCTAGTAGCTATCGTAAGTTCTAGAGGCTGAGATAGGTGACTAAATTGATGGAAATATTCCCCTCTTTGTCTGTTGCACATGCTTGATTGTCTTTTACTTCAGCACTATTTGCCTCAATGATTTGGGAAGTATGGATGGATTGGTTGTCTTCATAACTCCTTGTGTTGCTCGGAAAAATAGAATGATAAAGTAAATGTTTCATTTTAAATAAATAGTTGATTTATTTTAGAATGATAAAGAGATTTCATTTTAAATAAATAAGTTGATTTATTTTAGAATGATAAAGAGATTTCATTTTAAATAAATAGTTGATATATTTTAAAATGATAAAGAGATTGCTTTATAATAGAGGAATTTCATTTAAATAGTTGTTTCATATTAAGTGATAAAAGAATCTCCATTATAAGCAAATAGCTATTCTATTTGGAATGATAAATGAAATTCATTAAACTTATAGAAAAGCTTTTATTGTCTTAATGATAATGAAGAATTCATTTAATAAAATGGCAAACTACTTTTGGTTTAAAAAAAAATAATAAGAAAAAGAAGAATATAATGGAACCACCCTTGAAAATATGATCGGGCTCATCGGATGAAGCTTCTGATCACAGTGAAGTTATGGCTCCATTAAGATGACGTCTTGGAAAATACGGGTTGGGAAAAGGGCATCTCCCCTACTACCTGACATATGTGAAGGGGGAAGTAATGGTATTATGGTGGTGGTTGAAGAAGAGAGTCATAGAAAAGAAGACTCATAGAACTATGAGGTGGAAGAAGGATATAAGAGGACCTGGAGAAACCCAGTAGTGGGGGATTGTCATTTTAATAAAAGGAAAGGAAGAGAAAACTAGCTACGTGGGAGGAAGGAAGTGCTAAAGAAGGATGAATCAAGAGAAAATGAAGACCATTATGAAGGATATCAGGTTGGTTTCATTGTATTTGTATAACTCCTTTTTAGCTTTTCTTAGAATGTTGTTGTCCCTAGTTTATTTATCGATACTCTCCTTGATTTTGGGTTTGTCAGGTGTTGTCACCACATCTACAAAAATTGTGCATGTTGGGTAGATAGTTGAGTCTGTTCAAGCAAGGATGGTGTTGTCACCATGTAAGGCTTGATTGCTTAACCATTTTTACCTCACCAGGGTGGCGTTGCCATAGTATTGGGTTGGGTGCTTAACCAAATGCTTTGTCATGTAAACAATGAACCTTGTTGGTGTTCATCGTTATGGATGGGAGTTGGGTTGTTATGGAACATCACCATGTCTCATGGGTGGTAGTTACCTTCACCCTATTACATCTTAGGATGTCATGTACTAGCGAATGTTTGAACCTCCTTAACTTTCCTCCTCTTGTTGGTAATTTTATCATTGTTTCACCTTATGCACGTCGAGTTGTGTGTTCGCTATAGAAAGTTTTGTCCATGCCCTAAGGCCATTGCTAACCTGTTAAAGGACTATGGATTAACTAAGCCATAGTGGGGATATTTTTGGTAAGTCATACAGCAGTGCTAAGAGAATGAAAGCATGGGGTTCTCTTATGCTCTCTCTCTTATTGACCAAATGTTGGCTGGTTAGATCATGAACCTCGGATGGGGCGGTGAGTCATTCAAACTCTAGAGTGTCTGCCTTGTCCTTGTAGTAGGTTCCTTAAATTTAGAAGCTGGTAAAGTAAAACCCCCTTATAATGTAGGGTAGAGCTGCCTTTAGTTAGGAGGCTCATGGTATTATAATAGTTTGGTTAATTAAAGATGTATGCTTTTAATTAACAAAAGGTAAAGATTATAATAGCCTTGTTAAATAAATTTGTATGTTTTTAATTAAAGAAAGGTAAATATTATAATAGCTTTGTTAATTAAAGTTAACAAAAGGTAGATATTATAATAGCTTATTAACTAAGAGTTGTGTGCTTTAGTTAATAAGAAAGGGATTATTTATGGACTAAAGTATTTGGCTTTAATTTAATAAATAAATATGAATTTGGTTTGTTTTGTAAATAAAGGGTATGTGACTTTAATTTATGAAATGAAAAGAAAGGGAATATTTATGGATTAAAGTAGTTGTCTTTAATTTAATAAATAAATATGAA
Organism: Wollemia nobilis; assembly: GCA_028583015.1. Taxonomy (NCBI): domain Eukaryota; kingdom Viridiplantae; phylum Streptophyta; class Pinopsida; order Araucariales; family Araucariaceae; genus Wollemia; species Wollemia nobilis. The sequence goes on from JAQPPZ010008116.1 coordinate 1,141,646, forward strand.
TTTGGTTTGTTTTGTAAATTAAGGTTATGGGACTTTAATTTATGAAATGAAAAGAAAGGGATTATTTATGGATTAAAGTAGTTAGCTTTAAATTTAATAAGTAAATATGAATTTGTTTTTTTTTGTAAATTAAGGGTATGTGACTTTAATTTATGAAATTAAAAGAAAGATTATTTATGGATTAAAGTATTTGGATTTAATTTAATAAATAAATATGAATTTGGTTTGTTTTGTAAATTAAGAGTATGGGACTTTAATTTATGAAATGAAAAGAAAGGGATTAATTATGGATTAAAGTAGTTGGATTTAATGTAATACATAAATATGAATTTGGTTTGTTTTGTAAATTAAGGGTATGGGACTTTAATTTATGAAATGAAAAGAAAGGGATTATTTATGGATTAAAGTAGTTGGCTTTAATTTAATAAATAAAAATGAATTTGGTTTATTTTGTAAATTAAGGGTATGGGACTGTTAGAATAAGAAATTATATCCTAAGTTGTTGCTAGGATAATTTAACACCCCCCTTAAATGATACTAGGAGTTAGTGAAAAATAATAAAATCAAACAAGTGGCATATGCACAAGTATGAGTCCTAGTAACAAGGCATGATATTGTACATGAGTACCTTATCAGGCCTTGTTGTCGGGACTCATACTTGTGGATATGCCACTTGTTTTCTTTTATTCTTTTTCACTACTGTTGGGCACTAAATTGCATCAATTTTTACTCAATATTGTGGTTGTCTATCTCCCTACTTTCTGTCTAGGATTACACCTGATAGCTGTAGCTCAGCACTCAACATTAGATGGACCAAAACAGAGTTTCTGATCCAACCTCTAGAGTAGGCTAGTTCCTTGTCAACTTAAATAGGATGTTGACACAATTATGCTCACTTGGGGTTTTGATATTAGGGTAAGAAAAGGTTAGGGTTAGAGAGATGTGAACAATAGTGGATGGATAGGCTAACAAAATTGCACTACAATAGAAAGCTCCAAAAATCAATTTAAAGACACATTACTTAGATCAACATTATCCCAAATTAAATGTACTCTAATTCATTAAATAACAGTAGAGAAATATTGCAGACAATAATTTCAATATCTAGACAGTGATAATCCAAATAATAAAATTCACCAATATCTATATTTTATATAAATGCACTCCCTAACAATAGATATCAAAATAAGAAGCATATTTCAATTACCCTAGTAGCTAGTAATCCATTGATATCGCACAAACTAACCATTCAAGTATTCACATAAATGCAACCAAAGAATTTGAACCTCTGATATCAAAATATGAAGACACAAAATTTGAGGTGAATATCAATGTAATGCTCCTTTCATTAGCCCTTGGGAATATTTATAGTAGCACATGAAAACACACTAGAGACAACCCTTAGAATTGAGGGTTTGACCTCTATTTGTAGTTTTGCAAAATTAAAATAACAAGGAACATTACAAAGATTAAAATTTTGACATCTCAATAGAGAGTTCTTGCTGGTATTCTCTTACTGGTTCAACCTTTGGGAAATCCGCTACAAGTGGACCACCATGGTAGTTCGAACTTTCTGCAACTTGATGGTTGTTTGACACGAACTAGAGTTTTGGCCGTTGGAGACTCTATGTGCATCGTCGATATTTCTTTGAAGCCCTCTACCGCCATCGATCTACAACTACCTCTGGTTCTATCTTCTTGAAACCCTCAATGCTTTGACTTATTTTCCCAACTGAATATCATAACTCTGATGAGAAATTTCTTTTATATTCTTCATATTCATTAGCAAAATATCCATCATTGATCTCCCCCATCATATGGCTAAGATTTAATCTGATATAAGATTAATAAAATGGCAGGGGAGAACATAGTGTCATTCCACTTTTAAAAACTGAAGGCATCATCATTTATGCCTTAGAAATAGTGGAATGCTAATCCGACACTTAAAATGCTTGGAAAGTGAAGCGAGATGAAATCTGCTCCTTATCCTTTGTTTTCCTTATTTGGCAATGAAACATTCACCAATCCGCACAAAAAAGTTGATGATGTCATATCTTCTTTAAAACTTTTGCAGATTCCATTCTAGACCGAAGCAAGTACATTGGCCAATGAACACCATTCCAGGTCTATTGCAATGCAAAGTGACTCTTTCTCCAATACACACGGGTTTTAGAATAAAATTTTGCTGGTCACCATTCTGAAAGGGAGTTAGTCAAAAATATCCTTCATAAAAAATTTGCATCTTCTAAATTAGCTTTTTGTCTTATGTCATCGTTCTAGGAAAAAAAATTCACTGCGCTCTCTAGAATCAGGCTCTCTAACACTTAACTGCTCTAGAAGATCAAACAATACGATGCGGTCGTCAATCCACACTTATTTTATGATGATGTCATCCTTATTAAAAAAATTTCGGATTCGGGATGCATCGCAAGTATGAAGCCAAGAACAAAATAAACCTTGCAGAATTACTCAAAGTGTGAAAATTTACCAAGTGTTGGGTGGACTCATAGCCTTTGTTGTGGATCCGCTCCAAAATACACTGCAAAAGTGTGTGGATTGAGAACTTCATGACTTAGGAAAATTTTTCAAAATTTTCCTAAGTATGTTACCATTTTGGGCATACATTATGGTGCCTCCTTATTGGATTTGCTCGCAAAGCCATAAAACTCGGAGTCTTATTCATTGGGCCACGAAGTCAAAAATGCTCATCTTCTAAAATATGCTTTAAAGAATAACCTCCATACAAACGTTACCCTTTGAAGAATCTAACCGTCTATTTAGAGGGTAAAGTTTCATATAGAGATCATGCCAAAAACATCATGACTCATCTGCTTATAAAGAGATAATACCAAAAATATAGGTCTGACGCCATTATATTCAAAAATCAGGTATAACTCTACTCTTAGATAAGACCTTGTTGCAATTTTTCTTCACACAAAATCTGTTGCTCTCTATCTTTCTAGGCTTCATGTCTTTATTGCTTATTTTTGATAATTGTCAAAACAAAAAACAAAAATGCAAAACTTGTGCATATGTACAAAAACAAAAACAAACTAAGTGTGAGCCCTTTCGAGCCTATAACAACTCCATCCTGCACTTCCTCTTCATGGGCCTCCTCCTCAACCTCTTCTTCATTCTCTTATTCTTCTCCTTCTTCTTCTTCTTCTTCTTCTTCTTCTTCTTCTTAGGAAGGTTTCTTTTGATGCCTTCCTCTAGAAGCATCACCAAATAGTTGAATCATAAATTTTAAAGATTGTAAAGCTTGTTTCCAGGCTGCTTTAGTGGGTTTTGATTTCTCTTTGAGCTGCTTATAAACATATTGTAATTATATAATATCCTCGTAGTTAGCATCATTCCCTATTTTTACTAGATCTTCCATGAGATCTCTTAATATGGTAAAATCAACAATTAACTTGACAACTTGCTCTTGGGGTAGTGGCTCTTTAAGAGACTCAATTCTAGATTCATCCTACAAATTTTCATCAATGTTTTCCTAGATCTCTTCCATGGATAGCAAGTTGTGATCCTCCATCCATAGGCCTTTGAAGACCACTTGAATAATTTATTTATTCACATCCACAACATCCCTAATAACTCCTTCAATTTTTTAAAACAATAGCTAGGCTCTTTGAAGTGCCATGTGCTTCTTAACCACTATTCTGGTAGCAACTCTGGTGAGATTCTATTCTTTATTGGGAATTGGTTTGGTAGAATCACTGAGTCTGCTATCAACCAGCCTATACATTTGTTCTGCTAGAATCACCATAGGTTGCAACTCTCTGGTGATCTGATCTAGATCTCTCTAAACATTGGGGAGTAAGTGGTTGGCATAATCAAGTTAATCAATCATGAGCTGAAGCCCTGGACTTTTCTCTTGGACTTCGGAGAGCATATCCTTTATAATCCTCTTCATTTTAGTTTTAGAAAATCCATGGGCCTTAGCCTTCTCTATTTGAAGTTGTTTTTTTTTAACTCTGAATTTCTTTTGCTTGTTCTTCATTTAGCTTCTTTTGCTATCCTAATTGATCCTTGAGCTTATTGGCCTCTTGTAATTTTTCTTTCCAACCCTTGACCTCTTTTCTCAAAGCCTTTGCTACTTCCCTATGATTTCTCAAATTATTCTAAAGCTTTTCAAACTGTTTGTCCAATTTACTCATATTTTCCCTATCTATATCATTCTTCATATAGAAGGTGTCTAAGTTGTCTCTGGATATGATTAGCTCATCTTCTTCAGGAAGCTTATCAATATCTTCTATGACCTCCTCCACTCGATAATCTTGGATTGTCATCTTGGTTTCTAGTTTATTTACAAGTGGAGTCATAGATCTAGATACTCTTTGGTGAGAAATTGGATCAACATACATGCTTCTTCTTTTGATAGCCATCCTGCTAGAAGGCTTAGAAAGCTTCTATACCCAAAAATTATTTTCCCTCGGAGTGGCTGCTTACTCTTTTTGCAAAGTTGTAGGACTCAAAAAACTAGCAGCCAGGGGATATGGAGATACTTGGAATGCAAGGGTAGACTAAATTGTTTATGATGGAGTTGTGGAAGTAATTATAACAGTCTATGTAACAACAATGGACTCTATAACTACCGTTGTGGTAGCTATTAGTAGACTCATGGGAACCATTGCAATACTAACAACTATATGAATGGTTGTACTTGGAACGCTATGTCCCATTGATGGTGGTGGTAGTAATAATGAAGATGAAATGGTGGGAGATGATGAAGTGGGAATTTCATATGCTGAAAGTAGAATTTGGGGTGACTGTGGGGGAATAGATGTGACTTGTACTTCAGTGACCACCAATGAAATATGGGATGGACTATCAAAGGGAGAAGGTACCTTTATTATATTTTCTTGACCAGAAAGGGAGGGATACTTATTTGGGGATTCAGTAGGATATGGAGGGGAAGATGGATTAGAAACTATACCTTCGCCTATAGATGTAGGGTGATCTTGTTCCACTTCTATTTCTTGCTATTGCTCTTGATGAGTCAATTCTTCTACAATATAAATAGCTACCTCTTTGGAAATCTCCACTATATCCAATCTCTGCTTCTTTGAAACTTCCCTTTCGATCCTTTATAAGGTTATTTTAGCTCTTCTATGGATTAATTGAAATGAATCCATCTCACTCTCAGAGTATTCTTCTAATGTATCTCCTTTTACTGCTCCAAAAAGCAAAAATTGCTCAAAAATAGGACGTAATTCTACTGATGCTGCAAGGGTAAAAGAAATGGGGGTGAACTTGAAACTCTCATCCTTATTACTCTAGTCAATATCTGTGTTTGGAGGCTGACCCCCCTAGAGATAAGAATTTAGGCCTAAAAACTGCTTCAATGACTAGAGTACCGATAGCTTTTTCACTGGAATATTGTATTTTGCTTAGAAGTTATGCTCCCTTAGGAAACTTCTTAGCTTTTTCAGTGGTAGGATTAAAATTTTTCAAAATATCAGTTTCTGTCAAAGGAGTTTCTTGCTCTTTTGCTAGATCTGCTTGATGTGTGGATGGAGAGAGAGATTCAAAACTAGCCTGGGACTTTTCAACTATTAACAATATGTCCCTGATGTCCTTCTGCTTCTAGGTTCCTATATTTTCATCATATTTCTTATAAAATGTATTATCAATTTTTATTCCAAACCTGGACTTAGTTTTTCCAGTATCAATCCTCATTCTCCACCAATCTGATATTTTTTCTACATTCCATTGTTCTCCCTTATCTAAATCTCTAGTAGTATCCTATTTAGGTTGAGGGTCACTTTTCTTTGAGGTTTTTCCTTCAATTTCACTAATGATGGCTTCTATAAGTTGATGACTCTTCTTGTTGTCAAGATCAAAATCAACAATCTGCTCATAGAAATCTAACCATAGATTCAGTTGACCCATATTTGACACATTCCACTCCAAAAGAGTGGTCTCTTCATTATTTCTACCTTGTTTGAAATGAGCACTAGGCCTATTTTCAAATTTATAAGCTTTTTCTCCATTTAGGGCCACATTTTTGGTAGTGAAAATACCGTCAGGGTCATAACTCTATCTTTGGGAATATAAAATATACCTAACCTATCAAGGTATTGGTCAATTAGATCACTCTACCCCTTATTAGTGATGGTAATATCCTCCATAGTGTGGTATGTGAGCAAAGACTTTCTCTTTCTTCCAGAACCATAATTCAAGTCGATGTATTCTACCTGCCTCAAGTATTATAAGGCAAAGAGCTTCTCTATAACAGAATGGGGTAGGAGAAAAAGTTTACCCATGAAACCATACAATCTTATGATTGTGCCCTTAGTTAAAAAGTACCAATATCCTTCCTCAACACCCTCTATTTTCAAAATTTGCTTAGCCAGGGGTGGTAATCTAGGGAACTCTCCATACATTATTTTTGAGATAAGGTCTGAGAAATTTCAAATTGAATCTATAAAAATAATTACTACTTTTCAAGTGACTCATCCAGTAATAAATTGGTAAGGTTTCCCCATCAGTGGCTTTATCCCTAACTAGAATCCAAGCCATATGGTCCTTAACGACAGCATAAAACATCCATACCAGACGTGAGCAATGCTTGAAACTAGGATCATCAGAGCCCCTTTTCATTCTCACCAACTATTCATGTATCCTCTATGCAAGAAAGGTTGGCCAATCAAAATATATCACCCTAGTCCCTTTTTCCTCTACACCTTTCTCATGTATTCTTTTGTTAGAAAGACAGTAGGCTGCAACAATTTGCCAATCGTATACTAGTCTATCAGAATCTAGACCCTCCATACAGGCCAACATAGAGAAAAGTATAGGGTTTGGAAATTCACCGATAGGAATTGGGACCTCAGGTAATTTCCTTTTGAGCTTAGAATTGAGCTGCTTATACACCCATATCCTAAATGACTCACCCTCATTCTCTTGTTTTTATAGGGAATAATACCCATCCTGGTAAGTTACCTTAAATTCCTTAGGTTTCATAGATGGTTCTAACCCTAGGGAAAACATATTATGATAGAAGGAAGCGGTAACACTAAAGAGGGTTTTCCCCTTGTGATTTTTCACTGCTTTGGCCATTGGATCATAAAAATTAACAATTGCAACTATTAATTTTGGATAGGGATGAACATAATCATAAATATAAAAAGATAGGTAAGAAAGGATAGCACATCTACCTTCCATAGATAAAACGACTCTCTTCATGTATCTATCGTAAACGTTCTTCCTGAGCCTTGTTCTCTCCATGAGGACCATCTCCGTATCTACCACAGCTTTTGCTCTGTCGATGTATGGAGGCACTACCTTTCTCTCCAGAGTTTCGAACTCTTGGGCATCCTTTGAAGCCATATTGAAAACAACGATACTATGCTCTTTCTAGAATTTATAGCGGGAGCTTTTTGAGTATGGTTTCACTCTTCTCTACTTCTTGGATGCAATTAGCTACTGACTGAACATTTTTTGTGTCTTTTTAGTTCTTTTATTTCCTAGTGTGTGTGTGTATTCCACTACTAATGTGGTTGCTGCACAATCTTCCCACTGGCACACCTTCCAACTTCCACTCATTCCTTTTGATGGCTCAATGGTGGCATTCTAAACTTTTATTGGCCAAAAATTCAAACTACATTGCCACCTTACTGCATCTCTTCGACTACTTTTTGGTTTGAGCATGAGTTCATTAGCATTGAATACGAGCTTTTTCTCTTTTCTCCATGTGGCACAGTCGTGAAGTTGCTACTTGGCTCTACCTTGGTTTTAAAACTGGCGAATCGAATATGTCCTTGACTCTATCGACACTTCATAAATTCCATGTGTGGGTTGTCACCTTGAATTCATTCTGCTACACTTTGGATTTGAAGCTCCTCAAATTGGAGATGCCTTTATTATTTAGGTCACTTAGCATTTTTATCATGCTTATGCCAACACTTGCACCATTCCGCTAGAATTTTAATGCATTTGGGCCCGGATTGGAACCGCTCATTGTTTTTTTAGAATTGATATGTATTTGAGTGCAGAATGGAACCTCCTAATTTCTTTGTCAACACTTAGCCAAATTTTCAAGTATTTTTATTTGAATTTGTACAAAGTGCAGAAAGAAACTAAATACAAAGTGCAAAAAGAAAGGGAAATAATAATACAATTGTAGCACCCTAAAATTGGCATAGTAAAACCTTAAATAATTACAATTACTCTAGTAAATATTCAAATTCAAATTTCAACCCCCAAAACCGCTTCCAAACTGTCGTTTAACCCGTTTCCTCCTTTCTCGTGCCATTTTTAGAGTTTTTTTTTACCGTTTGATGATATCGTCGTCGATCAGATGATATCGCCTCAAATCGGACGATTTTGTCTGGACTAGGACGTCCAGACGATCCTGTCCCAAAATTGGTTTTTCTCAATTAGCCTCTATTCCAACGGTGTCTCTAATCCAGGCAGAAGCGTGTCTATGTCGTTAGAGACCCTCCCCATTGGAGATCTCCCAAATTGGGATGATCTCCAACCTCCTAACCTCCCTCCTAAGCCTATTTAAACTTAGGAATCCCCCTTGGCATCCCCCTGGCTGATATTTCCTATAACTTGACTTTACACGCACTAAAACATCTTGAATTATCATCTGCACTTGTCCTATCCAAATTTTGTTGCAAGAACCTTGTCATTCTTCAGTCGGAGCAAGCTTAGTTCTTCATGGACGATCCTGTTCAATTTGAGACGATTTCATACCAATCCAAGATGATTTTGACTGCAATCAACTTTGGGGGCAATCAGTGCCCAGAGTTTGCATTTTTCTCTTCTCATCTACTATTTGATTCTGCATCTAGTCAGTTTGTTCATTATTTTATGTTATTCTACATCTTGGAGTTCACCCATGTATTTTAATTGCATAAGGAAATCATGATTAACTATTAAAACATTGTAATTTACTTGCATTTCTATTCGGGATTATTTGTTAACATCTTTATTGTCATTTTACATCTTTATCCTCTATTAGCATTACTACATTTTTTGTATTTTGTGTCTATTTCTCTGTTTGCAGGTCTCTGACGAATTCATCTGATGAATTCATCAGATCTCAGATGATCCTGCAGGTCGAAGATGATCCTGTCAAATTCTAGACGATTTGGACTGCTTCAAAAATTAGAATCTCCATCAGACATCCGGATCAGGTATGGCTCTGTAATTTAGCCTTTTCTCTCTGTTTTCTGTTCAAATATGCTTGTTGTATTTCATTTAGTCTGCATTTTCATAATAGAACAACTTAGATTCATTTGGCCAAACCTAGGATTCGAATGTTTAAAGATAAAACTAAACGCATTAAACACATTCCCAACCTAGGCATGGAAACTGCCATTCAAACGTTTCCTGGTGAACCCACCATCCATCGAAAAATCACCATAATACACCTCCCCAGAGAGGCAAGACCTTCACAAGGCCTCTCAGTTCAAGGTATCACGCCATCCTTTTCCCATCCTTATTTCGGGCATGGATCCTATAGCCTGAAGGTAAGTATGCAAAAAATTTGGAGCGATACATTTTGGTGAACCCGACGTGAATGCATTTAAAACCTTTTGAAAACAAAACAAAACAAAAAAACCAAAAACATAGATGCATTTAAAATCATTTAAAACTAATAAGTTGCATATCATGTTTAGATGGTAGCTCCTAAGAAAATATTAGCAGTTACTATAAATGTTGAAAACCAATTAGCAGCCATAGAAATCAATTCTCTGCTTAGTGTGCCTGAAACAGATAGAAACCAACTTCTATGGGACGAACTTGATAGAAGACTAGGTGTCATTTCATCTAGGTCAACAAAACTTAAACAAATCAAAAGGCTTGTCCTAGATAGAATCTTGTATCCTCATCAACTTGTCTTTTATCATGAACTTCAGAGAGCCTGCCATAGATGGTTAGCTTATAGGAGAGCTCTTGTGTCTTCAGAATTGTTCACCTTCGAGGAATACCTCAAGAACGCAGCTGTGGTATGCCAATTTCTAGTTCATATAGAATCCCAAGAAACTGATCTTATGATTAGAAGAAGATGGAACAGAACTCCTAGAGCTATGTTGTATCGTGAATATTGTCGTGAGAATTATTATTATCAACCAGAATCTGAAATACATGGTATTTCTATAGCCCTTTTCATTAAATTTTTGAAAGAAAATTTTTAATTTGAAGAAGAACACTTCATGACTCCTGAAGAACTTGAGCCCATTAATGACATTTATAAATTATTTATAGAAAACTAGATCATTGCTTTCATTATTATTTCTTGCATTTATTGTGTTGTTTGTTATCTTTACAATATTATTACAAAAACAAGAAAAACTAAAAAACATAACAAAAACCAAAACATTTCATTTTAAATATTGTAGTAGGTATATAATTAATATATACCTCTTAAGCTTGTTGCATATATATATATAAATATATATATATATATTTACTGAAATCTAAGTTAAGCACAATGCCTAAACTTAGGAATGGTAAACAAACTGAAGGAGAAGAAGAAGATTGGTTAGGAGACAAAAAAAGAAACCCAAATGTCCTTCCTGAGGATCCAATCCCGAAAGAAGAAACTATAGGCTAGCAAGATGATGAGCTTGTTGTAGATGAACAAGAAGAAAATGTTAAGGAGGATGGATCCTCATACCCTAGAGTAGCTCCAGATGGAACTATTGCTTTTGATAACTTAGATCATTTCTGGAATTTTTTCAATAATAACATTGGTGCTCTTAATATGGTAGTTCGTATTGATAAAGGACAAATTAGTGACACTCAAGCAGCTATGGAACATATGTTTGACATACACACTAATCCCTTGTCTTTTATTGATCAAGAAAGTGATAAGGCTAGACCATCCAATAGAGATATGGTCACTATGATTCAAAAAATGCCAAAAAAACAGGTTACCCAACCTCCTAAGGAACTTGTTATTGAGCCTAAAATTATTCCCACACAAAAGAAAACTTCCTTCACTACTCTACTTCACCAAACTATTGATCAATATGCTTCAAATAAACAAAAATCTAAAATGAATCCAAACACCAATTTTCAACAATCTGGGATACAGCATAATACAACTTCAAAATTTCTTCATAACACCTTTCCTACCAACAATTTACACAATAGCAACATAGCATCTAATCTTCATGTCCCTCCATATGTTCACAAATCTCATATTAATGCCCTACCGAACCAATATGGTGGGCAAACTAGTAATCTGGAAGCCATGGTGAAGCAGTTAGCTTCCCGCATGGACCAGATAGATCCCTACCGTCCCTTGTACAATTATAGAGAGATATGTAGTCAACCTTTGGATCCCATAGTTGTAGTACAACCGTACCCTAAGCATTTTTCCATGCCTGTCCTGCCTATATATAAAGGAACTGAAGATCCCATAGAGCATCTTCGCATGTTTAGGATAGCATGTCATGATATATCACATGATGACTTGCTATTACTAAAAATGTTCCCGAAAAGCTTAGGTGGAATGGCATTAGAGTGGTACTATCAACTACCCACTCATTCTTTGAGAAATTTTGAAGAAACAACTGAATCTTTTGTCCATCAATTTAGTGCCTACATCGATAGGCATGTAACCATTAAAGATTTATACAACTTAAAACAAGACAAAGATGAATGTTTTTCTGATTTCTTAGCTAGATGGAGGCATTTGATAAGAAAAATGCACTTTGTGCTACCTTATAGGGAAATGTTGGATATTTTTATCAATAATTTACTAGAACAAATATCTTATGAGTTATCAACTACTACTTTAACTATTGTCAATCAGGCTATAGATTTAGCTCGAAGAGTAGAAGATGCCCTCATTAGGAGAGGCCAACTTAGGAAGAAGGATGATGAGAAAACATCTAGAAATCAATATAAAAACAAACAAGTCATAGGTGACAGAGTCACTGACAACAAAAATGTTGCTAATATCAATGCCACAAAGACAACAAAAAAATTTATATTGAAACCTCCTGATAAACCTCCTCGAGAATTTACTAGATTGAACCAACCATTATCAACTATTTTACCTCAATTACTCGAATGAGGTTTGATTCAATTACCAGCTATCTGGGAACCTAATCCAACCATACCCAGATGCAGAGCTGACTTGCACTGTGATTTCCATAGAAGACCTGGACACTCTACCAATGCTTGTAAAAGGTTAAAGCATAAAATACAAGATCTGATTGATAATAATGAAATGGAGGTGCAAGCCTTCCAACCTAAACAAAATGCTCCTAATAATGTTCAAAAGAACATTCCCCAAAATCAAAATCAAAATGCTAATCAATCATTAGACATATTTCAACATCCTTTACCAAGACATGGTAAAGAGATGGCCAATCAAATTGAGCATCATAATGTTCCTCCTCCTACCCGATATGTAGGGACTATTAGCAGACAATTACCTATTTAGGATCCTCAAACATTTGACACAACTTTATCCTGTTATAATCACAATGACACTGAGAGGGGGGGTGAATCAGTGTGTTCTTTAAAAACTTAAAAGCAATTTAGACTTTTAAATAAACTGTAGCAAATTAAAACAGAAATAATAAAAGTACTAAGAGCATCACACATAACACGACATTTTAACGAGGTTCACCGATGTGGCTACTCCTCAAAAATACTGCTTGGACTACCATCCAAATCTAGTCAAATGCAAAGCTACAACTTTACATAATCATTCACCAGCACCAACTGGTAAGAGGCACCAACCTCTAAATTTTATCTGCTACAACAGAATGGAGCACCAACTCCAATTTTTCCAGCACCAACTGGAAAGAGGCACCAACCCCTTTTACCAAGCTACAACTTGGAGATAGTAATAAAAATTGCAGAATTAAACTTTCACCTCAATTTGCACGATCTGCTATTTTTCTTGCGTTCTGCTGCTTGTCGGCATTTGGCTACTGCTGTGAAAAATGATTCGCACTTTTTCAACCACTCCTCTATATCTCTCCGCGTTCTCTGCTGCAACTTCATAGAAATATTACTTCTACAGCCAGCACACTGTCATTTCACACTCGAAACACGACTTCTGCATATCGTGTTCTTATCTTCTCTTTGCACCACTCACTCTGCTGCACCTTCCATGAAATCTCACTTCTACCATCTACGTATTTTTGCCTCGGACTTTAAACACGCCATCTGCATATCGCTCTCTTTGTTCTCGATCAGTCGATACGCACTCACTCACTATCTCATCGCTGCGATCTCTTTTCTTTAACTCCAAAGAACTATCACCGACTTACACTCTACTGCACACGAACTTCATTCGCATATATCGCATCACGCCCACACTTTAACCTTGCAACAGTCCTACCTTTTTATAGAATAGAATATCCCATCAAAACATTCTCAAACACGTCGGCTGCAACCCTAATTAGGTCAACATGAAACCCTAGAATTTTTCGGTTGCTTAACCTTGCTTTGTCAACAGGAAACCCTAATTGATCCGTTGCAAAACCCTAGCAACGTCGGCTTTGAAAACAAGCCGGTGAACAGCTTTAATTTAATTTTGAAATATTAATTTAAATTTTAAATAAATAAATAAAATTTAAACTGGATATTTAAAATTAAATATCTTCATCATCGGAGCACCTTTTTCAACAAAACGAAGAGCTAACTTGGGTTTTAAGAAAAACCCATTTCAAAACTGTTGACCATGGATTTAAACAAAACCTATAATTTAGTCTGCCTTGGTTTTCACAAAAACCCTTCCGCTCTTTGACATCAATGACAACATCAACACTTGAGCAAGGGCAATGTACCCAAGGTACCCAAAATTGCCAACAATCTCCCCCTTTGTCATTGATGGCAACCCTTTACTAAAAACACATCTTCAAGAGCCAAAACTGAAATCAATCTCTTTGAAGTTTTGCTCCCCCACTTGAAGCTTTCCTCTTCACTTGAAGCTCTCCCCCTTACTCATATCTCTCCCCCTTTGTCATCAATGGCAAAGGGCCACCTTTGGGGCTCGAAACTAAGAATGAGCCTCTTAGCTTAGTCCCTCCCCCACCTCCCGATGAGGTGATTAATTCTGGGGTGGGAGTAAAACTCCCATTAGGCACTGATCAACATCAACGTCTATAACTTCCTTGTCGGGTCTTCTCTTGAACTCTTTGACCATATTCTTGTTCCTGTCATTGTTCTGATCCTTGGACCTGATCATGCCACTGTTCCTATTCCTATATCCTGGAATTTCAACTCTGCACTGTCTGACAGTGTGACTTTTATTGTTGCACTTATAACAAGTAATAGTGTTGTTTCTTTTAGGCATACCTGTTCTTTGAATCCACATGTTCTGACTAAGCCAGTTCTGACTAAACCTGTTTTGACCAAGCCTGTTAGTGTGATGTTATTTTGTTTTAAATGAAACTCTGGTCTGTTTACCCTTCTGACATGAAGCACACATACTATTTGCAGGTTTTTTAATGATTGGAATATCTCTCACTGCTTGTTTAGCGCTAATTCTTACCAGATTATCAAAACTTATGTGTCCAAGCCTCTTATGCCACAACCAGTTCTCTTCTTCTTGTCCCATGAAGCACATACCTTCTGAAAACTCTGAGAGTGTGTACAGATTTCCAGACGTCCTTGAGCCGGTTGCTATTAATTTCCTACTGTTTATTTTTTTGACTTCACAACCATGCTTCTTGAAAACTACTTCATGTCCTTTGTCACAGATTTGACTCACACTCAATAGATTATGTTTCAAACCATCCACATATAAAACTTCCTCTGACTTGATCTTTCCTTCACTAATTTTGACCGTTCCTTTACCTATTATTTTGGCTCCATCATTGTTGCCGAATTTTATAGAACCACCCTCATACTTTTGTAGATTTTTGAATTTTTGTTTGTCACCTGTCATATGACTTGAGCAACCACTATCAAGAATCCAAGGAACATGTTTATTCTGAGCTCTAAAAGTTGTCTGCACTATTAAAGAATCCTGTTCTTTCTTGAGCTGTTCTTTTTGTTTCCATTCTGTTTTAACTGTGGTATTGGGTTCTAGCTGTGACTTCCCCTTTTTAGAATTTTGCACATATCCTTCAGTATAAATTCTATTTTGTTTTGCTCTATACGGTTGAAATCTGCTTTCATGAGGTTGATATGAAACAGACATACTACGACAATTTTTGGCAATATGACCAAAGTTGTGACACTTAAAACACTCTACTGCATAACTCATTAAAGGAGCAAACGCATTTCTACTAGTGAAACTTCTTGGACCTACGTTGTATTTGCAGTCAACAATTTTATGCCCATAAACATTACACTTGAAACAAAAACCATAGAAATAATGATTAAACCTGAAATATGGTCTTGGCCAGGTTGTTGCTGGAGCCTTGGATCTTCTATTCTTTTGATGTGTGACCTTAGTAAAGCCATCATTGTCAGCTGCTATTTCAGGTCTGGCATTATATCTTTCTTTTGCCTGATTCTTGTCTTTGTTCTTTTCACTTTCAACATTGCTTGCTTTTGGTCCAGTTGATGATTCTCCTTCAGAAAAGCCGAGACCAAATTTGATACCTGTGGATCTTTGATCGCTCAGAATTTTGTCCAATTTCATCGAGCTTTCTTCACGTTTTACATGACAGTTGATTTTTCGATCCAGCTCTTGTATCTGTATTCGAAGACTCACATTTTCTTCTTCCAATTTGCTTCAGTGGTCTATCTTCATGGATACTTGTATTTCCAGATCTTCAGACATTTTCTTGTATTCTTCAGTCTGTATTTTTAAACTGGAAATAATGTTGTTTGCATCCTTAAGTTTCCTTGACAATTTTTCATTCTTCTTTTTCTCCGATTCCCATTTCGTAAGGGCAGACACTAGCTCACCCTCTAAATCAACTTTAGCCTCAACTTCTTCAACTTCAGAGTTCATTCCTTCTGCCATTTTTGGTTCAATTTTCTCAACCATAGGAACTAAAACTGGCTGGGATGCCTTTTTGGATGAGGATCTATTCTTCTTAGCCATTGTGTACTAATCCAAGATCAACCCTGACTGATTTAGCCAAAATTGGGAACCTAGCTCTGATACCAATTGTTGTAATCACAATGACACTGAGAGGGGGGGTGAATCAGTGTGTTCTTTAAAAACTTCTAAAACAATTAGATTATAAAACCAGCAGTAGTTTAAAGCAGATAAAAGAGATACTAAATGCATCAAGAAAGCATCACACATAACACAACATTTTAACGAGGTTCACCAATGTGGCTACTCCTCAAAAAGACAGCTTGGACTACCATCCAAATCCAGTCAATGCAAAGCTACAACTTTACATAATCCTTTACCAGAACCAACTGGAAGGAGCACCAACCCCTTAACTTTATCTGCTTCAACAGAATGGAGCACCAAGACCTAGGAAAGAGGCACCAACCCCTTAATTTGCCAAAGCACCAATTGGACAAATTGTTTACCAGCACCAACTGGAAAGAGGCACCAACCCCTTAATTTGCCAGCACCAACTGGACTTCAATATTGAATAAAAAAATGTTTGACATATACCTTTGTTATTGCAAGACTCTAACTGGTCTACATCACCTTTGCAATCTCTGTGCACTTTGCTCTCTCTTGCACAATCACTTCACACAGTTTGCTGCATTGCTACATCCAGACTTTGCAATCAACTTTGCCCTTCGCGCTTCTCTGCACACTCTGCTTTCTCTGCGCACACGCTTCGCACACTCGGTGTCGTTTCACATTCTGCTCTCTTCTCAACACGAACTTCACTTTCACAAACACTATGCTCGCATTCGCACTTTATCTTTACACCCCACTTTTCAAACTCGAAGTACCCTTGCTTTTATAGAAGTTTTAGGAACAAACCCTAAAAGAACGTCGGTTGAGAAACCCTAGAATTTGTCACCTGCCAAACCCTAAAATCCGTCGGCCCATATTTAACTTTGTCGGCCTCAAACACTTCTTCCACCTTCGTCACTTTCCTGTAGCTTATTGCCGTGAAATAGTAACATGTCGGCCCTTTTAATTTAATTTAATATTTTAATTTAAATTTTAAATAAAATAAAATTTAAACTAAATATTTAAAATTAAATATCTTCATCACCGGGGCATCTTTTTCAACGAAACGAAGAGCCAACTTGGGTTTTAAGAAAAACCCATTTCAAATATGTTATCCATGGTTTTAAATAAAACTTTTTATTTTGACTGCCTTGGTTTTCACAAAAAACCTTTAAAATTTAAACTAAATATTTAAAATTAAATATCTTTATCACCGGGGCATCTTTTTCAATGAAACGAAGAGCCAACTTGGGTTTTAAGAAAAACCCATTTCAAATCTGTTATCCATGGTTTTAAATAAAACTTTTTATTTTGACTGCCTTGGTTTTCACAAAAAACCTTTCCGCTTCTTGACATCTCAGGTTTTGAAGACTTCTTCTTCTCATTCTGAATTATGTTTTCTGTTTCTGTGCATCTATCATTTAAGGACTCATGATCTGACTAACTTTTGAACTTTATCCTCTACATCTGAGTGACTTCTGAACTGCCTATCCATTGCATCATTAGATCTAACTGACTGTATTGACAACAATGACAATCCTCCTACAACACCTTGCTCAACACTGAACTCCTATCCATTGTACTTTGGCTGCACCTTGCTGTTCAATAAACTCTTGTCCATTGCATCAATAAATCTGTCTGACTGTGTTGACAACAATGACAATACTATTTGTTGCACTTTGCTCAACAATCTCCCCCTTTGGAATTGTTGGCAACACATGTGCAATTTTCCTGTAAATCTTCTCCCCCTTTGACAATAATACCAAAGGGCTGCTGCAGACTCCCCCTGAGTCTATGCACAATATTCTTAGACACAAATTATTACAATTAGAAAATATTCCAAGCATGAACAAGAAGAAAAACAAGTACACAAATGCTCCCCCTGAGTCCAAGACCACTTCATTTCACTGATTGACAACATCATGATAAGCATAATAGGCATCAATAAAATCAACAATGTGAATAGCAGCAATAACCAATGAATGACACCATCACCATCAACTTCACCAATATAACATGTGTAAGAACATGACTGAACCACTTTCTTTTGTGCAACTACCCTCTGTTGCTTTGCAAACTCAAACTTGTCCATTGTTAGTGAAGGCATACAATAATCTTATATAGCCAACTTTTTGTTCTGCAATGCCAGCAACATCTGCATACAACTTCACCATGCATCTTGGATATATTCTCAACAAGCTTGAACCCAATGACAACTATTTGTCTCTCTCTGCAGTGAGAATCCAGCAGGCTACCTCAATCCACTTTCAACTGCGTGCAAGTACCAAACACTGTACCACAGCACAACCAACATATTTTCTCAACCAATTAGGGTTTTAGCAACAATGCTTATAGACAAGGTTTAACCAACATCATTCAACTCAAGATTAACCTTGGAAGCATTCAACACAATCACTACATGAAAAGGAAACTAGTAGACATCCTTTTCCTTCCAAAGGTATTGTGAACAAGACAACCACCAACAAAAATCACCCAGGGAAAGGAATAACTGTGCAAATACAAAACAAAAAGTAAGGGCGGAAAGCCCAAGTATCTAGAAAAGAAAAAAAAAGTGTTAAAAAAACCACTATGAAAGCAACTCAACTATTCATCACCAGGCTGGAAATCATCTGGTTGCTCATTAAAAAACTTTTTCTTCAATCTTCCCATTCAACATGCTGATTTCACTTTTGTCAATAGAATTGACAAGTGACTCACATCTGTACCAATTTTTGTCCAGCACTGCAATTTTACTGCCAACTCTTACTTTCAACTATGCATGTCGAAAGAAGACATTTTGTCAAACACTTTATGGCCAACCGTAGTGCACCTTACTCAACCTCAAGCTTCTTATCCTTGGACTGGCATTAAATCAATAGTTAAAACAAAACTGTCTCGTGAATTAAATATATTCACCAAGGTGTCATGAAAGATCTGGCAATCTTCACATCAAAGAGTAAAAACAAATACATGCTGCTCGAAACACAAATACACAGCTAGGGAAAGCATTCTTTCGTTGAGCAAATTATCTGGACTATTATGATTCGTAATTTTGAACAGTGGTATTAAGAATCATCAACAGTACAACAGTGACATATCTCAAAACTACCAATGGTGACAACTCTCAAATTAAACACCACACTTCACGGCATTTCCACAAACCACTATATAAACTAAAAAACACACTTTAACAACTATACAACATTAACCCGACTGCTTACCTTTCATCCTCAGATACCTAGACAAATACATAGGAGCATTAAAATAAAACTTTAATATTGCTCCTCCTGAGGATGTGCCACCTGGAGTTGCTTAGAGCAATGGCAGAGTAGCCTCCTTCAGTCCAAGGAGACACAATTTCCTTTCTTCTGTCTTTCTCCAGACTTTCCTGAACTTGGGCTTGGGTTTTTCAACAACATCCCTATTTTGCTCCTGTTCGTGAACTTGAACATTTCTCTTGTGGGGTTGTCTCTTGTGCATTCTTGATGGATGATTATTTTCTTTTCTTTTATGCACATGATATGTTCCTTGTCGGTGTTGTCCTCTTTGTGTCTGATGAAATCTAGGGTTTTGCCTTAGATTAGATATAGAAGTGCTTGGACAGAACCTTGCTATGTGCCCTTGACCGTTGCATTTAAAACATTGCACATGTTTTATTCCCTGTCTGTATTGCATTCTATGTGTATGATGAAATCTATGGTATTGCCTTAGATTGGATACAGAAGTGCTTGAACAAAACCTTGCTATGTGCCCATGGCCATTACATTTAAAACATTGCACAGGGTGTTCACTCAAAAAAAAGAAGTATTTTTATCAGCATAACTCTTTGATCTATTGTTCAGTCCACAATAAATTGCCTTGTGACCAAAGTGGTTGCATTTAGAACAATAGCCATAAAAAGCATTATTATTAAAAGAGTGAGAGTGAGAGAACCTCTTTTGTTGTGGTTGCTTTCTTGTAGATCTTCTTTGATATTTTCTTCCTTTTGAGGATTCGACTTCAGACTTTTCTTGTTTCAATCCTTCAACCGAGGACTTCTTCTTCTCTGCATATTTGGAG
This sequence comes from Wollemia nobilis, assembly GCA_028583015.1. Classification (NCBI taxonomy): domain Eukaryota; kingdom Viridiplantae; phylum Streptophyta; class Pinopsida; order Araucariales; family Araucariaceae; genus Wollemia; species Wollemia nobilis. The sequence continues at coordinate 1,161,732 of JAQPPZ010008116.1, forward strand.
GATGAAGGTTGTTCAACTTCATATCCAAGACCAAACTTAGTTGTGGAGCTTCTTTGTTGATTTATCATTGTATCTAGCAACTTTGTGCTCTTCTCAAATTTGAGATTTATATTGGCCTCTTTTAGTTGTTTCTTCAATGAAACAATCTCTTCTTCTTGTTGGCAGCATACAGTCTCTTTCTCATTGATCTGAGACCTAAGAATATCTTCAATCCTTTTGTTCTGTTCTACTTGCAGCTTTAGATCAACAATAACCTTTTTATATTCCTCTTCACTTGTGCTGTATACATCATTCTTATTATCCAGCTGTGTCTTCAAGGCTTCTTTTGATTTCTTGGCCTTTTGAACTTGTAGGAAGAGATCTTCAATCTCATCCTCATATTCTTCTAATTTCTTGGACAGTATTTTGTTCTTTTTATTTTCTATTCTCCACTCTTCAAGAGCAGATATCAACTCTCCTTCAAAATCTACTTCAGCCTCAAGATTTTCATCACAAACTTCAGGATTCACTTCTTCTACCTTTTTCGGTTCAAATTTCTCTTCTACAGGAACCGAAACTGACTGGGATGCCTTTTTGGATGAGGATCTATTCTTCTTAGCCATTGTGTACTAATCCAAGATCAACCCTGACTGATTTAGCCAAAATTGGGAACCTGGCTCTGATACCAATTGTTATAATCACAATGACACTAAGAGGGGGGGTGAATCAGTGTGTTCTTTAAAAACTTAAAAGCAATTTAGACTTTTAAATAAACTGTAGCAGATTAAAATAGAAATAATAAAAGTACTAAGAGCATCACACATAACATGACATTTTAACGAGGTTCACCGATGTGGCTACTCCTCAAAAAGACTGCTTGGACTACCATCCAAATCCAGTCAAATGCAAAGCTACAACTTTACATAATCATTCACCAGCACCAACTGGTAAGAGGCACCAACCTCTAAATTTTATCTGCTACAACAGAATGGAGCACCAACTCCAATTTTTCCAGCTCCAACTGGAAAGAGGCACCAACCCCTTTTACCAAGCTACAACTTGGAGATAGTAATAAAAATTGCAGAATTAAACTGTCACCTCAATTTGCACGATCTGCTATTTTTCTTGCGTTCTACTGCTTGTCGGCATTCGACTGCTGCTGTGAAAAATGATTCGCACTTTTTCAACCACTCCTCTATATCTCTCTGCGTTCTCTGCTGCAACTTCACAGAAATATTACTTCTACAGCCAGCACACTGTCATTTCACACTCGAAACATGACTTCTGCATACCGCGTTCTTATCTTCTCTTTGCACCACTCACTCTGCTGCACCTTCCATGAAATCTCACTTCTACCATCTGCGTATTTTTGCCTCGGACTTTAAACACACCGTCTGCATATCGCTCTCTTTGTTCTCGATCAGTCGATACGCACTCACTCACTATCTCATCGCTGCGATCTCTTTTCTTTAACTCCAAAGAACTATCACCGACTTACACTCTACTGCACATGAACTTCATTCGCATATATCGCATCACGCCCACACTTTAACCTTGCAACAGTCCCGCATTTTTATAGAATAGAATATCCCATCAAAACATTCTCAAACACGTCGGCTACAACCCTAATTAGGTCAACATGAAACCCTAGAATTTTTTGGTTGCTTAACCTTGCTTTGTCAGCAGGAAACCCTAATTGATCCGTTGCAAAACCCTAGCAACGTCGGCTTTGAAAACAAGTCGGTGAACAGACTTTAATTTAATTTTAAAATATTAATTTAAATTTTAAATAAATAAATAAAATTTAAACTGGATATTTAAAATTAAATATCTTCATCATCGGAGCACCTTTTTCAACAAAACGAAGAGCTAACTTGGGTTTTAAGAAAAACCCATTTCAAAACTAGCTGACCATGGATTTAAACAAAACCTATAATTTAGTCTGCCTTGGTTTTCACAAAAACCCTTCCGCTCTTTGACATCAATGACAACATCAACACTTGAGCAAGGGCAATGTACCCAAGGTACCCAAAATTGCCAACATATCCCTGGTCACGACCAGACCCCTACATAATTTTCAAACTCCAGATCCTAGTGATGTAGAATCAAATATTGAAAGTGAAATAGACATCACCTCAAACCAATCGAATAGTTCTAAAAATGAATCAGACCCTATTCAACCCATCATAGATGCTATGGTTCCAGAAGAACCATTTCCTAGAAGAGTTACTACTCAACCCTCTTCTAATCAATTCCTCCCTAATGAACAAGCCATAAACACTCAACCGAGACCAGTTCAGCATCTTCAATATAACATTGTAGGTACCATCGGAGTCGTTACCTGACAACAAGCTCAAAATTCTCAACAAGAACCAACTCAAAACGATGGATCAACTCCATTTGTTTTGAAAAATCCCAATAAAGGGAATCATGCTCCTAATATTCAACCTAAACCCCCTTACAATATTAATGAGCAATTAGCCAATACTACAGCTAGAATTTCCCTTTTAGATTTATTAAGATCTTATCCTACTCATAGGGATGAGTTAATGCTTACATTAAGCCAAATGATGGTACCTCAAAACATTCAACCTGAAGCCATGGCCAATACTATCATCACTAGAGAAGTCGATTGTATTGACTTTCAAGATAAAGATATACCGCAACACAGTTTGCATAAGGATAACCCCTTATATATTACTGCCCTAATTGGAGATGTATCTGTTAAAAGAGTCCTGATTGATAATGGCTCATCTCTAAACATTTGCACTTTTGACTTCTACCAATTATTTGGCTTTAGAAGTGATGAAATGAAGAAAAATGACATGATCATCAAAGCTTTCAATGACAAAACACAAGAAACGTGTGGAGTTATTACCATCCCATTGCAAGTTGGTCCTAGAACCTTAGATACGACCATGTTTATTGTACATTGCCCCACATCGTACAATATACTCTTGGGTCGTCCTTGGATCAATGCAATGCGGGCTGTCCCATCAACTTTACACCAATGTGTTAAATTCAAATTTAAAAATTAGTTGGTCACTATCCATGGTGATCCTAGACCCTTTGATATGTGTGCTTTGGCAGAACCTGTTGGAGTGCAATTGCCCTGCTCTGTCATCCACACATCCTAATTCTTATTTTTCATCTAAAATTGTGAAACACACTCCCATAGCTTCACCTATTTCTCCTCCATTCATTTCACCCTCATATATAGATCAACAATCTTCTAAACAAACCACTCTAGAACCTTAAAAGGATCTGAAGTCCACAACCAATCCTTCATGTTCTGTCCCTATAATTTCAAAACCTATAGACCCATTCATTAACACTTCCACATTATCAACATCTATCATACCTTCCACATCTAAAGATATAGGGAATGATCCTTCTACATCTTATGCTCTTTCTGATGAACTTTTATCAGATTTATCCACAATCTTAATATCAAAAAAAACAAATGCTTCTATGCAAAATTCTATTCTTTTAAATAACTTGCCACCATCTCCTCGTACTTTGGGCCTCCCACAACCCATGGGAAGTACTTACCAAGTCGGGAGTTGTGCTTTTATTTATAAAGGATATGACTGAGGAAGAATACCCTAAAATATAAAAACTCATCATGAGGGATATGCATGATGTTATTTTACTAATGAGTATATTAAAGCTAAACCCATAATGATTAAAATGGGATATAAAGGGAAAGGCTTGGGACCTTTCCAAAATGGCATGAAAGAACCTTTCGAGGTAGAACCGTGGCCTGCCTGCTGTTGTGTGGGACTATTTCCTAGTAAGGATCAACCCTTTCATTTTGAAGATGATAATCAACTCATATGTTATCAAGATTATTTGGATGGGCGTGATGATTTGCCTCTAAAAAATCATCCATTTACATGTAACATGCTATCCATAGCTTACCCTGAATTGATTGCTGACTCCGATGAGGAGTTGGAAGGAGATATCTTCCACGATGTCTCCGTTGAAGAGATGTTACACAATGGATTTTATTTTGATGGTTCTATACCAACTATAGCCCAACTTGAGGCCACCACTCATCAAGATGAATTATCCAACTTAACCTTAAAAGAATTACAATAATTGGGCATCTCACCCACCCCACCTAATTTTGAAAGAGATCTACACATGGAGGTCAAAAACGTCATTAAAGTTAACATTGGAACTAAGGATAATCCTCACATAATCAATATTGGATCAGAATTAAGTCAAGAAAAACAAGAGCAATACATTGCATTCCTTAAAGAATATGAAGATGTCTTCACTTGGACATACGAAGATATGTCAGGTCTGGACCCTTTCGTAGTCATGCATCATCTAGTAGTCCATCCGGATGCTAAAACTGTTAAACAAAAACTTAGAAAAATGCATCCCAAAGTGGCCCTGCTAGTCAAAGGGGAGTTAGAAAAACTCTTGAATGTTGTTTTTATACAAGCTATTGATTATGTTGAATGGATCTCAAATGTAGTTCCAGTAACCAAGAAAGAAGCCACCAAATTTAGGGTTTGCACAGATTTTAGAGATATTAACGTTGCATGCCCTAAAGATGATTTTCCTCTTCCAAACATGGACCAAATAATTGACTTTACCGCCAAAAGTGGGATGATGTCCTTAATGGATGGATTCTTCGGTTATAATCAGATCAGGATAGCTCCTGAAGATCAGACTAAAACAACCTTTACTACCCCTTGGGGTACCTTTTGTTGGAAAGTGATGCCATTCGACTTAAAGAACGCAGGTGCAACCTATCAACGAGCTATGACTTATATTTTTCATGATATGATGCATGATATCCTACATGACTATGTAGATGATATTATAGCTCACTCTATTAATGAAGATAACCATTTAGATGATTTGAGAAAAGTTTTTAATCGATTAAGAGAATATCTTATTCGATTAAATCCAGCCAAATGCATATTTGGAGTTAAGTCCGATAAGCTATTAGGGGTTCTAGTTTCTTTATGTGGTATCAAAATCAACCCTCTCAAGATTGTGGCTATCACTGATATGCCCGCACCTACCAATATATTTGAGTTATGAAGTTTACAAGGTAAGCTTCAAGCTATCCGTCACTTCATCAATAAGTTGGTGGACAAAACCGATCCCTTTCTTAAGCTCCTTAAGAAGGATGTCCCTTTTAATTGGGATGATGAATGTAAAGAAGCTTTTGAACTTCTCAAACAATACCTCCTTAACCCACCTATGCTTTCTCCACCTAGACCTGTTCGTCCGTTTATCCTGTATATTTTAGCTTCAGATTCTGCCTTAGGAGCTATGTTAGCTCAGCTTGATGATGTGAAGAGAGAACGTGCTAATTATTATATTAGCCGAACCTTCATCAGTTATGAAACCTGCTACACAACGTTGGAAAAACTATGTCTAGCAGTCGTGTTTGCTACGCAAAAATTATGCCATTATATGCTTAGTCAAAAAACTTATCTCATTGCTAAATATGATCCCTTGAGGTATCTCATGAGCCGACCTTATTTATTGGGTTGTACAGCCAAGTGGGTTCTTGCTCTAAGCGAGTTTGACCTCATGTTTATAGGAAAGAAGTCTGTTAAGGGTCAAATCATAGGAGATCAACTAGTTGTTGCACCCTTAGAGTCTACCCATCCCCTCATCATTGAGTTTTCTGATGAATGCCTTCAATTAGAGGCAGACCATATTGAACAATGGTCATTATACTTTGATGGAGCCCAATGCATGAGTGGGGCTGGTGCGGGTATTATTTTAATATCCTCGCAAAACATCTTATTCCTCTATCCTTCAAATTAACATTTGCTTGCACCAACAATACTGCTGAATATGAAGCTCTAATCCTCGGATTACGAGCTGCCTTGGTGCTAAAAATTAAACATTTGTTAGTTTTTGGTGATTCTCAACTTGTCATAAACCAAATTAATGAAGTTTATCAGAACAAAGATGATAAACTATGCCCATATAAAGCCTATGTTTTACAATTAATGTCTTTATTTGATCAAGTTACCTTGGAAGCTATTCCTCAAACTTACAATCGTGCATCTGACGCTATGGCCACAACTGCATCTCTCCTGCCCTTGGAGTTAGATGACGAATATGCCACTATCATTATTTGTCGACTCCAGGAACCCGCTTCAAATAAGTCATGCTTAGAACCTTTGGATGTGTTTCTAATCAATGAAACTACTCCTGAACCTTGGTATACAGATATATTTAATTTTCTTCAAAATGGGACTTTCTCTACCAATTCTAACAGAAACTAGCGTCGGTTATTACATAGACAAGCAAGTCGATTTGTAATAATTGGCAATACTTTGTATAGGAGATCTTTTGAAGGTATCCTATTAAGATGTTTGAATTTAGAAGAATCCAAATCAGCCTTGAGTGAAGCCCACGATGGATCTTGTGGAGGACACTTCAGTGGTAGTGTCATTGCTAAAAATCTCCTTAGGATAGGATACTTTTGGCCTACCATGGAAAATGATGCACATGAGTATGTGTGCCATTGCGACAAGTGCTAGAAACATGCTGACCTTGTCCATACACTTGCACAAGAACTGCAGACTATTTCATCTCCTTGGCCCTTTTCAAAATGGGGCTTAGACATTATTGGCAAAATCAATCCTGTGTCATCTGATGGACACAAATTCATCATAACCGCCACTGAGTATTTCATGAAGTGGGTTGAAGCTATGCCTTTAGCTTCTTGCACTGGCACACAAGTTTCTAAATTTATTTTTAATCAAATCATTTGTAGGTTCAGAATTCTCGCAAATCTCATCTCCGATAATGGAACTTGTTTCAAAAATAAATATGTCAAGAAATTATGCCAAAAATATAATATTCAACATCGTTGGTCCACTCCCTATTATCCTCAGGGTAATTTTCAAGCAGAAGCATCTAACAAAACCTTAATCAAAATTCTCAAAAGATTGGTCAATAAATCTGGCTGTGACTGGCCCATTCAGTTATATCTAGCCTTGTGGGCCTATCAAACTAGTGTTCGAACCCCCACTAGAACTTCACCTTTTGTTTTGGTTTATGGTGCTAAATCCATTTTTTCCTTTGAATTAGAAGTTCCTTCTTTGGCTCTACTACTTCAAGATACCGAAGTAGGAGATGAATATCGAGTGATGAGACTCGATCATTTGGAACTCCTAGATGAAAAACACATCAATGCTTTGGAGCATCTCCGTGCCTACCAAAAAAATCTTAAAAGATCATATGCTAAAAAAGTTCGTCATCGATCCTTTGAGATTGGAAACCTTGTTTTAAAATAAAATAAAATAAAATACTAATGCAACTAAAGACCTTAAGGGTAAATTTGAGCCCAACTGGCTTGGACCATACATTATCACTGCTAAATTTGAATCAGGAGCATATAAATTATCTACCTTAGATGGTAAGTACTTAAAGAACCCATGAACATTTTGCATCTTAAACATTACTATGCGTAACAAAAAAAAAAAAATTAGTCATTTCATCATTTGTACATATTTTGCATGTTGTCTTATTTTAAAAATATATCAAACTGTTTACACAAAAACAAAAACAAACAAAAATAATAAAAATTGTAGACACCAAAATCCAGCCACTTGCAAGTCATCTATACCTTCCTGTCAGCCACGTGTCGGTCATCCACCTTCCCGCCATTATTTGGCCCAAATCCACACTTTCCCGCCATTATTTGGCCCAATTTCACCTTTCCCGCCATTTTTCATCCCCAAATGTATTTAAATTAATATTTATATATGTATTTTAATATTTTAATATATATTTAAATAATAGTTTAAGTGATTTAATCTGAGCCGTCCATCCTTCATTTAATCTCATCCGTCCATCCATCTTAATCCATTCCACAACCCAAATTTATTCTCTACCCTTGGATCCACTTTAATCTTAGCCACACGTTCAAAGTGTCGTTAAAACCCTAAAGTGTGCCCTAAGAGTAGATTATAAATTGAGTCACCTTGATGGCTCAAACCCTATCTTTTTGACCTATCTCCTATGCGCTATCTCTGATTCTAATTCTTCTACTGCTATCTCCTCTATCTCTCTTCTGCTACCTTTTTGCCGCATCTATCGTCGTCCTTTTTTGCCACTTTCGTCATCGCTTTCATCGCCATTCTTTCTGCAACATTCTGCAGAATCTCCCATTCCTGTCGCAAGTTCCCGCGGGCGTTTACCCCTTTACCAAGTGCCCATGGGCGTTTACCAAGTGCCCACGGGCGTTTACCAAGTGCCCGCGGGCATTTACCCACAGCCACAGACTCATACCGGTGTCTGAAACCTTAATCCAAAAGCATGCGGGCATTCAACGAGTGCACCAGGGTGCCTTCTGCAGCCGATTTGATAGCCACATTACTTCCAGGTGTCGCTTGGTCTAGCTGCGTTAACAGAGAACAGGTATAAATTAGTTTAAAGCAAGTAACTTCTTTTCTTTTATTGATCTGTTATTGAATTCCTGCATTTCGTTTTTCTAGGGTTTTAGATGGTGTGCCTAGACTCACTACGCCTAGAGACAGAAGAGGATGGAGGATCAGGCAACACAATGTGATGCCTAAAAAATGTGTCCTCTAGAGCCTTAATGTAACGAGTCCTAGACCTAAGCCTAGCTATGTCTATCCCGTGTCGTCCCTCCCGCTCTGCTAGCTCTGCCTGGAGTCTCGTCACCCTGTCATCCTGGGGCACCTTAGTCGCTCCATCCAAGTCCGCCTACAGTTGGGCCATCCTATCCTTCTGAGAAGCTAACAGGGCATCCCGCTCTACTGCCTGTTGCTCCAGTCGAGCTATCCTCTCGTCTCGAGCAGCTAGCATAGCATCACGCTCTGCTATCTGCTGCTACAGCTGTGCCAGCTCGTCCTCGAGCCCGCTAGGGGGTACCTCCCTAGCCTCTCCTATGGCCTCTCCTAGGCCCTCTCCACCATCATCTCCGTCATCTTCGCTCCCCGAAGCCTGTCGTGCCATTTTCCCCTTTCGCCTTCGACTGTCAGATCGAAGGCGGGGACCCTCCCTGCGCTTGGGAACCTCTGCGGTTCCCTCACCCTCGCTAGCCCCACTGCCTCCAATATCTCCCAGTTTTCCTGGGACAATGACCTCCTCATCCCCGAAATGATAGTGGAGAATCGGTGTCGTGCCTCTAACACCCTAAGCTGCAAAACAACAAAACAAAATTTTGTTACAAATTTTTTTCAAAAAAAAAAAAAAAAAAATTATTATAGTTTCACAAAAATCCTTTTTTCATTGGGGAAGAAAACGGTCAATCTTTCATATTTTTTTTTTCTGGTTTGTACACCAATCCCTTTTCCGTTGGGGCAGAAAACGGTCAATATTTCATATTTTTTTCTGGTTTATACATCAATCCATTTTTCGTTGGGGCAGAAAACGGTCAATATTTCATATTTTTTTTTGGTTCGTACACCAATCCCTTTTCCGTTGGGGCAGAAAACGGTCAATATTTCATATTTTTTTCTGGTTTGTACACCAACCCCTTTTCCGTTGGGGCAGAAAACGGTCAATCTTTCATATTTTTTTCTGGTTCGTACACCAACCCCTTTTCTGTTGGGACATAAACAGATGGTTCATACACCAACCCCTTTTCTGTTGGGACATAAACAGATGGTTTGTACACCAACCCCTTTTTTGTTGGGACATAAACAGATGGTTCATACACCAACCCCTTTTTACCGTTGGGGCAAAAACGGTTCATTATATTCCAAATTTCTTCCAATTGGCTTGTGAGAACCATTCTCACTCGCCAATTGAGGGGGTAAGCTGATAAATCTTAAATATTCTTTTTATTTTTTTTTTTGGTCTTCAAAGTTGTGCTTTAATCTTGAGAGAGAGTTGCGTCTGATCCAGCTTTTCGAGTGTCTTAATTTTTTGTGCTGCATTGTGTCTTCACACAAAGCGGCTCAAAAAGGGGCATCTGTAGACACCAAAATCTAGCCACTTGCAAGTCATCTATACCTTCCTGTCAGCCACATGTCGGTCATCCACCTTCCCGCCATTATTTGGCCCAAATCCACACTTTCCCGTCATTATTTGGCCCAATTTCACCTTTCCCGCCATTTTTCATCCCCAAATGTATTTAAATTAATATTTATATATGTATTTTAATATTTTAATATTTTAATATATATTTAAATAATAGTTTAAGTAATTTAATCTGAGCCGTACATCCTTCATTTAATCTCATCTGTCCATCCATCTTAATCCATTTCACAACCTAGATTTATTCTCTACCCTTAGATCCACTTTAATCTTAGCCACACGTTCAAAGTGTCGTTAAAACCCTAAAGTGTGCCCTAAGAGTAGATTATAAATTGAGTCACCTTGATGGCTCAAACCCTATGTCTTTTGCTACTTCTATCTTGGCAATTTTTTTGACCTATCTCCTATGTGCTATCTCTGATTCTAATTCTTCTACTGCTATCTCCTCTATCTCTCTTCTGCTACCCTTTCGTCGCATCCATCGCCGCTTCCATCGCCGCTTTCGCCGTCATCTCTTCTGCAGCATTCTGCAGAATCCCCCATTCTTGTTGCAAGTGCCCGCGGGCATTTACCCCTTTACCAAGTGCCCACGGGCATTTACCAAGTGCCCACGGGCGTTTACCAAGTGCCCGCGGGCGTTTACCCATAGCCACAGACTCAGACCGGCGTCTGAAACCTTAATCCAGAAGCACGCGGTCGTTCAGCGAGTGCACCAGGGCACCTTTCGCATCCGATTTGATAGCCACATTACTTCCAGGTGTCGCCTGGTCTAGCTGCGTTAACAGAGAACAGGTATAAATTAGTTTAAAGCAAGTAACTTCTTTTCTTTTATTGATCTGTTATTGAATTCCTGCATTTCATTTTTCTAGGGTTTTAGATTGTTTCTGAGGGCTCACACAGTGGAGCCCTCTTATTAATTTCTAACTTCTTGATAGTGCTAATGTGTGCAGGTTTTTGACGATAGATCCGGTTTATTAATGGCGGTGATTAAGCTGGAGTGGTCCAAGCAAGGGATACAACAAAGCCCACTCACTCTGTTGGGATTGAAGATACATTCTTCAAAAGCGCCACCATTTGTGCCGACTAGGGTTTCGGAGAACCCTAGCATAACTTGTAACTGTGTATCACAAATAAAGGGTTACAGGCCCAGTTGTATTCAAAAAAATGAGTTTTTAAACTCCATCGATTAATAGAAATCGTTTGTTTTGTGCAACTATTCTGTACTCTGTTATTGTGATTTTATTTATTTTTTTTTGGCATGTATTTTTAATCTACAAAAATAAAAACAGCAATATTCTTGACTCTTTTGAAACCAAAACAAAATAAAGAAGAAAGAGAGAGTCAACATTCTCAAACTTCTCAAAAAAATATTTATATATATTTCTTCTTACACATGTTGCAGTTATATATTTCAAATTATTTTGGATAAATTAGCATTTATTTAGAATCCCTCACTTTCACAAACACAAAATAAATATCTTGATTTTTATCTGGCATGATTACTAATCTCTCTTATATCAAAGTCCAAAAATTCAATTAAATAAAGTTTGAGCACAGAGAATTGATCTTGTTATTTACTTAAACCAAGCACATCCTTTCACAATAAAATGATTATATTTGTAATATCCTTGCTATGCTACATAGTAGAAGTGGTTTCTTGAGAGAAAAGTTTCCCTTGCTATCCTATCATGCACATGGTCTAGAATCTTTGAGAATTGGCAAAAGGACAATCTCACCCCTACCCAGAATAAAAATCCCTTGCTCTACAGCTAATCCGAGCAAGTATCCCTAGCATAGGAAGAAAAGCAAAGTTCAAAAAAAAGAAAAGAAAAATGTTATTTTATATCATTACAGCAATGTTTCAAGCATTATCTCAAAAATCAAGCAAAAGAAAGCAAAAGCAAAAGCAATAAAATCCCTCTCCCTACCCTTTGAAAAGAAAAGAAGGGTTGATGAGCTTGAATCCTTGGAATTCTCAATTATTCAAAAACTGTGAGGTAAGCCCCATAATAGGTGGCTTGTGCCCAACCTGCTTGGCCTTGGGTAACTCCTAGCATGGCGATATGTCATAACCTACAGTAGTGATGTCATAACCAGACATCGGTCGCCCTTGTATATGACCCCATGAAGGATCCTATACAACCGACAGAGTACAAATCTCCCCCAAGCAAACATGTATCCGTGGCCTCTCATGTTGCAGACCACATCTGTCAGTACCCATGGTACCCTGCATCCGCTCTGGTGGCACAGCAGAAGACCACCTACTACCCCAACCAAAACCCGTGTGAGTCTAGATGCCCTAGGCATCTGGCGTAGTGACTCGATATTCACTCCGCCCTTCTCCAGGGCGAAGCTCGGATTGCCACACAGTTGCATCATCGCGTGGCCCTGATTGGCCGTAGGGGTGATCAATCGTCCTTATATGGGGATCCTAAAAATCCTCCATACATCCTCCAGTGTGGGAGTCATCTCCCCTGTCGGTAATCGGAAACAGGAAGAACCCGGATACCACCTCTCTGCTAGGGCTGTCAATAGCCCCATATCTATAGAAACCTGTGGCATCTCTGCCACATGCTGCAAGCCGACCTGAGCCAACTAATCTCGCTCTACCTGAGATAGGGCAGCCAAGTCATCCCTTAGTCCACCGTATTTCCATTCTCTGCTCTTTAGTAATCCTCTCTACAACATAAACAAAATCAACAATAAAAATCATTAATAAATATTTAATTAAAAATGCAAGTTAAAATAAAGTTCAATTTCATAAATGATGATATCGTCCACAATTGGACTATATCGTCCCAAATTTGAGCAAATTCGTCTTCGATTTCGCTAGCCGAAATTATCCCCTTTTTGACGAAATTGTCCCCATTTCGTCGATTTCGCCTCTAGACGAAATCGGCGATATTGAGACGATTTTGATGAAATCGAGACGATTTCGTCTCGACGACGTCGATGGCCCAAAAACGGTCGCAATGCTCAAAAAATCAATCAAATTTAATCTAAAAAGCATGAAATTCTAAATTTAAGCATTTTAAATTCAGTTTAGACCCTTACCCGTAGCCTGCACCGGACCTCTGTTGATCTGTGCGTTGTCTCGACCATCTTGTCTCCAGATCTCTAAAAACTAAGAAAATGAACAGTAACAATGAATTAGGGTTTTTCCCTATTTTTCTTAATTTTATTCAAAAACGCTTAACTTTTTTAAAATTTTGCTTTTTTGTGTTTTTACCTCAAACGTTCGATTTGGATAAAAACACGGAGGGGGCACCATAGTAAGTTGTCGTATGATTCGACCAAGAATCGTCGCCTAAAAATGGAAATAATTTTTGCTTTCTTGTAAATCGAGAAGAACTCATATTTAATGCATTTTCTTTGGAAAATTCGCTAAAGAGGGGGCAAAATGTAGCACCCTAAAATTGGCACAGTAAAACCTTAAATAATTACAATTACTCTAGTAAATATTCAAATTCAAATTTCAACCCCCAAAACCACTTCCAAACCATCGTTTAACCCATTTCCTCCTTTCCCACATCATTTTTAGAGTTTGTTTTGATCGTTTGACGATATCATCGCTGATCAGACGATATCGCCTCAGATCGGACGATTTCATCTAGACTAGGATGTCCAGACGATCCTGTCCCAAAACTGATTTTTCTCAATTAGCCTCTATTCCAACAACGTCTCTAATCCGGGCAAAAGCATGTCTACGTCGTTAGAGACCCTCCCTGTTGGATATCTCCTAAATTGGGATGATCTCCAACCTCCTAACCTCCCTCCTAAGCCTATTTAAACTTAGGACTCCCCCTTGGCATCTCCCTGGCTGATATTTCCTGTAACTTGACTTTACATGCACTAAAACATCCTGAATTACCATCTACACTTGTCCTATCCAAATTTTGTTGCAGGAACCTTGTCATTCTTCAGCCAGAGCAAGCTCAGTTCGTCATGGACGATCCTATTCAATTCGAGACAATTTCGTATCAATCCAAGACGATTTCGACTGCAATCAACATTGGGGGCAATCAGTGCCTAGAGTTTGCATTTTTCTCTTCTCATCTGCTATTTTATTCTACATCTAGTCAGTTTGTTCATTATTTTCTATTATTTTGCATCTTGGAGTTCACCCATGTAGTTTAATTGCATAATGAAATCATGATTAACTATTAAAACATCGTAATTTACTTGCATTTCTATTCAGGATTATCTGTTAACATCTTTATTGTCATTTTACATCTTTATCCTCTATTAGCATTGCTGCATTTTTTGTATTTTGTGTCTATTTCTCTGTTTGCAGGTCTTTGATGAATTCGTCAGATCTCAGACGATCCTACAGGTCGGAGACGATCCTATCAAATTCTAGACGATCTAGACTGCTTCAAAAATCAAAATCTCCATCAGACATCCGGATCAGGTATGGCTCTGTAATTTAGCCTTTTCTCTCTATTTTTTGTTCAAATCTGCTTGTTGTATTTCATTTAGTCTGCATTTTCATAATAGAACAACTTAGATTCATTTGGCCAAACCTAGGACTTGAATGTTTAAAGATAAAATTGAACACATTAAACACATTCCCAACCTAGGCATGGAAACTTCCATTCAAACGTTTCCTGGTGAACCCACCATCCGTCGAAAAATCACCATAATACACCTCCCCCGAGAGGCGGGACCTTCACAAGGCCTCTCAGTCCGAGGTATCATGCCATCCTTTTCCCATCCTCCTTTTGGGCATGGATCCTATAGCCTGAAGGTAAGGATGCGAAAAATTTGGAGCGATACAACAATATATATACATATGTTACAATGAGCTCATATTTTACACATAATAGAGTTTGAGATGAAAACCATTTACTAGAATTGGTTGTATGTTCCCATATTGATCCTCAAGATGGAACACATTGGACTCCTTGTCCTCTACTATTTTGAAAGGGCCATCCCAAAAAGAATCAAACTTTTCATGCTTTCCCAGTTTTTCTAAATATAGCTTTCTTGTCAAACTATGAATTGATACCTAAGGAATGCTTTTGAAAATTATCATATTCTTGAGCTCTATTTTATTCCAATTGTAGTAGGTGAGTCAGCCTGGTTTTTACCGGATCTTCCTCTGATTTCTCCTCTAGATTGGCAAGCTTAAGTGCTGGAATTTCCAAATGGATGGGTAATACTACATCTTTGCCATATACTAGTGCATAATGGGAAGCATTAATGGAATTCTTGATAGTTATCCTATCTACCCATAGATATTGGTCCAGCAGTAGATCCCAACTTCTTTTATTTCCTTCAAGTGATTTCCTAAAAATCCTTAACAAGTTTTTGTTGGTAGATTTTGCAAGTCCATTACCATGTGGATAATAATTTGAAGTATTTTTAAGAGTAATGCCATACTTGCTGGCAAACTCAATATACCTGGCTCCTATGAAATTTGGGCTATTGTCACTCACCAAGGCCTCCAGGACTCCAAACCTTGAAATCAAATTTTCTATAAAATTGATCACAACATATTTATTTGATTTCTTGGTAGGAATAGCCTCTACCCATCTGGTAAGATAATCCATGGTAGTTAGTATAAACTTGTGTTCTACTAAGGAATTTGGGTTTATGACCCCTATGAATTCTAGTCCCCATTGTTGAAAAGGATCTTGAACTTGTTTGGGTTTGAGGGGGAATGAGGCATTCCTTGTCCTTCCAACATATCTTTGACATTTGTCATAGGCCCTACTAGCCCTGAAAGAATCAACAAATATAGTAGACCAATAATAGTCTGCTCTTATGATTTTTAAAGCTGTAACTCTACCTAATCTATGTACACCAGTTGGTCTTCCATGGAACTCTTCAATGACTCTCTTTTGTTGATCATATTTTAAGCACTTTAGAAGAACTCCATCAAAATTTATTTTGTACATGACTTCTAGTAGTAACACATATTTTAAAGCATGAAGCCTAGATATCCTCCTTTGGGATGTATTTAGGTTTGGGGGTGCTATGGTTTGGAAATATTTGATCATCTGGTCCACCTAATCAGATTCCATAGTTTATACTCCTTCCACCTGATATTCTTCTTTTGCCTGACAAGATGTCACTTATGCTAATGTTACAGCCTATGTTAGACATTGGCATAAGGTTCTACCTCTTACCAACTTGGTGGGATTTATCTCTACATCATACTCTTAGATTTTAGTAATCCATCTAGCCCTTTTATCTCCTAATTCACCCTACAAAATAAAACTTCTTACATCTGGGTGAACCACATATACCAAGGTCTTACTTTGTACCAAGTATTGCCTAAACTTATTGAGTGACTTCATCACAACAAACACTTATATTTCAATAAAGTTATATTTGACCTGGTAGTCATGGAATGTCTGGATCTAAAATAACATAGGATTTTCTTCCCCTTGATCATCTTTGTGAGTGAGTACTGAGGCATAACTTTCTTCATCTACATAGGCTAAAGTATAAAATATTTACTAAAATATGGGTTTACCAGTACTGGGGCTATTGCAATGGACTGATTTATAATATCAAAATATTGTCTCCTACCTCAGTCCACTTAAACTTGATATTCATCTTGAGTAACTCAAATATAGGCCTTACTTTCTGTGCAAAGTCTGAAATGAATTTCCTAACAAAGTTGATTTGGCCCAGGGAAGACTACAAGGTCTTATCATTTGTAGGTAATGGGAGAGCAATAATGGATTTGATCCTATCTAGATCTATGGCCATACCTTCTTTTGAGGCCACATGACCTAGCATCTTTCCTTCATGTATCGTAAAGAATTATTTCTTAGGATTGAGTGAAATACCAAATTCTCTGCACTTTTGAAAAACTTGCTCCAAGTGAGACAGGTGATCTTTCTTATCATGGGAAAACATAGTCATGTCATAAAAATAAAGCGTAATGACTTTGTTGATCAGTGCTCCAAAGGCATAGTCTATGGCTCTCTGAAACGTGGCTCCTGTATTGGATAGCCCAAAGAGCATTCTCTGGTAGGTGAATGTACCCAATTTTGTGGTGAATTTCATTTTATATTGATCTTCATATTTCACCCAAATTTGATTGTATCCAGAGTAACTATCCAGTAATGATAACCTCTCTTCCCCTACCACTATCTATAATATCTGATCGATATGAGGTAGGAGGTAGTGATCCTTAAGGGATGCTTGGTTCAAACTTCTAAAGTCCACACACAAGCATATATTCCCATTATTTTTTCTCATGGGTACCAAGTTGGCTACCCAGGTAGAATGTTTTATTGGGTATATGATCTTGGCCTTCAATAACTTCAAGGGTTTCTCTCTCATGATGGCCTTGATCCTTAGATTTACTGGTCTCTACTTCTTCCTGAAAGGCTTTGCATCAGGCTCTAGCTCAATAGTATGTTGTATAACCTTTTTGTCATACATCTTGAGGTTTTCATATGAACAAGCTATAATGTCTTGGTATTTTAAGCATAAGGCTTTGATATATTCTGCTTCCTCTGGTGAACATCACACTCCAACATTGAGCTTCTTTTCTATACTGACTTCAACTTATTTATATATTTTTTCACTAAATTTCATTGCTTTGGTCTTTTTCCTATCCTCGTTGTCAAACAAGCTTTCTAGGGTGACCAATCCTCTTGGAATGTATCTTCTAAATATCTTGTTGATAAATATCTTCTAAATATCTTCTAAATATTCTTCTTGGATAGTGGAGAGACATGCTTCTCTAACCAAAAAGTCAATTTGTTCATCACTTTCAAAAAACCTACTAGAAAATTTGTTTTTCTGGTACTACAGGTCTAAAAATAATTTTGATTCTCTTGGCCTTCTTGATTCCAAAGTCTACAGAAGGGTTGAATTTAGCTTAATTTTTTTCTAATGAATATTCTAGAGTATTCTTTTATCTAGGAATAAAATTTATATTTAAGGCATCAAAATATTCCATCAGATCCCATACCCTCTTTTTGTAAGCTTTTAGGTAATGGTGCTTACTTCTACACCTATTTCTTACTTGATGGAATATTAATTTAAAATATCCATATATGTTCAAAATATTAATGCCCATGCTTTCTACTTGTATCAATCTAAGACACATGGTCTCATATTTTACAACATTATTTGTACATGACCATGTTAGTCTGTAGGCAAAATTCTTTATCCCTTTTTATTGGGACTATAGCACCACACCAGCTCTTGCACCATTTTTGCATTTAGCACCATCAAAGTGCATGATCCATGTTTATTTTTCTCTCAAATATTTATTGGATATAGCAGGGATGTTCTTCTCTAATTTATTTGAGATACTATATGTTCCCATACTAGTTCCAAACTTACTGTAATCTTATTTGAAAGCCAACTCATCCTCAATGTCCAACTCTTCAATGTTTTCCACCAACTCAAATTCTTCCAGGGGAGTAAAATTGCACGTCTTCTTCAATATTTTCAATGTGATAAGCTACTATTTTTTTAGGTTTTATCCTTATTCTCTTTCCTTTGAAAGGAATTACCATGCTAGAATAATCCATGTACATACATCCACCTAGTTTTGTGGTAAACTTCTTTGAAAGACAATCCAAAGTAGGGTTCTAGGTCAACCACAACTATTTATTGTACTATTTTCACCTCAGGGGCTCTATGCAACCTCATTAAAACATCTGTAATGACTCCAACTATCTTGATAGGTGTCCCATCTAGTTGTAATACTCTAGGACAATATCGGGTATACTCCATACCCATCTCTTCATAGACTACTTTAGGCATAACTGTAGTTGATGCTCCTGAATCTATCATACAATTTTAGACTATCCAACCTTCCATCCTTAGGGATATATAGAAAGGAGGGGGTTTATTCTTTAAAACCACAAGGGACATATCTTTATTTTTTGATGGCATACTAAGGACTATAGTGGACTTCGTATCTTGCATATACTTGTTGAGGGAAGCCTTAAGCGGGTCTATATAACCAGGAATGAACAGGTTGTACAAAATGGATTTTGAGGGAATATTTTTCATCTCCTCAACAATGTTATACTTAGACTTAGCGAGGGCAGGTCTTTCCAGCATTCTTTTTGGCTCACTATATCTTCTTTTGTATTGCTGAGTGGATTCTATTCTTTGTCTTTTAGTAATAGAGGGGAATATAAGCCTTTCTTAAGCCTCATATTTAGATCTCATCTGGTCTCCTTTAGATTCCTTTTCCAATCTCTTAGGAAGACTATCTATCTTCTCCCTTCCTTTAGCTTAAGGGATGGGGAAAGTATCACTGCTTTGAGGAAGGGGATCAATTATTTTTTGAGAAGGGTCTTGGAATTGCTCCATATTTTAGGGATCTACTTGTAAGGATTTCTTCCCATACCTTGTCATAACAAAAATTGGTCTTTCTTCATACAACTCTTTTCCAACCATGATTTTATCAAGGTGCAATAACATATTAACTCTCCCTTTTTTATTCATTTCAACTTGATACATGGCTTATTGAACCTGGTGTTGGTACATAACACAAGATTATGAGTCATGGGGATCATTACATACCATAAATTAGACATTTGCAAGGGTATTATCTGAATAACACTTTGGCTCCTCATTTACTGCATTTACTCTGACCCTAGTACTATTACTAGGACAAAGTCTCTGATCTTTTTTCACATATGGAAATATTCTTTGTTGTGACCTTTCTTGGTCACTTTTTTCCATTGAATTCATTCTATTATAGATTTTTTAGAGTATTTTTTATATCAAGAATAGCATATTACTCTTGGGATGCTTGAGAAGGAAGGGGAGGGAAACGAACTATCGAGGATGATGGATTTGGTTTAGGGATTGCATTTATTATGGGAAATGGAGATGATAAAGAAAGTGGCTCCATATAATATGGGTTGGTAGCTTGGCTTTGGCCATTAGTAGCTTTTGAGTTATAAGGTAGCATAGTTTTGGGAGGTAGTCTTCCCACATTGATTAGGATATTCTTAGCATGGACTACTGTATTATAAAATTGGGGGAAGGTTTCTACTCTAGATTGTTGTATCTATAATACTAGATCTGATCCAAGGGATCTAATATAATATATATATATATATAGGCCAGAAATGTAGTTGGTCTAGTTGTGGGAGGTATTCTCTTCCATGTTTTGCTAAATCTCAAATTAAAATCTGAGATAGTTTTTTGTTGGGATTTCTACATGGATGTAAACTAGTTAATCAGGGAGAAAAGATTAGTAGATTCATTAAAATATTCTATAAATGGCTCAGCTAATGCTTGCCATGAGGTAATGGTGTTATCTTCCAGAGTTCTAAACCAATGTAATATCTTTTCTTTGAAGGATAGGGCTAGAATTCTTACAACAATATCCTCTTATTTTATGTTGTGAATTACTACCAGATTTAAAATATCTTGATAATGCTCGTAATCTATCTTTCGAGATCCATCATAAGTAGGGATAGCTTTAGATACGGCCTGGAGGATGGCATTAATTTGGGATAATCTTAGGAGACCAGCTATATTCCAGTTGGGGTACTTTTGTAATGGCTGATTAGGAGCCACATTTTATGCCATATTTCTAGATGTAGGTCTTGTTGGAGGGGCTATTGGATTAACTATAGGATTTTCCTCAGGAAGATCTTTGTCTGAGAGGAATTCTTGGTTCAAACTCCTAGTAATAGTAGACCCTCTATAAGGTAATTCACAATAAAAATAGGATTTAGGGTTATTCCTTTTGAATAACCTGGTATACATGAAAGGACATTGGTCTACAAGGATAATTTATTTTTAGGGTTTAAGGACTAGGGAGTCACCAAGTGAATTTGCTTTTCTCGGATTACAAGGTCAAGACAATTCACCAAATCTTGATTCCTTTGGGTTGAGATAATCAATAACTCATATGATTGATTTTTGTGTTCCTTATGAACTGGTCCCATCGGGAATGCCAAAAACTATTGGTCACTGAAATGCATCAATTTTTACTCAATACTATGGCTGTCTATCTTCCTACTTTCTGTCCAGGCTTGCACCCGATAGTTATAGCTCAATACTCAACATTGGATGGACCAAAATAGAGTTTTCGATATAACCTCTAGAGTAGGTTGGTTCCTTGTCAACTTAAATAGGATGTTGACACAATTATGTTCACTTGAGGTTTTGATATTGGGGTAATAAAAGGTTAGGGTTAGAGATATGTGAACAATAGTGGACGGATAGTCTAACAGCATTGCACTACAACAGAAAGTTCCAAAAAAACAATTTAAAGACACATTACTCAGATCAACATCATCCCAAACTAAATGTACTTTCATTCATTAAATAACAACAAAGAAATATTGCAGACATCAATTTCAATTTCTAAATAGTGTTAATACAAATAAAAAAATTCACCAATATCTAGATTTTACAGAAATGCACTCCCTAAAAATAGAGATCAAACTCAGAAGTAGATTTCAATTACCCTAGTATCTACTAATCCATTAATTTGGCATAAAATAACCATTCAAGTATTCACAGAAATACAACCAAATAATTTGAACCTCTGATATCCAAATATAAAGACACAAAATTTGAGGCAAAGATCAATGTAATGCTCCTTTCATTAGCCCTTGGAAATATTTATAGTAGCCAAGCAAAAACACTAGAGCCGACCCTTAGAAATGATGGTTTGACCTCTATTTGTAGTTTTCTAAAATTAAAATAACAAGGAACATTACAAAGATTAAAATTTTGATAGCTCAGTAGAGAGTTCTTGCTAGCATTCTCTTACTAGTTCAACCTCTGGGAAATCCGTTGCAAGTGGACCACAATTGCATCTCGAACTGTCTGCAACTTGTTGGTCATTAAGTACAAAATAGAGTTATATCCATTGGATACTACATGTGCATCGTTGATATTTCTTGGAAGCCCTCTACTGTTGTCGATCTGCAACTGTATCTGGTTCTATCTTCTTGAAACCCTTGATGCTTTGGATTCTTTCCCCAACTAACTATCATAAATCTGATAAGAAATTGCTTTTATATTCTTCAGATTCATTATAAAAATCTCCATAATTGATCTCCCCCATCGTATGGTTACGATTTAATCTGATATAAGCTTAATATAATGGCAGGGGAGAACACAACACCATTCCACTTTTTAAAATTGATGACATCATCATTTATACCTTAGAAATAGTGGAACACCAATCCAACACTTAAAATGCTTGGAAAGTGAAGCGGGATGAAATCCACTCCTTATCCTTTGTTTTCCTTATTTTGCAATGAAACAGTCACCAATCCACATGAAAAAGTTGATGATGTCATATCTTCTTTAAAACTTTTATGAATTCCATTCCAGACCAAAGCAAGTACATTGTCCGGTGAACACCATTCCTGGTCTATTGCAATGCAAAGTGACTCTTTCTCCAATCCGCACTGATTTCATAATAAAATTCCTCTTGTCACCATTTCAAAAGGGAGTTAGTCAAAAATACCCTTCTTCATGAATCCGCATCTTCTATACTTATATTTTTGCCTTATTTCATCGTTTCGAGCAAAAATGTTCACTGCAATCTCCGAAATCAGGCTCTCCAACACTTAGTTACTCTAAAAGATCAAACAATATGAAGTGGTTACCAATCTGTACTTATTTTACGTTGATGTTATCCTTCTTCAAAAAGTTTTGTGGATTCAGGATGCATCGCCAGTTCAGAGCCAAAAACAAAAGAAACCTTGCGGAATCACTCCAAGTGTAAAAATTTACCAAGTTTTGGGTGGACTCGTAGCATTTGTTACGGATCCACTCCAAAATACATTGCAAAGTGTGCGGATTGAGAACTTCATGACTTACGTAAAATTTTAAAAAATTTCCTAAGTATGTTGTCATTTTGGGCATACAACTACCTCCTAGTATCATTTAAGAAGGGTGTTAAATTATCCTAGCAACAACTTAGGATATAATTTATTATTATTCTAATAGGGACTTTAATTTATGAAATGAAAATAAAGGGGTTTATTTATGGATTAAAGTCATTGACTTTAATTTAATAAGTAAATATGAACCTAGATTATTTGGCAATTAAGGGTATGGGACTTTAATTGTTGAATAAAGGTTAGGTCATTTATTGCAAGTAAAGCCTATGATCTAGATGTATTTTTGAAAGACTCTCATAAGGAGGATGAGAGGATAAATAGAAAGAGTAGTTTATATGATATCAACTATGCATTAGATAGTTGCATTGCTTGGTTTGACTATATAGTTACAAATTGGCAATGAAATGAGTAAATGCTTTTAGAAGCATGTCTATCCTGAACTATGAGTGTCTTGATCCCATACTATCCTCACTTGATCGATGGAAGTGTAGACACCTAAAATTCACACATTGCTATCTCTACATATCCATAGGCGATTCTAGACATCCCTAGGCTATTTTAGGCTATTGTAGTCATGCATAGTCATGTGTAGTCATGTGTAGTCATGTGTAGTCATGCGTAGATTGTCGTAGTTTGCCATAGCAGTGTGTAGACTTCCATAGATAGCTTTCAGGTCCAAAACCCTAATAAGCCTTCAAAATCACATCTTGATCATTGGGATATCCTTCAAAAACCTATTTACACTCTATTGAGGCCCCCACAGGGTATTAGTTGATAAAAAAATTACCAAGTCAATTCTTTAAATCTAATTTAATGTTGAATTCACTTAAGTCACCTTTTTAGGGAAAATTGATTAATTGAACTCTTAATCCTTAATTAACACTAATTGCATCCTCCCACATGTGTGTAATTAGGGTTAGCTAAGATATTTTCCTAAGAACCCTAATCAAGCCCTAATTTGACTTAGGACCTCCTAATATTGATTAGACCTAATCCTTCCTCACACATGTGTGAGGATAGGATATTTTCTATGAGGAATATGAGACTTAAATATCACAAACCCTAACCTAACTTTGGTTAGACTTCAACCTAGGGTTAGTTTCCTTAACTCTCCCCCCTACACCTTGCCATTTTCTATATATAGTGGGCCCAAACCCTCACTTCCCTGGCTCTCCATATTATGTTTAAAGCACAAAAATGCTGTCCAAATAGATATCAATGCATGATACAGTGAATCCACATCTAAATAATAACATTACAGCAGACAAGGAACCTTCCCATCGAAGGATTTTTGTAAAACACTTCTCACGGTCTGATTCACCTCCTGCCCTACGAATCTGGTATCAGTTCACCCCTCAGTTGGTGAATTGGTTGTATAGGTCCCAAATCACCTCAAATTTGGTAGGTAAGCTCTGTTTTGCTATTTTATCAACTTTTTCACCTTTAATTTTAGTTTTTGATGCATATTTACCATTTATTTTATTTTCATAAACATGGGGCCTGACTAAGGCAATCCCCCCAATGAACTAATCCCTTTTTGTAGGTTTGACCATGAATCAAAGGAGGGAAAGCAGCTACAAACACAACCCCATGGTGGCCGACATACAAATAAGCTCACCTATAGTGAGGGATGATAGAAAATGACATCGAGATAGTTTTAACATTAGTAAAAGAAGAAATGGAAAAAGGGCATCATGTCCCTATTATAGCACATATTCCTCAATATTAATGAAATACAACTATTTCATTTGGTACACTCATGTTTTGTATTGATAAATCAAATTTTGATTTCTACCCATTTCATTTTGGCATACCTGGTGGGACCACCCACAATGGATAATGCTAGACTAATTGTTCTCTCATAAATCTAATGTTCTGTATTTTCTATATTTTTAGGTACTGAATCTATTTTCCATAGATATCTCCAAAGCTCTGGGAACCATCCCAGGCCATCATATGCCAAATATGAAGCCTCTAAACTATATTCGCCCCCGCCCCGTGAACCAATTCCCAATTTACCCTCTAGTGGTGATTTGCATTCTAGAGCCTCAAAACCTACAAATATCAGTTTTCCAGGACTCTCTACAACCTCCAGAAGCTGTTTGAACTCTCATATTTCAGATCTGCCCCTTCAAAACTCAATACCCCCTGGGTGGTGATTTGAACACAGAAGTCTCAAAAAACCCTAAATCCATAGGGGTGACCTATTCAAGGGCCAAGCAAACCCCCCATGGCATCAGATCACAGGTATTTTCCTTTTTATACCTCTGTTTTGAAAATTTTGAAAGTATGAAGCATACACTAGTTGAATAACAATTTCTAGGTGTAGGTTTCCTTTATTTTTGAGCTTGTAGGATCATTAGATTTTTTTGAAGTTTCATAACCAGCAACTTTCCAGCAACTTTCTCAAATTTATTTTTCAAAGAAAGTTACATTTTCCTTTTTTTTTTTCGTATGTAGTATAAGCCTACATTGTTTCCCTCTTCATTCATAGCGTCTATTGCTAAAAGAAGTGCACATGCTAAAGTTTAAATTAGGGTTTCTTAATACCCTCTTACATGCTATTTTATTCTTGAAAAATTTTGCATTCTAAGATTAAAAATTAGGGTTTCCTAATCCCCTTTATTCCACACACTTGGATTGCATGTTTCCATGCTTTACAAAATATATTAATTTGCTTTACAAAGGCATCTAGGGCTAGACTATTTCTTTGCAAAGAATACACTTATCTAATAATTTGCTTTCAAAATGGTATTAGGATTAGTGTTTATTTTGAAAAGGCAACTAGTTAGTTTCTTATCTAGCATACACCATTAGAAAAACACAAACCCACACACACTCATGTGGTATTTAAACAAGTCGTGAGATTGGACTTCATACCAAATCCATCACTTGAGACTGGTGTGGATCGAGTAGCACTCTCCATTAGATCATCCCCCCTAGACACCTAACAGCCCCATAAGAGTGGTTTTTTGGATTTCATCACTGGAAAATCCCCCACTTTTGCGATTGGGCCTTGGATTTCATCACCAGTGGTTACCTATGGAGTGGATAGAATTTAGCACCTTCATCCACAAGCCTAGCATAATTAGTGGAATTGGTAACTGTCATTCTTGACTAAGCCTGCTCGAGGGTGAAGCAAAAGCATGGGTATGCTAGTAGCAGGTCTTAGACAGCGCCACCTCTCTTCATGAGAGGAATTTGTGAACTCGCTTTAGCATAGTGGGTTTTCCCCCTCTAGTATATCATTTTACTGCACCTTCCATACAGGTCACATTTCGCACATTGTGATACCATTCTATCATGTGCATCTTTTGGTATTGTAGGAGGTTTGATATTGATGACATTTCCAATTTTCTAGAGTATTCATTCCATTACCCATGATTCTACATAGGGAGTATCAACATAATAACACACAAAACAAACAAAAAACTTACTTTTTCATCATTTAGAATTGATTCTGGTCTACCGTTGTTTGCATGATCATGGACTAGTCTCAACACATTACACCACACATTATTTTGTCATACACAACAAGTCACTTGCTTTAAATTTACATTATACATAGTCGAGTTTGTATCACACAAGGTTTATTTCTAAAAAACTTGTACACATGTTGCAATGTGTGTGGTCACTCGTAGTAGAGCACATGAGCAAGTGCAATTCATAGAGGAATTGCCTCCCACTTCCTCTAGTTAGTCCACTCTTACTCCTTTGATCATGAAGGGGAAGACTATAGATACATCTTATTCACACATGGAATCCGATGTATAGTTCACACACATGATGCCTCAATATGAGACCTCAACCTTGATTGAAGTCCTTTCTACTTCACTCACAGAGGATTACCCACTCCTATCATCCCCATCCTCACCTAATCCACTGACCACATTTTGCGACCATTTGATCTACATAGATCTAAGACAACCTCATCCATTCTTTACCATAGAGGAGGAGTTCATACCTACTTCTCCCACCTTCACACATCCTTTCTTCAAAAACCTATCTCAATATCTTTTTAAGAGTGACTCATCCCTCCTAAACCGTACCCATCCAGAGGTCACATCATTCACCCCTACTATAGGAATGGTGTCCGACCCATCCTCCTCTACTGTAGGAAAATATAAGCCATATTTCCAAATTGCACATCTTCCTCCCCAATAGGAACCACAAGCATTTCCTCAAACATCACACCCATAATCTTCACAGGAGTCCCAACCATCACCTTACCAAGAGCTATTTTTCACCATATCTGAAGGCATATACCACCCGCTCCTTCAGGCACAATATGCGCAAACCCAAGAGGGATTGTACACATACAATTTCCCCTCAACCTAAGCTCCTACATCGATATATTATCCCACCTTTTAAATAGCTTTCCCACCAATATTCCAGGTATTTGGAGTTTATGATACCCAACCTTTAGAGCCACCTGTGTTGGTGGAAAATTTAAGGATACCACCACCTCCTCCTTTTCAAGCTCCCACTACAAAAATCCTTCCCACATATGGATCAAGACTAATAGCTTATCCAGTCACCCAGCCAATATATTCTATGCATTTTAGCTTCACTACTGCCTACCATCCAAGATAGATACAGATCACATCCTTTGATACCTCGTCTCAACCACCCCTAGTACTAGTAGCTTTGATACCTACACCATTACCAGCTACACCCAGCTTCTTTATGCCTCCCCCATCTTGGTCATCACCACCTATGGCCCAACCATTATAGCAGGCTCCAACACAAAAATTACCTATGCCACAACTGTATGTTTCCCAGTCATAGTACTATTACCCACAACAAATACCTATCCCACAACCTAAGTGTTCTCGTAAATAAGACAACACATGTAATCTAGTACTTGCCTTATAAAGATTAGGTAAAACAATACTCTTCACAATACTGGGAATAGCAACAATACCAGTATCCACCACATCCATAGGGTCAGCCTACCATAGCCTAACCCTCTACTCCTATGACACCTGAACTTCAAATCTTACGATATGAAGTCAAAATGTTGAACCTGCGTACCTCTAGTTATGGGTAACAAAAGCCCTTTTATGATGAGCTATGCAATGAGCCAGTCCACCCATCATTTCCCATTCCTCTATACCCCTATCCCTTTGAAATACCAAAATTTGATAAGTATAGAGGTAAGGAAGACCCTAGAGAGCATGTAAGAAATTACCGCTTGTCCTGCTACCAACTTCACAGTAGTAATCCTCTCATGTTACATACCTTTTCCCTCTCACTTTTTGGGCCAGAATTGGATAGGTACAACATGCTCCCATGCCATAGCCTATATACCTTTGAGTAGCTAGTCAACTCCTTCCTAGAATAATTTTCCATCAACATCAAGAAAAATACCATATTTTTTTATTTCTATGCCTTACGACAGGCAGACGACGAACACATTACTAAGTTTATTACCATATGGAGAGCGACTATCCATGAACTTGCCCATAGCCTCCCCACTACTGAGATTGTGACACTCTTTTACAAGATTTGCCACAAAAACATTTCCACATCCCTCTAGATTCACCAAATTTGTACCTTTTAAGATACCATTTTACAAGCAAAAGTTATTGAAGACATTAAGGTTCAATCTGGGAAGATTAAGTTGAGATCCAAATCCAACTATAATATCAACTTCTACTTCAATAGCACCACACCAAATCAACCTTACCCTAGGCCGCCTCAAGCCAACCAAGTTGCAACCGCTACCCTAGTTCTAGCACTGACTCCTCCACCCTATACACTGCAACCACAAGCATTCTAGACTAATGCTCCTGCTCCACCTCGATCGTAACAATACCGAGGCATACGTCCATAGGTTACACCATGCAACTATTAGCATATCCTAATTAGTTAGCATATGCTTTATTATATTTCATTTTTTATATTTAGGGTGTATTGTTATTTTTCATAACAAACCCTATTTTGGCCTCGGGTGGTTCCATAACCTTCGGGCCTATTTGGGGATGCAGAATGTTATTTATACTTAACGTTATTAATCAAATAATGTTGTTCACAAAATATGGTATCACAGCGGGTTTCACTCATTTTTTGGTTACTCATCATTTGATTTATTGATTTTTTTGGTTATTTTTCCACCTCCATTGTGGATGTGATCAACAACACCCACTTACTGGACTTGGTAGCACTACTACGTGTGCACAGCAGTGGTGTTCTTGACCTAACTCAGAAGGTTGATCTACAGGACTGACGTAGACCTAAGAGTCTCACACAACCCATTGTGTGACCAAAAAAGCAGAGAACCACCATACAAATGGCGTAGGAATGAGTTTTGGACATGCTAAACATGAACGGTGATGCTATCGGTGACAAACTGATGAATCTGACCAATTTACATGTGGGGGCTAATCCAATCTTGGTGGGAGATAAAATATTCTAAGGTTAACGTCCATCATGAAGAACGCTGCCCAAAACTTTGCACCTACCATAACGACGATGATCACATCCCTGTAAATCATAAATAAGGCAAGCAAACTCCTAGTGCTTGCTGATTTTTGACTATGTTTGATCCTAGTGACAGATGGATCGATGCGTGTAAGCCACTATGGTGGCCTGTTGATAAGATTCTTCTTTCGTGATGATGGTAGCATAGTTTTTTAGATTGTAGATGATTTCCTAAACTGATCTTCAATCAAAAGTAGTGCATGGAGGAAGTCGTACGAAGTGCAGGTGATAGGAAGCGTGTTGAGACGACATTGCTATGAATGCTTTGATGGTGGGATGCATTACCAAAGATAGTGTCTATCTTTGTGATCATACCCAAAAGCCATAGGTATCCTACCTCCAACACAGACGCATGATATCCAAATGTTGTTACGTGTGAGGATAAGCTTGTTGTATTAAATCTGGCCAGTAGCCTGCTAGGAAGAGCACCGCTGTGAGAGGTGGAAGCAAAGTGACACGCAATGGAGGAGCACCGTGCAACTGTTCGAATACTACCATCCGTAGGGCTGAGAAGCCACCGGAGCAAGTGGTCAAGCAGTGAACGGGCTCGGGGAGACTCCTCAAATACGAGGGGGTCCCCTGATCCTTTCGGATCAGCCCACTAGCCCACCTGGTTGTGGGCTGAGCGGTAGGGCTCAGGGAGCCCTGAGGTCACGGGTTCGAGTCCCATCGACCCCCCAAAAAACAAAGGTATAATTTTTTTATTTAAAGTTTTTTTTATATTCTTTAATTAAAATTAAACAAATAACATTCTAATTTATTTTATAATAGTTTTAAAGTTATTATTTTTTAAAATATATATATATATATATATATATATATATATATATATATATATATATATATATATATATTTTTTTACTATATAAAATAAAGTTATTTTTTTTAATTTTAGTTATAAAAGAATGTTTTAAAATGCTTTATAAAGAAAAATTTTAAAGGGGGGAGTATTTTTTTTCAAAAATCAAAGGGGATAGAGAGTTTTTTTTTGAAAAAGCAATTTTTGGCATTATTGTAAAGGTGCATTTTCGGCAACGCCCGACACCTAGTGGTTTATTTTCTGTGGGCACTTTTATGTTGTATGTTGCATTTTTTCTTGCTTTGCACTACATCATTAAAAGTTAAAATCAAATTCACTCCCTAAGTCCCCGGAATAATTAAAACCCATCCATGCAATTTATTGCACTACAGTGTTCGGTATTTGTGATACCTCTGGCTAGCACTTACAGGTAAAGCTGTCGTGATTGTGCTACTGTATCCACCGCCTAATATAGCTGCCAAAATGACGTCTGAGCTTGTTCTCTATAAATCATCGGGGAGAGATAAGTTTGCCATTTTTTTGCATTTTTTACTCCATCCATTACCCTAATAGTTCTTGTGTTTAGGCATAAATCCTGACGAAAGTTCTAAAATCCAAAGTGTTTAGGGGAAGTTATGCCCCATGCATGAGGATTGCAGACTTTCTATGGTAGGTGCCATCAACGAGACTATTCCCTTTCAGTACTGCTTAAGTACCACGTATCGTATGATCTCTAAAAATTACCTATAGTTTCCCTCACGTAAGGGCGGGTGATTTTTTTTTATCTTTCTAAATACCTATAGTCTCCCTCATGTAAGGGCGGGTATTTTGTATGGTATAACGACCTAGAAAAAGGTATATCGAAAGGGGGACCAATTGGTGTTATAAGGAACCTTCACCATGTCTACAAAATTAATGATTGATTCTCATCAGTTGTTGAAAGGTCCTAATTACACACCATGGAAAAACAAGATGAAGGTAATCCTAGCAATGGATGACTTATGGGATGTTGTATCTGGAGCAACAATAAGACCTTCATCTGCTACTGGCGCTACAACTCCATCTGCTGTTCAAAAAGACTTTGACAAGAAAGACAACAAAGCAAAAGTGCTCATTTTGCTTGTTGTGTCTGATGAAGTTCAACCCCATATTGTTGACTATGAACATAGTAAAGAGGCATGGGATGCCCTTAATACTATATATGAGGGAAATAATGATTCCACTATTCTATTTCTTCAATCTCAATTACATAGTCTAAGCATGAAGCAGGGGGAGACAGTTGAATTTTTTCTTTGTAGAGTGTCTAAATTGAAGGCAAAGTTGAACTCTTTGGGAGAACCAGTTGATGACAAGCTCCTTACCTCAATTGTATTGAGAGCTTTACCTGATTCTTATAGGGTGTTGATCACTTCCCTTCAGGTGTCACAACGAAAAGTTACTTTTGTAGAGTTGGTTAATATGCTTCAAGAAGAGGAGGCACACCAACTACAACGAGATGATTCTTCTAACACTACCCTCTACACCAACAGAAAGGGGCCAAACAAGAAGAAGGGTAATTTTTTGAAAGGAGGTGGTTCTCAAAAGGATTCAAAAGGGAAACAACCTCAAAAACCAAAATGATATTGCAAGATCTATGACAAAGAGGGTCATGATACAAACAGATGTTGGCATAAGAATAAACAACCTAAACAGAAAGGCCAGAACAAACCACCCAACAAGAACAAGCAACCCAAGGTGAATTTTGCTATTGAAGAATCTGACTCGGATTCTGAGTGGGCACACAAGGTGCTCATGACTACCACAGCCTCCAAGTAGATGGATCCTGTATGGTATGTCGATTCTGGTGCTAGTAAGCACATGACTGGTGACAAATCATGGTTTGAGTCCTTTGAGGCCAAAGAGGGCAAACCTGTCACTATTGTTGATGATAAAACCTACAAGGTTCAGGGAGAAGGTACTATTTCAGTTACTCTTTCTGATGGCAAGTGTTAGATTGAAAAAGTCCTCTATGTTCCAGGATTGGCGAACAATTTGTTGTCCATCACACAAATTTTGGACAAAGATATGGTTGTGAACTTTAGTGTTGAGGGAGGCAAGAAGTGTTGTTCTATTACCAGGAGAGGTAAGAATATTGCAACCACTTCATTTAAGCATGGCTTATTTGCCTTAGATGCTATCTCTACTCCACATGTCGCCATGACAGTCTCTACAAAAGAGGCAACTTCCCTATGGCACAAGAGATATGGGCATCTTAGTTCTGGTTACTTACTTGAGCTAAGTAAGTATGAGATGGTAAAGGGTCTCCCTTCCCTTTCTACCACATTGCTAGTGTGCTCTGACTATTTGGTAGGAAAGCAACATAGAGTACCTTTTGAGAAAAGCTCTACAAGAGCAAAGAAACCTCTGGAGTTGATTCACATCGATCTGTGCGGTCCTTTCACACCCATCAGTTGTGGGGGGAAGAGGTATTTTCAGTTATTTGTAGATGATTACTCACGAAAAATGTGGGTGTTCTTTCTTACTCTAAAATTTGAGGCATTTGGTTTCTTTCAACAATTCAAGAAATCTGTTGAGAAGGAGTCAAGGGCTTCTATAAAGACTCTCCGCTCAGATCGAGGGGGGGAGTTTACCTCTAAAGAATTTTTTGCATTCTTGGCTGCACATGGGATCATGAGACAGTTAACTACTGCTTATACTCCTCAGCAAAATGGAGTTGCTGAAAGGAGGAATCGTTCCATCATGGAAATGGTTCGTTGCATGCTCACAGGAGCTAGTCTTGGGCAACTATATTGGGAAGAAGTTGTCACCACAGTAGTATATCTATTGAATAGGGCACCCACAAAGGCCCTACAAGGAATGACTCCATAGGAAGCATGGAGTGGTAGGAAACCCTCCATTTCTCATCTACGCATTTTTGGATGTAAAGCTTTCATGCACATACCAAAAGAGAAAAGGAAGAAGCTAGATGAGAAGACATTGAAGTGTATTCTTCTTGGCTATGATGAGCACTCTAAGGGTTATCATTTGATTGATCCCTTGACCAAGAAGATACACATTAGTAGAGATGTAGTTTTTGATGAGGCTTTCACATCAGGAAACACATCATATGTATACCTAGACCTTGTGGAAACTAAGGTTGAGAAGTCTCCTTCATCAAAGGTTGGAGGTCCTTCTTCATCTTCTTCAACACCTCAGAAGAAGAATCCAAAGTGGTATACAAATACAATCAAATATTCTAAGCTATCCACTCCACCAGATTTGACATTGGATAGGCCTCGTACTTGCAGCATGGCTCGATAGGAGAAAGCTACAACAGAGAATACTGGGGTTGATGATCTGTGTCAATATTTTGAGGAACTTTCTGTAGATCCAGAGAGATATACAGAAGATATGGATATTGATGATGATAGGGTGTTTATGTCCTCAATAGACGATCTTGAACCTGCATCAGTGCAATATGCTCTTGGTGAGCCTCAGTGGAAGGCCGCTATGGATGTAGAGTATAAGTCTTTGATGAAAAACAAAACTTGGAAGCTTGTTGATCTGCCATACGAAAAGAAGCCCATAGGCTGCAAATGGGTGTATAAAGTTAAGTATAAGGCATATGGGACAATAGATAAGCATAAAGCCTGACTTATTGCAAAGGGCTATGCTCAAAGAGAAGGCATTGACTACGAGGAAACTTTTGCAC
The DNA here is from genome assembly GCA_028583015.1 of Wollemia nobilis. Classification (NCBI taxonomy): domain Eukaryota; kingdom Viridiplantae; phylum Streptophyta; class Pinopsida; order Araucariales; family Araucariaceae; genus Wollemia; species Wollemia nobilis. The sequence continues at coordinate 1,195,489 of JAQPPZ010008116.1, forward strand.
CTACTTCTCGGATGACAACCATTCAAGTTCTTTGTGCTATGGCAGCATAATATGGGTGGAAAGTACACCAAATGGATGTCAAGAGTGCTTTTCTAAATGGTGATCTCCAAGAAGAAGTCTACATGACTCAACCTAAAGGATTTGAAGTGGAAGGCCAACAACAGAAAGTTTGCAAATTGGTCAAATCCTTATATGGTTTGAAACAAGCCCCTCGGGCTTGGTACATAAAAATGGATAATCATCTACTACAGCATGGATTTAAGAGATGTCCATCGGATGCAAACCTCTATTTCAAGAAGCAAGGCTCTGAAATAGTGTTGCTTGTACTCTATGTTGATGATCTACTCATAACAAGGAGTTCAAAAACAATGATCTCTACTGTCAAACAAGATTTGAGCAAATCTTTTGAAATGATAGATCTCGGACTTCTCCATTACTTTCTTGGTTTGGAAGTGAACCAGAAGGAGCACTACATCAAAGTGTCTCAAAAAAAATATGCCAAGACACTACTAGAAAAATATCACATGACTGACTGCAAGCCGATGGCAACACCAATGGAAATAGGTCTTCAATTATCACGATATGAAAAATCACCTCAGGTAGATGCTACTCTCTATCGTCAATTGATTGGGAGTCTCATATATCTGACCAACACTAGGCCAGATATCGTATTTGTTGTCAACTATCTTTTGAGGTTCATGCAGGAACCTAAGACTACACACTGGAAAGTAGCAAAGCGAGTTCTTCACTATGTCCATGGCACAATGGAATATGGCCTAGAATACAAGAGGAACAACAAATTCTTCTTATAGGGATACACGAACTCCGACTATGCCGGATCATATGATGATTGTAAATCAACTTCAGGATATTTGTTTCATCTTGGATCTGGTCCTGTCTCTTGGCACAGCAAGAAGCAACAGGTGGTTGCTATTTCATCAACAGAGGTAGAATATCATGCTGCACATGAAGTTGTGTGTGAAGTGATATGGTTGCATCGCATCCTGACAAGTATGGGTCTTCCATCAAAATATCCAATACACTTGTTCTGCGACAACATGGGTGTTTTGAATCTTGTCAAGAATCCAGTACATCATGAAAGAACCAAGCACATTGACACACAATGTCACTTCATTCGAGACAAAGTTCCAAGGCACCAAATTCAGCTTCAATACATTCCCACAAATGCTCAAGTTGCAGAAATTTTCACTAAGGCACTTGCACGTGTCAAATTTGAATTGTTTCGTAGCTCTCTTTGTATTGCAAAATGATGTAATCAGGGGGGATGTTAGTATAGCTAGTAGTTATCTTCAAATTACCCAAATAATGTAATAAGGGGGGATGTTAGCATATCCTAATTAGTTAGCATATGCTTTATTATATTTTATTATTTATATTTAGGGTGTATTGTTATTTTTCATAACAAACCCTATTTTGGCCTCGGGTGGTTCCATAACCTCCGAGCCTATTTGGAGATGCAGAATTTTATTTATACTTAACGTTATTAATAAAATAATATTGTTCACACAATAGCAACCTCACACCATTATCTGAACAATTACTAGATATATTTCACATATTGTATGAGGGTAACCATATCATCCTACCCGATATCCGTCCATTGGATCCAAATGCACCCAAGCCTCATGGGTACAATGAGTAGCTCTTTTTTCCTTTCCATAGATAACATGGTGATGATATTTATTCGTATCACTCCTTCCATGGGTAAGTTCAATACCTAATCGATAGGGGTACCATCCAGGTATCAAACCCTCTAGCCCCGTAGAATCAAAATTTAGGGATTTTGCAAAACCCTCTACTAGACCATAGAGGACCCAATCCTTCTAGACCTTCAAACAATACCCTAGCACTACCTCACTAAGTGAATAGTATCCAGCATGATCCACCATCATGTGGTGTAGTAGATATGATCAACCTTACTATGAGGAACTAATGATACCCGTTGCACCAAAAAACACCTATTGTTTCCTTGCCAGATCAATTAACATCACCACAAGTACCTAAAATTCCTACTACCGTACCACCACCACCTCAAAATGTGATTACCATATGTGGTAGCCTAACCCATTAGTTACGTAATTCCCCTACATGGTTATCCATATTTGATATCCTATAGTAGTCTCAACCCCATTGTAAGGCATTGAATGACATCCTATGCTCCATTGACTTAGAGACACATGACATGAATGCCTTTATCAATTTTGTAGAAAATTTCATGTGCTACCTCCAGCCCTCAATTAGCTTCCATAACCATGAGATAACGACACTCGTAGGAGAAGGATTAAATCCCCCTCTCCACATACAAGCCACAATCAATGATATCACCTACAAGTGGGTACTCATTGACATGGGCTCATCCATTAGCATTATATCCACAATAGCTCTACACCACTTGCATATCCCACCAGACCATTTCACCATGCTTTCCCTTGACCTGCGTGTGTTCGATGGCTCCATGATACCTACTGTAGGATCCATAGTTTTACCTATCCATGTAGGCATTCGTACCATCTCTATCATCTTTCACATCATCCAAGGAGAAATGCAATACAATATTCTCCTTGGTCACCCATGTATTAGAGACATGTAGTGTGTCCCTTCCACACTACACCATTGCCTTAAGTACGTCTACAATGGACTAGTTCATTGTATCCCAGTTGATGGAGGTCCATTTAAGTATTGCAATGTTCTAGACCTTCCCCCTGTATCGTCATTATCATCATCATAATTATTCTCTATGTCCTCTCATAAGTCGGTAGGAGCATCGATATCCTCCCCAACTTCCACCTCAATACCTCAGTGTTCATCAAGAGCACAAGCCTCAATATTTGCACCATTAGCACCATCTTCCATGGGACCCAAAACCTCTAGTACACCTTTCTCATCACCATCCGTGTGGCCTCTGCGACCATACTAGCCGATGCCATTCCAATTTCCACCTATAGTATCACAACCACCATCACCATCCATTACACAACTTGTGACATTACCTCCTCCATCCTTACCTACAGAAGCCCCTATCCTTCCTATGCCACAAACACCTCCTCTTCTCTTTTGACCATGGCCTAGGACATTCTCATCTACACATAGCCTAGTGCCTACGTTGATACCTTCCCCCACACAGACCAAACATCCTATTCAAGCTACAACAACCAAATGCTATGAACAGGAAAAACCGACACCTAGTTTAGATGAACAACTTCCACACCCTTCAGCCACTACTATCAGGGAATCCTAGTTTTTGCCTTCCTCATATAATTTTGATACTCCACCCTAGTCACCAGATCACATCATAGCATGTATATCCATTTTCATATCTAATGGTGGCCCAGGAGACTATAATGTATGTGGTGCCCATATATAGGACTCCCCTATCCAATCTACTCGAGAATTTAACCATTCGTCAGCCTCGATGTTGACTATTGGAAATATTTTCCAATTGGAAAGTCTTAAAAACCATACCAATTTGTTTATGTAGGAATCAACTCTTCAATCTCCCCACCAACTTCTCCACCACCACAAGCCAGCTTTGGTGATGCACTTACGCACCTGGCCAACCCTCATTTTGCATTACACTATCTCAAGTGTTTCCATTGGCATGGATTCAAGCTTGGACACTATGAACAAGTTACGCACACCCATTAGCCCTCGTGTTCGATCACCCACCAAAAAAATAGGCTTAGGATATCACCCAACCATCGTCTATACACTAGATGATAAGATCCAAGATTTATCCTTACACCCTCCTCTACGTTCAACACATACCTTGGAGGATTATATCGATATAGACATACTAGAAGACACTCCCTCACCCAGTTCTACCATTGCAGTCCCTTGTGACTTCTTTCAGGAATCTCCCACATTCGATACCTCCTCATTCTGTGATGTTGGTAGATTAATAGACCATTTTACTACCCTATCCTTAAATATAGTACCAATAGAACCTAATACAATCCCTATTAAGGCATCACCTACACACTTAACCATATTCCTACCTATACATAGGTAACTATAGAGATTAGCTACTCATCCTCATTCACCTCCAGTTATTTTGTGACCTCCCTTGAGTCTCTTAGGGTGCATACAAACCATAGAGCCCTACTCACCAGATTCCTCCCCACCTTCTTCACCCACAACATCAGTCAACATGGTTGAGGTAGACTTATGTTCTCCTCTCCATTACAGCCACTAGCAAATTCAGGATGATACCCCAAACCCAAAAATTATAGATCTCATGCATATCTCACCCATACTGGTACCTCGATATTTCCTTCTCTCACCTCATGTATTGCAAGCTACAAATACCCCTTCCTCATCCATATCATCCCAAGCCTATTAGGTCCATCACATGGATGTCTACATAGATGATGAATATGAGTTTAGTGAAGCCATCGATGAATTTAACCTCATTCCTATCCTCGAACAGTTGCATGATGGATATCACATGCTCATTGAAGACACTATCGATGTCAACATTGGATATGATCTTGAAAACCCCCACATCCTCAAACTAGCCGCTACCCTCTCACCCAAGGAGTGCATTGCCTTCACAAATTTCCTTTGCAAGTATATTAAAGTTTTTACATGGTCTTACAAAGACATTCTAGAACTTGACCCTACCGTAGTGGTTCATAATCTCATACTCGATCCTAATGCCAAACCAGCGAGAAAATTTGTGATGCATGCATCCAATTATCACATTAATAGTGAAGTACGAGCTCCAAAATATCCTAGAAATTCATTGTACCCATCGATTACCCCAAGTGAGTATCTAGCATGGTACCTGTACATAAGCCATCTAGTGAAGTTCGTGTCTGCATAGATTTTCATGATTTAAACAAAGCCTATCCCAAAGACAATTTTCCCCTACCTAACATTGAATCCCTTTTCTATTCCATTGTAGGCCACGAGATTATCTCCCTCATGGATGGATTCTCAAGATACAATCAAATCAAGATCAACTCAGTCAACCAACACAAAACCTCCTTTACAACACCTTGGAGGACTTTTTGTTATAAAGTCATGCCCTTTGGCCTCAAAAATGTTGGGGCAACCTTTTAACATGCCATGACCTATATCTTCCATGACTTGATGCACAAACACATTGAAGACTATGTAGATGATCTATCACCAAATCCAAGAAACGTGTAGACCATCTCGAAGATCTTAGTCAAATTTTTGATCAATTATTAGAATACAACGTGCGCTTGAACCCAAGGAAGTGTGTGTTTGGTGTTACCTTGGGAAAAATACTATGATTTATTATCTCCCAATGAGGCATTGAGGTTGATCCTAGTAAGGTTAAAGTCATCATCGAGATGCCTCCTCATACCACATTAAAGTAATTGCATAGCCTCTAGGGCAAGATCACTTCTATCCACATATTCATAGCGCAATTATCCGATAAGTGTTAGCTGATGAGTGTCGTTGAGACTCATCATTTAATATCAATGATTTATCAATCTGGGGTGGTGCCCAAGGCTTTCTACGATAGAAGGCTAGGGCAAAGTACAATTCAAGAATTCAAATTTCAAGCATTTATTGGTGAAGTAGATTTTGGTTTAGCCTTTTGGCGTCACACTAAACCTAGTCTGTAGAATGGAAACTGAAATAAATTATAGGAATTGAAAACTAAATCTAAATTGCAGAATTTAACAATTAACTACAATTGCATGAATTGAAATTGCTAAATTGAAATCTAATCTACTTTTGTAGAATTGAAATCTAGTTACTCTTGCATAATTGAAATGATGCTTGTAAATGAAACTTATTCTAAAAACACTTGTCAATGCCCTGCCACAAAAGGTCATCAAGCTTCTGCTACAGGAATTGACAACAAAATGAAATATGTTGAAAATGGAAAGTTGCTAAAATAGAAAGCACGAAAAACATGGAAAGCAAAGGAAAAATGCTTAATATAATTTTTCAACTGACATACACACAAATGTTGTACACAAACATAATAGAAAACATAAATCACATAATACAAAATAAAAACAAGAAAATGAAATCTGACAAGCAATCTATTAATTCTGCTGTAGCAAAATTACAGATTAAAACCTACCATAAAATCCCTCCTAGATATAAAAGTGGTTCCATACTTCCTGATCTAGAAGGAGGTTAAAAGCACTCCTTAAATAATTAACACTCAGAACATAAAATGATAAAATAACTGCACTTTTATTGATGATAGAACATGCTGAAAACTGTTATAGAAAATTGTTGTATAGTCCTAATTGTTGCTATTGAAAACTCTTATCTATTCTAATTCGTAACTGGCTCAACCAAGGAGGGAGATATGTTATTTATATAAATATTTACAACATATCCCATGCTCAAATCAGCCTATGTACTACTTTACAGTGATTTGCCAATAATTATGGATATGAAATAAATGCAAATCTAGACAGTTTATGTTGCAATAGTAGTCATTGGCCCTTAGAAAGCATATTCAGTGGTGGAAGTACATGTGAGGAGTCTAGAAATATCTCACACATATTTCCCCACTTTAGAATATGCCATTTCTATCTTGCAAATAACTTTCTATTATGTTGCAGTTATTTCTGTGTTTATCCTAGAAGAAGATAAAAATTGATCTTTTCTATGAATGGTGGCTTTGTACGGCAATGACGGCAAAGTCAGATGGGAGATATTTTCCTTTAATATTTTCAACCTTCTTTCCCTTTTTCCATCGTCAAAAATCAATCAAAAAGTCAAAAATCACTTTTTGTTCTCATTCCAAAGATAAGTGGCTCATTCCGAAGAGATTGTATTTCTCATTCCGAAGATGTCCACTCATTCCAAAGAGACTATATTTCTCATTTCGAAGATTTCTATTAATTCTAAATATCTTCAGAATCATCAAAAATCAATCAAAAAGTCAAAAATCACTTTCTATTCTCATTCCAAAGATAAGTGGCTCATTTCGAAGAGACTGTATTTCTCATTCCGAAGATGTCCGCTCATTCCGAAGAGACTATATTTCTCATTTTGAAGATGTCTATTCATTTCGAAGATCTTCGGAATGAACAATTGTGTGCTCTTCAAGTGATTTTAGCTACATTTCTCAGGTGGATTATCCCTCAAGATCAGATTGCAATAGCCTTCATTCCTCTCCATGTGTGAATTCCATGCCTTGCCATTCATTGGTAGCTTGCTGGAATTTACATGGTAAATTACTACATTTTCCAGTTCTGTTGCATAGTTGTAAAATTTGGTATTTCTTGCAAATCAAAACAAATTAGAACATGGAAAATTATTCAAATATCAACATGAAGGAGTACATCAAGTTGCTACCAAATTTATACACTTCATTCACCAAGTAACCATGCTAAAATAGTGTCATAGTGCTGCACAATTGTCCCTCCTCTGTTATACCCTATTGCTGCCTATTTAGACCATGTGGGAATGCTTTTAAATAGGTCAGATGTCTTATGTAGTCCTTCTGAACTCATTCCATCCATATCCTCATGCTTTGCTTGACAAATTCAAGGTGTTCCTATAAAGTAACAGCTTGCTGATTTTTATATGGCTATTTTTTTCAGATTTTCAGATTTATGATAGTCCTAATAATTTGGCTTCAATGTGGACTTCAAACAAGTTGAAGGGCAGGAAAATATTCATAAACCATTGTGAATTTAATGGATATCAGCATACCACATTTGGCTATTTGAAATGCATATTTTTATTTGCTACTTAATCAAGCAAAAGTAGTCACAAAATGTTGAAAAATAGTCAAAAATAGAGATATAATGATCCTAACATAAAATCATGCAAACACTTAACAAATATATATTCTAATCAACTATTTGGCATTTAACTTAATAATATGACATTTTTTTATATGTCAAACATAGTGTAAAAATGAGGCATTTTCAGGCCTCATCATTAGCCATTCAACCATCTCCTACAGAAAGGAGTAAAATTCAAATGTGACGATAACTATCAAGAAGCATTTGACACTATCAAAGCCTACCTTATATCACCATTGGTTATGTCACCACTGCATCCAGAATTACCATTGACTTTGTACATTTCAGCCATAGAACTTGCATTAGGTACACTCCTAGATCAAAATAATGCACTTGAAAAAGAGCAGGCTATCTATTACATCAGTTGCACACTATTTAGTTATGAAAAAATATATGGATACATGGAAAAAATATGATTAGTAGTAGTATTCGCTACTCAAAAATTATGACACTACATGTTAAATCACACAACGTTTGTCATCGCTCGAGATAATCCCCTTTGGTACATGATGAACAAGAGCTAACATAATTCATGCACAACTAAGTGGATCATGCTCTTAACTAAATTTGACCTAGAATTCATATCCCAAAAATCCATCAAAGGGTAGGTCATCGCAGACCAATTGGCCAAAGCCCCTTTTACTGACAATCAACCCCTCCTCATCCAACTTCTAGATCATTCCATCTTCCACATAACTGAAGCTAAAGAATATGTCAAACCCGAAGTTGTAGCTGACCTCACCCTATTCTTCAATGGTTCTAGATGTCTCCATGCTAGGGGTGCATGCATTGTCTTCTTTACACTGGAAGGAGAACCACTCCCATTTTAATTCAAAATTGACTTCCCCTGTACCAACAAAAATGTAGAATATGAAGCCCTAATCTTAGGACTAAAACAAGCACATTATATGCATATCAAATACCTCCACATCATAGGCAATTCACTCCTAATAGTCAATCAAGTGTAGGAAATTTGGCTATGCAATTGCCCCATCCTCCAGCAATATAAGAAAATTACATAACTCTTATCTCAATTTGAGTGGTACGATCTTGAAGCTGCTACACGATCATCAAACCATTTTACAAACACTATGGCCTCCTTAGGATATCTCATTTTGCAAAACCCAACATCTGACACAACATTCGTACCCATCCATATGCTCACTAGATCTGTCATATCACCCACACCTCCTATAGATGATGGTGGTTTGTATATGGTAAACATTGAACCCCATGATCCATGGTTCTCACAAATTAAAGAGTACATCAAGCTAGGCTTCCTACCATGTGATTTACCCCATGCTCAATGTGAACCTTCAAACAAATATTGATCCTCTACACATTGCTATGGGACATCTTCTATCATCGTAGCTATGATGGCATGCTCCTGCATTGCCTAGAACTGCAAGAATCACAACGGGTTGTACAATAAACCTATGACGATACTTGTGGTGGCCATTTTAGTTGCATGGCAATCACCAAATGCATCCTTTGTATGGGCTATTACTATCCCAAAATAGAGCATGATTGTTATGAGTATGTGAAGCGTTGCATCAAATACTAGCAACACGCAAACCTAACATATCTTCCATCTCAAGCACTTCAACCTATCCAGTCCATGTGTCCTTTCTCCCAATGGGGCCTAGATCTAATTAGACAGATTACACCAACTTCCTCAAGCAACCACAAATTTATCATCACTGCCACAGAGTATTTTACCAAGTGGGTCGAAACCATCCCACTGGTCCAAACCATAGGAGCAAAAATTACAACGTTCATCACAGATCACATCATATGTCATTTCAGAATTCCCTCCCAAATTATTTTTTATAACAAAAAATCCTTTAAGAACAAAACTATCTGAGCCCTGTGTGATAAATTCCACATACATCATAGTTTTTCTACCTCATACTACCCTTAGGGTAATGGCTAGGCAAAAGCCACGAACAAAACCATTTGTTCCATCCTATGTAAAACCATAGCGGAATATCATCGTGACTGGCATAATCAAATGCCCCTAGCCTTGTGGGTGTATCGTACGAGCATTCGTACTCCTACTGGGGAAATACCTTTTTCACTTGTATATGGGGTAGAAGCTATTATACCCCTTGAGCTTGAGATACCTTCCTTAAGGATATCTATGAAGGATTTCATTGATGACGACACTGCTCACCAAGCTCATCTAGATCAATTAACACTTCTCGATGAACACTGCATTCATGCAATTGAGCACACATGAGTCTATCAAGATCACATTCGTTGTGCCTAAAATAATAAGGTACATCAGCACAAGTTTAAAATCAACAACTTGGTTCTCAAGGAAAACTAGCAAATCACAAGTTAGCCTCGCTAGCAGCATGACAAGTTTACCCCAAACTGGTTGGGCCCATTCATTGTTACACACAAATATGGTTCAGGAGCATATCGTCTGGCCGATCTTGAATGCCTTAAAGAACTTGAGCCCATCAACATATTGCATCTTCATCCATTCAACATCTAATACACATAGATGTTCACTATCACAAGTAGTATACACTACTAGGCACAAACACAGTAGCTACTATGCACATCACCAAACATGAATTTCTATTATTTTACAATTACATTATGCATGCACATTTATTTACTCTTTTATTGTCATTTATATATTGTTGGTATTTGTTTCTCCTTTTGTAGGATTTACATTATCCACATTCACACTAACAGTAGTAATACACGATAGCGCCATGCAGGATACTCCATAACCATAGACCGTACCCATTACACTAGTTGACCTAGCCCAACTAGTACTTGTCATTTACCCTAGGTAGACATCACATTCACCACACTTAGATCATCACACATCATCCCACCAAATGGTAGTTTGCCATCGATGATATTCCTATTCACCCCACTCCAGATACATCCAGGTCTCCCTATCCTCTTTTGATGAAAAGGAGGAATCCTCCCAGCCCTAAGAATAGGGGTCACTCTCTCATTCGCCTGATGATTTCAAAAACCCCTACTCACAAATAGATCATCACTAGCACCCACTAGGAGCCTATCATCCTTCTAACAAAGGATACATCCATCATCTAGCTCATCCATCATGCCTAACTACTCAGGTTCCCAATGGCAAGTCCACCTACTCCCAAGAATTGCAATATCATGTTGCACAAGCCGCCCAAGCTGCCTCTGTGGGCATGCCTCCATCCCACACACGTCATTGTTTAGGTCCATCCCCCATGCCACCCATACTATAGACACCACCTTCCCCCATGCGATTCTTGCCTTCCCAGCAAGTTCTCCAATCCTTGAGATCTTTCCACTCTTCTCCCTCATCATCAAGATCTCACCCACTTTCCCATGCATTTTAGGCCATGCCACATACATCAAGGCCCCAATACCCACCTTCACCAAAACTATTGCCACATCATGAGATACATATTTTATCCTGCATCAAGGCTCTAGAGTTATAGATGAGCCACTACCATTGCCATGTGCAAACATGCTAGTATCCCATGACCCGTACACCCTTGCCTTCACATAGATCCACCCATAGATATCATATACAACCTACATTAGACCCTCGACCCACAGGCCTGCAGGTATATTGACCTTCATCACCTCCAATGGAGCCCTATATTTATCCCATGTAAGTTGCATTCATGCCATTATCAAAAAAAATTTACCATCTCATGCATTAGAGCCTCCTCGATTTGCCAAAAAATTGATCCCTTGATCCTTCATGTTCCAAACCATGAAATTACAATGACAGCCAATACTCCATATACCATCGCCAACCAGGTCATGATATTTAAGAGTGTCAATCATTCAATAACCTAGTGCACAACATGTTGCACGATAAGCAAACACCATCATCAAAACATCCTAACCTGTTTAGCCGACTTTTGAGTCCTCCATGCCACATTACTCCCAGAACCTTACCATCCTGTAACACCCTGACAACATCGAATCGTTACATCCATAACATATCCAACTATAGAAATAGTCATAATCCTAGCTGCATCATCACTTCGCCATCCCACTCCTGACTAGACCCATGCCACTTCACCTGGAAGTAGTTCTAGTAGTGCTTCTCTTCTTCTTGTATGCTTCTTCTGCTTCTCATAGTAGCTAACTCACTTCTTCTCTTCTCTCTCTCTTGGCTTTTGGTAATCCCCTTATCTTGTTGGTTACCAAAGTCTATTTCTTCTCACTTATTCCACCTGTACATCCTACTCTTACATATTCCCTCTCTGGGTGACTATTACATACACTTTTACAGCTCACAACTTCTACGTTTACTATACACACACACCCCACACGCTGGGGCAACCATGATCATAGCATCGTGCTTTTTGTCATCACAACGCACTTTACTAATATGTAAATAAATTTGTAAACTCCTTCATTTATATGTCATGCATTTCCTCTCGTAGATATTGCATTCCCCCACTTGCATCATTTACATTTACATCCATTGCACATATCCATATGGTTTTCATTTAAACTTTCAGTTCATGTTTTTACATTCTCCCCCAAAATGCACCTTCAATAGGAGTAACAAATGCACTTGTTAGCATCACCACCTGGATGTCCATTCCCAATTTTTAGGATTTGGGTATACATAGGTCGTGTTCGACTTTGAATACTCTTTATTTTAGTCAATATAGTGTTACCCATAGCTATCGAGTCTTGTACATTCTTCTTATGGATATTTAGGCTGGTTCAACTTCTCTCATGGACCATACACAACAGGTTATACATTAAACAATTTTGAGTCTAGGAAAGAGGACATATTGAGTAGATATCATCATCTAGAGAATGATATCCCCTGCTCACCCTATCGCTTGCATGGTCAACATACGACCTAGGGATAAACAAAGGGATCAAGCATAAGCAAAAATAAATGATTGGGTGGAAAACAAAAGTCATCGCACATACAAAAAGAGCATCACCAAACAAAAAGAAAAAAAAAAGAGAAAAAGAAAAGAAAGAAAAATAAAAATAGCACCACAATAAATAGGTCAACACTAGAAGAGGGGCAAAAAATAAAATGAAATGCCTCTTGATATCACCCATGTTATTATTATTGCCTTTGGTCCTTAGGTTCAACATAACACCATGGGATGATTTCCATTGCTAGCAATAGACTCCAAGAGCCTGCCTACCAGTGGAATAGTATTACAAGTGGCAACATATCTGTAACATTAGCATCCTACTTTTGTATAGATCACTATTGCGGATGGATGAGCTAGCTAGTCTGGTTACGTCTACAATGGGTTAATACTACCTCACTCAAAAGGGATAAATGAACCTTACACATACTATTGGCAATTTTGGGTACCTTGAGTACATTGCTTTTGGCTAAGTTTAGTTGTTGTCATTGATGTCAAAGAGTTATTGGTAGATGTTGTTTTTGATATCGAGGAACCTTTGGAGCAACTTGTTTTTATGTCCAAGGATGTGTTTTTGTTGAAGGTTTTAGTTGGTCAGTAAGCCTCCAAGAAAATCAGAGTAGCCCAGTTGCCAAAAATCCAGAAAAAGATTAAGTAGAATAAAGTTTGCAGGCTGCTGGAAAAACTGTCGCGATTTCGCGACATGTTTGAGGAGAGAGAAAGTCATGATTTCGCGACATGTTTGAGGAGAGAGAAAGTTTGGCCAAAACTGTCACGATTTCGTGACATGCAGGAAGGCAGAGGCAAAGCGGGCAAAAGTGTCACGATTTCATGACATGTTTGAGGAGAGAGAAAGTTTAGCCAAAACTGTCATGATTTCATGACATGCAGGAAGGCAGAAGCACAGTGGGAAAAAAGTGTCATGATTTTGTGACAAGTTTCAAAGAAGTCGTACGGATGCAGAAAGTGTCGCGATTTCGTGACATGTTCTAGTTTCGCGAGCAGTTGGCAAGAAATATTCTAAGGCAGTGAAAGCGTCACGATTTCGTGACATGTTTCATTTTTGCCAGTGCAAACCAAGAGAAGGACGAAGAAGCAAGAGGTGTCACGATTTCATGATAGAGTTGCTGATGACGTCAACAAAAGGCAAAGGTGTCACGATTTCATGACAGTTGCAGAGAAGAAGGCAGTGAAGTCCAGAGCGTCGCGATTTCACGACCAAAATCATGATGACGTCAGCAAGAGGCAAAGGTGTCGCGATTTCATGACAGTTGCAGAGAAGAAGGCAGTGAAGTCTAGAGCGTCACGATTTCATGACAAGATTCATGATGACGTCAGCAAAAGCTGTAGCATCATGATTTCACGATAGCAAAGGAGAAGAAGGCAGTGAAGTCTAGAGCGTCACGATTTCATGACAAGATTTATGATGACGTCAGCAAAGGCTGTAGTGTAGCGATTTTGTGACAGCAAATCAAAGAAGGCGCTCGACAGGAGTAGTGTCACGATTTTATGACAGCGTGTAATACAAGGTGTATGGCAGACCAAGGCGTAGCGATATCGTGACATATTTGAGTGTCGCAGAAAAAAAGCCACACAACAACAGAAGCGTTTGAAGTCGACGAAGTTAACCTTTGTCGACAAAGTATAAAGTCTTACAGTTGACGTGGTAGAAGATTGAACAACTGACTAAAGATCAAAGATTTCATCTTGAGATTGTGAGTATTAAAGGAAGACTATTTGAGCATTTTTGGGTGTGATCGAAGTGTGCGTTCGTAATGCGATCTACGCAAGTAAAGTGCGGGGGATAAGTTTGATCGTCAAGAAGTTGAGTGTGGAAAGTCTTGCTACTGTGGTTGCACAGAGAGTGAAGACAGTACTACGGTGGATGCGCAAAGGAGCAGAAGGTGTTGTTGTTGCAACATTCAAAGACAACACATAGAAGTGAAGGGTTCAACAGTCGAAGTGTTGTGTACTGCTGTGTACTGTTGTAACTACGTAGAACTGTGCGAGAGTTGGTTTCGACCAAACACGATTGTAACAAAATAGTAAAGACTTGGAGGTAGCTTTGTGCAAGCATTTGAAGAGCTTGTGAACCGTTCTTCTTTCACCAGTTTGAGGACCAGATTGAGGATAGAATTTGAGGCAGGAAGAGGACAAAATTGTGCCAGACCGAAGGACTGTGTTTTGGTGTAGAAAAGAGGACCAGCTTGCTGTGACAGAGTTGAGGACAGAGATCTCCAGCCAGAGCAGTGAAGACAGGTGTCTTCTGTGGAAAGAGTTCCACTTGCTAAGGGCAAAAGAGATAGAGGTCTTCTAGAGGATCACTAGCAAAGCAGATTTAGGGGAAGGTGTCTCCTTTGGGCTGAGGCTCATAAACATTGTAATCGGGAAGGATTCCCAGAGGTTTTGATATAACTTTTAGAGGAAAATTTTTATCCGTGGAGTAGCCCACCTTGGGTGAACCACGTTAAAATGGGTCTTTTATGTGTGATGCTTTCTGTCTTGTTTAATGTTATGTTAATGCCATTGCTATCTGAAATTAAAATTATTAAATGGTTTTATCTTATACTGTTCACCCCCCCTCTCGGTATAAGTTCATGTTCTTCAATTGGTATCAGAGCAGGTCTCTCCAGAAAAAGCCTAACAGACTTGGAGAAGGATCTAACAGAGGAACATGTAAATTCAGAAAAGGTTGAATTCGATCTCAAGAGTGAATTCTTCTTGGCCTTGAGAAAGCTTGAGAAACTCAGGGAAGAGAATTCTGTTCTTAAGCAGCATTGTCAAGAAAAAGAGATAGCAAGATCAGAATTGGCTCAACATATTATAGATTTCAAAATTCTTGCTGAAGAAGGGAAGAAGATTGAACAAGTTCTAACAGAAGATCTAAAAGAAAAGGTAGTTGATTGTGAGAAACTAGAAGGAGAGATTATGTCTCTTAGAGTAAAGTTGGAACAGTCAACTCTCAGACAGAATTTTACGTGTGAAAAGAAGGATGGCATCACCATGTATGAAACAGGGTCTTCAAGCAAGAACAATCTTCATTCTGAAGAGCAATGGATTCCAGTTGATCGCAAGAAGAACAAACCTCCAAGGCATCAAAACAGGTTACATAATACCTTCCATGGATATTGTTTTTCCTATAAAAAATTTGGTCACATAGCTATGCATTGCAATAAATCTCTGAAGAGTCATAGTAAGGAAAATGTTAATTCATTTGCACCTCTTATGAATAAAAATATCATGTGTTACAAGTGCAATAATTTTGGGCATATAGCAAGGATGTGCAGCTTGGACAAATTTAGCTTTGAGGTCTCAAAAAGGAGGAATGTGATAGAATCTAAGTCAATGATAGTTCAAACTGCTTTTCATGCTCAAGACAAAGTAGAAAAATGGTATCTTGATAGTGGTTGTTCAAAACATATGACTGGCGAAAAAGGAAAATTTTTGTCTTTAAAAGAAGCAACCAGAGGAACAGTCAGTTTTGGAGATAACAGGTCCGCAAAGATCTGTGGTAAAGGAACTCTTAGTTTGGATGGGAAATCCAAAACAGAAGACGTGCTTTATGTAGAAGGGCTAAGACATAATCTGCTTAGTGTGAGTCAACTTTGTGATCAAGGGCACATAGTATCTTTCTTTTTTGATAGATGTGAGATAAGTAAAGAATTAAATGGAAAGCTTATTGCTAAAGCTACAAGGACTCCAAACAATCTTTACATGCTGAGTGAGATAAAAAGAGAAAAATGCCTTCTAACTCAAGAAGATGAGAGTTGGTTGTGGCATAAAAGATTGGGACATTTGAGTTTTGATAATCTGGTCAGTATTAGTAACAAGGAAGCAGTTAGAGACTTGCCCAAAATAAAAAGGCCTCAAAACATCATTTGCGGTCCTTGTCAACATGGTAAACAGGACCAGAACCAGTTTCAAATCGAAAGGGTATTCCTCGTCCAAACCCTTGGATCTTATTCATACTGATTTGTGTGGTCCTACCAGAACTCAGAGCATTCAGGGAGATAGCTATTTCATGTTGTTTATAGATGATTACTCGAGAATGACTTGGGTTACCTTTCTCAAAGAAAAATCTGAAGCTTTTGAAAAATTTAAAATTTTTAAAGAAATGATTGAAAATGAGACTGACAAGAGAATCAAATGCTTAAGATCAGATAGAGGAGGAGAGTTCACTTCAAATGAATTCATGGAATACTATGAACAACATGGAATCAAAAGAGAATATTCAGCAGCAAGAACTCCTCAACAAAATGGAGTAGTTGAAAGAAAAAATAGAACTGTTGAAAATATGGCGAGAGCAATGTTAGATGAGTCAAAACTTTCAGATGGTTTTTGGAGAGAAGCAGTAAATACAGCAGTCCACATCATTACCAGGGCTCAACTCAGAGTCAATCATCATAAAACTCCCTATGAGCTATGGAAAGGAAGACCAACTACAGTTAAATACTTCAAAGTGTTTGGGAGTAAGTGCTTCATCAGAAGGGAAGATCAAAATCCAGGTAAGTTTGATCCTAGGTGTGATGAGGGAATTTTTCTTGGATATTCCAACAAAAGTAAGGCCTACAGATGCTTCAACAAAAGAACTCATACAGTTGTAGAGAGCATAAATGTGACAATAGATGAAAAGACAGGAATAAGAGAACCAATCAAGGAACTCGGTGATGGAATCTGTCAAGAAGAATTCAGAGAAGTGTCGGATGAAGAAGAAGAAAAACAACAAGCTGCTTCCCAAAACCCCTTCACGGTATGTCCAGAAACATCATCCCAAAGACTTGATCATCGGTGATCCAAATAGCAGGAAAACGAGAAGAAGAGTCATTTCTTCACATGAATCTGCAAATGTTTCATTGTTATCTCAGATTGAGCCAAAGAATTTCAATGAAGCATGTACAGATGATTTTTGGGTACAAGCAATGGATGAAGAGCTAAATCAAATAGAGAAAAGTGAAACCTGGGACTTGGTTCCAAGACCTAAGAATAAGAATGTCATTGGCACAAAATGGGTCTTCAAAAATAAACTTAATGAGGATGGAAAGATTGTCAGGAACAAAGCAAGGTTAGTCTATAAAGGGTATGCTCAAGTCGAAGGTGTTGATTTTGAAGAGACGTTTGCACCTGTTGCTCGTCTTGAAGCGATCAGAATGTTTTTGGCCCTGTCTAGTTTCAATTCCTTCAAAGTGTTTCAAATGGATGTAAAGTCTGCTTTTCTAAATGGAGTGTTGGATGAAGAAGTCTATGTAGAACAGCCAGAAGGTGTGTCTCTTTCAGAACAGCTAGACTATGTGTGTAAACTAAAAAAGGCACTGTACGGGTTAAAGCAAGCACCCAGGGCTTGGTACTCAAGACTTGATGGGTATCTTCATGAACAAGGGTTCAGGAAAGGCATGGCAGATTGCAACTTGTACATTAAGAATAAAGGTGATGATATGATTATCATAGTTGTTTATGTCGATGATATTATTTTCGGGGGAAATAATACTCGGATGTGCAAAGTTTTTGCTAACACCATGAAAAAGGAATTCGAGATGTCCATGATTGGAGAGCTGTCATTATTTTTAGGACTACAGATTGCGCAATCAAAAAATGGTATATTTCTTTCTCAAGAAAAATATATCAAAGAGATGTTAAAAAAAATTGGGATGATGGACAGCAAACCTGTATGTACTCCAATGATTACAGGGTGCAATCTGAGTAAGGATGATGAATCCCCAGTAGCAGATCAGAAATTGTATAGATCTATGATTGGCAGTTTACTATATAGTACAGCTACCAGATCGGATATCATGCAGGCCGTTGGATTAGTAGCAAGATTTCAGGCAGCTCCAAAGGAATCTCATGTTATGGCAGTCAAGAGGATATTCAGATATTTGAAGGGCACTGTGGATTTTGGGCTTTGGTATCCCAAAGGTGGTGATTTCACCCTCACAACCTATACAGATGCAGATTGGGCAGGAAGTATTGATGATAGGAAGAGCACTAGTGGTGGAGCATTCTTTCTGGGAAAGAGTCTGGTTTCTTGGCTAAGTAAGAAACAACCTTCAGTTTCCTTATCTACAGCAGAAGCTGAATACATAGCAGCAGTGGCTGGGTGTACTCAGGTTTTATGGATGAAAACAACCTTGGAGGATTTCAAAGTCATGCATGAACAACCTATTCCTATTCTTTGTGATAATTCAAGTGCCATAAGTATTTCTAAAAATCCGGTAATGCACTCAAGGACAAAGCACATTTCTATCAAGTATCATTTTCTAAGGGAAAAAGTGCAAGAGAAGCAGGTCAAGCTAGAATATGTACCCACTAAAGAACAAATTGCAGATATCTTCACCAAACCCCTTCCAAAAGATACGTTTGAGTATCTAAGGGAGAAATTGGGAGTTGTACTTTCACCTCGAGATTAATCACCTCATCAGGAGGTGAGGGAGGGACCAAGCCGAGAGGCTCTTTTCTTAGTCCCAAGCCCCAAAGGTGATCCTTTGCCATTGATGACAAAGGGGGAGAGAGTTAAGTAAGGGGGAGAGTTTTCAAGTGGAGAGAAGAGCTTCAAATCAGGGGGAGCAAAACTTGGAGAGATTGGTTTCAGTTTTGGCTCTTGGAAGATGTGTTTTAGTTAAGGGTTGCCATCAATGACAAAGGGGGAGATTGTTGGCAATTTTGGGTACCTTGAGTACATTGCTTTTGGCTAAGTTTAGTTGTTGTCATTGATGTCAAAGAGTTATTGGTAGATGTTGTTTTTGATATCGAGGAACCTTTGGAGCAACTTGTTTTTATGTCCAAGGATGTGTTTTTGTTGAAGGTTTTAGTTGGTCAGTAAGCCTCCAAGAAAATCAGAGTAGCCCAGTTGCCAAAAATCCAAAAAAAGATTAAGTAGAATAAAGTTTGCAGGCTGTTGGAAAAACTGTCGCGATTTCACGACATGTTTGAGGAGAGAGAAAGTCACGATTTCGCGACATGTTTGAGGAGAGAGAAAGTTTGGCCAAAACTGTCGTGATTTCGTGACATGCAGGAAGGCAGAGGCAAAGCGGGCAAAAGTGTCACGATTTCGTGACATGTTTGAGGAGAGAGAAATTTTGGCCAAAACTGTCATGATTTCGTGACATGCAGGAAGGTAGAAGCACAGCGGGCAAAAAGTGTCACGATTTCGTGACAAGTTTCGAAGAAGTCGTACGGATGTAGAAAGTGTCACGATTTCGTGACATGTTCCAGTTTCATGAGCAGTTGGCAAGAAAGATTCTAAGGCAGCGAAAGCGTCGCGATTTCGTGACATGTTTCATTTTCGCCAGTGCAAACCAAGAGAAGGACGAAGAAGCAAGAGGTGTCACGATTTCACGATAGAGTTGCTGATGACGTCAGCAAAAGGCAAAGGTGTCGCGATTTCGTGACAGTTGCGGAGAAGAAGGCAGTGAAGTCCAGAGCGTCACGATTTCGTGACCAAAATCATGATGACGTCAGCAAGAGGCAAAGGTGTCACGATTTCACGACAGTTGCGGAGAAGAAGGCAGTGAAGTCTAGAGCATCATGATTTCGTGACAAGATTCATGATGACGTCAGCAAAAGCTGTAGCATCACGATTTTGCGACAGCAAAGGAGAAGAAGGCAGTGAAGTCTAGAGCGTCACGATTTCACGACAAGATTCATGATGACGTCAGCAAAAGCTGTAGCATCGCGATTTCGTGACAGCAAAGGAGAAGAAGGCAGTGAAGTCTAGAGCATCACGATTTCGCGACAAGATTTGTGATGACGTCAGCAAAGGCTGTAGTGTAGCGATTTTGTGACAGCAAATCAAAGAAGGCACTCGACAGGAGTAGTGTCACAATTTTGTGACAACGTGTAATACAAGGTGTACGACAGACCAAGGCGTAGCGATATCGCGACATATTTGAGTGTCGCGCGAAAAAAGCCACAGAACAGTAGAAGCATTTGAAGCCGACGAAGTTAACCTTTGTCGACAAAGTATAAAGTCTTACAACCGACGTGGTAGAAGATTGAACAACCGACTAAAGATCAAAGATTTCATCTTGAGATTGTGAGTATTAAAGGAAGACTATTTGAGCATTTTTGGGTGTGATCGAAGTGTGCGTTTGTAATGCGATCTGCGCAAGTAAAGTGCGGGGGATAAGTTTGATCGTCAAGAAGTTGAGTGTGGAAAGTCTTGTTGTTGTGGTTGCACAGAGAGGGAAGACAGTACTACGGTGGATGCGCAAAGGAGCAGAAGGTGTTGTTGTTGCAACATTCAAAGACAGCACATAGAAGTGAAGGGTTCAACAGTCAAAGTGCTGTGTACTTGTTGTGTACTACTGTAACTGCGTAGAACTGTGCGAGAGTTGGTTTCGACCAAACACGATTGTAACAAAACAGTAAAGACTTGGAGGTAGCTTTGTGCAAGCATTTGAAGAGCTTGTGAACCGTTCTTCTTTCACCAATTTGAGGACCAGATTGAGGACAGAATTTGAGGCAAGAAGAGGACAAAATTGTGCTAGATCGAAGGACTATGTTTTGGTGCAGAAAAGAGGACCAACTTGTTGTGATAGAGTTGAGGACAGAGATCTCCAGCTAGAGCAATGAAGATAGGTGTCTTCTGTGGAAAGAGTTCCACTTGCTAAGGGCAAAAGAGATAGAGGTCTTCTAGAGGATCACTAGCAAAGCAGATTTAGGGGAAGGTGTCTCCTTTGGGCTGAGGCTCATAAACATTGTAATCGGGAAGGATTCCCAGAGGTTTTGATATAACTTTTAGAGGAAAAGTTTTATCCGTGGAGTAGCCCACCTTGGGTGAACCACGTTAAAATGGGTCTTTTATGTGTGATGCTTTCTGTCTTGTTTAATGTTATGTTAATGCCACTTCTATCTGAAATTAAAATTATTAAATGGTTTTATCTTATACTGTTCACCCCCCCTCTCAGTATAAGTTCATGTTCTTCA
Source organism: Wollemia nobilis (assembly GCA_028583015.1). Classification (NCBI taxonomy): domain Eukaryota; kingdom Viridiplantae; phylum Streptophyta; class Pinopsida; order Araucariales; family Araucariaceae; genus Wollemia; species Wollemia nobilis. The sequence continues at coordinate 1,217,063 of JAQPPZ010008116.1, forward strand.
CATACACACACATAAGTCCATGATAGATTCTGAACCAACCCAATTAGTTATAATTTGCCATAATACTTGTATAGCTAAGGGTCTGATATTTGATTACCACGACTACGTTGGTCAAATTCATTACACATGCCTTACATTATCCAACATCTCTAAAATCATGGGATGGATCGCATCCATACAGGTAAATGCCATGATACAAGTTCTTCCTTGGAACATTTTAGTACGTCCATACATGCATCCATGCATCTATATCATATACATTAGTGCACATTATAGATATGCATTCATCCTACATGCATTTCAATATCAAATCACATTATTGCATTCACCATACATGCATTCGCTAAAAAATTGCATCTGATATTACATCATATTGCATTCAAAATACAATCATCATACTACTCTACAGTTCATTCATACCACAAAATGATAATAGATCTAAACCATTCACATATGTATATCTATTTATCATACATACCTACAAACTATGTTATGCTATCTATGCAAACATAAAGAGAACACATTTCAAATTATAAAAATAACACACGTATATATAACAACTAAAATCAAAGTATCTATATATATCATCCATCCAAAATACTCGAAGGCTACAATCCATAGAAATCCTAACTATCACCAAGAGTCTCCCCATGTCCCTCATGGCTCACCCGCATCTCTACAGCCTTGCTCGACTCCACCCTGAACAATGGAACTGGACCCATAGTAGGTTGATCCTGCACCTCAACCCTAGTACCCATCTATCATATCTAAGCAATTGTGTTGACTATGGTGTGGAGGTTCCCGCACTCATGATCGTGACTCATATTGTGATACCACTCGATCATAATCAGGTAGAGGAATTCCATACACTATCAAATAAGTATCACATAAAAACTTCTTAGCAGACTCCACAACTAACTGACCAGCCAACCTCTCAATAGTCTGCTCCTACCTAGCCATCATGACCCTCAACTGCTCCATATCATCCTCCAACTGCTAAACTCTATCTCATAGCACCTGTGTCTCCTCCTCCACACCTCGCCTCTCTAGGACATCGATGGGAATCTCCCCATACCAACAAAAACATGAATATCAATGGTATCATCTATACCACCCATATAAGTAACCCCACATCTCTCTTCTTGTACTCTCGTAGCCTGCCCCATAGTCACATCAACATCCACATGCACCTCCTCCACCCCCACTTCCTAGGTGCTTGCTATACCATCCAAGTGGCATCATGACCACCATAGAGGAATCTCCTCCTCATCGTCAGCCACATCCTCTACCTTAGCTTGAGCATCCCTACTGGCTATCCCCTCTGATGGAGGTGCCCCAACATCAGATGCTAACCATTGATCGATCATACCTCTGCCAAGTTCCCAACCCTACATCGCCCACCAATCCTAAAACTTGGGATTCATCCCAGCATCCTCCACATCTGAGGTAGTCATAGGTGGATCCCTCTCCCCAACCCAAGGTAGAACCACATGATGCTCTCCTCTATCACCTTGTCGATTGAAGTAAATAATAGGAACCCCTAGCATATCCTACTGCACACCAAACTATCACCTCACTCTTTCAAACTAGAAATACTCAGTCTGTCGAGTATATCACCCCAATAACCACCTACCCTATCGAATAGCACATAGCTACTCATCATCCTTATCCCACCTTACACCACCCAACCAAGGCTTCCATCTAATGTCACCAGGTTTCAGGCCTCCAAACTTGCCCCTCCACAACAACGGATCACCCTCATGTGGTCTCTTAATACCCTGCTCGACCTTTGTACTCCAAAGCATAGGGTAAATATGCCTTGCCCCTCACATGCACAGGGTGAGGAAATAATGATGGTCTCTCAATCACTATGTGCTGCCACGCCCACACTTGTAACAAGGGAATCGAACTCAGTCTCGTCCTCCTACCATGAACTACATCATGTAGCTCCCTATACACTTGGTCCAACAGTGCAGGTGCCTACACAAATAAAACCCTGCGCTCCACCAGGTCGCTCACCACATCTAACATATTCCAGGTTAATAAAACCCTAGAAGTATCAGGAAATGCATATGTGGAGATCATCATCATGGCTGCACACTACCGATAAAAGATCTTATCCTTCAACCACAACCACTCATAATCCATATTAGAAGCATATATGGCTCTCCATTCTTCCCCAAATAACTGCTCCAACATAGCCTCCTTGTTGTCATCAACTGCTACTCTCACTAGCACACCCTCAATCGGTAATCTATAAAGATGATATATCCTCCAAAGTAAGGGTCATTTTCCCAGTGGGAAAATGAAACATGTTCTTGTCAGCATCCCACCGCTCACATAACATAGATACATATGCCTTGTTGGTGTGTATACTCTTACACTCCCACACACCTTGAAACCATATATCATCTAACCACTTCAACTCATCAGGTTTATCCATAAACTTATCAAAATCCTCCTTCATTTGTCATACCCGATGATGAGGTTCGAACATTTTCACCTGTTCATCCATAAAAAACACAACGAGACACACATTAGTCATCCACATAACAATGCAATCAAATAAAATTTCATACATCAAAATTTACAAATTAAAACAATTTAATTTGACATGCACTTCGAGACAAAAATAGCACACAAGTTACACGATAAAATATATCAACAAAATAGTCACATATTTGGATACCAATTTTCCCATTTCATGGTCAAATTTCAAACAAATGTGAAAAAAGTACATATTTGGCTCTCAACATTCAAATATAAATTCACCCACATACCCACTATGGCAAGAAATTCAAACTAAGTCAATCCATCTGACATACAAAAACAAAATACATTTTTGAATACCCATTTGCCCACTTTGTGGTAAAAATGTCAACAAAATTAAAAAATAGTAAACCAATAAGCACAGAGTTCAAGATCAATCCTACCATACATACATCCAAAACAAACATACACCGATACATGCAAATCGGGCTCCCAACAATTAATTTCAAATTTAAAACTACCTACACCTTGGCACGTAAATCAAACACATGCCAAACAAACACATATGCCAAAACAAATCATATTTTTAGACACCCATTTTGCCCTTCTACGGTGAAAGTGTTAACCGATTCTAAAAATATTGCATCAATAGTGGAAAATTTAACGGTCAAATTTTTCCAAATTACACCCAAAAGCAACACATTTAGAAACAAGGCCAAACAAAGGCAAAAAAATATAACAGTCACATAACGGGATACCCATTTCCCACTTTTATAGATAAAATGTAATAACATTTCAAAAACAATACTCAATTGCTTCACAAATAGATGGTTAAACTTCACACCTACTCTACCCTTCACCCAGTCAAATCAATGCCAAAACAAGTCAAACTCCAAAACAAAGCATATTTTTGGGTACCCATTTGGCTAGTTTTGCACTATGTGTTCAAATTTCAATTAAAATTTACAATTGTTTTTACAAACAGGACGAAAACCTCCCCCCCCTCATTCACATTTCTCAGTAAAAACAAAACAAAATTAAAACAAATACAAAGAACACTTATCGATGGATCCCCACACCTGCTGCCCGCTACGTTGCATCCCCTCATCATTGTCGCCCTTGAAATTGTCAACTGCGCTCTCTCTATGTCATCAAAAGCTCTCCTACGTCACTTTCCAACTTCTCCCACCGTCAAAATGAACCAATGCCACACAAATTTGGGCTTAAATAGGCTTTAATCCCGCATTCACCCCCTAAGGGGTGAATCCAGATCCAATTCACCCCTCGAGTGGTGATTTAGGTCAAAATCACCCCTTGGGTGGAAAATTTAGCTAAAACCTCCCAAAATCAGTCAAACTACTCCCAAAACCCTAGGAAATCAAGAAAATTTTTCCCAAAACCCTAGGAACCCTCCAAAATTGTCTTCTATTTTAAGTTTTCAATCAACTTCATCATGCATTGGTATCTTATCAATCGTTGCATCATTAAATCACCATATTTCATTCACCTCATTGTTGATTCCTCATTTGAGGGAGTATTCATATCCAAAGTCATATTTGCATGCAACCACACAACTAAAAATCCAAAAGTGTGATTAGCATGTTTGTCTACAAAATTGTTTGTTGAAGATTATCATACAAAATAATCTCAATCCCAACTAGACATGGGTTACATCATGAGAGCTATGTGTTTCGATGGAGAAGTCAATCTAGCATTCTTGTATGTCGAGTACATAATGAATGATACGTTTGGCATAATCCTAGCACAACATTTGGAAAAGGATTTCACGACCATGCTGATCTGGTCATGTTTGAATAATCCAAATGTTAACTAACTCAAATGGTTTGACACTTGTCGCCATGTTCTCATCAATCAATCAATAGCAAAAATTTAGATAGGCTTTTGTCCTATTCATACTTTTGGACCATGCTGATATGGTTGCAAAAGCAAAGCAGTCAAAATTTTCCATTCTCAAGCAACTGGTATGGCATCGTAAATGTCATACGGAATCAGCAAAATCACAAAATTGCATTCACAATCATCCATTCCCATTCATCAGCATTATTTTTTATTTCTTTCCTCTTCTACTTCTCGCCTTCTTCTCTTCTTTCCCTTGGAAATCTAGTTAATTTGTATGGTCACGCTTCGAGCAGCTACATACCTTTGATTGGATTCCATTCCCCTTCTATTCCTTTTCCTTCTGCACAAACCCTTCACATTTTTGTATTAAACTATATTCCACATAGTATAGTACAAAAAGGGGTAAAATGTAAAAACCCAAAAGTCACACATTGATATCTCTACGTACCCATAGGTGATTCCAAACATCCCTAGGCTATTTTAGGCTATTGTAGTCATGCATAGTCATGCATAGTCATGCATAGTCATGCGTATATTTTCGTAGTTTGCCATAGTAGTGTGTAGACTTCCATATATAGCTTTCAAGTCCAAAACCCTAATAAGCCTTCAAAATCACATCTCGATCATTGGGATATCATTTAGTAGCCTATTTACACTCAATTGAGACCCCCACGGGGTATTAGTTGACAAAAACAATTACCAAGTCAATTCTTAAAATCTAATTTAATTTTGACTTCACTTAAGTCGCTTTTTTAGGGCAAAATTGATTGATTGAACTCTTAATCCTTAATTAACACTAATTGCATCCTCCCACATGTGTGTAATTAGGTTTAGCTATGATATTTTCCTAAGAACCCTAATCAAGCTCTAATTTGACTTAGGACCTCCTAATATTGATTAGACCTAATCCTTCCTCACACATGTGTGAGGATAGGATATTTTCTATGAGGAATAGGAGACTTCCATATCACAAACTCTAACCTAGATTTGGTTAGACTTCAGCCTAGGGTTAGTTTACTTAAATCTCCCCCTTACACCTTGCCATTTTCTATATATAGTGGGCCCAAACCCTCACTTACCCTAGCTCTCCATATTATGTTTAAAGCACAAAAATGTTGCCCAAATGGATACTAACGCATGATACAATGAATATGCACCTGAACAACAACATTACAACAAAAAAGGAACCTTCCCACCAAAGGATTTTTGCAGAACACTTATCAGGGTTTGATTCACCCCCTGCCCCGTGAATCCGGAATCAGTTCATCCCTCGGGTGGTGAATTGGTTCTACAGGTCCCAAATCACCTCAGATTTGGTAGGTAAGCTCTGTTTTGCTATTTTATCAACTTTTGGACCTTTCATTTTAGTTTTTGATGCATATTTATCGTCTATTTTGTCTTTATAAACATGGGGTCTGATTAAGGCAAGCCCCCAATGAACTAATCCCTTTTTGCAGGTTTGACCAAGAATCAAGGAGGGAAAGTAGCTATAAACACAACCCCGCAGTGGCCCGCATACAAAGAAGCCCACCTACATTGAGGGACGATAGAAAACGACATCGAGCTAGTTGTAACATTAGTAAAAGAAGAAATGGAAAAAGGGCATCATGTCCCTATTGTAACACATATTCCTTAATATTAATGAAATACATCTATTTCGTTTGGTACACTCATGTTTTGTATTGGTTAATCAAATATTGATTTCTACCCATTTTAGGAAGAGTGAGAGGACCAAAGTTATAGATGGACCAATGCACAAGTTTGCTCTCTACTTTACATATTGTTTATTTATGCAAATATATTAGAATTGTGGGGATATTTCCTCGATGAAATTGATGTAATGTATTGTTTAAGGGTATGGAGGTTTTACCATACACACTTATGTAATAAATGATCAATGTGGCAAATGCACCTTTGTATTTTATTTGATATATTGTGAATGTATCTAAATCCTTTCTATTGCATGTTTATTCTTTAATTATTGTTCCATGTTCTTAGTTCTCTTTTGCATGTTTAATGAATTAGATTTTGTTAGATTTACTATCTAGATCTATTTTTTATTTTCTTGTTTGAATAACATTTTATAATAATTTAGTAGTAAGTTCTAGGGTGAACTTAGAGGACAAGGGCTTGAGACCCACTTATGGGGAATGGTAACTACGTTTATAGAAGATCGTACCTAAGTTGAGATAGATTGTCAAAGGATAATATTGAAAGCTTAACTCGCAGTACATATAGCATACCTACACATAATGGCTTGCATAAGATATGAAGATGTGTGTACACCTTATAATGATTAAAGGTGATAAGTCTTTCTCATCGATGATGATGAGATGGATGGACTTATGTTAAACATTAAGTTAACCTAAGGTTGGTTAGGGTTTTATGAATCCCTCTCCTTAGTCAAAAAAAATATATTTCTATTGATTTTAGGGTCGTTACACTTAGGTAGGGAGTCTTGGAAGATCCCCATGCCTTGATTAGTTGTGGGTGCTTGTTGATTATGAGGTTGATTGTTTATAAAAGGATTAGGTTGAGGACCCTCTATAACAAGGTGACCTTCATCAATTAATTCTTGAACCACATGTTTCAACCTCTTACATGAATTTTTCATGTTTTCCTCCACTCTATGTTAATCACAATATTGGCCAAGATTATACCAATTAGCTATGGTGTTAGGTTACCTTATGGGAGATAACTCCATCATGTTAGCTTCCAAAAGCTATTTTAGGACCAACAAAATAGGTTGGTTGGGTCTTGTGATATTCCTTGGTGGGGGTTTTTGAGGTGCACTAAGCACCATATTTTGCAGGGAGTTAACAACATTTTTAATAGGTCTACTATCTATTACCCCATCACCAACTACATACTTGTTCTTATACTGATTTTTCATGGTCCTATATTCTTCTTTCTTTGGCTTAATTTGACCTCTTTGAATAAGGGCTTGCTCTACCCTTCTTGCCAGATCTATCGCTTTGTCAAAAGAGGTGATAGTTGTTGTTTCCAATTCATATTATATTTGCTCTTGTAAATTTCCAATAAAGATCTCTAACATATCTGGAGGAGGCAAGGTGTATCTTAATTGTCCAACTAGACTTCTCCAATGAGACAAATTCTAAAAAAAATTCATCCTTACCTTGCTTCAAAAGGTATAAATATTTTATAGTCACATTTTCTCTATATAAGCTCCAAATTGTTGAACAAGCAATTATTTTGTATCCTCAAAATTCCTCAAATAATGATTAGATAGTTGATAATACCACTTCAATATCATACCACCAAGACTCTTAGGGAACATATTTAGTAACAACATGTCATCATATATAATATCATGGCATGTTTTCCTAAACATGCTTAAATGCTCAATTGGGTCCTCTGTTCCCTTATAAATAGGCAAAACCGATTTTGGAAAATGCTTAGGGTAGGGCCTAGAGGTGACAATAGGGTCTAGTGATTGATTGCACATTTTCTTATAACTATAGATGAAACTTGGAGGTTGAATCATATCTAGTCTTGAAACCAATTGCTTCACCACATTTGTTAAACTTTGCATATTAGGATTGTTGTTGTGCAATGCCCCTAGATTCCCTAGGGGAGGGCTATAGGTAGGTTGTTGAAAGGGAACTTGGCTAATGTTGGAGGTATTAACATTGTTATGATATGGGTTATGGAAGGGAATTTTTTGTGTGGTATCTTGTTGTGGGAGATAACTCATGTTTGGTGGAACAAAAGAAGGAATGTTGAAAGAGAAAACATTAGAAGAAGATGAAAATTGAACATTATTTTGAGATGCACTACTAGTTGGAGGAGGTTGTAAGATTCCCCCAATGTTGGTGGTTATAGTAGTAGCATATGTAGGTTTATGAAACAAATTAACATTATGAGAAGATTCAAACAAAGGATTGATAAATATTTTGAGAATAAATGGTTTGATGATGAGATGTCCCAGTATCTTCGAGGGGGGTCTCTTCATCCATGGCCTTATTAAAGGCTTGCATGTATTGCTTATAGAAATTTCAAATATGATCAAATGATTTGAAGGTGAGCTTACCATGATGACCTTCAATAGTACCAGTATCATCATTATTCTCCAAGTCCTGTTTTCTCTCTAGATTGGGATTCTCCTTATCAACCTAAACATCATTTTGAGGAATCACATCAAATTTTGAAATGTTATGCTTATTCCTAAGGTTTGGAGCCATAGGATTAAGAGAAAGTACAAGGGAGAAAAAGAGATCTAAAAATAATGAAATACATACAAAAGACATTTTTTTAAGTGTTCTCATGTTCTAACTCTATGCAAAAAAATTTGGTGGTCTTGCTTAAAGTTTTCAAAAGGAAAAACAAAAAGGAAGAGGTTTCTTAATTTGGCCACTAAAGGTATGTTTTCACATCAGGTTCACCAAAGATGTAGAGGGGGAAAATTGTCTCATCATGTATGATTTTTTACTAGATTTGTTGGGAGCCGAGGTGATCGCGGGGTGTTTTATATTCTCCACACTCGGGGGCTTGGGATAGAGGGGTTCACTAGGAATAGTTTAGGGACTCGCTCAAAGCCTAGGGTGGACTTGTTTTATGTGTATATTGGACAAACACCTATGTTTGAAATTTCTAAAATCTAAGCTAAGAAATGAAAAACTAATGCAAGACAAACAACAATGCAAGCAAGCAAGGACTAATCCTAGAATGATTCTTGATTTTCAATGATGACTAAATCCTAACTTACAATAAAGTAATTCTTTTTCTTTTTAGTGAGGGCACAAGAGAATGTAAAAATATAACTAATCCTCGAATGCAAACTATATGTTTTTCTCCTTTCAATGCCTAAGAATGAAATACTAATTTCAAACTAAAGAGAGGTGATTTCACCTTCCTTTAGCTAATTTACCATATTTGGGTTATTTCCTTTCAGATATAGGAAGTAAAATGGTCACAAAAACCCAAAAAACAACCTAATATTAATTTGGAATATTTACATGGTATAGAAGTTGATCCTAGCTGAATTTACACCCTATAGCCAAATCTGCACCTGGTAATTGAATATGTGCCTAGCCAAATCCGTGCCTTGTAGCCGAATCTACGCCTTATAATATCAACAACTTCAAAACCTACATAATAGCTTAAAAACCCTTGGAAAAATTTATCAGTGTTTGGGGGCCTGCTTAGGCTGCTATGCGATTGAGCTTGGAGGCACAATAGTCAAGCCCCCTTGGTCTTTTTAGTTGACTATTTGAAAATGAAATGATATTGACCTTTGAAACAAACAAAGTGAAATATAACAACATGGAACAATGAACTATATGTAAATATAATGAATGCAATGATGAACAAGTATGCAATTAAAAATCTAGGGTTTGGGCATAAAATGGTTGCCCCAAAACTAAAATGATTTGAATGCAAGCGAAACAAAATAACAAAAGCTAAAACATAATGAGAACAAGAATGGAATAATGCAAAATAGATATGCAAGCCAAAACCCTAGGGTTTGAAGATAAATTATTTCCATTAAACCTATTGAGGTTGAATCCACACCCCGTAAATTATCGGGTGCAAATTTGGTAAACAAGAGGAAATGAGTAACACAATGCACAAGCAAAAATAAGGTTTTCATCGAATTCATACCTTGTCAAAGATAGGGTGCAAATTCGCATGAGACTAAAAATAGAGAAAATAGATGTGAGAATGCAACTTAAGAATAAGCAATAAAGATTAGAAGCTAAAGAATGAAAATAATCAACCTAATAAGCCTATAGAAGAAGAAAGAACAAAGGCAAAAGACCTCTCCTCCTTTAAGATGACAAGTTTGTCATCAAGGCTTCTCTACTTGCAAATCATAAGGAGCACACCAAATGAAATAAAAATTACACAAAAGCTCTTCACACATCAATATTTCCAAAAAGAAATTCTTGTCTCTTCTTGCTTGCTTGCTTGGAAAAAAAGAGGATCCAATCCTTTCATTTATAGAGGGTTTGGAGGCCTAAAAATGCAGAAAAATAAAATTTTACCATGGGCAAGAGATGACACCAAAAGGAGCCAACAAGGGGAAGGGATTTTGAGATAAAAATCCCTAAAGAGCCAAATATGTGTCCCAAAAATAGTGGGTACAGATTTGGCAATCAAAATTCATACCCCATAAAGGGTGATCATGGATTCGAGATAGCTAGACCCATGTGCAATGTTTTGGCACTTTGGGAGACCAAACTGTGTCATAACGAGCCAAAACTTATACCATAAGAAAGCTCTTTTTGACCCTGATCTAGTGGTATAGGTTTTTAAAGTAATGAACAAATGGGAAGGCGAAGGTGATGAACAAGATATTAGTATCCACCCTTTATAAGACTTGTGGAATTGAAGGAGTTGATTAGGAAGAAAATTTGTCATCCCTATAGGCATAGAGGATGACTTTTAAGCTAACAAAAAATAATACACCATTCCAATTGATGTATGGTTAGGAGGCAGTAATGCTAGTGGAATTCTTGATACCTAATTTGAGGGTAGTTGTAGATAACTAGCTAGGAGAATAGGAAAACCTAGAAGAGAGGCTTGTGGCATTTATTCCACTAGATGAAAAGAGAGTTATGGCACAATGGGTGATAAAATTAGCCCAATAAAGAAGGAAGTAACGACATGACAAGCACCTTAAGAAGTTGGAATTGAAACAAGGTGACTTGGTCTTAAAGTATAATAGAAAAAAAGAAATCAAGCTAGCAAAGTTGAAAACCTTATGGATTTGTCCCTTCAAAGTAATGGAAATGATGGAGAATGGCATGATGATGTTGCAAAAGCTAGATGGGAGATTGGTTCCCAAAACTATTAATGGGTCCGAATTAAAACATTATATAGTAAAAGTTCAATGTTTGTTTATTTCTGTGGAAGAAATAGAAAGGAGAAGAAGACAAGAGAAAGAGCTCCATAAATGACAAGAATCAAGTCAAAACAATCAAGGTGATCAATAGGACAAAGATGATAGAGGGATGAAAAGGTTTTTTGTAGAAGTAGAAGGAGCATAGCCAATTTTTGAACAACAAGAGTTAACACCTCATCTCGAGGAAAGAAGAAGAATACAAGTGCAAGTACAATTTTTTGACATAGCAAAGGAATCTAATCAGTATGTGTCTATTCCTAAGGATGCAAGATGAATTTAGAATGAAGAACCAACAATAGTAAACTCGATTATTTAAGAAGGATCTGCACAACAAGCACCAAAGGAAGTACATCCTTAGATAGAGCAACATGAATTTTTACAACGCCCAAATAGATAGAGAAGAATACAGTTATATGTGTGGTATCTAGATAGAACAAAAATATATGACCAAGAGATACCAACTCCTAAGGAAGGAGGATTAATGAATGAGGAATTGATAGGATACAAGTTGTTAGCTCAAATTGGGTTGATACAACAAAGAATGTGGAAGCAAACATAACAACTACAAGAGGAGTACGAAAACTTGCAGACACATAATGTGAGATTAAAGGAGAAAATCACTTAGAAATTCAATGACACCATACAAATAATTGATGATCGACAAGTTGCAAGATGACGAGATTTAACATCAGGAAGAAGTTGAAGAGAATGCAAGAGAAAAATAAGAGACAAAACTTGAACAACAAGCAAGAGCAGAAGAATGTGTCAAACAAGAAGAATGACCATAGGTAGAACCAACAGGTTCAACACAAGATCTACCAATTACAGATGAAGTTGCTAAAATATTATGGATAGATATTGATGAAGCTTGAACATCGTCAAAATTAGGAAGGAAAAGGAATTGGGTGACAGATTCTAGTAGTGATGGAGTTCTCTCACTTAGAAGACAAAGCAGTAGTTCAAATAATAGTACTAACCTCTCAAGAAGGTACTGAGAACTGCATGTTCATCCTAAGATACATGAGTATGTAGATGCATGCAAACAAATGAGAAGACAAAGGAAAGAAGTAAGAAGGCTCCAAAGACGTATCGAGGGAGCACCTTGCTAGAACCTTAAGGTGAGAGGAACGATTTAAGTATCGATTTTGAATTTTCAACACAATATAGGGAAGCATTAATAGATTGTAAAACACGAAGACATTTTGAGAAAGTAGATTGGAGTAGATGATTTCTGCAAGCAGATTGTAGATTGATAACCTTAAAGCAATTTTTGCGAGAAACTCAAAATTAAGAAGGAAAATTGACTAGGGCACAACTGTCAAATAAAGAATTGTCTTCAAGCAATCGTGAAAGACGAAAGTCAAGTAGACAATAGGAATAATAACAAGAACGTAGAAGGTAACTTAGACATCTTAGAGAAGCAACCGAGTCTCTTTAAACTTAAGGCAACCTAACCAAGAAAGAAGTTTGACTGCGACTTGAGGGGAACCCCTAGACTGTCGAGTAAACATAATGAACCGCAAGGACCATTCGATGATGCCACAAGAAACAATCAAGTTGGCCACTTTCAGGTGGACCATTTGGACCACTTCGAAGATCACGTTCAAACGGAAGTTGTCCACCGGAGCCGAGTATTTCAAGGTAAAAAGCATTCTGCTGGATGATTCCAACGGTCTAGCCAGCTGGAACCCCTCCGACAAGTCTCCCTGATCATGGCACGGAATCCCTTGTCACGCCGCTTCCCGTTCTGTCACCAAGGTCAATCTCACGGCCGCCTCGCTCACCGGAGAACTTAGTTCTGCGCTGTGCGGCCTCCCAAACCTGGAGGCGCTGATATTCTCCAGCAACAAGGTCGTAGGGTCAAATTACCTGCGCCAATCTCGCTCAAGTGGGTTTGATTGCCCTTGTGAAAAATAAGAAAAGGGACTGTTGCCGACATTAGGCCCAAATAAAAAGTAAAAACAGGAGAGGTGGCATCTTTAGATGATTTTCAAAAGAAAAATATGTATGAAGTTGCTCGAGCTCCATGGAAAAGGAGGACCCGGATGATATTCTATTAGATGGTTTTCAATAAAAGGTTGAAAACAATAGTTTATAATGATATGCCTACATTGGGACCTTTATAACATGTTTTTAATGGTGGTGTAACACGGTCCACTCTTTGATTAGAGAAATAAAGGTTTTGGATTTATATTATCCAGACTTAAGTTTAAAGGTGGTCTTTATTATATGCTTATTAAAATAATTCTAAAAAAGAGGACATTTTGGGCTCTAGGTTATGTTTTTCCCTGTTGTAACGGCTGTTAAAATAGTTCTAACAAAAAAGAATGAATGTAAATCTTGGGGTTTAGGTTATGTTTGTAACTGTTGTAACGGCTGTTAAAATAGCTCTAACAAAAAAGAATGAATGTAAATCTTGGGGTTTAGGTTATGTTTGTAAGTTAAAAGGAGGTGTTATATAGTTAAATATAATGATTAATAATATAAAGTTTGTCAGAGATTGAATTGATGTGTTTTTGGATTTTTATTAAATTTTTATAAAAGAAATTTTGGTATATTTTTATATTCTCACTATAAAAACCTAAATTCAAACCAAAAGATAGGTATGAGGAACCACCTTATATATATTTTTTAAAGAACATAAAATGAAACTCATATATATATATATTTTTTAATTTTTAGTATATATTTTAATTTTAAAAATATATAATTTATTTAATAATTAATATTTTAAAATTTTAAGAATATATAATTTAATAATTAATAGTTTAAGAATGATATTTCAATCTATTTGTCTTGTTCTTATTCAAAATATATATTTGTCTTGTTTGTTTTTATTTAAAATATCATGAATATATATATATATATATATATATATATATATATATATATATATATATATATTTTTTTTTTTTTTACATAGGAGAGTTGGTCACAACCACACTATTTTTAGTAACTAACTATTTTTAGTAATTGACAAGCGCAGGGTTCAAACCACATAGGTTGCTCCCACCAAACTTATTTCACCTCGTTATTGTTGACCCGACGTGAAGGGGATCACTGGTCACTCGAGATTTGTACCGTCATTGTCGGTCTAATACGCACTCAAAGGATTTAAATCAAACTACTACCTTTTGAACCATAGGGGTCTCGGGATTCAAAATATCATCAATATCACTCATGACATGCTTGTTTTATAACTATGACAATTAAAGGGACCAGGCTTGGGTTTTATGTCCACTCCTACTTCATGGATTTCTCACCCTTGATGAGACCCGTTACACCACTTGTGTTTTAATTTTATTTCATAATATTGAATATTTAAACAATCGTTGAAAAGCTTCCTACTAGAAATAGTATAGATATCATTGAATACTTAAACAATCATTGAAGAGATTCCTACTAAAAATAGTACATCCTTTGTGATAATACCAATGCAAAGGGGAAACTCCAAGTTACACCTATCTTAACTAGCCCTCTCCACCACTTAATTGGCCAAGTCACCACCCTCATCCATTCCCCCCATAAATCCTATAAATAAACCATCATTTTCCTCCATTGAACATCCAAAAAAATACTACCAAAGTGTTGCCCAAATTACTTAGGACTTATGTATGCATTTGTGAGTATGTGCTTTAATGTGCTCTTAATTTATTTTTAAATTTCATTTTTATTATCGCATGCTTTTTCCCATAGATGCTACTTACGATTTGTCATGGGCTTGTGTGCAGGAGTCAGAGGTAGCAAAAAGAAGCTTTAGGTGGTCAAGCAAGAAGACTTCAACAAAATCCACCTAACAAAGGAGTGTAGCATAGAAAATATATTTGCACCATTGTTCACTACTATTGTAGAAAGGGACCACCCCTTAAACATATTACTCATTTAACCCCCAAGAGGGTTCATTGTATTCAAAGGGCTCAATATTAAATATATTAAATTTTGTTTTTCATTGCATGGTGTTTTTTATATAGTTATAGAAAGCAGTATTTTCAAAAATTTCTCCTAGTATAAATATGTATAAAGACTCAAAAGGGATACCTATAGAGCTATGTGTTCATAGGATCCAGTTGATCCTAGGTGCCTTACCAATGAGGAGGAGATCGTATAGAATTAATTCAAAGTATACAACTTTGGTAAATGTAAAAATAGAGAAGATGATGGATGATGACATAATCTTCAAAGTTAAGGTGAGCAAGTGGGTGTCACCGATTGTAATTACTTTGAATAAAGAGGCAAATGAAATCTGCATATGAGTGCACTTTAGAAGTTTTAATGTAGCAACCATGAAGAACCATTTTCCTATTTTGTTCATTGATTTTATTCTAAAGGAGGTAGCTAGACATGAGATTTACTCATTTTTGGATGGGTTTTATGGCTATAATCATGTTAGTATTACAAAATAAGTTAAGTTCAAGACCACATTCATCATATAGAATGACATGTATGCTTACAATAGGATGCCATTGGGCTATGTAATACCTCAACCATATTTCATATGATTACCTTGTATATATTCAACTAAATAGTGATAAGAAATTTTAAGGCTTTCTTGGATGATTGGTCAATATATAGAAGGTAGAGGAGCACTTGCCAGCATTGGAGGAATGCATGATATTATGCAAGAATACCCAATTAGCTTTGAATCTAGAAAAATGTCACCTGATGATGTCTTACAACAAGTTGCTCGGATACATAGTCTGTAAAGAAGGGCTGAAAATAGATCCTGATAAGATATGTGTCATTGTAAATATGGAGGAACCACATGATGTGAGTTCATTGAAGATCTTCATGGGATCGATAGGATATTATAAGAGGTTTATCAAGAATTTTTCCTATGTTTACTACCTGTTAGACTTGTTAACAAAGAAGAATAACTCCTCCAGTGGATGGAGGAACATTAAGGAGCCTTCGAGGAGTTGAAGGTAAAGCTTGTGTGCAGTCCCATTTTGGTGTTCCAAGATTAGGACAAAGAATTTTATGTTCACATAGATGCTTCCAATTTCATGATTGGATGTGCACTGGTGCACGAATAGCATAGGCTAGATCAACCTATTTTTTTTGTAAGTCGATTACTATCGAGGGCATAATAAAACTACAATATGACAGGGTAAGAGGCTTTGGAAATGGTGAATGTAATATAGAAGTATAGACACTATTTGTTGGCCAATCAATTTGCTTTTTATATTGACCATCAAACTCTATTGTATTTAATTAACAATCCAATTATACATGGATAAGCTAGCAAGTAGCTTGTCACGTTGTAAAAATTTATGTTTCAAGTAGTGGTTAAACTTGGGAAGAAGCACGTGATAGTAGATCAATTATCAAATATTCGCTTAGGAGAGCCTGTAGGAGAAAGTGTTAGATGAGTTTCTTTACTCTAAAATATTTTAGAGTAAATAAAGGTCCACTTGGGCCCAATTCATTCGAGTGGGTTTGATTGCCCTTTTGAAAAATGAGAAAAGGTACTGTTACCGACATTAGGCCCAATTAAAAAGTAAAAACAAGAGAGAATCGAAGATAAAAGAAAAAGTTGTTCTCTGGAAGTCCATGGAATAGACGATTTAGGTGGTATGTTTAGATGATTTTCAAAAGAAAAATATGTACGAAGTTGCTCGAGCTCCATGGAAATGGAGGACCCGAATGATATTTGATTAGATGGTTTTCAATCAAAGGTTGAAAACAATAGTTTATAGTGATATTGTCAACAATGTTTTTAATACAATCCTCTAATAGGGTTTTTTTTATCCTGACATAAACCCCAATTTTTCCTCTGGTTTTATTTTTGAACACTCATCTGTTTCTTTCCAACTAAATCCTCCAACAAATATGTGGAATGCATTTTTGCCAAAAAACACTTCTTCGTAAGTTCCACTGTTCCCAAATATTGATTAGAGAATCTGGAATGACCCAAGAAACATTAACCTCTCTCAATAACATATTTAGGATATCACGAAAAAAATCACAAGTTCCAAACAGATGTTCCACACACTCATCTTCTTTATTACATAAGACACAATAGTTGGAACCACAATTCCTCTTTTGAAAATATTATCTTTTGTAAGGATCTTATTGAGAATGGAAGTCCAAAAAAAATAGCAACCTTAGGGATGATTTTTAGCTTCCAAATTATTTTAAACTCGAGTTTCTTTGAGGTTACTTTGCCCAAGACTCTATATCCATCCTTCACTAAGTACTGGCCTTGCTGGTTTCTTCCCCAAATTATTAGATCCTCCTCTAAACCTCTACCTAAATTATAACATCTTTTTATTCAAAATATCATGAATTTTTTTTGTTAGTCACAACCACATTATTTTTAGTAATTACCATGAACAGGGTTCAAACCATATGGGTTGTTCCCACCAAACATATTTCACCTCGTTATTGTTAACTCGTATGAAAGGGACTACCAATCACTCAAAATTCATACTGTTTGAGATTTGTACCGTTATTATTGATCTAATACATACTCAAAATATTCAATCTACTACCTTTGGACCACTGGTCACTTGAAGTCACTCCACATTCAAAATATCATGAATATCACTCCATACTATATGCTTTTTTTATAAATCTAGAAATTAAAGGGACAAAGCTTGGGTTTTATGTCCACTCCTACTTCACGCATTTCTCACCCTTTATGAGGTCGTTATGAAGAGACTTACTTTAACTTATTCCAGAATAATAGTGCGAAGACTAAATAATACATAATAAAAATAATAACTCACAATATACATTCGCATTGAACACAAGAGATTTACCCTGGTTCACCCAATATGGGCTAATCCAGCAAACAAGAGCCACACCTCCTTTGATATTATTTTCACTCCTTGCTCGAAATGGGACATTACAATCAATATAAAGGAAACTCTTACAACCCTAAACCACAATGTGGTATTAGAATACCGTGGGCATAATACCATGGGCTAAAACCGCCCAAACCCACCAACCGCAAGAATCCCAAAAACCGTTTCATAAATCGCTTCAAAAAAAGGGGAAAATTTTTGGTCCTGAGAGGACTTCGCTCCCCCACCTTGGGCCCTGGACCGCTCACCGGTGAGCAATTTCCATTTATCCAATCCTATAAAAATTGTGGCAACAAAATGTGATATTTTCATAATCTATTTGTTAATCCCATTCTCTTTGTTCAGATTTAATCTTAATGGATTGTGATAAAGATTTTGAAATATCCATAGCAACACATATTTGAGTATATATAGATTGCTTTCTCTCCTTAGTAGCTAGTCCTTCCTTGATGAATTCCCCTAGGGTATTTCCAATAAGCTGATATGGAAGTCCAAAAAGCCTAACCCAAATAGGTAGCTTCTTAATAGTTTATATATCAACAAAATATTTATTCCATGGTCTCAAATAAAGTGTATTTATTCCCCTAAACCATGGGCCACCAACCATTATTTTATTCCTAATTTTTTAATTGGAAAATATGATGAGGAAAAAACCTTTAGGAAGAAAAGTCACAAAGTAATTTGAATTCAATCCCCACTTCCACTTAATCCAATTTTAAATCTCAAAAAACCTTTGCCATGATCTATGAAACTTACATATTAACCCTCTACTTTTAAAAACCATTATATCATGCTCAATCATCTCATCCTTAATACTCACTTCTAGTGTAATATTTTCTACCTGGATCAAACTTGTCATGTATTTACTCTTTTGCTTATCTCCAAATTGGGCCTCCATACTTCCAACCAAGGCATCTTAACTTCCCATTAGGTCTTTCAAATATGACTTTCCTTCCATACTAGCTAATGAGGCTCACTCTTGGCTCTTGGCTCACACTCGCTCTCAACTTGCACTCTTTTGCCTCGCACTCGCTCATAGCTTGCACTCCCTCCTTGATCTTAATTGCTCTTATTTTTTATTTTTCTCAATGTTCCTTTGCTTCAGTAATTTTATAGAAATAATGTTCCATGCATTCGTGGTGAGGGTTTGAAGTATTGATGCACTCTAGATGAACCCATTGTTATTTTTCCATGACCAAATCCTAGCTTCCACTCCCTCTTGGCTTGCACTCCCTTATCAACTTGATATTTGAATACCTTCAATATATTTTATATTAATAAATATAATACATATTTTTATTACTTAGAAGAGGGTATTTGATTAAATATTTTTAGGTAAGAAGCGACAAAAATTTCTCAAACTTGATGATAAAACTTTTCATAGAGAAGTTTCACTTGTAATTCTAATCTGGCAAGCCTAAAAATACCTCTTCAAATGCAAATACTAATGCATTATTTTTTTTTTAAATCTACAAATTTAAGGATTGAAGATGATTTTATAGTTTCTAAGAGTGCTTCAAGGTAGACCTCAAAGTAAATTGTTTATATACCTAAAAATATCAATAATAAAATTCCATCCATGAGTTGAGGTCACCTTTGAGGATTATACCAAATATTTATTTTGAGCTAGTGTCACCATTGAGAATTATTGCACATGTATCCTCTAATTTAGCATTTCCTAAGGCTAATGGGTACATTGAGCTAATGTCTCCTAAAAATAATGGGGTTTCTTATGATTTCATATTTGATTCTCCTTTAAATAAAATTTATAATGGAACAATCATGAATCATAGTCTTATTCAATACTATATAATTATGTTTTAAGGGGACTAAAAGAAAGAAAAAATAATGTATGGATCTCAAGAAAACAGGAGGGAAATTTTTGTGATAAAATCTGAGATTTGTAAAATAAAATTAAAAGGTAAAGTAAAGTAGTTTTTAACATCCATGATAACTTAGGTCATATGAGATTACCATCATAGAGGATGGTATTTACCCATTATATGTATTTCAAACTAAACTTTGGTTAACAAAGTATAGTGTACAACTCTACCCCGATTGGATTAGAAACTTGAACCTCCTATTTGGAGTTCCAAGTCTTATGGTTAGGTGCACTCAAGTTGTGAGAGTGATAAAGAAACTATTGAAGCAACTTGTGATACTTTCATAGGGTAGACTTCTTCTTATCAATGATTTAGGACTCAATTAGAATAAATATAGGTTAAATTAAGCAACTTCTCAATGCTTTATTTATCCTTTCTTGTCCAAGAAATAATTTGAGTCTTGTCTAATGCTACACTTCCCCCTTACACTTGTTAATCAAGTGTATTGTTTTTCTAAAATGTGCCAAAAAAATTATCTTTTTACAAGAAAGTAAAGGGTCAACAAATTCCTTAGTAGATTGTATCCAAATGTGATTATGTAAAATGAGGTTAAGCTAGGTGGACAATGATTATAGTTTTCTCTACATTAGTAGATTATATCATAGATATTTTTGTAGTATTCTAGTGAGCATAGTATTGGTAATATAGTTTTGGGTATTTTCCTTTGGATATTTGTATAGTTGTAGTAATTGCTTCTAATGATGACTCGATTCATTGTGACAGTTTATCTTGTTTGATCATCTACTGATTGTCATGTAAGATTTTTTAAAATAGGGATTGGAAAATATATTCTTACTTTCAAATTAAATATCTCACACCAAGATGAGCCTCTTGTATTTACACCATTCACATAGTTTGGAATGTAGAACCAACTCCTTTTAGCACATAAGATTGGGTCAAATCATGGGAGATTACAATTCAATGAAGTGCTAATTATTTTATAGAATATTATGAGAAAGTTTTTAGATAAATGAGAAAGGATTATGTATTAGAATAGAAATTGAAACTATATTTTCTTTGTCAATTGTAGTCCATTGAATATCACTCACAAGACTAGGTTGTTATATTTGAACATTTTTATTGTATATAAATCTTTAATTGAAAATATGCAAATATCAAGTCAATAATCTATTATTCAAGGGATTTAAAATTGTATTTCACTATCTACAATATAATTATAAGAGATAATACATCATTTAAATTGCTAATATAATTAATAATTTGATGATCTCATAAAAATATATTAGACATTTTTTTATAAATATTTTTTGGACCCTAAAAATAAACTTAATGAGGCCTTTACAAGGATTATTTTTTTTGGATTGTTACATCATAAAATGCTTATAATTTCTTTTGGAGAAATACAAGAATGTTTGAGAGATATTATTTTCTTTTAAGGAAATTGAAGAGGATATTTTATACATGGTATATAAGAAATATCGTAATAGGTATGGACTACCAATTGATTTTCTTTTATTAAAAGAGAATAGCATGTGCTTTGTTTGACTCTTAACATATGTATAAGGAGGATATTTTTTTATTTTAAGGGAATTGAAGATGATATTTTATACATGGTATATAAAAAATATTCTAATAGGTATGGACTACCAATTGATTTTATTTTATTAAAATAGAATAACACACGCTTTGTTTGACTCTTAACATATGTATAAGGAGGATAATATATTAGGTTTCAATAGGGACTCTGTGTTTGGATAGATACCTTCTTATTTTTTAATGTGTTAAATATAAAATTGTTGTAAATGCTCTTGATAAATGAATAACGTTGGTTTCCTAGAAAATGTTTGAGGAGAAAACTAATTTTTATAAAGCTTTATTCATTTGTTATAGTTTGATATAATATTGAAAAATAATGAAATGGTTGTGAAATCATCACAAGATATTATTCTAGTCAAAATTGATTATCATTAAGCTTATGATAAATCCAAATGGACTTTCATTATTAACATGATGCAAGAATTATGTTTTGGTCCTTGACTAATAAAAAAATTAACAAGTTGATTGTTGATGCATGTACATAACTTGATATCAATGGTTCTCTCACAAGATCCTTTTCTCCTAAATTCTATTCTTTAATTGAAAGGGATATTAATTGATTCTTTTTATTTAAGTTTTGAGTGTACAAAGTTTTGGTTATTTACTAGATAGAATATATAATATAGGATTGATTTTATTACCCATTTTTCTAATTATAATCATGTCTTGAATTATCATTTCATGGATGAATGAGTGCTCTTCAAAAAATTTAGAGAGAATTAAAAATACTCTTTAAGTTTTATAAATTTTTGTGAATGTATCTAGATTTAAAGTTTCACTAGAAAAGATTGATTTTATTATTTCTTCTAGTAGCTTACACCCTAGATTTTTTTTTTGAAAAAAATCAATAACTTTCATTGCAAAATTTGAGAA
Organism: Wollemia nobilis; assembly: GCA_028583015.1. NCBI lineage: Eukaryota > Viridiplantae > Streptophyta > Pinopsida > Araucariales > Araucariaceae > Wollemia > Wollemia nobilis. The sequence goes on from JAQPPZ010008116.1 coordinate 1,239,397, forward strand.
AGAGTTACACTAAGATGGATATTGTATACTCTGATATAGGCCTTACTAAATAACCCCATTAAGATGTCAAAAGAACACAAAAGTGTACTAAAAGATGAATTTTATCAAAAGAAAATTCTCATAGCCATTGTAGATGGAAGAACATACTAGCAAAAAAAGCAAATAGAAAATAATGGGCAAAACAAACCCACAATAAAAATAGGGCTACAATAATTGTGAAAAACAATTAAAATTATGCCCCTACATGGCATCACTCAAGAAACCAGAATAGAAGTTGGTTGTTATGCAACAACAGTGGTAGTGAACTTACTCACACACACCCTGCAGGTTTGAACTTGCATCTCCTTGATGAGTCTTTGGATGAATGTATTTTTTAAGATATGTGAAACTGGTCCTTGGTGTTCAAAAATAAATATGGTAATAGGTATACTAAGTTTCTTTATATGTCTAGTAATATTTAAGTCATTCTTAACCTTAAGGGCATGCTGCTAGCTTTAGCAAGATAGTAGTCTATGTTGAATATAAATCCTGTGAGTGCATGCCAGACTGACGATGATAGAACAAACCTTGACCAACCGATGGTCTCCATATCATGTTGGGTCAACAACAACGAGATGAATAGGCTGTTGGGAGCAGTCCCTGTGGTATGAACCCTGCGCTTGACAGTTACTAAAAGTGGCTATAACCAACTTCCCTATGTAACCAAAAAAATATTTAATTCATTCTTAAGGTATTATTACACCTTATATTTATTAATCTTCATGTTGGATGCCTTCTAGTTATAATTATTAGAAATTGATTAGGTTGATTTGATTTTTTCTAGTAAAATTTGGATCATTCTCTTCTAATGAAAACAACCTAGAGGTTCCATTTCATCGAGCCTCATAAGAAAGGTGGTTGGCATATTATTTATCTTTGGACTATTCTAATTTCTTGTTAAGTGGATTGTGCATCCTATTGGTAGTAAAAATTTGTGAACGATGCTTGCTGATTGTGCAAAGGGCTAGTAACAAAACGAGACTGTACTTTAATTTTGAAGAAAGAGGCAAATAGAATCTGCATATGCGTACACTTTAGAATTTTTAATGTAGTAACCATGAAGAACCCTTTTTCTATTTTGTTCATTGATTCTATTCTAAAGGAGGTAGCTAGACATGAGATTTACTCATTTTTGGATGGATTTTATAGCTATAATCATGTTAGTATTACAAAAGAAGGTAAGTTGAAGACCACATTCGTCATAGAGAATGTGTATGCTTACAATAGGATGTTATTTGGGCTATGTAATGCAACCACATTTCATAGGATTACCTTGTATATATTCAACCAGATAGCAATAGGAAAGTTTAAGGATTTCTTGGATGATTGGTCGATATATGGAAGGTAGAGGAGCACTTACCAGCATTGGAGGAATGCATGACATTATGCAAGAATGCCCAATTAGCTTTAAATCTAGGAAAATGTCACCTGATGATGCCTTACAACAAGTTGCTCAAACACCTAAAGAAGGGCTAAAAATAGATCTTGATAAGATATGTGTCACTGTAATTATGGAGGAACTACACGATGTGAGTTCATTGAATATCTTCATAGGATCAATATGATATTATAGGAGGTTTATCAAAAAAAAATTCCATGTTTCCTACCTATTAGACTTGTTAAAAAAGAAGACTATTCCCTCCAAGTGGATGGAGGAACATTAAGAAGCCTTAGAGGAGTTGAAGTTAAATCTTGTGTGCAGTCCCATTTTGGTGTTCCAATATTGGGACAAAGAATTTTATGTCCACAAATATGCATCCAATTTCATGATTGGGTGTGCACTGGTGCAAGGAAAGTATAGGCTAGATCAACCTATTTGTTTTGTACGTCGATTACTATTGAGGGTATAACAAAACTACAACATGACAGGGTAAGAGGCTTTGGGGATGGTGTATGTAATATAGAAGTATAAACACTATTTGTTGGCCAATCAATTTGCCTTTTATGTTGACCACCAAACTCTATTGTTTTTAAATTAACAAACTAGATTTACACTGACGAGTTAGCAGGTAGCTTGTCACATTGTAAGAATTTATGTTTCAAGTATTGGTCAAACTTGGGAAGAAGCATGTGATAGTAGACCAATTATCAAATATTCGCTTAGCAGATTCTGTAGGAGCAAGTGTTAGATGTGTTTCTTTACTCAACTATTTATAATAAGTACTATACCATCATGGTATAAATTGATAGGAGAACATTTATCCATAGGAAAACTACCTAAGGAGATGTTAGCAACAAAAAAAATAAAGGTGATCATGAAGTTAGCTCCTTTTTTATTGATAACAATATTATTGTACAAATTGAGACCAAATGAAATATTTAGATGTGTAATGGAAGAGGAAGTCAAGATAACATAAAAAGAAGCTCATCAAGGACTGGCTGGAGGGTATATGGGACCAGATGCGACCACAAGAAAGGTTCTTCTAGAAGGGCTATAGTAGGCCATCCTCTATCACGATGCAAAGGAGTATATGTTCAAACATATGATATGTATCAAAAAGTTGGCAAGTTGATACGTTGAGACTTCATGTTATTGCACCTATCCCAACCTCAAGAATTATTTGAGATATGGAGTTTGGATTTTGTGGGTCATTTGAGAACAAGTCAAAGGAGAAAGTACTAATATATCATGGTAGCAATTAAATATCTGATAAAGTGGGTAGAGGTAAGGGAACTACTAAATAACTCAGTTTAGAGTACAGTTTGGTTCTTTAATATGCAAGTAATTACAAGATTTGAGATCCCACTACAGTTGATGAGTAACAAAGAAGGTCACTTTGTCAATGAGGTTATTAAGAAGATAACAACAAAATTCAAGATTTTGCATTTATTGTCAAGTCCATATTACCTAAAAGCAAATGGGAAGGTGAAGGCGATAAAAAAAATCTTAGTATCCACCCTTTATAAGATTTGTGGAATTGAAGGAGTTGATTAGGAGGAAAAGTTATCATCATCCCTATGGGTATATAGGATGAAAATAAAAACCAACAACAAATCATACACCATTCCAATTGATGTATGGTTAGGATGCAGTAATGCTAGTGGAATTCTTGATACCGAATTTGAGGGTAGTTGTAGATAACTAGCTAGGAGAATAAGAAAGACTAGAAGAGAGGCTTGCAACATTGATTCCCCTAGATGAAAAGAGAGTTATGGTGCAATGGGTGACAAAAGTAGCCTAGAAAAGAAGGAAGTTGTGACATGACAAGCACCTTAGAAAGTTGGAATTGAAATAAGGTGACTTGGTCTTAAAGTATAATATCAAAAGAGAAATCAAGCTAGCAAAGTTGAAAACCTTATGGCTTTGTCCTTTCAAAGTAATGGAAATGATGGAGAATGGCATGATGAAGTTGCAAAAGCTAGATGGGATATTGGTTCCCATAAATATTAATGGGTCCGAATTAAAACTTTATAAAGTAAAAGTTCAATGTTTGTTTATTTCTATGGAAGAAATAGAAAGGAGAAGAAAACAAGAGGAAGAGCTCCATGAACGACAAGAATCAAATCAAAACAATCAAGGTCATCAATAGGACAAATATGATACAAGAATAAGAATGTTGTTTGTATAAGTAGAACGAGCATAGCTAGTTATTAAACAACAGGAGTTAACGTCTCATCTCAAGGAAAGAAGAAGAATACAAATGCAAGTACAATTTTTGAACATAGTAGAGGAATATAATCAGTATGTGTCTATTCCTAAGGATGCAAGATGACTTTAGAATAAATAACCAACAACGGTAAACTCGATTATTCAAGAAGGATTCGCACAACAAGCACCAAAGGAAGTACATCCTCAAATAGAGAAACAAGAAATTTTACAACACCTAAATTGATAGAGAAGCATACAGTTGTATGTGTGGTATCTAGATAGAACAAAAATATATGACCAAGAGATACCAACTCCTAAGGAAAGAGGAGTTATGAATGAGGAATTGACATGATACAATCTGTTAGCTCAAATTGGGTTGATACAATAAAGAATGTGGGAGCAAACATAACAACTACAAGAGGAGTATGAAAACTTGCAGGAACATAATGAGAGATTAAAAGAGAAAATCACTCAGAAGTTTAATGATACCATACAAATAATTGATGATCCACAAGTTGCAAGATGACAAGAGCTTGAACAACAAGGAGTTGAAGAGCATGTAAGAGAAAAATAAGAGGTAAAACTTGAACAAGTAGGATTAGAAGAAAGTGTCATACATGAAGAATGACCATAGGTAGAACCGACATATTCAATACAAGATCTACCAATTACAGATGAAGTTGCCAAAATATTATGGATAGATATTGAGGAAGCTCTAACATCGTCAAAACTAGAAAGAAATTGTATGATAAATTCTAGTAGTGATGGAGGTCTCTCAGTTAGAAGATAAAGCAATAGTTCAAACAATAGTGCTAACCTCTTAAGAAGGTACTAAGATACATGAGTATGTACATGCATGCAAGGCTTGGTTATCAAATTCTTCCAATTTTTTAAATAAAGTTCGAAACTCGTGAATTTAAAACCCTAACGAATTTATCCGTCGAACGAAACTTAAATTCGACAGGGAAAAAAATGGCAGAAAACAGGTGAAAAAAATATTCGTGAGGAGGAAAAAAATTATGTGAAATTTTTTGATTAAATATTTTGCTGTAGGGAAGATTGGGTAGTCTTTCCATCGTAAGTAACACTGTAACAAAACGAATCATCCGGTAAATCATCCTCCTCATCATCGTTAGGTTAAGAAGATGCCTTGACCTTCGTGAGGCATTGGGTGATGACCTTGGCGACGTAATTCATTTATGATGTTGGATAAGCCCATGGCTGATCCGGTGCAGGAATGGTGGACACCAATGGCGCTCAAGGTGGGATGAGTAAGTGGCATTTTAGGGGAGGCATACAGACTCTTCTACAGCCGACCAATGCTCTCCAATTCTCTTATCTTCTTATCCTTTTTCTTAGACATTGGCAAATATTCTTGTGCTGCTAAGAGAATTTACAGGCCCGCGAAAGACTATAGCATGATTAGCTATATTACTTTGTAAAATTTTTATAAATATAAAAGTTTAAATTATAATTTAGATTATTATAATTACAAATACTATTTTTTATTATTTTAATAAATATTTAAAAACAATATTTAAGTAAAATTTATTACATGTGTAATTAATTTTAAAATAGCACTAACAAAGAAAAGGGTGGCCATCCTGCTATTTTGAATCTGAAGGAACAAATTTATTTTTTCTAATCAAATTAAATGGAAATGGCAAGACATATTATAATATACAAAAAGAATATATGTACATTTATAATATATCAATTTATATTCCTAATTTTTGAATATGTCGAATTTATTTCGAATTTTAAACTTGATAACTAAGCATGCAAGCAAATAAGAAGGCAAAGGAAATAAGAAGGCTACAAAAGCGTATGGAGGAAGCACCTTGTTGGACCCTAGAAGGTGAGAGGAACGATTCAAGTACCAATTTTGACTTCTCAACACAATACAGGGAAGCATTAATAGATTGTAAAACATGAAAACATTTTGAGAAAATAGATGGGGGAGATGATTACTACAAAAAGATCGGAGATTGAGAACCTTAAGGCAATTTTTGCGAGGAACTCAAAATCAAGAAGGAAGATTGACTAGGGCACAACTGCCAAATAAAAAATTATTTTCGAGCAATCGTGAAAGAGGAAAGTCAAGTAGATAATAGGAATAACAACGAGGATATAAAAAGTAGCTTAGGCATATTAGGAAGGCAACCGAGTCTCTGTTGAACTTAAATAACCTAACCAAGGAAAGAGTTTGATTGATCTCCTTCCTAGGGAACAAATTTCCCTCTACTACCTCTAGGCTGTCGGGTCAACATAATGAGCAGCAAGGACCATTCGATGATACCACAAGAGACAATGAAGTTGGCCACTTTGAGGTGGACCATTTGGATCACGTTCAAACGGAAGCTGTCCACCGGAGCCGAGGACTTCAAGGTAAAAAAAAAATCTGCTGGATGATTCCAACGCTCTCGCCAGCTGGAACCCCTCCGACAAGTCTCCGTGATCATGGTACGGAATCTCTTGTCACGCCGCTTACCGAATCATCGCCTTCACCAATTGCACCAAATGGGAGGAGATCGATTTGTCGCACAACTCCTTCACGGGGGGATTCCTCGAGACATGCTGGGTTTGGCGGATCTCAGAACGTTCCGGCTCGACCTCAACCTTTTTAACGACCACATTCCGCCGGATATTTCTTCCCTGCGACTGCTTTGTCGGCTAAATCTTGCCAGCACACGCCTCTTCGGCCAGCTTCCCGATGTGCCGGCCTCTGTGTCCAACCTCGTTGCTCTCGATCTGCCAAACAATGACTTTTACCGGAGAAATTTATGTCTGTCTGCACAATTTACCTGCGCCAATCTCGCTCGAGTGGGTTTGGGTTTGATTGCCCTTTTGAAAAAATGAGAAAAGGGACTGTTGCCGACATTAGGCCCAAATAAAAAGTAAAAACAAGAGAGAATCGAAGATAAGAAAAAGTTGCTCTCTGGAAGTCTATGGAATAGACGATTTAGGTGGTATCTTTAGATGATTTTCAAAAGAAAATTATGTACAAAGTTAGCTGGAGCTCCATGGAAATGGAAGACCCGGATGATATTCTATTATATGGTTTTCAATCAAAGGTTGAAAACAATAGTTTATAGTGATAGGCCTATATTGGGATCTGTATTTTATGCGGGTAGTAGAGACAGTGGAGCACTTTATTTATAAATGCCCGAGTTTTACAAAGAAACATTTGGGAAGGGATTTTTGAAGACAATAAAATAAAAAAAGTTGAGAAATTGCTAACCCAAATCAGGAGGAGAAGGAACAACCTTCTAAAAGATATTATGACTTGAGTAATTGTACTTCCATATTTGAAGTCCCATAAACCATATTTAAGTCTGGCCACTTAATTAAAAATTTCCATTTCATTAGTGGTGTTACAACATCCACTCTTTCATTGAACTTACATTGTCTAAATAGTATATTAGTAAAGGCTTTTGATTTATATCATTTAGATTTAAGTTTAAAGGTGATCTTTATTGTATAATTATTAAAATAATTTAAAAATATATATTATTTTTTTTTGGGATTCAGGTTATATTTGTCCATGTTGTACGTATGTTAAAATAACAATCTTGGGTCTAGGTTATGATTGTAAGTTAGGTTATGTTTGTAAGTTAAAAAGAATTGTTGTATAGTCAAATATAATGATCAATAATATAAAACTTGTTAGAGATTAAATTAATGTGTTTTTGGATTTTTATTAAATTTTCATCAAAGAAACTTTAGTATGTTTTTAGATTTTCATTAAAAAATTTAAATTAAAAAAAAAAATAGGTATGAATAACCACCTTATATATTTTTTAAATAACATAAAATGAAACTCTTATATTTATACATATTAATATTTTTAGGTATGAATAACCACCTTATATATATTATTAAATAACATAAAATGAAATTCATATATTTTTAATATATCGCTTAATTTTAAAAAATATATATTTTTTTTAATAATTAATATTTTAAAATTTAAAAAAATATATAATTTAATAATTAATATTTTAAGAATGTCATTTCATTTTAGGGGTTGGATTTTTTTTAGTCTTAGGTCTCTAGTCAAAATTGATTATCATAAAGATTATGATAAATTCAAATGGACTTTCATTATTAACATGATGCAAGAATTATCCGCCCATGTAGAGGAGTTGGAGTGCAAGTGGGTAGTTAAACCTCTCTAGTTGCTGAGAGGCCCAGGTTCAATCTCTCGCCTCACATGTTGCGGATATGTTATGTAATGGTTCCCTCGTGGTCACTGTCTGTTTACCCCTTGTGGCCACCACCAAAAAAAAAAAAACATGATGCAAGAATTATGTTTTGGTCCTTGACTAATAAAAAAATTAACAAGTTGCTTGTTGATGCATGTACATAACTTGATATCAATGGTTCTCTCACAAGACCCTTTTCTCCTAAATTCTATTCTTTAATTGAAAGGGCTATTAATTGACTCTTTTTATTTAAGTTTTGAGTGTACAAAGTTTTGGTTATTTACTAGATAGAAGATATAATATAGGATTGATTTTATTATCCATTTTTCTAATTATAAACATGTCTTGAATTATCATTTCATTGATGAAGGAGTGCTCTTCAAAAAATTTAGAGAGAATTAAAAATACTCTTTAAGTTTTATAAATTTTTATGAATGTATCTAGAATTAAAGTTTCACTAGAAAAGATTGATTTTATTATTTCTTCTAGTAGCTTACACCCTAGATTTTTTTTTGAAAAAAATCAATAACTTTCATTGCAAAATTTGAGAAAGAGTTACACTAAGATGGGTATTGTATACTATCATATAGGCCTTACTAAATAGCCCCATTAAGATGTCAAAAGAACACAAAAGTGTCCTAAAACATGAATTTTATCAAAAGAAAATTCTCATAGCCATTGTAGATGGAAGAACATACTAGAAAAAAAAGCAAATAGAAAATAATGGGAAAAACAAACCCATAATCAAAATAGGGCTACAATAATTAGGAAAAACAATTAAAATTATGCCCCTACATGGCATCACTCAAGAAACCAGAATAGAATTTGGCTACTATGCAACAAAAATGGCAGTGAACTTACTCACACACACCCTACAGGTTTGAACTTGCATCTCCTTGATGAGTCTTTGGATGAATCTATTTTTTAAGATATGTGAAACTGGTCCTTGGTGTTCAAAAAGAAATATGGTAATAGGTATACTAAGTTTCTTTATGTGTCTAGTAATATTTAAGTCATTCTTAACCTTGAGGGCATGCTACCAGCTTTAGCAAGATAGTAGTCTATGTTGAATCTAAATCCTCTGAGTGCATGCCAGACCTACGATGATAGAACAAACCCTGAGCGACCGATGGTCTCCATATCACGTTGGGTCAACAAGAACGAGATGAATATGTTGTTGGGAGCAGTCCCTATGGTATGAACCCTGCGCTTGCCAGTTACTAAAAGTGGCTATAACCAACTTCCCTATGTAACCAAAAAAATATTTAAGTCATTCTTAAGGTATTATTACACCTTATATTTATTAATCTTCATGTTGGATGCCTTCTAGTTATAATTATTAGAAATTGATTAGGTTGATTTGATTTTTTCTAGTAAAATTTGGATCATTCTCTTCTAATGAAAACAACCTAGAGGTTCCATTTCATCTAGCCTCATAAGAAAGGTGGTTGGCATATTATTTATCTTTGGACTATTCTAATTTCTTGTTAAGTGGATTGTGCATCCTATTGGTAGTAAAAATTTGTGAACGATGCTTGTTGATTATGCAAAGGGCTAGTAACAAAACGAGACTGTACTTTAATTTTGAAGAAAGAGGCAAATAGAATCTACATATGCGTACACTTTAGAATTTTTAATGTAGTAACCATGAAGAACCCTTTTTATATTTTTTTCATTGATTCTATTCTAAAGGAGGTAGCTAGACATGAGATTTACTCATTTTTGGATGGATTTTCTAGCTATAATCATGTTAGTATTACAAAAGAAGGTAAGTTGAAGACCACATTCGTCATAGAGAATGACATGTATGCTTACAATAGGATGCTATTTGGGCTATGTAATGCCTCAACCACATTTGAGAGGATTACCTTTTATATATTCAACCAGATAGCAATAGGAAAGTTTAAGGCTTTCTTGGATGATTGGTCGATATATGGAAGGTAGAGGAGCACTTGCCAACATTGGAGGAATGCATGACATTATGCAAGAATGCCCAATTAGCTTTAAATCTAGGAAAATGTCACCTGATGATGCCTTACAACAAGTTGCTTAGACACCTAAATAAGGGCTAAAAATAGATCTTGATAAGATATGTGTCACTGTAATTATGGAGAAACTACATTATGTGAGTTCATTGAAGATCTTCATAGGATCAATATGATATTATAGGAGGTTTATAAAGAATTTTTTCCATGTTTCCTACCTGTTAGACTTGTTAACAAAGAAGACTATTCCCTCCAAGTGGATGGAGGAACATTAAGAAGCCTTAAAGGAGTTGAAGGTAAAGCTTGTGTGCAGTCCCATTTTGATGTTCCAATATTGGGACAAAGAATTTTATGTCCACAAAGATGCATCCAATTTCATGATTGGGTGTGCACTGGTACAAAGACAGTATAGGCTAGATAAACCTATTTTTGTGTACATCGATTACTATTGAGGGCATAACAAAACTACAACATGATAGGGTAAGAGGCTTTGGGGATGCGTATGTAATATAGAAGTATAGATACTATTTGTTGTCCAATCAATTTGCCTTTTATGTTGACCACCAAACTCTATTGTTTTTAAATTAACAAACCAATTATACACTGACAAGTTAGCAGGCAGCTTGTCACATTGTAAGAATTTATGTTTCAAGTAGTGGTCAAAATTGGTAAGAAGCATGTGATAGGAGACCAATTATCAAATATTATCTTAGGAGATTTTGTAGGAGCAAGTGTTAGATGAGTTTCTTTACTCAACTATTTATAATAAGTACTATACCATCATGGCATAAATTGATAGGAGAACATTTATCCATAGGAAAACTACCTAAGGAGATGTTAGCAACAAAAAAAATAAAGGTGATCATGAAGTTAGCACATTTCTGATTGATAATAAGATTATTGTACAAATTGAGACCAAATAGAATATTGAGATGTGTAATGGAAGAAGAAGTCAAGATAACATAAAATGAAGCTCATTAAGGACTGGTTGGAGGGTATATGGGACCAGATGCGACCACAAGAAAGGTTCTTCTAGAAGGGCTATAGTAGGCCATCCTCTATCACGATGCAAAGGAGTATATGTTCAAACATATGATATGTGTCAAAAAGTTGGCAAGTTGATACGTTGAGACTTCATGCTATTGCACCTGTCCCAACCTCAAGAATTATTTGAGATATGGAGTTTGTATTTTGTGGGTCATTTGAGAACAAGTCAAAGGAGAAAGTACTAATATATCATGGTAGCAACTAAATATCTGATAAAGTGGGTAGAGGTAAAGGAACTACTATATAACTCAGTTTAGAGTATAATTTGGTTCTTTAATAAGCAAGTAATTACAAGATTTGGGATCCCACTACAGTTGACGAGTAACAAAGAAGGTCACTTTGTGAATGAAGTTATTAAGAAGCTAACAACAAAATTCAAGATTTTGCATTTATTTTCAAGTCTGTATTACCTAAGAGCAAATGGGAAGGTGAAGGCAATAAAAAATATCTTAGTATCCACCCTTTATAAGACTTGTGGAATTGAAGGAGTTGATTAGGAGGAAAATTTGTCATCATCCCTATGGGCATATAGGATGAATTTTAAACCAACAACAAATCATACACCATTCCAATTGATGTATGGTTAGGAGGTAGTAATGCTAGTGGAATTCTTGATACATAATTTGAGGGTAGTTGTAGATAACTAGCTAAGAGAATAGGAAATACTAGAAGAGAGGCTTGCAACATTGATTCCCCTAGATGAAAAGAGAGTTATGGTGCAATGGGTGATAAAAGTAGCCTAGAAAAGAAGGAAGTTGTGACATGACAAGCACCTTAGGAAGTATAATAGCAAAAGAGAAATCAAGCTAGTAAAGTTGAAAATCTTATGGCTTTGTCCTTTCAAAGTAATGGAAATGATGGAGAATGGCATGATGAAGTTGCAAAAGCTAGATGGGACATTGGTTCCCATTAATATTAATGGGTCCGAATTAAAACTTTATAAAGTAAAAGTTCAATTTTTGTTTATTTCTATGGAAGAAATAGAAAAGAGAAGAAAACAAGAGGAAGAGCTCCATGAATGACAAGAATCAATTCAAAACAATCAAGTTCATCAATAGGACAAATATGATACAAGAATGAGAAGGATATTTGTAGAAGTAGAATGAGCATAGCTAGTTATTAAACAACAAGAGTTAACGCCTCATCTCAAGGAAATAAGAAGAATACAAGTGCATACAATTTTTGGACATAGTAGAGGAATATAATCAGTATGTATTTATTCCTAAGGATGCAAGATGAGTTTAGAATGAAGAACCAACAACAGAAAACTCGATTATTGAAGAAGGATCCGTACAACAAGCACCAAAGGAAGTACATCCTCACATAGAGCAACAAGAATTTTTAAAATGCCTAAATTGATAGAGAAGCATACAGTTGTATGTGTGGTATCTAGATAGAACAAAAATATATGACCAAGAGATACCAACTCCTAAGGAAGGAGGAGTTATGAATGAGGAATTAATAGGATACAACCTGTTAGCTCAAATTGGGTTGATACAATAAAAAATGTGGGAGCAAACATAACAACTACAAGAGGAGTATGAAAACTTGCAGGCACATAATGAGATATTAAAAGAGAAAATCGCTCAGAAGTTCAATGATACCATACAAATAATTGATGATCGACAAGTTGCAAGATGACAAGATCTTGAACAACAAGGAGTTGAAGAGCATGTAAGAGAAAAATAAGAGGTAAAACTTTAACAAGTAGGAGTAGAAGAAAGTGTCAAGTAGGAAGAATGGCCATAGGTAGAACCGACATATTCAATACAAGATCTACCAATTACAGATGAAGTTGCCAAAATATTATGGATAGATATTGAGGAAGCTCTAACGTCGTCGAAACTAGAAAGGAATTGGGTGATAAATTCTAGTAGTGATGGAGTTCTCTCAGTTAGAAGATAAAGCAATAGTTCAAACAATAGTGCTAACCTCTTAAGAAGGTACTAAGATACATGAGTATGTAGATGCATGTAGGGCTTAGTTATCAAATTCGTCGAATTTTTTAAATAAAGTTTGAAAGTCGTGAATTTAAAACCCTAACGAATTTATCCGTCGAATGAAACTTAAATTCGACACTTAAATTCGATAGGGGAAAAAATAGCATAAAATAGGTGAAAAAAAATACTCATGAGGGGAAAAATTATGTGAAATTTTTTAATTAAATATTTTGTTGCAGGGAAGATTGGGTAGTCTTTCCATCGTAAATAACACTGTAAAAAAATGAATCATCCGGTAAATCATCCTCCTCATCATCGTTAGGTTAAGAATATGCCATGACCTTTGCGAGGCATTAGGTGATGACCTTGGCGATGTAATTCATTTATGATGTTGGATAAGCCCATGGTTGATCCGATCAGTGCAGGAATGGTGGAAACCAATGATGCTCAAGGTGGGATGAGTAAGTAGCATTGTAGGGGAGGCAGACAGACTCCTCTACAGTCGACCAATGCTCTCCTATTCTCTTATCTTCTTATCTTTTTTCTTAGACATTGTCAAAGATTGTTGTGTTGCCAAGAGAATTTGCAGGCATGCGAAAGACTATAGCATGATTAGCTATGTTACTTTGTAAAAAATTTAATAAAATTTTTAAGATATTTAAATATAAATGTTTAAATTATAACTTAGATTATTATAATTACAAATAGTAATTTTTATTATTTTAATAAATATTTAAAAAAATTATTTAAGTAAAATTTATTACATGTGTAATTAATTTTAAAATAGCACTAACAAAGAAAAGGGTGGCCATCCTGCTATTTTGAATCGAAGGAACAAATTTATTTTTTCTAATCAAGTTAAATGGAAATGGCGAGACATGTTATAATATACAAAAAGGATATATGTACATTTATAATATATCAAATTTTATGTCGAATTTTATTTCGAATTTTTGAACATGTCAAATTTATTTCGAACTTTAAAAGTATCGAATACGAACACGAACTCAAACTTGATAACTAAGCATGCAGCAAATAAGAAGGCAAAGAAAATAAAAAGGCTACAAAGGCGTATGAAGGAAGCACCTTGTTGGACCCTAGAAGGTGAGAGGAACGATTCAAGTACCAATTTTGACTTCTCAACACAATACACGAAAGCATTAATAGATTGTAAAACACGAAGACATTTTGAGAAAATAGATGGGGGAGATAGATTACTACAAGCAGATTGGAGATTGAGAACCTTAAGGCAATTTTTGCGAGGAACTCAAAATCAAGAAGGAAGATTGACTAGGGCACAACTGCCAAATATAAAATTGTTTTCGAGCAATCGTGAAAGAGGAAAGTCAAGTAGATAATAGGAATAACAAGAAGGACATAAAAAGTAGCTTAGGCATCTTAGGAAGGCAACCGAGTCTCTCTTGAACTTAAATAACCTAACCAAGGGAAAAGTTTGATTGATCTCCTTCCTAGGGAAGAAATTTCCCTCTACTACTCCTAGGCTGTCGGGTCAACATAATGAACTTAAATAACCTAACCAAGGGAAAAGTTTGATTGATCTCCTTCCTAGGGAAGAAATTTCCCTCTACTACTCCTAGGCTGTCGGGTCAACATAATGAGCAGCGAGGACCATTCGATGATACCACAAGAGACAATGAAGTTGGCCACTTTGAGGTGGACCATTTGGATCACTTCGAGGATCACGTTCAAACGGAAGCTGTCCACCGGAGCCGAGGACTTCAAGGTAAAAAAAAATCTGCTGGATGATTCCAGCGCTCTCGCCAGCTGGAACCCCTCCGACAAGTCTCCGTGATCATGGTACGGAATCTCTTGCCACGCCGCTTACCGAATCATCGCCTTCACCAATTGCACCAAATGGGAGGAGATCGATTTGTCGCACAACTCCTCACGGGGGGATTCCTCGAGACATGCTGGGTTTGGCGGATCTCAGAACGTTACCTTTTTAACGACCACATTCCGCCGGATATTTCTTCGCTGCGACTGCTTTGTCGGCTAAATCTTGCCAGCACACGCCTCTTCGGCCAGCTTCCCGATGCGCCGGCCTCTTTGTCCAACCTCGTTGCTCTCGATCTGCCAAACAATGACTTTTACTGGAGAAATTTATGTCTATCTGCACAATTTACCTGCGCCAATCTCGCTCGCGTGGGTTTGATTGCCCTTTTGAAAAATGAGAAAAAGGACTGTTGCCGACATTAGGCCCAAATAAAAAGTAAAAACAAGAGAGAATCGAAGATAAGAAAAGTTGCTCTCTGGAAGTCTATGGAATAGACGATTTAGGTGGTATCTTTAGATGATTTTCAAAAGAAAATATGTACGAAGTTAGCTGGAGCTCCATGGAAATGGAAGACCCGGATGATATTCTATTATATGGTTTTCAATCAAAGGTTGAAAACAATAGTGATAGGCCTATATTGGTATGTATTTTATGCAGCATAGGGGTAGTAGAGATAGAGGAACACTTTATTTATAAATGTAGGAGTTATTCAGATATTCGTGGCAAATACAAAGAAACATTTGGAAACGGATTTTTGAAGACAATAAAATAAAAAAAAGTTGAAGAATTGTTAACCCAAATCAGCAGAGAAAGAACACCTTCTAAAATATATTAAAGATCATATGATATGACTTGAGTAAATTGTACTTCCATATTTGAGGTTCGATAAACTATATTCGCTGACGTAATTAAAATCTTTCATATTTCATTAGTGGTGTTACAAGGTCCACTCTTTCATTGAACTTACATTGTGAGTAAAGGTTTTTGGTTTATATCATTTAGATTTAAGTTTAAAGGTGATCTTTATTATATAATTATTAAAATAATTTTAAAATATATATATTTTTTTGGGATTTAGGTTATGTTTGTCCCTGTTGTTGTTAAAATAACAATCTTGGGTTTAGGTTATGTTTGTAAGTTAGGTTATGTTTGTAAGTTAAAAAGAATTGTTGTATAGTCAAATATAATGATCAATAAGATAAAACTTGTTAATTGATCTGTTTTTGGATTTTTATTAAATTTTCACCAACTTTAGTATGTTTTTAGATTTTCATTAAAAAAATCTAAATTCAAAAAAAAAAAAAGTATGAATAACCACCTTATATATATTTTTTAAATAACATAAAATGAAACTCTTATATATATATATATATATATATATATATATATATATATATATATATATATAACCACCTTATATATATTATTAAATAACATAAAATGAAATTCATATATTTTTTTTATTTTTACCCTTTAAAAAAATATTTTTTTAATAATTAATATTTTAAAATTTTAAAATATATAATTTAATAATTAATATTTTAAGAATGTCATTTCATTTTAGGGGTTGGCTTTGTTTTTAGTCTTAATTTTCTACGATGTTGATTTTTTGGGTGGCCTTACGCCCCGAGCTGTGATTTTTCCAACTTTCTTTTTATTGTAACCTCTCTTATTTTTTTTATTGAATATAATTTTTGGTTAAAAAAAAAATGACATTTCGATCTATTTGTCTTGTTTGTTCTTATTCAAAATATTTACTTGTCTTGTTTATTTTTATTCAAAATATCATGAATATTTTTTTTTGTTACATAGGAGAGTTGGTCACAACCACACTATTTTTAGTAGTGACAAGTGCATGGTTCAAACTATAGCGGCTGCTCCTGACAGGGTTCAAACCACAAGGGTTGCTCTTACCAAACCTATTATGCCTCGGGGTTGCTCCCACCATACCTATTCCGCCTCGTTATTGTTGACCCGACGTGAAGGGGACCACCAGTCGCTCAAGATTCATACCAGGATTGAGTTTTATGTCCACTACTTCATGGATTTCTCACCCTTTATGAGGCCAGTTACACCATTTGTGTTTTAATTTTCTTTCATAACATTGAATACTTAAACAATCGTTGAAGAGCTTCCTACTAGAAGTAGTATAGTGATCAGTGCCCCTTTTTTTACTAACTACGACATAGAAAAGTCCTAAAAGGACATTGTAGATTGTCTTTTACTAATTAAGACATAGAAAAGTTTCTAAAAGCACATTGTAAATTGTTTAACAACAAATTATTTCAATTGTATGATTTTTAACCATCCATTTTCTTATATTTGAGAGATGATATTTAAATGTCAATATTATTGTGTATTTTTATAAAAGTATACATGTTAAATATGATTTTTATAAGTGAATATGGGTTAAATAAGGAAAATGATGGCTAGGGAGGGTTACATGTTATGTTTTTATTTGTCTCTTGAAGCTACTCAATCAAAAATTACAAAATGTCACTTGGATTATCTGTACAAGCTTATTATTGGAAAGCATGTAGTTTTGATTTTCACCTCCTTTGGGATCAAATATCTAGTGTGGGTAAATAATTTCTATGTAAATGTTGGTTAATTGGCTAAGGTTTTTCTAGTATATAATTAATAAGGACAAATATATAATGTTAAAGTGATTCGTCTGGTTGTATAATGGTTCTACATATATCAAAAGAAGGTAAGTTGAAGACCGCATTCGTCATAGAGAATGACATGCATGCTTACAATAGGATACCATTTGGACTATGTGATGCCTCAACCACATTTCAGAGGATTACCTTGTATATATTCAACCAAATAGCAATAGAAAATTTTAAGGCTTTCTTGGATGATTGGTAGATATATGGAAGGTAGAGGAGAACTTGCTAGCATTGGAGGAATGCATGAGATTATGCAAGAATGCCCAATTAGCTTTGAATCTAGGAAAATGTCACCTGATGATGCCTTACGACAAGTTGCTCAGACACATAATCTGTAAAGAAGGGCTGAAAATAGATCTTCATAATATATGTGTCACTGTAATTATGGAGGAACCACATGATGTGATTTCATTGAATATCTTCATAGGATCGATAGGATATAATAGGAAATTTATCAAGAATTTTTCTCATGTTTCCTACCTGTTAGACTTGTTAACAAAGAAGACTATTCCCTCCAAGTGGATGGAGGAACATTAAGGAGCCTTCAAGGAGTTGAAGGTAAAGCTTGTGTGCAATCCCATTTTGGTGTTCCAATATTAGGACAAAGAATTTTATGTCCACATAGATGCATCGAATTTCATGATTGGGTGTGCACTGGTGCAAGGACAATATAGGCTAGATCAACCTATTTGTTTTGTAAGTCAATTACTATTGAGGGCATAAAAAAACTATAACATGATAGGGTAAGAGGCTTTGGGGATGGTGTATATAGTATAGAAGTATAGACACTATTTGTTGGCCAATCAATTTACCTTTTATGTTGACCACCAAAATCTATTGTTTTTAATTAACAAACTAGTTATACACGGACGAGTTAGTAGGTAGCTTGTCACGTTGTAAGAATTTATGTTTCAAGTAGTGGTCAAACTTAGGAAGAAGCATGTGATAGTAAATCAATTATCAAATATTCGCTTAGGAGAGTCTGTAGGAGCAAGAGTGTTAGATGAGTTTCTTTACTCTCAACTATTTACAATAAGTACTATACCATCATGGTATAAGTTGATAGGAGAAAATTTATCCATAGGGAAACTGTCTAAGGAGATGTTAGCAACAAAAAAGAGAAGGTTGATCATGAATTTTGCACCTTTCCAATTGATAACAAGATTGTTGTACAAAATGAGACCAAATGGAATATTAAGATGTGTAATGTAAGAGGAAGTTAAGATAACATAAAAAGAATCTCATCAAGGATTGGTTAGAGGGCATATGGGACCAAATGCGACCACAAGAAAGGTGCTTCTAGAAGGGCTATAGTAGCCCAACCTATATCACGATGCAAAGGAGTATGTTCAAACATGTGATATGTGTCAACGAGTTGGCAAGTTGATACATTGAGACTTCATGCTATTGAACCTGTCCCAACCTCAAGAATTATTTGAGATATGGAGTTTGGATTTTGTGGGTCCTTTGAGAACAAGTCAAATGATAAATTACTAATATATCATGGTAGCTAGGGTTATGCATAAGGGTTCAGCCCCAAAATGTATTTATAAAACTTTGGTGAATCAGTTTTGAAATCCCATGAATAGTGTCCAAAAACATGTAGAAGGTTGACTATTATTAGAGGTAATGTTGGAAATTTAATCTTTTTTTTTTGGTAAGTAGTGTTTGTATTTACAATGGGTTTTAACAAGGATCCCAAAACCTGATTACATAAGCAATGGGCCTAGGGCATCAATCCCTTGAAACTGAACACCAAAATAGAAATCCCGCCTAGTGGTAACAGTAAGCATGAAACAATCCCTCTCAGTGGGAAACAAACAAATAAGAAAGAAAGTAGTTTTGGAGATCCCGCCCAGTGGGGAGTAGCCAAAAACCACCATCGAGAAGATCTCGCCCAGCAAGAAGCAAAGAAAAATTGTTACAATAAAATCCCGCCTCGCGGGAAGCAGTCAAAACCACCACAAACAGTCCCGCCTAGCGGGAAGCACCAGGGAAATCCCACCATCCGGGAAACCAGCAGAAAAGAAAGGATCCCACCTCATGGGAAAACCGACGGATTTGGCGGATCCCGCCCTGTGGAGAAACCATCCCACCCATCGGGAAAACATTCCGTTCAACGAGAGCCATCCTGCAGGAAGCCGACAGTCAGCACAGAGAGGATCCAGCCCATCAGGAAGTGACCAGAGAGCTGCACCACGAGGAACCCGCCCCAGGAAAATAGAAGAGGATCTCGTCCTGAAAAAACAAAAAGAAACAACAGGTTAAGGGACCAAGGATCCAGGGACTGGGAATCCCGAGCGGGAAGAGGAAATAGTCACAGGGATGAGATCCTTAGGAACCAAAATAGTGGGATCTATGGTCTGCATGCATAGATCAGACCCCCCTAAGAATGAAACATGCAGCAGAAAAAGGATACCCAGCAGCAGGGACCAAGAATCCTGTCCAAGCATAGAGGCAACTTCGGGAGCCGGGACGGGAATGGGAACAACCCAGGCAGAGGAAAAGCCCCCCCCAAGGCCAAACCAGATGCCCAGGATGTCCACCAAGGAGCAGAGCCAGCACGAAGAAGCCTCCATGCGAGAATAATAGTAGCCAGGATCCCACCGAGGATTCACAAACCAAAGGAGGAAAGAGGCCCCCCCAGACCACCTCCAAAGCTGTGAGGACCTCAAGGGAGACCCCAGAAAGCTATCCAAACCCTAAACCGTCACCTCCACCACACCAAGAAACGTAGGGGACCAGATCCATGCGAATAACCTGCAAAAAACCCCAGGAGGAAGCCTGAGGGAAAAAGGGAAGGGATCCCCAACCAAACAGGGATCCCTGGGAAGCACCAGTCCAAAAAAAAAACCAAGGAAACCCTAGCCGGCCGGAAGGGGCACAGATAGTGGAGAAGGATCTCCCCCCAGGAGATCATCTACAAACAACCACTCCCTGAGAGGGATGACCTGGGTTGAGCCAGGGACTGGGCAGGAACTAGGAGCCATGGGAGGGGGAGTAGGGGAGGGACCAGAGCCCTCCCCTCTCTACTTTCTTCCCTCTCCCCTTGGAAATTTAAACTTAAAATGGTCAAATTATTATAAAATTGGGGTGAATCGACCCCAAAAAAAATTGGCACCCAAAAATTTTTGGCTAATGGGCCTTGGTCAAGGGTCCCAAATATTAGCCAATTCCAAATTTTGAAAATCCTAATTTTAGCCAATTTGGCGATAAATAGCCGCTATGCATAACCTTGATGGTAGCAACTAAATATCTGATAAAGTGTGTAGAGGCAAGGGAACTACCAGATAATTCAGTTTAGAGTACCGTTTGGTTCTTGTATAAGCAAGTAATTACAAGATTTGGGATCCCACTACAATTGACAAGTAACAAAGAAGGTCACTTTATAAATGAATTTATTAAGAGGCTAACAACAAAATTCAAGATTTTGCATTTGTTGTCAAGTTCGTATTACCTAAGAGCAAAAGGTAAGGTGAAGGCGATAAATAAGATCTTAGTATCCACCCTTTATAAGACGGAATTGAAGGAGTTGATTAGGAGGAAAAGTTGTCATCATCCCTATAGACATATAGGATGACTTTTAAACCAACAACAAATCATACACCAGTCCAATTGATGTATGGTTAGGAGACAGTAATGCTAGTGGAATTCTTGATACCTAATTTAAAGGTAGTTGTAGATAACTAGCTAGGAGAATAGGAAAGCCTAGAAGAGAGGCTTGCAACATTGATTCCCCTAGATGAAAAGAGAGTTATGGTGCAATGGGTGATAAAAGTAGCCTAGTAAAGAAGGAAGTTGTGACATGACAGGCACCTTAGGAAGCTGGAATTGAAACAAGGTGACTTGGTCTTAAAGTATAATAGCAAAAAAGAAATCAAGCTAGCAAATTTGAAAACCTTATGGCTTTGTCCCTTAAAATTAATGGAAATGATGTAGAATGACATGATGAAGTTGAAAAAGCTAGATGGGACATTGGTTCCCAGAAATATTAATGGGTTTGAATTAAAACTTTATAAAGTAAAAGTTCAATGTTTGTTTATTTCTATGGAAGAAATAGAAAGGAGAAGGAAACAAGAGGAAGAGCTCCATGAATGACAAGAATCAAATCAGAACAATCAAGGTCATTAATAGGACAAAGATGATACAAGGATGAGAAGGTTGTTTGTAGAAGCAGAACAGGCATAGCTTGTTATTAAACAACAAGAGTTAACGCCTCATCTCAAGGAATGAAGAAGAATATAAGTGCAAGTACAATTTTTGGGCATAGCAGAGGAATATAATCAGTATGTGTCTATTCCTCAAGATGCAAGATGAGTTTAGAATGAAGAACCAACAATGGAAAACACGATTATTCAAGAAGGATCCACACAATAAGCACCAAAGGAAGTACATCCTCAAATAGAGCAACATGAATTTTTAAAACGCCTAAATTGATAGAGAAGCATACAGTTGTATGTGTGGTATCTAGATAGAACAAAAATATATGACCAAGAGATACCAACTCCTAAGGAAGGAGGAGTTATGAATGAGGAATTGACAGGATACAACCTATTAGCTCAAATTGGGTTGATACAATAAAGAATGTGGGAGCAAACATAACAACTACAAGAGGAGTATGAAAACTTGCAGACACATAATGAGAGATTAAAGGAGAAAATCACTCAGAAGTTCAATGACACCATACAAATAATTGATGATCGACAAGTTGCAAGATGACAAAAGCTTGAACAACAAGAAGAAGTTGAAGAGCATGCAAGAGAAAAATAAGAGGTAAAACTTGAACAACAAGTAGGAGTAGAAGAAAGTTCCAAACAGGAAGAATGGCCATAGGTAGAACCGACAGGTTCAACACAAGATCTGCCAATTACAGATTAAGTTGCCAAATATTATGGATAGATATTGAGGAAGCTCCAACATCGTCGCAACTAGGAAGGAATTGGGTGACAGATTCTAGTAGTGATGGAGTTCTCTCAGTTAGAAGACAAAGCAGTAGTTCAAACAATAGTACTAACCTCTTAAGAAGGTACTGAGAACAGCAAGTTCATCGTCAGATACATGAGTATGTAGATGCATGTAGACAATTGAGATGGCAAGTGAAAAAAGTAAGAAGGCTACAGAGAGCACCTGGATAGATCCTACAAGGTGAGAGAAACGATTCAAGTACTGATTTTGACTTCTCAACACAATATAAGGAAAGCATTAATAGATTGTAAAACATGGAGACATTTTGAGAAAGTAGATGGAGAAGATGATTGCTGCAAGCAAATAGGAGGAACTCAAAATCAAAAAGGAAGATTGAATAGGGCACAACTGTCAAATAAGAAATTGTCTTCAAGCAATCGTGAAAGAGGAAAGTCAAATAGATAATAGGGATAATAATGGGAGGAGATAGATTTGTCGCACAACTCCTTCACGGGGGATTCCTCGAGACATGCTGGGTTTGGCGGATCTCAAACCTTCCGATCGACCACAACCTTTTTAACGACCACATTCCGCCGGATATTTCTTCGCTGCGACTGCTTTGTCGGCTAAATCTTGCCAGCACACGCCTCTTCGGCCAGCTTCCCGATGCGCCGGCCTCTTTGTCCAACCTCGTTGCTCTCGATCTGCCAAACAATGACTTTTACCGGAGAAATTTATGTCTGTCTGCACAATTTACCTGCGCCAATCTCGCTCGCGTGGGTTTGATTGCCCTTTTGAAAAATGAGAAAAGGGACTGTTGCCGACAGTAGGCCCAAATAAAAAGTAAAAACAAGAGAGAATCGAAGATAAGAAAAAGTTGCTCTCTGGAAGTCTATGGAATAGACGATTTAGGTGGTATCTTTAGATGATTTTCAAAAGAAAATTATGTACAAAGTTAGCTGGATCTCCATGGAAATGGAAGACCCGGATGATATTCTATTATATGGTTTTCAATCAAAGGTTTGAAAATAATAGTTTATAGTTATATGCCTACATTGGGATCTTTATAACATGTTGCCATTTTGCTATTTTTTTATGATATTATCTTAATGCCATATATAACAGAAGGACTTCAACAGCAGTTGGACATACTTGGCACGTATTCCACTTTGACTTGCATGGATTAGTCTGACTTGCATGGATTAGAAGTTAATCTCCAGAAAACAAAAATCATGACAATCAACCTACCCAAGAAAGATCTCTCTTCTGTTCACATCACATATAAAGGGAAGGTCGTTGAGATTGTCACATCGTACACATACTTGGGAGTTCTTTTCACAAGACCTACCTTCAACTTGATCCCTGATCTCAAACAAGGTTAAACAAAGGTTATGTTGTCTTAGCCTCTTTGGATAAGCAATGCTTTCAGCTCCAGTTTCAGGACATCAGTACGAAGATCAAACTCTTCCACACTCTTGTTACCCCTACACTGCTCTATGGCTATGAACTTTGGGGCCCTAGCCTCAGACAATTGGGTTGGTCTCGTATGGGTTGGTCTCGTATTGAAAGGGTCCTCATCTCAATGTTGTCCAAGTTCATTTGTTCCAAAATAACTGTTCCACATCCCATAATTCATTCTATCCAAGTTTGGTGCTCATCCATTGCTTACAACAACAATATTTCTTGTTGTCTCTTTACTGCGTAGATTTCATTGTATGCCGAACAGGACATGAGAAGATATCCATATTTAGCACTACAATCTTCAAGACAGTTGGCAAATCAAGGGGTCAGGAATTGTTGTATGCTTAGACTACTACTCTACTTCAATCTCTTTTCCTAGACATCATGAGACCTCCAACTAAAACATCAATCAATGCACCATACTCCAATAAGGATATTCGAGATGAGATTTACTCAGCATATATAAAAACTACTTGGACTGATCCAAAGGAACCTCTTTCACCAAAACTGCTCCATTACTCTCACTTTTATTTCCAACTAGAGAATGGATTGATCACTACTCCAAAATATAACTTGATGCAAATGTCACACAGCCTCAGGTTTCCTCTAGCTCAGCTACGAGTTTGCTCCCACTAGCTGCGTATTGATACAGATCATCACCTTCGTAGAGATCAGCGTATTTGCAGATTGTGCAGTCTTGGTATGGAATCCGAGGAGCATTTCATTTTCACCTGTCCTATCTACTACGAGACACGAGGTAGATATTATTGCTTATTTAGAGACACCCATATATTAAAATCTTGGATTAATTATGAAAATTAGAGATGCATTGCCCTTTTCATCTAGGAATTATTCAATCTCAGGAAAGAACTTAGTAACAGTTTGCAGAAGATAACAGGATCTCGACTTATCACTTCATTCTTCCAGCCTCTAGAGACCACGACCAAGAAGGGCCAGGGTGAGATACAACAAGATCAAATCGTCATCGACTCCAACAAAGAACATCTACGACGACATCCAACTCTTATATCACTCACTTCTCTTCAGCCTTGAATGTTGGGAGTAATCCTTGATCCACATATCTTGTATATCATATGTCATTTTGTTTATTGTTTTTCTTACTTTATTTTCTCTGGAGTTGTATTAGGCACTCCCGTTGCTTTGTATATGTCTTACTTTACAGTCCTATTGACCTCTTTTGGTCACCGATGAACATTAATACAAATTCAAATTCAAATTGGTGGTGTTACAAGGTCTTTCATTGTGGAAACAGAGTATATTGGTAAAGGATTTATATTATCTAAACTGGTCCTTATTGTATCGTTATTAAAATAAATCTTAGAAAGGACATCTTGGGATCTAGGTGATGTTTGTCCATGTTGTACTGCTATTAAAATAGCTCTAACAAAAAAAAATAAAAATAAAAATTGGGGTTTAGGTTATTTTTCTAAGTTAAGAGGAGGTGTTATATAGTTAAATATAATGGTTAATAATATAAAGCTTGTTAAATTGATGTGTTTTTAGATTTTTATTAAATTTTCAAGAAAGAAACTTTGATATATTTTTAAATTTTTATTAAAAAAGCTCAATTCAAAACCAAAAAATAGATATGAGCAACCATATTTTATATATATATTAAATAATATAAAATGGAACTCTTATATATTTTTTAATATTTTTAGGTATGAATAACCATCATATACATATATATATATTTAAATAATATAAATTGAAACTCATATATTTTTTAATTTTAAAAATATAATTTTTTAATAATTAATATTTTAAAATTTTAAAAATATATAATTTAATAATTAATATTTTTAAAATGACTTTTCCATCTATTTGTCTTGTTTGTTCTTATTCAAAATATTTGTTTGTTTGTTTTTATTCAAAATATCATGAATATTTTTTTTTTTGTTACATAGGAGAGTTAGTCACAACTACAATATTTTTAGTAATTTATAAGTGCGGGTTTAAATTATAGGATTGCACCTATTCTGCCTTGTTATTGTTAATCTGATTTGTACCATCATTGTCTATCTATACGTACTCAAAATATTCAGATTAAACTACTTCTTTTTAAACTACCATTCACTCGAAATTCAAAATATCATCAATATCACTGACACCATGCTTGTTTGATAATTAAAGGGACCAAACTTGGGTTTTATGTCCACTCCTACTTCATGGATCACCCTTTATGAGGCCCGTTACACCACTTGTGTTTTAATTTTCTTTCATAACATTAAATACTTAAACAATCGTTGAAGAGCTTCCTACTAGAAATAGTATAGCTATCAATGCCCATTTTTTACTAATTATGACATAGAAAAGTCCTAAAAGGACATGTAGATTGTTTTTACTAATTAAAACATATAAAATGTCCTTTTTAATTTGTTTAACAACAAATAATTTCAATTTTATGATTAATTATTTAATTATAAATAATTTCAATTTCAATTTTACGATTTTTAATCATTCATTTTCTTATATTTTATAAATGATATTTAAATGTTTATTATTGTGTATTTTTTTTAAGTATACATGTTAAATTGATTTTTATAAGTGGATATGGGTTAACAAGGAAAATGATGGCTAGGGAGGGTTATATGTTATGTTTGTATTTGTCTCTTGAAGCTAATCAATCACAAATTACTAAATGTTACTTGGATTATCTCTGTAAGTTTATTAATGAAAAGCATTTAGTTTTGACTTTCACCTCCGTTGGGACCGAATATCTAGTGTGGGTAAATAATTTCTATCTAAATGTTGGTTAATTGGCTAAAGATTTTTAATATAAAATTAATAAGTATAAAAATATTAATTTTTTTTTTAATTTCTATGTACATAGTATATCTGTAGTGAGGGGAGAGATAATATTAAGGTTATTTTAGAGTTGAATTAGGTTTAAAAGTTAAAATATTATATTAATATAAATTTAATTTAATATTTCTTTTTGAAATTATTAGATTTATCAACTTGATATATAACTTTTTTAATAAGTTATGTGTGGCTTTTATCGAATGCTACTCTTATTACAAAAACAAAAATTACAATTAAAGCATGTCCAACTTTACCTTTTTATCAAAGATTTTTTTTTTTTGGTTATATAGGTGAATTGGTTACAACCATGATTTTTAGTAACTGCCAGCAAGGTTTAAACTATTAATGACTACTTCCAAAAAATTCACTGTCTCATTAATGTTAACCCGACGTGAGATGGGGACCACTAGTTACACAAGGTTTGTATTGTCGTTGTCGGTTTGGCGCAGCACTCAAAGGAGTCATATCAGACTATTGCCTATGCTAAAGTGGGCGCGTTCACGAGTTTTGAACCTAATCAAAAAAAATTATTTGTCTTTCTATCAAAGATATTCTCCATTTTTCTCAAACTGCTAAGTTTCTACAATCAACTCATTTTTTTTATTAGGGTAAAAAGAGGTTTTAGGGTCCCCAAACTCATACATCAAGTTATGTAAGATAATACAGTATGTTGCAGCAGCCTGAACAAAATACTATCATCCACTTGCTACTATGGTTGAACCTTAGAATACTGCATATCAACAAAACAACTTCCAAAACATGATAGATTACTAGACCACTTCCAAAACAAAAACTTAAAACAATTGTAGCTACCACCCAATCATAACAAAAATAATAGACCATAATAGAACATAGCAATCGATAATAACAAACTTAGCCAAGACAACATCCCAATTCTAACAAACTCGATCCAAGAAATTGACCATGTCCATCACTTCCTTCATTCCAAGTGTCCACAACTTTCTCTTAGAGTCTTCTAGAAACCATCCTTCTCCAAAATTTCCTCAACCTCCTCATCAATTTTCATCACCAAGGGTTCTATTTTAACTAGATATCTCCCCCATATTGTTCTTCCACTTCAATCTGATCACCCTCTAGATGGCTAAAAACCTAACCAAGGCACTTGCATCCCTTTCCTCTTGCCTCTATGGTAGGTCAAATTTGATCTATTCTATGATCCTCATCTTCCTTCATCTTTGTTATCATTGGCATTCCATGCCTCCACCTACTGCTCCAACAAGTAAACATTCTCTGATCATTCCTTATTAGATATTTCCATCAATGGAGGGGGAAGCCAAAAACCCAAGATCATCTCTCCTCTAGTAAGACTCCCATATTTTCCATGAAATCAATCACTTTGTTCCCCTCTTAGTAGATATGTTGAATTTTAACATTCCTCAACTTTTTGAGATTCATTCTACTTTCCAGAATCATTTTTACAATTGACCAACTCACTTCTTATTCTTCTTTCAGGGTCTTGATAATATTTAATGAGTCACCCTCAATAATGACATTCACAACCCCTATCTATAGGATAAACTAGATTCCTAGAAATAATGCTCTTGCCTCAGTAAAGTGATTCATTTGGTTGCCTAATGGTTCTACATATGCCAAAAGAATAGCTCCTTTTTCATCTCTGACCACCCCTCCAACTCTAGCTAATCTAGGATTACCTTTAGCTGCTCCATCGAAGTTGAGCTTCACCCAACCCACTAGGGGGATTCCCATTTCACTTCATCTCTAGATGGCTTGGGTACACTCTGAGGAGTTACAATGGACAGGCCCCATTCCCGTAACACATAGGTTTCCTACTTAGGTTCCCTTTCCTATTGGTGTTTGGTTACTTTAAAATTTTTAATAATTGCATTACCAATTTGGGTACTAACAAAGGTAGCATCCCTCTTCTTATCCTTGAAAATTATATTGTTGCGCTCTCTCCATAGGCCCCATAGAAAATGAGGAAGGCATAGATGCCATAGGGTGTTTAAATGCTTGCTCTTAAAATGGGAGTTCCACTAGAGGCACACATCCACCATATTGTCGGGAAAAACCCAGGAAACCATAAATTTATTAAGAAGATGACTGAGAACACCATAGGAAAACTCACATCCTAAGAATAGGTGTTGGATGGTCTCAACTACTCTTTCGCATAAGGAACACCTATTGACAATTTGGAATCCTCTTTTGCACATATTATCAATAGTTAGAATCTTATTTTGGACCACTAGCCAATAAAAGAAGGTGATTTTGGGTATCAAATTTTTAATCTAGACCTTCTTAACAGGAATCCATCTGAACCCCTCCTTATCTATCATCAAGTAGCCTATTTTGATAGAGTACAAGCCCTTGCTTTCCTTGCTCCAAACCATAGAATCACTACTACCCAAAGGGTTGATGGGAAACACTCTAAGGAGATTATATAACTTGTTCGCTACTTTCATCTAGGCATCATTTAGACCAGCCACCCTAACTTCCTTCCAGCTCAGTCTACCATCTCTGATTACTAAAAAATCCTTAACCCTATTCCCCAAATATTCTATGAGTTTTGGTTTCAGGATGTTTAACTCTAAATCATCCTCCAATGGGTCATCCTTCAACCATCTATCTTTCCAAAAATCCACCTTTTCTCCATTGTCAATTCTCCACCTTATACCTTTCCTCAAGAGATCCTTGCACGTGACTAAGTTGTTCCAAAAGGTAGAACCTTTTGGTAGCTCCTCCATGCTTAGGAAATCATTTCTATTTCTTAAATATTTGGCCTTGAGGATCTTGACCTAGCTTAGTTGGTCATTCTTCAAGAGCTTCCACCCCATATTACCTATGAGGGCCTCATTCATCATTTTTAGGCATTTGAAACCTAACCCTCCATACTCCTTTGAACACACCTACTCCCAAGCCACCAAAGGGAGTCTCTTCTTGTCCTCTAAACCAGACCATAGAAAGGATCATTGTATTTGTTCCAACTTGTTTCTGATTTTGGCAAGGGATTTTAAACACTGACATGAAATAAATGGGGATGCTTTGCAAGGTGGATTGGACCAGTTGAGCTTTCCCAACCTAACTTAATAGATTACCTTTCCAACCTATCAACTTCTTTGCAAATCGCTCAATGATTGGGTTCCATAATTTTGATTTCATTCTTCCCTTAAATAGGGGCATCCCTAGGTAGGAGGTTGGGAGATCCCCTATCTCACAACCAAAAATATAGGAGATTCTTCTTTGTCTCACCACCAACATATTGATAAAGTAGATCTTACTCTTTGCAAAATTCACTTTCTGACCAATTGTCTATTCATATTTATCCAGGATTCCTTTAATTTCTTGGGCTTGAGGGATTGAATATTTTGAAACAATAATTGTATCATCAACAAATTGTTGATGAGACACTGGATCCATTGTTGAGGCTACCTTAAATCCCCCTAACTTCCTTTCATTGACCATTGTTGCAATACTTCTTCCAAGTACTTCCGCAAGAATGATGAACAAATATGGTGATAGAGGGTCTCCCTGATGAAGACCCCTCCTACTGCTAAAATAACCTGTTGCAACCCCATTAACCAAAACTAAAAACTTTGTTGTAGAGATACAATTGAGAATTAGGTCAATCCAATTCCCATGAAAGCCAAACTTCTCCATAATTTTTGCTAGGAAGTCCCATGAGACACGATCGTATGCCTTGTTCATATCTAATTTCAATAGCATCCCAACTTCATCACTTTTATCCATGGAATGAATCACCTCATGGATCATCACTATGCCATCCAATATTTGCCTTCCCCTCACAAAACCCCCTTGATTGCTATCTATGATGAAAGGTAGAATTGCTTTGATCCAGTTTGCTAGAGTTTTTGTGAGGATCTTGTATAGTGTGTTGCATAAACTTATAGGTCTAAACTGCTTGAAGTCCCTAGCCCCTGCAATTTTAGGGATCAAGGCCAAGAAAGTAGAATTGACATCAGTAGGGACAAAGTGGGATTCCTGGACTTCTTTTATGGCTTCAACAATATTTGTACCCACTATATGCCAAAAATGGTGGAAGAAAGCTACCAGGAAGCCATCCGGTCCCAAAGCTTTATCCCCTCCTAAATCAAAGGCTATTTTTTTAATTTCCTCCTTAGAGAATGGACTTAAGAGATATTCATTAATATTTTCATTAATCAGATGAGGTATGTGTCTGAGCATTGATTCCATAGCTCCAATCTCAGCCTCTTCATTTACCCCAAGGAGCTCTTCAAAGAACCTCACTACTTCAACCCTGATATCTTCAAGGTCATTCACAATGGAACCATCCTATTTGAGCACTTCCCTAATCTTATTACAACTTCAATGATGAAGGGTAGAAACATGAAATAATTTTGTATTATGGTCCCCCTCTTTCAGCCAACAAATTTTGGACTTTTGCTTCTAGTGTACTTCTTCACAAGCTAAAATGTTGTGGTATTCTGAAAGCAACTCTCTTTCCTTCAACCTAACTTCCTCTATTAGAAAACCTTGGATTATAGATTTTTCTATTTTAGCTAACTGATCCTTTAGTTCCAGTTTCTTTTTGAACAAATTTCCAAACACAAACCTATTCCATACCTTCATATTTTGTTTAATGCATCTCAACTTCCCAACAACCTGACATAGTTTTGGACCTGAAAAGTCCTTCCACCAATCTTCAATTTTAGGGGCCAAGTCTTCATGTTTCAACCACATAAGCTCGAACCTAAAAGGGTTGCTATACTTTCTCCCATCCTCCACCATTTCCTAGATGATCGGACTATGATCAGATCCGATTTTTGGTAGCATCATGAGGGTTGAGTCTCCAAAAGTAGTCAAACCCTCTTGTGAAACCAAGAATCTATCCAATCTGATCTGAATTAGCTGGTCACCTAATCTTCTATTGCTCCAAGTATATTTTTGCCTTCGTAGTTCCATTAGTTCATTGGAATTGATGAAATCTCTAAAATCTTGCATTCCTTCAAAGGGGATTGAGGAACCCCCCTTCTTGTCTAAAGGATTAAGGGGGAATTAAAATATCTCGCTATGATCCATGGTATTCCTCTAAAGGTGTTCCTCATCTGGCTGAGATCTGACCACAACTATCTCCTTCCAACTACTATGTTAGGGGCGTATACATTGGTCAGTAGCCAATTCTGCTTGGTATCCAGGTTATGGCAAAATATTGTTATACACCATCTTGTGCTCACCACCAATCTGCCTTCTATATTTCTTTTATCCCAAAAACATAAAAGACCTCCTGAAGACCCAACTACCTTGGTTGATCGCCATCTCTACATCTTTCCATACTAAGTTCTTTATTCTCTTAGCTTTGCTTTCATCTAGCTTTGTTTCCTGGAGAAGAAAAATGTCGGGATTGTGCTCTCTTCTTAATGCATACACCAAACGGTGTTTGGTAGGGGCATTAAGACCCCTAATATTCCAAGATAGGATTTTCATCTTTTAGATTTGGTGGGATGTTTTTTCCCCCAAAATTTAAGATTGCCTAGGTACCATTGGCTACATCCTGGGCTGTTTCTTTCTAGATTGTGACTGTTATTGATGGTCTACCTAGCCCTCCTTTTGATCCCACATCCACAACTCCCTTAGAGTGACTTCTAGTGATTCTCTTATGGGATGAACCCTCTTGTTGTTTCCCTTTCAAACCATCTCTTAAGATTAGATCAACCCCTCCATCTTGTCTTACTACTAATTGAGTATCCTCTAAAACCCCAAGGTCAATCCTTTGAGGAGGATATGGGGTAGACACAAAATTGTCTAACACCTTACTCAAAGGGGCTAAACTTTCATCTACTTCATTTAAACAAGAAAAGGGATTGGAAAGAGGAACATAGTCTTTAACGATAGGATTTGGGGCTGGGTGGTTTACCTCACTATTTGTATCATCGATTTCTCCCTCCTCTAGTGGCTCTTGCTCCTTTCACCCCATTTCTTATCTTCTATTTGATCCTTCTACTTCGCCTACCTTTCCATTGGCATTGAGGTTTCCCACTTCAGCATTATTATTAGGTTGTCTTCGAATCCATTTTCATTTGTATTGAGCATTATTTCTTTGGGCATTGCAGGAAAAACTTGGGTGTCCAACCTTCTTACAAATCTTGCACTTAACCACTAGGTTTTCATACTCTATTACCTAATTCCATGACCCATACTTGGAAACCAGCTTGATGGATTTTGACAACTCCTAGCTCAAGTCAACATTAACACATATCCTAGAAAAGAGCATTCGAGAGTGAGCCAAGGTAGTAGGATCCACAACTATCATCTATCCAATATTTCTAGCTATGCCGACAAGAATCTCCTCATGCCAAAAATGAATTGGGAGACCAGGAAAACACACCCACATAGGTGCTAAATCAATACACTATGAAAAGGGATCAAAATTTGGGCTCCATTTTCTCAAAAAAGACCTCTCCGGCCAAAGAACCAAGGTCTCCCTTGGAGGATCCTATCACAATCCTCCAAACAGTTAAGTTTCACCCAAAATAAGCTTTTGGGCAATGCCACAATATCCATGTGGTTGAGAGGTTTCCACTTCTCCCAAGCCCATTTCCTAATGGCATCCAACTCTAGCCTAGCTCCAAAAAATTTTCCCACTAGAGACATTTTTTTTTATCTTCCACCATGTCTTCCTAGGTCATATGGTACCATAAGCTCTTCGTTCATAGGCTAGAGGTTGAAACACCACTCGTGAGCTTTCTGTTTTCCTTTAAGGGCATTGACCCACGATTGAGCACCTAGGTCAAAAGGTTTTGAAAAATCTGTCTTCTTTGCCCTATTTTCCAAAACCATAGCCCTCCTCACCTGCTGCTCTAGAAACCTGCCAAACCCTTTGAACCTGCCAGACCCCCCTATTTTTATCACTCTATTTCTTCACTTTTATATCTAGAATTATAACCTTTGTTGAAATTTTGCCAATCAACTCATTTTATATCACATGCCTTCTAAAATTTAAATTTTATCAAGATGAAAATCAACACCACGAATGGCTAAAATATTTTCTACCTAGATTCTATATCTATAATTGATTTATCTATAACAACCTCACAATTTCTTAATACCTTTTTTTAGGGTTCTTATTCATTTCTTTAAAATTCTAAGATATTATTTTCACTATTATGTTTTATTTTTATTTGTGGTTTTAGCCCCACTTCTTGTTAACACTTGTGATATTTGCTTTTCCTTTCCCATATCAATATCCCTCTAGGTTTCCTTTTCTTTTTATTTTTGCTTCTTGGGTCTTCCTCTTTTTTTTCCATTTCCAACAATACTTTAATTTTCATCAATCTCTTCAATATTCTCACAGTGCTCATAGTAAGACTAATCATATTTAGATTTATCTTGTTTTAAAGGATCAAAAGTGCAAGGAATAACCTCAAAAGCATAATATTCTTTAAGTTACCTTGGAAAATCCTAAAGTGCAAGGATGCTCTTCTGCAGCAAATACCTTGTTATTTTTCCCTAAAAACCTAAATAGTTATGGGTTTCCTCCATCCTCATTTCTTTATTATGCTACTCTTGAAACCTTAAAGTGCAAGGGCTAACATATTCACCACTTACATTTTTATTACCTTGAGAGGAGTTATACTACTTGAGGAAAATGAAGATGATTTACCTAGAATATACTTGACCTCTTTTGTTGTCTTTGTTTTAGGATTTCTCTCCACATCTTCTTGTGCACCTTTGATTCCTTTTGAAATTGCCAAATAATATTGTAGATAGGCTTTCTTTGCCTCTTATTTCAAAGTGGAATATCATTGATCTGATCTAGATTCTATTATTGTATGATTTTCTTGCTTTATCTTGAATTTTATCTCATGGATAGAATTTTGTGTCTCTTTCTTCATAGTTTTCACTTTGTAAACTCTTTTCATGTGTCCAATCTCATAACAATTGTGGCAACAAAATGTGATATTTTCATAATCTATTTGTTGATCCTATTCTCTTTATTTATATTTAATATTAATGGATTGTGATAAAGGTTTTGAAATATCCATAGCAACACATATTTGAGTATATATAGCATGATTTCTCTCCTTAGTAGTTATTCCTTCCTTGATGAATTCCCCTAGGGTATTTCAATATTATTCAAAACATCCTTATTTATAAGCTAATATGGAAGTCCAAAAGTCTAACCCACATCGAAAGCTTCTTAATAGTTTATGTCTCAACAAAAAAATTCATTCCATGGTCTCAAATAAAGTGCATTTCTTCCCCTAAACCATGGACCACCAATTGTTATTTTATTCCTATTTTTTGAACTGAAAAAGATGATGAGGAAAAATCCTTTAGGAAAAAAGTCACCTTGTAATCTGAATTCAATCCCCACTTCCACTTAATCCAATTTTGAATCTCCAAAAACCTTGGCCATGATCTATGGAAATTATTTATTAACACTCTACTTTTAATAACCATTATATCATGCTTAATCATGTCATATTTATTACTCACTTCTAGTACAACATTTACTACTTGGATCAAACTTGCCATGTATTTGCTCTTTTGCTTCTCTCCAACTTGGGCCTCAATACTTCAAACCAAAGCATCCTAACTTCCCATTAGGGC
This sequence comes from Wollemia nobilis, assembly GCA_028583015.1. NCBI lineage: Eukaryota > Viridiplantae > Streptophyta > Pinopsida > Araucariales > Araucariaceae > Wollemia > Wollemia nobilis. The sequence goes on from JAQPPZ010008116.1 coordinate 1,274,429, forward strand.
TTTCAAATATGACTTTCCTTTCATACTAGCTAATGAGACTCACTCTTGGCTCTTGGATCACACTCACTCTCAACTTGCACTCTTCTACCTCGCACTCACTCTTGGATTGCACTCCCTCCTAAATCTTAATTACCCTTATTTTTTCTTTTTATTAATATTCCTTTTCTTCAACAATTTTCTAGAAATAATATTCCATGCATTCGTGGTAAGGGTTTGAAGTATTGATGCACTCTAGATGAACTTGCTACTCTTTTGCCATGACCAAATCCCAACTTGCACTCCCTCTTGAATTGCGCTCCCTTATCAACTTGATATTTGAATACCTTAAATAGTTTTTATATATTAATAAATATAACACATATTTTTATTACTTAGAAGAGGGTAATTTGATTAAATATTTTTAGGTAAGAAGCAAAAAACATTTCTCAACCTTGATGATAAAACTTTTCATAGAGAAGTTTCACTTGTAATTCTAATCTAGCATGCCTAAAAATACCTATTCAAATGCAAATGCTAATGCATTATTTTTTTGAAAATCTATAAATTCAAGGATTGAGGGAGATGATTTTATAGTTTCTAAGAGTGCTTCAAGGTAGACCTCAAAGTAAATTGTTTAGATACCTAAAAATTTCAAGAATAAAATTCCATCCATGAGTTGAGGTCACCTTTGAGGATCATACCAAATGTTTCTTTTGAGCTAGTGTCACCATTGAGAATTATGGCACATGTATCCTCCAATTTAACATTTCCTATGGCTAATGGGTACATTGATCTAATGCCTTCTAAAATCAACGGGTATTCTTATGATTTCATATTTGAGTCTCCTTTGAATAAAATTTATAATGGACCAATCATGAATCATAGTCTTATTCAATACTAAATAATTATGTTTTAAGAGGACTAAAAGAAAGAAAAAATAATGTATGGATCTCAAGAAAATAGGAGGGAAATTTTTGTGATAAAATTTGAGATTTGTAAAATAAAATTAAAAGGTAAAGTAAAGTAGTTTTTAACATCCATGACAACTTAGGTCATATGAGATTACCATCATAGAGGATGGTGTTGAGCAAGGTGTTGCAAGAAGTTTGTCATTGTTGTCAACACAGGAAGTTAGATCCAATGATGCAGTGGACAGACAGTGTAGGAGTCATTCAGATGCAGAGGACAGAAGTTTCCTGGAAAACAGAGATGACCCAGTTTCAAAAATTCGAAGAAAAAGACAAGTTAGAAAACTGTCGCGATATCGCGACAAGTCGGAGGAGAGAGAAGGCGCAGTCGAAAATGTCACGATTTCGCGACAAGTCGGAGGAGAGAGAAGGCGCAGTCGAAAATGTCACGATTTCGTGACAAGTCGGAGGAAAGAGAAGGCGCAAGGCAAACTGTCGCGATTTCGCGACATGTTGGAGGCCAAGAAGCTAAGTCGAGAAACTGTAGCGATTTCGCTACATGTTGATTTTGGCCGAAGCAAGGAGAAAGCGTTAAGTGGAAAAGTTGTAGCGATTTCGCTACATGTCAAAATTTTGGCGAAGCAAGGAGAAAGCGTTAAGTGGAAAAGTTGTAGCGATTTCGCTACATGTCAAAATAAGCAAAAAACAAAAGGTGTAGCGATTTCGCTACAGTCAAAAAAGCAAGGAGAAAGCTTGAGTTGAAAAGTATAGCGATTTCGCTACAAGTCAAAAGTGCACAACGTGAAGGTGTAGCGATTTCGCTACCAGTCAAAAGCGTAGAACTCAAAGATGTAGCGATTATGCTACAAGTCAAAAGCACAAGCACAAAAGTGTAGTGATTTCCTTGCAAATCATAATTTCAGGGGAAGCAAAGTTGGAAGCACAAGGCACAATATTGTAGCGATTTCGCTACTGCATAAAGCTAGGATTGTCACAAAAAAAGAAAAAGATCACAATAGACAAAGACAAAGATGAGACAAAAAGTTAAAGTGTCACGATTTCGACGACATGTTGCAAGAAAAGCTCTCCGGAAGCCGAAAGCGTCAGCGATTTCACGACAAGATTAAGAATGACGTCAGCAAAAGATCAAAGTGTCACGATTTCGTGACAAGAACGGTGGCAAAGCTTTCAAAGGGCAAAAGAGTCACGATTTCGTGACAGCGAGGGCAAGAAGGCGTACGGATGTAAAAGGTGTCGCGATATCGCGACATGTTGGAGTTTCGAGAGGAAAGCCGCAGAACCAGATAGACTTTTGAAGCCGACATTCTTTAGGGTTTGAAGCCGACATTCTTTAGGGTTTGAAGTCGACATTCATTAGGGTTTGAAGCCGACATTCATTAGGGTTTGAAGTCGACAATCATTAGGGTTTTAAGCCGACATTCATTAGGGTTTGAAGCCGATATTCATAAGGGTTTGACAGTCGACGCTCTTTAGGGTTTAAGCCGACTACAGTCTCAATATTGTTCTTGAAGATTTCTTCTATAAAAGGAGGGCTAATTCAAGATGGAGAGTGACTTGTGCGAAGATAATGTGTGCATGCAAAATTTGCAGTGCGTAGAGAGTGAGTCGTTTCGATTTGAGCTAAGGCTGAAGTGATATTTCTTTTGTGACGAAGTGAAGTGTGCATATCGAATCTTCGTGAATTAAGAGCGCGATGTGCAGAGGTTGTGTTCTAAGTCCGAAGTGATAGTGCGTAGACTGCAGAAGTGATCGATCATCTGATTGCAGTAGAGAGTGCGAAGAAGTACAGAGAAGCGGTCGGATAGTGCGAATCATTTTGCGCAGAAGCAGCAGAATGCAGAAAAATAGTAGATTGTGAGAAATGAGGTGAAAGTTTTATTCTGTAATTTTTATTATTGTCTTCCAAGTTGTAGCTTGGCATAAGGGGTTGGTGCCTCTTTCCAGTAGGTCTTTGGTAAATTAGGAGTTGGTGCTCCATTCTTCCTGAAACAGATAAAGCAAAGGGGTTGGTGCTCCTTCCGGTTGGTGCTTGGTAAAAGATATTGTAAAGTTGTAGCTTTGCATTGGCTGGATTTGGATGGTAGTCCAAGCAATCATTTTGAGGAGTAGCCACATTGGTGAACCTCGTTAAATTACTGTGTTGTGTGTCATGCTTTCTTGTTGCATTTTGATATTTATTTTATTAGTTTAAACTACTGTTGGATCTAAAACTATATGTTTTAGAATTTTTAAAGATCACACTGATTCACCCCCCCTCTCAGTGTCATTGTGATTACAACAATTGGTATCAGAGCCAAGTACATGAATAGGCTTAAACAGCTAAGGTGATCTTGGAAGTTACGCAATGGCAAGTGGTGAAGGTTTCTCCTCGAACAAAGCACCATTGTTTGATGGGACTAATTATGCGTTCTGGAAAATTAGAATGCGAGACATATCTCAGTGCTTTGGGTTTTGACATCTGGGGTGCGGTAGTTAATGGTTACAAAGCTCCTGCCATCGCTCCAACAGACACTACTGGTAAAAAGGCATTTGAATATGATTCAAAAGCAAAAAATGCCATCATGTGTGGACTAGTGGACAGTGAGCTAGTCAAGGTCATAAATTGTGAATCGACAAAAGATATATGGGATAAACTAGAGAACATTCATGAAGGAGATGATAGGATCAAGGAGGCCAAGCTTCAAGCACATCGAGCTCAATACGAATCGTTAAAGATGGACAATGATGAGAACATAGAGACTTTCATGCAAAGAGTCAATGGGATCACCAATTCAATCAGAGGTCTCGGCGAAGAATTAACCGATCTTGCTATCGTGAAAAAGGTATTAAGATCGCTCCCCCTAGATTTGATTCTAAAGTCTCTACCATAGAAGAAGCCAAAGATCTAAATCATTTTAGTATGGATGAGATGCATGGTTCTTTGACTTGCCTTTGAAATGAGAATAGGAAGGTCTAATCCCACGAGATAGAGAAGCTGCTTTCAAAGCCCTAAAAGGTAAAGTCACAAAACCGAGTCGGAAGAAGAGGATGTATCGAGATGAAATGGAAGCAAATTTTGTCAAAAAAGTGAGAAAGGGAAAAGGAAAGTACGAGAGGAAAGCTACCATTTAAATGCTTCAACTGCGGAGGCATTGGGCACTTTGCGACAAAATGCCCACTCAATGAAAAGAACCAGGGTGAGGAAGCTTCGCACCAAGAAAGAGGTAACTGGAAGAAGAAATCAAACTTCAGAAAAGGCAATTTCAAAAAGAAAAGTTTTATCTCACGAAATCCAGATTCTTTAGAGGACAGCTCTAGCGAAGACTCTGAAGAAGGAGCAGGTGAGGCTCTCTTTATGGAGTTTGAAGTAGAAAAATCGGAAGAAGCGAAAAACACGAAAAAGAGAGAAGGTATGAACTCTAAAGTGTCTATTGAAAAAGATGAGGCTGAAGTTGATTTAGAAGGTGAGCTGGTCTCTGCACTTATGGAATGGAAATATGAGAAAAGAAAGAACCAAAAACTGTCAAGAAAGCTCGAGGATGCAAATGACATTATAACCGGTCTAAAAATGCGAGACAGAAGAATACAAGAAAATGTTCGAAGATCTTGAAGTACGAGGTAACCATGAAGATAGATTCATGTTGCAAATTGGAAGAAGAAAATGTTGGTCTTCGAATACGAGATACAAGAGCTGGATCAAAAAATTAGTTGTCATTTCAAGCGTGAAGAAAGTTCGATGAAACTGGACAAAATTCTAAGCGATCAAAGACCCGCAGGTATCAAATTCGGTCTAGGCTTTACTGAAGGAGAATCATCAAACAAGCAAAAGGCAAGCAATGTTGAATATGAAAAAGGTAAAGACAAGAAACAGGCTGTTGAAAGAAAAACAAATCAGGCAAAAGAAAGCGGTAATGCCAGTCCTGAAATAGGAACTGACAATGATGGCTTTACCAAGGTCACACATCAAAAGAAAAGAAGATCTAAGGCTCCTGCAACAACTTGGCAAAAACCATCTTTCAGGTTCAATCATTATTTCTATGGTTTCTGTTTTAAATGTAATGGTTATGGGCATAAAATTGTTGATTGCAAGTACAATATAGGTCCAAGAAGTTTCACTAGTAGAAATGCTTTTGCTCCTCTAATGAGTTATGCAGTAGAATGCTTTAATTGTCACAACTTTGGGCATATTGCTAGAAAGCGTCGTAGTATTTCTGTTTCAAATCAATCTCGGAAAAGAAGAATTCAACCATATAGGGCAAAACAAAATAGAATTTTTTCTGAAGGATATGTGAAAGATTTTGAAAAGGGGAAATCCAAGCTAAAACCAAACACCACAGTTAAAACAGAATGGAAACAAAAAGAACAGCTCAAGAAAGAACAGGAATATTTAATAGTGCGAGACAGCTTTTAGAGCTCAGAATAAATGTGTACCGTGGATCCTTGACGGTGGTTGCTCAAGTCATATGACAGGTGATAAACAAAAATTTGAAAAACTACAGAAATATGAGGGTGGTTCTGTGAAGTTTGGCAATAATGATGGAGCCAAAATAATAGGTAAAGGATCTGTCAAAATTAGTGAAGGGAAAATCAAGTCAGAAGAAGTTTTATTTGTGGATGGTTTGAAACATAACCTGTTAAGTGTGAGTCAAATCTGTGATAAAGGACATGAAGTAGTTTTCAAGAAGCAGGGTTGTGAAGTCAGAAAAATAAACAGCGGGAAATTAATAGCAACCGGCTCAAGGACGTATGGCAATATGTACACACTCTCAGAATCTTCAGAAGGTATGTGCTTCATTGGACAAGAAGAAGAGAACTGGTTGTGGCACAAGAGGCTTGGACACATAAGTTTTGATAATTTGGTGAAAATCAGCTCTAAACAAGCGGTGAGAGATATTCCAACCATTAAGAAACCTTCAAACGGTGTTTGTGCTTCATGTCGAGAAGGGAAAGCAAACCAGAGTTTCATTTAAAACAAAAGAATACCACACTAGCGAGGCCTTTGGAACTCATTCATACAGACTTATGTGGACCCATGAGAACTCAAAGCATAAATGGCGACAAATACTTTATGCTTGTGTATCGATGATTATTCCAGAATGACATGGATATTCTTCTTAAAAGAAAAAATAGAAGCTTTTGAAATGTTCAGAACTTTCAAACAGCTAGTTGAAAATGAAACAGGAAAAAGGGTCAAATGCTTGCGATCAGACAGAGGAGGAGAATTCATTTCGAATGAATTTATAGAATACTATGAAAAATACGGTATCAGGAGACAATATTCAACAGCTAGAACTCCCCAGTAGAATGGTGTAGTAGAGAGAAAGAACAGAACTATACAGGAAATGGCACGCACCATGCTTTGGCGAGAAAACAAAATAGCGAGATAGATTCTGGAAAGAAGCGAGTTCACACTACAGTATACATTCAAAACAGATATATGTTAAGAACTCATGAATGCAAAACACCTTATGAGTTGTGGTTTGGTAGAAAAGCAACAGCAAAACATCTCAAAGTTTTTGGCTGTAAGTGCTACATCAAGAAAAAGCTGATGACAACCTTGGGAAGTTTGAAGATAGAAGCGAGATGAAGGTGTTTTTGTTGGTTATTCTCCAAATAGCAAAGCTTACAAATGCTACAACAAGAGACTCAAGAAAATTGTGGACGGTGCGAGATGTTAAATTCGATGAAGGGAGGAAACAAATAGTTAACTTTGAAGAAAACTACCCAATCTACGAAGAAGTCATTGAAGGAGATGAGGTGCATGGAACAGAAAATACGTCTACGGTTGATGTAGATAACTTATCCGATGACTCAGAGGTGCAAGAAAACAGAAAATTCAAAACAGGCAGCTGGGAGAAAAATCATCCTAGAGACCAAATAATTGGAGATCCCACAGCTGGCATTCAGAAAAGAAGGAAAGTAATAAGTAATTACTCTCTTTTATCCGACATTGAGCCCAAAAACATAGATGAAGCAAGCAAAGATGATAGGTGGATGAAGGCAATAAATGAAGAGTTGGATCAGATTGAAAAGAACAGAACTTGGGAATTAGTACCTAGACACTGCAAATAAGAATATAATCGGCACAAAATGGATATTTCAGAACAAATTAAATGAAGACTAACAGGTAATTAGGAAAAAAGCAAGACTGGTTTGTAAAGGGTATGCACAAGTCAAAGGCATTAATTTTGAAGAGACTTTTGCACCGGTGGCCAGATTAGAAGCAATTAGAATGTTTACGGCCTTAGCCAGTCCACAAGAACTTCAGAGTTTATCAGATGGATGTAAAATCTGCTTTTTTAAATGGGAAACTTGAAGAAGAGGTCTATATTGAACAACCAGATGGCTTTCAAATTAGTGAAGATCCTAACCTTGTCTGCAAATTAAAGAAAGCATTATATGGATTAAAACAAGCACCACGGGCATGGTATGCAAGGCTAGACAACTATCTCTCCCAACAGGGATTCAAGAAAGGTTTAGTGGACAGTAATCTGTATGTGAAAACAGAAGGTGGACATCTCATTGTTCTTGTTGTCTATGTAGACGATATCATATTTGGCAGCAACAAAGATGAATCTTGTAAAGACTTAGCAAATAAGATGCAGAATGAATTTGAAATGTCTATGATTGGTGAATTGTCTTACTTTCTTGGGCTACAAGTTAATCAAAATGAGAAAGGCATATTCATTTCCCAAATTAAGTATGTGAAAGAAATGTTAAAGAGGTTCACTATGGAGGACTGTAAGCCAGTAAGCACTCCCATGACAACGAGTGCAAATTGAGTAAAGAAGACAAATCTCCACCTGTAGACCAAACCACATACAGATCTATGATTGGAAGTTTACTATATTTAACGGCTACCGGACACGATATTCTGCGGGCGGTTTGCATGGTAGCTAGATTTCGAGGCCGATCCCAAAGAGACTCATGTGACGAGCGGTTAAAAGGATTTTTCGGTATCTCAAGGGCACCATTGAGTATGGGTTGTGGTATCCAAAAGGCAAAGACTTCACTCTTATATCATATTCGGATGCAGATTGGGCTGGATGTGTTGATGACAGAAAGAGTACCGGTGGAGGTGCATTCTATTTGGGGGACAGATTGGTTGCATGGCACGGTAAGAAGCAAGAGTCAGTTTCTTTATCTACAGGTGAGGCAGAATATATTGCAGCAGCAACATGTTGTACACAAGTCTTGTGGATGAAACAAACTTTGAAAGATCTAGGTATTAATTTCAGTGAACCAATATCAGTAAAGTGTGATAACACCAGTGCAATTAACATCTCTAAGAATCCAGTAATGCACTCACGGACAAAGCACATTGCTATAAGGTATCATTTCTTGAAGGAGAAAGTTGCAGAAGGAGAAGTTAAATTGGACTATGTCCCAACTACAGAACAAGTAGCGAGATATTTTTACAAAACCTTTGCCCAAGGAAGTATTTGAGTATCTTCGAAGCAAATTAGGAGTAGTCACACTTCCTAAGAAGTGACTAGCTACGGGGATCACCTTCTCGGGGGGAGCATTTGAATATTTGACTATTCTTTTGCTCATGATCATGATTTGTGCTAGATGCAACAAATTGTGCACGAGAATTGTGAGGATGGACTCGGGGGAGTTTGCGGCGACCCTTTGGTATTATTGACAAAGGGGGAGAAGAGGTACGAGGAATGTACACAGGTGTTGCCAACAATTCCAAAGGGGAGATTGTTGAGCAAGGTGTTGCAAGAAGTTTGTCATTGTTGTCAACACGGGCGGTTAGATCCAATGATGCGGTGGACGAGACAGTGTAGGAGTCATTCGGATGCGAGAGGACAGAAGTTTCCTGGAAAACGAGAGATGACCCGGTTTCAAAAATTCGAAGAAAAAGACAAGTTAGAAAACTGTCGCGATATCGCGACATGTTTTCTATCGCAATTTCGTGACAAGTCGGAGGAGAGAGAAGGCACAGTCGAAAATGTCATGATTTCGTGACAAGTCGGAGGAGAGAGAAGGCGCAGTCAAAAATGTCACGATTTCATGACAAGTCGGAGGAAAGAGAAGGCGCAAGGCAAACTGTCGTGATTTCGTGACATGTTGGAGGCCAAGAAGCTAAGTCGAAAAGTTGTAGCGATTTCACTACATGTTGATTTTTGGCCGAAGCAAGGAGAAAGCGTTAAGTGGAAAAGTTGTAGCGATTTCGCTACATGTCAAAATTTAGCGAAGCAAGGAGAAAGCGTTAAGTGGAAAAGTTGTAGCGATTTCGCTACATGTCAAACTAAGCAAAGAAGCGTATAAAGTGTAGCGATTTCGCTACAAGTCAAAAGTGCACAACGTGAAGGTGTAGCGATTTCGCTACCAGTCAAAAGTGTAGAACTCAAAGATGTAGCGATTATGCTACAAGTCGAAAGTACAAGGCACAAAAGTGTAGTGATTTCCTTGCAAATCATAATTTCACGGGCAGAAGCAAAGTTGGAAGCACAAGGCACAATATTGTAGCGATTTCGCTACTGCATGAAGCTAGGATTGTACGGAAGCCGAAAGCGTCATGATTTCATGACAAAGATGAGGATGACGTCAACAAAAGCTGAAAGTGTCACGATTTCGTGACAAGTTGCAAGAAAAGCCTCAGGAAGCCGAAAGCGTCATGATTTCATGACAAAGATGAGGATGACGTCAACAAAAGCTGAAAGTGTCACGATTTCGTGACATGTTGCAAGAAAAGCCTCTGGAAGCCGGAAGCGTCGCGATTTCGCGACAAGATTAAGAATGACGTCAGCAAAAGATCAAAGTGTCACGATTTCGTGACAAGAACGGTGGCAAAGCTTTCAAAGGGCAAAAGAGTCACGATTTCGCGACAGCGAGGGCAAGAAGGCGTACGGATGTAAAAGGTGTCGCGATATCGTGACATGTTGGAGTTTCGAGAGGAAAGCCGCAGAACCAGATAGACTTTTGAAGCCGACATTCTTTAGGGTTTGAAGCCGACATTCATTAGGGTTTGAAGCCGACATTCATTAGGGTTTGAAGCCGACAATCATTAGGGTTTTAAGCCGACATTCATTAGGGTTTGAAGCCGATATTCATAAGGGTTTGACGGTCGACGCTCTTTAGGGTTTAAGCCGACTACAGTCTCAATATTGTTCTTGAAGATTTCTTCTATAAAAGGAGGGCTAATTCAAGATGGAGGCAAGGTGTGCGAAGATAACGTGTGCATGCAAAATTTGCGGTGCGCGAGAGAGTGAGTCGTTTCGATTTGAGCTAAGGCTGAAGTGATATTTCTTTTGTGACGAAGTGAAGTGTGCATATCGAATCTTCGTGAATTAAGAGCGCGATGTGCAGAGGTTGTGTTCTAAGTCCGAAGTGATAGTGCATAGACTGCAGAAGTGATCGATCATTGATTGCAGTAGAGAGTGCGAAGAAGTACAGAGAAGCGGTCGGATAGTGCGAATCGTTTTGCGCAAAAGTAGCAGAATGCAAAAAAATAGTAGACTGTGAGAAATGAGGTGAAAGTTTTATTCTGTAATTTTTATTATTGTCTTCCAAGTTGTAGCTTGGCATAAGGGGTTGGTGCCTCTTTCCAGTAGGTTCTGGTAAATTAGGATTTGGTGCTCCATTGCACTGAAACAGAGATAAAGCAAAGGGGTTGGTGCTCCTTCCGGTTGGTCTTTGGTAAAAGATATTGTAAAGTTGTAGCTTTGCATTGGCTGGATTTGGATGGTAGTCCAAGCGGTCATTTTGAGGAGTAGCCACATTGGTGAACCTCGTTAAATTACTGTGTTGTGTGTCATGCTTTCTTGCTTGCATTTTGATATTTTTTTTATCAGTTTAAACTACTGCTAGATCTAAAACTATATGTTTTAGAATTTTTAAAGATCACACTGATTCACCCCCCCTCTCAGTGTCATTGTGATTACAACAGATGGTATTTACCCATTATATGTATTTCAAACTAAACTTTGGTTAACAAAGTATAGTGTACAACTCTACCCCCATTGGATAAGAAACTTGAACCTCCTATTTGGAGTTCCAAGTCTTATTGTTAAGCACACTCAAGTTGTGAGAGTGTTAAAGAAACTATTTAAGCAACTTGTGATATTTTTATAGGGTAGACTTCTTCTTATCAATGATTTAGGACTCCATTAGAAGAAATATAGGTTAAATATAACAACTTATCAATGCTTTATTTATCCTTTCTTATCCAAGAAATAATATGAGTCTTATCTAATGCTAAAATTCTTCCTTACACTTGTTGATCAAGTGTATTGTTTTTCTAAAATGTGTCAAAAAAATTATCTTTTTACAAGAAAGTAAAGGGTCAACAAATTCCTTAGTAGATTGTATCCAAATGTGATTATGTTAAATGAGATTAAGCTTGGTGGACAATGATTATAGTTTTCTCTACATTAGTATATTGTATCATATATATATTTTTAGTGAGCATAGTATTGGCAATATAGTTTTGGATCTTTTCCTTTGGATATTTGTGTAGTCACACTATCTGCTTCTAATGATGACTTGTTGGTTCATTGTGAAAAAAATTGTCTTGTTTGATCATCTACTAATTATCATGTAAAATTTTTTAAAATAGGGTCTATTTGGAAAATATATTCTTACTTTCAAATTAAATATCTCACACCAAGATAAGCCTCTTGTATTTACACCGTTCACGTAGTTTGGAATGTAGAACCAACTCCTCTTAGCACATAATATTGGATCAACTCATGGGATATTATAATTCAATGAAGTGTTAATTTTTTTATAGAATATTGTGAGAAAAATTTTAATTAAAGGAGAAAGGATTATGTATTAGAATAGAAATTGAAATTATATTTTCTTTGTCAATTATAGTCCATTGAATATCACTCACAAGACTAGGTTTTTATATTTGAACATTTTTTATGGTATATAAAGCTTTAATTGAAAATATACAAAGATCAAGTCAATAATCTATTATTCAAGGGATTTATAATTTTATTTCACTATCTACAATATAAGTATAAGAGATAATACATCATTTAAATTGATAATATAATTAATAATTTGATGATCTCATAAAAATATATTAGATATTTTTCTAAAAAATATTTTTTGGACCCTAAAAATAAACTTTGTGAGGCCTTTACAAGGATTGTTGCATCATACAATGCTTATAATTTATTTTTGAGAAATACAAGAATGTTTGAGAGATTTTTTTATTTTAAGGAAATTAAAGAGGATTTTATACATGGTATATAAGAAATATCCTAATAGGTATGGATTACCAATTGATTTTCATTTAGTAAAAGAGAATGTCATGTGATTTGTTTGACTCTTAACATATGTATAAGGAGGATAATGTGTCAGGTTTCAATGGGAACTCTGTGTTTTGATAGATGCCTTATTATTTTTTAATGTGTTAAATATAAAATTGTTGTAAATGCTCTTGATAAATGAATTGCGTTGGTTTCCTAGAAAATGGTTGAGGAGAAAACTAATTTTTATAAAGCTTTATTCATTTGTTATAGTTTGATATAATATTGAAAAATTAATGAAATGGTTCATGAAATTATCACAAGATATTATTCTAGTCACAACCGATTATCATAAAGCTTATGATAAATCCAAATGGACTTTCATTATTAACCTAATGCAAGAGTTGTGTTTTGGTCCTTGACTAATAAAAATATTAACAAGTTGCTTGTTGATGCATTTACATAACTCGTTATCAATGGTTCTCTCACAAGACCCTTTTCTCTTAAATTCTATTCTTTAATTGAAAGGGATATTATTTGACTCTTTTTATTTATGTTTTGAGTATACATAGTTTTGGTTATTTACTAGATAGAAGATATAATATAGGATTTATTTCATTATCCATTTTTCTAATTATAATCATCTCTTGAATTATCATTTCATGGATGAATGAGTGCTCTTCCTTCAAAAAATTTAAATATGATTTAAAATACTCTTTAAGTTGTATAAATATTTGTGAATATATCTAGATTTAAAGTTTCACTAGAAAATATTGATTTTATTATTTCTTCTAGTAGCTTAAACCCTATTTTATTTTTGAAAAAAATCAATAACTTTCATTTCAAAATTTGAGAAAAAGTTACAATGAGATGGGTATTTTATACCCTCATATAGACCTTACTAAATAGCCCCATTAAGATGTCAAAAGAACACAAAAGTGTCCTAAAACTTGAATTTTATCAAAAGAAAATTCCCATAGCCATTGTAGATGGAAGAACATACTGACAAAAAAAGCAGATAGGCAACAATGGGAAAAACAAACCCACAATCAAAATAAGGCCACAACAATTGTGAAAAACACTTAAAATTATGCCCCTACATAGCATCACTCAAGAAACCAGAATAGAAGTCGACTGCCATGCAACAACAATGGTAGTGTAATATATATATATAAATATATATATATATATATATATATATATATATATATATATATATATATATATATATTATTGTTAAACTTACTCACACACACCCTGCAGGTTTGAACTTGCATCTCCTTGATGAGTCTTTGGATGAATCTATTTTTTTAAGATATGTGAAATTGGTCCTTGGTGTTCAAAAAGAAATTTGGTAATAGGTATACTAAGTTTCTTTATTTGTCTAGTAATATTTAGATCATTCTTAAGGTATTATTACACATTATATTTTTTTAATATTCATGTTGGATGCCTTCTAGTTATTATTATTAGAAATTGACTAGGTTGATTTGATATTTTCTAGTAAAATTTGGATCATTCTCTTCCAATGGAAACAACCTAGAGGTTCCATTTTATCTAGCCTCATAAGAAATGTGGTTGGGATATTATTTATCTTTGGACTATTACGATTTCTTGTTAAGTGGATTGTGCATCCTATTGGTAGTAATAAACCAAATCAAATCTTGTTTTAGTGTAGGATTGAGAAAGGTATAATTGCTAAATTTTGGGAGGGCCTGAGTTTTTCATATAAGATTCAATTCTCTATCTCCCTCAATATTATACATGATTTTAAGGTTTTGAAAATAGAATTTAGATTTTTCCAATATATATAATCTAAAAGTAGGGATTATAACTTGATTTATTAGAAAATAAAAAGTTTACATGATTTGATGATGTTAAGTATCTTTAATCTCCCCATCATGCATGTAAAATCAACAAATTTATAAAATTTAGGGATGAAACTTATCATGAAGGAATTTTATTGAATACATTATCAATTGCATATGACTTATAATTATTTTTCTATGTAATAATTATACATATGGGTGGTGTATAGATCAATTTATGCATTATAAAGCTAGATTTTTGCTTGTATCTATAGCAAGACACCCAATTTAGATTGCATTGAAAGGTTAGAAGCTTGCATATAAATAATTTTATTTTTCTAATATAACTTAAATATTATATTTATTTAAAACATCATTATGGTCAAAATGCATATCCAATTATTTAAATGATATTATTTTTTTAATGGATTATGTGGATTTCAACTTTTAGATTTCTTATTATAGTATGTTTTTAGGAACTATACAAATTGTTAAGGATTAAAATTATATATTGTAGCATATGTTTCAAGATTAAGTTGAAATATATTATCAACAATAGCAAGACATCATTCATTTTTTTGTACATGTCATTTAAGAAACATGTAAAAAACTACAATGTGGTCCATAATAATGTTATATATCACTATATAATGAGAAATACCTATTTTAAAATGTTTTTTTAATCTTTGCTAATGAAAATATTTATACTAAGTGTATTTAATCCTTTATACCATAACAAATAATAAATATTTCTTGTAAGAAAAAAACACCAATGTCAAAGTTATCCAAAATTAATAGTCTTACACAGTAATGTATTATAAATTGAAAATAGATGAACAAAATTTTCTTATAAAGGCCAAAATCATGCCATCATATGATCATCATTATTAAATTATAACTTATAGTCAAGACCAAGCCTCATATTTCTTTTTTTTAGATCTTTAGGTAGATAAAATATAAAGGATTCAAGTGAGAAAAAGTGTTAGGAACCTACTATTAAAAATAAACACACTCACACAAGTACGTAAAATAAACATGTATACTCACAACACGCTATGGAAATAAAATGCACACTATGGAAATAAATTGCAGAATAGGAACAATCTCACAATAGCATTGAATCACAAGCCTCTTCGATGGGGCAACCTCCTTTAATACTTCATTCAATTATGCAAAAAATATACATACAATACTTTCCTTGCAATTTTAAGGAATTCTTCTAGCACCTAACTCCCAAGGTTGGTTTACATGCAAAAAACCACCTAGGCTAGAATCTCCTACCTATAATTTGTTACATTGTTAAAAAATGGTTACATATATGAGTGTCATTTGGCTAAATGCTTCTAACTCCAAAACTGTAACAAAATATTAAAAAATAATAATGTGGGTGTTACCCACATTCCACAAGAAATATTACATCAATGTGTGTTGAGCAAGGTGCAGCAACAGTATTGTCATTGTTGTCAACACAGTCATACAAATCGGTTGATGCAGTGAAACAAGAGTTAAGAGATTCTTCAGAGAATGTACAGTGAGGGAGATTGTTGAGCAAGGTGCAGCAACAGTATTGTCATTGTTGTCAACATAGTCAGACAGATCGGTTGATGCAGTGAAACAGGAGTTAAGAGATTCTTCAGAGAATGTACAGTGATTTTCCAAAAGATCAGAGTGGCCCATATGCAAAAGATCAAAGAAAAAGACAAGTAAGAAAACTGTCGCGATATCATGACATGTTGAGCAAGAAAGAAAAACTGTCGTGATATCGTGACATGTTGAGAAGAAAGAAAAACTGTCGCGATATCACGACATGTTCGAAGAGAAAGCGCAAGAAAGAAAAATTGTCGCGATATCGCGACATGTTGAGAAGAAAGAAAAACTATCGCGATATCGTGACATGTTTGGAGAGAAAGCACAAGAAAGCAAAACTATCGCGATATCATGACATGTTCGGAGAGAAAGCGCAAGCAAGCAAAACTGTCATGATTTCGTGACATGTTCGGAGAGAACATGCAAGCAAGCAAAACTGTCGCCATTTTACGACATGTTGGAAGAGAGAAAGGCAAGTAGAAAAAGTTTTGCGATTTTGTGACATATTGCAGGAGAGATATTACGAAAGAAAAATTGTCGCGATTTCGTGACATATTGCAAGAGAGATAGTACGAAAGAAAAACTGTCACGATTTCGCGACATACTGTAGGAGAGAGAGTCCGAAATAAAAAGTGTCATGATTTCACGACATATTGCAAGAGAGATTGTACGAAAGAAAAAGTGTCATGATTTTGCGACATATTGCAGGAGAGAGAGTCCGAGAGAAAAAGTGTCGCGATATCGCGACATGTCGGGTTTTCGCAACCCGAAGGCAAGAGAAAGCACTAAGGAGAAAAAGTGTCATGATATCGCGACATGTCGGGTTTTCACGACCCGAAGGCAAGAAAAAGTGCTAAGGATAAAAAGTGTGGCGATATCGTGACATGTCACATTTTCGCAACCCGAAGGCAAGAGACAGCGCTAAGGAGAAAAAGTGTCGCAATATCGCGACATGTCGCATTTTCGCGACTAAAGGAGGAGAGAGAAAATAAGAAGGCAGAAGTGTCACGATATCGTGACAAAAGTAAAGAGGAAAAGCAAGGAGGCGAAAGTGTCACGATATCGTGACATGTTGTGTTTTCACTGGTACAAGCCAATAAGAGTAGCAAGGAAGCGAAAGTGTCGCAATATCGCGACATGTTGTGTTTTTGTTGGTACAAGCCAAGATGAGTAGCAAGGAGGTGAAAGTGTCGTGATATCGTGACATGTTATGTTTTCATGGGTACAAGTCCGAGAAGAGGACAAAGAGACAGAAGTGTCATGATTTTGTGACAGGTCATTTTGGCACGAGCTAAGAAGAGAACCCAACCAAAATAAAATAAGAAGAGTTAACTGAAGTCAGTACGACGGTTACAGGTGCAGACATAGAAGAAAATCATGTAGCTAAAATAAGAAAAGTTAACTGAAGTCAGTACGATAGTTACAGGTGTAGACGTAGAAGAAAATCATGCAGCTAAAATAAGAAAAGTTAACAAAAGTCAGTACGATAGTTACAGGTGTAGTTACAGAGAACTTTGTTATAAAAGGTCTACGTGGAGTATTATCGTGAGCTGAATAGAGTAAAAGTGTTGCAAAAAGAGGGCTGGAAGAGTGTCGTAAGAGAGCGTTAAGCAGAGCCATGAGAGCTGTAAGAAGTGCAACAAGAGGGCCATAAAAGTGCAGTAAGCAGAGCCGTAAGAGTGTGTGGTGTTTTGGTGAATAGCGAGAGAGGTTGGGTTAGCAATAGACCATTTAGGGTCTAGTATAAGCGAAGGCATCTTTATGTCAAACTTATAGTTTCAAAATTGTAGTCCAAGTTGGTGCTTGGAATTAGGGGTTGGTGCTCCTTTCTATTGGTGCAGATAAATCATGGGTTGGTGCTCCTTTCTGTTGGTGTAGATAAATCAGGGGTTGGTGCTCCTTTCTGTTGGTGCAGATAAATCAGGGGTTGGTGCTCCTTTCTGTTGGTGCAGATAAATCAGGGGTTGGTGCTCCTTCCAATGGGTGCTGGTAAATTGTTTGTAAAATTGGTATTTTGCAAAGGCTAGATTTGGATGGAAGTCCAAGCAGTCATTTTGAGGAGTAGCCAAATTGGTGAACCTCGTTACATCGTGTGTTGTGGAATGCTCTCTTGTTATATTTTCTTTATGTGGTTTTAAGCTTTCATTGTTTTGGCTTTAAGAGTTGAAGTTTTTAAGTTTTAAAGAGCCACACTGATTCACCCCCCCTCTCAGTGTCATTGTGAGACTAACAATGTGTTAGGATGGGGTCCTAACATGCCCTTCCCCTTCAAGAAGCTTTGTCCTCAAAGCTGAAGGTGAGGAAACTATTGTTGGAGTTGTTGAAGAGGTTCCCATGTCGCATCTTCTGGTTGTAAGCCATGCCACTAGACCAAGACATCTGTGATAACACGTCGATGAAGGGTACGCGATCTTCGATCAAGAATGCATTCAGGTTCAAGAATGATGGACCCTTCCTCATCCAACTCTGGAAGTGTAGACTGCACCTGCACCTTGTTGCCAATAACCTTCTTGAGAGATGACACATGGAAGACTGGATGAAGTTTGGAGCTAGCCAAAAGGGCTAGTTTGTACGCTGTCACCCCAAGCCTCTACAATACCTGATAAGGACCATAGTATTTGGTGGCAAATTTTTGACAACCACGCAACTGGAGAGATGATTGTTTGTATGGTTGTAAGTGAAGAAAGACCATGTCACCCATGGCAAAGCTACGTTTGGTACGGTGTTGATCTACTTGTTGTTTCATATGGTTCTGAGCCATGTCCAAGTTGAGCTTGAGTTGGCGAAGAATGGAGTCACGCTGGTAGAGAGTGGAATCCACCACCTGAACCTTGGAGCTGCCTGGAAGGTAAGAAGTTGGAGTTGGTGGAAGCTGACCATAGACTACTTCAAATGGAGTCACCTTCGTGGTAGAGTGATAGGTGGTGTTATACCACCATTCGGCCAAAGGAAGCCACTTAGCCCAATGAGTAGGATGTTCAAAAGTGAAGCAACGAAGGTAGGTTTCCAAGCATTTATTGACAATTTTAGTTTGGCCATCGGTTTGAGGATGGTAGGCCAAACTCATCTTGAGTTGTGTCCCCTACAACTTGAATAGTTCCTACCAAAAGCGACTGGTGAAGGTAGGATCCCGATCAGAGACAATGGATTTAGGCATCCCATGGAGGTGAAATATGGAGTCAAGGAAGAGTTGGGCGATAATGGATGCAGTATAAGGATGGGATAGGGAACAAAAGTGAGCATACTTTGAAAGATGATCCACTATCACTAGAATAACCGATTTGCCTCTAGATTTTGGTAGCCCTTCGATGAAGTCCATAGATATATCTGTCCAAACCTGCTCAGGAATGGGCAAAGGTTGAAGTGTCCTTGGAGAACTCACAGTTTCACCTTTCATGCACTAGCAATGATCACATTTGGCCACAAATATTTGGATGTCCTTTTTCATTCCCCTCAAAAAAAGTATGTTTGGTTTGGGTATATATTTTGAGAAAACCCGAATGACCAGTTGTGGGAGAAGCATGCATTTCTTGAAGGAGGAGGTCCTTGATTGGAGACTGAGATGGTATAACCAAACGGTCATGAAACCATAAATCCTGACCATCCCAAGCATAGCCAGGGTGGGAATGAGGATCCTCTTGGAGAGTGCGGATGAGAAGTTGCAATGAGGAATCCTTGGCCAGATCCTCACGAAGTTGATGAATCCATTGTGAAAGGGGAGTGGAGATAGCATGTAACATGGCCTGATCTTCATGGAGATGAGACAAGGCATCTGCCACCACATTCTCTTTACCTTTCTTATAAGAGATGTCATAGTCATACCCCAACAATTTGGAGACCCATTTTTGTTGTTTCGGAGTAGCCACCCTTTGTTCTAAAAAATATTTTAGACTCTGATGATCAGTTTTAATGGAAAAATGTTGACCAATGAGATATGGACGCCAATGGGTGACCGCATGTAAAATGGCAAGCATTTCCTTCTCATAAGTGGACTTGCCCAAATTTTGAGGGGAGAGTGCTTTGCTAGTGAAGGCCAATGGTCGACCCTCCTGCATTAAAATGGCCCCAATGCTCATGCCCGATGCATCACTCTCAATGACAAAGGGTTTAGAAAAATCTAGCATTGCCAAAATAGGGGTGGTGGTCATAGCACACTTCAAATCAACAAAAGCCTTCTTGGCCAATTTAGTCCACACAAAAGAATTTTTCCTCAACATGGTTGTCAGGGGAGCTGCTATCTTGCCATAATTTTTCACAAATTTCCTATAATATCTTATAAGACCCAAGAATCCATGAAGTCCCTTCAATGTATGAGGTTTAGGCCAATCTTGAATCACTTAGATTTTCTTAGGATCAACCTGAACTCCCTCCTTAGTGACTATGTGCCCCAAATATTCAACCTCCTACTAGCCAAAGGAATATTTTGATTGCTTTGCATAAAGTTGATGGTCAGACAACAGTTTGAGGGTTTCATCTAAATGGTGAAGATGATCCTCCCATGTGCGACTATAAATCAATATGTCATCAAAAAAGACTAAAATGAATTTGCGAAGATGAGGATGAAAAATAGAATTCATCAAACTCTGAAAGGTGGAAGGTGCATTGGTCAAACCAAAAGGTATAACCAAAAACTCATAATGCCCTTCATGAGTTCGAAAAGTTATTTTGGGAATATCTTCATTCTTAATGCGAATTTGGTGATAGCCCGACCGCAAATCCAACTTGGAAAAATATTGAGCCCCATGCAACTCATCAAGTAGTTCATCAATGACAGGAATAGGGAACTTATCCTTAATAGTGATTTTGTTAAGATCCTGGTAATCCACACACAAGCACCAAGTGCCATCCTTCTTTTTTACTAGCAACATTGGTGAAGAATAGGGACTAACACTAGAATGGATAATTCTAGAAGCTCGAAGTTCTTGCACAATTTTCTCAATTTTTATTTTTTGAGCATAAGCATACCGGTATGGATGAACATTAGGAGGTAGACTACCAGGAAAAAGTTGTATTGCATGATCATGTGAGCACTGAGGAGGAAGTCCCTTGGGTTCCTCAAAGACATGAGCATACCTATTTAATATACCCTGTAATTGTTGTGGGTGATTAGACTCCCCTTGTTTGGGGGCGGTGATAGCAAAAAGCTGAGCTACCACGCCATGGGAAGATTTCTTTAACAATTTTTCCATCTTATGAGAAGAAATAAACTGAATTGCTCCCACCTTTGTGCCATGGAAAGTATATTCCTGCCCATCCTGACTAAATTTCATCCATAATTCTACAAAATCCCATAAGACTGGTCCTAACATTCTCAACCATTGCGCTCCCAAAACTATATCACACCCTCCTAAGGGTAAGGTAAACATGTCGGACTTGAGATTATAGTCCCCAATTTTTAATTTAACATTACAACATTTTCCTTTGCATGGTAGGGTGCCACCATTAGCAATCATGACTTCGAAGGAATTGCATGTGGTAATGTAACAATTTCCATGTTTGGCTACACGTGGATCAATAAAATTATGTGTACTACCGGAGTCAATCAAAATGATGACCCTTTGTCCCTTGAAGTGGCCAATCACCTTCATGGTTTGGGGAGTGGATACTCCTGCTAGAGCATGTACAAAAATTTTTGGTTGGGTTTCCTCTTGATCGGTCATCTGGTCTATGGGTTTTATTTCTTGAGGATCCTCCTCATCATCAAAATATTTTATAGTGGGAACTTCATCCATATCGAGCAAGTACAATTTTTGTTGCACACACCTATGCCCTCTAGAATATTTTTCATCACAATTGTAACATAACCCTTGTGCCTTTCTATTCTCCATCTCCTCATGACTCAATATTTTTATAGGTGGAGATTTAGTAGTAGGACTTGGCATTGGCTTGGCCAAAAAAGATGGCTTAGATGGAGGAAATTTAGAAGTTTGACCGAGAGCCTTGAATTTATCTTCTACCAATTTGGCCAATTGTATGGCCTATGGTAGTGATATAGGTCGCAACAACTTAACCTCAACCCTGATGTCATCCTTCAGTCCACTCACAAAACAACTTTGGAAAGAGTCAACACTTAGACCAATGGTTCGATTGGCAAGTTTTTCAAATTGAGCTTGGTATTCTCGAATGGTTGAGGTTTGTTTGAGTTTGAAAAGGGCTCCTATAAAATCTTCAAACTCACTAGGACCAAAGCGAGTGAGTAGGCATTGCCCAAATTCAAACCAAGAAAGGTCAAGTTTGGCCTTTCTAAGCCATAAAAACCAATGGAGTGCATCTGATTCAAAATTAAAAGAAGCAATGGTCAACCATAGGAAATGATCAATATTATGAAGAGTGAAATATTGTTCTGCCTTACAAATCCATCCCTCAAGATCTTTTCCATCAAACTTGGAAAAGTCTAATTTTGGTAATCTCATTCCATTATGAGTTGGTATAATTCATTGGTGGTTGCTTGTACCAATTTCTTCTTGGTCATGTTGATCTATGGAACCAACAGAGATACAACTATCCAACTCAACCTTCATTTATTTTTGTGCAAGGGAGATGTCACTCATAGTTTCCTAGAAAGATTGGAGTTGTGATTATATCACCTATAGGATTTTGTTAAATGAATCCCATAGTTTGATGCCCATAGCATCCACTTTGGATTGAATATCCCTATCTAATTCTTGTTGTTGAGTACCCCCAACCATAATTGAAGGTTTGTATCCTTTTTGTGGAACTTACTAAAAATAGAAAGGTGGTTTTAGGAGTTACTATTTTTAGTAAGGGTCCAAAAATGGTTTGGGTGTGGTATATCAAAATGATCAGCTCAAAAAAATAATCACAATGAGCTATTTACCACAACACTAATTTTGGGCACCCCAAACTTTTTTTATATTGTTGTTTTGATGAGTCTACTAGTGTGGTCAGTTTTTTCTCTAGAGGTTTGGTTCAAAAATTGAGTTCTATGTCGAACACCCTTTTCTATCCTCTACTCTATCTATTATGACTAATGACCACTCCTAACATTGTACTATCACCTATCTGATTTTGACTCTATCACAAATATTCCTATCTTTTTTCTTACTATTTATCAATATTCCTTATTCATTTATTTTGACTATCATAGGTAACTATTATGACTTAACCTCACAACCTTGTACTAATTATTGCTGATGAATTTTTGAGCTAACTGATATGGACTTCCCCTTGTCACTTCTTTTGATTCTGTTGGTAATTTGTTTTACCTGTTATCTTTTTGTACTATTTTTTTTGTATGTTTGCATGCAAGAACTTTGGAATAGGGATGTCTTCTTCGTATGCTCAACTTCTATGAAGGATATGGTAATAGGTTTGAAAATCATAGAATATGATGTTTTTTGTAGGATATTGTTTTGACAGAACCAAGGTATACTAGGCAAAGGTGTATGTAATACCCATAGGCCCTCTATTATACCGTAGTGATGAACAATAGTGCTTGGACCAATATTTTAGGCCACTACTCAAGGAGGATTCCACACATACCCTTGAGCACACTATCTGCCTCTCTGACAATATGGGAGGGTAGTCTTTCGGGATGTTGTGTCTCATGCACTATGGATAATACAAGGCCAAAAAGCTTCCTAGGGATAAAATTTTGTTTAATCCTAGATGGTCTCCCGATATACCCAAAGATACGTGGGAGCTCAAATCCATGTGCAAGTGTTGTCTGAGGCCTAGGTATTGGAGCTTGATCGCCCCTCACTTCACTAGATGCTTTATGGGCTATCTAGCTTAGCCAATAACGATAACTCCTTCACGATATTTTAAAACCCCCGACATAGGGTTTCTAACCTACTCAACTACTGTGGATAAAAAAGACTATTTTTTTTGTTGGTTTTCTATTTTTTAATAAGGAAAAACTAGTGTAGGGAAAAACAAAACACATAAATCTTATACCTAATAGTCGAAATGGCAGAAACCATCGCAATCGTAGTAGAACACAACCCTGGAAAGTGCTTTGATACCACTTGTTAGGAACCTACTATTAAAAATAAACACACTCACACAAATACGAAAAATAAACATATATGCTCACAACACACTATGGAAATAAATTGTAGAAAAGGAACAATCTCACAATAGCACTGAATCGCAAGCCTCTTCGAGGGGGCAACCTCCTTCAATACTTCATTCAATTATGCAAAAATATACATACAATACTGCCCCTCATAGTTTTAAGGAATTCTTCTAGCACCTAACTCCCAAGGTTGGCTTACATGCAAAATGCCACTTGAGCTAGAATTCAAAAAAACGTAATCCAAAACTATAATAAAACATTACAAAATATTAACATGGGTGTTACCCACATTCCACAAGGACTATTACATCAATGTGTTAGGATGGGGTCCTAACAAAAAGCTAGGTAGCATGACATGAAGAACATTTTTAAATTTTTAATTAGAAATAAGGATGCTCTAGCTAGAAGTATGGATGCCCTAGTTGAGGATAAGAGTTTAGACATGAAAAATTGACCCACTTCAATGGGTAATCTTCCCTGAGCTCTCTAATGGGATCCCTTAGACTTGACTAAGGCAAGAGCAAGGTTTTTCCCCCTCTGTTTTACCTATTTTCCCTCTTTATGCGAAATCATGCCCGGTCCGTGATGGGGCGTGACTTCGCATTATGATATCATGGTCATCTCAGATGGGACATGATTTCATATTTTTAGGGTTTGATGCATTAAAACTCTAATTTTTTTGGGTTGGTATATTTTACGTTGGCCCTCCTTGGTTTTCCTACTCTTTTCACCTTCAAATTTGCTATATAAGGAGGGTTTGAATTCACTTTTCACACACGATAACACACAAGTTAACACGCACTCATTTTATTCGAAACTTGATGATTTTATTGCTCGTATTTGATTTCTTGCAAAGTGTTTTTGTTTGGTCTGCATCCTTCTTCTTCTTCTCTTGCAAGTAACTTTGACGGTTGGAGTTTTATTCTCTGTTGCATTGTTCTTCCTCACTATTGATGGATTGTTGTTGGAACCCTAAGGAGATATTAACCATTTGGAAGATCTAAAACCCTTCTATTTTGATTATGCACTCTATAACAAGTGAATTCAATCGTTTGCATACATATTTAGATTTTTTTAGTGACGTAATCGAGCTTCTGCATTCATATTTTATTTTTCACTTAGTTTATGCCAAATTGCACTTGGTCGCCCATTACGAGGTGCGATTTTACCTGAGATCAATATGGGAGCAATATACTATCCCTTTTTTCTCCATTACATTCTAAATTACATCTAGAGCATAGTGGCATACTTTATTCTGTGATTTTTGCATTTTGTTATGTTGTATTGTATTAATGTTTGTTTTCCTCCAAAGGTTAATTTTCACTTTTAATTATCAAAGGTTAGCTAAAAGGACCTAGGGGGCTTGACTGCTACACCTCCAAGCATTGTTGTACAGTGGCCTAAGAAGGCCCCCTAACACTAATTCCATTTTCAAGTGTTTGTTTAATTATCTTGCAGGAATAGGTATTGTTGATAGCATTGGACAAAGAGATAAAAGCAAGGATAAAACACCGGATAAGCTAAGTATTCTGATTAGTCTTCTAGGTTGATTTTTGAGTGCTTTTATTTCTATCATAAATCCTAGATCTGATTTTATTAAATATATTCAATTAAATCTAGGCATTTGAAATATAAACAACATATAGTGTGCACTTAGAGATAATTCTATTTGTACATCTCTACTTGAACCCTTGCTTAAAAGGTTGTTTGTTTAGAACTCTAGGTTAGAAAGCATTCAAATAAAAAAATCATTCTAGGGCTAGCCCTTGTATTCCTACATTATGTATTTTTTCATTGTCCTTTATCCTTTTATAGCATAGATCTAAAAAGGCTAAATCTAGGTGTTTGTCTTGAATTGAATACATCAAACATTCCTAAAAATTTCGTGGACTTGGAGTGAGTCCTTAAAGTCATTCCTGGTGAACCCATCCCCCTAGAATTGAGTGTAGAGAACAACATACCCTCATGGTTCACCCCAAAGGCTTCTCTCTTGTGGATCCAAATTTTGGGAATTGTACGTGGTAGGGCAATTTTCCCCCTCTACATCTTTGGTGAACCCAACGTGAACATATTTTCTTTTAAAAACTTTAAGAAAGATAATTAAATCTATTTGTGTGGTTGAAGAATCATAATAATATCTTTAAAAATATGTTTTTCCTGGTGTTAGTATTCTCTTCTATCCTTTCACTTTTATAACGGCTCCTATATTTAGAATTCAGTGAAAGCATCTTGAATCTGATTGTATTCCTCTGAAATATGATCATATTGATAGAGAGAATCCTAACATAGATCCAAAAGAACAAGGCAACATGGATACTGAGATGAGTTTTGATCCTTATGAGGGACCTAATGGTAGCTTTGTCTTTTCATAATTTTAGAATATTTGAGGATTTATGAAAGCTAATAGGGATAGGATATTGGGAGGCATGGAGCGATAAGCTCACGTCGAAAGAGATGATACTAATCCACCCCCTCCAATAAGCTCCCCTATGCTTAATCAGGAAACCCCTTACCTAAATCAGTACATCTTGATAATTTGAACACAGTTATTGATAGTACTACTACCACCAACATTGGAAGGAATATGAAAGCTCCTCCAATTAGTAGTGTTACTCAAAAGTATTCTCAATTTCTTCCTCAATATTCTAATATCAACTCTTTTGCTTCTATTCTTCCCAATGTTAGTTGTCCACTTTCACCAGGTGCCACGTATAACAGTAATATCCATACTTCCAACTTGAATCAAGCATTGGTACCCCAACACACATGGGAATTTGGGAGCAATACATAATAGTAATCTAGAATTGCAAATTTTGGTAAATATGGTGAAGTAGTTGGTTTTAAAAGTTGATATGATTCAGCCTTCAGGTTTTACTTACAGTTATAAGGAAATGTGTAATCAGCCATTAGATCCTATTTTTTCTGCTAGACCTTATCATAAGAAATTTTCTATGCTAGTGTTGCCTATATATAAGGGTACAAAATATCCAATAGAGCATTTAATAATATTTAGAATAGCTCGCCATGATCTCATCTATGATGATATGTTATTGCTTAAAACATTTCCTAAAAGCCTTGGTGGTATGGCATTAGAGTGGTATTATCAATTGCCTAATTATTCTTTGAAGAGTTTTGAAGAAACAACAAAATTATTTGTTCAACAATTTTATTCTTACATTGAGAAAGAAGTGACAATGAAAGATGTGTATAATTTAAAACAAAGTAAGGAAGAAAGCTTTTCAAAAATTTTGACACGTTGGAGAATTTTAGTTGGATGATTGAGATATACTTTACCTCCTAAAGATATTCTTGAGATATTTATTGGTAATTTACAAGAACAGTTATCTTATGCATTAGATAATACTACTATCACATCTTTTGATAAAGCAATTGATTTAGCAAGAAAGTAGAACAGACTCTCATCAAGAGAGGTCAACTCAAAGTTAAGGAAGAGAAAACTGCTAAGTCTCAATATAAAAATAGACATATAGAAGGTGATAATGGAATGGATAGTAGGCCCGTTAATAATGTTACTAACAACATACAAAAGATAGTGCTTTAGAAACCTCCACAAAGGAATTTTACAAGGCTTAATATGTCATTGCTAGAAGGCATGTCAGAATTGTGCATATCATAGAGTGGAAGGATATTGGATGAATTCTTACAAGAAGTTGAAACATGTGGTTGAGGATTTGATTGATGCAAGACACATTGATTTAGGTAATTCTTAGACAATAAATAATCAAGTACCTATCCAAAAAAATGTGACTACCAATCAAGATATGGGAATATTTAAAGATCCATTGCCAAAACATAATCAACAAGCAACAAATCAGGTGACTCATTAGGATGATCATCCTACCTATGGTAATATGGTTGGCATGGTTGGGGTAACTACAAGAAGGTAATATCAGACTCAACATCCTTAGCAAGGATAGAATTTTGTGTTACAACCCAGTTCAATTTTGAAGAATAATCAAAGAAAAGTTTCAGATACAGGGACTCCACCTATTGTATTGATACCACAACCTAAGGTTTCATTTGATCTCCAAAAATAGTTGGCTAGTACTCCTACAAAGATATCAATTTTAGAGCTCCTTCAAACTTCTCCTAACCATAGAGATGCTTTGATGGAATTTTTAAAGAAACAGTTAGTTCCTTCAGATATTTCGCCCAATGATATAGTTGATGTTGTAGGTTCTCTTGGGATACATCATATATTATTTTTGGATTATGATAAACCTTCCTCAAAATTGCAAGAAGATCCTTCAGTTTACATCACTGCACTTATTGGGGATCCTTTTATCAAGAAAATTTTGATTGATAATGGTTCTTCCCTCAATTTGTGTACATATCAATTCTTTCAAAAATTTGGATTAAAATAGGAAGACTTGAAAAAATCTGAAATCATTATAAAAGCTTTCAACAATGAGTCCCAAGAATCTTGTGGTGTCATATCTCTTCCATTTAAGGCCTAAAATATTGGATACTTTATTTTATGTGGTACATAGTCCTGCATCTTTTAATATTCTTCTTGGATGACCTTGGATCCATGCAATGAAGGCCATCCCTTCTACTCTTCATCAGTGTATCAAGTTTGAGTTTAAGAATCAAGTTATCACCATTCTGGAAGGCCCTTGACCATTTGAATTTTTTTCAAATATAGAGAGATCTCGATCTGATTTCAATCAATGTCCCTCAATCTCTTCAATGGTTTCTCCATGTTCCTTATCTCAGATATCAAAGCAATTTTAAAATTTAAAAATGAGTTAGGAATATATCTTAAATTCATCTCAGATCATGATAATCAGTTTCTTCAAGAACCTCTTATGGATCTATCTAAGCTACCACCATCACCACAAACCATGGATTTACCCCATAAGAGAGGTGATTTTGTACACTTAGGCATGTGTACCTTTGTATTCATAGGAATTGCCTTTGAGGATAAGATACATGGTAGCAACCCCTCTCCTATTGAGCGTTCTTTTGCTCATTGTTACCTTTCCAATGATTACTCACTTCTTAAATAGATCCTATCTAGTATGGGATATGTAGGTAAAGTATTGGTACCACAACATAAGGGCATTCAAGAGCCTTTGGATGTTGAAAAATGGCTTGGAAGATGTGACATATATTTTATATCTAGAAAAGACCAACATTTACCATTTGATAATGATGATCATCTTATGACTTATGCTGAATATATGGATTGTCGAAAGTTAGAAATGAATGATGAGGATGATGGTCCCCCTTATTCTTTTGGTATCTTGTTTTATAATATGATTTATTCTATGTTTTCTAAAAGTAAACCTATTGTATTAGCAGAGGATCCTACTTTGTTGTCCTATAGTGATCTTGCGAAGTTAGGAATTTCTCTTTATGTTAAAAAAAATGGTTGTGTTCATGATGGGGAGCCAAAATTGCTCACACAAAAACCCAATTCTCATTCATTAAACTTGGAAAAATTTACAAAAATGGCAGCAATCTGCCAAATAAAATCCTTTATTCCGAAAGATAGTTTATTTTTTTTTATATTACAGCATTTCCAACTCTGGAAGAAAACAACCCAAATAGGTCTAGAATGGACCTCTTGCCTTCACGTCTGCAACACTGTCTCAGCAGTTTTTTGACCCCTTGTGCATACCTTTGCTTCCCCTTTTAAAATCTCTAGCGTGACTCTCCGTTTCCCTTTTCTGGCCCTTCATTTCATTTTTTGTGCCTCTTCGTTGTCTTGGATTTCGAAATATTTATCTTTCTAACTCTTGGTCTTTATCTGCTTTCATTGCACCTTGGTGCCACGTGTTGTTCAGTGTTGCCACTGTAGACTCTATCCGCCTAACGTTCGGTATACCCACCACTCGATAAATTTCTCTGTAACGGCCCTTGTAACCACCAACCCTTTTCGAGTCGTGAAAATGCGACATGTCACGATATCGTGACACTTTTGCTTTCTGCCTGGCCTTTTCGAGTCGCGAAAATGCAACATGTCGCGATATCATGACACTTTTGCTTTTCTGCCTGCCTGGCCTTTTCGAGTCGCAAAAATGCGACATGTCGTGATATCGCGACACTTTTGCTTTTTTGCCTGTCTGGCCTTTTCGAGTCGCGAAAATGCGACATGTCGTGATATCGCGACACTTTTGCTTTTCTGCCTGCCTGGCATTTTCGAGTTGCAAAAATGCGACATGTCGTGATATCGCCACACTTTTGCATTTCTACCTGCATGGCCTTTTTGAGTCGCAAAAATGCGACATGTCGCGATATCGTGACACTTTTTCCCTCTTGCTCTTTCTCTTCTCTTTTGGTCGCGAAAATGTGACATGTCGCAATATCACGACACTTTTTTCTCTCTGTGCCTTCTCTTGTATTTTGGTCGTGATAATGTGACATGTCGCGATATCGTGACACTTTTTCTCTCTGCGCCTTCTCTTGTCTTTTGGTCGTGATAATGTGACATGTCGCGATATCACGACACTTTTTCTCTCTGCGCCTTCTCTTGTCTTTTGGTCGCGAAAATGCGACATGTCGCGATATCGCGACACTTTTTCTCTCTTGCTGACATGTCGTGATATTGCGACACTTTTTCTTCTTTGTCAACATGCCGCGATATCATGACACTTTTTCTCCTTTGCCAACATGTCGCGATATCGTGACACTTTTTCTTCTTTTCCAACATGTCGCGATATCGCGACACTTTTTCTCTCTTGTGCCTTCTCTCGGCTTTTGGTCATGATAATGCGACATGTCGCGATATCGCGACACTTTTTTCTCTTGAGCCTTCTCTCGACTTTTGGTCATGAGAATGCGACATGTCACGATATCACGAAACTTTTCTCTCTTGAGCCTTCTCTCGGCTTTTGGTCATGATAATGCGACATGTCGCGATATCACGACACTTTTTCTCTCTTGAGCCTTCTCTCGGCTTTTGGTTGCGATAATGCGACATGTCACGATATCGTGACACTTTTCTCTCTTGAGCCTTCTCTCGGCTTTTGGTCGCGATAATGCGACATGTCATGATATCGTGACACTTTTTTTTTTCTCCTTGCGGTATTTTGCTTTTCGTTGGATGCTCCTGCATCAGACAACCGAGGTGGATTGAGAAGTGACCTTCACTTCTGTACTGTTCTATCACCTTCTTTTTCAACATCTCAAAACTTGCAAAATCTTCAGCCTCAACACTACTCTTTTCTCCTTTATCCATCGTTCTCAACTTAGAAGCATTCCTTGGACTACTCCCACATACAATCTGGAATGGTGATTTACCAGTACTCCTATTGACAGTCCTATCCAGAGTAACTGGGGTTGTACAAGCTCTCCAAGCTTTAGCAAAATTTGGGTCTTCAAGGTACAAACCCTTAAGTTCTTCAAACCCCACAACTTCCACTCTCATTGTTGTCAGCAACCTCTTTTCATCCATCCCCTTCAGTGGATTTAGTTTATGGTGCACTCCTTTGTTTGTTAGGGAGTAAGTGTTGGCATGTCCATCATGGACTACACGACGATCAAACTGCCATGGTCTTCCTAACAGCATATGGCAAGCATCCATAGGCAGGATATCACACAAGACCTCATCCTAGTATCTCCCAATATTGAACTTGACTAAGGACTATTCACTAACCAATGCCCTATGGTCCTTTCACAACCATGCAATCTGGTATGGATGCGGGTGTCTCCTCCTCTCTAGCTGTAACTTAGTAACCATTTCTTCAGAGACCAAGTTATCAATACTACCATTATCTATAATAACATTACAGACCTTACCTGAAAATTTGCACCTTATGCGGAATAGGATCCTCCTCTGGTCTGGTTCTTCATCCTCATTCAACAAGGTTCTCCTTGTGACCATAACTTCTCCTCTCTCTGCCTCCTTAGAATGTTCTGATTCAACACCTTCATCTACTATCGTAGCTCTGGCATGACCCTCAGGTCTCTTATTCGTCCTCTCTCGATGTTGGGGACACTCATTTTCCCGATGTCCCTCTTCCCCACAATGGAAACTGGTTCCACAAAATCTTGTTTCTCCATTTTCTCGCCTATATCTACCTCTCCCTCTTGGGTAGTTGTTCTGACCACGAGATCTATAATAATTATCTCCCTTATGATCCCGACTGCTGCGAGCTTCTTATTTCTTCTCATCTCGTCTTCCATCTATTATTCCACCAGTTCTTTATCCATGACCTCTTCCTTTCTGCTTACCCTCAAACCTTCTGTTCAGCTTCTCTTCAACTTTTAGAGCAAACTGGTAAGCATCCTCAATGGTGCTCATCCTAACCGGACTCAACTCTTCTTGAATACTGGTTCTCAATCCATTGATGTAACGGGCTACCTTCTCGTTGTTAGCCTCAGAATGGCTAGTTCTGATTGAGATCCGGTAAAACTCCTCTGTATATTCTTTGACAGATTTGTTTGACTGTCTCAAACTCTACATTTTCCTCAACAGACCCAATTCGTAATCTGTAGGAATAAATTCTCTTCAACTTCTCGACCATTCGATCCCATCTGGTTATCTTTTCCTTTTTGCTTCTATTTCTTTCTAGTTGCACTCCTTTCCACCATATGCTAGCATGGCCTTTCAACTTCATTTTTGCCAATTTGATCCGATATAGATCTACAACCTCCTCATACTCAAAATATTCCTCCATATCATTGATCAAATCAATCAACTCCTTTGGATTGAGATTCCCAGAATACATGGAGAGATCACACTTTGGCTTCTTCCCAATCCGAGATATGGCCCTAACTAATCTAGCTTCTGTAGGATCCATTGCTTCTTCTTCATCTGATGGATTATCAACCTCCCAAGCTTCATCTTCACTATGGTATTCTCTTCTTGGCTCAACCCCTCTTCACAACTCCTCTTGCAGGGCTTGCACTTGCCTCTGTAAAGCTCTAAAATTACCTTTCGGTACCACATTTCTCCCACCACCATGGTTTCTTCATGGAGGCATTCTTCCTCACTCTCTTCTCACAACCCTTCCATAGATCCTGGTGCAAACTGCCTCACTTTTTGCGATCTGCTCATACACTTAGGAATCCTAAGCTCTTCCATAGATCCTAGTGTAAACTGCCTCACTTTCGGCAATCTATTTACACACTCAGGAACTCCCGCTCTTCCACAGATCCTGGTGCAAACTGCCTCACTTTCAGCAATCTGTTTACACACTCAAGAACTCCCGCTCTGATATCACTTGATGGGGAGCCAAAATTGCTCAAACCAAAACCCAATTCTCATTCATTAAACTTGGAAAAATTTACAAAAATGGCAGCAATCTGCCAAATAAACTCCTTTATTCCGAAAGATAGTTTATTTTTTTTTTATATTACAGCATTTCCAACTCTAGAAGAAAATAGCCCAAACAGGTCCAGAATGGCCCTCTTGCCTTCACGTCTGCAACACTGTCTCGGTAGTTTTTTGACCCCTTGTGCATACCTTTGCTTCCCCTTTTAAAATATCTGGCGTGAATCTCTGTTTCTCTTTTCTGGCCCTTCATTTCATTTCCTGTGCCTCTTCATTATCTTGGCTTTTGAAACGTTTATCTTTTCGACTCTTGGTCTTCGTCTGCTTTCATTACACCTTGGTGCCACGTTCTGTTTAGTGCTGCCACTGTAGACTCTATCCGCCTGACGTTCGGTATACCCACCACTCGATAAATTCCTCTGTAACGGCCCCTGTAACCACCAGCCCTTTTTGAGTCGTGAAGATGTGACATGTCACGATATCTCGACACTTTTGCTTTTCTGCCTGCCTGGCCTTTTTGAGTCACGAAAATGCAACATGTCGCGATATCACGACACTTTTGCTTTTCTGCTTGCCTGGCCTTTTCGAGTCGTGAAAATGCGACATGTCACGATATCACGACACTTTTGCTTTTCTCTGCCTGCCTAGCCTTTTTGAGTCACGAAAATGTGACATGTCACGATATTGCGACACTTTTGCTTTTCTGCTTGCCTGGCCTTTTCGAGTCACGAAAATGCGACATGTCACGATATCGCGACACTTTTGCTTTTCTGCCTGCCTGGCCTTTTTGAGTCACGAAAATGCAACATGTTGCAATATCGTGACACTTTTTCCCTCTTGTTCTTTCTATTATCTTTTGGTCGCGAAAATGCGACATGTCGCGATATCGTGACACTTTTTTCTCTCTGTGCCTTCTCTTGTCTTTTGGTCGTGATAATGTGACATGTCGTGATATCGCGACACTTTTTCTCTCTGTGCCTTCTCTTGTCTTTTGGTCATGATAATGCGACATGTCGCGATATCACGACACTTTTTCTCTCTATGCCTTCTCTTGTCTTTTGGTCGCAAAAATGTGACATGTCGCGATATCGCGACACTTTTTCTCTCTTGCCGACATGTCACGATATCGCGACACTTTTTCTTCTTTGCCAACATGTCGCGATATCGCGACACTTTTTCTCCTTTGCCAACATGTCACGATATTGCGACACTTTTTCTTCTTTGCCAACATGTCACGATATCGCGACACTTTTTCTCTCTTGCGCCTTCTCTCGGCTTTTGGTCACGATAATGCGACATGTCGCGATATCGCAACACTTTTCTCTCTTGAGCCTTCTCTTGAATTTTGGTCACGAAAATGTGACATGTCGTGATATCGCGACACTTTTCTCTCTTGAGCCTTCTCTCGGCTTTTGGTCGTGATAATGCGACATGTCGCGATATTGCGACACTTTTTCTCTCTTGAGCCTTCTCTCGGCTTTTGGTCGCGATAATGCGACATGTCACGATATCGCGACACTTTTCTCTCTTGAGCCTTCTCTCGGATTTTGGTCGCGATAATGCGACATGTCGTGATATCGCAACACTTTTTCTTTTCCTCCTTGCGGTATTTTGCTTTCAGTTGGATGCTCCTGCATCAGTTCATAAGTGCATTGATTATCATGCTATGGATGCCAAAGAAAGAGCTATAAAGGATCCTCTCCATAATTCTAATTATCGAGACAACTTACCTTTTAGATATTTCTTTGACAAAACAATCCATGGCACACTTGTTCTCTTTGTTAAGAAAGGAGGCACACTTAGATGTTGTGTTGACTTTCATCCTGCTTGCTTAAATTAAGGTATTTAAATTACTTAATAATAAAACATAAAAATAATTTTTTTGCATCAAATAAATTAATCATCATTTAGTCATGCATTTCCATTGCATCCATATGCTTGTTCATATTGCATTGTTTCTTGTCATCCTTTTGCATTGTTTGCCTGACATTTAATCCAACTTGCATGCTTGAATGTCATACTTTGCATGATTGCTTGTTCATGATTGTTTGATCATATAGATTTTTGGGGATCTTGTGATAATGGCATGTGATGATACCTAGTTAGGTCGTAGCTCACATGCATTGCACTCTCTCTAGGATTATGATGCCTAGTAAGATCCCCACCTAGGGCTTTCTTCTTCAGTCTTCTTTTCTTGCTTTTTGCTTCTTCAAGTTTTATCTTCCTTAATCTTGGAAATAGTGAGAGTATCTCTTAGATCAAGGGTGGTAGCTCATTAATATTTCCTTGTCACTTTTTTGTTGCCTTCTTTTTCTTTGTCTTCCTTTGCTTTTAACAAGGAAATACATATGCTTTATTTTTTTCTTTTCAAAGTCATATTTTGGCACAAATGCACACACTCACTAGCTTGTTTTCTGCTCTAAACCCCTATTAGGGGTAGCACTCGCCTAATATATATTTTATCCTTATATTACACCCCACATGGGATAGCTATACATCCTAGCAAGTATCTTATTAGATATGATCTTCTATTGGGTTATACTCCATTTTGACTCAGTGGGCTCAACACCCCATTATAGGATAATTCTCCTTGGCCATTTTTAGCATACCTAAACATAAATCCTAGTGGATAATCACCCCATAATAGTTAATAAGTGAGCAACCACCCATAGCGGTTCAGATTCCAACACCTCATCCCTCTCGACGAGCACTACACCCATAGTGGGTTTAGCTCCCTTTTTTTCTGGTATGATTCATAGTATTTAATCACATTGGTCCCTTGCGATCTACACTAATTTCAATACTATGTTTCACCCATCCTTCTCTATTTTAGATGGTTGACCTTTGGATATTCTTATTTTTCTTTATCTTCTTCTTTTCTCTTTTCTCTTTCTCTCTTCTTCTCTATGTTGGTCTTCTTTCTTGTTTTCATCTTGTGTTTTTCTTTCTTTCTTCCATCCATTTTTCATCCATGCATTTCATATAGCCTTGCATTTCATCCATAGAATTAAAGAACATCTAAGATAACAATTAATAACATGCACACATTTACAAAATATAAAGAGAAATTAGCTATGTATTACTCAATGAAAAGAGAGAGATACAGTCGTGTCTAGTTGGTGTACCATAGTTCAGTTTTGATACACTCAACCAATCCCTAAGGGTGTATACCACAATAAAAATAGGCATGTCATCTTGACCCCTAGCCTAGATATGAGAGTCTGTCTCCTCTACTTTACTCGAATGAGGTGGCCCAAGCAGTCGCATACCTACAAATAGAGATGTCGAGAATATATGTGATCAAGACCATGACATGCTAGACGACTGGAGGGATAGATGGAGTGTCACTCTCTACTTTTTTGGTACTATCTGGTAGTATACACTCTTATAAAAGGTAGCCCATTGAATGGCCACCTCCAACCTCTACCCTACCCTCTGTAGTTTTGCCTATAGAAGGTGAAACCCATCGCTAGCCTAACTGCTCCTAATGATAGCCATACCATCTGCCCAATATCTCTAACACTCTGTATCCAGTCGACTCACCTCTCTTCAAAGATGATCGACCTCTGCTCGAGTCGCATCCCTCTCCCTCTCTATGGTGCTCAATGAGCCTCATAGTCCCTCGATCCTCTTGGACCTGTCCCCCTAGAGAAAGTCCATCTACCTTTATAGAGTTACCACCTAAGCTTGTAGTGCCTCTATCTCCTCCCTCAGATCCCCTCATCCTAAATCTTGACCCTGGATAGCTACTACTGATGTGGAGGCCTCTCCCAAACCTCCACCTGGTAGTACCCTAACATCTATGGGGGTAACTTTGGATTTCCCTACCTCCCTAGTCCCAACAGTGCTTGTGTCCTTCATCATTAGCTCAATCCTGACCCGAACCTATCTTTGTCTCAAGTCTGATATTCCCTATTGAGCTCTCTCTATGGATCTATAAGCTACCTTTCAAAAATCTCACTGCATGCCTGAGCCCATAACTTGATACCTCTGTATCAAAACTGGTAGAGAGACCCTATGGGGTATGACTCCTCTATACCATCACCAGTTGCTAAAGGTCACTTCCACATTATCCACCCTAGGATCCATGTAAGGAGGATTGTCTAGATCCTCCTCGGCCCACCTAGTCAGGTGAAATCCACATCCTACCCATGTTGGGTCTCGATAGACTCTTTGATACCAATAGTCCCTCAAGTTTGGGATGCCTTGCAAGATCCTAAAATACCTCAAGACTTGATCAAATATAAATATCTCTAGCTACCCTTTCTTTGTAGTCAGCCACTTGATCCTCCTAACCCTAACCAGCTTTATCCTATCCTCAACCCATCCTGAATGTAGATGCCAAGGTCACCATATTATCTTGGCCTCCCTCAACTCATCTATTATCTACCTCACTAGTGGTAAATATTTGGTGTAGGTCCTTATAGCCTACTCTAGGGATCTAGGCCATATGTATATTGTTGGTCACTCTAAAGTGGGTAATGGACTTGGTAGTGCATCTAATATCTGCACCGCTATGTACTCCTAGGTCCACACCTAGAGTAACATCGTACAAACAATCCCTATATACCGCTTGTACATGATGTTGTACAACATCCTATACAAGTAGGTCAACACATATGGACCCCATGCAAACCTAGACCTCTGGTCTCGTATGTTTGCCACTACACCTACCATCACCCGTGGTATATTTCACCTACTAATGTGGCACATCAACATACCCACAACCACCCTGTAGAGCATGGTTGTCAATGTGTCTGTCCCATACTTCCCCACCATCTCATCCACGACTATGGTGTTCTCTCACACCTGGTGGGTCCAACTTCTTGAAAATTACTACAAGGTATTTAAGCTCCTTTACGCTCTGTAAACTACTCTCCCCCTGATGGAGATGCACAAGATGCACCACACATCCTCCAGTGTGATGATTATCTCTCCCATAGGTAATAAAAAGGTAAATAACTCCGAGTACCACCTCTCTACCAGTGCTGTCAACATAGCCCTATTTGCCTCTACTTGAGGTAGTTTGGCCAAGTGGTCTACCCCACCACTACTAAATTATCCCTTTCTTCCTGCTCGAGTTCCTCTAGCTCCACCTCGAGGGACCCTGCTCTCCACTCACGGCTCTCGAGTACCCTCAGCTGTAATAACAACAAAATAATTTTTTTTCCATTAATTAATTTTTTTTTAAATTAATTAAATAATTTAAAATCAATCAAATTCATAGCATAATTAAATTCTACATATTTAAAGTTATTTTATTGCATTTTTTTCCTTCTTTTTCTCTTCTTTTCCCTCTTTTTTTTTCTCTTTTTCTCCTTTTTCGATGAAATCATGCTCTCCAAGTGCATTTTCACGAAATCGTTCCTGGTCTATTTTTTCTAGGTTAAATTTTTCCATTATTGTCTAGGGCAAAATCATAACCAGGCCGTGAGATCACAGCCAGGTCGTACACGGTAAAACTACTAATTTTGATAGAAAACCACTAAAATGCATGATTTTTTTTGAAAATTTGACATGCAAGGAAGGGTTTTCGATCCTACATGTGCTCGCTTTGCCTCTATGTTGAATTCACCCCTCACGATCGCTGAATGGTGTATCGATAGCACCATATCCTCCATTTATACAGAGCCCCTTTCTTCTCCCTCACACGGTTAAAATGAATTAGGGTTTTACCCCCTTTTCACTTTTAACCCTATTTTTGCACGCTTTTTTTTTTCCTTTTTGTTTTTCTTACTTCTTCTAAGTCTACCTTTTAAAGTTTTTATGAGGATCATGTCCTTCATAAAACTCAAGGGGGAGGGGGAACCCTAGCCTTGAGAGGCATTAAGGTCCCTAATGCCTCGATTTGCATGTAAAACTTGAAAGTGTTTAAAATAACATCATTTTTGCATCATTCCTTTCTTCTATACCAGCCACCCCATTTCTACTTGTCATTTTTTATTTGTGGGTGTTTACATCTCTTCTTTGACACATTTATTAGGCCATAAATACGTCAAAGAGGGGGTAAAATGTAGACATGGAAATTTGACACACTTCAGTGGTTAATCTTCCCTGAGCCCTCTAAGGGGACCCCTTAGACTTGCCTGAGGTAAGGGCAAGGCTTTCCCCCTCTATTTTGCCTATTTTCCCTCTTTATACAAAATTGCACCTGGTCCTTGATAGGGTACGACTTTGCATTACGATATCGCGATCAGCCTGAATGTGGCACAATTTTTTCGTTTTTAGGGTTTGATGCATTAAAAACCTAATTTTTTGAGGTTGGCATGTTTTACATCATCCCTCCTTGGTTTTTCTCGCTCTTTTTGCCTTCAAATCTGCTATATAAGGAGGGTTTGAATTCACTTTTCACACATGATGACACATGATAATACACAAGTTAACACGCACTCATTTTATTCAACATTTGATGATTTTATTGCTCGTATTTTATTTTTCATAAAGTGTTTTTATTTGGTTTACATCCTTCTTCTTCTTCTCTTGCAAGTAACTTTGAAGTTTGGAGTTTTATTGTCTACTGCATTGTTCTTCCTCACTCTTGGTGGATTGTTTTTGGAGCCCTAAGGAGAGATTGACCATCCAGGAGATCTAAAACCCTTATATTTTTCTTCTGCACTCTCTGCTAGATGAATTCGCTCTTTTACATGCACATTTAGATTTTATGAGTGACGTAATTGAGCTTCTACAATCATATATTATTTTTTACATAGTTAATGTGAAATTGCACCCGATCTGATACGGGGCACAACTTCACCTGGTGTTATCACGATCACCCATTACGAGGAATGATTTCACCTGAGATCAAACTGGGGGTAATATGCTATCCCTGTTTTCTCCATTGCATTCTAAATTGCATCTAGAACATAGTGGCATATTTTATTCTATGATTTTTGCATTTTTTTTTGCTATATTGCATTAATGTCTATTTTCCTCCAGAGGCCAATTTTTGCTTTTAATTATCAAATGTTAGCTAAAAGGACCTAGGGGGTTTTAATTTTGTGCCTCCAAACACTGTTGTATAGTGGCATAAGAAGGCCCCCAATTCTAATTCCATTTTTAAGTGTTTGTTGAGTTATCTTACAAGAATAGGTATTGTTGATAGCATTGGACAAAGTGATAAACTCAAGGATAAAACACTGGATAAGCTAAGTATTCTGATTAGTCTTCTAGGTTGATTGTTGAGTGCTTTTATTTTTTCATAAACCCTAGATCTGATTTTATTAAATATATTCAATTAATTCTAGGCATTTGAAAGATAAAAAACATATAGTGTGCACTTAGGGATAATTCTGTTTGTGCATATCTTCTTGAACCCTTGCTTAAAAGGTTATCTATTTAGAACTCTATGTTAGAAAGCATTCAAATAAAAGAATCATTCTAGGTTTAGCCCTTATATTCCTACATTTTATATTTCTTTATTGTCCTGTATCCTTTTATAGCATAGATCTAAAAAGGCCAAATCTAGGTGTTTGTCTTGATTTGAATACATCAAACATTCTTGAAAATTACATGGACTTGGAGGGAGTCCTTAAAGTTATTCCTGGTGAAACCATACCCCCTAGAACTGAGTGTAGAGAAAAACATACCCCTGCAGTTCACCCCAAAGGCTTCTCTCTTACGAATCCAGCTTTTGGGAATTGTACACGGTAGGGTAGTTTTTCCCCTATACAAAGAGGAAGAGAAAAACTATGATAAACCCTATCTAGGTCATAAATGTTACACCATACATGATTATCACTTTGATAATATGATCGAGCATGACATAAAAATCATTAAAACCAAAGGGTTAATGCATAATTTTTATGGACATTGGTTAGGTATTTTAGAGATTCAAACTTAGATCAAATGGAATTGGGGATTGAATAAAAATTACACCTTGAGTTTTCTTCTAGAAGATTTTTTTCTCATTATGTTTTTCATTTTGTAAATCAAGGATAAAATAACTCGATGTTAACCCATAACTTAAAGGAAGATATGCATTATATATAATACCATGGAGTAGAATGTTTTGTGAAGACATAAAAATTTAAAGGATTCTAATGTGGATTGGATTTTTTTAATTTCCATATCAACTTATCAATAAGGAGGTTTTGAAAAATCTTGGAAATACTCTAGAGGATTTCATCTAGGAAGGGATGACTACTAAGAAGAAAACACATTTT
Organism: Wollemia nobilis; assembly: GCA_028583015.1. Classification (NCBI taxonomy): domain Eukaryota; kingdom Viridiplantae; phylum Streptophyta; class Pinopsida; order Araucariales; family Araucariaceae; genus Wollemia; species Wollemia nobilis. The sequence goes on from JAQPPZ010008116.1 coordinate 1,315,362, forward strand.
GTATATATTCAAATATGTGTTGCCATGTATATTTTGATATCTTTGCCATAATATATTAAGACTAGATCTAAATCAAAATAATAGGATCAACAAGTCAATTTTTAAAATATTGTGTATTTTAATGCTACAAATGTTATGAGGTCAAACACATTACAAGATATAGCAAAGTAAAAACAATGGATAAAGAGATAAAAAATTTAGCATGAGTCAAGCTCCATAATGAAGCAAGGATATCATACCAAGTAGAAGATAAATTAGATCAAGGATTACCTACTCCCAAGAAAGTGGAAAAGAAATTCATTTAAAATTATCAAATGGAAATGGCCATCATGATTTACTCAAATCATGCATTAGAAGTAACAAAGAAAACAAGGAATATAAACTATAATATATAAAGTCAAATTCGAAAGGAATTATATGTGTGAAGGTGTGGAGGCAAGTTTTAATACAAAGGATGTGACAAAGGTCAAGATTAATCTATGTAAATTATCTTTATTTTTCTCAAGTAGTATAAAATTATCTCTTGATAATAAGAATGCAAGGAGTGTATAGATTATCCCTTGGAATTTATAGTTTTAAAAGTAGCATAATAATGAAATGAGTATGAATAAAATCCATGAAAATTTAGCATTTTTAGGATAGCATAGAAAAGTGATTTCCATGGGGAATCATCCTTGTACTTTGGGGTATCCATGTAGTCATAAATAAGAATGTGTTTATAAGGCTATTCACTGGACTTCAAATTCTCTAGGGTAACATAAATCTAAGTCTCATTATGATTGCACTTTAGGAGTTTAAGAGTAGCTTAATAAAGAAAGAAATATGGATGATAGCCATAAAAATTTAAGATTTTTGAGGTAGCATAAAAAGTAAGTATTATGGGGGATGATTCTTGCACTTTAGAGTTTTAAGATAAATATAAAGAAATAAATATTTTTGAAGCTATTACTTGAAATTCAAGATCTTGAGGGCAACATAAATCTATATATAATAAGTTTTTTATTGATAAAAGAGGGTTTTGAAAGGTTCCCCAAAAATTTTACAAAATAGAAGTCAAAAGGAGGTATCCAAAAATAGGATGACCTCAACCAACTGAGACAACAAAGGATTCAAAAAAAATAGCAAGGGAATGGAGGACCATCAACCCAAAGGACAAGCATAGACACCAGGACTGAAACACCACAAAGATAAACATGAGAATCCCACAAAAATAGATCTAGGATCATCCCACAAAACAAACCCAATATCATCCTAAAAGGATAAATCACCCCAACTAATCAAAATTTGCAGGTTTATCGTGGTCCCCATCCTCGATTTTCACTTTCTAGAAAGTCACTTTTTGGTTATTCAACTTGTTGATTATCGTGATGGCTTGGAGAATCATGGTTGATGCCAAGGAAATGAGATCATCCAAATCAATCAATGGATCATTATCATCACTAGATTGGGTAGGAGTCCCTCTAGGGGAGGGGTCATCTTGAATGAAGAGTGTACGACTTGAAATTGTACTAATCTTCTATTTATTATGATTCAAAGGAGACACTCTTGGAGTATTTTTATCCTAATCGAGGATAATTATGCTTTTGAGCTTATCCTCAATTGATCTACTTCTATTCGAACGATGGCATGGAGAAGGCAAAGCGTCAACAGAACCAAAAGCAAGAACTTCCTTACCATATATGCTTGACTCTACAATCTTACCTTCTATCTTGAAATCACTTGGCTCATATTCTTGAAGAGCTAGGTGAGACCCTCGATTAGGTGCCAAAGTAGAGGGGCAATATTTAGGGATGCTTACAATGGATAGGGTAGGATTTTGGATTTGAAGTTGAACAACATACTTATAAATGATTAAATGCAACCCTTGATGTTTCAAATGGTATGAATTTCCCTCTCTAATGCTACTAATAGAAATTTCCATTGACCAAAAAAGATATTCTAGAACATTAATCACCTTAACATTCCTTAAGTGATTAAGAAATTCCATGTGGAAACTTATCAGTGGTGAGTTTGGGTCATCAATAGTAAAGTATTGCATTATTAGGATAAGGACCCTGTTCCAAGGAGTAGGAAGGTCATTCGTAATTATGCCAATGTTTTCCTTGGTGAGAAACTTTCCTTTGTCCTTAAAATATCTGAGCTCACCAGCCATGGTATGCTTATCATAAAAAATGATATCATCATCAATAATCAACTTCGTTATTTTAGCAATCATGTTAATAGTTACTTTAAAGGGAATCCCGTGGAGGGTCACCCTACTATTGTCTCATTTGTAGATAAATTATGCAAAGAACTTAGAATTTCTACCAAAAAATTTGTGTAGAAATGGGAGAAAGCCATGGGATCTTATAATCTCTTCAATGGTGGCATCGGGCTATAGGATCTCCTACTTGAGCAACACCATCTCAATCCCCCAAAATATATCATCGACCCTCTTAACTTCTTTCCAAATCATAGGCATGCTACAAAGCTTCAAATTCCCAAACACCAGCATATATAGATGATGATAGAGATTTAAGCCACCCAGATTTAAACAACAAAAATTAAACATGTTGATCGGGGCTTCGTGAATTGGCATACCACCAATTTTGGATGTTTTTATTAAACCTGGTCATTGATGAGGAGCCTCGAACAGGGAAATCCTAATCATGCATGCCAAGTCAAGACTAAGGAAGCCTCCACCAATGATAGTATCACACAATATAGGAGAAGGTAAGACATTCATTCTCATAGTACTCTGAGATCCAATGTATGTACCCTTGGTACTCAAAGGGTAACCAAGATAGGTATAGATATGGTACCTAGCACAATTTTGAATATTGGAGAGTTGACACAAACCATCAACACAAATATTATGGTCTCTCAAAAAAATATTGTCTAGTAAGGTGTGTCAAGCAATGAAAAGTAGACATCAATTATCTAACTCAACCCCTCAAAATCTAGATGAAAAATAGAGTGTTTTCATAATTTTACGGGGGGGGCAAGTGGCCGGGAGTTTTAGTCGAACAAGGAATACTAAGGGTTTTGAAATTTGAAGATATTTGAGAGGGCCACGTAGAAGAGAATATTCCAATAGACCAGTTAACAATTTTCGTTGTAATTTGAAACAAGTGGTAAGCTTCCAAATAAAAAATAGGATGACATGGCTTGCTACAAAACTTAGAGAAATTAAGATTCATTAGATGAACACAAGTCGAGCAATCTCTATAGGAAGTTGTCAACCCATATGGTTAAATATTCTTCATCCAATCCTAGATTGGCCATGACCCTGTTGCCTTCTCTCAAAATATGTTGAATGAGAATGTTGTCATACTTTTTAAGGAGAATGTTTAACTCATAAATAAGATTGGAGATACGCCAAGTAGGAGTTTGATTTCCTCTAAGATAATTTATGGTATTAAGAGAATTTCCTTCAATAATGAGGTTCTAAATCTTAAGCTCCTGCACTGCTGATAAGCCTTGAAATAATGCTCTAGCTTTGACCACGTTGTTGGTCTAGGTTCCAATGTTCTTCATGAATGCTAGGATGATCCTTGTGTTGTCTCTGATAATGCCACCACATCTAGATTTTCCTAGGTTGCCCTTGGATACACCATAAAAATTGAGATTGAACCACCCTAAAGGAGGTGGTGACTAGAAGACCTTTGATCTATCCATAGTTGGAAGACTCTATCAAGGAGGACTAGAGGAAAGGTGCTATAGATAATAAGTTTCATCATGAATAGTATAGAAAAATTTAAGATATTGTTGAAGATGCAAGTGTTGGTACAAATGGAAAAAGGACAAGTAGACCCTCAAAGTATTAATAAATAGATATTGATATGGGAAACTAGAGATAAATATCACAAGTGTTAACAAGAGGTGTGGCCAAGCCCATAAAAAACATAAAAAGTGATGATGATAATGACATCTTGGAATATTAAGGGTATGAGTATAATCCTTAACAAAATAGTTATTAGAAAATTAATAGCTTATTATAGTATTCATTTTTTAATATAATAAACAAAAATAAGTAGTGAGGAATATAAGGATGCATACAAAAATATTTAAAATATGGGGGACTACCTAGCAATTTTTATGATAGCATATTGGAGGAGGTATTGTAATAATATGAGACAAATGCAAATGGGATGGATAATTTTTAAAAGCAAAAATTAATTGTGTTGTTGATCTTTTTACAATAAAGAGTAAAATATCAAAGTTAAGGTTATTTTTATAATATATACCATCAATTATCATACATGGTTAAAATTAAATCTTGATGAGACAAATCTCTATGGAGGAGCTATTGGAGATAATCTTCTCTTTCCACCCTAATAAAACACCTAGTCCTAATGGATTTTCTATAAAAAAATTAAAACACTTTAGAATTTGTTGAAGAATGATATGTTGACTAAATCAAATGGCATTAGCTCGACTGGTTAGGTTCCTCGACTTCCAATGAGATACCAAGGTTCAAATATTACCAAACAATACATGCATAATATCCAAACCATTGTAAAACCACTACATGGTCATGATGTAATATGAGTGGGGATCATTTCAACCTCATACAACCAATTGAAAAAAATTAGATGTTGACTAAGGTTGAAAATGCCAAAAAAAGAAGGTTGAAGGCTATGATAAGTGGTCATAACATCAATGTCACATTCATTGCATTGATACCCAACAAAGGAAAAAACATATTTTTTTTTGTTAATTTTCATCCAATAAGCCTCTACAATATGATTTATAATATAATTTTTTAAAAAAATGATAAACAAATTGAAAACCATTATTGATTATGGTATCTTAGAGATGCAAGGTGGTTTTGTTTATGGTAAACAAATTATTGATGGTGCAATCAATGTATACGAGGAAATACATTCTCTTCATTTCAATAAAAGGTCAAATATATTTTAAAAAGTAGATATGAAAAAATCCTATTATAGGGTTTGGTGGAGCTTTTTACATAATATTTTCCAAAAAAAAATGTTTTTGTTCAAAGTTGGTGTGAATGGATTAGATGTTGTTGTAAAACTCCAAAATATTCTATTTTAATCATTGGACCCTTTGTTGGATATTTAGAATCATCTCATGGACTCTACTAAGGTGACCCACTATCTCTAATCTATTTATAATTCTTGTTGAGGCATTAAGGAAAACTTTCTCAAAGGTAAAAATAGATGGAAAAATCAAATATATTCAAGTTCTAATGAATGGTTCCTTTGTATCTCAATCCCAATTTGTTGATGATACTTTCTTGGGTCATCCCTCAATAAATGAAGTCATGGAGTTTAAATTAATATCACCATGCTATGAGAAGGTTGGTAGATGGTTAATACTTCAAAATCAATGATCACTTTTATTAACACTACCCTATATTTACAATGAATGATTATGGACATTAAAATTAGAAAAATATCATCAACTTATATGGGTATTTCCTTGTCTAACAAATGAAAGGATGAGTTTTGGGACTTAATTTTGGATATAATGAAGTCTTTTTAACATGTTAGAAAGTTATACTAACCATTGCTAGAATTGTATAACACATAAATATTATTTTGTAGTCAATCCCTCTATATAATGTCACTTTCAAGATTGATAACATGCATAGCATATAAATTTGATAGAATTCCAAGATATTTGTTTGGAAAGGATGTGAAAAATATTAAGTTTTCTATTTGTAAGAGGCATATAGTTTGAAAAGAAAATAATATTAGAGGTGAAGGCTTATAAAACTATTCACCTATGAGTTTTGCATTAGGAGAAAAACTTGGTTGGAGATTATTCAAAGATCAAGGAAAGAGATGGGAAATAATAAAATTGTTCACTAAATTATCTCTACCTAGAAGCTTTACAACATGAAAATTTATATCATATTGTTTACAATTTATTAATAAATATATATTATGGTTAGTCAATGAGAGGGATTATGTAAAATTTTGGTTTGACACTAGAAGACTTATCCTCTAATTTCTTACTCAAAATGGAAATCATTGGCTTAGGTATATTTATATTATAAAGGTTCAAGAATTATATTAACTTGAGAAACTCCAACTCATGGATTTCTATTAGCAAACCTAATGGAATAATATGACCTTAAACAAAGAGTGAATGAGCTTCAAATGTTGCTTCAAGAGCTCTATTTACCTATTTTTATGTAAAAAAAGAGAGATGGCTTGGAATCCATCAAAAGATGGTAAATATTCATTCAAGTTGGGATATAAGGATTTTTTTTGCATTGAATAGGGATATAAAAATTAAGACCAATCAAATTCATCATTGTAAATATTTTCCTTAGAAGAATATTTGGTCGCTCAAGGCCCTCCCTAAGGCTTGAACATTCCTTTGGTTATCAAGTCAAAGTAAGAGCCTTACAAGTGAGAATTTACAAAGAATAGGATGTCATGGATCGAGAATTTACAAAGAAGAGGATGTCATGGACCTTTTAGGTATGCCTTATGTGAGAATGATCTAGAAACATAATATCATTTACTTCTTCCTTGTCTATTTGCTTATACCATTTGGGGACACTATTTCAAAATATGATAATAAATTGGGTAGCTCTAGCAACATTGAAATAGTTCATGAAATATTAAATTAATTATTTCAAAGCTAAAGCATTATGCATCTTGTGTAATATTGGTCCTTTCATTTATTTTTGGAATTTAAGGCGTGAAAGGAATAATAGAAATTAAAAAAGCAAATATCAAAATCATGCCCAAGTTTAGAATCATATTGTTGCATATTTTGCTTAAAGTTTACATACATGGGATCTTCATGGAAAGTATCAAATGAAAAAATAAGGTGATAACCTCTTGATTATAGAATTTTATAATACTTGGAATTGTTATCTACAATAATGTAATTAGTACAAATAATTTGCTTCAACTTATGGTAAAATGGAAATGTCCAAAAGTTGGTTTTATCAAAACTAATTTTGATGGTGCTTTCAAAGAAAACCCAAGAAAATATAGTGGAGATAGTGGTTTTGATGGGGGACCAATAAAATCACACGCTCACACTCACGCAATTCCCAAATTTTTCTTCTATTAAATCTGGAAAATACATACAAATAGCCCGCAGGCTTTACAATGACCAGCGCTCGGCTTGGTCTTCTCCTTTCCACACTCTGCGTGCAATCTCCGATCCACCACCTTCTATTACAAAAAATTGGGTTTTTATAGAGGCCCCGACCCTCTGAAACTTCTTTCAAAAAATTGGTCCACCAACCCGATTTAAGACCCCACTCTGCACGGTCCCTATCACCGCTTCCTGTTAGGATACTCTACGCGCCCATCCTTTTTGTTTCCCGTGCTTCTTGGTTCTCGTTCGTCTTTACTACACCTTGGTGCCACGTGTCGTCCTTGCCCTGCAACCACCGCCTGACCTCTGTCGCTTCTGTCGTGGCCCTCGAAAACATAGTATGTCACAAAATCACGACGTGTCATGATTTCGTGACCTCTCCTTTATCCTGCCCTTCCTTCTCCTTTTTGGTCGCGATATCGCGACATGTCACGCTATCGTGACATTTCTCTTCATTTCTGCTTTCTTGCCTTCAGGTCGCGATATCGTGACATGTCGCGATATCGTGACATCTTCCCCAAGCACTGCCCTCCTTGACTTCAAGTTGCGATATCATGGCATGTCACGATATCACGACGTCTTCCCTTTACCCTTGCTGTCTCTGCCTTCAAGTTGTGATATCGTGACTTGTCGTGATATCGCGATAATTGCCTTCTGCTACCCCTTGCCTGCCTGCTCTTGTCATGATTTCATGACTGTCACGATTTCGCGACATGTCACAAAATCGTGACACATCCATTTCCTCCCCTCGGTTGCTGTTCTTATGTCATGATTTTGTGATAGTCGCGATTTTGTGACATGTCATGAAATCATGACATTTCCACAAGTCTCCCCCTCCGGCTGCTGTCTTTGTTGTGATTTCATGACAGTCATGATTTTGTGACATGTCACAAAATCGTGACACTTCCACTATGCCCTCCTCGCTACTGCTCCAACATCATGATTTCGCAATAGTCACGATTTCGTGACGTGTCACGAAATCGTGACCTTTCCACTACCTCCCCTTTGTCGCTGTTTTCACTGTCACGATTTCGTGACATGTCATGAAATCGTGACATCTCCATTGTCTTCCCTTTGTCGCCACTCCGCTATCACGATTTCGTGACATTTTTCCCACTGTGCCTTCTTTGCCTTTTTCTATCGCGATTTCGTGACACGTTGCAAAATCGTGACGTTCTTCCTCCTTAGGCAATTTTTCAAATGCCTCTTCATTAGGTGCTGATGGATGCTCCTGCATCAGACACCCCGGGTTGGTGGAGAAGTGATCTTCACTTTTGCACTGTCTGGTTGCTACCTCCTACAACATATCCAAACATTCCTCTGCCTTCGCAGCCTGCTTCAATCCCTTCTCCTGGTCCACACAACTTCTGTCTTCCTCTAGACAAATTCTCCCACTGCTGCATACTTCTTCTGTAGCCTGCTTGCACTCCTCTTCTTGGCCAGTTAGATTTTTGCCTTCTTCCAGGCAGATCCTGGCACTACTGCACTCTTCTTTGCATGCAGCCTTCTTCAGCTTCAGCTTCTGATGCACTCCAGCATCTCTCTTTTTCTATCTTTCTTCATGCCTTTTGTGCCGCTCCTCTTGCTCCCGCAATTTTATGCTGAGCCACTCCTCTTGTAGGGCTTTAAATTGCCTCTGCAAAGCCACAAACTCTTCCTCAGACACCATATCTTCCTCCCCACCATGGCTTCTTCATGGAGGCATCTTTCCTTGCTTTTCTTCCAAAGCTTGACCGATCCTGGTGTAGCTGCCTCACTGTCGATGATCTGCTAACACGCTCAAGGATCCTTAACTCACTCTTCTCTCTCTCAAAACCCTACCACAGATCCTGGCACAAACTACCTCACGATCGATGATCTATTTACGCACTCAGAATCACTAGCTCTGATACCACTGATGGGGGACCGAGAAAATCACACGCTCACACTCACGCAATTCCCAAATTTTTCTTCTATTAAATCTAGAAAATACATACAAACAGCCCGCAGGCTTTACAATGACCAGCGCTCGGCTTGGTCTTCTCCTTTCCACACTCTGCATGCAATCTCCGATCCACCACCTTCTATTATAGAAAACTAGGTTTTTATAGAGGCCTCGACCCTCTGAAACGTCTTTCAAAAAATTGGTCCACCAACCCGATTTAATACCCCACTCCGCACGGTCCCTGTCATCGTCGCTTCCTATCAGGATACTCTATGTGCCCATCCTTTTTGTTTCTTGCACTTCTTGGTTCTCATTCATCTTTATTGCACCTTGGTGCCACGTGTCGTCCTTGCCCTGCAACCGTCGCCTGACCTCTGCCGCTTCTGTCGTGGCCCCCAAAAACACAGTATGTCACAAAATCATGACGTGTCATGATTTCGCAACCTCTCCTTTATCCTGCCATTCCTTCTCCTTTTTGTTCGCGATATCGCAACATGTCGCGATATCGCAACATTTCTCTTCATTTCTGCCTTCTCGCCTTCAGGTCGCGATATCGCGACATCTTCCCCAAGCGCTGCCCTCCTTGACTTCAAGTCACGATATCGCAACATGTCACGATATCGCGATGTCTTCCCTTTACCCTTGTTGTCTCCGCCTTCAAGTCGTGATATCGTGACATGTCGCAATATCGTGACAATTGCCTTCTGCTGCCCCTTGCCTGCCTGCTCTTGTCACGATTTCGTGACTGTCGCGATTTCACGACGTGTCACAAAATCATGACACATCCATTTCCTCCCCTCGACTATTGTTCCTATGTCATGATTTCACGACAGTCATGATTTCACGAAAGTCACGATTTCGTGACATGTCACGAAATCATGACATTTCCACAAGTCTCCCCCCCGACTGCTGTCTTTGTTGCGATTTCGTGACAGTCATGATTTCGCAACATGTCATGAAATCACGACACTTCCACTGCGCCCTCCTGATGCTGCTCCGACATCATGATTTTGTGATAGTCGTGATTTCACGATGTGTCACAAAATCGTGACCTTTCCACTGCCTCCCCTTCGTCGTTGTTTCGCTGTCGCAATTTCACGACGGTCGCGATTTCACGACATGTCGCGAAATCGTGACCTCTCCATTGTCTTCCCTTTGCCACCGCTCCGTTGTCGTGATTTCGTGACATGTCACGATTTTGCGACATGTCACGATTTTGCGACATGTCGCGAAATCGTGACATTTTTCCCACTGCACCTTCTTTGCCTTTTTCTGTCGTGATTTCGCGACACATCGCGAAATCGCGACGTTCTTCCTCCTTAGGAAATTTTTCAAATGCCTCTTCATCAGGTGTTGCTGGATGCTCCTGCATCAGGTTTTAAAAATAATACGAGAAAATTTATCCTTGCTTACTCAAAATCATACGAAACTTCAACTAACAACTATGCAAAAGCTAGAGAACTTCTTATAGGGATCAAAATTACCATTAAGAAAGGATGGAACTATATTTCAATTGAGCAATATATTAGTAATGATATCAAGAAAATTAGATGTAATATTGGATAAAATAATATTATTTTTTATGTCCATCAACCATTTTTATAGACAATATCTTATAAATGTGATCATATCTATAAAGAAAGAAACTAGGTAGCAAGTAATGTTGTCAATCTTGATGTTGATAAAGAAACTAGGTAGCAAGTAATGTTGCCAATCTTGATGTTGATCTTTGTCTTGGAAAAGATAAAATTTTAAAAGGAATCTAAATGAGTGAAATTTTATCTCTTAATGAAAATCGTGTGAAGCAGTTGACTCCTGAGGAAGATGGAGAATATCTTTGACAAACACACAAATGAATAATATATTTAATAAAAAGGTAATCTATATATGGTTTAATTGGCCTGATGATAATGTAATGACAATGTTTTAATGTTTTGTTACTTTGATGGGAGTGTCTCCCAATAGAAGCCAAACATATTACATTATAACTTTTTAGTATATAAAATATAGTAAATTTATAATTATGGTTGAAACTTCTTTCTTAAAAGATATGAAAATATTTTTTCCACACAATATTGTGTATCATCATTGACCTATATTTTTCATGTTAGTTAAATTTGATTAATTACCTCCCAAGGGCTAGGTGGATTGGTAATTGTCTATCTGGCCAGACACTTACCCATAAGAGATCTAGGTTCAAACCTTGGGGGAATGCATGTTTGCAAAGATAGTAGTCTGCTCTAATTCCTCTGAGTGTGCGTCAGACAGATGACAACAATACGAATCCCGAGTAACCGATGATCCTCTTTATATCGGTGTAGCACCCTAAAATTGGCGCAGTAAACCTTAGCAAATAATTAAAATTACCTTAGTAAATAATTCAAATTCAAATTTCAACCCCAAAACCGCTCCAAAACCGCCTGCTACCCGTTTCCTCATTTTTCGTGCCATTTTTAGGATTTGTTTTGTCCGTTGGACGATATCGTCGCCGATCAGACGATATCGCCTCAGATCGGACGAATTCGTCTGGAGCGGAACGTCCGGACGATTTCGTCCCAAAACTGATTTTTCATAATTAGCTTCTGTTTCAACGACGTCTCTAACCGGGGCAAAAGCGTGTCTGCACGGTTAGAGACTTCCCCCGTTGGAGATCTCCCAAATTGGGATGATCTCCAACCTCCCAACCTCCTTCCTATGCCTATTTAATCTTAGGCCCTCCCCTTGACATTCCCCTGGCTGAAATTTCCTGTAACACGAGTTCTATTTGCATTAGACCATCTTAAATCACCATTTGCCTTCGTATTTTTCCAAGTTTGTTTGCAGGAACTTCATTGTTTTTCAGCCGGAGCAAGCTCAGATCGTCGCAGACGATCTTGTACAATCTCGGACGATCACGCCCCAATTCGAGATGATTTCGACTGCAGTCAACATTGGGGGCAATCAGTGCCCAGAGTTTGCGCTTTTCCTATACCTTTCTGCTATTCTATTCTGCATCTAGTTAGTTTTATTATTATTTCTTGTTATTCTTGCATCTTGGAGTTCACCCATATAGCTTAAATACATAATAAAATCATGATTAGCTATTAAAGCATGATAATTTACTTGCATTTCTATTTGGGATTATCTTATTAACATCATTATTATCATTTCACATCATTTTCCTTTATCAAATCATAGCTGCATTTTTTGTATTCTCGTGTCTATTTCTCTCGATTGCAGGTCTCAAATTTCGACGAATTCATCGGATCTCGACGATCCTGTCTGATTTCAGATGATCCTGTCAGATCAGAGGTGATCTGGACTGCTTCAAAAATTAGAACCTCCATCAGACATCCGAAATCAGGTATGGTTTTTCTCACTTAGCTTGTTCTCTGTATTTTCTGTTTAAATCTATTTTTTGTATTCATTTAAATCTGCATTTCATATAGAACAGTTTAGATTCATTTGGCCAAACCTAGGATTTGAATGATTAAAGCTAAAACTGAACACATCAAACACATTCCCAACCTAGGCGTGGAGACTGCCACTAAACGTTTCCTGGTGAACCCCACCATCCATCAAAAAATCACCTTAATACTCCTCCCCCGAGAGGCGGGACCTTCAAAGGGCCTCTCAGTCCGAGGTATTGTCCCATCCTTTTCCCATCCCCCTTTCGGGCGTGGATCCTATAGCCTGAAGGTAAGGGTGCAAAAAATTTGGAGCGATACATTTTGGTGAACCCGACGTGAAACTAAAACCTTTTGAAAAAAAAAAAAACATAGATGCATTTAAAATCATTAGAAAACTACTAAGTTGCATATCATGTTTAGATGGTAGCTCCTAAGAAAAGACTAGTTGTCACTATAAATGTTGAAAATCAAATAATAGCCATAGAGTTTAATTCTTTGCTTAGACTATCTCAAACATATAGAGTTCCACCTTTGTGGGACGAACTTAATAGGAGATTAGGTATTATTTCATCTAGATCAACCGAACTTAGACAAATCAAGAGGTTTGTCCTAGATAGAATCCTGGATCCTCATCAACTCATTTTTTATCATGAACTTCAGAGAGCTTGCCATAGGTGGTTAGCTTATAGGAGAGCTCTTGTGTCTTCAGAATTGTTCACCTTCGAGGAATACCTCGAGAATGCAACTCGTTATACACCAATTCCTAGGTCATGTAGAAGACCAAGAGGTCGTTCTTACGGATAGGGAAAGGTGGAGGAGAGTTCCTAGAGCTGTGTTATATCGAGAGTATTGCCATGAACTTTATTTCTACCAACCAGAGTCTGAGACAGATAATATCACTATAGCACTTTTTGTCAAATTCTTGAAAGAAAATTTTCAATTTGAAGAAGAACATTTCATGACTCCTGAAGAACTTGAGCCCGTTAATGATATTTATAAATTGTTTATAGAAAACTAGATCATTGCTTTCATTATTATTATTTCTTGCATTTAGTGTGTTGTTTGTTATCTTTATAATATTGTTATAAAAAAACAAGAAAAAAAAAACAAAAAACCAAAACATAACAAAACCAAAACATTTTATTTTAAATACTATAGTAGGTATATAATTAAAATATATACCTCTTAAGCTTGTTGCATATATATATATATATATATTTATATATATATATTTGCTGAAATCTAAGTTTAAGCACAATGACTAGACTTAGGAATGGTAAACAAACGAAGAAGAAGAAGAAGAAGATTGGTTAGGAAAGAAAACAAAAAAATCAAATGCCCTTCCTGAGGATCCAATTCCAGAAGGAGAAACTCTAGAACAGCCAGAAGATGAGCTGGTTTTAGATGAACAAGAAGAAAATGTTAAAGAGGAAGGATCCTCATCCCCTAGAATGGCTCCAGATGGAACTGTTACTTTTGATAACTTAGATCATTTCTGGAAAATTTTCAGTAATAATATTGGTGCTCTTAATATGGCAGTTCGTATTGATAGAGGACAAATTAGTGACACTCAAGCAGCCATGGAAGATATGTTTAACATACACACTAATCCCTTGTCCTTTGTTGATCAAGAAAGTGATAAAGCTGGACCATCCAATATAGATATGGTCACTATGATTCAGAACATGCAAAAACAACAAGTTACCCAACCCCCTAAGGAACCTGTTATTGAGCCTAAAATCATTCCCACACAAAAGAGACCTTCATTCACTGCTTTATTTCGCCAAACTATTGATCAATATGCTTCAAATCGACAAAAACCTAAAATGAAGCCAAACACCAATTTTCAACAATCTGGGATACAACATAATACAACTTCAAAACTTCTTCATAACACCCTTCCTACCAACAATTTACACAATAGCAATATAGCATCTAATCTTCATGTCCCTCCATCATATGCTCACAAATCCCATATTAATGCCCTACCGAACCAATATGGTGGGCAAACCAAGTAATCTGGAAGCCATGGTGAAACAGTTAGCTTCCCGCATGGACCAGATAGATCCCTACCGTCCCTCGTATAATTATCGAGAGATGTGTAGTCAACCTTTGGATCCCATAGTTGTAGCACAACCATACCCTAAGCACTTTCCCATGCCCGTCCTGCCTATATATAAAGGAACCGAAGATCCCATAGAGCATCTTCGCATGTTTAGGATAGCATGTCATGATATATCACATGATGACTTGCTATTACTAAAAATGTTCCCAAAAAGTTTAGGAGGAATGGCATTAGAGTGGTACTATCAATTGCCCACTCATTCTTTGAGGAATTTTGAAGAAACAACTGAATCTTTTGTCCATCAATTTAGTGCCTACATCGAGAGACACGTGACCATTAAAGATTTATACAACTTAAAACAAGACAAAGATGAATGTTTTGCTGATTTCTTAGCTAGATGGAGGCAGTTGATAGGAAAACCGCACTTTGTGCTACCTTATAGGGAAATGTTGGACATTTTTATTAATAATTTGCAAGAACAACTATCCTATGAATTATCAATTGCTACCTTGACCACCTTCGATCAAGCTATAGACTTAGCTCGAAGGGTGGAAGATGCTCTCATTAGAAGAGGTCAGCTCAAAAAGAAAGATGATGAGAAAACATCCAGAAATCAATATAAAAACAAACAAGTTGTAGGTGACGGAGTCACTGATAGTAGAAACATTGCTAATGTTAATACTACGAAAACAACGAAGAAGTTTATATTAAAACCTCCCGATAAACCACCTCGAGAGTTTACTAGATTGAATCAACCATTATCAACTATTCTACCCCAATTACTCGAAAGAGGTTTGATTCAATTACCAGCTATCCGGGAACCTGATCCAACTATACCCGGATACAGAGCTGATTTACATTGTGATTTTCATAGAGGACCTGGACATGCTACAAACTCTTGTAAAATATTGAAACATAAAATACAAGACTTGATTGATAATAATGAAATGGAGGTGCAAGCCTTTCAACCTAAACAAAATCCTCCTAATAATGCTCAAAAGAACATTCCCCAAAATCAGAATCAAAATGCTAATCAATCATTAGATATATTTCAACATCCTTTACCAAAACATGGTAAAGAGGTGGCCAATCAAATTGAACATCATAATGTTCCCCCTCCTACCCGATATGTAGGGACTATTAGCGGACAATTATCTATTCAGGATCCTCAAATATTTGGCACAACTTTCTCCATGGTTACGTCCAGACCCCTATATAATACTCAAACACCGGATCCTAGTGATGTAGAATCGGATACTGAAAGTGAAATAGACATCACCTCAAACCAATCGAATAGTTCTAAAAATGAATCAGATCCGATTCAACCTATCACAGATGCTATGGTTCCGGAAGAACCATTTCCTAGAAGAGTTACTACTCGACCCTCTTCTAATCAGTTCCTTCCTAATGAACAAGCCATAAACGCTAGACCGAGACCAATTCAGCGTCTTCAATATAACATTGTAGGTACCATCGGAGTTGTTACCAGACAACAGGCTCAAAACTCTCAACAGGATCAAACTCAGAATGATGGATCAGCTCCATTTATTTTGAAAAATCCCAATAAAGGGAATCATATGTCTAATGTTCAACCTAAACCTCCTTACAATATTAATGAACAATTATCCAATACTACAGCCAGAATTTCCTTATTGGACTTGTTAAGATCTTCTCCTACCCATAGGGATGAATTAATGCTCACATTAAGCCAAATGATGGTACCTCAAAATATTCAACCTCGAAGCCATGTCCAATACTATCATCACTCGAGAAGTCGATTGTATTGACTTTCGAGATAAAGATATCCCACAACATAGTTTACATAAGGATAACCCCTTATATATTACTGCCCTAATAGGAGATGTAGCAGTCAAAAGGGTCTTGATTGATAATGGTTCATCTCTAAACATTTGCACTTTTGACTTCTACCAAAGATTTGGGTTTAGAAGTGATGAAATGAAGAAAACTAGACATGATCATAAAAGCTTTCAATGACGAAACACAAGAAACGTGTGGAGTTATCACCATCCCATTGCAAGTTGGTCCGAGAACCTTAGACACGACCGTGTTTATTGTACATTGCCCCGCATCATACAATATACTCTTGGGTCATCCTTGGATCAATGCAATGCGGGCTGTCCCATCAACTTTACACCAATGTGTTAAATTCGAATTTAAAAATCAGTTGGTCACTATCCATGGTGATCCTAGACCCTTTGATATGTGTGCTTTGGCGGAACCCGTTGGAGTTCAATTTTGCCCTCGCTCTGTCATCCACACATCCTAATTCTTATTTTTCATCTAAACGTGTGAAACACACACCCATAACTTCATCTATTTCTCCTCCATTAATTTCACCCTCATATATAGCTCAACAATCTTCTAAACAAACCACACTAGAACCTCAAAAAGATCTTAAATCCACAACCAATCCTTCATGTTCCATCCCTATAATTTCAAAACCTATAGACCCATTTATTAACACCTCCACATTCTCTACATCTATCATACCTTCCACATCTAAAGATATAGGAAATGTTCCTTCTACCTCTTATGCTCTCACTGATGAACTCTTACCTGATTTATCTAAAATTCTTATATCAGAAAAAACAAATGCTTCTATGCAAAATTCCATTATCTTAAGTAATTTGCCGCCTTCTCCTCATACCTTGGGCCTCCCACAACCTATGGGAAGTATCTACCAAGTCGGGAGTTGTGCTTTTATTTATAAAGGATATGATTGGGGAAGAATACCCCGAAACATCAAGACGCATTGTGATGGATATGCTCGATGCTATTTTGCTAATGAATATATTAAAGCTAAACCCATAATGCTTAAATTGGGCTATAAAGGGAAAGGCTTGGGACCTCTCCAAGATGGTATGAAAGAACCCTTTGAGGTAGAACCATGGCCCGCCCGATGTGGTGTGGGCCTATTTCCTAGTAAGGGTCAACCCTTCCCATTTGAAGATGATGATCAACTCATATGTTATCAAGATTATCTAGATAAACAAGATTCTTTGTATCCCAAGAATAATTCTTCTACCTGCAATATGCTATCCATAGCCTATCCTGAAATGATTGCTGAATCCGACGATGAGTTGGAAGGAGATATTTTCCATGATGTCTCCGTGGAAGAGATGTTACACAATGGTTTTTATTTTGATGGTTCTATACCTACTATAGCCCAGCTTGAGGCCACGACTCCTCAAGATGAATTATCCAAGTTAACCTTAAAGGAATTACAAGAATTGGGCGTTTCACCCGCCCCACCTAATTTTGAAAGAGATCTACACATGGAAGTAGAAAACGTCATTAAGGTTAACATTGGACCTGAGGATAATCCTCACATCATCAGTATTGGATCAGAATTAAGTCAAGAAAAACAAGAGCAATACATTGCATTCCTTAAAGAATATGAAGATGTCTTCGCTTGGACATATGAAGATATGCCAGGTTTAGACCCTTCTGTAGTCATGCATCACCTAGTAGTCCATCCAGATGCTAAACCTGTTAAACAGAAACTTAGAAAAATGCATCCCAAAGTGGCCTTGCTAGTCAAAGGGGAGTTAGAAAAACTCCTGAATGTTATTTTTATACAAGCTATTGATTATGTTGAATGGATCTCGAATGTAGTTCCAGTCACCAAGAAAGAAGCTACCAAAGTTAGGGTTTGCACAGACTTTAGAGATATTAACGTTGCATGCCCTAAAGATGATTTTCCTCTTCCAAACATGGATCAAATCATTGATTTTACTATTGGGAGTGGAATGATGTCCCTAATGGATGGATTTTCTGGTTATAATCAGATCAGGATAGCTCCTGAAGATCAGGCTAAAATAGCCTTTATTACCCCTTGGGGTACCTTTTGTTGGAAAGTGATGCCATTTGGTTTAAAGAATGCAAGCGCAACATATCAACGAGCCATGACTTATATCTTTCATGATATGATGCATGATATCCTACATGATTATGTAGATGATATTATAGCTCGCTCTATTAATGAAGATGATCATTTAGATGATTTGAGAAAAGTATTTAATCGGTTAAGAGAATATCTTATTCGATTAAATCCAGCCAAATGTATATTCGGAGTCAAGTCCGGTAAACTATTAGGGGTTTTAGTTTCTTTACGTGGTATCAAAATTGACCCTCTCAAGATTGCGGCTATCACTGATATGCCCGCACCTACCAATATATCTGAGTTACGAAGTTTACAAGGTAAGCTTCAAGCTATCCGTCGCTTCATCGATAAGTTGGCGGACAAAACCAGTCCCTTTCTTAAGCTTCTTAAGAAGGATGTCCCTTTTAATTGGGACGACGAATGTAAGGAAGCTTTTGAACTTCTCAAACAATACCTCCTTAACCCACCCGTGCTTTCACCGCCTAGACCTGATCGCCCATTTATCCTGTATATTTTAGCTTCAGATTTTGCTTTAGGAGCTATGTTAGCTCAACTTGATGATGAGAAAAGAGAACGTGCTAATTATTATATTAGCCAAACTTTAATTAGTTATGAAACCCGCTACACAACATTAGAAAAACTATGTCTAGCAATCATATTTTCTACGCAAAAATTATGCCATTATATGCTCATCAGAAAACATATGTCATTGCTAAATATGATCCCTTGCGGTATCTCATGAGTCGACCTTATTTATCGGGTCGTACAACAAAGTGGGTTCTTGCTCTAAGCGAGTTTGAACTCACGTTCATAGGACAGAAGTCTCTTAAGGGTCAAATCATAGCAGATCAATTAGCTCGCTGCACCCTTAGAGTCTACCCATCCCCTCATCATTGAGTTTCCGATGAATGCCTTCAATTAGAGGCGGACCATGTTGAACAATGGTCCTTATACTTTGATGGAGCCCGATGCATGAGTGGGGCTGGTGCGGGTATTATTTTAATATCTCCACAAAAACACATTATACCTTTGTCCTTTAAATTAACATTTGCTTGCACCAATAATACTATCGAATATGAAGCTCTAATCCTTGGATTACGAGCTGCCTTGGCGCTAAAAATTAAACATCTGCTAGTTTTTGGTGATTCTCAACTTGTTATAAACCAAATTAATGAAGTTTATCAGACCAAAGATGATAAATTACGCCCATATAAAGCATATGTTTTACAATTAATATCTCTATTTGATCAAGTTACCTTGGAAGCTATTCCTCGAACTAGCAACCGTGCGGCTGACGCTATGGCCGCAACTGCCTCTCTTCTGCCCTTGGAGTTAGATGACGAATATGCCACCATCATTATTCGTCGACTCCAGGAACCCGCTTCAAATAAGTCATGCTTAGAACCTTTGGATGTGTTTCTAATCAATGAAACTACTCCTGAACCTTGGTATACGGATATATTTGATTTTCTTCACAATGGGACTTTCCCTGCCAGTTCTAATAGGAACCAACGATCGGTTATTACGTAGACGAGCAAGTCGATTTGTAATAATTGGCAATACTTTATATAGGAGATCTTTTGAAGGTATCCTATTGAGATGTTTGAATCTAGAAGAATCCAAATCAGCTTTGAGTGAAGCCCACGATGGATCTTGTGGAGGACACTTCAGTGGTAGTGTCATTGCTAAAAAGCTCCTTAGGATAGGCTACTTTTGGCCTACCATGGAAACCGATGCACATGATTATGTGCGCCATTGCGACAAGTGCCGGAAACATGCTGACCTTGTCCATGCCCCCGCACAAGAACTACGTAGGCTATTTCATCTCCTTGGCCCTTTTCAAAATGGGGCTTAGACATTATTGGCAAAATTAATCCTGTGTCATCCGATGGACACAAATTCATCATAACCGCCACCGAGTATTTTACGAAGTGGGTTGAAGCTATGCCTTTAGCTTCCTCGCACCGGAACACAAGTCTCTAAATTTATTTTTAATCAAATCATTTGTAGGTTCGGAATTCCTGCAAATCTCATCTCGGACAATGGAACTTGTTTCAAAAATAAAGATGTTAAGAAATTATGCCAAAAATATAAGATTCAACATCGCTGGTCCACTCCCTATTATCCTCGGGGTAATGGCCAAGCAGAAGCATCTAATAAAACATTAATTAAAATCCTTAAAATATTGGTCAATAAATCTGGCCGCGACTGGCACATTCAATTATATCCAGCTTTGTGGGCATATCGCACTAGTGTGCGTACTCCCATAGGTACTTCACCTTTTGTTTTGGTTTATGGCGCTAAAGCTGTTTTTCCCTTTGAATTAGAAGTTCCTTCTTTGGCTCTACTACTTCAAGATACCGAAGTAGGAGATGAATATCGAGCTGGCAGACTCAGTTAGCTGGAACTCCTAGATGAAAAGCGCATCAATGCTTTGGAGCATCTTCGTGCCTACCAAAACAAGCTTAAAAGATCATATGCTAAGAAAGTTCGTCATCGATCCTTTGAGGTCGGCGACCTTGTTTTAAAAGAAAATCAAAAAAATACTAATGCAACTAAAGACCTTAAAGGTAAATTTGAGCCCAACCGGCTTGGACCATATATTATCACTGCTAAATTTGAATCGGGAGCATACAAATTAGCTACCTTAGATGGTAAATATTTAAAAGAACCTATGAATATTATGCATCTTAAGCGATATTATGCATAAAATTTGGTCATTTCATCATTTGTATATATTTTGCATGTTGTCTCATTTTAAAATATATAAAACATTTCAACAAAAACAAACAAAAAAAAAACAATAATATTGTTGACTCTTTCGAAACCAAAAAATAAAATATAGAGAGAGAAGGAGAGAGTCAAAATTATCAAACTCCTCAAAAATATTTGTTGTATATATTTCTTCTTAAAGTATTGCAGTTATATTTTCAAATTATTTTGGATAAATTAGCATTTATTTGGAATCTCTCACTTTTGCAAACACAAAAATAAATATCTTGATTTTATCTAGGCATGATTACTAATCTCTCTTATATCAAAGTCCACAAAATTCAATTAAATAAAGTTTGAGCACAGAGAATTGATCTTGTTATTTACTTAAACCAAGCATATCCTTTCACAATAAAATGATTATATTTGTAATGTCCATGCTATGCTACATAGTAGAAGTGGTTTCTTGAGCGAAAAGTTTCCCCTGCTATCCTATCATGCACATGGTCTAGAATATTTGAGAATTGACAAAAGGACAAGCTCACCCCTACCCGGAATAAAAATCCCTTGCTCTACAACTAATCCGAGCAAGTATCCCTAGAATAGGAAGCAAAAGAAAAAGAAAAATCAAGCAAAATCATGAGAAAAAGAAGCATTATTTCAGAATCATTTTGTACTCTCTTAGCACTATTTCAGCATTATCTCAAATATCAAAGCAAAATACAAAAAAAGAAAAAAAAAAAAGCGAAACAAGCAAAAGCAAAAGCAATAAAATCCCTTTCCCTACCCATTGAAAAGAAAAGAAGGGTTGATGAGCTTGAATCCTTGGAATTCTCAATTATTCGAAAACTGTGAGGTAAGCCCCATAACAGGTGGTTTGTGCCCAACCCGCTTGGCCTTGGGTAACTCCTAGCGTGGTGATATGTCCGTCACATTAGCGACCTTCTTTTGTACAGACCTATGTTCGCTTATGGATTAGCTAGCTCTTGATAACCCGACTTACATAGTAGTCTGGTACGGTTATATGCATCTAAATCATGGTTAATGAACACTTATTTGGTTAATTCAAATCACTTGTATCAAATTATCTTGCTCAAAACTGGTAAATGCACAAAGCAATTGCACACACATTTGTATTTGAGAGATTTTGTGTATCATTATGATAAATCAAGATCGGAAATGAACTCACATATGCACATGGGATTCCTTATAAATCTAACTTTTGTCTTTAAGATAATTTGAAATATTTTTGCAAATTGTCTGGAATAATTTCATTTTCTTCTCTCGAGAACAGTTGTTTCGTATAAAAGACAACTACATGCATTATCAAAAAAATCAAAATCATTTTCAAAAAACATGCAATAAAGTTACATTTATATATAACTTTTTGACTTTCACGACGATGGTATAGTTCCAAAACCAAAATTGGAATTTTATGCCTAGCGCAAGTCCTCATCTTCATATTTTCTGTTCATTTTCAAAAATTAAAAATCAACCATGCAATAAAACTATTATTTTCTTCTTTGGATTTCGTGATGATGGTATAAGTTTATACCTAAATATTCTATGCCTAGCGCAAACCATTGTACTAATTTTATTTCCCATTTATTTAAAATCATAAAAACATATGACTTAAATCATTATGTTACACAATTATGCTTTACAAACAACACACATTGTTACTATTTCATGTCATTATGTCAAACTTCAATTTTGCAATGATGGTATAATTCCTAGGGAATTATTCAAAAAATTTATCACACTTAGGAATTTATGCCTAGCAAAAATCATTTTTTAAAAATATATTTCATGCATAATATTTTCATGGAAATCTGAAAACAAATCACCATCATCATCATCATTTGCATCATCACAACAAAGTCTTAAGACAGTCTCTTAAGCACTCTTTTACTTTTAGCAATATTTCTATACCAGGATTAGCTTGACGACCTAGCGAGCGGCGACTCCATGAAATGGTCTATAATAGCGACAATGTCCTTTGAAATTATTGTTAAAAGTCCCCTTTTATTTTTTATCAAATCACACCACAAACAACCAATTTGTTTACATCAGATTATTTCATTTAAATTTTAAAAGCATGACATTCAAACCATAATATTTCCAAACGACATAATTACATGAATCATCAAATCAATCACATCAAAACATTAAAGCATCATACAAACACATAAGACAAGTCATATGATCAAAAATATCTCATCTATATATATATCAACAATATATACATCATCTCAAAACCGGATCGGTATGCCACAATCTGTACCTCGGCATACTCAATCCTCTATCAAAAATAATAAACACTATGTATCAATCTGTGTAGTGCAATCTGTAGCAGCTAGCCTCGAGAACCCCTCGAGCTCTCAGCCTCATCTCCTCCCCCGCCCCGAGGTGGACGAGGTGGCCCCATCGTAGTCCATGTGGTGCTATGAGTCCTGGACTCTGATCATGATGATGTCCTCGATGACCTCATCATGATAGGCTCCGCAATGTGGGCCGACAGTGGTAACCTCTGCCTCTCTGGTACCATATGGTGGTATAGCATCTGATAGAATGTGATCCGGGCAATAGCCCATGCTAGGTCCCGAGTGCTCGCCCCTCCGCTCCATGCTCTGAGGCGTGCGACCTCATCTCTCGAGCTATGTGGCCTCCTCTCGATGTCGTGCAGCCTCATCCTGCAAGGACTGCACCCGAGCCTAGAGACGGACAGTCTCCACCCGAAGAGTAGCCATCTCGCTACTCTCTCCTACCTCGACACCCTTGCCCTTATCGGGCGATGGTGGCCTCTCTCTCCATGGAGAAGGGGGTCTCTCCTCCCTCCTCTCCCACTGTCGTGGCCTCTGCTGAGCCTGTGGCCTCCTCTCGCTCTCTCCCATCATGACCCTGTGCCACCTCAATGGCCGCCTGGCGCCGCCTCCCCATCCGATGCACAACTACATGAATCGGACCCTGAGCCCTCGTCATCCGAGGAGGGCGGATGCCTACGTACCAGGCATCATAGCCGTCAACAACCCCTACGTCATCCCCATCCACTGGCTGAATGGGGGCATCATCCGCGTCCTCACTCCAGAAGCGCTGCATATCTAGAGCCCCACTGACTGTAGTGTTATCCCGGATGGTCCGAGAAAACTCGTAGTCCCTGAGAGATGGGATCCCCTGCTGTAGACCGAACTGCCTCAAAACTTGGTCGTAGCGGTGGAGCTCCACCTCTCCCCTCTCCATCCTCAGCCAATAGGTTCGCCTAACGTGAGCCAGCTCCTGTCCATCCTCGGCCCACCCTGGATGATCTCTCCAAGGCCTCCAGGTGATCTGGTCGGAGACAAGGTCGTCAAGTAGTCTCCGGGACATTGGCAGATCTATCCGCCGCTGTGACCCTCTTCGGAGCCACCAGTAGAAAACTCGGGGCCTCTCCCCATCAATCCCTATCAGTGGGAGCCCTACCGGCCTTCGCACCATGATGTGCTCCCAGCACCAAACTTGTAGTAGTGATGTCATGACCAGACATCGATCGCCCTTGTATACGACCCCATGCAGGATCCTATACAATCGGCATAGTACAAAGCTCCCCCAAGCAAACCTATACCCGTGGTCTCTCATGTCGTAGACCACATCTATCAGTAGCCATGGTACTCTGCATCCACTCTGATGGCATAGCAGCAGACCACCTACCACCCCAGCCAAAACTTGTGTCAGTCTAGATGCCCTAGGCATCTGGCGTAGCGACTCGATGTTCACTCCGCCCTTCTCCAGGGTGAAGCTCGGATCTCCGCACAGTCGCATCATCGCGTGGCCCTGATTGGCCATGGGAGTTATTAGCCATCCTTGTATGGGGATCCTCAAAATCCTCCATACATCCTCCAATGTGGGAGTCATCTCCCCTGTCGGTAACCGAAAACAAGAAGAACCCGGATACCACCTCTCTGCTAGGGTTGTCAATAGCCCCATATCTTAGAAACCTGTGGCATATCTGCCACATGCTGTAAGCCGACTTGAGCCAACTGATCTCGCTCTGCCTGAGATAGAGTGGCCAAGTCATCCCTCAGCCCATCGTATTTCCATTCCCGGCTCTTTAGTAATCCTCTCTGCAACATAAACAACAAAACAATAAAAATCATTAATAAAACAGTGATTAAAAATGCAAGTAAAACAAGTTCAATTTCATACAAATGATGATATCGTCCACTATTGGATGATATCGTCCAAAATTTGAGCAAATTTGTCTCCGATTTTGTAAGAGGGAATCGTCCCTTATTGTACGAAATCGTCCCCATATCGTCGATTTCGCCCTTGGACGAAATCGGCGATATCGAGACGATTTCGACGAAATTGAGACGATTTCGTCCCGACGACGTCGACGGCCCAAAAATGGCCGCGATGCTCAAAAATCATTCAAAATTAATCTAAAAAGCATGAAATTCAAAATTAAAGCCTTCTAAATTAAGTTTGGACCCTTACCCGTAGCCCGCGTCGGACCTCTGTCGATCTGTGCGCTGTCTCGACCATCTTGTCTACAGAGCTCTAGAAACCAAGAAAATGAACAATAAAAATGAATTAGGGTTTTTCCCTATTTTTCTTAATTTTATTCAAAAACAATTAAAAACATTTTAAAATTTTGCTTTTTCGCGTTTTTACCTCAAACGTTCGATTTGGGTAAAAACACGGAGGGGGCACCATAGTAAGTTGTCGTACGATTCGACCTAGAATCGTCGCCTAAAAATGGGAATAATTTTTGCTTTCTCGTAGATCGAGAAGAACTCATATTTAACGCATTTTCTTCAGAAAATTTGCTAAAGAGGGGGCAAAATGTAGCACCCTAAAATTGGCGCAGTAAACCTTAGCAAATAATTAAAATTACCTTAGTAAATAATTCAAATTCAAATTTCAACCCCAAAACCGCTCCAAAACTGCCTGCTACCCGTTTCCTCATTTTTCGTGCCATTTTTAGGATTTGTTTTGTCCGTTGGACGATATCGTCGCCGATCAGACGATATCGCCTCAGATCGGACGAATTCGTCTAGAGCAGAACGTCCAGACGATTTCGTCCCAAAACTGATTTTTCATAATTAGCTTATGTTTCAACGACGTCTCTAACCTGGGCAAAAGCGTGTCTGCGCGGTTAGAGACTTCCCCCGTTGGAGATCTCCCAAATTGGGATGATCTCCAACCTCCCAACCTCCTTCCTATGCCTATTTAATCTTAGGCCCTCCCCTTGACATTCCCCTGGCTGAAATTTCCTGTAACACGAGTTCTATTTGCATTAGACCATCTTAAATCACCATTTGCCTTCGTATTTTTCCAAGTTTGTTTGCAGGAACTTCATTGTTTTTCAGCCGGAGCAAGCTCAGATCGTCGCAGACGATCTTGTACAATCTCGGACGATCACGCCCCAATTCGAGACGATTTCGACTACAGTCAACATTGGGGGCAATCAGTGCCCAGAGTTTGCACTTTTCCTATACCTTTCTGCTATTCTATTCTGCATCTAGTTAGTTTTATTATTATTTCTTATTATTCTGCATCTTGGAGTTCACCCATATAGCTTAAATACATAATAAAATCATGATTAGCTATTAAAGCATGATAATTTACTTGCATTTCTATTTGGGATTATCTTATTAACATCATTATTATCATTTCACATCATTTTCCTTTATCAACATAGCTGCATTTTTTGTATTCTGTGTCTACTTCTCTGATTGCAGGTCTCTGATGAATTCGTCAGATCTCAGATGATCCTGTCTGATTTCAGACGATCCTGTCAGATCGTAGGCGATCTGGACTGCTTCAAAAATTAGAACCTCCATCAGACATCCGAAATCAGGTATGGTTTTTCTCACTTAGCTTGTTCTCTTGTATTTTCTGTTTAATTCTATTTTTTGTATTCATTTAAATCTGCATTTCATAATAGAACAGTTTAGATTCATTTGGCCAAACCTAGGATTTGAATGATTAAAGCTAAAACTGAACACATCAAACACATTCCCAACCTAGGCGTGGAGACTGCCACTAAACGTTTCCTAGTGAACCCCACCATCCGTCGAAAAATCACCTTAATACTCCTCCCCCGAGAGGCGGGACCTTCAAAGGGCCTCTCAATCCGAGGTATTGTCCCATCCTTTTCCCATCCCCCTTTCGGGCGCGGATCCTATAGCCTGAAGGTAA
The DNA here is from genome assembly GCA_028583015.1 of Wollemia nobilis. Lineage (NCBI taxonomy): Eukaryota > Viridiplantae > Streptophyta > Pinopsida > Araucariales > Araucariaceae > Wollemia > Wollemia nobilis. The sequence continues at coordinate 1,342,607 of JAQPPZ010008116.1, forward strand.
GGGTGCAAAAAATTTGGAGCGATACAATCGGATTATAAAATAATGAGGTGGTATGCCCTTATATAAAGATATCCATGTGTTTTGAACCTTACACTTAACAATTACTAAAAATAGTGTGAATGTAACCAACTCCTCTATATATCCAAATATATATATATATATATATATATATATATATATATATATAATAAAAAAATAATTTAAACTTGTGAACCACTAACCTTGTCCCTAAAATTTCACATTATAATTTAGTTTCAATAAAATATCAACAATTTAATGTAATTAATTAATAAAATAGAATTCACTACATCTAAGTAATTATTATGATTAGATGGCTTTTAAGCATATCTAGTCTAAGAAACTTTATTCAATATAACCCTTTAAATACTAAATATACTTCGAATAATTTTTACGTAATAAATAGTTTGTCACACACTAATAAAGGAGAATGTGACAACTCAATCCTGCATACCCTTGGATAATGGAGTAAGCACAATTCCTAATGTTTTGGGGGTTAACATTAAAATTTGGAACATATTATTTTTAAACATTGTCATACCCTTAGCAACATTGTTCATCAATTAAAAAATAATTGAAAGCATAACGACGAGAGAAATAGCTTTGAAAAAAAAGTAATTGATTCAATACTCGTAAGAGTATTTAACATAAATATTTTTCATGACGCATAGCATGAAGCACAACATTATACTAACAACTTTCATTAAAATACAATGCACCATATAATGTACTATAAACATGCATAAATTTTTTTCATAAATTTTTTTTTAGTAAATAGGATACATAGGATAAGTTAATTATATATAAGCCACCATCAACCTTTATTATAGTAGTAACATCAAGGCACTATTAAGATACAATCGTCATTTCATATTTTTTCATAATCAAAACTCCTAACCAGAAATATATTAGCCAATGTCCTTTATGATAGAAAACATATAAATAGATATATCGTAGGATCATTCACACAATTTTGGATAACAAATGCATTCCTCTAATACTTACAAATATAGAAAAATAAGAAATAAAGTCCAAATAATAGGGTGTTATTATATCCTAGTAATTGTAGGCTTCTTTCAAAAATAGGAATAAAAAAAATATGAAAAAGAAAGTGTCTTTCTTAGAAGATGCCTCCCATGAGGCTAGCGGGGATGCAAATGCTCAAGTTGGGCTTAGTGTCAAACCACAAGAGGAAGAAAATGCTCAAGTTGGGCTTAGTGTCGAATCTCAGGAGGAAACCCTTATTCCAACGAACATGCTTGATGAAGATAGAGGGTTAAATAGGATTCCTATGGAGCAAATGGAGGCAAGCCCTAGAGCTGGGAAGTTTGTTCAACTTCCCAAGGTGGGGGATTGCAGACAAGAGATAAGTACCCTTGGTCTTATCCTTCAAAACTCCTCTAACTGCATTGACATGGATGATTTGACTCTTCGTCAATTAATGGAAAGCCCTCTGCCCTCGATGCTAGAGATAGGCTCTCTAGGTCCGAAGACCAGAAATCACAGGAAAGCTTGTATTGATGTAGGGGTCGAAAGGAAAGTGGGAAGACCTAGAGCACGTAGGAAAAAAGAGATTGACTATGATATTGCTGACATAGTTCAACCCCTTCTAATAGATTACCTAGAGTTTTTGCATACCGGATAAAAGGAGGATGTTCCAATTGAGGAGGCCTGGGATGGTCTGAAAAAAGAACTTCTTGTTGAGTTAAAAAAAAGTTGGCAGGCCTCCAAAGACCTTGTTTAGAAAAACTTCCAGCAAGTGATTTCAGTATTTTTGGTTCAGTTCTATCAGGCCCAAATGGTTTTTTGGGCATCCGGGGGTGATATCATATCTGTAACTTGGTCTCTATCATAGGGTTTCTAGTGTTGAGGCCTTTCATGGTTTCAATAATGGAGGCTTGATTCACGGATTCAGGGCCCCAACGGTGAGAGGAATTTCAAATTTTTGTTCGTTGAAAGTGTTTGTAGTTTTGGGCGGGATTTTCAAATTTGAAATTTAAATCTTATATTTAAATGTATTTATGGATGCCCATTTCTCCTTTGTTGGCCTTTGTTTCCAGTTGTCTATTTTTAATTTTTACGATATTTTTTAGGAGGTTGTTTCATTTTGTCCTAGATTTTTTCCTCCAAGTAAAGTTGACATGGTCTTTTGGGCTTGTTCATGGAATCTAGCCCAATCCTTCTAGGTGCTTTTGTTATATCCAAGGTTGGTAGCCTTTCAAAACCCTAATTGTAATAGGTTTGAGGACACTTTTAAAAACCCCTTCCACTATCAATCAAAAAAAAAATGGTAGACCTTCTTTCACTACTATTGGAATTCTTAATACTTTCCAAAAAAATGCATTCACCATCATCATATGTAAAAAAAATGCATGAGTGAATTAAATATAGCATGATAAAGTAGAGAGAAAGAGAGATAAACAACATGAATTTGAAAAATAATAAGGGATGGGTGTGTGCAGGTACCCCACAATCTCACATATCACATGTTGATACAATCGATTAATTATCAAGGTAAATTATAGTGATACCAAATCCCCAATTAGATATTAACCCCAAGATAACATAACCTAACTTGAAGGTCTGAGGTGTATACCAATTGGTTTCCCCAAACCCCATAATGGGGGCAAAGGTCCAAGGTTCAAATCTCGGGCCTCACCGGACTGAACGCTTGTCCCTTTCTAGGTGCTTTCGATGGCGTAAAAGGTTTAAAATGATCGTGGCATGGTGGTTATAGGGGCAGATTGAATGAAGATCTATGTGGTGGCTACCGAGGCAGAAAACACAGAATATTGTGGCGGAGTAAAAGGTTTAAAATGATCATGGCATGGTGGTTATAGGGGCGGACTACATGAAGATCTGTGTGGCGACTTTCGGGGCGAACAACGTAAAATACTGTGGTGGCCATAAAAGCTGGAAAACCTACCCGGATTCGTGGTGGCTACCAATTCCACCATGTAATAATATATATATATATATATATATATATATATATATATATATATATATATATATATATATATATATATATATATATATATATATATATATATAACCTAACTTGAATATTAAATTACAATATAATAAATGTATTAAACCCTTTAATCAAGGTTAAGCATATAGATGGTTTAACCAATATCACTAAGGGTGAATACATTAGACCTAGCCTATAGCCTTTCATAAATGATACACAAAGGCTTACATAAGTGATGCCCATAGGCTTACATGAAGAATGCTTATAGGCTTACATAAACACTTGCCCATATACTACACCAACAATGCCCATAATCACTCTCTATCTCTTTTAATTTATGGCCTAATAATATGAGATTATAAATACTTCAATGCCTCCCATAATCTAATCTAAGGGGGCAAGGAAAGGACATTAGAAGTAGTAACATCCCTCTATAATGGATTATCTAGTGGGCCTTCACTTTTCCATCTTCAAACTAAGCTTCATCATCAGAAAGCTTATGTCTTGACCTCAAGAATTTTGCTTCAGTCTTGTTATGTGATTTTTATGGAGTGTCCTTCCCTTTGATCATATTTATATGTGTGAATTATTTGTAATTTTTGACTTCCCTTGGGAAACTAAGCCTTATATTCCACTAATTTGAAATTATTTATATGGTCCTATATATGAGAAAGAACTTCATAATTCTTCATAGTAACTTCATAATGAATAAGAAGTATAAAAATTTCGTCAAGAGATATGGGTTGTGGATCCTTGCTAGTCATACCATTCACATAAAGAACTAGTCCAACTATATGAAAATGTGGAGTAATATTGAAAGTTATAGATTTTATATGCTCCTAAACAGGTGCTACTTATGTGAATCTGAGTTGGAGTCATCGAATCATCTATTTGTTTGTTGTATCTTCGTTTGTGACATCTGCACTTTCATTTTGGACAAAATGAGAGTTTGTTGGGTGCTTTCAGATTCTTTAGAAGATCTATACTATCAGTGGTCTCCCCATTTTGTCTCACCTAGACTCAAATGTCTTTGGAAGTTTCTTCTTCCATACCTCTTTTGGGGTCTGTGGAAAGATAGAAATGCTAGAGTATTCAAGAATCTCAAATAGAATCATTTGAGTGTTAGTTTTAGGATCATTTTGAGCTATGTTGAGAATGTATCTCATGTGCTCCCTTATATGGGTAAAAACTTTCATGGGAACCCTCCCTCTAAAATTAAGTTGGAATTTGCTTTATGTTTTCCCCATTTAGCTCCTGCTTCCCCTACCCCAATTTGAGACTTTCTATTTTTTGGATTCCCCCATGTGGGTGGTTCAAGCTCAACTTTGATGGTACCTCTATAGGAAACCCAAGTTTAGCTAAGGGAGGTGGTGTTATTAGAAATGATATAGGTTGGATCGTTTTGGATTTTGTAGAACATTTGTTGTGTCAATATTATCATTTTGTGGAAGCTAGAGCCGCCTACCAAGGAAGTTATTAGAAGAAGTGTGCGTAAGAAATGTTGTAGTGGAAGGTGATTTCTTGAATGTGGTTAATTTGTTGATCTCCAATTTAACCCTGAGTTGGAATATTCTAAACATAGTGGCCGAATCAAGAATATTTCTTCAGAGTTTGGAGCAATTTTGAGTGTCCCATATCTTTAGAGAAGGTAATTACCTAGCGAATTGTATGGCCAATCTGGGTGGTGCCCACGTATGATTTTTTGTATGGAAAGATAATTTTTTGGAGGAGCTTTTAAATATTTTTAATGTTGAGAACCATTAATTTCTATCAGAGTTTTGATCGGGGTTAGATCAGGGCACTTCAACTTTAGCATGAGGGGTAGTTGGCCTAGTTCTCAGGGCATAGGCTTTGTTTGAATTTGAATTTAAACTGGAGGATTAACACCTTGACTAGGCACGAAGCTCACTTCCACTCTCTCTATCCTCCATATAATTTATGATTTTTTAAAAAGAATTAATGTTTGTGGAAGGCTTAGCTGGCTATACTTCAAGGTGCAAGGTCAACTTACCAACATGGGAGTGTTGAGTGTTAATTTTACCTAATTGTGAAATTACACTCTCCCTTAGGGTTTGGATCCCCAAAACCCTCTCTTGAAAAGAAGTTAAACAAACAACTTCTCCAAGGTCTCCGCTATATTAGCATTTGCATGTGTATTAGTAATCTCAATAAGAATAATAATAAAATGCTAGGAACACCTTAGTGATTGCAAGTAACTGTAAACAAGGGGCATGTGTTGGTTTATTTTACCATGCTACTTTAATGATTGTTCATAAACCTTAAATAAAAGTAAATGTGAATTGGCCCTCATATGACCACGATGTAACCTTAGTTCCTTTTATCTTGAGGATTTTAAGGTAGATTTTATCTTCCCTTATTAAGTGGATTTTAATCAAGTTTTATCTTGCATTAAATCCCACTATAAAACCTGAAAATGAAGATTAAATCTATCTATGAATGTAAATTTGAAGTGATGAATATGATCCTCAAATGTAGCTTCTTATCATGGAGATTAAGATAGCCTTTAATATGATTAATAAATTATCCCTCTTTGGTGAAATTAGTTTTCACAAAGAGACCATAATTTATTGCCTTAAAATAGAGGCTTTAAAATGTCACTTTAATTATCCCTCTTAAATGAAATCAAATTTTCATAAAGAAGAATAATTTAATGCTTTGAAATAATAACCTTCAATGTTGTGCACAAATTACCTTTCTTTCATAAAATCAGAATTTTTATGAAGAGAAGGCAATTTAGGGCTCCGAAATGGTAGCTATGAAATGTCATTAAAATTCACCCTCCTTTGATGAAATTGGAGTTTTCATAAAGGGGAGTTCATTTTATGCTTGCAAATGAAATATAAAACTGAAAAAATATCAGATTCGGTCTCAAAATGGAAAAAATGAAATTTTGAAATTTTAAAATCTACAATAAAATAGCAACTTTAAATCATTTTTTAAAATTCGAAATGACTCTAGAACAAAAACATAAATGTGCAAAATGGAACTTTGAATTACATTCTACGCAGTTGTGCAATTGTTTTTGGATTTTGAAAATTTTTTAATTTTTATTTTAATGTCTGAAAATTAAAAAAATTCTGAAAATAAAAGTTAGAAAAATGAAAATAAAATCTGAAAACCGAAAAAGGAAGTTGAAAAATGCTAAACATGTTACAGTCAGTATGATGTCATCCTATTCCGATAAAACCAAAGATGTGAGGCATCCATGCATGCAACCTAGTTTACCCAAATCTGCATTTGCACAACTCGCAATAACCTAGGTGTGAGCCTCTAAGGAAAACAGAAATAAAATTCATGTTTTAACAACATTTAATGATGCAACCAAAGAAAATTGCATTCACATCATCTACTAATCCTAAAACATGAATGGGAAAAATAAGCATTAAAACGAGCATGCATGAACAACTCCTCCTTTCTTGCCCATAAGATGCAAATTTTTGGTTGGTTTATATTCAAAATGCAATCTTTGTTTTACAATGCACTTTCAAAAAAATCTGGCCTACCTAAAAGAACAGCAACCCTGTCATTCCAACAGTATGCGGTCTCTAAAAGATCCACCTCTTGTGCATGCATTCATTTCTATTTTTAAAGTTTTCTTTCCTGGCCCTTTGTTTCATTTTCCCAAAATATTTTGACTTTCGCTGCCTTTGGCTCTTTTTACTTCACTTCACAAATTTTCGTCTGGCTTTGTTTTGACGTTTCATTCACTGTGATAGTGTAACTGCCCCTCCATTGTTTCCATAGCGCTTCTTTGCTTTATTTAACATGTGCCTCTATCGTATTTGATAACGAAGGCATCTTCCTTTAATCTCTTTGTACTTTAAATAAACTTGCCAATAATACAATACGTATGGCAACACCCCACATTTATCGACCTTTATTTTCATAAAGACAAGGCTAAGACACCTTACATTTAAACCATTGCTTCTAGCATGACACATTTTTTTTTTTATTAAAATGATAATCCTCTTCACTATTGATTATTTTGTGGAAGTGTCTTGCTGTTTCTGACTTTAAAATCTCACTGCGTAGCTATCCCTTCCACGCATACTTTTGTCTTGAACGATCCAGACACCTCCTTCCACTCCGTGCACACTACTACTGACGTGGACGTTAATGTGGGGTCCACATTCTTGTCTTCAATTGTTTCGTGTCACCTTCACACTGCACTGCCCATTCGCTGCTGTTTCGACGACTTAGAGCTCTCCGCTGGTCGGCCTCTTCATTCCACCGAACACTGCACTCCAACCACGTCATGTACGCCCATAATCTCTACGTTCTATGGGCGCCACATTGTCAACCCTTCGACTCTGCGCAACTGAGTCTTGTCAGCATGGAGATATCCATCGTGGCATCCCTAGCCACTGTTTTACCAAAACCTCATTTATTTCACCACATGATTATAAATTTATTGGTCCTATGTGGGATGATCCCTCTGAATCACTTCACCCGCTAGTCCGTCGTGTCACATCCATCTCACACATCTCCACATTCTCTTCCTATCAAAGATAAAACTTCATCGCTGACGGATAACCTGTACGTATACACAAACCAGGTGGAGGTTAATGACAAGTACAATAAGCACTTACACATGTTATAAAACTCATTATATAACCAACACCATGACAAAATGAGACGAGTCCTCAACGAGAACAAAATGTTTTTATTTTATTTTATCAGTCATTAATTTTTTCTTTATTTTTATATTCACCATTGTATTATAATATATATAATAATATATATATCATACTTATTTTATTATCTTATTATTATTATTTTCTTTTTAGTCTTTTATTTATAAATATATATAAAATTTATTTAATTATTTTTTTTAAACTCATACATAGATATGGAAATATAGATATATAAGTTTATTTTATTTATTTGTTTTTAACATGTGAATTTCTTTAACCATTGAGTTTTAAAAAGAAAGCCAAACCTTTAAAACTAACTTCAACAAGCAACGCAATTAATAAAACCTATTAAACTAAACAAGCTATTAACAAAATCCAACAGATGCTCAAAAATCATTCAACCAAAAACAGAGGGACAAGACACACAAGTCTACAAAAACTTCATAGAAGACAATATTCAATAAGGCACCTTGAGACTTGAAGTATAAATGCCTATGGTAGAACCTGCTAAACCCATCTCCCCAAATCGACCAAATGCTCACAAAACAAAATAAAAAATGTGGGTCCCCAATCATTTGGGGCTAGTTGTGAAGTAGCCACAACAAATGGCGACTCTACTGGGAAATGCTTCTAGAATTTCGGTAAGAACCCAACCTGAAATAAAAACACACAAGATCAACGAGACATAATAATTTAGCAATGTCCCAAGAAATATGGGGGTAAACAACTTCAGCATGAAATAACCAATCCATCTGCCTTTGCTCAGTGTGTGCAAAAGTGATTCATTCCTGTATTTCTGAAAAATCCTTCAGATTCCATCATCCCTTTTTGCATGAGGCTATAGAGTATCGCCCATAACGAAACAACTATAGACAGAGCCCCACTGCTAGTCAGACATCTATAGCCCCGATGGAGTTTATCTAACTCACCCCTATGTTTGCTCAATGTTTTGCAAAGTCTTTCCTTTTACCCGAGCTATATCTAGACAGAGCCCTACTTTCGATCAGGCGTCCATAGCCCCGGTAGAGTTTATCTAGATCTTGTGACTGATTTGATCAATATTTTCGATGCTCGTTCTCTCTCTTTTTTCTTCTTTTTTTAATCTCTTTTTTTCTCTTTTTTCTCTTTTTTTTTTTTCATATATAAAATTTTTCCTTTTCAAAAGACAAACCTTGCAAAGCTTCAAGCATCATTGGGGTAAGGTAGCCTACAAGTGAAGCATTTTAGATTTTTGCCTAAGGTTGCAGATCAAGATAACTTCATCCTTCATAATTCCAGAAACACCATTTAACGTGTGTGAGTTCCATGTGGAGGTTTGGCTAATATTTCATTGTTCCACTTTCAACCATTTTGGTCCTAAAATCTGAGCATGATCACAAAATAACTCATCCTCCTTTTCTAGGGTTCATCAGTTTTCAGGTCAGGTACTCCAACCTACTAAGCAAAGAAACATCAAAATAGGGCTAGCTGGTTTTTTTTTTACTTTTTTTTTAGAGCTCATTGGCTTTCAGCTCATGCACTCCAACCTACTAAGCAAAGGAGCTTCAAAACAGGCTAGAGACCATAAGTTAGCAACCACGAAACATCACCTCAAGACAAGGGAACAACCCAAAACACAAAACTCAAAACACACACCAAAACTATATACAAATGTACAATATGGTACAAGATGGTGTAAAGCTTGAGCTATCATTTCCCTAGATCCCAAACATGATTAGAACATTTCAAAAGACATATAACATGATACGCATGCCAAATTTTGTAGGAATCCAAAAAAAACAAGATTAGACCAAACAATACAACAATATTCAACTTGCCTCTCTCACCCCACCATTTTAGTAAAGTTCCATTAATAATCCCATAGTGGAGTAAATAGTCAAATTGATTAGACAATAATTGATCTTCAATAGTTTCTTGTCTATTCCTTAGGATGTCAATTTCACAATTCTCTTCTTGATTTAGAATTAGGCTTTCCTTTTCAGATATGAGATCTTGCAAACTAGAGCCTATTTCTAAAAATTTTAAAGCCAAATAATTTTCCAAATTTGTAGACCAATCAAAATTATGCAACCACTTGCAAGCATCTAGGATATTTATTAAATGAGGATCATCACAAGTTTGTACCCTATCTTCAACAACTAATTGATTATGGACTTGATTTAACACTTCAAGCATATCAATTTCCTTTTCATTCAACAAAGCATTATCATTAGTGGTGTGAGGAGCAATTAAGTCAAATTATTTATCAACCATGAATGGCATTTCATCATTGATAGCATTTGAATCCAACAAGCAATTAGGTAAACCATCACTTGAAGTTCAAATGGTAGAACACAAAGGGTGAGATTTTACCTTTTGCATATTCTCATTTGACAAACCTTTGTGAGCATTTGTAATCTTTACCTTTTCTTCATGACTTTCATCATCATCGAATACTTGTTTATTAAAGACACCAAAATTAGGCACCCAATTAAAAACACATCCATCCTTTTCAAACCATAGGTCTTGTCTATCTAGGGATGGGTCAACTAACACATCTCCATGATCAATCACTTGGGTTGTTTTAGATAACATGATATTTTCAATTGGATCATCAGTGATATCAAACCCAAACCATTCAAGATCTGAAATTTCCTCATTTTGAAATGGCATAGACATCGTAGAACCAATAGGTGCATCAAGATTTTTAATTTCTTGTCCCTCAAAAGGGCCCAAAGAAAATGATTCTCCTTCTTTATCCATGGTTGTAGAATCCTTATCACTTTCCAAAACTTGATGAGATTTGAATCCCTCTTTCAAAACTTTCTCAAATTGTGCAGGATTTGTAATATCCTCATGCGAGAAAACAATTGTATTATCCTACATATCAATTGACACAAAAAGTTCATTATAAAGTTTAGAGCGAGCATATTCTTCCCATTTCTTCCAATAATAATAATAATCATCTTCCAAAATCAATTTGTGACGCTCAGCTACTTCTTTGTCATCTTTAGATTCATCAACATGTTTCTCATCCAATTCATCTTCACCTTCCTTAGATGATTCAATTATTTCCAAAGGTTATTTCTTGAATTCAAACTTGTAAGGCTATCATAATCCAAATTGGTAACCCATGATTCAATTTTATCACAATTTGGAAGGTGTAGATCTTCTTGGCCATCATTTTTAGCAATATCATCCAAAGTATCTTCCAAGAACAAGTGGTGAAATTTTGTTATGTCTTCAAATTCATTTATTGATTCTCTTTCAAACTCACTTTCAACCACTTTTGATGACCTAGGAGCTTCTATAAGGGGATCAATTTTTACATCTTTCTCCATATAGTTACCCCAATCTTCCTTTGCGAGTACACATGACCAAATCATATCCTGATAAGTTTGTTCATCCAAATCCTCATTTGTGGGTAATGATTCTAAATATTTTCTTTCCAAAACAAGATGGTGATAATTTTATTCCAACTTCTTGTTACCCATTCATATAATGTCTTCTCCAAAATATTCACGCTCTTTAAGACATTCTGAATAGGCATTTACTTCAATTTAAGTCACATAAAAATATCTTCTATCACCTGGAGGAGCATAACATGAAATATCATTAAGATTATCATTATAAATTTTCTTCCTAGGATGATTTGGATGCATACATTGATGTGCTCATTTTTGTGATGGAACCACATCTCTACTTGACTTCTTAACCAACTTCTTTTGCTCTTTTACTTCCGATACAAGCTTCTTTGGTTGAGTGGTAGAAGTAGTAGGATTAGTTGTATTGACATCAACAGACAAAGTCTGGACACTTGTTGCAATAGCTCCATGAGTGACCACATGATTATCTAACCGTGGAGTGGTTGGATGGATAGATGTACTCGTATAAGCACATGTGGGAGCATAAGTGGGTATGGTAGGGTAAAATTGATTTTGGGGCAAAACGTTTGATATCAAATTTTGTTGTGCCCACGCTTGATTTACCATCGAGGTTTGATTGCAAGCCCCTAGTTTTCCTACCATAGGTAATTGCTCCATACCATAACCTTGTGGTCTCAATTGTTGATCTATAATCATAGCTTCCATGTAGGCTGATGCAAAATTAGTGACCAAAGGATTTGTCCTAATGAACATGGCAAATAACGGATCCAATGCCCCAAAGTATATTTGAAGAGCACCGCTCTCCTCAATAGTATAGGGAGAAATTAATCTCGCATAGAGCTTTCAAAATCTCATGTTGAAAATTCTCACTGGCTCATTAGGTTCCCTCTTGTAAGAAGCAAATTGATGATAAATCATGACATGATCTATGGGTAACCTAAATTGATTGATAAAATCAGTTTCCAATTGGGCCCAAGACATAATAGAGCCAGTGGGTAAATTGTTGTGCCAATCATATGCAACCTCATCTAGGCTCCCAAGAAACAATCTACATGCCACATACTCATGTTCAACATTCCATCTAACTAGGATATCCACATAGGACTGAATGTGCTCTTAGGCTAATATTGTACCATTGTGCTTAAACTTGGGAAAAAATTTCTCTATGCTCTTGGGTAAGTCATGAGCATATCCACTAATGTTCAAAGGATTACCATGCACCCCATACCACTTTCCAGTATTTGTAGCCATTAGTGAAACTCAAAGAATAACTTTAGAACCAATTTGTTAGCCAAATAACGATTTTTTACAAAGAAGCATGAAATGGCTAACCAATCTCAAATGTTTAACATATGAATAATCATGTTAGCATTAACCAAGAGATATGTATCCATTAAACCATGATATCAAAGTACATTCTCCAATTTGAAAGAAAAAGTTAGCATTAACACATCATCAAATAGAGAATGTTAGAATCAATGAAAGTGATCAACCAAATCTCATTAGTCAAAACCAATGTCTTTAAATAAATATTTCAAGTAACATGAACAATATAGCATCTAGATAGCATTAAAATAAATCAATTCATATCCTCCTAACTCCAAAGGTGTTGAGTGTTAGAAGAAGCCAAAGATGCTAATCAAATGAACTTGAAATATTTAGCAATTCAAAAGCTTTCAAAATTATACCAAATCATATTATTCCTGTATGAACAATCCAAAAGCGTTAGATCAATGAATACCAATTCATGAATTGCTTAGCATAAATAAAATAAAGTAAACCAATTCAGGCCCTCCCTAGCGCCAAAATTTTGAGTGTTAATTCTACCCAATTGTGAAATTACACTCTCCCTTAGGGTTTGGATCCCAAAACCCTCTCTTGCAAAGAAGTTAAACAAAAAACTTCTCCAAGGTCTCCGCTATATTACATTTGCATGTGTATTAGTAATCTCAATAAAAATATATCAATTCAATGCTAGGAACACCTTAGTGATTGCAAGTAACTATAAACAAGGGGCATGTGTTGGTTTATTTTACCATGTTATTTTAATGAATGTTCATGAAACCCACATAAAAGTAAATGTGAATTGGCCCTCATATGACCACGATGCAGTGCCTTAGTTCCTTTTATCTTGATGATTTTAAGGTAGATTTTAATCAAGATTTACCTTGCATTAAATCCTACTTTAAACATGAAAGTAAAGATTAAAATCTATCCATGAATGTGAATCTGAAATGATGAATAGGCTCCTTAAATGTAGCTTCTTATCATTGAAGATCAAGATAGTATTTGCTATGAATAATAAATTATTCATCGATAGCCTTTGCTATGAAGATAAATATAGCCTTTGCAATCTTTTAATACTTTGAATTGGTTTTCATTGACTACCCTCACCACCTTTCTCAATCAAAGATCTTGTAACTGTGAGTCTGTATATCTTTCATCGACCCTTCTATTATCTAGTGGCTAGTACTTTAGGTGGTATAGTGTTGTAATGGGTAAGGCAAAGCATTCAACCCTAAGGTACCTTCCCTCAAAATCATGTTTGAAACTAGTTTTGTTGGAAGTGGATGATGAAGTAAAGAAGATCCTAAAGAGAGGGGGTATTTTGGGATGCATTCATGGAATGGAGGATGGGTTAAGATGGGTTTTTTAGAGTTTGAAATTATGGCAGAGCTCATCGACAAAGTCATAGGTCTCCCTTTGGATGGTTATAGCCATAATAGGGATAAAAACTCCCCTTTTAGAGAACTCATATTATTTTTGGAGGAGCACGAGTACCTTCCAAAGGAGAAAAATGGTTTTAGTGTGAAATACCTCATACCTCCCTAGGACAAAGTTGTAATTGTTATCATGGATTATTTTACTCTGGATCCTTCCAATGAGGTTGTTCAGAGTTTCCATGTCATGTTCCTAAACCAGTTGAGATGGGAGAGATGGATGAACATCCCAACATTCCTATTCCAATCAATGCAAAAATCTATGATGGATGTGTAGGGTGTAAGAGGCTTGGATCCAATCCATAAAGGTCTAGCCATGCTAGTTTTTGAACATGTAGCTAAAGAGTAGGGTTTAGAAGCTACAGAAATAAATTCAATCGAATCACAACCTATATCAATGTCCTTCATTTCCAACCTGGAGACTTCACAGTCCAATCCTAGTGAAATAGTGAATTTTATGAGTGGGAGGAACCTTTAACCTCTCCCAAAGGGATGGGGGAAGACAAAAAATTTTAAAGTCATTTTGGTCTTTCCTAGGGGAGTGAGAGGATGGAAATCAAGTTGACCCATGTGCTCAAGTTCAAAGTCATCAGAGTTTGATGATATGAAGAGCCCCCCTAACTCTCTAAATATGACTAGAAGTAGCAGATAATCAGGAGGTATTTCAATGATCTCCAGAGGTGTGAGGAGAGGAAAAGCAAGATGGTCCAAACAACTATTAGAAAAGAAAATAAAAAAGAGGACTCACCAGATACTATGGTCCATTTGGATATGAAAGACATGATTCATGCTAAGAAGAAAGGAAAATCCATAGAGGAGGCTAGTCACTCCTCTCCCAGTGCTAGAGGCCATTGCAACCATATTCAAATGATCAAGCAAGTGGAGGACAAGCAACGATCAATATTGGGCACTCTAAAGGTTGTTGTGGAATTCATTGAGGAGGTGACTTGCTTGGTGGTTAAAATTTTGGAGGATTCTCCTTCAGGTAATATTGCACCCAAGTACGGGCCTAGAAATTATTAGCACCTATGCTCTTTGCTTTCATTAGGGCATATCTATAGCTACCCAATTTCCATCCAAACAAAACCGATTTTACCCAAGAGTTTTTTATATATATAATTAAAGTATGTATAATATACATACACCTCCACTATCTCTTATTCAATTTCTCTTCTACTATAACTCATCAAAAATTATCAATGAGTCATACTCTAGGGATTCTTAACCTATCCATTAGCCATACACCATGACTTGGATTCCAAGATCATCCATACCTACATTTCCACATGTCCCTTTGGAAAAGTACTAGATGCAATTTCCTTCTTACCAACTAATTTGTTCTCCCTATAAGCTAATTGTTACTTTTCTTTCAATCCTTTGAAATGTGGAATCCTAGTATTTACTTCCCCCACAATTCCTTTAGTGATAGAGTTTCTAGGTATAAGCCAACTCTTTCCTCTCTATACATTTCCTTTTGTGTAGGAGTCACAATTCGTTTAGTGTAAGAGTTCTAATATCACTACTAATATTTACTCTATCTCTACACAACTCTTTTAGTGTATGAGTATTACTCACTATGATAAGTTTGATCCATTGAATCCCATAATGATTTCTAAATTTATAATAAAAATTTATCCCTACTTCCCATTTCATATCGGGTTCACTCAAAAGAGCATTGTATTCTATTTACCTCTTCTCATACTAAGGGACACTACGTTAGCCAACATATCTAACTGCTCAACTAACACCCAAGTGCTCTTTATGCACTGATGCTCATTAAACTCTAGTCGATGTCCTCTAAAGATACAACCATTCCATTGCAGTATCTCTTTTCCAGTGTTATGAGGGTGCACATTAACATCTCCTTTGGTTTTAATGCTAGACTAAAGTTAAGAAAACCCCACAATAGCCAGTCCATTTAACATTACAATTGTGTTTCTTTTGTAAGCTTACTCGAATCATGTAGATTCACTCAGGATTTACCCCAATATGGTGACTAGAGAATATAATCTTTACTTATGAAAACTCAAGAATTCTAAAGCTATTTAATTAAATACCATCCCATAAGACAATAAATATTACAATTTTAAAAATAATCTTTACTTCATTTAATTACTGCTCACACTTAGTATTGACAAGGTGGAAGATATAACATATAGGAACTAATACAAATCAAGCCCATCATTGATAGCAAGTCACACATCATCATTAAAAGAATCAGCTTATATGAGAATATTTTCATTAAAGCAAACAAACACATTATGGATTATCTGAAACATTTTATTGTTCAACAACATCTATAAATTTACAGTAATGTGTTGATACATCATCTAGTATCATTTACAATATAGACATAAAATTTCATTTGTTCAAGTTACATTTAAGGAGATAGAATATCAATATCTGCTACCAAGCTTCCAGTTTGAGGAAGACCCAAACCTGTTCACGAACGTCTACATTCCTTCGCTATACCAGGTCATCTCTCTGCGTTAGTATTCTTACCAATGCTACCAACCATCAAGAAATAAATACCTTGTACCAAGATCAAATATGGCTCTAGACATTGTAGTGCTATATCATGGGATGCATTCTTTTGCACCCTAATAGAAACCACATGTAAAATTTCTCAAAAATCCCAAATCACACAAAACTTACTTAATATATGTTCATTCCTCATCCGTAATAATACAACAATATCACAAGAATACAATCCTATAAACTCAATTATCTATTGCTAAATATGAATAGAAGTATTTTACTTATCTCAACAGTTTAACATACCAAGATTTTTCCATAAGGTACAATCTATAAGAAAATAAATTCCTTAAATCCAAATAACAAATAGAATTCCTTTTCCTAATACAAATGGAAATAAATCACTTTAATTTCTAGTAATAGACATATTGTAGTTTTCATACATAAACTCAATCACAAAGATTAACGGATTCACATTCTCATCCGATATTCAATGTCTAGAACACTCCATCAAGGAGGACATACAGTGGAAATTAAATCATTTTCTTATCAAGTCAAATATAGTGCATAACAACAATAGCTTAAACATCTCTACCCATTGTATTATGATGCAGTTTCATGTGCTTCAATGGTAATCTACTAAATTTTAGGAAACTAACACTTTGTTTAAAATTACCATAATAGAAAGCCCACTAACTCTTATCACCACAATCTATTGGTTTGCACACATCATAAACTTCACACTATCAAAACCAAATAAAATAATTGGTCATTTAGAGAGAATTTTGAACCATTAATATTTTATCAAAAATCAAGATATAAAACTATTTAAGTTTTTTTACAGACGGCCATTCACAAGCAATGAGTTCTCTTTACTCTTCGAAGGAAATGCTTGAAAACGTTTTCCAAAATAACTTTCAAACAACAACACATTGTGGACAACTACACTATCATTGATTCACACAACTTATCAACCATCCAATAGCAACCAATTATTTTAGAGAATACCTGGTTTACAACAATGTCTTCTTCAGTCAAATTCTGAACCAATTTTCAGCAAATTTTTTCCTCTGTCGATCATCACTTCCACTTTTAGCCACCTCCTCTTCTCTCCAGTCCTCTTTCCAAAATAGAAACCCACCTTTCCACATTTGTCCAACCATTTTTCCATTAATTTTCCCATGTCATTAATGCCCATTGTGGGTGAGTAGTCCAGTCTCTTAATTGTCCACTCTCACTTCTCACACGTCATTCAAAAACTCAAAAAAACATTTATTTTACATTTAGTGATCGAACAACACACAAACGCAAACTTGTTCCTGCAAAAATGCATTTCCATTAGCAGTACCATATTCCTTTATAAAATGTACAATTTGTTTTATAGGAACTAAACATGAAATAACCCATTTCTTTACAAGAGGTATATCCTATTTCCATATTATTCATATTTTACATAACAAGTCATGAATAACCAATCATTTCATCAATAAGATACCAAAATAAAAACATACATTCATTCATATGAAGTGACTTCATCCAAAGTAAAAAGTCTACCAAGGGAGGGTCATGACATCATCCCCCCTTAGGTTTAACACAATCCTCTATGTTTTAATTATTATAAACATAACATAGTCTTTAAACAACATTTTCAAACAAAAATGGAAAGTATTTTTGCATATCTACTACTTTTTTCCAAGTAGCATTTCTTTTAGTGTAATGGTCCCACTAAACTTTGCACTACTCCAAAGTTCCTTTCCTCATCGATTTAGATCAGAACTCAAGGATTCTTACTGGTTGAACCTCTATAGCCTCTAGGTTTACCATCTACAAATTAGAAAAGTCCCACACATGCTTAGGATTAGCAACATACTTTTTAAGAAAAGAAATGTGAAAGGTGTTGTGAATCTTGGATAGATTGGGTGGTAAGGCAAGTCAGTATGCCACAAGACTAATATTCTCTATGATTTCAAAGGGTCCGACAAAGTGAGGATCTAGCTTTATGGACTTAATTACACTCTTCCTTGGCTTCACCCTCAAAAACACTCTATCACCCACAACAAACTCTTTTGGTGATCTCTTAAGATCGGCATAGATTTTTTGATGATCTACAACTTCCTTCAACCTCTCTCTGATCACCCTCAACTGTTGCTCCATTTCCTTGACCATGTTTGGTCCAAGCACAATTTGATCTTCTGGATTATCCCATGACAATGGTGTTCTACACTTTCTACCATACAAATCTTCAAACGGAGCCATGCCTATGGTTGAATGGTGACCATTATTGTAGGTAAATTCTACTAGATGCAAGTAATCCTCCCAATGAGTTTTTTGATCCATACAATACATGCGAAGCATGTCTTCTAGCACCTGATTCACTCTTTCAGTTTGCCCATCAGTTTTTGGATGGTAAGCAGAACTGATGTTCAATCTAGTACCAATGGATGCAAGACAAGGATTGCCAAAATTTAGATGTGAACTTTGGGTCCCTATCTGATATGATTACCTCCGAAAAACCATGAAGCCAAAATATTTCTTTGGAAAATCTATTAGCCACAGCCACGACATCATCCTTGGTGTTCCTAGGTATAAAGTGTGCAACCTTGGTCAGTATTTTCGACCACTACTAGGATTGCATCATGCTGAAACCTATTCTTAGGCAGCCCTACTATGAAATCCATCAAAATCACTTGCCATTTTTGCATAGGCACATCATGTGGATACAACAAACCAAGTAGGATGTCTATGTTTTATTTTTACCTTTTGGCACTCGAGGCATTGAGTGACAAATTCAATTATGTCTCTCTTCATTCCTGGCCAAAAGAATGTCTTTTTCATATTCTCCCTCATATTTTCTCCTCCTGGATGAGAAAAATATGGAGATATGTGTGCTTCATTCATAATCATCTTTCTCAAATTTCCAGTCTTAGGAATTACTACCTTGTTCTTAAAACATAAGAAACCATCCTTGATGCCAAAGTCCTTGTTTTCATCAGGTTTCCTTTCCATCTTTTCCCGAATTTGGTTGCAGTATGCATCTTGATTTTGCATTTCCTTGACTTGTTCCATCAAGTCGACATGGATGTGATACAAAACTGCTATATGTCTCCTCCTACT
Source organism: Wollemia nobilis (assembly GCA_028583015.1). Taxonomy (NCBI): domain Eukaryota; kingdom Viridiplantae; phylum Streptophyta; class Pinopsida; order Araucariales; family Araucariaceae; genus Wollemia; species Wollemia nobilis. The sequence continues at coordinate 1,361,928 of JAQPPZ010008116.1, forward strand.
CAACGCATCAATGACTTTATTCTCTTTTCCTTTAATATACTCAATGCCAAAATCATATTCTACAAGAAATTCCATCCACATTCTTTGCCTAGCATTGAGTAAAGGTTGAGTGAATATATATTGCAGACTTTGATGGTCTATCCTTAGCTCAAAGGGTCTCCCGACTAGATAATATCACCAACTCTTGAGAGAAAAACTATAGTTGCCAACTCTAAGTCATGGGTTGCATAATTAACTTCATGTATTTTCAATTTCCTAGATCCATAGGCTACCATTGCTTCTTCCTATGAGAGCACTCCTCCCAAACCTTCCAATGATGCATCAGTACAAACAGAGAAACTTCCTTGAAGATCAGGTACTTTTAGTATAGGAGGCATGGTAAGATTTTGCTTTAGCAAACCAAAGGCTTCCTCACATTTCTCTATCCACTTGAATTCTTTTCCTTTTCTCTGAAGGTTGGTTATTGGTGAGGTGATCTTGGCATAGTCCCTCACATAACACCTATAGTATCCAGTTAAGCCCATGAAACTTTGAACTTCTATCACATTTGTAGGTGGCGGCCAATTCAAAATGGCTTCTATTTTCTTAGGATCCACTATGATCCCTTCAAGCTGAAATAATGTGTCCTAAGTATTGCACTTTTGACACATAAAATTCACACTTGGATAGGTTCCCATACAACTAATTTTTCCTTAATAGCTCTAGCACAATCTGAAGATGCTCGTCATGCTTTGTCTTGTTTTTGGAATATATCAAAATATCATCCAAAAATACCAGTACAAATCTATCCAAGTACTTCCTAAAGATACTATTCATCAAATTCATAAATATCACTGGAGCATTTGTTAAACCAAAAGGTAAGACAACAAACTCATAATGTCCATAACAAGTTTTAAAGGTTGTCTTATGTGTATCCTCCTCACGGATCCTCAATTGGTGGTATCCTAACTTCAAATCAATATTTGTAAATATTGTGGCATCTTTGAGTTGATCGAAGAGATCTTTGATTCTAGGTAGAGGATATATGTTCTTTATGGTTGCCTTGTTTAACATTCTATAATCTATGCATAATCTCAAGGAACCATCCTTATTCTTTACAAATAGTATTGGTGCACCCCAAGGTGATACACTTGGTTTGATCAATCCTTTATCTAGTAACCCTTGCAATTGCACCTTCAACTCTTGCATTTCTATGGGATTCATTCTATAAGGAGCTCTATGTATGGGTTTTGTTCTAGGTTGAAGCTCAATAGTAAAGTCAAATTCCCATTTAGGGGGTAATCCAAGTAAATCTTCTGGAAAAACATCCCTAAAATCTTGAAGAATTGGGTGTTTCTCAAACACCTCTTCCTTATTCTCTTTATCAATTTTGTTTATCTTAACTACATAGACCATTCCTCCTTTCTTTATGGCCTTTTTAAGTTGCATTACCAATAGTATTTGAGGTTGAAAAGCCCCTTGTAGGCTATACACCCTTCGCACAACACCCCTATCTTATGTATACTCAATCCATCTATCCTAAAAGTTGAGTACTGCCTTATGCACTTGCAACCAATCCATTCCTAGGATTATATCAAAAGCATGCAGAGGTGCTACATACAAACATCCTACTATTATTCCACTAGGTAAGGTGATTTCTACCATAGGGTAACATTGATTAATAGAGTAGGTTTATCCTAAACCATACTCGACCTTCCACCCATGAGCCAAGATTCTTGGTCTTTCTAAAATATCTTTAGCTAAACTAGTGGAAATAAAACTATCTGTAGCACCACTATCAATCAATATTTTAACATTCCTACCAAAAATATTACCTTTAATCAATAGTGGCATGGCTTGACCATCAAGATTTTGGTTTCTTGTAGTTGCATAAATCTTGTGCGTAGGCTCTTTAGGTGCAGTTTCTTTGTACATTGGTTCTTTTCCTTTTGAACTCATTCCTACTCTTTATGGGAAATTGTTGGCATAATGTGGTCCTCTACAAATATAACATCCTTCTTTCAGCCCTGGATGTTCTTTTTATTTCTTCCCTTCTTCTTCTTTATAACATCCCTAAGATGGTCTATTGTTTCCTTTGTCATGATTGTTGGAAGTATGATTCTTTCCTTGGAACATTTTTTTGAACTTCCCATATTTTTAGTCATTCCTTCTATCATTCTTAGAGGAATCCTTGTTTTCCTGTTCTTTTTCCCACTTAACAAAACCTGCACTATTTCTTTTCCTTAGTGCTTCCCTGCCCTATTCCTCTAACCTTTCATAATCAAAGTAGGGTTTGAGATATGTTTCAACTTTCCTGGCCAAATCATAGGCCTTTTGCAGAGTAGTAGGTTCCCTCATATCTACCTCTTACCCTATTCTAGGATCTGCTCCTAGTATAAACTTGTGAATCTTCATTTTCTCATTATAAGTAGGCACATATTTCATCAACTTGATAAATCTTTGATAGTACTTCTCCACTATTCTAATTCCCTATCGAAGCTTAGTGAACTCCTCAAAATTCTGGGAATAGAAGTGTTTTGTGAGAAATCTATATTTGAAGGCTTTTACAAACTCATCCCATTTTAGATCGACTATTGCTACTAATTTTTTATCTGCACTAAAAGTTTCCCACCAATCCAAACCATCTCCTTGCAGATGCAATGTGGCATAGGATGTCCGAGTGCCCAAGGAAAAATTCTTCATATTGCAATAGGTTTCTATTTCCTTCAACCATACCTTGGCCTTATCTCCATCTTCCTCTCCATTAAATTTGGAATATTTCAAATGTTTCATTTCCTTTCCCAACTCGACCTCTAATTGAACCCTAGCCTATTGTGCCTCGGTAAGAGGTTCATTTCTTGGATCACTCTAGGGTTACCCACTTGTGTTTCTTGACTCAACACAACATCCAACAACTATTTTTGTGTTTCTACCTATTCCCAAAGTAGAGCCACTATCTCAGTAAGATTCTCATTACTAGGAATCTCCCTTTCATTCCTAGGGTTCTCTAAACCCACATCTAGATTCCTATCCTCCACATTAGTTTGTCATGTCTTCCTTGTCGATGGGGCAATACTTCCTCTTCTTCTCTTTGGTGGCATTGTCCCTAGCCACACACAAAAGAGATAGTAGGAATTCATTAGCAATTATATCATTGAATTGCTTTACTTACTACTAAATATTTACTCACTCATCTCAAGTAATTTAGGTAGATTTACTTCTAATAAGTATTCTATTAGCAAGGTTAAATTCCTTCATAAGTATATTTTCTATTACATAAAAAATCTAGTTTTTTGTAGTGAACCTATTCCACTATGAACCATGCTCTGATACCAAAATATTGCTACCCATAATTTCCATCCAAACAAAACCAATTTAACCCAAGATTATATATATATATATTTATATATAATATATATATATATATATAATTAAAGTATATATAATATACATACACCTCCACTATCTCTTCTTCAATTTATCTTCTACTATAACTCATCGAAAACTCTCAACGGTCATACTCTAGGGATTCTTAACCTATCCATTAGCCATACACCATGACTTGGCTTCCAAGAGCATCCATCCCTACATTTCCACATGTCCACTTGGGAAAGTACTAGATGCAATTTCCTTCTTACCAACTATCTTGTTCTCCCCACAAGATAATTGTTACTTCCCTTTCAATCCTTTGAAAGGTGGAATCCTAGTCTTTACTCCCCCCACAATTCCTTTAGTGAGGGAGCTTCTAGGGATAAGCCAACTCTTTTCTCTCTACACATTTCCTTTTGTGTAGGAGTCACAATTCATTTAGTGTAAGAGTTCTAATGTCACTGCTAATCCCTACTCTATCTCTACACAACTCCTTTAGTGTATGAGTATTACTCACTATGACAAGTCCAATCCATTGAATCCCATAATGATTTCTAAATTTATTATAAAGTTTTATCCCTACTTTCCATTTCATCTTGGGTTCACTCAAAGGAGCATCGTATTCTATTTACCTCTTCTCGGACTAAGGGATACTACGTTAACCAACATATCTAACTACTCAGCTAACACCCAAGTTCTCTTTATGGATTGATGCTCGATAAACTCTAGTCAACATCCTCTAAAGATACAACCATTCCATCACAGTATCTCTTTTCCAGAGTTATGAGGGTGCACATTAACATCTCCTTTGGTTTTAATGCTAGACTAAAGTTAAGACAACCCCACAATAGCTAGTCCATTTAACATAACAACCACATTCCCTTTGCAAGCTTACTCGAATCACGTAGATTCACTTGGGATTTACCCCAATATGGTGACTAGAGAATATAATCTTTACTTACGAAAACTCAAGAATGATAAAGCTATTTAATTAAGTACCAGCCCATAAGACAATAAATCTTACAATTTATTTTTGTAACCTCTTTTACACCCCCCGTTTACCCCCCTACACACCCCCAAATTTTAAAAATAATATTTACTTCATTTAATTACTGCTCACACTTAGTATTGACAAGGTGGAAGATATAACATATAAGAACTAATACAAATCAAGCCCATCATTGATAGCAAGTCACACATCGTCATTAAAAGAATCATCATTTGAACACAATCATATCTCGAGACACATTACGGATTCTCTAAAACATTCTATTGTTCAACAATGTCTATAAATTTACAATAATGCATCGATCCATCATCTAGTATCCTTTACAATCAAGACATCAAATTTCATTTGTTCAAGTTACATTTAAGGAGATAGAATATCAGCATCTACTTTCGAGCTTCTAGTTTAAGGAAGTCTTGAACCTATTCACAAGCATTCACATTCCTTCACTATACCAGGTCGTCTCTTTATGCTAGTCTTCTTTCCAGTGCTACTATTGTACCATGATCAAAGATGGCTTCAGATATTGTAGTGCTATATCATGGGATGCATTCTTTCACATCCTAACGGCAACCACATGGAATATTTTCCAAAACTCCCATCTCACACAAAAATTCCTTAATATATGTTCATTCCTCATCCGTAATAATACAACAATATCACGAGAATACAATCCTATAAACTCAATTGTCTATTTCTAGATATGAACAGAAGAAGTATTTTACTTATCTCAATAGTTTAAACATACCAAGATATTTCCACAAGGTACAATCTATAAGAAAATAAATTCCTTAAATCCAAATAACAAATATAATTCCTTTTCCTAATACAAATGGAAATAAATCACTTTAATTTCTAGTAATAGACATATTGTAGTTTTCATGCATAAACTCAATCACAAATATTAATGGATTCACATTCTCATCTGGTATTCAATGTATATAACACTCCATCAAGAAGGACATATAGTGGAAACTAAATCATTTTCTTATCAAGTCAAATATAGTACATAACAACAATAGCTTAAACATATCTACCCATTGTCCTATGGTGCAGTCTCACGTGCTTTGATGACAAGCTACTAATTTTAGGAAACTATCACTCTATGTTTAAAATTACCATAAGAGAAAGCCCACTAACTCTTATCACAACAATATACTAGTTTGCACACATCTCAAAATTCATACTATCAAACCCAAATAAAATAATAGGTCTTTCAGAGAGGCTTTTGAACCATTAATATTTTCTTAAAAATCAAGACATAAAACTATTTAAGTTTTTCTACAAGTGGTCATTCACAATCAGTGAGTTCTCCTTACTCTTCGAAGGAAATGACTGAAAAATTATTCTAAAACAACTTTCAATCAACAACACATTGTGGAAAACTATACTATCGTTGATTCACACAATTCATCAACCAACCAATAACAACCAATTAGAGAATACCTGGTTTACAATGACACCTTCTTCAAATCAAATTCCGAACCAATTTTCAGCAACGTTTTTCCTCCATCGATCACCACTTCCAATTTTAGCCACCTCATTTCCTCTCTAGTCCTCTTTCCAAAAAAGAAACCCAACTTTCCACATCTGTCCAACCACTTTTCCATTATTTTTCCCACATCATTCGTAATTGTCATGGGTGAGTAGTCCGATCTCTTAATTGTCCACTATCCCTTCTCACACATCATTCGAAAACTTAAAAAAACATTTCTTTTACATTAGTGATCGAACAACACACAACAATATTATAGTTCAAACCTTTAAATCAGTGAACAACTAGATAAGGGTTTCTCAATCATGAATCTTTTAAAATAAACAAAGCTACAAACTCTTTCTATAGGTGAATAGTAATCATTCCTTTCTTTACTACTACTCCATTATGTTTTTAATAACTCTTTTCTCATGACCCCATAGCAATATTATCAATCAACAATGGTTTTCTTATTTTTCTCTTTTAATACAGACTAATATAAACAAATAATTATTTCCTCTTTCAATGAAAAACTTTATTCCAATTACATTTTTCCTCAAGAAAAAGATCATTATGCAACAAACATATTCAAAACATGATATGCATCTCCATGAAAGGCATTTCATTCAATTTGCCCTCACTTCATCAATTTAACCATCACATAACTTCCCATAAGGTATCCCTTTCTCGGTGGTTAGTTCTTTCTGCCATTGCTAAAAAAACATGTTCCCGCAAAAACGCATTTCCATTAGCAGTACGGTATTCATTTATAAATGTAGAATTTGTTTTTGAGGAACTAAACATGAAATAACCCATCTATTTACAAGATATATATCATATTTTCATATTATTCATATTTTACATAACAAGTCATGAATAACCAATCATTTCATCGATAGGATACCAAAATAGAGACATACATTTGTTCATATGAAGTGACTTCATCCAAAGCAAAAAGTTTGCCGAGGGAAGGTCATGATAATATCCGCTAGGGGTAACTTTTTTTGTGCCTTAATTCTTTTCTTATTTTTGTTGTTAGTCGGTATGGGATCCTAAGGTAGGATCGCAAGTTGGTGGGATCCCACTTTTGGGCTTATTTAAGTCTATTTAGTTGTAGGTTTGTTAGTGAGTGTTCTCTATGTGGCTTGATCTAGCCAGAGCTGATATAAAATATTGTGGGACTCCTTTCAAAACCCTCATTTCATAATAAAAAATAGATTTTATATGCTCTTCATCACCCATTACCTTTCTTATTATTGTATCTAGGTTATCCTTTAAGGATTTGACGAAATATATATAGTCTTCAGCATTACCAAAATCAAAAATCTTAATATAGGAGGGATCTAACTCTTTTTTGTTAACTTCACTAGCACTTAAATTTCCATATAGATCCTTCAAATTTATCCATACCTAAATAGGATCATTCTTTTCTTTTATGTGGAAAAGTACATCTCATTCTAATGGCATAATAAAGAGACCAAGTGCTTCCTCCTTTTTCTTGGCAAGTTCACGATCATTAAGAACTTCCATTTCATCATTAAAAATGAACCAAATATTCTTAATTCTAAGTAATCCTTCCATTTTAACTAACCAACTGTTATAATTTCATCCATTGAAGCAAGTAAAATATAACAAAAGTTCTATTTTTCACAAGATTCCATACAAAATTGTAATATGTCCTTAAACTAATGTCTCCACTATGTAGAGCTCAAAACTTGTGTGATCTGAATAAAATACCCCATATACTTCTATATGTAAATATTTTAACCTCTAAAAAGTTGTGTGAATTAGAAATTAGAAAAAAATTAAAACCTTAGAAGAGATTTTATCAAATATGAGATTTCCACTTGGTATATTCTAAAACTACCACTTGGGAAGAAAATGGATAATTTCTACCATTGCCTACAATTGCTCTTATGAATGGTGAATTGGAATTTGACAATTGGACTGATTTTATTGATGAGATCACTTTACATGTATATATATTTAAAATATTCATAATTTATAGAAATTGAATTTATTGTGTCCCCATAGGAGATACAATTAAGTGTTGTACCATTTCATGATTTGAAAAAAAGCACAAAAATCATCCTTGAGAACAAATTGGATGCAACATACCAAAAATAAATCTTGGTGTTAAGGTTTAACCTTAGGACCTATCTACTGTAATATAAAATACCAACTAGTGCAATAAGATAGACTAGTAAAGTTATAGGAAGGTAAACCACTAGTTATATGCATGTATGCCAACCTTCACTAGTGATAAGCTCTTTAAAAAAATACTACTTGAGGGATTCAAACTACCAACCTCATTTATACAAACAAGTTCTCCAATCATTGTGCCACTATGAGTGGATGGAGTTAAAAAGATATTTTTGTTTAATAAGGAGAAATGGCATACCTTTGGAAGAAATGTGTTGCATGCAAAACATTATTCTTGAGCTTTGAACTAGTGAGCTCTAGTGAATAGAGAGGATAACCAGCCATTACGCTACACCTATGGGTTGAATTAAGTGTTATAGGAACTTGTTATATCAGTAGAATATTAAGGTGGTCCCTTGCACTAGCCCAATGCTACTCATAGGCTAGCACCCTTATAAAAGAAAAATCCCTTGCAAAATTAGTAAATTTAATTCTCAAACCTATAATGCAAATTGTAACATCCAACAACATTACCACCATGTCATTCTCTTGTATGTGGATAAATTATGTTTGGCAAAGACGTTAGTGTTGTGGTCTGAATTGACATCAAGGTAAAATTAAACTATGATTATGAATATTTGAATTCTGGGAGGTGCATACCCACTAATCACAGCTCAAACCCCAACATCGGATGGATTAGATATTAACTTCAATCCAACCTCCAGAGTAGGCTGGTATACCTTGTCAACTAATTTAGGTGTTCACTTAATTAAGCTCAAAATAATGTGTAAGTTTAGGGATAGAAATTAGATAAGGGTTAGAAAATGGTTGAGAAAATAATGGTCAAATGGAGCTAACAACATTGACAAATAGCAAGAATCCGTTGATCAATCATATTTCCAGTATGCCACACTTGAGACTAACAACAATCAAAACTCAATATCTTCACCATAAAAAATAATAAAATACTTAGAAAACTATTTCAAACATCTAAAATGCTAATAATACAAATAGCAGAATTACATCAACACTTAGACTAATAGAAATAGAAGTATTCTACAACATTTTTTTAGGCATAAACCATTCCAAGGTGCTCCAAATAATCAATCCAATATCAGCATAATTGACTAATCATGATAGCAGTTCAAAAATGCATTCACAAAATAAACTAACATTTGATGAAGACAAGAGCTAGAGGTAAACATCCAAGTAATGATCCTATTGATTTCATAGAAATTACAGTAATATATCAGGAAAACACTCCATAGCCAACCCTTAAACATGAGGGTTCAACCTCATTATATAGATTTTACAATGATAGTAAAAAACTAGAAACATTACAAGGAATTTCTTTCCAAATCAACAAAATGTTGAGGTGGCAGCCTCTCATTGGTTTTAAAGAACAAGAATTGAGTTGTACTCCATGAACACTGCATTTCTGAGCTCTGTAAGTTGTTCGGTTCTCAACTGAATTCCACGGCTGAAATGGTTATAGGTCAATCTGTGTCATCCTTTGTTCTTGATAAGGTTTTTCATCGTTGATCTGCAACTAAAAATGTAGGTGAGTCTTTATTCCAGTAATGTTTGATTTTCTCAGGGCTGCACTCCTTAGATTCTGTTGCATTCCTTAGGTTTTGGTACTCTAAATTTTGCTAAATCAAATTGGATTGTGTTGATCATAGAGTACGTGTTCCAGTGTGCACTTGCATTCTCTCATAAAATCTGTAACTTCGAATTCTGCTAAGCCTTGTTTGAACACACTGATTGTGAAATATGTTTCTTGTGGCTTTTGATGGCTTTCTATGAAATCCACTACTTTAGTTTCTACCATCTTGGATTTGACCAGTTTGACTGCAGAATTACTATTTTACATTGGTCTTGGATGGATTTTAATGTTGCCTTACCTCCTACTTTTTAGAATCTGCAACTTTGAATTCCGCTTTTCACTATTTGATTGCACTGACTATGGATTTTTGCTTCCAATGTATTTTAACCTTTATGACACTTAGTCATCCCTTTGCTAAAACTAACATGTTTATGATCTTCCACCACGGAGATTTACCGTGTGCTTTTATTGCTTCTCCGAATTTTACAACTTTAAATTCTACTAGGCACTGTTTGATCATGTTGACAGTGAATTCTGCATCCTTGAAGAGTTTAACATTTCTTAGAAGATTTTATTGGACACTTAGCCGATGTTACAAAAAATTGGTGTCTCTCGGGGAGCTTTGCTCGCAAAGGTAAAGAACTTAGAACCTTATCCACTTAAAATTTTAGTAGAATTTGAGGTAAGCAATGATACAATAATGGAGGGAAGGAACCACCAAAAATGGAGGGGAAGAACAATAAACCTAGAATCAAGAAGATCAAAAGAGAACAGAAAATGGATGAAAATGACATGGTATTAAACTAGAAATTAGTAGAGTGAGGTAAAACAAACCTCATAATACACATAAAATGGTGGTGATTGGGCAAAACCAGGAATAAAACAAAATACGGAATAAATAATTAAAAGGATAAGGATATGGTATATTTATAAGGGGATGAGAGGAAGAAACACTATTGTGCTGGGAAAATGAAGAAGAAGGGAAACAAGCAGAGGGAATTGGAGTTACACAAAAACAGGGAGTTGCACACCGCAAATATACGTCTATGCATAATCCATCATGGTGCGAGCTCCATATGCATAAACCATTGAGGCGTAATATTGTTTCCAAGGTAGATATATTACCCAAAATGGTAATCCCTCTTTTCCTTTGCTTTGCTTACAGTTTTCAGCAAGGATAAACCATACCTCATCCATCTAAGCGAGATCTCCTCTATCGTCTTTGGCCTATTGATTGTGACCCATCTCAAACTTCAAACTATTTTCAAATTAGTATTTTTTATTTTATAACCTGAGAAAGCATGACATCAGCTGATGATGTAGAGATCCTAATTTTAGATCTAAAAAGTACTTAGCTCGCTTCATTTGGCACTCTCACTATGTCCTTTACCCTAGACAAGTTGGGCTATTTTACACAGAGTATTGTTCAGGGAATTTTCATCAAGTTTCTATTTTGACTATCTATTATCCATTGGGAAATAGAGTTAGAAGATCTCATCATGAATTAAACCATAAAAACATCAAAACTTTGATGTTATTCCTTCTACCTTGGATGTCATCCTTTGTCCTTAATTCGAAGCTTCTCTTCATTATCTTCAAGAAAAATAATACAAAATGGTAGGGCTTGTGCTTTCACGTGAACCTATTTCTGCCTTATTTTTATAGCTATAGTCAACCATTTTATTTAATTATCGATTATGTACACAAAAATATGGCATGTGTGCGTGTGCTTGGCTTAAAATCTTTCTCATACCTCTACCTTGTGAATCTGCAATATCTAAACCAAATGACTCTGAACTTGTACTTCTTAAATATTTTGCCATGTGCTTGGTAAATATTATTTGTACAAATGTAATGATGGCCTAATACTTCATATATTATGCCACAGAGATTGGTTTCCATTTGTGTGAGTTCTACCTTTTAAAAATATCTCTCCCATCGATAGGATGTGGTTGAAGGATTTATCTCATGACTCTCACACCTCTGATTATGTGAACCCTTTATTTATCCCTTCATTGCTTCTTTATGAGAATGGTTGTTGAACCCCAAAAAAAAACTTCTTGATGCTTCTTGAGTAATTAAGAGGGTCACTTTAACCAATGCCTTATTAGAGTGGTAGCCTATCGATGGGTCTCTTTGAAGGAGGGTTTTTGTTCCCGCACAATCATGTATAGTCATTGGAGGACTTGTGTGTGGCTGCTTATAATATTCAATTATAAAAGGATGAATATCTTGGTTTGCAATATCAACACTTCTCTTTTCTCCAAAGATGTAGATGCTATTGATCTCCTCCTCAAGAAAAAATAAAAGGTTCCATTGAAACTTCAAAAAAATAAATTCCAAATAGCAGAGGAATGTCGACGATTTTGATATCTAGTACCACGAATAATTCAGGAAGCCCCTACAAAATCATCATAAGATCTTTTATAATGCCAAGAACCTTAATGACTTTCCCTTTAAATTGCAAATATTTTGGTTCCATATTTTCAACAATTAGCCCCAAATATTTACATATTTGGAATGACATCATGGGTACTTCAAATCCTGGGCTTACTAAGTGTTGGGCACTAAATTGACATCAAGTTTTTACTTGACATTGTAATTGTCTATATTCAAATTCTCTGTCTAGGCTTGCACCCGATAGTCACGTATCAACACTCAAAATTGGATAGACCAAAGATAACTTCAATCCAACCTCCATAGTAGGCTGGTTTCTTATCAACATAGCAAGATGCGGATACAATTAAGCTCAATAAGGTTTTAAAGAATAGGATTAGAAAAAGGTTTAGGGTTAGATAAATATGCATTAACAGTGGACGGATAGGCTAAAAATATTGGCATATACATAAGAAACTTACAACAAACTATTTCTAGTGTCCCATCACTCAAGATTAGCAACACCCAAAACCATGAAATATTTATACATTAAAACAAAAAATAGAGATGTGTTGCAAGAAGCAATTCCAATATCCAATATATTGATAATCCAATTTAGCAAAATAGACCAATAATCAGATTTAGCAAAAATAAACTTCCTACCAACACAGATCTAACTACGAACAGATTTCAACTACCTTCACAACTAGCAATCCAGCATAAATGGAATGAACTAACCGTTACAACATTGACAGAAATGCAATTCATAGCTTCGAACCTCTTAATCAAAAGATAGCAAAGATAACACGTCTTGAGTAAAAAATTAGAGTAATGCTCCTTCCATTAGTTTACAAAAATATATTTATAGTAGGGAAAGCAAATGCACTAGATTCGACCTTGAGAAATGAGGGTTTGGTCTCTATTTATAGTTTATAATTGAAAGAATTTAAAGAGACATTACATAGATTACAAATTTGACAACTCAGCAGAGAGATTTATCGATATTATCTTATTTTCTTGCGAAGTCCAGGAAATTTGTTGGAAGCAATCCGCCATGATAGCTTGACTCTGCAACCTGCTAGTCCAATAATGGTAGTTGAGCTTCAGACTGTTGGAAACTAAATCTGGACCGCTCATCATTCTTGGAAACTCCATTCCACCATAGATATTCAACCACTCTAGTTCTTGGTTCTTGAAAACCCTTCGACGCTTCACTTTCCTACCTCAAACTAACTATTCTTTGATCCACCAAGAATTCACCTTTATACATTGTATCAATGTCAGCAAAATCTCAATCGTTGATTCTCTTAATGGATGACTATGATCAAATATCATAAATGCTCTATAAAAATAGTGGGGGAGAATCAAAATTTCATTCCACTCTTTATCAATGCTCATGTCAGCCTTGGTCACTTCAGCTAGCAAAATCGAGTTCTGGCTAGAAATGCACTAAGTCACGAGCAAACTGGAATCTGTCGTTAATTCGCTTACTTAGCCTTCAACTTGTCTAAATTATTTCTCACATCTATGGCATAGAGTAAAAGTTGCAATCTATACAAAATTAATGTTGATGTCATCTTTGACTCGATTGGACTGTGGAATCACCAATCCGCTCCAAAAGTAGTGCAAATAGCCTTTATCACCAATCTACTCCAAAATACTCTTGGAATTTAGCAGAACGCATCTTATCAACACTTAGTTGTTGGATCACGTGAAACAAAGAGGAATCCCCATTCCACACTTTGGAACACACTGTCATCATCAAAGCTTAAAAGATTTATGGATTGGGAACTTTGCCAGAATCCACTACCAAATACACTAGAAATCGAGCGAAATGGAACACTTTGTAGATGTCGTCAAAAAGCACGAAGTATTGAGTGGAATCAAGTCTCTTGTTTGGATCCACTCCAAAATACTCTATATCTTTAGCATAATAGAGATTTCTCTTCCTTAGAATAATTTTCAAGATTTTCTAAGGATGTGGCCATTTTGGACCTACATTCTAGCACCTCCTGGGTGGATTTACTCATAAATCCATCGAACTCAGAGTCTTATCCATTGGGTATCAGTAGTCAAAAATTCACCAGTCTTCAAAAATGCTTCAAATAATAATTTCCATATGAACACTACCCTCTGAAAACTTCATGAAACATCCTAGAGGATAAACATTCATATCGAGACCATACTGGAAACACAAATATCTCCATTACTCCTTCAAAATTGCTCCAATGCTTCAAAAAAAATATAGCTATGTTCTCCTTTTAAAGCTTCTTCAAAATGACTTGAATGCCTTCACAAAATTCTCATTTTCTACCTTTTACTTCATGCTTTTATTATAATCTTCTGACAATTTCAGAGTCAAAACAAATCAAACAAAATACAATACTTCTACGTGACTACAAAAATGTGCAAAATAAAATATTTTTTTAAGCTTATGTCCCTTACGAGTCTGCATTAGCTCAGTTTGGTTCTTCACCTTCTTGTTGAGCTTCTTCTTCTTCATGTGATTCTTACTCTTTTTCATTCACCTCTTCAGCATTCTTTTCAAACAACTACACCATTAGCTTCAAGGTTTGTAAAGCTTATTTCCATATTGCCTCAGAGGGATTATAAGTCTTTTTAAGCTGCTTGTAAATATACTCCAACTCACCAATGCCTTCATAGATTGCAACACTTCCTTTATTTACCAAGTCCTCCATCAGATTTCTAAGTCTGATAAAATAAATAATCATTTAGGAAACCTGCTCTTGGTCAATTGGATCTTCTAGAGCATCAATCTCAAACTCATCTTGAAGGCTCTTGGTAGTACTCTTTTTAATATTTTTTACTAATAGGAAGGTGTTATCTTCCATCCATAGCCCTCTGAAACCATTTTGAATCATTTCTTTATTTATGTCTACTACATCCCTGGTCATATTTTCAACCTTATCAAATAATAGCCAAGCCTTTTGGAGCATTTTGTGCTTCTTTACTACAACTCTGGGAGCCAACCTGGTAGTATTGGATTCTTTGTTAGGAATAGATTTAGAGTCTCGCTGAGCCTGCTATCTACCAACTTATAAATTTTCTCGATTGGAACCACCATGGGTTGTAGTTCTCTAGTGAGGTTATCCAGGTCTTCCTGAACATTCTAAAGCAAGTGACTGGTATCATCCATGTAATCAATAATGGGCTATAACTTTGAGCACTTTTCCAAAACTTCAGACAATAGTTCTTTCCTTACTTTCTTTAGCCCAACTTTAGAGAAACTTGAAGATTTAGCCTTTGCAATTTGAATTTGTTGCTTCAAACTCTGTATTTATTTGGCTTGTTCTTCATTTTCTTCTTTTGTTCCTCTATTTTCTCCTTGAGCTTATTAGCCTCTTAAAAATTTTCCTACTAGTTCTTAGCTTCCTTTCTGAGAGATTTCTCTATTTTTTTTTGGTTGGTGATTGTTTTTTCAAGATTTTAAATTGTCCGCTCTAGGTTGTCCACTTTCTCTTTGTATATATAACCCTTGACATATAAAGTGTCCAAGTGGATTTTGGCCATCACCAACTCATCTTCAGCAGGTAACTTTTCAATATATTCTATGTATTCTTCTAGAAGGTAGTCTTGAGTAGTCATTTCAGTTTCAGGATTTCTTACTAGAGAAATGATGGATCTAGATATCCTCTGCCTGGAAACTGGATCAACAAACATGCTTCTCCTCTTTATAGTCATCCTCTTGGAAGGTTTGGATAGCTTCTTTGCATAAAAATCTTGAATTTTCTATGAATCTTCCTTCTCCTTTTACATAGTTTCTAGGGTAGGATAACTCATGGGAGGAGGAGAAGAGGCTATAAGGAATGAGAGAGTAGAATAAAGAGCTAACAATAGCTTGGTAGAAGTGACTACAATGGAATCTATGACCACCGCTACTATTGTAATTGGTAAACTCATGTAAAATGTAGTAAAACTCATAGAAGAGTGAGTGGGTATAGATGTAACAAATTGCTTTTCAAATTATGGAGGAGGTTGCAACGACAAATATGGAATTATAGGAGATAATGAAGGGGGTATTTCAGATGATGAGGAGGGAATTTTAGGTGACTTTGGAGGAGATGAGATGTTTTACCCCTTAGTATTGACTAGTGAAACATATGGTGAACTCTAAGGGGGAGGAGGCACCTTTTTTTACAATTTCTTGCTTATAAGGGGAGGAAGTTTTTTTGGGGAAGAAGGAGGAGAAGTAGAAGAGGGAATAGAGGCCATACCTTCACCTACAGATGTAGGTTATTCTAGAGCTACCTTTGTACTCTATTGCTGCACTGGTTGTACTTCTTCTACAACTGAAATAAGGGTTTCCTTAACAATTTTCTCCTTATCCAACTTTTGTTTCTTACAAATCTCCTTTTGAGTTCCCTTCGATGCCCTTTTAGCTTTTCTTTTAAAAACCTGCAATGTTGCTGATTTCTCATTTTCTGTATCTTCTTCGAACAACCCTTCCTGTAATGGTTCCTCCTGCAATGTTTCTTCAGCAATAGGATTTAATTCCACTGTGGCTGCAACATTGAAACTCATGGGAGTGAACACAAATATTTCCTTTTCCTCCCAACACCATAGTTTATATTAATTAACTCTACTTACCTCAAATATTCTAGGGCTATCAATCTATCTGTAACAAAATGAGGCAACAAAAAAGGCTTACCAATGAAGCTATACAGTCTAATGACTATTCCCTCTGTAAGGATGTACCGATATCCCTCTTCGAAAACTTCTATTCTTAATAATTTCTTAGCCAACGATGGTAGCCTAGGGTATTTCCATACATTATCTTTAGTTTTGGCCCTAGAAATTCCAAGTTAAATATATAAAAGGATTCAATGCTCCTCATATGAGAGGTCCAATATTAAATAGGAATGAGGTCTCCCTTATCATTCTTTTCTTAGACTGGAATACAAGGCATCATTTTCCTTGTGGTAGTAAAGAACATCCAAACCAGGATTGAGCAATACCGGAATGAGGGTGCATAAAAATTCCTTTTCATTCTCACTAACTTCTCATGTATTCTCTGAGCTAGGAAATTCAGCTCGTCAATGTAAATGACCCTAACACCTTTCTTTTTTGCATCTTCATCATACATTCTCTCATTGGAAATACAGTATGCAGTGGCTATTTTCCAATCTCTCATGAGTCGGTCAAAATCCAAACCCTCCATACAAGCTAGCATAGAATAGAGCTCTAGGTGGACAAACTCGTCAATGGGAATTGGGGTTTTGGGCAATCCTCTATTGGATTTAATGGTTTTGAATTGATTATAAACCCATTTTTTGAAAGATTCACCCTCATGAGCATACTTCTACAAAGAGTAAAACCTAGCTTTCTCTAATGTTTTGACAAGCTTGGGTAGTAGTACTAAACAAGGTTTTACCCTCTATCGTCTTTACTGCTTTTGCTCTTGGGTCATAAAATTTGACAATAGCCACTATCAAATTCGAACAAGGATGAACTGAATCACAAATATAAAAAGACAAGGAGTGAACAACACATTTACCTTGGGGTGACAAAGCTACTCCTTTCTTGAATCTATTGTTGATGTTCTTCCTGAGCTTTGTTCTTTTTGTGAGGACCAGCTCGATGTCGGCCACAACTTCTGCTTTGTCAATGTAAGGACCCACTTCCTCTTTCATCGAGGTTTTAGCTTCTTGAGTGTCTTCGGAGGCCATTTTATGAGCAATATTCAGAATATTCATTTTGGAGTTTACAGATAATGCTCGATTTATTCTCTGGTTCTTTTTGCTTGATATGTGCTACTCTTGTCTAAAGAAAAAATTCTATGCTTTTTAGCAATTTTAATTGCCCATGCATGCACACATTTTTCCATTAATGTAGTCACTGTGAGAATCATCCGTTAGCACGCTTTTCAAATTAACCTTCATTCCTTTCGATGGCTTGGAGACGTTATACTAATTTTTTATTGGCTAAAATTCAAACACCTTTTGCAATCATGGTGACACTCATCCTTTTCTTTTTATTTTGAGCAGCATGGTAAAATTTGTGAATTAATTCACCTATATTTTCCCTTTTGGAAATGGCATGGTGCGGGATTCAGTTTTTGCTCAAAAATAGTCATTAAATTTGGTGGATTGGAGCTCTGTTGTGATTCGCTATCAGTTAGTCTCTTTTAAGATCGGATTGGGAGTCATACGTCATACCACATCCTCCTTAGTACATTTGAGAGCGGAATGAAAACTTGCTACTCTTTTGTTGATACTTAGCTCATTTTGCAACTTTTACACTCTATATATATATTAGCATTTTATCAAAATTGAAAAATTTAAAATAAAAAGGAAAGAATATGGTACAAAATATGTACATATATTACAATGAGCTTAGCTTAATAAAAATAGATTTTAAGGTGAAAACCATTGATTGGAATCAGCTGTATGTTTTTCCTAAGGTCTTCAAGCTGGAAAATATTGATTTCCTTAACCTTTGCTATTCTGAAAGGGACATCTCAGAAGGAGTCAAACTTCTGATGATGTCTTGGTTTAGCTCTTTCAACATTCCACCTGAGTACAGAATCTCCAACTTGGAATTTTTTGAAGCTTGCCTTCTTGTCAAACCATACCTTGAAATCAACTGAATGCTTTTGAAAATCCTCTTATTCCTGAGTCCTCTTTTCTTCTAACTGTAGCAGATGTGTTAGCCTTATTTCCACTATATTTTATTTAGATTTCTCTTCTGTGTTTATCAGCTTGAGTGCTGGAATATCCAAATGAATAGGTAACACTGCCTCTTTACCATATACTAAGGCATAAGGGGAGGTTTTGATGGACTTTTTAATAGTGATTCTATCTACCCACAGAGCTTGCTCCAAAAATAGGTGCCAACTCCTTTTATTACCCTCCAATGATCTCCTCAAAATCCTCAACAGATTCTTGTTAGTTGATTTTGCAAGTCCATTTCCTTGGGGGTAGTAGTTTGAAGTATTCTTTATGGTAATTCCATACTTGATGGAAAACTCAATATATTTTGCTCCTATGAATGTTGGTCCATTATCGCTTACCAAAGCTTATGGAACACCAAACCTTGAAATAAAGCTTTCCATAAAATTAATCACCACTTCTTGGTCTGATTTATTTGTAGGAATAGATTCTACCCACTTGGTGAGGTATTCTATAGCAATCAGAATATACTTATAGTCAGCTGAGTAATTTTGATTGATAACTCCTATGAAGTCCAACCCCCATTGTTGAAAGGGTTCTTCCACTTGAATTTTCTTAAGGGGAAATGATGCATTCCTTGTTCTTCCCACATGCCACTGGCATTTATCATAGGCTCTAGTGACTTTGAAGGTGTCTACAAATATGGTAGGCCAGTAATAGCCTGCTCTGATAATATTCAAAGTTGTTACTCTTCCTGAGAAATATCCTCAAGATAGTCCTCCATGGAACTCCTCTATGACCTTTTGTTGTTGATCATATTTTAAGCACCTGAGGAGAACTCCATCAAGGTTCCTTTTGTACAGACCTTCTGGTAATAAGGCATACTTCAAAGACTAAAGTCTATATCTTCTTATTTGTGATGCATTGAGATTAGGAGGGTATACCCCAATTTGAAAGTACTTAGTCATCTGATCTACCCAGTCTAATTCACCTGACTATAATTATTCAATTTGGTCATCTGTTGTGGATTGACAAGTTGTCACTTCTACTAAAACTACTGCTTCTATCAAACCTTGGCATAGGGCTCTGCCTCTTACCAGCTTGGTAGGATGGATTTTCACATCATATTCTTGGATCTTAGTGATCCAACCAGCTCTCTTATCTCCCAATTCACCTTGTAGAATAAAACTTCTTACATCCGGATGAACCACATAAACCAGGGTCTTACTTTGAACCAAGTATTACCTAATTTTTTTCAATGATTTCATAATAGCAAATACTTGTTTCTCAATGAAATTATACTTAACCTAATATTCATGAATATTATGGCTCCAAAAGAATATAGGGTGCTCCTCTCCTTGATCATTCTTGTGGGTGAGCATTGATGCATAGATTTCCTCAGCTCCATAAGCATAAAGAATAAAGTCTTTGCTGAAATCTGGATTTACTAGCACTAGAGCTGTAGCAATGGATTGCTTGATGATTTCAAAGACTTGATTTCTTACCTCAGTCCATTTGAAATCTGTATCCTTCTTCAATAGTTTAGATATAGGCCTCACCTTCTGAGCAAAGTTAGAGATGAATTTCTTGATAAAGTTTATCTGACCAAAGAAAGACTGCAAGGCTTTCTTGTTCATAGGTAGTGGAAGAGCAAGAATAGATTTTATTCTATCTAGATAAATGGCCATACATTCTTTTGAGACCACATGGCCTAGTAACTTTCCCTCATGAACTACAAAAAATGACTTCTTAGGATTGAGGGAGATGCCAAATTCTCTACACTTCTGGAAGACTTGTTCTAGGTGTGCCAAGTGGTCTTACTTATTGTGGGAAAACATAGTCATGTCATCTAAATAGATCAAAATGACCTTATTAATCAGCTCCCCAAAAGCAAATTCCATTGCTCTATGGAATGTGGCTCCTGCATTAGATATCCCAAAAGGTATTCTTTGATATGCAAAGGTTCCCCATTTTGTGGTGAATGTTGTTTTATACTGATCTTCATTCTTCACCCAAATTTGGTTATATCCAGAGAAACCATCTAGTAGTGAGAACCTTTCTACCCCTGCCACAATATACAATATTTGATCAATCTGTGGGAGGGGGTAATGGTCCTTAAGTGATGCTTGATTGAGATTTTTGAAATCTACACATAGGCGGATGCCACCATTCTTCTTCCTCATAGGTACCAAATTGGCTACCCAGGTTGAATGTTTGATTGGATAAATGATCTTAGCCTTTAGCAACTTCAATAGTTCTTCTCTCATTATGGCTTCAATCCTAGGATTTACATGCCTCTATTTTTCCCTGAATGGTTTTGCATTAGGCTCTAGCTCAATGGTGTGTTGGATGACCCTCTTGTCATATACTTTGAGGTCCTCATATGACCAAGCTAAAATGTCTTGGTACTTTAGGCATAAAGATTTGATATCCTCCTCTTCCTCTAGAGAACATCATATTCCAACCTTGAGCTTATTTTCTTTTTCAATTTCAACTTCTTTATATATTTTCTCATTGACTTCCATGGATCTAATATTTTTCCTATCTTCATTGTCAAACAAGCTCTCTAGAGTAACCAAACCTCTAGGTATGTGATTGTTCTTGAGTTGAATGACATCTTGTTGATCAATATCTTCTGGATTTTACTCTTGAATTATGGATAAACATGCTTCTCTTATGAGAAAATCAATGATTTTTTCATCACTTTCAAATACCTACCAAAAAATCTGCTTATCTGGCACTGCAGGCCTGAAAATCATTTTGATCCCTTTGTCCTTTTTAACTCCTATGTCTGCAGAAGGGTTGAAGTTAGATCCCCTTACTACTAAGGAATATTCCAAGGTATTCTTTCCTCTAGGAACAAAATTTATGTTTAGGGCATCAAAGGATTCCATCAAATCCCATACCCTATTTCTATATGCTTTTAGGTAATGGTGCTTACTATTGCACCTTTCCCTTACCTAATTTACAATCAATTCAAATTCGCCATATATATTCAATATCTTGATGCCCATGCTTTTAGCTTACATCATTCCAAGGTATAGAGCCTCATATTTTGTAGCATTATTAGTGCATGACCATGTTAGCCTATAGACAAAACTCTTTGTCCCTTCTGATTGGGACTGTAATACCACACACCATAACCGACACCATTTCTACATCTAGCACCATCAAAGTGCATGGTCCATACTTTTGTTTCTCTCAAGGACTGGTTAGATATAACAAGAACCTTTTTCTTTGTCTCTACAAAAATACTGTATGTGCCCATACCTATCCCAAATTGACTATAATCCTCCCTGAAAGGTAGTTCATCTTCAATTTCCAAATCTTCAAAGTTATCCACAAATTCAAATTCCTCTAATGGAGTGAGATTGCACATGTACCCTTCAATTTTTTCAATGTGGTAAGACACAGGCTTCTTAGGTATTATTATCCTCTTTCCTTTGAAAGGAATAACCATGTTGGAATAGTCCATATACATGCATCCATCCAACTTTGTAGTGAATTCTCTTGAAAGGCATAAGCCAAAATAGGGCTCTAGATCCACCACCGCTATTTCTTGTACTATAGTTACCTCAGGTGCTCTATGTAGCCTCATCAAGATATCTTTTATCACTCCCACTATCTTCATAGGTGTCCCATCCAACTATAGGACTCTAGGGTAGGATCTGGTGTATTCCATACCCATTTCCTTGCAAACTACTTTAGGCATAACTGTGGTGGATGCCCCTGAGTCAATCATACAATTGCAGACCACCCAACCTTCCATCCTTAGAGAGATATAGAAAGGAGGGGGTTTATTCTTTAAAACAGTAGGGGATATTTATTTCTTTTTAGAGGGTATGCTAAGGATTGTGGTGGCCTATTTTTCCTATGGATATTTTTTTAGAGAAGCTTTTAGCAAGTCTATTTGGCATGGAATGAAGAGAGTATCATATAGACTAGCTTTTGATGGTATCTTCTTCATTTCCTCCATAATATTGTACTTGGAATTAGCAGAGGTAGGCCTCTCAGGCCTTCTTTTTGTCTCACCATATTTTCTCTTATATTGCTAAGTGGCCTCAATTCTCTACCTTTTGGTAATGGAAGGGAATCTAAGCCTCTCTTGAGCTTCATTCTTGGACCTTATTCTATCCCCTTCAATTTCTTTCTCAACTCTCTTGGGGAGATCAAATTCCCTTTCTTTGGCCTGAGGGATAGGGAAAGTATCATTTCTTTGGGAAGGTGGCTCCTTATTCTTTTGAGAGAGACCTAAAATTGACCCATATTCTATGGGTCAACTTGCAGTGTTTTCTTGCCTGATCTAGTCATGACAGTAATAGGCCCATCCTCATCAAGATCTTTTTTTACCATGATTTTCTTTGGATGCCAAAGCATATTCACTCTTACTTTTTTATTCCTTTCTACTCTATCCATAGCCTGTTGTACATGGTGTTGGTACATAACACAATATTGTGAGTCATGAGGATCATTGCACACCAAAAACCATACACTCACCATACTTGTTTTTGAAGAACATTTAGGCTCTTCATATGTTGCATTTACTCTAACCCTAGTACTATTGCTAGGACCAGGTCTTTGATCTTTATTAATATAAGGAAATATCCTTTGTTGAGACCTCTCCATATCTCTCTTCTCCATTGAATTCATCTTATTACTAAGATTTTTCAAAGTATTCTGTATATCAAGGATGACAAAATATTCTTGTGGAAATCTAGGAGGGAAGTGGAGGGAAAGGGGTTGTAGCAGATTGTGCATTCAATTGGGAAATGGGAGTCATCTAAGGAAATGGGGATGATAATGGAGGAGGGTCCATATAAGATGAAGTAGTAGTTTGGATTTGGATATTAGTGGTTTCCAAATTGTAGGGCAACATAACTTTTGGGGGTAATCTTCCCACATTAATAAGGATATTTTTTGCATGAACATATGCATTATAGACTTATGGAAAGGTCTCCACCCTAGATTTTTGGTTTTGCAGGCCTAACTCTGATACAAGAGCTCTGATATAATACATGTAATCAAGGCTTACAACTGGTCTAGATACTAGAGGAATTCTCTTCCAGGTCCTGCTGAACCTCAAATTGAAATCTGAAATAGTTTCTTGCTAATGTTTCTGCATAGATGTGAATTGATTAAGGAGGGAAAAAGGATCAGTAGATTCATTAAATTCCTCCACAAAGGGCTCATCCAATGCTACCCATGAGGTGATGGTATTGTCCTCAAGGGTCCTAAACCAATGTAGAATCTTTCCTCTAAAGGATAGGGCTAAGATTCTGACAATAACATCTTCATTTTCTATATTGTGGATTGCTTCCACATTTATAATATCTTAGTAGTGCTCATATACAGTTTTACCAGATCCATCATAGGTGGGAATAGCCTTAGACATAGCTTGAGGAATATCATGCATATGGGCTAGTCTAAGGGGGCCAGCTGTGTTCCATCTAGGGTACTTCTACAAGGGCTGATTTGGAACTGCATTTTGTGCCATGTTTCCAGGTGTAGGTCCTGTTAGAGGAGGTGTTGGATTAACTGTAGGATTCTCTCTAGGAGTATTTTCTCCAAAATGGAAATCTTGATTCAAATTCCTTATAACAGTAGACCCTCTATAAGGTAGATCACAATAGAAAAAGGAGTCTGGATTATTCCTCTTGAATGACCTGGTATACATGAAAAACTATGGTTCATAGGGATAATTTTTTTGAGTTTATAGACGATGGTGTCGCCAAGTGAAATTTTTGATCTCCACTTAGAAAGTTCAAGATAATTCACTAGATCTTGATTCCTTCGAGTAAAGATAAAACATTAGAGCATGTAATGGGTTTTAGTGTTTCTTGCAAACAAGTCCCATCGAGCATACCAAAAACTATTGGGCACTGAATTGACATCAATTTTTACTTGACACTATAGTTTTTTATCTTCCAATTCTCTATCCAGGCTTGCACTTGATAGTCACAGCTCAACACTCAACATTGGATGGACCAAAGATAACTTCAATCCAACCTCTAGAGTAGGTTGGTTCCTTGTCAACTTAGCAATATGTTGACACAATTAAGCTCAATAAGGGTTTGAATAATAGGGTTATAAAAAGTTTTAGGGTTAGAGAAATATGCATTAATAGTGGATGGATAGGCTAACAACATAGGCATCTACAACAGAAACTTCCAATAAACTATTTCTAGTGTCCCATCACTCAAGATTAGAAACCATAAAATCTTATACATTAAAACAAAAAATAGAGATGTGTTGCAAGAAGCAATTCCAATATCCAATATATTGATAATCCAATTTAGCAGAATAGACCAATAATCATATTTAGAAAAAATAAACTTCCTACCAACACAGATCTAACTATGAACAGATTTCAACTACCTTCACAACTAGTAATCCAACAAAAATGGAATGAACTAACCATTACAATATTGACAGAAATGCAATCAACAACTTCAAACCTCTTAATCAAAATATAGCAAATATAACATGTCTTGAGTAAAAAATTAGAGTAATTTTGCTTCCATTAGTTTGCAAAAATATAATTACAGTAGGGCAAGCAAATGCACTAAAGCCAACCCTAAAAAACTAGGGTTTAGCCTCTATTTATAGTTTACAATTGAAAGAATTGAAAGAGACATTACACAAATTAAAACTTTGACAACTCAGCAGAGAGCTTTTCTGGCATTATCTTATTTTCTTGTGAAGTCTAGGAAATCCACTAGAAGCAATCCGCCATGATAGCTTGAATCTGCAACCTGCTATTCCAATAATGGTAGTTGAGCTTCAAGCCATTGGAAACTAAATTTGGACCGCTCATCATTCTTGGAAACTCCATTCTACCATATATATTTAACCACTCTAGTTCTTGGTTCTTGAAAAACCTTCAATGCTTTACTTTCTCGCCTCAACTTAGCTATTCTTTGATCCACCAAGATTCCACATTTATACAATGTAACAATGTCAACAAAATATCAATCGTTGATTCTCTTAATAGACGGTTGTGATCAAATATTAGAAATGCTCTATAAAAATAGCAAGGAAGAGTCAAAATGTCATTTTGATCCTTATCAACGTTGACATCATCCTTGGTCACTTCAACCAGTAGAATCGAGTTTCGGCTAGAAATGCACTAAGTCGTGAGTGGAATGGAATATATCGTTAATCTGCTTACTTAGCCTTAAACTTGTCTAACTTATTTCTCACTTCTACAACATAGATTAAAAGTCACAATCCACACAAAATTAATGCTAATGTCAGCTTTGACTCAGTTGGACTACGGAATCACCAATCCACTCCAAAAGTAGTGTAAATATCCTTTATTGTCAATTCGCTCCAAAATACTCTTGGAATTCAATGGAACACATCTTATCAACACTTAGTCACTAGAGCACATGAAATAAAGAGGAATCATCATTCCACACTTTGGAATGCACTGAAATCATCGAAGCTCAAAATATTTGTGTATTGGAAACTTTGCTAGAATTGGTTGCCAAATACACTAGAAATCGAGCGGAATGGAACATTTTATCGATGTCATCAAAAAGCACTAAGTGTAAAGCAAAATCAAATATCCTACACGTATCTGCTCCAAAATACTCTATATCTTCAGTGAAATAGATATTTCTCTACCTTAGAATAATTTTCAAAATTTTCTAAGGATGTGGCCATTTTGGGCCTACACTAAGCAACTATGTACCATTTCCTTTTCAGTATCAACTAATACATAGCATGGATTACACTATCTCTCTTAGAGTGAAGAACACAAGCTTATACTAAGAGGGGGTGAATAGTATAAGACCACTTTTTACTTTTTTTCCCAAATACTATTAATCAATATAATCAATGGCAATATCAATAGCAATAACCAAAGCAATGCACAAATCATCACACACAATAGAGACACAGATTTAATGTGGTTCACCCAAATATGGCTACCTCCATGGAGAAAATATTTCTTCTAAATATTTCTCAAATAATCTCATGGGAATACTTTCCCTATTACAATTTTTATGGACCTCAGTCCAAATGAGATGTTGATCCCCTAAATCTGGTTTGTGGATCTCTATCCATAGGAGAACTCCTCCTCTGCTCTAGCTAGTGATCCTCTATAAGAAATTGCTTCCATTGCATTGACTATGGATCTCTCTCCACTTGAAGACTCTTGTCCTCACTCAAAATATCTATCCTCAATGTCCTGGTTGATGGATCTCCATCCACTAGAGTCTTTGTCCTCTCTGGTCTATCACCTCCAAAGCTCTGTCTCAATACTATACTAAACAAAGTCTAGTCGGTCTAGCACAACTCTACTCAATCTCTTGTACTAAACATAGTACATTTTATCTAGCATAAATCTGCTCAATAGGTTCACTTAGAACCTTCTCAAATATTCTTAATAGGTCCACTCAAAACCTACTCAAATTTTCTTAATAGGTTCATTCAGAACCTGATCAAATCTGCTCATCAGGTCTACTCAGAACCTTCTCAAATCTGCTCAACAGGTTCACACAGAAACTGTCCAAATATGCTCAACAAACTCACACATAACTTGTCCAAATATACTCAACAAGATCACACAAAATTTTTCCAAATCTGCTCAATAAGTCCTCTCTAGGAATTGCTCAAATCTGCTCAATAAGACCTCTCTAGGACTTGCTCAAATCTTCTCAATAAGTCCTCTCTAGGACTTTCTCAAATTTTCTCAATAATTCCTCTCTAGGACTTGCTCAAATCTTCTCAATAAGTCCTCTCTAGGACTTGCTCAAATCTGCTCAATAAGTCCTCTCTAGGACTTGCTCAAATCTTGCTCAATAAGTCCTCTCTAGGACTTGCTCAAATCTTTCTCAATAAGTCCTCTCTAGGACTTGCTCAAATATGTATTGTAAGCTTCAATAAAAGCTCACACAAAATTATTCCACAAGTCTTCTCAAAGACTTGCCTCAAATATGCTTAACAAGTCCATACAGAACTTGTCCAATATCATAGAAACATAAAGAGAATTATTAGAGACTCAATATGTTCTATACTCAATACTCAATCACTTTCTCAACTCAATATCATAGAAGCATAAAGATAATTGTTAGAGACTCAATATGTTCTATACTCAATGCTCAATCACAACTTAAATAAATATCATAGAAGCATAAAGAGAATTGTTAGAGACTCAATATGTTCTATACTCAATGCTCAATCTCAACTCAAATCAGAATATAGAATAGTTTTTTTCATGGAACTTGAACAACCACTTCACATCCACTTGACTAGGCTCAACCAACTCTACTCAACCAATCACCTCAAGGAACAACCCTTTCTCACAAACCCTAGTCCAAGCATGTATCTTCCAACTCAAAATGTTTCCAACAATGCTCAACACAAATCTCACATAACAATGATACTCATGTTCTTTTCTAACTCAAGTTCAAGTTCTTTGCATAACTCATTGGCTTCAACAACAATGCTAATAAGACAAGGTTTTAATCACAACTCTCAATTCAGAAAACCTTTAAGCATTAACTCAATGTACTTCACTCAACCAATGGTCTAAACAACAATGCTTATCAAACAAGGTTTAATCACAACTCTCAATCCATAAAACCTTGAAGCATTAATTCAACCACTTTCAAAAAGGAAACCCTAATCAAATCCTTTTCACTCCAAACTTAATTTTCAATCAAGCCAATCACCTAACTCAACAAAGAAGAATTTTACCCATACCTTTTCTTGAAGAGTAGTTGTCTTTACAAATTTGCCACACTCACAATTACTTCTTTCACAAACTCAATAAGGGTTAGAGGATAATTTTTATTTTCTCAATAAATCACAACACAACAATAATATCAACCAAAATACACCTTATCACTCCATCTATAAAATAATACCCAACATATTTCAAAAATAATCTCCTTGGCAAATATATCTTTCAAAATAAAATCAACTCTATTAAAGTCTTACTTCTCAAATATCCAAACTTTATTAACTAAGACTTTAATTAAAATAATACCTAAACTCCTTATGCCTCCTAACTTTATTTCCAATCAATAATTCTCAGCTTGCAATTTTCCAAATAATAAAAACCTTTTAACTCCCAACTTTGCTAATTAAAAATAATTAATCATCAATCTCCTAACTCCAACTTTAGGCAATATTATTCAAATGCTCAACAAAAATATTACCTCTGCCTTGGAGGGGATTCGAACCCCTAAATCTGCCCATGACCTGCACCTTATTCATGGATCTACTGCCACGATTGAGAACACCACGTGCTCTAAGTTCCTTATGTTGTCAACGAAGATAAAAATGTGCGCAGCACTTTGGTGTTCCCAACACCAACCAAATTGCATCTTGCTAGGATTCGAACGCAGCTCAATGTTGCCACAAAAAAATTAACCAATGCCTCCTTGCCACTATGCCATGCTTTCCAACTGACTTCAGGGTTTCAATGCACTTTAGTTTATTTCAAGTTTCATCCTTCAAATCTATTCGTTGTTTCTCACGAGCTCAACCACCAAGTTCGTATGCTATTTTTTATTTCGAGCAAAGATAGATAATAAACAACTTTGGGCATGTATTTAAATTGCCCTTTCTTCTTTGTCTAGACATTGGTGCTTTTATTGAAATGTATTACGTCGACGCTTTAAGGTTTGAAAAGCCTTAGTAAACCCAACCTTGGGTTTTAATAAAAATTAATTTTAGACTTTATAAAAACCCCTTGCCTTATAAAATATTATAATAAGGATTATAATTATTTTATTTGGGTTTTCACTATGGCAATTTTAATATTATAATAACCACCATTATAATATTAATCCTTCGATAAAATACCTTTAATATTTATTTATAAAATTCATGTTGAAATTAAATAATTTATAAAATAAATATTATAACTCCTTTTTAACTTTTATCTTTTGCACTGTTTCCCTCGATATTTTGCCTTCTTGTTGGATATCAAATAACCATCTTTGTCGCCTTTACTTCCTGCTGAAATTATTGATGACCTCATCTGGTGATATCAATGACAACTTTGACTTAGGGACTCAAAATGTCCAACATAGAGACCTATAGTGTTACTACTCAGGATTCTTTTACTTTCCCCAGTTAGATTTCTTAAAGAAAGCTTAACCAAATTGATCCCTAAATATACCAAAAAATATTACCTCAAGCTTTGCTTTGTCTGATATGACTCATCGAATAGGTCCTAAAATTGATGTACCCTTTCCATTCGTTTCTCGAACGTTATTGTAGGAACATACAAGTCCCTCAAGGCCTCAGTCCTCCTTTCCTTCAAAGATTTTCCTACCAAGATACGTTCTGGTATTTGCACTTGCACCCCTCGTCTTGAATGGGAATTTGTAATACAGTATGTATACTACCAGAATTATCTATCAAAGAGCATATCTTCGTACCATGGATTCTTACACTGCTTAGGTAGCCATAATCAGATTTCACTACCTAATTTAAACTAAAAAAAGATACTAGGCTCAGAAGCAGATTGGTATTGTTAGTCACCCCTTTAGGTTTTGAACATTATCTTTATTTACCTTCTTCTTTAGCCCAACCTTCATCATGCCATGGCTCAGAAAAAAGGTGGTATTTAAGGTCTAGTTCTATCATCTTATCAGAGGGTAGATCATTCTCTCTCCCATAGTACTAGGAGTACTACATAATTTATTTTGACTCTTGGATGGAAATCACCTGGCTAATCCATTGACCTGATAACAAACCAACACTAGTCTTTTGCTTAGCCCACAACTCTGTTTCTTTAATATTTCCGCTAAGTAATGGGGGTAACAGAGAGCTAGAGAAAGAGGGATCTACTATTCTAGGAGGTAATTTTCCTGCAATGATTAACATATTTTCCGCCCTCATGGCCTCTTGAAACACTTGTGGGAACACTTTAACTTTAGATTGTTGGATCAGGAGACTTAAATCAGGATGCAGTGCATGAATACAATATAAGTATGTCTGAGGGTGGGAGGGTTGGTATTCTTGGGGAATTCTATTCCACATTCTTTTAAAACAAATATTGAACTCAGAAAGACTTTCTCGAAGGTACCTCTTTATGAATGAAAATTGAGTGAGGGGTAGGAAGGGGTCTCTAGGATCATCAAATTCATCCATAAGGGATTTGACTAGATCCTCCCACGTTTTGATACTACCACAATCCAAGGTTTTATACCACATTATAACCTTACCTTTCAAATATAAGACCAATAATATTAACATAACATATTCAAACTTGATATTGTAGACTAATGACAAAGACCCTATGTCTTGGTAATTTTCTTTTGTAGTTTTCTCTCTCCCTTGATAACTAGGTAAATTTTTAAGGGTAATTTTGGGAATATCATGTAAAATTGGGATGTTTAAGGGATCAAAGTCATACCATGGGGGATAATGGTGATAATCCATCAGGCCTATGAGCTCTTAGAATTAAAAATGGGAGCTATATCTTTTCAAAGATAGTTCTTTAAAAGGCAACTGGTCATGAAATCTGACTTTACTCCCCAGCATAGTCGCCAAGTGAATTTACTTTCTCCATTGAATGAGGTCAAGAAAACTCTCTAAATCTTGATTTCTCCAGGAATTATCAATAAATAAGTGGGTAAGGGGACATCTTATGGGTCTTTGGAGTCCCACTGAGCATGCCAAAACTGTTGGGATATGAATTGACATCAAGGTAAAATTGAACTATGATTATAAATCTTTGAATTTTGGGAGGCGCATACCCACTAATCACAACTCAAACCCTAAAATTGGATGGATTAGAGATTAACTTCAATCCAACCTCCAAAGTAGGTTGGTATACCTTGTCAACTAATTTAGGTGTTGACTCAATTAAGCTCAAAATAATGTGTAAGTTTAGGGATAGAAATTAGATAAGGGTTAGAAAATAGTTGAAGAAATAATGATCAAATGGAGCTAACAACATTGATAAATAGCAAGAATCCGTTGATCAATCACATTTCCAGTATGCCACACTTGATACTAATAGTAATAAAAACTCAATATCTTCACCATTAAAATAAGGAAATGCTTAGAAAACTATTTCAAACATCTAAAATGCTAATAATCCAAATAATAGAATTAGATCAACACTTAGATTAACATAAATATAAATATTCTACAACATTTTTTTAGACATGAACCATTCCAAGGTGCTCCAAATCAGCAATTCAATATCAAAAAATTGACTAATTATGACAACAATAACAGAAATGCATTCATAGAATAAACTACTATTTTATGAAGACAAGAGCTAGAGGTAAACATCCAAGTAATGCTCCTTATATTGATTTCATAAAAATTACAGAATTTATCAGGAAAACACTCTAGAGTCGACCCTTAAACATGAGGGTTTGACCTCATTATATAGAATATACAATGATAGTAAAAAATTGGAAACATTACAAGGTATTTCTTGCCAAATCAAAAAAATTCTAAGGTGGTAGACTCTCATCAGTTTTCAAGAATAATAATCAAGTTGTACTCCATGAACATTGCACTTTTGATATTTGCAAGTTGTTCGACTCTCAACTGAATTCTATGGTTGGAATGGTTACATGTCAATCTGGATCGTCCTTTGTTCTTGAGAAGAATTTATGTCGATCTACAATTGAAAATGCAGGTGAGTCTTTATTATAGCAACGTTTGATCTTCTCAGGTCTTTTCTACTACACTCCTCAAATTTCATTGCATTCCTCGGGTTCTGCTACTCTAAATTCCATTGGGTCAGATTGCACTGTGTTGATCACATAGTATGCATTCCAGGGTGCACTTGCAACCTCTCACAAAATCTACAACTACTGTAGAATGTGTTTCTTGCAGCTTTTGATGGCTTCTGTGAAAATTGCTACTTTAGTTTTTTCTAGGTTGAATTTGACCAGTTTGACTACAGAATTACTATTTCATGTTGGCCTTAGGTGGATTTTAACATGGCCTTGCCTCCTACTTTTTAGAATTTGAAACTCCAAATTCCACTTTGTGTTGTTTGACTGCATATTTTGGCTTCTAGAGGATTTTAACCTTTTCGACACTTAGTCACCCCTTTGCCAAAACTAACATGTTTATGATCTTCCATCACATAAATTTACCGTGTGCTCATGTCACTTCTTTGAATTTCACAACTTTAAATTTTGCTAGGCATTTTTTGACCATGCTGACTATGGGTTTTGTATCCTTGTGGAGTTTAACATTGCTTAGGAGCATTTATTGGACACTTAGCTGATGTTACAAAAAATTGCTAAGCATGTGGTATTTTGGGCCTACACTTAGATATGATATAAAGAAACAAAAATAAGTGAAAGAGAAAAAGAAAAGAGCATGGGTTCAAAATTATGGTATTATTGTGGACAACTAATGCATGTACCATTGCAAAAATTCTCAAGGTATGCTAGCAACTAAAGAGCATGTCAAATATCAAATAATATTACACATGAACAGGATGTGAAATTGACACAAAACTTGATTGATAAAACTAGTAGGAAATCATACTATAATTTGAAATTGAATTTGAATTTGAAATTTACAAAACGGGATGTACTAAAATTTGAATTTGAAATTTTTAATTTCTATATATTCCCTCCAAAATATAGTAATATGAAGATTTATTTGATGGCTTCATTAATTGCTTGAATAAAGAGGTTCATTTTTCGTAACTGGGTGATGTAGCTTTGTTACTTTCTATAATACCATATTAGAAATCATAATACTTTTCAAAAATATTATGAAAGATACATTCACCATAATCATATGTAGAAAATATGCAAGAGTGAATTAAATATAGTATGATAAATGAAAGAGAGAAAGAGAGGTAAACATCATGAATTAAAAGAAGGAATAAGTTGTGGGTTCCCATAGGCACCCCACAATATCACGTCACATATTAATACAATGGATTAGTTATTGAGGGTCTTACAGTGATTTAAGTCCCTAATTAGATATTAACCCCAAGCCAATATAACCTGACTTCAAGGTTAAATTATAATATAATTAATGTATTAAACCCTTTAATCAAGATTAATCACACGGGTGGTTTAACCATTATCACTAAGGATGAATACATCAAACCTTTGCTATAGACTTACATAAGTTATACCCATTGACTTACATGAAGAATACCTATAGGTTTACATAAACACTTGCTCATAGGCTGCATCAATAGTGCCTACAAGCACTCTCTAACACTTTTAGCGATAGCCTAGTAATATCAAGTTATAAATACTTCAACAACTACCCCTCATTCCTTTGTCTCATTTAAGAAAATCCTACAACTCTTTGGAATTCAAGCAAGTGGATAATGAACATGGAATTAGGTAATAAATAATACAATCATTTAATTTTCCAACACATTATTTAATTTATTTTTGTATATTGCCCAAAATATGGTTTGCCATTTAAATAATTAAGTCAACCTAGCATGCCTAGAACCTACTTAGGTAAGTACAATAT
The DNA here is from genome assembly GCA_028583015.1 of Wollemia nobilis. Lineage (NCBI taxonomy): Eukaryota > Viridiplantae > Streptophyta > Pinopsida > Araucariales > Araucariaceae > Wollemia > Wollemia nobilis. The sequence goes on from JAQPPZ010008116.1 coordinate 1,395,950, forward strand.
CCATCTAATACAAAGAATCAATATACCATCCTCTATTATAGATATTTATCTTAAACAATAAATAACATTGAGCATTCAACTCACTAGCCAATATCAATGAATCATATTCATAGAATATCTTAAACAATATCGATCTTAATCAATATCAATATTAGAGCATTCAACTCAATGGCCAATATCAATAAATATCATTCATAGAATAACAATAATATTTCTCAATAATCAAACTCAATATTATTCATAAATCATCAAATATACAAGAAACATTTTCTCAATCTGTTACAATGCATGGAGCTTTATCTCCATAATATAACCTTATAAATGACCTTTCAATACTTGACTATTGCTCTCCTCAAATAGTTAGGAGATGCATTTTTTCCTATTTCTCACATATGACAAAACTCTCATGAATCTTCACTTTACATCTTGCCACATATCATGTGACTCTTCACTTGCATATTTGACACCTAACTCTATGACTCTTGACTTACTTACATGACACTTTGCACACTTTATTACATAACACTTGGACTCTTCTCACTTATTGATACAATCACTAGAGAAATATAAATTGCACTTACCTAATCTAATAAATCACTCCCTAACCTAATATTTTAAAATTTACAATGTACCATGGGCTTACTTTAACATTTACCAAATAATGTAATATCTCCAACACCCCTCGTATTACATTATTTGGTTTAAAGACTTTTAGTCTTCAATCTTCATCTTTTGCTTTGATTCTTCAACTTTTGTTCTTCCCTTGATACTTTACTTTGTTCTTATTTTTCTTGGTCTTGGTCTTTTTCTTTTATTTCTTTGAGTTTTTTCTTGTCCCTAATACACTTTTCAATAAATCATCATAGTAATATGATTCGTATCCATCTTCAATATTGGTTTCATTGTTGTTTGATTTGTTAACTGGTGTAGGATATAAATATTTACCATTTTTATATTCATTGTTAACTCATTGTGTATCATGATTCTTGTTATCATTTGATGACTTTATGTCAAATTTTTCTTCATGTAAATCCCTAATACTTGACAATTCTTTTCTAATTTTATGAAATCAAACTTCTAATAAAATTAATTCCATATATACTATTATCATTATATCAATAGGTATTGTGATGGCATTTTCATAATCTTCACTTTCTTTTGTCAATTTGATGCTCAAATAATTTTCAAGAGTTCCATACTGTTCATTTTTGGCTTCTTTGAAAATTATTTGTAATACCTTTTTCAATTTTGCATCTTTGTTTTTTAGCATTCTCTATCATGCTTTGCATGCAATGTTTTAAATTTTCCAATATTTATTGACTATATTTTAAATATACATTTTGATTAATTTATTCCATGATGAATTACTTTGATGTTGAATTCCTTATTTCTACAAAATTTACTTAAACAATTTCCTCCAATTTTTTTTCAAACAATCAATTTCAAATGTTTAATTTTCAATCAAGCAACCTTCAAATTTCTTCAATATTTCAATCACAATTTTTCAAATCAATCACATTCAAATCATTCAATATTCATTTATTCAACTTCATTCATTCTTATATCTCCAAAAATATTAAATTTCAATTTTTGAATATCTCAAATTTCTTCAATCATTCATTCATTTAATTCACTTCTTATCTCTCCAATTTAATTTTATCTTATTATATCTCCCGACTCATTTAACTCTTATATATCCTAAATTCACCTTCAAATTTCAATTTCACCTTTATTCTAATTAATTTCAATATCAATTCAAATTTCAAATAATTTGTTCCTTTATAACTCCCATTTATTAATTCATTCTTCAATTATTTTTTTATCAAATTATTTTTCTACCTTATAACTCCCCTTTCAATAATCAATACTTCAATTATTCCTATTATAAAATTGTAAAAATACTTCTTAAACCTTATAACTCTAAATTAAATTAGGCACCAAAAAACTCAAATGTGCCCTTCTTTAAATAGCTTGGTAAATTTAATTCCATACCGTATTCTTTCACCATATTTGTATTGTTAGTTTGAAAACGAAGCTTCTAATATTACATCACTCACTCTTATATTTGTAGCAAACATTATGATGAATATCCTAAGTTTGGCTTCTTAGACTTGGGCTCTTTATTCCTTTAGGCTTCACACAAGCACTTCATCTTCAATCTTCTTGATTACTATTCAACTTTCTCTACTCAACATTATCTACTTTAGTCTTTTTATCAAGCTCTTCGATGCTTTGTATTCTTTCTCCAATGCTTCTATGTACCTTAAGGCTTCATTTATTTTCTTGAGTGCTTTATCTCTACTCCTCAATGCTTTGTTTTTTGTTCCTTGGCTCTCCAACATTCATTGACTTCTTAGCACTCTAAAGTACTCTCAATCTAGCTAGCATTCCTTTCTTACATGACTTTTGCTCTTTGATTTCCTTTTGGCTTAGTAGGATACAGTCTGCCTTCAATTTCTATATATTTTTATGACTGGAAAAATATCCATAGGCCTCAAATGACTCCTCTATTCTTCAACTTCAACAATATTCGGTGTCACTTTCACCTTTTCTCTTTGGCTTTACCTTCAACATGACCACTTCTAGTCTTTGGCTTCACTTTCATAGTTGATTTGGCTTCAACAATATCATGGTGTATTCAACCCAACTCTTCTAATGAGTAAAATTCATCCTCAAGCTTGTAATATTAGGTGGCTACCAACTCGATTCTTATTGTGTCTAACTTCCAACAACCAGTAAACTCAACAGGTCCTCCTACTTATTTTCCTTGATGCACTATCAACCAATTTCTTCTTCTTCTTGATGCACTATCAACTGATTTCTCACTCATCAACTTCTCATTCAAGTTGGTTGGCCTAATCCCTTCCTCAAAACTTCACAAATTCAAATGGATAGAGTGTAGCTCTTATACCACTAATGATAATTTAACTAGATTAATTCATAGGTCCAATTTCTTAGGATCTTAATCAATCTTAATATTAGAGCATTCAACTCATTGGTCAATATCAATGAATCACATTCATAGAATAACAACAATATTTCTCAATAATAAAACTCACAATATTATTCATAAATCATCAAATATACAAGAAAATTGTTCTCAATTTGTTATAATGCATGGATATTTGTCTCCATAATATAACATTACACATGACCTTTCAATACTTGATTATTTCTCTCCTCAAAAATCTGGGAGATGCATCTTTCCCTATTCCTCACATATGACAAAACTTTCATGACTCTTCACTTTATATCTTACCACATATCATGTGACACTTCACTTTATATCTTGCTACATATCATGTGACTCTTCATTTACATATTTGACACATAAATCTATGACTCTTGACTTACTTACATGATACTTTGCACTCTCTCACACTTTGCACACTTGCACACTTTATTACATAACACTTGGAATCTTCTCACACATTGACACATACATTAGATAAATATAAATCACACTCCCTAATCTAATAAATCACTCCCTAACCTAATATTTACAAATTTGATTACTTTATTTCATGTTCCAAATTTCCCCTCATTTTCCCTTTTAAATGGTGGGGGGGAGAGTGTACACACTTCCTTCACCAATACACCCATTAAGCCTATATCCTTATGTATATCTAATTTAGGTAATAATAATTATCCCATGCAATGTTATTTCATGGTTGTGGTGCATTGTGGTACTTTAAAATTTACCAAATAATGTAATATCTCCAAAAACTAGCCTTAAAGCAACAACTTGTCTATTAGTTATAAATATAAATGTTGGAATTTTATACATAGGTAAAAAGGGGGTTAATCCCTTACTATAAATAAAAATTTTGGGCTCATTATAAAAATATTCTAACCATTTTGAGAAAAACAAGAGTTGTTTTTATGATTGTATCTCTTTTTCTATGAATAATATGTTGGAATATATTACATTATTTGGTACATGCTAATGTACCATATTGGGTACATCTTTAGATTAGGAGTGTGTCTTAGATTAATATTTGAGTAGTTACTTTATACCATATAATAAATGCACAAGTGTTGTTAGAATATGCAAGGTACTTGATATTGTAAATGTGAATGTTGTCCATGTGTACATGATTCTATAAATAGGAAGATGAAGTGTCATAGGAATATGGAAGGCCAAGAGTCATATTCCATGATATATTGGCCTTTATAGTAGATAGAATGATGGTAGATATTGCAATAGCACATTAGATTAGAGTACATGCTCAAGTTAGATGTAATATAGAGCATTTATGAAGAATGGAGCATTTGAGATCTCCACATTTTGTATGAAGATCCCATTTTCGTGAGATTTCATTAATGGTAGTTTAATGAGTTATTATAGAATTTTCTTATGAGTTTTACATGCCTATTTGTAGACACATAAAACATGTCATGTTGAGGAGGCTACCTATATGGACATCTTTTCAAGCCATATGACCCACCTTGGGCCTCCCCAAGGCTTAACAGTGGTTCTTACCACTCAAACAGGGGTAATCTATCCCTTTACAACCTAGACCGTCATACCTAGAAGTGGCCTCCAATGGCCACTGGACCCTATGATGGACCCAAGTCTAGGCCGCTCCAACCTGGGATGACCATGCCTATAACAAACTTGAGCTCCTTGAGCTGAGCCAAATTAGTTATAGAGTAAGTTGATCATAATGACTAACCATGAGAAGTTTTTATAAGCAATGTTTGGGTTTCCTAGATCCTAATCGAATATTAGTCTTGGCTTCTCTTGTAAGCCAAGATTACCAATTGGGAATCTTATAAGAAAATCCCAAGACTTCATGAAAAATATCCTAAATCAAATGCAACGAAGAGTTATCAGTTTATATAATAGAGAGAACATACTCTCACAAGTAACAAAGTGCTTCCCAAATCCAGCCATGAATCTTGAATTTGCATTAATAGAGTCCTTTAGATATTGAATATCAAATTAAACCATTGTGGATAATTAATCATTCCAAATTTGAGCCAATTTTTGTGATTTAGCTATGCTTCGAAGAGCAAGATCCTTGAACATCAATTTTATAGACTAACCAGACATCACCCCACATTGAACATGAAGAAATAGATCTCTATTTAATGGCTAATTCACCTCAAAGTGGCCCACAAGTGCATCCACTATACCCTCTAATGGCTAATAGAGTTGATCGCTTTACCCCATGACAGTCTCTCTATGAAATCTATTTTCTCTATGTTTTTCTAATTACATTAGCTTTAGCAGTATTCAAATTTTGTTCTAGCATAGTTGAGTACAATTTGCATGCATTTCTTTATCATTTAAGCATTTTTATTTCAATTGTTTACTATGTGAATGGACCTCATCATGAGAGGTTCCATATTTTCTACTAATGTCTCATAAGTGTTCTTTTGTGCAAGTTTCAGGTCTTATCAGGAGCCCTTCAACATAAATATCCTTCAATATTTATCTCATCATGCAAAGGTCATAAAGAAACCCTCTATAATCAATTTTGAGAGAGCAAAGACTCTACAGGTTACACCTACATTTGGGTTCCATATTGTAATTTGTATCAAATTGGTATAATCCATAAGTGGTATATCTTTGTAACCACTTTGTAAAATACAATTTCAAATGTTAATGAGAAGGGTGATATTTTATTCATTTTTTTGTCGCAATATGGTTACATGACATTGTCTTGTCAATTTGATTTCATAAATCTTTAGGAGTATGGTTATTGCTACTCTACAGTGGCAATCACGATGGGACTCTTTCCATATTTCAAAAAATCTATTACTAACTACCTATTTCTTATTTTCTTGATTTACAGGTACTGCCACTCTAGGCTAGAATGACTCACAGAAGCTATCGTCCTACCCTATAATGGCCAGCAAATCTCATTGTTCTACCCTATGATAACCTTAGAGAAAAGGCACAAAACCAAAGAGGTAGCAA